>LR990363.1:23110727-24423227 GCA_905147345.3 Mythimna impura | reverse complement strand
ACCTAACCTAACCTAACCTAACCTAACCTAACCTAACCTAACCTAACCTAACCTAACCTAACCTAACCTAACCTAACCTAACCTAACCTAACCTAACCTAACCTAACCTAACCTAACCTAACCTAACCTAACCTAACCTAACCTAACCTAACCTAACCTAACCTAACCTAACCTAACCTAACCTAACCTAACCTAACCTAACCTAACCTAACCTAACCTAACCTAACCTAACCTAACCTAACCTAACCTAACCTAACCTAACCTAACCTAACCTAACCTAACCTAACCTAACCTAACCTAACCTAACCTAACCTAACCTAACCTAACCTAACCTAACCTAACCTAACCTAACCTAACCTAACCTAACCTAACCTAACCTAACCTAACCTAACCTAACCTAACCAGTTCCCCCCCAGCTCTCGTGGCGGTCGGATCGTTTTGAGTGCGCTCCGTGTTCAAAAAATCGTTCTAACGGGTTTTTTTTACGCAAAATTCAAAGTGATATATATTAAAAGTTGCGTGTTCGCGAGTACTATCCGTTCGTGAAAAAAGTGCTGAAATCGGACCATTTTCTGCGACACCAGGCCCAAAAAACGGATTTTAACCTCCAAATTGGGCATTCCTGTTGCAACGCTGCCCGATTTTCAGTGGTAACCCACATTTTTCGAACTGCAGTTCAAAGCGCACCAGGGGCAGCTACAATCGGGCGAAGTCCTGGATTTTTCCGGGTAAAACTCGCCGAGTCACAAAGGAAAATCCGAAAACCACGTGGCCACGTGCTCCCGATTCTTGACGCCTGGGAATTTTCCACCTGCTGAGCAGCGTGTACAACACTGATACCAGCCAGCCGACACTTCGACCGTCGAAATCGGAGCACCCCCCTGGAAAATAGAGGACTTTAAAAGTACTACGAACTTTGAACCCATCCAGAGCTGAAACAAGATCGGTGACTTCACCTTTTCGGGACTTCAAAAATTTGTTCACCCTCCGTTCAATACGTGTGCAAAATTCCAGAATTTTTCGACAAGTAGTTTTTGAGCTACCAATAAACTAAGAAACAAGGTGAAACCTGTGACGTCACGCAGAACCGAAAATACCTGTGACGACCTGCTTCCGGCAGTATCCAGAGAAAGAACACCTCCAGAGAAGAAAATTCTTCAGGACCAACCCCCTAGGACGCGAATTTTCTGCACTAGGAGCTATTTGCAGAAAGTTGTCAGCCACCCCCAACTTTGGCAGGGTCCCGAGGGTGGTGCGGGCATCGGAGGACCCCCGGACTGGCGGGGCAGCAAGGACCGGTTCATCCCCTGAGGAACAAAATTTCTTAACAGTATGTAAGATTAAGATTAGATTTAATATAGAATTTAAGTCAGAACAAGGGTCCCGGACGGCATTACCGGATAAGTTTGTACACCCCCTGGAGCCTCAGGGGAGCGAGATATCGAAAAAATAACACCAAATCGGTTCTCTCTGTGAGAAGCGATCATAAGGTCGACTTTCACGTAGACACCCCCAAAAACTACCCCCTACGAGCTTTTTTGGGAAAACGGGAGAAATTTTGGGTTTCTGGATTTCCATGAGAGAAAATAAGGGGCGGGTCAATAAATTTGGGCCACGACTTACACACTAATATTTTTTCCCGTTTCGAGATCTCGTTCCTAAGGTCAAAACAATGCGAACGTAGTTGAGCAAGAACTACCCCTAAGTTTGAGGGCAAATAAATAATTGACTACGTGACCCACCCTCGTGGGATCCACGAGACCGTACGGCCCTACTAAAACACTGCAATCCAAAACTTGTTCCGGTGAAACTGGACAATCAGGGAAGGTTTGACCAGTTTTTAAAAATACCCTTCTGAGCCGTTCGACGGCAAAGAGATAAAATTGTTTAGGTATTTTTGCCAAAAATTTTTTCAAAAAATACCTCGTAGCTCGTAAACCGTGCGTCCTAGCTCAAAAATAACGAAATTTTTCCACCCCCCTCCCTAACCTACCCCCCCTGCTCCGCACACCCTAACCCTTAAACTCCCTCTCCCCTTGCATCCAACCCCTAGGTTCCCAACCCCCTACCCCCAAAAACAAGCTTTCGTTTTCTAGACTTAGAAAAATTTCGAGTATAAATAAAATAATAAAAAATAAAAATTATCGTTTACTAATTTGGCTTATTCCTAAATTGTATAGGATTACTTACACTGTTAAGGTATTTTATGGGCACTTTAGGGGTTGCAACCCCTAAACCAATTTTTGTTATATCTCGCGAACGGAGAGAGCTAGAGCTACGTAGTTTTTTGTATATGATAGAAAATAGTTTTAAGAAATTTTTGCATAGAGTCTAGAGACTCTACATAGAGCCAAAACTTGTTTATATAAATTTTTGAAAATTTCCACCTGCAATTAGATTTAAGTAGACTAAAAATAATACACGGCACACGGTGACCATAGTAGAGTTGACTCTACCCAAGAGTGACTAAATAGAAGTCTACTTTGGTTTTTACACTGAAGTAACATTTATTTTACTAGCTTTAGGACATAAATAGTAGAGCAGCAAAGCGACTCAAAATTTTTTTTTTTTTTTTTTTTTTTTTTTTTTTTTTTTTTTTTTTTTTTTTTTTTTTTTTTTTTTTCCTCTCAATTTTGTTTTTAATTTTGTTTTCTGTGTTTGTGTGTTCATGTACTGACTAGAGTCAGAGACTCAGTATATACATTGACTCTACCTGTGCAATCTTTTAGTGGTTATATCACAGGGGCAACTATTTACAACTTTTACAAAATTATTTGCCCCCTCCGCATCACGTTCCCAAAATGTTTGGGCACCGCACGCCTGTCAAAAAACCAGAGAGCAATAGGTCACCCCCAAAGGAGGCAGTCCGCAAAAGCATAGACAGGTGGGAGGCCGCCATGCCAAGTGAGGAGCCGACTGCAAAAGCAGGTAACCAAGCAGCAAGGACCAGCGTGACAATGCAGGCAGGCCCTGCAGCAACAGCAAAGGTGGCTGCAAAACCTGTGCTTTCCGCAACAGGTACTGCACTCACATATGGAAACTCCCCCGCCACGCACAGGGCGTCAGTGGGAAACGAGGAGTCTCCCCCAAAACGCTATGCCAGTAGAGCGTTGGAAGCGGCAGCCTGTCTGAATAAGGCAAAAGCCCACTTAAGGAACTCGAGAAACCTAAAGACGGAAATAAAAGAAGGGGTCGAGAAGGCACTCGCACGGCTTCACGAACTGGTCAAGGAAGCTGAGGCGGAGCTCAAGACGAAGGGAAGTACAACGGGGGGAGGGCGGGTGGTAGGGGGACTGGCAGCGTGTGCTGCGTCACCTCTTGACTCCACCCCTTCTCCCTCATCTACCTCCGGCGAAAGCTTACTTATGAAATGTCTGGTGGAGCACACCAACTTGATAAGGGAAAGCGGCAGAAAAATAGAGGAGCTAAAGGCTACGATCGAAAGGCACGCTGAAAAGATAGAAAAGACAGAAACGCCTACCTACGCCGGAGTGACTGCGGCCCGGAGTGACGGGACGCTGCAAAAGCGTACGCTGCATTCGGTCGCGGTCACCTCGACCGTGGAAACGGAAACAGGAGAGGAGGTGCTCGAAAGAGTTAGAAAGGCCATAGATGCTAAGGAAGGATGGGTAAGGGTGGAGAGGGTAAGAAAAGCTAAAAATAGGAAAGTAATAATGGGGTTTGGGTCCAAGGAGGAACGGGATAAGGTGAAGGAAAGAATAGGGAAAGAAGGAGGTAGCCTCACCATCGAGGACGTGGAAAATAAGGACCCGCTGGTCAGGCTTGGGGATGTCCTGTCAGTAAATACTGATGAGGACATCCTCAAGGCTCTCAGAAACCAGAACGGGACTGTTTTCCGCGGCCTAGTTGAGGGGGAGGATAGGATAGCAGTAAAATATAGAAGAAGAGCCAGAAACCCGCACACCAGCCACGTAATTATAAGCGTGTCAACCAGTGTCTGGAGGCGGATGACGGAGAGGGGCTATGTTTACATAGATCTCCAGCGGGTCAGAGCAGAAGACCAGACTCCACTAGTTCAGTGCACGCGCTGCCTGGGGTACGGCCACGGCAAAAAGTACTGCCAAGAGACTGCAGACGCTTGCAGCCACTGTGGTGGTCCCCACTTGAGAACGGAGTGCGCGGATTGGCTAGCTGAGGAGCCACCCGCCTGCAGAAACTGCAAAAAGGCGAAACTAACGCAGACAGAGCACAATGCCTTCAGCTCTGGGTGCCCTGTGCGCCGCCGGTGGGATGAATTGGCCCGGTCGACCGTCGCATACTGTTGACGCCAACGTTGCCACTACCACATATAGCTATATGCAAGCGAACCTCCAACGAAAAAGGCTTGCAACAATCGAGCTGCTGCTCGAGGCACAAAAACGGGGGGTAAGCGTAGCCTTGTTGCAAGAGCCATATATAGGGGGGAGCAGGACAATGAAGAGCCACAGGGGGGTAAGGATCTTCCAGAACACTGGAAATGGAGAAGGGACCGTTAAGGCTGCAATCGCTGTCTTTGATAGCAATCTCAACATAAAGCAGTACCCAAAACTCACCACAGATAACATCGTTGTGGTGGGTATCCAGACCAGTGCCTGGGAGATCACTCTGGCGTCCATTTATTTTGAGCCGGACAAACCAGTGGAGCCCTATTTAGACCACCTCAAAGAAATAGTGGCCAAAAATGGTTCTAAGCCCATAATCGTTGGAGGCGACGCAAACGCAAAAAGCACCTGGTGGGGCAGTCCAACAGTTGACCGCAGGGGAGAGGAGGTGTGTGGGACACTCGGGGAGCTCGGGCTGCACATACTAAATGAAGGAGAAATGCCGACCTTCGACACAGTCAGGGGAGGACAACGTTACAGCAGCTATGTCGACATAACAGCTTGCTCGGCAAATATCCTCGACAAGGTAGCAGACTGGAAAGTCGTCGAGGGCCTAAGCAGCTCCGACCACAACGGCATTGTTTTCAAAATTTTGCAGACTAAATCAAAAGGGCTAAAGGTAGAAAGAACCACTAGAATATTTAATACAAAAAAGGCCAACTGGCCTGAGTTTCATGCGAAACTCACCCAGCTGAGCCTAGAACAAAAAGTCACAAAGGAAGAAATAGAAAAAACAATCAATATAGAGCAATTAGATAAAATAGTAAATAATTATACAGACATTGTTACAAAAGCATGCAAAGCATCCATGCCAATTAAAAAACAAGTAGAAAAACTTACCTTGCCGTGGTGGTCGGAAAAGCTTGAAAATCTGAAAAAAGCGGTAGCTACCCAAAAGAGGAGAATCAGGTGTGCTGCACCAGTCCGTAGATCCATGGTTGTCGAAAGGTACCTGCAACAGAAAAAAGAGTATGAGTCAGAGGCAGCCAGAGCCCAAACAGAGAGCTGGAAGGAGTTTTGCTGCAAACAGGATAGGGAGGGGGTGTGGGAAGGGATTTATCGGGTTATAGGAAGGACTGTGAGTAGGGTGGAGGACCCGCCGCTGGTGAAAGATGGTAAAGTGCTGGACGCGGAAGGGTCGGCCCGATACATAGCGGAGACCCTGTATCCAGAGGACCACCCAGCTGCAGACGACCCTCACCACAGCCATGTCAGAATCGAGGCGGAAAAGGTGAATGAAGGTGAAAATGGTGAGTCATACGACCCTCCATTCACCATAGCCGAATTGAAGGCGTCGAGCGAGTCCTTCAACCCAAAGAAGGCTCCGGGAATGGACGGCCTCACAGCCGATATCTGCAACCGCGCTATCAGCAAAGACCCTGAAATTTTCCTGGCAATCCTCAACAGATGCCTCGCTTATAACCATTTCCCCAAAATATGGAAAGAGGCAACAGTGGTTATGCTACGGAAGCCAGGGAAAACAGATTACACAACACCAAAGGCGTACCGCCCAATCGGCCTGTTGCCGGTACTCGGAAAAATCTACGAAAAGATGTTGGTGGCCCGACTCAGATTCTACATAGCACCGAGGATGAGTACTCGCCAGTACGGATTCATGCCACAAAGGAGTACCGAAGACTCCCTCTATACCCTCATGCAAAAAATACGCAACAAGCTGAAACAAAAGAAAATAATAGCATTAATATCGTTGGACATAGAGGGAGCCTTCGACAATGCCTGGTGGCCAATTATAAGAGTCCGACTGGCTGAGGAAAGGTGTCCGGTCAACCTGAGAAGGGTCATCGATAGCTATCTGCGCGACAGGAAAGTACGAGTAAGGTACGCCGGCGCTGAGCATCAGAGAAGTACGGAGAAGGGTTGCGTGCAAGGCTCAATTGGGGGCCCCATTCTCTGGAACCTCATACTGGATCCCCTCCTCAAAGAACTCGAGAGAAGAGGAATTTACTTGCAAGCTTTTGCTGATGACGTGATCCTGGTTTTCGATGGTGACACGGCATTGGAAATAGAGAGGCAGGCGAATGCCGCCCTCGAACATGTTCGGGCGTGGGGCGTGGAAAACAAGTTAAACTTCGCACCGCACAAGACCAGTGCGATGATTATTACAAAAAAGTTGAAATACGACGTCCCACGCCTAAGCATGGGCGGGGTCGACATCGCTATGTCCAGAAAAATTAAAATACTGGGTGTCACCATCGACGACAAGCTCACGTTTAACGAGCACGTTTCGGAGGTATGCCGCAAGGCCATCGCAGTCCACAAACAGCTGAGCAGGGCTGCAAAAGTGAACTGGGGCCTAAATCCGGAGGTTGTTAAAATTATATATGTTGCTACGGTGGAACCAATAGTCCTGTACGCTGCCAGCGCATGGGCGGAAGCCGCTAACAAACTGGGAATGATCAAACAGCTAGGCGTCGTGCAGCGGGGAATAGCACAGAAAATGTGCAGGGCGTACCGAACTGTCTCACTGAACTCGGTGCTCCTACTAGCCGGGATACTCCCCCTGGATCTTAGAATCCACGAGGTGGCATCACTGTATAGAGCCAAGAAAGGGGTACCACAGGCCATATTGGGGGACAGGGAGGTGGAACGGATGACTTCTGCACTGGAATCCCCGCATCCCGCGAAGCGATGCGACCTGAAGATCGTCGGCCTGGTAAACCGGGAGGATGTTGACGCCAATTCTGACCAAGAGGTGAAAATCTTCACTGATGGTAGTAAGATTGGGGGGCGTGTCGGTGCGGCGCTGTCCATATGGAATAGAGAGTCCGAGACGCGTGCCCTCAAGTTGGCGCTACCAGGTTACTGTACCGTTTACCAGGCTGAGCTACTCGCGATATGCCGGGCAACGCGGGAAATTAGGAACAGCACGGCGCCTACCTTCGGGGTCTTCAGCGACTCCATGGCGGCTCTTTTGACCGTGAAAAACCCCAGTTGCCTTCATCCCCTGGCGGTGGAGGCCAGAGAGAATATAACAGCTGCGTCTCTCCAGAACAAGATAGTATCCTTGTTCTGGATAAAGGCCCACGCAGGGTTAGAGGGCAACGAAAGAGCGGATCAGCTGGCGAAAGAGGCCGCCATGAACCTTAAGAAAAAACCGGACTATGATCTGTGCCCGATTTCATTCGTCAAGCGCCACATACGTATGGCGACGCTCGACGAATGGAATCGGAGATACAAGTCCGGCCAAACCGCCAACGTTACGAAGATCTTTTTCCCAGATGCGGTGGCAGCGTATAGAACAATAAGAAAAATGGAACTTACCAATATCAGGGTACAAATAATGACGGGACACGGTGGATTCTCCGAGTACCTGAATCGCTTCAGGTGCAAGGAGAGTCCATCGTGCATCTGCGACCCAAACAAGGATGAAACCGTGCCACACCTGCTTCTGGAATGCCCTGCACACGCTGTGGACAGATATGAACTGGAACAGGCTCTGGAAATAAAATTAGACAAAGAGATTGTGGGGGAAGTGATGCGAGGAAAAGATAGGGAGAAATTTCTAGACTACTGCACAAAGATTGCACAGAAGGCAATAGAGAGAAACAAAACAGCTTAAGCAAGTATGCTGGTAGTATATTTAGTAATATATATATTAAGCATAGAAATAAGTATAAAATGTCATTAGATAGATCACTAGTATAAGTAGAGATAGAAATAAAAAGATATTGTTAACATAAGAAAATAAAGATAAATTGGATGGATTAAGAAAGATGTAAAAGAAATAAAAGACCAAAATGGACCGTTATTTCCCCCCACATTGTAATAAATTAAAAAAAAAAAAAAATAGATAGAATAGGTTCGTAATGGGAATCCCACCCAGAACAAAGAATGAAAGACGATGAATGAAGAAAGATAAAGTATGCAGCATGAACGTGCGAGAAGGACAAAAGCGAGAACTGGTATGACACAGAGGATTAGGCGTACATAGACTCCGATAACGTCGGAGGTAGAATGTATAAAAAAAAAAAAAAAAAAAAAAAAAAAAAAAAAAAAAAAAAAAAAAAAAAAAAAAAAAAAAAAAAAAAAAAAAACCTAACCTAACCTAACCTAACCTAACCTAACCTAACCTAACCTAACCTAACCTAACCTAACCTAACCTAACCTAACCTAACCTAACCTAACCTAACCTAACCTAACCTAACCTAACCTAACCTAACCTAACCTAACCTAACCTAACCTAACCTAACCTAACCTAACCTAACCTAACCTAACCTAACCTAACCTAACCTAACCACTCGCTGCCTAGGCTTTGGGCACGGGCGAAAGCACTGCACGGAAAAGGAAGACAAGTGTAGCCACTGCGGTGGCCCCCACCTAAAAACTGAATGCCCAGACTGGATGGCGGGTGGGATGGCGGTGTGTATAAATTGTGAGAGGGCAAATATGCTCAATAAAGAACACAACGCGTTCAGTACAGAATGCTCAGTCCGCCGAAAATGGGACGCAATAGCGCGGTCAACCACCGCCTATTGCTAAGGGCCCACAAGGTGAATCCAGTGTCTATAAAATCGCACAGGCTAACCTCCAACGGAAAAAACTGGCAACCAATGAGCTGTTGCTGGAGGCGGAAAAACGGGGAATCACCGTGGCGCTCGTACAGGAGCCGTACATTGGCAGCTCAAAAGTTATGAAGACCCAGAGGGGAGTGCGGGTCTTCCAAGACGCTGGGGTTGGGGAGGGTACTGTCAAAGCGGCAATTGTCGTCTTTGACGAAAACATCAAAGTAATACAGTACCCAAAACTCACCACAGAAAATATAGTCGTGGTGGGAATCCAAACCAGTGCTTGGGAGAACACACTCGCCTCCTTCTATTTTGAGCCGGACAAGCCAATAGACGCCTACCTAAACCAAATAAGAAAAATTGGCATTGCCAACGGCACAAAACCATTTCTCGTTGGAGGGGACGCCAATGCGAAAAGCACCTGGTGGGGGAGCTTGGTGGTTGACCGCAGAGGTGAGGAAGTATGTGGAACTCTGGGCGAGCTCGGGCTGAACATCCTCAATACAGGGGACATTCCAACATTCGATACCTTCAGGGGGGGTCAGCGTTTTAGTAGTCATGTCGACCTTACGGCATGTACAGATAACATCCTTGAGCTGGTGGAACAATGGAGAGTCGACTAAGGCCTCACGAGCTCCGATCACAATGGCATACTCTTCAATATCAGACTGTCCAGGGCCAAAGGAAGTCAGGTGGAGAGAACGACACGTATCTTTAACAGTAAGAAAGCAAATTGGTCAAAGTTTCATGAGAAACTCAATCAATTAAAGATAGATCACAAAATCCAAAAATTAGAAATAGAGAAAATCAATAGCACTGAACTCATAGACACAACAACAGAAAACTACACAAAAATTATACAGGAAGCGTGTCGTTCCTCAATGCCTATTAAAAAAGCCAGTGAGAGACTCTCAATGCCATGGTGGTCGGAGAAACTCGCTGAAATGAAAAAGGACGTGGCCACCAGCAAAAGGAGAATACGATGCGCAGCTCCAGTTCGGAGACCGAAGGTTGTCGAAGAATATTTAAAGCGGAAAATGGAATATGAGGCAGAAGCAGCCCGAGCTCAGACCCAGAGCTGGAAAGAGTTTTGTACCAAGCAGGATAGGGAGGGGGTCTGGGAGGGGATCTATAGGGTTATCGGGAGAACGATGCAAAGGGGGGTGGACTTGCAGATGACAAAAAATGGAGAGGTGGTCGACGCAAAAGGCTCCGTTAAACTGATAGCAGATACCTTCTATCCAGAGGACCTTACGAGCAGCGACAATTCCCATCACGGCTTTATTAGAGCCAGAGCCGAAATGGTAAACAGAGAAAAAGAAGAAGGACCTCAAGATCCACCCTTCACGCGGATTGAGCTTAAAACAGCCTGCGAGTCGTTCAATCCCAAAAAGGCCCCGGGAGCAGATGGCCTCACAGCCGACATATGCAGCCAGGTCATTGGAAAGGAACCCGATGCCTTCCTGGCCCTTTTGAATCAGTGCCTTAAGTACGGTTATTTCCCGAAGTGCTGGAAAGAGGCCACGGTGGTGGTGCTAAAGAAACCAGGGAAAAGAGACTACACCACCCCAAAATCATATAGGCCCATAGGCTTCTTACCAGTACTAGGCAAGATATTCGAGAAGATGTTGGTGGCCCGCCTCAAGTTTTATATTGTACCAAGGATGAGTACTCGCCAGTACGGATTCATGCCCCAAAGAAGCACCGAAGACTCCCTCTATGATCTCATGCAACATATAAAAGGAAAACTAAACCTAAAAAGGATAGTAGTACTAATTTCGATAGACATAGAGGGAGCCTTCGATAGCGCTTGGTGGCCAGCTATAAGGGTCCGACTGGCAGAGGAAAAGTGTCCTCTCAACTTGAGGAGGGTCATCGACAGCTACTTTAGTGACAGAAGGGTTAGGGTTAGGTATGCGGGGGAAGAATTTTCCAAAGTGACGAATAAAGGCTGCGTACAAGGCTCTATCGGAGGCCCAAACCTCTGGAATCTCCTGCTGGACCCCCTCATAAAAGACCTGACAGAAAGTGGCATTTATACGCAGGCGTTTGCAGATGACGTGGTCCTTGTCTTCGACGGTGACACTGCAATTGAAATAGAACAAAAGGCAAACGCTGCCCTTGAACGTGTTCAGGCGTGGGGTGTCGATAACAAATTAAAATTCGCGCCGCATAAGACCAATGCGATGACAATAACAAGAAGACATAGATACGACACCCCACGACTGAGCATGGGCGGGGTCGAAGTGACCATGTCGAAGGAAATCAAGATCTTGGGTGTCACCGTCGATGACAAGTTGACGTTTAACACGCACGTCAAAAGTGTCTGCAAAAAAGCCATTGGCTTACATAAGCAGTTATGCAGGGCAGCGAAAGTCAGTTGGGGACTAAATACTGAAATAGTTAGAATTATCTATGTAGCCACAATAGAGCCGATAATCCTGTACGCCGCCAGTGTATGGGCTCCAGCGGCCAGCAAACTGGGGATAATTAAGCAGTTGGGCGTAGTGCAACGCGGCATAGCGCAAAAAATATGCAAAGCATATCGTACCGTCTCCCTCAACTCGGTACTTCTGTTGGCAGGGATACTTCCCCTGGATCTCCGAGTTCGTGAGGTGGCCTCATTATATGAGGCCAAGAGGGGAGTGTCGCTGCCAATATTGAGGGATAGGGAGATGGAGAGGCCTGTGTCCGCGTTGAAATCCCCGCACCCTGCCACGCGTATCGAACTGGAGTTCGGAAGCTTAGTGGACCAGGAGCAGGTCAGTGCCAGCGCCAAACCAGAAGTGAGAATCTTCACCGATGGGAGCAAAATTGGGGGGCGTGTTGGTGCTGCGCTGTCCTTTTGGAACAGCCAGGCCGAGACGCGTACCCTCAAGCTGGCGCTACCGGACTATTGCTCGGTCTACCAGGCGGAGCTCCTGGCGATATGCAGAGCAACAGGGGAGATCCGGAAAAGCTCGGCGTCTACCTTTGGTGTATACAGCGACTCAATGGCGGCCCTCATGACAGTGAAAAACCATAGTTGCCTTCACCCCCTGGCAGTTGAAGCAAGAGAAAACATAACAGCGGTTTCTCTCCAGAACAAGGTAGTGGACTTGTTCTGGATCAAAGCTCACGCAGGTCTTGAAGGCAACGAGAGAGTGGATCAGCTGGCCAAAGAGGCCGCCATATTGAGTAAAAGGAAGCCAGATTACGATTTGTGTCCCGTTTCATTCGTCAAGCGTTGCATTCGTATGGCGACGCTTGATGAATGGAACAATAGATACAAAACTGGCACCACTGCTTCAGTTACCAAACTGTTTTTTCCGGACGCAACGGCGGCGTATAGGGTTATCAGGAAGCTACAAATTGAGGGGCACTTGACTCAGGTCTTGACGGGGCACGGTGGATTCTCGGAATACTTGAATCGATTCAAGTGTAAGGGGAGTCCATCGTGCATCTGTGACCCAAATGCAGTAGAGTCGGTACCACACTTGCTGCTTCACTGCCCTATATATGCTCGTGAACGAAACGAGATAGAACAAAAATTAGATACAAACCTAAATGCGGACAGTATAGGGACGATAATGCTGAGTAAAAATAGAAATATGTTCTTAGATTACTGCCTCAAAATTGCACAAAGAGTCATAAAACAGAATAAAAGCGATCGACAGAGTATGCAACTGCTATATATTTAGTTATATATAAGTTGTGCATATATTAGGAAATGTAAAAAAAAAAAAAATAAAAAAAAAAAAAAAAAAAAAAAAAAAAGTAAGCAGTAAAACTATTAAGAATCCAAGAAGTGTATAAAACTAGCAAATAAGTGAATAAAATAAAAAGTAAAATAAACTGTATCCTAGTATCCTAGTATATAAGTTCAAAATTTGTACAAAATAATAATTATTTTGTTGTGAACCCCTAAAGGTATGAAATAAATACCAATACATGGATACCTGTAATAGAAATATAAGGTAGTGTAGTAATAGACAAATAAGTAACATGTAAGTAGAAATTGTAATTTCATGGGTTATAATAGTTATAGAATATAGATAAAAGTAAGTGTATATTATATAAAAATGTAACAGTGTACCCTACAAGATAAGAATTGTAAAACGGACAAACAATAAAGTGAACTCTGCGTATGTTATTGAACCCTGAAAAGATCCAAAACATACATGTAAGGGAATAAAAATAAAAACGTCAGTAAAGTAGTGTAGAGTAGTCAGAGAAATGGGAGTCCCACCCATACACGAGACTGAGTGAGGAAGAAAGAAAGAAAGATGCAGTATGCGGAATGAACGTGCGAGAGGAAAGCTAGCGAGAACTTGTATGAAAGCGAAATAGTTAGACATAGACTCTGATAAAGTCAGAGGTAGAGAATAAAAAAAAAAAAAAAAAAAAAAAAAAAAAAAAAAAAAAAAAAAAAACCTAACCTAACCTAACCTAACCTAACCTCTCGGTGGACGACCCACCATTTACACCAGCAGAGCTGGAAATGGTCCTTCAGGCACAAAACCCGAAAAAAGCTCCAGGACCTGATGGTCTGACGGCCGATATTTGCACAGCTGCGATAAACTGCAACAGGGAGGTGTTCCTAGCATTGGCAAACAAATGTCTCTGTTTGTCATACTTCCCAAAGCAGTGGAAAGTAGCACACGTGTGTATACTACGTAAGCCGGGAAAGGATGACTACACTCACCCCAAGTCATACAGACCAATAGGACTGCTCTCGGTGCTGGGAAAGATTATCGAAAAACTCGTCGTTGGCAGACTGCAACATAATTTCCTCCCTATGCTCAACTCAAACCAATACGGATTCATGCCGCAGCGAGGAAACGAGGACGCCCTTTATGTCTTGATGGAGCACATCCGAACCGAAATCAAGGCTAAAAAGATAGTGCTTTTAGTTTCGCTGGATATAGAGGGGGCTTTCGACAACGCGTGGTGGCCTGCTCTGAAATTGCAGATGCTGCGCAAAAAATGTCCCAAAAATTTGTACGCTCTCGTAACCTCGTACTTGGAGGACCGGTACATCAGGCTAAATTACGCCAGAGCTTCTAGTGAGAAGGGTACCACAAAAGGTTGCGTTCAGGGCTCTATAGCCGGTCCGACGTTTTGGAACCTCATCTTGGACTCGCTCCTGGAAATGCTGTCGGCTTTGGGGGTATATTGTCAGGCATTCGCGGACGACGTGGTCCTTGTTTTCTCGTCCCATGAGGTTGATTCTTTGCAACAGACAGCCGAAAGCACGTTGCAAGCTATCTCGGAATGGGATGTACAGAATAAGCTACGTTTCGCCGCTCATAAAACCAATGCAATGGTGATAACGAAGCGGATCAAGTACGATACCCCAGTAATACACATGTCTGGGACAAGGCTGAATCTAGTCGAAGAGATCAAACTACTGGGACTCACCATAGACCGTAAACTCACTTTTAATGCGCACGTGACAGCAACTTGCAAGAAGGCTGCAGACATTTACAAACAATTAGCGCGTGCAGCAAAGGTGACATGGGGTCTAAATAGCGGGATAATAAGGACCATATACGTGTCGGTGATAGAGCCAATCGTGCTTTATGCGGCAAGCGCTTGGGCTCCTGCAGCTGAAAAATTGATGATTAGGAAACAGCTAGATACACTGCAGAGAGGCTTTGCGCTGAAGATCTGCAAAGCGTATCGCACGGTGTCTCTGACATCGGCGCTGATTCTGTCAGGCCAACTACCCCTTGACCTCCGAGTGATGGAGGCTGCCACCCTCTTTAAGATCAAAAAAGGTCATACCGAGGAGTACCTGCCACCGGGTAGAGAGGTCGAGCGCAAAGTGAGTCCTCTACGGATACCGCATCCATCGCAACTTACCATAACAGAATACGAGTGTCTAGAGAACTTGGACCCCGAAACCCTGAATGACCGCCAAGTAACCGGACCTCAAATATATACTGATGGCAGCAAAATACAGGGTAAAGTTGGAGCTGCTCTTACATGGTGGAATGAAGGTAGGGAGACCAGGTACTCTACTTTTCGACTGGAACCTCACAACACCGTCTTTCAGTCGGAACTGTACGCTCTGTATCGAGCAGTCAAATTGGTGAGAGCGTCTAGGATGACCTGCGTCAACATATTGAGCGATTCAAGATCGTCGCTCGATCTGATGAAGAGCCCATCCGTCACCCACCCCTTGGCACTCGGTATAAAGAGGCTGGTGCGTGAAATCCGAGAAGATGGTAGAGATGTGAGGCTGTTTTGGTTAAGGGCACACATTGGTACTCCCGGTAATGAAAGAGCGGACGAGCTGGCCAAAAAAGCAGCACTCACTAAAAAGACAGCCCCCGACTATGACAAGGTGCCAATATCGTTCGTCAAGAAGCAGATACGGGAGGAAACTGTTAACAAATGGCAGCGGCGCTACGAGACTTCCAGCACGGGCTCAGTCACTAAAGTATTCTTCCCTACTGTCCAAAAAGCAAGGAAGATCCTTAAAGATATGGTACTAACACCTACCCATGTCCAAATCTTGACCGGCCACGGAGGATTCGGGGCTTACCTCCACCGCTTTCACCTTAAGGACAGTCTCTTTTGTGTCTGTGATCCCAACTGTGACGAGACGGTATGGCACGTGCTCACCGAGTGCCCACGGTTTGAGCGTGAAAGAATAGACCTTGAAACTGAAATCCAGTTGTCAGTTACCCCGTCCACACTGCAATCTATAATGGAGAGTAAGGCCACTAGAACACCATTCCTAGCGTTCGCGAGCAGGGTCATGCGAGTCGTAGCGAGGGCAAATGGCTCTACACAATACTCTACACGAGCACAAGCTCACAGACAAACACCTACACCAACACTCACGCAAACACTAACTCTCACGCAAACACCTACACTCAGGCAAACATCAACTCTCACGCAAACACCTACGCAGACCCTTACACAAATACCGATACACCTGACTGATAGGAGCCCAAACGTCACCACTATCACATCCACTGACAGCAGCTCCCAGCAGACGACCACCCCAAGTACTTTGCCATTATGTAAATTCTTGGAACCCGGGGAGGATGGGAAACCAGGCATCAGACTACGTGGTGTGGCCCTCTTTATGAACAGAGACAACGAGAGACTCGGCCTAAGCTTCTGCCGCTTAGAAAGGGGAAATAGCGTCAATATATCACCAGGACTGGCTGCTTTGATCAACGGGAGCACCTCCAAAACGAGCATAAAACGCACAAAGTTCAATGCGTTACCCGTTGCAAAGATTGCCGAACACCAATACCGTGTTGTGCGATTGCAAAATAAAACAATCGCACTTTTCGAGTGGCATGAGACAACTCCGTTTGCCCAAGTATGCTCGTTGCTCACCGAAATCGCAGAGACAGACCGGACCACGAGTACGCACTCCCGAATCATCAGCGTGGATGCAATGGTGATTGTTTACGACAGAGGTGAGGTTGCTGATCAATACGGTTGCATTAAAGCCTCTAAAGATCACGAGTTGGTGGTGTATGAGGACAGGGGGGAAGACCTCAGTTTTCTTAGACCCCACCAAAAGTGTGCCGTACTGGAAACTGCAGAGACTGTACAACGAACATCCTCCAGGTCGGTCCCAACAACACCTTGCGGATCAGAGAAACTACAGCAGAAGATAGCAGCCGAGAGGGCCGCTTCGGAGGCAAAAATCAGCCGTAGTTTGGAGAAGAAGATCGATACCATGGATCGATGGAAATCGGTCTCCAACTTTCTAAGCAGGCGGCTGGGATTTGGTGCCAGGCCCCGTCATATCAGACAAATAGATGCAGTGCAGGAGTTCATCAGGTTTGTCCCACAACCACCGAAACAGAAGCGCCCAACGCCTACGAGAGCCGACAGGGGGCAAGTCAGCCCGCCGGAACTCAGGACGGTAACCAAGCCAGGCGACCACGTGGCGAATGCCTTTTTCGAGTTTCAAGCGATCACAAAAGGAATCAATGCTGTCGGTCTCATGACTTGCCAGAAAATCATGCAGTCATACCAGCTAGAGACTGAAGGGTTGCTTCAGGAGAGACTAGAGGAGGCTGCGGCAGCCATATATAATAATGCCACCTCCCAAGTCATCAAGGGAGAAATGACTGGTCAATATATGGCTGCATATAGTGCTACGTGCGGGTTCATACCGCTAGATGAGTCGGCAACGTCGCGGACTGGCCGTATTACTTTCGCGACACCCGAGGGCGACCCAATTGTGGTAGTGGCTCGGTGCACCAAAATTATGCTGGATGACAAGATCCTCGAACAGGCGGAAGCAATCTCGAGGACTATAGATCAGGCTGGAGGCTGGACCTTGCCAGACATCAGTTGGGTCAACGGTGTTCCAGGGTGCGGCAAGACCACTTGGGTGATCAATAACTTCGATAAGGACAACGACGTCATAGTCACTACAACAACCGAGGCCGCGAAAGACCTACGGCAAAAGTTAGCGCACAAAATCGGCGAAGACAACAGAACCAAGGTACGCACGATGGCTTCAATTCTATCGAACGGGTGCAAAGAGTCGCAAAAATGCAATCGCATTCTCGTAGATGAGGCTCTTATGAACCATTTCGGGGCCATCGTAATGGCAGTCCGGTTGTCAGGCGCTAGTAGCGCGGTCCTTATCGGAGATATTAATCAACTGCCCTATCTGGACAGGGAAAATCTTTTCCCCATTAGCTACGCCCGTCCGGACTTAGTGGTGACCATCAGCCACGAGCTGTCCTGCACACACCGGAATCCAATGGATGTCGCGTATGCCCTGGGGGAGGTGTACCCCGGCATTTACTCGTCAAGGAACCAGGTCCACTCCCTACAGCTGAGGAGGTTCACGGGCGCGCATATTTCCGGCACACTTCCCAACACGCTTTTTCTGGTCCACACGCAGGAGGAGAAGAAGACCCTCATTGACCAGGGATATGGGGCTGGCGCTGGATCATGCGTCCTAACTATTCACGAAGCCCAGGGTCTTAGCAGTGAGTCGGTCATCATCATGAAGACAAAATCCATAAATATCCGGATTCACAGCAGCGTCCCCCACGCAGTAGTGGCAGTCTTCAGACATACTGCCCACTGCGTGTACTACGCCGACAACGCTGATGACGCAATTGGACGGTTTGTGAGGAGGGCACAGGAAGCGTCGACCAGGGACATCATCAACACCAACATGAAGAACGCCATGCGGCATCGGGACGAAACAGTCGTCGAGGCACTGATCCGCTTACTAAGGCAATGACGAGTTGATGGCGCCTTGGACGACGCGGGTATTTGCTCGGGGCCGTCTTGGGTGAAACGGGGAATGGTGAGGTGGATAATCCGCGACTGAGGAGAGAGTACCATTAAGTAAACATTTATCATAGTATCACCTAAATTTAAGGACGTAATATGTATCACCAGGTCCAAAAGAAAAAAAAAAAAAAAAAAAAATATAAAGAAAAAAAAAAAAAAAGTAAACAGGCTGCACATTTGAAAGAAAGAAAAAAAAAAAAAAAAAAATGAACGGAAGTCAAACGTTGTATTTACAACATAATATAGTAGTTATAGTTATTGATAATAATTATGTAATATAAACTAGATGGTATTTATGGTTATATGTATATAATTAATATTATGTACCTATAGTACCTATTAAGTATTAGTATTAAGTATAGTTATTGGGGTTGAGGGGCCATTTCTTTGGTGCGGCATTTTGGGCGGCGATGAGTTGTATGTGTGTTGAAGGTTGGGAGATTCCTGATTTTTGATGCGTATGTGGGTCGTTGTCGCTTGGGTATCGCTTCGGACTGGTGGCCTCTAAACCCTGAAATTCTGACGGGATTTATTGCAATCGCTGAAAGATGCTCTGGAGTGACGCCACTTGCACGTGGAGTTGCCCAGAAGCAAATAATGTATAATTATCAAACAAGGGCACGGACGTCATGTCCGTGGTTTAAATGTAAGGTAGGAGTGCGGTTTTAGTCAGTAGGAGTCTGACACTGCCCAGACTGGCTCGTCTGTGAGGCAGCTTGGGCGTCCATGAGGATTTCCCACTCCTACCGAAAAAAAAAAAAAAAAAAAAAAAAAAAAAACCTAACCTAACCTAACCTAACCTAACCTAACCTAACCTAACCTAACCTAACCTAACCTAACCTAACCTAACCTAACCTAATCACTCTGGCGGTCGACTCAATGTACAAGCTCATCAAAGACGCGGCAGCGGAGCTTGAAGCCCATAGACAAAAACCTGGTCCTTTAGAAGCAGAAGAACTGTCGACTCAGAGGGAAGATACAGGAGAAACAGTTCTCCTCATGAGCAAAATAGAACAGCACTCCAAATTGCTGGAAGAAAATAATAAGCGCATGGAAGATCTTAAAACAGCACTGGAGGAGCAAAGATCGCACATAGGGACCCCCTCTTATGCGAGGGTGGCTGCGGCTCGGAGTGTAGGCGCGACAATAGAAAAACGCAACACGCTGCACTCAGTCGTAGTCACCTCAAAGGACGAGACAGAGACTGGGGAGCAGGTACTGGAAAGGGTGCGGAAGGCTGTGGAAGCAAAGGAAGGTTGGGTTAAGGTAGAAAGGGTGAGGAAGGCTAAAAACAGGAAGGTAGTTATGGGCTTCGAGACGGAAGGTGAGAGGGACAAGGTAAAGGAGAGAATAGAGAGGAATAGCACCAACCTCAGCGTGGAGGCTGTGAAAAATAAAGACCCGATGCTGATACTCAGGGACGTCTTAGCGTTAAATACGGATGAAGATGTCAAAAAAGCCCTGAGGAATCAGAATCAAGACGTTTTTCGCGGCCTCCACGATGGGGAAGACAGATTAGAAGTCCGATATAGGAGAAAGACAAGGAACCCGCACTGCGTACACATAGTGCTGAGCACGTCTCCCGAGCTATAGCGAGTGACAAAAAGGGGATACGTCCACGTGGATCTGCAGAGGATCCGGGCTGAAGACCAGACCCCACTAATGCAGTGCACTCGCTGCCTGGCCTACGGGCACGGGCGAAGGCACTGTACGGAGAAGGTGGACCTGTGTAGCCATTGTGGTGGTCCTCACCTAAAGACCGAATGCCCAGACTGGATAGCGGGGGGCACGGCTGTGTGCAGCAACTGTGAAAGGGCTAATATGATCAATAAGGAGCACAACGCCTTTAGTGCCGATTGCCCTATCCGCCGAAAATGGGATGCAATAGCGCGGTCAACCACTGCATATTGCTAAGGGCGCACCAGGACAAATAATCGCCCTTAAATTCGCACAGGCCAACCTCCAACGCAAAAAGCTGGCAACCAACGAGCTGCTGTTGGAGGCAGAGAAACGGGGTATCTCTGTGGCGCTCCTGCAGGAGCCATACGTTGGAAGTGCAAAAATTATGAGAAGTCAGAGGGGAGTGCGGGTCTTCCAAGACACTGGTACAGGAGATGGAGTTGTCAAGGCCGCAATTGCGGTCCTTGACAAAAACTTAAAAGTAATCCAATACCCGGAACTCACCACGGAAAATATTACCGTGGTGGGAATCCAAACTAGTGCTTGGGAGATCACACTCACTTCTTTTTATTTTGAGCCGGACAAGCCAGTTGATCCTTACCTTAATCAACTAAGACGGATACGTACGGCTAACGGCTCAAAACCGTTTCTCGTTGGAGGGGACGCCAATGCGAAAAACACCTGGTGGGGGGGCATGGTGGTTGACCGCAGAGGAGAGGACGTGTGTGGAACTCTCGGCGGGCTCGGGCTGAATATCCTCAATGCAGGGGAAATTCCGACCTTCGACACCATTAGGGGAGGTCAGCGCATCAGCAGCTACGTCGACCTGACTGCATGCTCCGACAACATCCTAGGACTGGTGGAACGCTGGAGAGTAGACGAGGGCCTCACGAGCTCTGACCATAACGGCATACTCTTTGACTTTAGGCTGGAGAGAGCGAAAGGAGTTCAAATAGAAAGAACAACACGCATCTTCAATACCAAAAAAGCAAATTGGCAAAAATTTCATGGGAAATTCGCCCAATTGAAAATAGAGTCAAAATTTAATAAAACCGCAATAGAACAAATCAATAGTACAGAATCATTAGATATATATACAAATAACTATACAGAAATCATACAGAAAGCATGCCGCGAGGCAATGCCTATTAAAAAAGTCAAAGAGAAACTTACCATGCCGTGGTGGTCGGAGAAACTCGCTGAGATGAAGAGGAGCGTCGCCATCAGTAAAAGGAGAGTGCGATGCGCTGCCCCAGTCCGAAGACCGATGGTTGTCGAGGAATACCTTAAACGGAAAAAGGAATATGAGGCAGAGGCAGCTCGAGCCCAGACCGAGAGCTGGAAAGAGTTCTGCACCAAGCAGGACAGGGAAGGGGTATGGGAGGGGATCTACAGGGTTATTGGAAGGACAACGCAGAGAGGGGTGGACTTACTGATGATGGAGAACGGTAAGGTGCTCGACGCGGAAGGCTCCGTAAAATTGATTGCGGAAACTTTTTACCCGGACGATCTAAAAAGCACCGATAACACCCATCACGGTAATACTCGGGCAAAAGCTGAAAGGGTAAACGAGGAAACGGAAGAAGATTCCGAAGATCCACCCTTCACGTCATCTGAACTGCGTATTGCCTGTGAATCCTTTAACCCAAAGAAGGCTCCGGGAATGGATGGTCTCACAGCCGATATATGCAGCCAAGCCATTGGAGGGGAACCTGATTCCTTCCTGGCCCTTCTGAATCAGTGCCTAAAACTCGGACATTTTCCGAAGTCCTGGAAGGAGGCCACGGTGGTGGTGCTAAGAAAACCGGGGAAAAGAGACTATACCACCCCAAAATCATATAGGCCCATAGGCCTCCTACCAGTTCTGGGCAAGATATATGAGAAGATGTTGATGGCTCGACTCAAGTTCTATATTATACCAAGGATGAGTACTCGCCAGTACGGATTCATGCCCCAGAAGAGCACGGAAGACTCCCTCTATGATCTTATAAAGCACATCAGAGATAAACTGGACCGTAAAAAGATAGTGGTGCTAATATCCTTGGACATAGAGGGAGCCTTCGATAGTGCCTGGTGGCCAGCTATAAGAGTCCGGCTGGCTGAGGAAAAGTGTCCTCTTAACCTGAGGAGGGTCATCGACAGCTACTTAAAGGACAGAAGGGTCAGGGTTAGATATGCGGGTGAAGAATTCTCCAAGGGCACGAGTAAAGGCTGCGTACAGGGCTCCATTGGAGGCCCAGACTTCTGGAACCTTCTACTGGATCCCCTCCTAAAAAGCCTGACAGAAAAAGACGTCTATGTGCAGGCGTTCGCGGACGACGTGGTCCTTGTCTTCGACGGTGACAAAGCAATGGAATTAGAACTTAAGGCAAACGCCGCCCTTGAGCATGTTCATGCGTGGGGTGTCGAAAACAAGTTAAAGTTTGCGCCGCAAAAAACTAACGCGATGACAATTACAAGGAGACTGAAATACGACACCCCACGACTGAGCATGAGCGGAGTCGAAGTAACCATGTCTAAGGAAATTAAGATCCTGGGTGTCACCGTCGACGACAAGTTGACTTTCAACACGCACGTTAGGAGCGTCTGTAAAAAGGCTATAAACATTCATAAGCAGTTGTGCAGGGCAGCGAAAATTAGCTGGGGACTAAACCCCGAAATAGTTAAAATTATTTATATAGCAACGATAGAGCCGATTATCCTGTACGCCGCCAGTGTATGGGCTCCAGCGGCAGGTAAGCTGGGAATCATAAAACAGCTGGGTGTCGTGCAGCGTGGGATAGCACAAAAGATGTGCAAGGCGTACCGCACCGTCTCCCTCAACTCAGTGCTCCTGTTGGCGGGGATACTTCCTCTGGATCTCCGAGTTCGTGAGATGGCCTCACTCTATGAGGCCAAGAGGGGAGTGTTACCGCCAATATTGGGGGACAGGGAGATGGAGCGGCCAGTACCCGCGTTGAGGTCCCCGCACCCCGCTAAGCGTATCGACCTGGAGTTCGTAAGAATTTTTACCGACGGGAGCAAAATTGGGGGGCGTGTCGGTGCTGCGTTGTCCTTGTGGAACAACGAGGCCGAAACACGTACCCTCAAGCTGGCGCTACCAAACTATTGCACGGTCTACCAGGCGGAGCTCTTGGCGATATGCAAGGCAACCGGGGAAATCCGGAAGAGCACGGCGTCCACTTTTGGCGTTTATAGTGACTCAATGGCAGCCCTCATGGCAGTGAAAAACCACAGTTGCCTTCACCCCCTGGCAGTGGAAGCTAGAGAGAACTTGACAGCTGTTTCTCTCCAGAACAAGGTAGTTGACTTGTTCTGGATAAAGGCTCACGCAGGGATTGAGGGTAACGAGAGGGTGGATCAGCTGGCAAAAGAGGCTGCCATCTTGAGCAAGAAGAAGCCAGACTATGATCTTTGTCCTGTCTCATTCGTTAAGCGCTGCATTCGTTCGGCAACGCTTGACGAATGGAACAGCAGATACAGAACCGGCACCACGGCATCCGTCACAAGGATGTTCTTCCCATCGGCCGTGGTGGCGTACAGGATAGTCAGGAAGTTGCAAATAAGTGGGATTTTGACTCAGGTCATGACGGGGCACGGTGGATTCTCTGAATACTTGCATCGTTTTAAGTGTAAGGAGAGTCCATCGTGCATCTGTGACCCAAGTATCGCAGAGTCAATACCACACCTGCTGATTCGCTGTCCTGCATACGCTTATGAAAGGAATGAAATAGAACAAGAAATTGAAACAGATCTGAGTGAGGAAAGTATAGGGGTAATAATGATGGGAAAGAAAAGGAAAGTCTTTTTGGAGTACTGTGTACAAATCGCTAAAAAAGCAATTAAACGAAATAGAACCGATCGGTAAAGTATGCAACCACAATATAGTAGCATATATTAGTAGTGCATATAAAATAAGATAGTAAAGTAAATAAAAATATTGTGAGCAGTAAAACAAAATAAAAATTAGAAACAATATGATAAATAGATATAAGAAACAAAATTATAAATAGATATAAGAAACAAATATAATAAGCTAAAAATGTAACTAGAATAATTACCTATAACTTATAAGAATAAATAGTAAAAACTGTATAATTTACCCCTAGAAACCATTAAAGTATATATACATTATATACATAAAATGGGAAATATGTAGTAATAAATATAGACTTTAAATAATGTAAAATATAACGTAGAACAGTAAGTTAAAATAGGTAAATAACAAAATGTACCCTAGAAAAACCAAACAAGGATGAAACCGTGCCACACCTGCTTCTGGAATGGGGTGCTACGACAGGAAACCTCCACGCGTGTCCGCGGGCTGTAGTTCCCTTATGGATACGTCCAGAGCGAAGGCCAGTCTGCGGGACGGTGCACCCTGGGAGGCGGCTAACGACTCCCCTTGAGTACTTCTGCCTAAGGGGTCTCGATTTTCGCCTGCGAATATCCTGTCTGAAGGAACTCTTCAACGCGTGTCCCTCTGCTATAGCAGAAGGCACAGTGGCGAAGTAAGAGCGGGCTTGGTGTGCACTTACCCTGCCACCGAGCAGGCAGGAGGAAGATTTGCTCTTCCTTCTGCCACCGTTAGTCTCGTAGCCCCAGAGATTGTCCAAGGTCATGTTTCTGACTTTCGATGGGGGTCGAGGGTCCTGGCTTAACCGCCTGGGCCGCGAGGAAGACAACCTCTATAAAAAATCACCCCAAACCTCCAAGCGGCGGCGCACCGTGAGGGAGGTTGTTAGCTTGGCTAATGGGTAGCTTAATTAGTCTCTAGTGCGAACCACTGAATTTGAGCCGGTACAGAATGTTTTTTACTCGTGGGAACAAAAATGGATTTATCAAAATTTTTTAAAACCCCAAGTGACGAGGAGACGGAGAGCGATGCGCAGTCGGAGTCCGATGCGGCATCCAGAGGGAGCTCGAAGGGCTCGGAGGGCGGTGGAGTAGAGGGAGACTCCAGAAGGAACGCAAGTTCCTACCGGAAGCGCTCCAAACCGGGGGACGACGGGTCGTTCTCCGAGGGTGAGAAGGGCTCGGCCCCAAAAATCCCCACCAGCAGCCGCGGTGTGGGCCGAGCGCGAGGAAGGGGGAGGGGGCTCACTGCCCAAGAGTCCACCCAGCGAGCTGAAAGGCTTGCCGCGGAGGGATTCCACCCCAGAGCGACCAGCGCTGAGGCTGATCCCTCGGGGCTCTCTGGCAGTGAGCCAGACACCGGAGGCGACTCGGCCATCGATGAGGCGCTCGAGAGGCTTGAGATAGTCCTGGCATCTGGCCTGAACAGCGTAGCCAAAAAAAGGGAGAGGTCCTCCAAGAGGAGTGCTATCTCCCAGGCAAGGACCTCTCTCCAGGAAGTGGTGGACCCCATCCGCAGGGGGCTTGCCAAGCTTCGGGCCGACAACGCTCGGCTCCGAAAGGCCTCGGGCCAGCAAGAGCTGCCAAAGGGCGACTCTTGCAGACTGGCAGGGGGGCGTGAGCGGGAGCAGGGGCAGAGCCAGCCCAAGCCTCAGCCCGAGCCGGAGAGCCAGCTGCTGACGCTGGTGCAGCGGGAGCTGGCTGCCTTTCAACAGCAGCTGCAACAGCAGCAGCAGCAGTTCCAGCTGCGGATCCAGCAGCAGCTGTCCCTACTGGAGGGCATTGTGCTGCGCCCCCCACTTGCGGCCTCCAGCCAGCGAAAGGCGGCGTCGTATGCTGCCGCCACTGCGGCCACGGTTGCTGCGCCCATGCCGGGCTCGTCCGGGCAGGCCAGGCACGGGACCGCGGTACCGGAGTCCACGGGGTCAGCTCCTTTGGCCAGAAGACAGCAACAGGGGAAGCCAGCCGCTGCTGCTGCCCCCCCCAAGAAGGGCAAAACGGCGCCGGCCATCAGGGCGGTGGGAGCCCCTGCCGTAGCGGCAAGCAGGCGGCCTATGCCGCCTCCCCAGCCTACGGAATCTCCGGCCGAAGTCGAATGGCAGGTGGCTGGAGCCAAGGAAAAGGCGGGTAGGGCGGCTCGGGCCGCCAAGAAACGAGAGCGGCGGCGGCAGCGGAAAAGGAGGGCCATCGAAGCCAGGTGTCGCGCCCCGGATTCTACGGCTGTAGTGATTACACTGCAGCCGGCTGCGGAGAAAAAGGGTACGACCTACGGCGAGGTCATCCGGAAGGCGAGGCGAGCGGTGAACCTCGCCGAGCTCGGAGTCACTGGGGGCTTCCGGATGCGGCATACCGCGACCGGTGCCCTTATGCTGGAGGTCCCCGGGGCGAACAGCGGCCCCACCGCAGACGCCCTGGCCGAGAAAATCAGGGCATCCTTGGATGCAGAGGAGGCCCGAGTGTCCAGGCCCACAAAGTGCGTTGACATGCGCATTATGGGCCTGGACGACTCCGTGACGGTAGATGAGGTTGTGGCCGCCGTCGTCAGGACGGGTGGGTGCCTTACCAATCAGGTTCGGGCAGGCGTCATCCGTGCTGACGGCACGGGCATGGGGGCGGTGACGGTGAGTTGCCCCGTGTCAGCGGCGAGGAACATCACCGGGGAGGGCCGCCGGCTTTTGGTGGGCTGGGTCTCCGCACGGGTAAAACTGCTGGAGCCCAGACCTCTGCGTTGCTATCGCTGCCACGTGGGGCACCACGTGGGGGCCTGTTGTGCAGCGGAGGTGGATCGCAGTGACCGCTGCTTTCAGTGCGGTCAGCCCGGTCACAAGGCCGTCACTTGCAGTGCAGCGCCGCACTGCTACGCATGTGCGGCGGCAGGCAAGCCAGCCGAACACCGGGCTGGGGGCAGGTCCTGCGATCCCCCCGCCAAGGCCAAGGGCAAGGTCCCGAGGCCCATCCCCGCGAATGTGCTCGCCGCTGCGGCCGCCAAGTTGGCCGCCGCCGCCGTCGCTTCTGCAGACGCCGCCGCCACCGCCGCAACCACCGCGGCAGGGCCCTCACAAGGGGCACGGGAGGAGACTATAATGGATTGTCATTAATGGCTACATTACGTCTCCTCCAGGCGAATATCAACCACTGCGCCCCCGCTCAGGATCTGTTGCTCCAGAGCATGGCGCAGTGGTCGATAAACATCGCCGTAGTCTCCGAGCCGTACTACGTCCTGCCCAGGGCCGACTGGGTGCAGGACCTGAACGGCTCGGTGACTTTAATTTCATCGACCGCCGCCGGTACCCCGTCCCTCGAGGCCGTCACGAGGGGACGGGGTTGCGTAGCAGCACGGTTCGGGGACATTGCAGTGGTGGGCGTCTACCTGTCCCCGAACAGAACTCTCGCCGATCTCCACATCTCCCTTATGGAGCTGAATGCCGTCGTCGCTGGGTTTGGTTCCCTCCCCGTGGTTGTTTGCGGGGACTTCAATGCCAAGAATTTGGCTTGGGGTTCCCGGTACACAGACCAGCGGGGTCGGATGGTGGAGGACTGGGCTCTGGAGACAGGCCTGGTTGTCCTAAACCGGGGTTCTGTCCCCACGTGTGTGCGGATGCGGGGCGACTCGGTGGTGGACATTTCGTTCGCTAGTCCCGCTCTGACACCGCGTGTCGCCGACTGGCGCGTCATGGAGGGGGTGGAGACGTACTCAGACCATCGATACATTCGGTTTGACGTCTCCGCCCAGTCCTCAATCGCGCCGGTCCAACAGACCCCTTGTGGTCCGCGTTGGGCGCTGAAGCAGCTGGACCGGGAGCTCCTCCTGGAAGCCGCGATGGTACAGGCCTGGGTGCAAGCACCGGACAGGCCTGTCGACATCGACGTCGAGGCAGAGTGGTTCCGGGAGGCCATGTCGCAAATCTGCGACGTGGCAATGCCCCGAGTCCGGCCAGGACGTGCCCGGCGCCAGGTGTACTGGTGGTCGCCGGAGATTGCGGCACTGCGTAGTGCGTGCAATGCCGCGCGGCGCCAGTACGCCAGGCACCGCAGGCGCCGCATCCGTCCGCCGGATGCGGAGGCCAGAGAGGCGGAGCTGTACGAGGGATACAGAGAGGCGAGACGCACCCTCCGAGCGGAGATAAAGCGGGCGAAGGTAGAGGCCTGCAACGTGTGGCTGGAAACTCTGAACGGAGACCCATGGGGGCGCCCCTACAAGGTGGTGCGAGAAAAGCTCCGCCCCTGGGCTCCCCCGCTGACGCAGAGTCTCCGGCCCCAGCTTGTGGAGGGTGTGGTTAGCGCTCTGTTCCCCATGCGAGGGGAACACTCTCCCCCGCCTATGGCTCCGCCACCTGCGGTGTCCAACGTGGACCGCGACGGCGACGACGACGACATTGCTCCAGAGGTGACTGAGGTAGAGATGCGAGTGGCGGTACGTAGGCTTAGTGCCAAAAATACCGCCCCAGGACCCGATGGCCTGCCGGGAAAGGCCTGGGTCCTGGCCATGGAGGAACTCGGGCCTCGACTAAGAGGGCTCTTTAGCGCATGTATGGAGAGGGGCCAGTTCCCACTTCGCTGGAAGACGGGGAAACTGGTCCTCATTGCGAAGCCGGGGCGCCCTGCGGACTCACCGTCCGCGTACCGGCCCATCGTGTTGCTCGACGAGGTGGGCAAGCTCTTTGAAAGAGTAATTGCAGACCGCCTCGTCGCGCACTTAACACGGGTGGGGCCGGATCTTTCGGACGGCCAGTTCGGCTTTCGCAGGGCGCGCTCGACGGTGGACGCCATCATGCGTGTGCGAGCCCTCACGACGGGGGATGCGGTGTCCCAGGGCAGGTGTGTCTTGGTGGTGTCTTTGGACATCGCCAACGCCTTCAACTCCCTGCCCTGGAGTAGCATTAGGAGGGCACTTCGGTATCACCGGGTGCCTGACTACCTCTGTCATGTTGTCGAGGCCTACCTGTCGGACAGGTACATTATCTACCCTGGTCACCTAGGAGAGTGGAAACGGCGAGAGATGTCGTGCGGTGTTCCTCAGGGATCGGTACTAGGACCACCCTTGTGGAACATCGGGTACGACTACGTGCTGCGCGGCGATCTCCCTGACGGGGTCAGCGTGGTCTGCTACGCAGATGATACGCTGGTCCTGGCGCGGGGAGAGTCGTACCAGGTGGCGGTCGAACTAGTGACACGCGGGGTTGCGACAGTCGTAGAGAGGATCCAAGAGTTGGGACTCGAGGTGGCATTGCACAAGTCCGAGGCCATGTGCTTCCACGGCCCTCGGAACGCGCCACCATCGGGTTCCCAACTAACGGTAGGAGGAGTTCACATTGGCGTCGAGTCGACGATGAAGTACCTTGGACTTGTCCTCGACAGCCGATGGAATTTCGAGGAGCACTTCCGACGTCTGGCTCCCAAACTGGATCGTACAGGGGCTGCCCTCAAGCGGCTCCTGCCCAACCTAGGGGGTCCAGACGCCTCCTGCCGGAGGCTCTATGCAGGAATCGTTCGGTCCATGGCCCTTTATGGGGCGCCGGTATGGGCGCCGTCGCTTCGTAAGCGACCGGCAGCCAAGCTGAACGCAAGCCAGAGGGTCATGGCGATCCGGATGGTGCGAGGATACCGCACGATTTCCCGCGAAGCAGCGAGCCTCCTTGCTTGCCAACTACCGTGGGATTTGGAGGCAAAAGACCTCGCACGCATGCACGATCTGCGCATGGAGATGCAACGCCGGGGCGAGACTCCGGTGCCGCGCCAAGTCGCGGCATGGCGGAAAGACTCCCGGCGGGATCTCATGGTGGAATGGCGACAACGACTGTCGCAACCCAGTGCTGGGCACGCCATAATTATGGCGATAAGTCCTCTCTTTGAGGAGTGGCTGGAAAGACCTCACGGCGTTCTTACCTACCGCATGACGCAGGTCCTCACCGGACATGGTAAGTTCGGGAGGTTCCTGCACCGGATTCGTGCAGAAGAGACGCCCGGGTGCCAACATTGTGTGGACCGCCCGGAGGACACGGTGGAGCATACGGTAGAGGTGTGCCCCGCTTGGGCAGAGCACCGCCGCGTCCTCGTGGGGGCGATCGGCGGCAGCGATCTCTCGCGCCGGGCCTTGGTACAGGCCATGGTCCGGAGCGAGGAGGAGTGGCAGGCAGTTGCCTCCTTCTGCGAAGCAGTAATGCTAGCAAAGGAGGCGGCCGATCGCGAGAGGCAACGGTCCTCACGCCCCAACCGCCGCCGGGATTCCGATCCCGATTTCCGGCCACCGTAGGCGCGGGCTTGCGGACGGTGAGCAATGGGTGGCTCGCCGTCCGATCATCCGGTAACCGTCCGGATCGAGCCCAAGTCGTCGACGGCGCGTAGTGTTCCACGCGCGCCTCAAGGAGATGTCAGCAACCGTAGGGGCCCAGCAGGGTCGAAGCCTACTGGGGCCATGGGTGATGCGAAAGAGATCCCCGGGGCCCTGGAAAAAAAAAAAATGGCAAAGAAGGAACAGGAGTGGGTTTTTAGTCAGTAAAAGTCTGACACTATCTCCCGCTCCGCCCAAGAGCGGGGGATGTCATTAGATGATTTTCCCACCCGAAAAAAAAAAAAAAAAAAAAAAAAAAAAAACCTGCTTCTGGAATGCCCTGCACACGCTGTGGACAGATATGAACTGGAACAGGCTCTGGAAATAAAATTAGACAAAGAGATTGTGGGGGAAGTGATGCGAGGAAAAGATAGGGAGAAATTTCTAGACTACTGCACAAAGATTGCACAGAAGGTAATAGAGAGAAACAAAACAGCTTAAGCAAGTATGCTGGTAGTATATTTAGTAATATATATATTAAGCATAGAAATAAGTATAAAATGTCATTAGAGTAAGCACTAGTTTATGTAGAGATAGAAATAAAAAGATATTGTTAACATAAGAAAATAAAGATAAATTGGATGGATTAAGAAAGATGTAAAAGAAATAAAAGACCAAAATGGATCGTTATTTCCCCCCACATTGTAATAAATTAAAATAAAATATAGATAGTTAGAATAGGTTCGTAATGGGAATCCCACCCAGAACAAAGAATGAAAGACGATGAATGAAGAAAGATAAAGTATGCAGCATGAACGTGCGAGAAGAACAAAAGCGAGAACTGGTATGACACAGAGGATTAGGCGTACATAGACTCCGATAACGTCGGAGGTAGAACGTTTAAAAAAAAAAAAAAAAAAAAAAAAAAAAAAAAAAAAAAAAAAAAAAAAAAAAAAAACCTAACCTAACCGGAGGCCCAAACCTCTGGAATCTCCTGCTGGACCCCCTCATAAAAGACCTGACAGAAAGTGGCATTTATACGCAGGCGTTTGCAGATAGATGACGTGGTCCTTGTCTTCGACGGTGACACTGCAATTGAAATAGAACAAAAGGCAAACGCTGCCCTTGAACGTGTTCAGGCGTGGGGTGTCGATAACAAATTAAAATTCGCGCCGCATAAGACCAATGCGATGACAATAACAAGAAGACATAGATACGACACCCCACGACTGAGCATGGGCGGGGTCGAAGTGACCATGTCGAAGGAAATCAAGATCTTGGGTGTCACCGTCGACGACAAGTTGACGTTTAACACGCACGTCAAAAGTGTCTGCAAAAAAGCCATTGGCTTACATAAGCAGTTATGCAGGGCAGCGAAAGTCAGTTGGGGACTAAATACTGAAATAGTTAGAATTATCTATGTAGCCACAATAGAGCCGATAATCCTGTACGCCGCCAGTGTATGGGCTCCAGCGGCCAGCAAACTGGGGATAATTAAGCAGTTGGGCGTAGTGCAACGCGGCATAGCGCAAAAAATATGCAAAGCATATCGTACCGTCTCCCTCAACTCGGTACTTCTGTTGGCAGGGATACTTCCCCTGGATCTCCGAGTTCGTGAGGTGGCCTCATTATATGAGGCCAAGAGGGGAGTGTCGCTGCCAATATTGAGGGATAGGGAGATGGAGAGGCCTGTGTCCGCGTTGAAATCCCCGCACCCTGCCACGCGTATCGAACTGGAGTTCGGAAGCTTGGTGGACCAGGAGCAGGTCAGCGCCAGCGCCAAACCAGAAGTGAGAATCTTCACCGATGGGAGCAAAATTGGGGGGCGTGTTGGTGCTGCGCTGTCCTTTTGGAACAGCCAGGCCGAGACGCGTACCCTCAAGCTGGCGCTACCGGACTATTGCTCGGTCTACCAGGCGGAGCTCCTGGCGATATGCAGAGCAACAGGGGAGATCCGGAAAAGCTCGGCGTCTACCTTTGGTGTATACAGCGACTCAATGGCGGCCCTCATGACAGTGAAAAACCATAGTTGCCTTCACCCCCTGGCAGTTGAAGCAAGAGAAAACATAACAGCGGTTTCTCTCCAGAACAAGGTAGTGGACTTGTTCTGGATCAAAGCTCACGCAGGTCTTGAAGGCAACGAGAGAGTGGATCAGCTGGCCAAAGAGGCCGCCATATTGAGTAAAAGGAAGCCAGATTACGATTTGTGTCCCGTTTCATTCGTCAAGCGTTGCATTCGTATGGCGACGCTTGATGAATGGAACAATAGATACAAAACTGGCACCACTGCTTCAGTTACCAAACTGTTTTTTCCGGACGCAACGGCGGCGTATAGGGTTATCAGGAAGCTACAAATTGAGGGGCACTTGACTCAGGTCTTGACGGGGCACGGTGGATTCTCGGAATACTTGAATCGATTCAAGTGTAAGGGGAGTCCATCGTGCATCTGTGACCCAAATGCGGTAGAGTCGGTACCACACTTGCTGCTTCACTGCCCTATATATGCTCGTGAACGAAACGAGATAGAACAAAAATTAGATACAAACCTAAATGCGGACAGTATAGGGACGATAATGCTGAGTAAAAATAGAAATATGTTCTTAGATTACTGCCTCAAAATTGCACAAAGAGTCATAAAACAGAATAAAAGCGATCGATAGAGTATGCAACTGCTATATATTTAGTTATATATAAGTTGTGCATACATTAGGAAATGTAAAAAAAGTAATAAAAATGTAAGCAGTAAAACTATTAAGAATCCAAGAAGTGTATAAACCTAGCAAATAAGTGAATAAAATAAAAAGTAAAATAAACTGTATTCTAGTATATAAGTTCAAAATTTGTACAAAATAATAATTATTTTGTTGTGAACCCCTAAAGGTATGAAATAAATACCAATACATGGATACCTGTAATAGAAATATAAGGTAGTGTAGTAATAGACAAATAAGTAACATGTAAGTAGAAATTGTAATTTCATGGGTTATAATAGTTATAGAATATAGATAAAAGTAAGTGTATATTATATAAAAATGTAACAGTGTACCCTACAAGATAAGAATTGTAAAACGGACAAACAATAAAGTGAACTCTGCGTATGTTATTGAACCCTGAAAAGATCCAAAACATACATGTAAGGGAATAAAAATAAAAACGTGAGTAAAGTAGTGTAGAGTAGTCAGAGAAATGGGAGTCCCACCCATACACGAGACTGAGTGAGGAAGAAAGAAAGAAAGATGCAGTATGCGGAATGAACGTGCGAGAGGAAAGCTAGCGAGAACTTGTATGAAAGCGAAATAGTTAGACATAGACTCTGATAAAGTCAGAGGTAGAGAGAAAAAAAAAAAAAAAAAAAAAAAAACCTAACCTAACAACCTAACCTAACCTAACCTAACCTAACCGGGTTCCGCGGTCACCCCCCGCGACGAAAACACGTGCTAAAGGTTGCAAATTATTTTTGCAAAAAATCGTTAAAGTGGTATTTTTTTTAACCGATTCGTGTCGTGTTTACCACCAAATTGTGCAGAAAAATACGGACTCTAAATTGGTCATAATAAAAAAACTGTTACTGCCTGAAAAGTGTGAAAAAAACGCTGAAAAGTGAAAATTTTGAAAAAATACCAATTTAAAAGTGAAACGCTGCGAGAACTAGATCGGTGACACCATCATTTTTTGATGTTATACAAGGGGTCTTGCTAACGCCCACCTTTTGGAGCTGCTTTCCGATTTTTCCGGGCCACGCGCTTGGAGAAAATTTGGAAAAACCTAAAACCACGTGGCCACGTGCAACAGGTTCCAGTTGAGTTTGGCGGACACCTTTTTACGTTTTTGAGAGAGGACTTCGAGTTCATCACGACGCCGCTTCGTATTTCAAGAAGGGTATTCCGAAGATATTAGGTTTTTAAAATTTTCTAAAATTTCAAAAATTTGTATTTTATTATTTGTCGCGACGACCCCCAATTTTTAGTCTAGAATTGTAAGTGCCTTATCAACCTCTATGTCAATGTAAAATTTCAACTTTTAATCTCTTATGGATTTGAAGATATAAATTTTTTAAAAGGGGTTGTTGCAAGGGGTACTAAATAGGGTCTTTTTAACTCCGGAACTACCACTTAAAATTAGCTTAGGTTAGATTTAACATTATATTCTAGTTTCTAAAGATTTTCTTTGTGTCCTATTTTGTACTGTGCTCGTTTTTAGCTTAATTAGGGTGTTTTTTGGCTAGCATAAATCGGGGGTAAGTTTTTCAGGAATAAAACTGTTAGATCTTGACTGGGTATTTCAAGCCCTATCCAGCGAGCCCAAACTCGGATATTCTCTGACAACGGGGGCCAATTTTACACAATCAGCCGCCATCTTGGGTGCCATCTTGGAAATCTTACGCCTGAGGTAACTTTGGAACGGGTGGTCGTAGAGAGCTGCCGCTTGCACTGTTACATTAAATAGTAGAATACCTCACCTATTTAGCTAGTATTAAGGTTTTTCAGGACCTGAAATTTTTCAGCCTGAAAACTACCCTCGAAGATAGATTGCGACAGGCCCAGTCGGAAGAGCCCAAGCACGGTGGTATTCGGGTAAATGGTTCTGTAGTTAATCACAGATCACCCAATTTCGATCGCCATCTTGAATCAGAAACCAAAATTGTAACTGCTGTGGCTCCGGAGCCTCTTGTGATAGAGCTACGGTGTTTGGGCTTAGTTATGATACGACTACTGATGTCCTCTTTACAGAGATCAGTTTTATAGTCTTTTGACTCATTTTGTTCCCCTTTACAGGAACGCAGTGTTTTCAAAACAGTTGTCCTCTGACGAATAAGTTCATTTTTATTTTATGTTAATACTCTAATATGTTCCGCACTCCGGCAAAGAAGGACGTGAGCTTACAGGGCTCCAGTGGTTCGCCGCGATCTTCAGAGCGGGTTGGGAGTTCGCTTCCAAGCGTGAGGCAAAGTATTGGAGAGTGGGAGGCCGGGAGAGTGGAACCCCAAGTTAAATCTCCAGACAGACCAAAGCCTGCCGCCACACTACCCTCCACACAGAAAATCTCCGGCTCTCTGGGGACGAGGCGAGCCTCTGCTGACGCTGCGGCACCTGATAGGAAGCCTGAAAATAAATACCCCAACCTCACACTGGAAGCGAGAGCTTGCCTGAGTAAGGCCAAACTTCACTTAGGCAACTCCCGCAATCTGAAAACTGAGATTAAAACAGAGGTACTTGGGGCAATAAATCGGCTCTATGAAATTGTCAAAGAGTCGGAGCGAAGGAGACTCCCAGTTGCGCCTGAAACTACACAAGGGACTGAACTGACCTGCCAACCTATCGATAGTGATATCCAAAAGAATCCGACGCAATCAACAGATATTCCGACAGAGCTCGTGAATCAGCTTATGGAGAATCTCCAACAGCACAAACAGGCGTTGGAGGAATGCCAGCAGCACACGCGAGCTCTGTCGGAGCAGCTCAAGCAGGCTCCTCGCTACGTAGCTGGTCACGGGCCGACCTTTGCTGATGTCGCCGCCGGCTCAAGGCAACAAGTCAAAGAGCCTCTTCACTCGGTGGTCGTATCATCTGTGGATGATAAAGACACCGGTGAGGAGGTTATTGAGAAGCTGAGGACGGCGGTCGATGCAAGGAGGGAGGGTACAAGAGTTGAGCGGCTGAGGAAGGCGAGGGACCAGAAGGTCGTGGTCGGCTTTAGGTCCCGGGAAGAGATGGAAAAGGTGACAGAGAGGATAAAAAGGGTGGGCAACCTGGTGGTAGAAGAGGTCAAAAATAAAGATCCACTCGTTATTATTAAAGACGTGCTCTCTTGCCACTCGGACGAGGAAGTAATTGAGGCCCTGAAGCGCCAGAACAGCCATCTGATAGGGGACATTCCTGCGGGAGATGTAAGGGCTGCAGTCAAGTACCGTCGCAGGACAAGGAACACGCACATATGCCATATCATCCTGCAGGTGTCCCCATCGTTATGGCAGAGGTTAACGACTGCGGGTCGATTGCATATTGACCTGCAGAGAGTGCGTGTACTGGATCAGTCACCGTTGATTCAGTGCACTCGCTGTCTGCGCTACGGTCACAGCCGTAAGCTATGCACAGAACCCGCAGACCTTTGTGTTCACTGTGGTGACCCCCACCTGCAGGCGGACTGCCCCTCGCGGCTGGCGGCTGGTGTGCCGAACTGCCGAAACTGCCTGTCGGCGAAATTGGCAAAGACCGACCACAGTGCTTTTGACAGCGAGTGCCCTATTCGCGTTAAATGGGATGCTTTGGCGCGCCTGTCGGTAGCGTATTGCTGAGGTTGTCCCTGCGGCTACCCCTGAGTATAAAATATTCCAGGCCAACCTGCAACGCAGTCAGCTAGCCACCAACGAGCTACTGCTAGAAGCGGAAAAACAGAAAGTCGCCTTAGCATTGCTTCAGGAGCCTTATGTGGGTGGGGTGGGGAGAATGAAGGACTACCGAGGCGTAAGGGTCTTCCATAGCTCTGAGGGAGGAGAAGGGACTGTAAAGGCGGCAATTGCGGTCCTTGACCAAGATCTGGACATATTACAGTACCCGCAACTCACCACAAGCAACATCGTTGTGGTGGGAGTCCGAACCAGAGCTTGGACGATCACACTGGTGTCCTTCTACTGCGAACCCGACAAACCGTTAGAGCCATACCTGGAGCATCTAGAACGAATAGAGCGAGAAATGGACTCTTGCAGGCTGGTCATAGGAGGAGATGTTAACGCGAAGAGTCCTTGGTGGGGTGGCAACAGCGAGGACATTAGAGGGGAGCAGGTGAGCGGGGCACTGGGCGAAATGGGTCTGCAAATTCTCAATACCGGTAATATCCCAACTTTTGACACCGTAAGAGGCGGGATAAGGTACAGTAGCCACGTGGACGTAACAGCCTGTTCGGCGGACATACTGGGCCTGGTGGACGGCTGGCGAGTATTGGAGGGTCTTACGAGTTCCGACCATAACAGCATCATCTTTGGCATTCAATTAATTAAATCAAAAGGTATACGTATAGAGCGCACCACGAGAAAATATAACACAAAAAAGGCTGATTGGAGACAGTTTTGTGGCATCCACATAATCCCAAGTCCGGACCCTCGAGTACGGCCCTGTACAGCGGGGGACCACGCGGGGCGAAGGAGCGGAGGTCACCTAGAAATCCCGTTATATTCAGTGCGCGCGCGACGCCGCGCCAGTGCATCCAGATTTCCCTAACGAACGCACGTACTACTTTGTCCTAGCCACCCGTGCTTATAAACTCGCCCGTAAAATCATCTTTGCCTTACTTAACTTAGCTTCAATTCTACCCTATCACTCTGTATCGTTTCTTCTTCGTTCCTAAGTTTGTAACTATCATCTATCTTCATTAAATACCATCTATCGTTCTTCTTGCTGTTTTCATATTCACCGCCGCCTTCCTAGCCGCTTGCTACACGCTATACACGCATACATCTCCATAGTGGTGACTCCGACGAAGAAATAATGGCGAAGTCTGGTGAAGATCAACTGGAATATTCCGGTTTGTGTCGTGTCGGTGTGCGGGTACCGCCATTTTGGGCCGAGGAACCGGCCGTTTGGTTTGCGCAAATTGAAGGTCAGTTTATAATTTCCAATATTACTTCCGATCAGACCAAATATCACTACGTAGTTGGTCAATTAGAGCCGCAATACGCGGCAGAGGTGAAAGATATAATTTTAAACCCACCGGATAGCGGCCGTTACGAAAAATTAAAAGCGGAACTTATCAAGCGGTTGTCCGCTTCACAAGAGCGGAAGCTACAACAACTATTGACCCACGAAGAACTGGGGGACAGGAAGCCATCCCAGTTCATGAGGCATCTTCAGAATTTAGCGGGACCGACGGTCCCTGATCACCTAATCAGGCAAATCTGGGCAAATAGGTTACCTACCCACATTCAAACGATTATTGCTTCGCAGACCGACAGCGCACTCCAAACCGTGGCCGAGTTGGCAGACAAGATAAACGACATTTCGACACCGACGCAGCAGGCAGCATGTGCAGCAAGCGAGGCCCCAGGTACTGTGTCAGCCATCGAGATGTTGGTGAAGCGGGTCGACGAACTGGCAAAGCAGGTACAAGGCTTTTCAAATAATAATAATCGATCCCGCAACAACGGACGGAAGGGCCGTAGCCGCTCGACCTCAAGACATAGGTCAAGGTCACGAGAACACCCCGCTGATCATCCGCATTGCTGGTACCATTTCAATTATGGCAGCAGAGCAAGGAACTGCCGGCAGCCGTGCACTTACAAAACGGCGGGAAACGCCGACGGCAGTCATTAATAGCGGTAGCTGACTGTCCCATATCTTCAGGCCGCCTGTTCATTACTGACCGGAAAACAAAGGCACAATTCCTCATCGACACGGGTTCAGACCTATGCGTATTTCCAAAGTCAGCCGTACGGCAGCCTCGAACAAAAACTAAGTACCAACTATTTGCCGCAAATGGAACACTTATACCCACATACGGTTACATACAACTGAACTTGGACTTAGGACTACGACGAGCATTCAGCTGGAGGTTTACCGTGGCTGATGTCACGAAGCCAATAATTGGGGTAGATTTTTTAAGTTTTTACCACCTGCTAGTGGATTGCAGACAGCAACGCCTCATTGATGGGATCACCATGCTCGGCATCAACGCGCCGCAGCCTAGGGATGCATCCGATATTTCATCCATCCGTACTACAGCAGATGATACTGTCTACGACAAGCTGCTACGAGAATTTCCAGACATCACCCGGCCAGCTGGTAAGCCACGAACGCTTAAACACACCACCGTGCATCATATCCGTACAACTCCAGGGCCCCCTATTTCCAGTCGCCCGCGCCGTTTGGATCCAGAACGACTGAAAATAGCTAAACACGAATTTGACGAAATGCTGCTAAATGGCACCGCGCGAAGGTCAGAAAGCGCCTGGTCGTCTCCTCTTCATCTAGCTAGGAAAAAAACCGACGGATGGAGACCCTGCGGGGATTACAGAGCCTTGAACGCCCGAACAATTCCGGATCGTTACCCTGTACGACACATCCACGACTTCACAAACGACCTTACAGGTAAAAAAATCTTCTCTACTATAGACTTAGTCAGAGCATATAATCAACTGCCGGTCTTCGAAGACGATATACCGAAGACTGCCATCACAACGCCGTTCGGGATGTTTGAATTCCCGTATATGACCTTCGGTCTAAGGAATGCGGGACAGACATTCCAACGGTTTATGGACGAAGTGTTAAGTGGCCTAGATTTTGCTTATGGATTCCTTGACGATATCCTCGTTTATTCTACTGATGAGGAGCAGCACCAGGAGCACCTTCGCATACTGTTCGGACGCCTGAAGGATTACGGCGTCATAATAAATACGTCGAAATGCTGTTTCGGACAAAACACCGTAAAATTCTTAGGATTCAGCGTCTCTGAAGAAGGAATTAGTCCTTTAGAATCAAAAACACAGGCAATTCTCGACTTCCCGACACCTAAAAACACAAAAGAGCTTAGAAGATTCTTAGGAACCTTAAACTTTTATCGAAGGTTTATTCCAGACGCAGCAGCGAAGCAGGCGCCTCTAAATGCCATGCTGGCCGGACAAAGCAAAGGTTCAAAGCCGATCCAACTCACGACTGAACAGCTGGAAGCCTTCAAAAACTGTAAGTCAAGTATTTCTGAGGCTACTCTGCTGGTGCATCCTGATCCCAGTGCTGAACTGGCTATACAGACCGATGCTTCTGACGTAGCCATTGGTGCCGTCCTACAGCAGCGGAAAGGTAATGACTGGCAACCTATGGCATTTTTCTCAAGAAAACTTAGCCAATCACAAAGAAAGTATAGTCCATACGACCGCGAGCTGCTGGCGATATACGAAGCCATACGTTACTTCCGCTACATGGTGGAAGCGAGACCATTCATCATAATGACTGATCACAAACCACTTACGTTTGCCTTCACCACACGAAGGGACAAATGTTCACCGCGTCAGTTCAGATACTTGGATTTTATCTCACAATTTTCAACTGACATTAGGTTTGTCGCAGGTAAAGACAACGTAGTAGCTGACACTCTTTCCCGCATCGAAGAAATAGCTACGCCCCTTGATTACCACAGCCTAGCCCGAGCCCAGGAGACGGACGCAGAGCTACAAGCACTACTCGCGAACGGATCCAGTCTACAGCTGCATAAGGTTTCCCTACCTGATGCCATAACGCAAGTATACTGCGACACCTCTACATCTAACCCTCGACCATACATTACTTGTGCCTTCCGACGTCAAGTTTTTGAATCACTTCATAACCTCAGTCATCCCGGCGTTAAAGCAACAGTACAATTAGTAACTTCTAGATTTGTTTGGCCGGGCATAAGGCGTGACTGTCGACAATGGGCGAAGGAATGTCACCAATGTCAACGATGTAAAACCACAAGGCACACGACCGCACCGTTTACAGAGTTCAAAGCACCTTCAGCTCGGTTTCAACACATTAATATGGATATTATTGGCCCCTTACCCTTGTCTGCTTCCCACAGGTACTGCCTCACGATAGTCGACCGCTTCACACGTTGGCCTGAGGCGTACCCCCTCGCCGACATCACGGCCGACACCTGCGCGTCAGCTTTCATCTCTGGCTGGGTCGCACGGTTCGGCTGTCCTGCACGAATCACCACCGATCGCGGCCGCCAATTCGAGTCGCGTCTCTTCAAGTCCATCGCGGCACTGATCGGTGCCGAACACCAAACGACGACTGCTTACCACCCAGCCGCCAACGGTTTGGTGGAACGTCTACATCGGCAGCTCAAGGCCGCCATCACCTGTCACGCGTCATCACAGTGGACTGAAACTCTCCCGATGGTGCTACTGGGGATTCGCAGCGCATGGAAAGACGATATCCAGTCATCAGCGGCGGAGCTTGTCTATGGTGAGCCTCTACGCTTGCCTGGGCAGTTTTTCAACACGGCATTAGAGGAGGAAGTTAACGTCACTGACTTCGCCGATCGCCTACGCAGTCGCATGAGCAGACTAGCACCAACACCGACTTCGTGGCACTCACCTCGTCCCTTCTATATACCGAGAGATTTATGTACCGCGACGCACGTCTACCTACGCCAAGGGCCAGTCCGACGTCCACTCCAAGCACCATACGCCGGCCCGTACAAAGTCATGCGCCGAGGCTCCAAAACATTCGACATAATGGTACAGAGCAAGGTACAAACCGTTACCATAGACAGATTGAAACCGGCGTACACAGCGGACGACAACGTCACACTACCATCAGCAACTCCAATGCTGACACCAACACCGGTACCGATGTCAACGCCAGCGCCGACACCTACAACCACGACTAGGGTGACACCTCCCGCCGCTACAGCTCCAGTTCCAGCTCCCGACGGCACATCATCGAACACTAGTAAGAAGACCAAGAGCGGGAGGACTGTAAAGTTTCCCGACTACTATCGATCGTAGTCACGATCTCGGCAGGGGAGTACTGTGGCATCCACATAATCCCAAGTCCGGACCCTCGAGTACGGCCCTGTACAGCGGGGGACCACGCGGGGCGAAGGAGCGGAGGTCACCTAGAAATCCCGTTATATTCAGTGCGCGCGCGACGCCGCGCCAGTGCATCCAGATCGCCCTAACGAACGCACGTACTACTTTGTCCTAGCCACCCGTGCTTATAAACTCGCCCGTAAAATCATCTTTGCCTTACTTAACTTAGCTTCAATTCTACCCTATCACTCTGTATCGTTTCTTCTTCGTTCCTAAGTTTGTAACTATCATCTATCTTCATTAAATACCATCTATCGTTCTTCTTGCTGTTTTCATATTCACCGCCGCCTTCCTAGCCGCTTGCTACACGCTATACACGCATACATCTCCATAGTTTCATGAGAAACTGTCTCAAATTATGTCAGACAAAAATCTAACAGTCATAGCACTCGCCAACATAAATAACATAGAACAAATAGAACATACAATTAACACTTACAATCAAGCCATAACTGACACATGCACACACACAATTCCAATAAAAAAGATAAAAGAAACACTTACCATGCCGTGGTGGTCCGAGGAACTCGCGAAGATGAAGAAGCTGGTCGCCACCAGGAAGCGCAGGGTCAGGAACGCAGCGCCGGTCCGAAGAGAGATGGTGGTTGGACTGTACCTGCAAGAAAAAGAAAAATATGAGTCAGCTGTAAGGAGGGCTATAAGGGAGAGCTGGAAAGAATTTTGCACAAAACAGGATAGAGAAGGGGTCTGGCAAGGAATATATAGAGTGATGGGTAGGATTTCAAAAAGGGAGGAGGATCTGCCGCTTCAGAGGGGGGGACAAACACTGGACGCGGAAAACTCAGCTAGTCTGTTGGCCGAGACGTTCTACCCCGAGGACCGTGGGGAAGACGACGACATGGTCCATCGCCAAACGCGACAACTGGCAGAAATGGTAAACGAGTGGAGTCATGATGAACAGCATGACCCACCGTTTACCCAAAGTGAGCTCGATAGGTCCATGGCGTCGTTCGATCCCAAAAAGGCCCCGGGAGCGGATGGCTTCACTGCCGACATCTGCTCTCAGGCCGTGCGATGTAACCCTGGTTTCTTCCTGTCACTGCTCAACAAATGCCTGGCATACCACCACTTTCCGAAGGCCTGGAAGGAAGCAACGGTGGTTGTGCTGAAGAAGCCAGGCAAAGACTCGTACACCGTACCGAAGTCGTACAGGCCGATTGGGCTCTTGCCTGTCTTAGGGAAAGTGTACGAGAAGATGCTGGTTGCTCGACTCAAATTCTACTTGCTCCCTAGGATCAGTACTCGCCAATACGGCTTTATGCTCCAAAAAAGTACCGAGGACTCCCTCTACACTCTCGTGCAGCACATCCGCGCAAAAATGGCACAAAAAAAGATCGTCACGCTTGTGTCATTGGATATAGAGGGAGCCTTCGACAATGCTTGGTGGCCCGCCATCAAAGTACGGTTGGCTGAGGAAAAGTGCCCAGTAAATTTGAGACGAGTAGTCAGCAGCTATCTCAGTGACAGGATGGTCAATGTGAGGTACGCCGGAGTAGAGAGCAGAAGGTCAACTAGCAAGGGTTGCGTCCAGGGTTCCATCGGAGGTCCTACCTTCTGGAACTTGGTGCTGGACCCACTCCTGAAGGAGCTTGAGAGTAGAGGCTACTACTGCCAAGCTTTCGCCGATGACGTTGTCTTGGTTTTTGATGGCGAATCGGCAGTAGAAATCGAGGGGCAGGCTAATGCCGCTCTCGAACATGTTCGAGCGTGGGGTGTCAGAAATAAGCTAAAATTTGCGCCCCACAAAACGTGTGCGATGGTGCTGACAAGAAAACTGAAATATGATACGCCACGCTTGAGCATGGGACGGGTCGACATTGGAATGTCCCAAGATGTGAAAATCCTGGGCCTCACAATCGATGATAAGCTGACATTTAATAAGCACATAGCTGTCACCTGTAAAAAGGCGATAGCTATGTACAAACAGTTGGCAAGGGCAGCACGGATCAGCTGGGGTCTAAGCCCGGAAGTGATCCGTACTATATATACAGCAGCAGTCGAGCCAACGCTCTTGTACGCCGCAAGCGCGTGGGCACCAGCCGCAAAAAAGATAGGGGTCATAAAGCAACTAAACGTGGTCCAGAGAGGCTTCGCGCAGAAGCTGTGTAAAGCCTACCGCACAGTGTCCTTGAACTCGGCTCTGTTACTGGCTGGGATACTCCCACTCGATCTCCGCATCCGTGAAGCGGCTGCGTTGTATGAGGTCAAGAGGGGGGTGTCCCAGCCCGTGCTCGGGGACAGGGAGATTGAGCGGATGGCTCCAGCGATAGAAGCCCCACACCCTGTAGAGCAAACTAATCTGGGCTTCGGCAGCCTGATGGACGAGGAACAATATAATAACCACAGTGACTTCAATGTGCGTATTTTCACTGACGGCAGCAAGATTGAGGGCAGGGTCGGGGCGGCGCTATCAGTATGGAATGGCGCCACCGAAGTAAAGGCCCTCAAACTTGCTTTGCCGTCTTACTGCACCGTCTATCAGGCTGAGCTACTGGCCCTGCAAAGAGCGGCTGGTGAAGCGCTCAAAAATAGGGAGAGTACATTCGGCATCTACAGCGACTCTATGGCGGCTCTCCAGTCGGTGGTCAATGTAAGTTCTACTCATCCCCTGGCAGTGGAAACTAGAGACACCCTACGCCAATGTAAGTTCCAGAACAAGAGGGTGTCCTTGTTCTGGATTAAGGCCCACGTAGGTTTGGAGGGAAACGAGCGAGCCGACCAACTCGCCAAGGAAGCCGCCCTGGGGTTGAAGAAGAAACCGGACTATGATCTGTGTCCCGTTTCATTCGTCAAGCGACAAATCCGTATGAGGTCGCTGGACGAATGGAACGGGAGATATAAGTCGGGGGCAACAGCCTCTGGCACAAAACTGTTTTTCCCTGACGCGATTTCGGCGTACAAAATAGTGCGAAAAATGACCCACACGGGAATAACCACACAAATTCTAACGGGGCACGGTGGGTTCTCTTCATACCTGAAGCGATTTAGGTGTAGGGAGAGTGCGGCGTGCGCCTGTGAGCCGGGTAAAGACGAAACCATCCTCCATGTTTTGCTTGAGTGTCCAATTACGGTAAAGGCTCGGTATGAGGTGGAGCAAAAACTGGACTCAAGACTGATAGCGGAAAATTTGCCAATTATAATGAGAGGAAAGAAAAGAAAGATTTTCTTAGAATATTGTAGAGATATAGGATCAATAGTTATAAATAGGAATAAGGCGTAAGTAAAGTAAGATACTTTAATATATAATAAGTATATAATATAAGTATCTTAGTTAAACATAAGAAAAAAAAAAAAAAAAAAAAAAAAAAAAAAAAAAGGAAAGGAAGAAAGACAGGAAAAAAAAAAGAAGGAAGAAAAATGAAAATGAAAAAAAAAAAAATAAATAAAAAAAAAAATAAAATAAAAAAAAAAGATATATATATTATATATAAGTATTGGCTTTTTCTGTGTATGTCGGTACTAGGGGTCTCTCAGTCTCTGTGCTCTGCAGATGAAATGTACAATTTTATAGAAATTAAATAAATAAGCTAAAAGTCATTAAGACTCGTACTTTAAGTATATGTAATATTAGGACAAAATATATGTAAATCGCAGAAGAAAGGTCTCTGATAAAGTCAGAGGACAACTCGTGTGGCAGGAGTGTGGTTTTTAGTCAGTAAGAGTCTGACACTGCCCAGACTGGCTCGACAGCGAGTCAGTTTGGGCGTCCATGAGGATTTTCCCATTCCTGCCGATATAAAAAAAAAAAAAAAAAACCTAACCTAACCTAACCTAACCTAACCTAACCTAACCACTGAAATCAAAGCCAAAAAGATCGTGCTTTTGATATCATTGGACATAGAGGGGGCCTTTGACAATGCATGGTGGCCAGCACTTAAAAAACAGATGGTGGATAGGAACTGCCCCGAAAATCTCTACGCTCTCGTCACCTCATATTTGGAGGACCGCAATGTCAGGGTCAACTATGCCAGAGCGATTAGCGAGAAGGGTACCACGAAAGGATGCGTCCAGGGATCTATTACTGGACCGCCCTTTTGGAACCTAGTCCTAGACCCACTCCTTCACGAGATGGCTGGTGTGGGGGTATATTGCCAAGCCTTCGCGGACGACGTTGTCCTTGTTTTCTCAGACTTCACAACCGGTCCTCTGCAGCAATCGGCCAACGACACCTTACGCATAGTATCAGAATGGGGCGTCAAAAACAAGCTACGTTTCGCCGAGCATAAAACCAATGCGATGGTGTTAACGAAAAAGCTTAAATACGATGTTCCGGTACTACATATGTCGGGCACGCCGCTGAACCTAGTCCAAGAGGTCAAGATACTAGGCCTTACGATAGACTCTAAGCTAACCTTCAATGCGCACGTGTCTGCGACCTGTAAAAAGGCTGTAGATATCTATAAACAGTTGGCATGCGCAGCAAAGGTGACTTGGGGTCTCAACAGAGAGATCATAAGGACAATATACGTGTCGGTGATAGAGCCCATCGTGATGTATGCAGCGAGTGCATGGGCTCCCGCAGCTGAGAAACTGATGACAAGAAATCAGTTTGATTCACTGCAGAGAGGTTTTGCGCAGAAGATCTGCAAAGCATACCGCACGGTATCCCTCACATCGGCACTTATCCTGTCAGGCCAACTCCCCCTAGATCTACGGGTAATCGAGGCCGCAACTCTCTTCAAGGTCAGAAAGGGATATTCCCGAGAATTCATACCGCCAGGTCGTGAGCTGGAGTACAAAGTGAATCACTCCCAATGCCCCCACCCAGCGCTACTCACAACAACAGAGTACGTACGTCTGGAGGATTGGACTCCTGAAACTCTGGAAACCCATCAAGTAATTGGTCCCCAAATATACACCGATGGCAGCAAGATAGAGGGAAAAGTTGGAGCTGCCCTAACTTGGTGGGAAAACGGAAAAGAGTTTGATTTTAAAACTTTTGGCCTAGAGTCTCACAACACGGTCTTCCAATCAGAAATGTACGCTCTCTTTCAAGCTGTCAAGATGGCAAGAGAATCTACGGCTGCCTCTGTAAGCATCTTAAGTGACTCAAGATCATCGCTTGATTTGCTGTGGAGCCCGTCTGTCACTCACCACTTGGCGCTCCAAATTAAAAGATACATCCGCGAGATCAGAGAGGAGGGTAGAGATGTGAGGTTCTTTTGGCTTAAGGCCCATGTGGGAACCGCCGGAAATGAAAGAGCAGACGAGTTGGCCAAGGAAGCAGCACTAACTAAAGAATCTCCAGACTACAACAAGGTACCCGTATCGTTCGTGAGAAAGAAGATACGGGAAGGGACTATAAAGAAGTGGCAAGCGCGATACGAATCCTCAAGTACAGGAGCGGTCACAAAAGTGTTTTTCCCAGACGTCCTTGCGGCGAAAAGGACACTCAGAGACGTAGTTCTCTTACCAGTTCATGTACAAATCCTAACAGGACATGGAGGGTTCTCAGCGTATCTCCATCGCTTTCATCTCAAAGATAGTCCCTCGTGCGTCTGTGACCCCAGCTGCGAGGAAACAGTGTGGCATCTGCTTTTCGAATGTCCGAGGTTCAGTCATGACAGGATGGAGCTGGAAGTAAAGATCCAAATCCAGCTAAGCCAGTCCACGGTCCACACCATTATGGGAAGACCGACCACCAGAACACTATTCTTGGCATTCGCGAGCAAAGTCGCCATCGTTGCGGCAGGGGCAAACAAAACGGACGCTTCCTCCCGAAGTCGAAACCGACCACCATCTGCTCGAACAGTCGCGTCCACGCAAACAACAACTTCAACCACCACACAAACAATCACTGCAACCACCACACAAACAGCAACGATGCAAAACATGCCACACATAGCACTCACACAGACAATACAGGCCACATGCATGCCCATAACACAATTTCTGGCATGTGGAGGAGACGGATTACCAGGCATCAGACTGCGAGGTGTCGCCTTGTTTATGAACAGGGAAGAGGAAAAGTTGGGCATTAGTTTCTGTATAGGCTCAAGCCGACCTAAAGCCCGTATTCCCATATCACCAGGTCTTGCCGCCTTGATCAATGGAAGCACCTCTAAAACAACTTTAACAGGCAGCAAATATGCTTCACTGCCTCAAGTAGAAGTGGCCACGCATCGATGCCGTCTTTTGCGATCGAAAAAAAAGACGATCGCACTATTAGAGTGGAGAGAGGAGACTCCATTCGCTCAGGCAAGCGCGCTGCTTCAAAAGATCAGAGAGGCAGGGGAATACGCGGCAGTCACGGCCCGTACCATAAGTGTTGATGCGATGATGGTCGGAGGGGAGAGAGGAAACGTCGCAGACTGCTACGGATGTTTAAAAGCTTCAGAACATCACGAGCTAGTCGTCTATGAGGACAGAGGGGAAACTCTAAGTTTCCTTAAAGCCCCGAGACACCCAACAGCCACCTCGATTACTCCCGTAACAAGCCCGACCATTCAAAGCGGATCAGAAAGGGTTCAGCAGAAGGCGGCCGCCGAGAAAGCTGCAAAGGAGCAGAATAAAACAACTAGCCCGGAGGATCGGGCCAAAAAGAAAAGTCGCCTAAAAGCCATCGGCACTTTTCTCAGTGCACTGCTCCCAAGCACGAGCCGCGCATCGCCATCGCTAAGGCAGGAAACGGCAGTGGAGAGGTTCTTCAAAAGAAAAGAAAAAGAACCAACACCACAGAAGCCTACACCAACAAGAGCCGACAAAGGGCATGTCAGCCCGCCGACCCTCGCAGTAAACTCAGGCACTATAGATCACCTCAAGAGTGCTTTCCTCGAGTACGTTGCAGTTGTGAGAGCGACTAGAGAGGTCAATCTCATGACATGTAAAAAGATCCATCTGACCTTCCAAAGAGAAACAGAGGGCCTACTGAAGGTACTGCTCGAGGAGGCAGAGGCAGCGGTGTACGACAACACCAATTCTCAAGTCATCAAAGGGGAAATGATGGGGTCGTACATGGCAGCCTACAGCGCGAAGTGTGGTTTTGTTGTCTTGGACTTGGAGGAATCGGAGCGCTTAGGCAAAATAAAATTTAAAACACCGGAAGACGACCCGATAGTGGTTACCGCCAAATGTACCAAAGTTATGCTAGACGATAAGATTCTCGAAATGGCACGGTCCATTGCGGGAACTTCGGACACGTCCGCATCGCAGGAATGTTGGGCGATACCCAATATCAGGTGGGTAAATGGAGTGCCGGGTTGTGGTAAAACCACCTGGGTGGTAAAGCACTTCGACGAGGAGAAGGACGTCGTAGCCACTACGACGGCTGAAGCTGCCAAAGATCTAAGAGAAAAGCTTGCGCACCGTTTAGGAGATCGAGTAAAGTCAAAGGTGCGCACTATGGCTTCAATCTTAGTCAACGGGTTCAAGAACCACCAGAAATGCTACCGTCTTACGGTAGATGAGGCTCTTATGAACCACTTTGGGGCCATAGTTATGGCAGTAAAGTTGTCTGGAGCAAGTGAGCTTGTCCTCGTCGGAGACTTAAACCAGCTCCCATTTTTGGACAGAGAAAACCTATTCGAATTAAGGTATACCCGTCCAAACCTGGTGGCTGGCATCACCCAGGAGCTACTTTGCACACATCGCAACCCAATGGATGTGGCGTTCACACTGAGTGAGATATACTCCGGTATATACTCCTCCAAGTCGTCGCTGTCGCGGGTACACTCCCTGCAAGTGAAAGGTTACACAGGAGCGCAAATTTCGGGCACTGCCCGAAATACCCTATTCCTGGTTCACACGCAAGATGAGAAAACTTCTCTTATCAGCCAGGGATACGGGTCCGGTGAAGGGTCGCGCACGTTAACTATACACGAAGCTCAGGGGCTGACCTACGACAGTGTTATCATCATAAATACCAAATCCAGGAGGCTCCAAGTCCACGACAGCATCTCCCACGCGGTGGTGGCGGTGTCAAGACATACTGTCAGCTGTGTCTATTACTCCGACGACACCGATGACGCAACGGGCCGCCTTGTAAAGAGAGCAATGGATGCGTCGACTAAAACGGTCGTCGATTACAATTTAAAGACGGCTATGCAGCATCGAGACTCAGCCGTTGTAGATGCTCTGCTTGGGCTGGCGAAATCCCTGGTCAGAAAACCCCAATAAAAACAAAACCCCATTCCAACTCCTATTCGGATTCCTGTCCCCGCCTAGACCATAACTGTGTCTGTAAACCCTGCAAAGATAAATAGAAATGTAAAACTTCATGGCAGCACGAGTCTGACAAACTCACGTAGAGGTCCCGTCGATGGTGGCGCTGCGCGTCTGGTCGCAGAGCTCCCTAAGATACGGTTGAGTTAAACGACGCAGATGCGTTCGTCATGTCCGTAAACGGATGCCAAGTATCGGAACTGGTCGGCTCGCGCTGCCATGAGGTGTAACTTATATTTTATAACTTAAATAGCATAAGAAGCCACATGCAAAAACGATGTGTACAATAATTTTTAGAATAGGAATATTAGGTATGATTAAGAACAATTGTAATGCCTGTGTGAAATATAAAAAAAAAAATAAAAAATAAAAAAAAAATATGTAAATACATGCTTAAAATAAAACTAAGAGAAAAAAAAAAAGAAAAAAAAAAAAAAAAAAAAGATACATATATATAGATGGACTCACCTAGACATAAGCTTTAGATTACTTTTATTATGAAAAATTTGAACAATAGCAAAAAAAAAAAAAAAAAACTTGAAAAGTTTGCACTGGAATATTTTTGTATGTAATATAGAAATGTTTATAGGAGTAGACTAGAAAAGTACAAAATAATAATATTATTAGTAATAAATAGAAGTAAGGAAAATGTGTGTCCAACACGGGAGCACCACAACAGCAAATAGAAATATTTTAATCAAATAATAAAAACATTCAAACAACAGCGCGGACTACCACGTCTGCGGTAGAATAGAATTGAAAAAAAAAAAAAAAAAAAAAAAAAACCTAACCTAACCTAACCTAACCTTTTTTTTTTTTTTTTTTTGTTGCCGGGGTGGAAAATCCTCATGGATGTCCTTCGCCTGGGGCAGGCGAAGGGGTCTGTCAGACTCTTACTGACTAAAAACCACCTCGGTGTTCCCTCCCACACTTGGACCGGGGATCGTGGGAGCTGATACGCCATCCATGATCCCCGGCTAGTGCCGGCCCACCTACGCGGGCCACCTCAAGCCGGGGGGAGTGTGAGGTGTCCTCCCCCCGCGACGTCCAATAGAGGCGCGCGTGGAACACTACGCGCTGCCACCTCGGGTCTTGCTGGATGGGGGACGGCGGACGACCCCGTGTCCGCCGTCCCTCCGGACCTCTTTATGGGGGCTGGAAGAGGGCGTTGTCTGCCCTCCGCCGACGCCCGGTTCGCCTGCTGCGGCACGGGAGAGTGGCCACGGCCTCCCTCTCCCTCTCCGCAGCCTCCTTCTGCGAAATTACGTCTTCACAGAAGGAGATCACCGCATCCCACGACTCGGCGCCCCCGACCATCGAACGAACGACGGCCGGCAGCGACAGGTCGGGGCCCACTTCAGATACAAGGGCACGGCGCTGCTCCTCCCATGCGGCACACTCTGCCAGTGTGTGTTGCGCCGTGTCCTCCCGACAGTCGGTGCAGTGATGGCACCGAGCGTCCGGCTCCCTGTTTATGCGACACAAGTACTTCCCGAAGCAGCCATGCCCCGAGAGCACCTGCGCCGCCCTAAACGACAGGGAGCCGTGTTTCCTCCCGAGCCATTCGTCGAGCACTGGTCGGATCGCATCGACCGTGGCGAGGCCGGCGGTAGGGCGCAGAAGCCTGTCCCGCCATTCCGCCACCATGACCTCGCGGAGCTGAGACCGACGCAGCTCGATCTCGCGCTGCATCGGTTCACCACCCCGCGTCCTCATCTCCTCGCGCCACCGGTACAGTGAGGCGAGGACTCTCGCCTGCAGTTCCCAGGGCGGAGATCCGGCCAGTGCACAACCCGCCTCGTAGGAGATCGTACGATACCCCCTGATAGCCCTGACGGCCATCGCCCTCTGTGGTCTTCGCAGGATTGCGATGCTGCCGGCCGTCAGGTCAGAAGCCCATACCGGGGCCCCATACAGGGCCATGGATTGCACGATCCCCAAGTACAGCCGCCTACAGGCAGTGCTCGGGCCCCCTAGATTGGGAAGCAGCGTTGCGAGCGCGCCTGCTGCGCCCATCAACTTGGGCGTCAGCCGCCGAAAGTGAGGGCCAAAGTCCCACCGGCTGTCGAGCACCAATCCTAGGTACTTCATGGTGGACTCAACAGCGATTTGGACCCCCCCGACCACGATGTGTGATCCCGGCGGCGGCGCCCGTCGGGGGCCATGAAAGACCATAGCCTCCGACTTGTTGAGAGCCACCTCCAGGCCCAGGCGTCGTATGCGGCTCACCACCCGTGAAACCGCTGCCGTCGCCAGCAACGCTGCCTCCCTGTACGAGCTCCCACGGGCCGTGACCAGCGTGTCGTCTGCGTAACACGTCAGGTCCACACCCGGTTGGAGCTCGCCCCTCAGCACCCAATCGTAACCGATGTTCCACAAGGGTGGCCCCAGGACTGAGCCCTGTGGAACACCGCACGACATATCGCGACGACCCTCGCCGTCGCGTCCCCTGTAGGTGACACACCTTTCCGACAAATAAGCCCCAATGATGTGGCGGAGGTAGCGGGGCACCCTATGGTACCTTAGCGCCTCCCGGATACAGCTCCAGGGCAGGGCGTTAAAGGCGTTGGAGATGTCCAAGGACACCGCCACCATCACCCCGCCCCGGGAAACCGCTTCCTCCGCCAGGACTCTCACCCGCATTATGGCGTCGATAGTGGAGCGCCCATGCCGAAAACCGAACTGACTGTCGTCCAGATCCGGCCCCTCTCTGTACAAGTGACCGTCGAGGCGGGCAGCAATAATCCGCTCAAAAAGCTTACCCACCTCGTCAAGCAGCACTATGGGCCGGTATGCGGACGGCGAGTCTACTGGGCGCCCCGCCTTCCTGAGCAGGACCAGACGACCTGTCTTCCACTGAGTGGGGAAGTGGCCCTGCTCAAGGCAAGCTGAGTAGAGTCCTCTCAATTGGGGCTCCAGCTCCTTCAGAGCGAGGACGAGCGCGCGGCCGGGAACTCCATCCGGTCCCGGGGCAACGGTTTTGGCCCGGAGCCGCATCACGGCCGCCCTCAACTCTGGTTGTGTCACCTCGGGGACCTCCTCATCCTCCGACTCTGTGTCTGTGGGCAAAGCCATCGGCGGCGGTGTGTGCTCCTCTCTAGCAGGGAAGAGAGCTGCGACCACTACCTCCAGCAACTGAGGCTCGAGGCTCTCAGTGAGTGGGGGCGCCCAGGCACGAAGTTTTCCTCGGACCGTGCGATAAGGACGCCCCCATGGATTTGCATCTAAGGTCGAACCTAACCTAACCTAACCTAACCATTCAACAAGTGTCTAGAGATAGGTCACTTTCCGGACATCTGGAAGCAGGCAACCGTGGTAGTCCTGAGAAAACCGGGCAAGGACGATTACACGAACCCCAAAGCTTACAGGCCTATTGGTCTGTTGCCGGTTTTGGGGAAGGTCTTGGAGAAGATGACAGTAGCAAGGATTAAATGGCATATTGTACCGAGGATTAGTACTCGTCAGTTTGGTTTCATGCCCCAGAAGAGCACCGAGGACGCCCTCTATACTCTAATACACCGAATCGAGGGTCTGATTAAGCAGAAAAAGCTGGTTACCCTAGTGTCATTGGATATAGAGGGGGCCTGCGATAGCGCCTGGTGGCCGACTATCCGAAACCGGCTGGCTGAGGAAAAGTGTCCGGTTAACATCAGGAGGCTACTGGACAGCTATCTCGACTGCAGAAAAGTCAGTGTAAGATACGCCGGGGAAGAATGCACGAGGAGCACCAACAAAGGTTGCGTGCAGGGGTCAATCGGTGGTCCCATCCTATGGGACCTTCTTCTGGATCCTCTGCTGCGAGATTTGGAGAAGATGGGAGTGTATGTGCAGGCCTTCGCGGATGACGTCGTCATGGTTTTCGACGGAGACACTGGTCTTGACGTCTCGAGGCGTGCGAACGCAGCGCTCGCCTATGTTCAGCAGTGGGGTGCCAGAAATAAGTTGAAGTTTGCGCCGCAAAAAACTTGCGCAATGGTTTTAACCAAAAAACTCAAGTATGACACCCCACAGCTGAGCATGGGGGGGGTCAGCGTTGGCATGTCGCGGGAGGTCAAGATCTTAGGACTGACTATCGACGACCGACTGACCTTTAACACGCACGTAGCGTTACAGTGCCGGAAAGCCTTGGATATCTACAAACAGCTATCCAAGGCTGCCAAGGTAGACTGGGGACTGCACATTGACGTCATCCGAATAATTTATACGGCTACAATAGAGCCTATAATCTTGTATGCGTCTGCTGTGTGGGCGCCCGCAGCCAGGAAGATCGGGGTGCGTAAGTTGCTCGACACGGTTCAGAGAGGTTTCGCTCAGAAGCTCTGCAAATCTTACCGAACGGTCTCCCTACACTCGGCTCTGGTTTTGGCGGGGATACTACCTCTCGACCTCAGGGTACAAGAAGCAGCCGCATTGTACGAGGCAAAGAGAGGGTCGCCTCCGCTAGAGCTAGGAGATAGAGAAACAGAGCGTCCGGTAAGGTTTGCAGAAACTCCTCACCCGGCTGAACATACGGCCCTGGAAATTACCCAACTGGTAGACCAAAGCCTTGTGGACAGGTACAACGTGCAGCAGGTGCGAATCTTCACCGACGGCAGTAAGATTGAGGGGAAGGTCGGAGCCGCGCTATCCTTGTGGAATGGTGAGGCCGAAGTCCGGAATCTCAAGCTTAATCTGTCCGCGTACTGCACAGTCTACCAGGCGGAGCTCCTAGCCATATGTAAAGCCACGAGCGTCATACTCAAGGGTAAGGAGGTGACCTATGGTCTGTACAGCGACTCGAGAGCCGCTTTGGAGACGGTCGTTAACCATTGGTCCCTCCACCCACTGGCCGTGGAGACGAGGGAGAACCTGCGGAAGGCTGTGGCCCAGGGCAAAGTTGTATCTTTATTCTGGGTCAAGGCTCATGCAGGACTGCCCGGAAACGAGCGCGCCGACGATTTGGCCAAACAGGCGGCTCTGACGTCGAAAAGGAAACCTGACTACGACCAGTGTCCCATTTCATATGTAAAGCGGCTTATACGTCAGTCATCGCTAGAGATATGGAATAATCGATATATAGCCGGAGACACTGCGTCGGTCACTAAGATGTTCCTTCCCGACGCCAGAGTGGCTTACCGCTTTGTTCGCAAGGCTAAGCCCGAGGGAAAGCTCACCCAGATTCTGACGGGGCATGGTGGATTCTCCCAGTACTTGAACCGGTTCAAGTTAAAGGAGAGTCCATCATGCATTTGTGAGCCAAACGCTATTGAGGACGTCTTGCACATACTAGTGGACTGCCCAGTTCATGCAGTACAGAGGTACAATGTGGAGATAAAACTGGGACTGACACTAAACAGGCAAAACATCTGTGAATTACTTACCGGTTCAAGAAGCTCAACAAGTTTTATAAACTACTGCACAGAAATATGTACTGTAGTAAATAATAGAAATAAGAATTAGTTACATAAGTTTGCTAAATTATATATTTAAGTATATATAAACCTTGGCAAAATGTAAATTTTAGATAAGTAATTAAAGTAGAAAACAAGTGCAGTAAATTAATTTAAGAATAAGACATATATTGTAGATCACAAATGTAGAAGGAAAATAAATATGGAAAAAAAAGGAAAAAAAGGAAAAAAAAAAAAAAAAAAAAAAGGGAAAATAACAAAATAAAAGATAAAAGGACAGAAAAAAGAGATAAAGATAAGCAGATCAAAAGAAATAGAGCTAAAGGTAAAGAGATAGATATAAAGTAGATTAAACATACTGTTAGATTAAGAAGTAGTGTTAATTGTTTTGCTTTGTTGGTCGTAGTCTGACTTTGAATATTTGTTAGATTAATAAAAGTTGTGATATGAAAGTACTTAGTTAAAGGAAGTTAAGAAAGTTGTCACTAACGATAAGTAATTAACCGTAAACCTAAAAGGTAACACATAATTAGGAGTAAAAATTAAAATTTTGTAGATAAGTTTTAGAAATAAAATAAAAACAGGCATTAGGCCAATTGTATAAAAAAAAAAAAAATTTTGGACAGGAAAGATCCCCCTCCTGTAGTTTAATCCTGGATCAATATCCGGGGAATTAGAATCGTAGTGAGCAGGAGTGGTTTTTAGCCGGTAAGAGTCCGGCACTGCCGCGACTGTCCTATTCGTGGGACAGTCGCGGCGTCCATGAGGATTTTCCACCCTGCTACTAAATAAAAAAAATAAAATAAAAAAAAACCTAACCTAACCTAACCTAACCTAACCTAACCAAGCCAGTGAGACTGTAGAGCATTTAATCTTAAATTGCCCTGTCTTCGCCAAAGACAGGTATAATGTAGAAATGTTACTATATATTAAACTAGAAAAGGCAGTTTTGCCGCATATAATTGAAAAAGATGAGTATAGAAATACATTTTTACAATTTTGCAAGAAAATAGTTAATAAAGTCAATAAAAGAAACAAATAAGATTAAGAAAAGTATATAACGCAAGATTATACTTAGTATAAAATGCTGTTATATACAAAACAAAATAGGTTAAGATAATCATATGTTGTAGCAAATAAGACTAGAATGTAAGAAAAATATATATATATATATATATAACAAAACTTTTATGAAAAGTGAAAAAACAGAAAAAAAAAATTAAAACAAAAAGAAAAAAAAAGAAGAAAAAAAAAGAGTAAATGAAAATAATTCACTGGTGTGACTGGTCCATGATAATTATAAATAAGTATAGTGTACATGCAGTTGTAGTTGTGGTATAAGTTAATTTTAAAGTAGTAAATAAGATATATTATATAAAAAAAAAGGGCTTTGACTCCGTCAAAGGATTAAACAGCAAGAGCAGGACTGGTTTTTAACCGGTAAGAGTCCGGCACTGCCGCGACTGTCCTATTAGTGGGACAGTCGCGGCGTCCATGAGGATTTCCACCCTGCTCTAACAAAAAAAAAAAAAAAAACCTAACCTAACCTAACCTATTTTTTTTTTTTTGTTGCCGAGGTGGAAAATCCTCATGGATGTCCTTCGCCTGGGGCAGGCGAAGGGGTCTGTCAGACTCTTACTGACTAAAAACCACCCCGGTGTTCCCTCCCACACTTGGACCGGGGATCGTGGGAGCTGATACGCCATCCATGATCCCCGGCTAGTGCCAGCCCGCCTACGCGGGCCACCTCAGGCCCGCGGGGAGTGTGAGGTGTCCTCCCCCCGCGACGTCCAATAGGGGCGCGCGTGGAACACTACGCGCCGCCGCCTCGGGTCTTGCTGGATGGGGGACGGCGGACGACCCCGAGTCCACCGTCCCTCCGGACCTCTTTATGGGGGCTGGAAGAGGGCGTTGTCCCTCCGCCGACGCCCGGCTCGCCTGCTGCGGCACGGGAGAGTGGCCGCGGCCTCCCTCTCCCTCTCCGCAGCCTCCTTCTGCGAAATTACGTCTTCACAGAAGGAGATCACCGCATCCCACGACTCAGCGCCCCCGACCATCGAACGAGCGACGGCCGGCAGCGACAGGTCGGGGCCCACTTCAGATACAAGGGCACGGCGCTGCTCCTCCCATGCGGCACACTCTGCCAGTGTGTGCTGTGCCGTGTCCTCCCGACAGTCGGTGCAGTGATGGCACCGAGCGTCCGGCTCCCTGTTTATGCGACACAAGTACTTCCCGAAGCAGCCCCCCGAGACCCGAGCCCCCCCCCGACCCGGGGGCCCGGGGCCTCCGAGGGCCCCCGTAGTGCCCCGAGAGCACCTGCGTCGCCCTAAACGACAGGGAGCCGTGCTTCCTCCCGAGCCATTCGTCGAGCACTGGTCGGATCGCATCGACGGTGGCGAGGCCGGCGGTAGGGCACAGAAGCCTGTCCCGCCATTCCGCCACCATAACCTCGCGGAGCTGAGACCGACGCAGCTCGATCTCGCGCTGCATCGGTTCACCACCCCGCGTCCTCATCTCCTCGCGCCACCGGTACAGTGAGGCGAGGACTCTCGCCTCCAGTTCCCAGGGCGGAGATCCGGCCAGTGCACAACCCGCCTCGTAGGAGATCGTGCGATACCCCCTGATAGCCCTGACGGCCATCGCCCTCTGCGGTCTTCGCAGGATTGCGATGCTGCCGGCCGTCAGGTCAGAAGCCCATACCGGGGCCCCATACAGGGCCAGGGATCGCACGATCCCCAAGTACAGCCGCCTACAGGCAGTGCTCGGGCCCCCTAGATTGGGAAGCAGCGTTGCGAGCGCGCCCGCTGCACCCATCAACTTGGGCGTCAGCCGCCGAAAGTGAGGGCCAAAGTCCCACCGGCCGTCGAGCACCAATCCTAGGTACTTCATGGTGGACTCGACAGCGATTTGGACCCCCCCGACAACGATGTGTGATCCCGGCGGCGGCGCTCGTCGGGGGCCATGAAAGACCATAGCCTCCGACTTGCTGAGAGCCACCTCCAGGCCCAGGCGTCGTATAAAAAAATAAATAAATAAATTAAAAAAAAAATTAAATAAGAAAAAAGCTTTTTACAAAAAAAAAATAACCGACTTCACTAAAAAAAACACTAAAAAGATCAAAATAACTTTAATTTCGGAAGTCGGTGTTTCTCGGTATTATTATACAGTATCTTATTTAACACCGACTTCCGAAATTAAAGTTATTTTGATCTTTTTAGTGTTTTTTTTAGTGAAGTCGGTTATTTTTTTTTTTGTAAAAAGCTTTTTATTTCACACTTTTTAGTTGCGATAGGTAACTTATAAACAGAGTGCCTATTTCTCATGATAATTCCAATTAACCCAAACATTGCCTATAATATTTGAGGAGTTCCCTCGATTTCGCCAAGATTCCATCATCAGATCCCGACTTGGTGACTATGGGACCATTTGGAAAGTATACCCTTTCCAACAAAAAAAGAATTTTTCAAATCGGTTGGCAAGCGACGAAGTTATGCGCGAACAAACATAAAAAAAAAAAAAAAAATACAAACATCCGAATTGAGAACCTCCTCCTTTTTTAGAAGTCGGTTAAAAATTAGTTAAGTATCATTTACACACAGGCACCAATATTGAACAAAAAAAGAAAATTGTAGTTTATAAAATATTATAGTGTAGTAAGTAAGTTTTAATCCAAAAAAATAGTTATGTCTACCAAAACTTTCACCACCTCCCGCAGAACGATCACGGAAGCCGCAAAAGCCCCTAAGTCTCTCCGAGAAAAAATTCTAAAAAATAATACCACGAAATCGATTGTCTCAGAGAAGTCGGCGCGTCCGTCGCAGACGCCACAAATGTCAAAGGCGGCGTCGGAACCAGACGTAGCGAGCAGACAGTCTTCACCGCCACCACCATCAGCGCCTGAGTCACAAACCTCAGAAGATCGAAGGAGAATATCCGAAACGGTGATCAATTGGGAACAATGTGGCATCTCCCCCCCTCGCCAGGTCATCTCGGACGAGGAAAGCTCGGTGGCCTCCACATTAAGCCAATCCGAGCGCCCCGAGAGTGGGCGACCGAGCCTTCTTTACAGAACACCAAGAAGAGGCACAGGGGTAGAAATGGACCTGGCTACTAGAGAAGTCAACGAACTTCTCCAAAAGGGCAAAGACGCCCTCGAGTCTGCTGGAAACATGAAGAGAGAGTGCAAGGCCACGGCTCATGAGTACTTAGAGGGTCTGTACGAGACGGCCCTGTCATTGGCAGACTCGCGAGCACGTCACAAATACAACCTCGAGAAGGAGCGCTCTCGACACGCACAAGAGTTAGTGCGGGTCGAGAGAGCTCACACTCGAGAACTGATGGCGTTCAAGGTAGAGCTCTCTCTCATGCGATCTGATGTCTCAGAGACAAAAAAAGAAGCGAAAGGGATCCGCGAATGGCTCGGCCATGAAACCCTTGAGGCCTTCAAGGGAATCAAGGAACTAAAAGATGAGGTCAAAACGGCAAGCTGCAGTAACCTTAAGGAGCACGAGAAGACAAGACAGGAAAGCTTAAGAGTCCCAGGTAATCCACAGTGGGATACAATGGGGGCCAGCTTTTCTCACCTAAACAACAACATTTCCAGCATTTCTAACCAGCTGGACGTGCTCCGGAAGGCCCTGGAGAGACTCAAAGAGGACCTTATCCGACCAGTAAACACCGAAACGGACCCGAGTAGCCGAGAGATAGGCCTGCTCACGGCCAGCAGATTCGAGGAGGAAATGGAGAAACTGCAGAGCAATTTACAGGCCATTGCCAACAGGCCTTCCACCCTACCACAACCACCACCACCACCACCACACCCACCAATTAACATCACACACCAACTCAAACCCATATCGGAAAGACTTGAGATCGTTTCAGCGGATCTTCGCGTCTTGCGTGACAGAGAGCCGCAGATCCAGGCGCTCCCTGCATTAAATCTAGAAGCGGAACTGGCAGTCGGGGAGATGAAAAAAAGGCTCCAGAATATAGAGAAAGGGGTGGCGGACCTGGCCAAAGCGGATAGACCGCTTCAACAACAGCAGGGCCCTAAAACCTTCGCCCAAGTCGCTAGTATGCCCAAGCCCCCCAAACCACCCACACAATCCAACCATACCTTGATCGTCTCATCGACGGACCCCAAACACACTGGGGACAACGTTATTGAGAGGATCAGGACCGCCCTGGACCTCAAAACTAGTGGAGCCCGAGTCGACACGGTTCGTAAAGCACGTAACCAAAAAGTGATTCTCAGGTGCGCGAGTAAGTCGGACTTGAAAATAATAAAGGACCAAGTCCAGTCAAACCAAGGGCTCAAAGTGCAGGAACCGAAACCCCAAAACCCTCTCGTCTGCATTAGGGGAGTGCTGTCCAGCTACAGCGACGGGGAAATTGTCGATCTCCTAAAAGCGCAGAATAAACACCTTCTGCAAAATGTCGCTGTAGATGGACAGACCATAAGGGTGCGCTATAGAAAACGCGCAAGGAACCCTCATGAATGCCACCCTGTTCTGGAGCTATCCCCGATACTCTGGAAATGCTACACGGTGGCACAAAAGGTCCATGTGGGCATCAAGCGATGCTCAATTGAGGACCAGTCCCCACTAGTCCAGTGCACAAATTGCTTTGGGTATGGACACAACAAGTCCTTATGCAAAGCTGCCAAAGAAGTCTGCGGTTTCTGCAGTGGAGCACATAACATAAGAGACTGCTCGACTCGAGCCGATGGTAAACAGCCCACTTGCATAAACTGTAAGATAGCACACAGGACTGGCGCAGACTTGGCACACGCGGCTTTCAGCGAGGACTGCCAGGAACGCCAAAAATGGGATGGTATAGCAAGATCGCGCGTTGCCTACTGCTGAGGGCGACCAAGATCAAACTAACCAACGTGTCACCACCCAAAGCACAACAAGACCGACAGCAAGATTACAGTTCATTCAAGCAAATCTTCAGCGCTCCAAACTGGCTACGGAAGAACTTCTTATGGTGGCTCAGGCAAAGGGGGTTTCAGTAGCACTCGTTCAAGAACCCTACGTGGGAGGAACAGGTGTGATGAAACAAAGCCCCGGCACGCAAGTAATCCAGTGCACTCTCAATCGCCAAAAACCAGTAAAAGCGGCTATCGTTGTTTTCGGCAGCAATCTGGAGGTCATCCACGATCCTCAACTTGTAACCGAGAATATCGCCGCCGTCTTACTAAAGGTGGGCCAAGTCAGTTTTGGGGTGTTGTCGGTCTATTTTGAGGGTGACCAAGAAATCGAACCCTATCTTTCCGATACACACAACATAATACACAAACTACATACTTACAACATCATAGTGGGAGGAGACATAATTGCCTGGAGCCAGTGGTGGGGAAGTGTCTCTGAAAACCATCGCGGGGCAACATATATTCATTCCTCAATGAGCGAGATCTCCACATCCTTAACACGGGCCAAACGCCGACGTTCGAAACGTATAGGGGAGACCGGTGGTATACAAGTATGGTCGATGTGACAGTATGCAGCTCGTCGCTGCTAGGCAAGGTCGAAGAGTGGCGGGTAGAAAGGAGTCTCACAACTTCTGACCACAACGCAATAACCTTCTCGATACGCTTAGAAAAGGCCTTAGAACAGTTAATGCAAATCTCGACGCGTATCTATAACACAAAGAAGGCAAAGTGGTCCGACTTCAGAGCGCACTTCAAGACCAGCTTAGCAGACAATGACATCACACCAGTCAGAGTCTCGAAGGTTTCGACCTCAGAGGATCTGGAGTCACTTATTACAGAATACGTCAACCACATCCACCACTCATGCGAGGAATCGATCCCGAAACTCGGGTTGCCAAAACATAATGGCAAGCCCCCATGGTGGACCCCTTCTTTGGACAAGCTTAAAAAAGAGGCATTGACAAAGAAGAGAAGGATTCGAAATGCAGCTCCAAGCCGGAGACACTTTGTCATCCAAGATTATGTGTTGGCTAAAGATACATATACCACAGCAGCGACGGCAGCAGCCACAGCCAATTGGAAAGAGTTCTGCTCGAAGCAGGACCGAGAAAGTATGTGGGACGGCATCTATAGGGTACTAAGGAAGACAGCCAGAAGACAGGACGACGCGCTCTTGAGGAATACCGCAGGTGAAACACTCAGTCCAGAGCAATCCGCGGATCTTCTGGCAAAAACCTTTTACCCTGACGACTCAACAGAAGCCGAACAACCTTACCACACAAGTCTGAGGAGGCTAGCAGAAGAAAGGAGCCCTCAAGGACTGTCCGCTGACGATCCTCTTTTTACGATCGCGGAGCTGGAAATGGTTCTTCAAAATCAAAATCCGAAAAAAGCACCCGGTCCCGACGGATTAACAGCGGACACATGCACAGCGGCAATAAACTGTGACAGGGAGGTGTTTTTAGCGATAGCCAACCGATGTCTGACGCTGTCATACTTCCCGAAACAGTGGAAGGTCGCCCATGTGTGCATATTACGCAAGCCTGGAAAAGATGACTACACCAACCCAAAGTCATACAGGCCAATAGGTTTACTCTCGGTCCTGGGGAAAATCGTTGAGAAACTCCTAGTAGGTAGACTCCAGTGGCACCTCCTCCCAACACTAAACACAAACCAGTACGGTTTCATGCCGCAGCGCGGGACCGAGGACGCCCTCTATGCTCTAGTGGAACACTTAAGAACTGAAATCAAAGCCAAAAAGATCGTGCTTTTGATATCATTGGACATAGAGGGGGCCTTTGACAATGCATGGTGGCCAGCACTTAAAAAACAGATGGTGGATAGGAACTGCCCCGAAAATCTCTACGCTCTCGTCACCTCATATTTGGAGGACCGCAATGTCAGGGTCAACTATGCCAGAGCGATTAGCGAGAAGGGTACCACGAAAGGATGCGTCCAGGGATCTATTACTGGACCGCCCTTTTGGAACCTAGTCCTAGACCCACTCCTTCACGAGATGGCTGGTGTGGGGGTATATTGCCAAGCCTTCGCGGACGACGTTGTCCTTGTTTTCTCAGACTTCACAACCGGTCCTCTGCAGCAATCGGCCAACGACACCTTACGCTTAGTATCAGAATGGGGCGTCAAAAACAAGCTACGTTTCGCCGAGCATAAAACCAATGCGATGGTGTTAACGAAAAAGCTTAAATACGATGTTCCGGTACTACATATGTCGGGCACGCCGCTGAACCTAGTCCAAGAGGTCAAGATACTAGGCCTTACGATAGACTCTAAGCTAACCTTCAATGCGCACGTGTCTGCGACCTGTAAAAAGGCTGTAGATATCTATAAACAGTTGGCATGCGCAGCAAAGGTGACTTGGGGTCTCAACAGAGAGATCATAAGGACAATATACGTGTCGGTGATAGAGCCCATCGTGATGTATGCAGCGAGTGCATGGGCTCCCGCAGCTGAGAAACTGATGACAAGAAATCAGTTTGATTCACTGCAGAGAGGTTTTGCGCAGAAGATCTGCAAAGCATACCGCACGGTATCCCTCACATCGGCACTTATCCTGTCAGGCCAACTCCCCCTAGATCTACGGGTAATCGAGGCCGCAACTCTCTTCAAGGTCAGAAAGGGATATTCCCGAGAATTCATACCGCCAGGTCGTGAGCTGGAGTACAAAGTGAATCACTCCCAATGCCCCCACCCAGCGCTACTCACAACAACAGAGTACGTACGTCTGGAGGATTGGACTCCTGAAACTCTGGAAACCCATCAAGTAATTGGTCCCCAAATATACACCGATGGCAGCAAGATAGAGGGAAAAGTTGGAGCTGCCCTAACTTGGTGGGAAAACGGAAAAGAGTTTGATTTTAAAACTTTTGGCCTAGAGTCTCACAACACGGTCTTCCAATCAGAAATGTACGCTCTCTTTCAAACTGTCAAGATGGCAAGAGAATCTACGGCGGCCTCTGTAAGCATCTTAAGTGACTCAAGATCATCGCTTGATTTGCTGTGGAGCCCGTCTGTCACTCACCACTTGGCGCTCCAAATTAAAAGATACATCCGCGAGATCAGAGAGGAGGGTAGAGATGTGAGGTTCTTTTGGCTTAAGGCCCATGTGGGAACCGCCGGAAATGAAAGAGCAGACGAGTTGGCCAAGGAAGCAGCACTAACTAAAGAATCTCCAGACTACAACAAGGTACCCGTATCGTTCGTGAGAAAGAAGATACGGGAAGGGACTATAAAGAAGTGGCAAGCGCGATACGAATCCTCAAGTACAGGAGCGGTCACAAAAGTGTTTTTCCCAGACGTCCTTGCGGCGAAAAGGACACTCAGAGACGTAGTTCTCTTACCAGTTCATGTACAAATCCTAACAGGACATGGAGGGTTCTCAGCGTATCTCCATCGCTTTCATCTCAAAGATAGTCCCTCGTGCGTCTGTGACCCCAGCTGCGAGGAAACAGTGTGGCATCTGCTTTTCGAATGTCCGAGGTTCAGTCATGACAGGATGGAGCTGGAAGTAAAGATCCAAATCCAGCTAAGCCAGTCCACGGTCCACACCATTATGGGAAGACCGACCACCAGAACACTATTCTTGGCATTCGCGAGCAAAGTCGCCATCGTTGCGGCAGGGGCAAACAAAACGGACGCTTCCTCCCGAAGTCGAAACCGACCACCATCTGCTCGAACAGTCGCGTCCACGCAAACAACAACTTCAACCACCACACAAACAATCACTGCAACCACCACACAAACAGCAACGATGCAAAACATGCCACACATAGCACTCACACAGACAATACAGGCCACATGCATGCCCATAACACAATTTCTGGCATGTGGAGGAGACGGATTACCAGGCATCAGACTGCGAGGTGTCGCCTTGTTTATGAACAGGGAAGAGGAAAAGTTGGGCATTAGTTTCTGTATAGGCTCAAGCCGACCTAAAGCCCGTATTCCCATATCACCAGGTCTTGCCGCCTTGATCAATGGAAGCACCTCTAAAACAACTTTAACAGGCAGCAAATATGCTTCACTGCCTCAAGTAGAAGTGGCCACGCATCGATGCCGTCTTTTACGATCGAAAAAAAAGACGATCGCACTATTAGAGTGGAGAGAGGAGACTCCATTCGCTCAGGCAAGCGCGCTGCTTCAAAAGATCAGAGAGGCAGGGGAATACGCGGCAGTCACGGCCCGTACCATAAGTGTTGATGCGATGATGGTCGGAGGGGAGAGAGGAAACGTCGCAGACTGCTACGGATGTTTAAAAGCTTCAGAACATCACGAGCTAGTCGTCTATGAGGACAGAGGGGAAACTCTAAGTTTCCTTAAAGCCCCGAGACACCCAACAGCCACCTCGATTACTCCCGTAACAAGCCCGACCATTCAAAGCGGATCAGAAAGGGTTCAGCAGAAGGCGGCCGCCGAGAAAGCTGCAAAGGAGCAGAATAAAACAACTAGCCCGGAGGATCGGGCCAAAAAGAAAAGTCGCCTAAAAGCCATCGGCACTTTTCTCAGTGCACTGCTCCCAAGCACGAGCCGCGCATCGCCATCGCTAAGGCAGGAAACGGCAGTGGAGAGGTTCTTCAAAAGAAAAGAAAAAGAACCAACACCACAGAAGCCTACACCAACAAGAGCCGACAAAGGGCATGTCAGCCCGCCGACCCTCGCAGTAAACTCAGGCACTATAGATCACCTCAAGAGTGCTTTCCTCGAGTACGTTGCAGTTGTGAGAGCGACTAGAGAGGTCAATCTCATGACATGTAAAAAGATCCATCTGACCTTCCAAAGAGACACAGAGGGCCTACTGAAGGTACTGCTCGAGGAGGCAGAGGCAGCGGTGTACGACAACACCAATTCTCAAGTCATCAAAGGGGAAATGATGGGGTCGTACATGGCAGCCTACAGCGCGAAGTGTGGTTTTGTTGTCTTGGACTTGGAGGAATCGGAGCGCTTAGGCAAAATAAAATTTAAAACACCGGAAGACGACCCGATAGTGGTTACCGCCAAATGTACCAAAGTTATGCTAGACGATAAGATTCTCGAAATGGCACGGTCCATTGCGGGAACTTCGGACACGTCCGCATCGCAGGAATGTTGGGCGATACCCAATATCAGGTGGGTAAATGGAGTGCCGGGTTGTGGTAAAACCACCTGGGTGGTAAAGCACTTCGACGAGGAGAAGGACGTCGTAGCCACTACGACGGCTGAAGCTGCCAAAGATCTAAGAGAAAAGCTTGCGCACCGTTTAGGAGATCGAGTAAAGTCAAAGGTGCGCACTATGGCTTCAATCTTAGTCAACGGGTTCAAGAACCACCAGAAATGCTACCGTCTTACGGTAGATGAGGCTCTTATGAACCACTTTGGGGCCATAGTTATGGCAGTAAAGTTGTCTGGAGCAAGTGAGCTTGTCCTCGTCGGAGACTTAAACCAGCTCCCATTTTTGGACAGAGAAAACCTATTCGAATTAAGGTATACCCGTCCAAACCTGGTGGCTGGCATCACCCAGGAGCTACTTTGCACACATCGCAACCCAATGGATGTGGCGTTCACACTGAGTGAGATATACTCCGGTATATACTCCTCCAAGTCGTCGCTGTCGCGGGTACACTCCCTGCAAGTGAAAGGTTACACAGGAGCGCAAATTTCGGGCACTGCCCGAAATACCCTATTCCTGGTTCACACGCAAGATGAGAAAACTTCTCTTATCAGCCAGGGATACGGGTCCGGTGAAGGGTCGCGCACGTTAACTATACACGAAGCTCAGGGGCTGACCTACGACAGTGTTATCATCATAAATACCAAATCCAGGAGGCTCCAAGTCCACGACAGCATCTCCCACGCGGTGGTGGCGGTGTCAAGACATACTGTCAGCTGTGTCTATTACTCCGACGACACCGATGACGCAACGGGCCGCCTTGTAAAGAGAGCAATGGATGCGTCGACTAAAACGGTCGTCGATTACAATTTAAAGACGGCTATGCAGCATCGAGACTCAGCCGTTGTAGATGCTCTGCTTGGGCTGGCGAAATCCCTGGTCAGAAAACCCCATTCCAACTCCTATTCGGATTCCTGTCCCCGCCTAGACCATAACTGTGTCTGTAAACCCTGCAAAGATAAATAGAAATGTAAAACTTCATGGCAGCACGAGTCTGTCACAAACTCACGTAGAGGTCCCGTCGATGGTGGCGCTGCGCGTCTGGTCGCAGAGCTCCCTAAGATACGGTTGAGCTAAACGACGCAGATGCATTCGTCATGTCCGTAAATGGATGCCAAGTATCGAAACTGGTCGGCTAGCGCTGCCATGAGGTCCTACCTGTAACTTATATTTTATAACTTAAATAGCATAAGAAGCCACATGCAAAAACGATGTGTACAATAAGTTTTAGAATAGAAATATTAGACAACAAAACCTACAAAAAAAAAAAAAAGTTTGGAAAACTAACAATACTAACCTAATTATTTAAGCACTATTGTTACTAACACACAAATACTAACAAAACTATGGACAAATTTAGTCTGAAAATAAACTTATTATTATTATTATTAGATATGATTAAGAACAATTGTAACGCCTGTGTGAAATGAAAAAAAAAAAAAAAACAATGTAAATACATGCTTAAAATAAAAATAATAGAAAAAAAAAAAAAAAAAAAAAGATACATATATATAGATGGACTCACCTAGACATAAGCTTTAGATTACTTTTATTATGCATAATTTGAACAATCGAAAAAAAAATAAAAAATAATAATAATATTATTAGTAATAAATAGAAGTAAGGAAAGTGTGTGTCCAACACGGGAGCACAACAAAGGCAAATAGAAATATTTTAATCAAATAATAAAAAACATTCAAACAACAGCGCGGACTACCACGTCTGCGGTAGAATAGAATTGAAAAAAAAAAAAAAAAAAAACCTAACCTAACCTAACCTAACCCAGTCTGAGTACAGGAATAGTAACTTATTTAACCACTACTTTAGTGTTTTATATTATAGGAAATCGCACTATCCCCCTTTACAGGGTTAGTAAAGTACATTTAAGTGCAATTAGGACGAATTTTATCACTTAGACGATCTACCGACTAACAAAATTACAATGCTTCTCGCACATACGCCCCGCAAGAAGGCTGCCCCAGAGGCCAACTCTCCGGTTGACAAGGAGAAGGCAGGACCTTCACCACAAAAACCAGCGACCGCTCCTAATGTTCGAAAGAGCATCGGTGAGTGGGAAGGTAACAAGAGTAATGACCCTAAAACGATTGCCTCGGTCACATACCTAGTGTCACCGAAAAACCAGTCGCGAATTTCGGCGGCTCCTCCGGGGCCCACACAGAAAGCCACAGTGTCCCACGCTGGTAAGGACACGAAACAGCGAAGCTCTGTGGGGGCTACGGGAGGGTCGCCGGGGCCGGTGGCCTCCGTCGACCGAGCACATGAGGGCCGGGTTTTGCTCCTGAGGGCGAAGGCCCATCTGAACGACTCGCGCAACCTGAGGGCAGACCTAAAGGCGGGCATAACTCAAGCGGTGGAGTCCATGTATCGATTGATTAACCTTTTGACGTGCGTAATTAGAGACACAATAGTAAGACAATGGCTTCCGGGCGCCGGCTACCGCCTGAGCGTTAATGAATTAAGGACGGTGCCGCAGAGGCTTTGGATTCAGCCAAAAGACGAAACACTTGCCCTTCAGAAAAAGGAGACAAAAGAACCCAGATAAAAGAGAGGGAAGAGCAAGAAATAACAACAGGAAATGAAATAAGAGAAGACGCAGACCGCCTTACAAAAACGATCGAGGAGCACTCCAAACTGCTGCAAGAGAGCAACAGACAAATGAAAGAGCTCAAATCAGCATTGGAGGAGCAGAAGGCAGTAAACAAAGAGACACCCTCACACGCGGAGTTGACCCAGGCCTGGAGCAGTGGTGGAATGCTACAAAAGCGTAACACACTGCACTCGGTCGTGGTTACCTCAAAGGATGAGACTGAAACCGGGGAAGAGGTACTGGACAAGGTAAGGAAGGCGGTTGATGCAAAAGAAGGCTGGGTCAAAGTAGGAAGAGTTAGAAAGGCAAAGAACAGGAAAGTTGTCATGGGCTTCAAGACGGAGGAGGATAGGGATAAGGTTAAGGCTAGGTTAGAGAAAAAAGGAACTGACCTTACCGTGGAGGCCGTCAAAAACCGAGACCCGATGCTTATACTTAGGGATGTCCTAGCAGTCAATACGGACGAAGACATCCTTAAGGCTCTTAAAAATCAGAACCGGGACGTTTTTCATGGCATCTGCGATGGGGAAGATAGGCTTGAAATTAAATATAGACGGAAGGCAAGAAATTCACACTCTGGGCATGTTGTGTTAAGCGTGTCTCCCGTTATCTGGCAGAGAATAACAAAGAGAGGACATGTCTATATAGACCTGCAGCGAGTGAGGGCAGAAGATCAAACCCCACTGATACAATGTACTTGCTGCCTAGGCTACGGGCATGGACGAAAATACTGCTCAGAGTCGGTGGACGTATGCAGCCATTGCGGTGGACCGCACCTAAAAACCGAGTGTTCGGACTGGATCGCGGGAGGAATGGCCGCCTGCAGAAACTGCAAGAGGGCAAATATGCCGGACGTAGAGCATAATGCTTTCAGTCTCGAATGCCCTGTACGACGCAAATGGGATGCTTTAGCGCGGTCAACCACCGCGTATTGCTAAGGGCTTACAAGTGGAAACAACGTCTTACAAATTCGCACAGGCCAACCTCCAACGAAAAAGACTGGCAACACACGAACTGTTGATAGAGGCAGAAAAGCGGGGAGTCACTGCGATTCTCCTGCAAGAACCTTATGTTGGCAGCTCAAACGCTATGAAGAGCCAGAGGGGAGTGCGGGTCTTCCAGGACACTGGAACGGGAGACGGGACTGTAAAAGCTGCAATAGTCGTCCTTAACAAAAACCTCAAGGTGATACAGTACCCGAAACTCACCACAAAAAACATAGCTGTGGTGGGAATCCAGACCAGTGCCTGGGAGATCACACTTGTCTCATTCTATTTTGAGCCGGACAAACCTATTGAGTCCTATCTAAAACAACTGAAGGAAATAGGAACCGCAAACGGCTCAAAACCGATTATCGTTGGAGGGGACGCTAACGCGAAGAGCACTTGGTGGGGGAGCTCGGTGGTTGACCGTAGGGGCGAAGACGTGTGTGGAACTCTTGGCGAGCTCGGGCTGAACATTCTCAACACAGGGGAAATTCCGACTTTCGACACGATTAGAGGAGGACAGCGCTATAGCAGTTACGTTGATTTAACGGCATGCTCTGACCACATCGTAGACCTAGTAGAAAATTGGAAGGTAGACGAAGGATTCACAAGCTCCGACCACAATGGCATAATATTTGATATTAGACTGAAAAGATCAAAAGGGGTTCAAGTTGAAAGGACCACAAGAATTTATAATACAAAAAAAGCAAATTGGCCAAAGTTTCATAGTAAACTCAACCAATTATTGATAGAATTTAAAATAAACAAAAAAGAAATAGAAAAAATTAACAACGTAAAACAATTAGATGAAGTGGTAATCAACTACACAACAATAATAAAAGAAGCATGCAATTCATCATCATCATCATCTTCCTGCCCTTGTCCCATCTTATTTGGGGTCGGCAGAACATGTTTTTTTTTTCTTCCATTCTATCCTGTCAACCGTCATGCTATCACTAACTTCCTTTTCTTTCATATCACTGTTCACACAATCCATCCATCTTTTCTTTGGCCTCCCTCTCCCTCTCCACCCATCCACATGTATACTCATAACTCTTTTAGTAACATGCGTTTCATCTCTCCTCTTTACATGACCATACCAAGACAAACGATTCCCTTTCAACTTTTCAGTCACTGGCGCCACTTTCAAACTTCCTCTAATATACTCATTTCTCACTTTATCCATTCTCGTCACACCACACATCCATCTCAACATTCTCATCTCCGCTACATGCAATCTTTTTTCATCCGTCTTGCATGCAATTCATCAATGCCAATTAAAAAAGCAAAAGAAAAACTCAGCCTGCCATGGTGGTCGGAGAAACTAGATGAACTGAAAAAGAAAGTAGCCACCAAAAAGAGAAGGATACGATGCGCTGCTCCAATTCGAAGGTCGAAAGTCGTGCAAGAGTACCTGAAACAGAAAGAGGAGTATGAGATTGAGGCGGCTCGAGCTCAGACCAGTAGCTGGAAAGAGTTTCGCTGCAAGCAGGACAGGGAGGGGGTATGGAAGAGAATTTACAGAGTCATTGGGAGAACTACGCTGAGAGAGGTTGATCTGCAGATGATTAAGGATGGAAAAGTGCTCGACCCGAAAGAGTCAGTGAAACTAATCGCTGAAACGTTTTACCCGGAAGATCTGACTGAAACCGACAGTATTTACCACAGCCAGATCAGAGCCAAAGCCGAAATAATAAATGGAAAAGATGGAGACGAACTGCAAGATCCGCCTTTCACTCTAGTAGAGCTAAGAACAGCATGCGAGTCTTTTAACCCAAAAAAGGCGCCGGGTTTGGATGGCCTCACAGCCGATGTATGCAGTCAAGCCATTGGAGGTGCACCTGAGGCCTTCCTGGCCCTTCTTAACCAATGCCTGAAATTGAGTTTTTTCCCCGAGTCTTGGAAGGAGGCCGTAGTGGTAGCACTAAGGAAACCCGGTAAAGCCGATTATACAACCCCAAAGGCTTATAGGCCAATTGGCCTTTTACCGGTGTTGGGAAAATTTTTCGAAAAGATGGTGATGGTCCGCCTCAAGTACCATATTATGCCAAGGATTAGTACTCGCCAGTACGGGTTCATGTCCCAAAAGAGCACCGAAGACTCCCTCTATGACCTTATGAAACATATAAGAGATAAGCTTAATTTAAAGAAAATTGTTGTCTTGATATCTCTGGACATAGAGGGAGCCTTCGACAGCGCTTGGTGGCCAGCTATAAGAGCCCGACTGGCAGAGGAAAGATGTCCGCTCAACTTGAGGAGGGTCATCGACAGTTATCTGAGGGATAGAAGGGTCAGGGTGAGGTACGCGGGTGAAGAATACACCAAAGGTACTAGCAAAGGCTGCGTACAGGGCTCTATTGGGGGCCCCAACTTGTGGAACCTGCTCGTGGATCCCCTCCTTAATTCCCTGATGCAGAAAAATGTCTACGTGCAGGCGTTCGCAGACGACGTGGTCCTTGTCTTCGATGGTGACACTGCTATGGAAATAGAGCAGGCTGCAAACGCTGCCCTCGAGCACGTTCGGGCGTGGGGTGTCGATAACAAATTAAAATTCTCGCCACAGAAAACAAACGCGATGACCATAACCCGAAAATTGAAATACGACACCCCACGACTGAGCATGGGCGGGGTCAGCGTAGCCATGACTAAGGAAGTAAAGATCCTGGGTGTCACCATCGATGACAAGCTAACCTTTAATTCTCACGTTAAGAATGTCTGCAAGAGGGCAATAGGTATTCACAAGCAACTCTGCAGGGCTGCGAAGATCAGTTGGGGTCTTAACCCTGAAGTGGTAAAAATAATATACACAGCAACTATAGAGCCAATCATCTTGTACGCCGCTAGCGTATGGGCCCCAGCGGCAAACAAAATGGGAGTCATTAAGCAGTTAGGTGTCGTGCAACGCGGTATTGCTCAAAAGATGTGCAAATCTTATAGAACAGTGTCCCTCAACTCGGTGCTCCTGTTGGCAGGGATACTCCCTCTAGACCTCCGAATTCATGAGGTGGCCTCATTGTATGAGGCCAAGCGAGGGGTGTCGCTGCCAATATTGGGGGGCAGGGAGATGGAGCGGGCAGTATCTGCACTTAAATCTCCGCACCCCGCCACGCGTATCGACCTGAAGTTCGGAAGCCTGGTGGACCGGGAGCAGGTTGACGCTAGCGCCAAACCGGAGGTGAGGATCTTCACCGACGGGAGCAAGATTGGGGGCCGTGTTGGCGCCGCGCTGTCCATGTGGAGCAGTGAGGCGGAAACACGTGCCCTCAAGCTGGCGTTACCAAGTTACTGCACGGTATACCAGGCGGAACTTTTGGCGATATGTAGGGCAACCGGAGAAATACGGAAAAGCACGGCATCTACTTTTGGCGTCTACAGTGACTCAATGGCAGCCCTCATGACAGTGATAAACCACAGTTGCCTTCATCCCCTGGCAGTAGAAGCGCGAGAAAATCTGACAGCTGTTTCTCTCCAGAACAAGATAGTTAACTTGTTCTGGATCAAAGCTCACGCAGGGTTTGAAGGTAACGAAAGAGTGGATCAGCTCGCAAAATATCGGGATGTTTTGCGCGGATGTGACGCATATCTTCCCTATTCAACTGATAATGTTTGTTAACTAGTTTTAAGATTGCGTCATTTCGCGCGAATAAACAGTTTTTCTTTCTTTCTTTCTTTCTTTCTTTCTTTCTTTCTTTCAAAAGAGGCTGCCATAATGAGCAAAAAGAAGCCAGATTATGATCTGTGTCCTGTCTCGTTTGTCAAGCGTCAAATTCGTATGTTGACGCTTGAGGAATGGAACAGAAGATACAAGACCGGAACCACTGCGTCTGTGACGAAAATATTCTTCCCGGATGCGATAGCGGCGTACAGGATTGTCAGAAAGCTGAATATTAATGGGATTCTGACTCAGATCATAACGGGGCATGGGGGATTCTCCGAATACTTGAATCGGTTCAAGTGCAAGGAGAGTCCCTCGTGCATCTGTGACCCAAACATGGAGGAGTCGGTTCCACATATACTGCTTTACTGCCCTGCATATGTACGTGAGAGGAATGATATACAGGCTGAATTAGAGGTGGGCTTGACCATACAAAGTGTAAGTGAAATAATGTCGGGAAAAGGTAGGACAAAATTTTTAAACTACTGCATAAAATTAGCGGAAAAAGCAATCAAAAGAAATAAAAGCGATCAATAAAATATGTAACTGCTATATATTTGATGATATATGAGTCGTGCATATGAAATAGGTAGAAATAGGTATAATGTATAAGTCATAGCAAGTAGTTAGTAAATAAGAATTGTAAGAGCGCTGGAATAAAAAATCCCAACTGTAATAGTGTGTTAATGTTAAGTAATAATAAGAAATAAAAATGTACATAAATAAACTAATCGATGTATACTTTTAGAATAAATAGAAGAAAAATAAGCTGTAATAATATTTAGTCAATAAGAACGACTGTATGGAATAAATAAACAAAGAGTTAGTGTATCATTTCCCCTAAAGAAATCAGAAAGGACATGAATCGATTAATTAAATATATATAGATAGATAAGAATAGAAAAATAAATGGGAGCCCCACCCATAAGAGACTGAAAGACGATGGATGAAAGAAAGACAAAGTATGCGGAATAAAAGTGCGAGAGGAAAGATAGCGAGAACTGGATTGAAAGAGAATTAGTAAGACATAGACTCTGTTCATGGCAGAGGTAGAGAAAAAAAAAAAAAAAAAAACCCAGTCTGAGTCCAACCGCGCTCGAGAACACATCATTTTTGTAACGCTCCGTACGAAAAAATTCAAAAAAGTGGTCAAAAGTTGACCGATTTACGTGAAAGTAGTGTTGATCGATGCGGAAAGAGTCGGGCCACGCGATTTAGTGTCAGTCGAATCCTTGGATTGCGGTGAAAAAGTGAAAATAAGGAACTAACCGTTTATAGGTTATTTTCCCTAAGTGCTAAATCACATAAACGCTTACGCCACAAAAACTAAAGCGGTGACCCCAAAATTTTAATTAACCCTGGTGTGTGGACTTAGAAGACCAACAGGCTGAGATCTCTTCTGGAATTTTCCAGTGGAAAATCCCAAAGAAAACTTGAAAAAACATCAAAACACGTGTGCACGAGGTAGTAGAAGGAGACATCACAGGAACTTCGTTTCTTTACAGCTGCCTACCCTGCAAGGAAAGCAGACATCCGGTACTGTTGGAATAATTTTAAGTTAAATAGTTAAATAGATTTATATCTAATACTTATGCATTATATTATTTTTTATTCTAATGCTTATGCATTAGAATATTTCAACTTTGACTTAGAATATCTTTATAACTAAAGTGTGAACATATTAATTTTGAAATTGATCTGGCTGCGCGCTAGAATTTTTAGTCTAATTCAATTTTAATTTTAATTTTATCACTCCGAGACTCCGAGATATTTTGTTTTTAGTGAAAAAACAGGTTTTTATACTAAAAACCATTTAAATTTTTAAAATTTTCAAAAATTCTTTTTGAGTCCGGTATTTTTACCATATTTTAGAAAATTTTTAAGTTCAACGGTTCGGGAGATATGGAATTTTGATCAATTTGTGGCCAAATAATAGTAAAATAATTACTTTTAAATATTTTTACTACTGTAGAAGTACCTAACTACCAATTGACATCTTATATAACCAAAATCTCGCGCTCCTAAGTCAAAAAGGAGCAAAACTACGCGAAAAAAGTCTGTTTTCGGCCATTTTGGTTTTCTGGTTAAAAACTTTAGAATTCCATAACTTCTTAACCGAGCAACTTGGGAGCACCAGATTTTCACATTTAGCACTGGAGCGTTCCAGAGATTATTATTTCTAGGCTTTCAGGCGTTTTCAGGGCCTGAAATTTTTTGTCGCTGAAACAGCTATCGCCAAACTGACAGGGTTGAGCCACGTGCTCCAGCCGAAACCGCATCTCTCTCCGATGAACGGTTACGGAGTTGTGGCCATATAAAGTTGTCTTTTGACAGTTAGGCGGCCATTTTTCAAATTTCTGTTTAGACATAGCTCCGGTCCTGGTGATCGTGGAGAGCTGCGGTTTTTGAAAGGGTGCTTGGGAAGTCGTTATCTGCCGGGCTAGCTGGTTTTCAGGCGTTTTGGCGGTGAAATTTTTCAGTGTCCTGGAAGCCACCTTGCGTGGTGGGATCGGATCGAGCTGAGCCAGGCAAGTCCAAACACGGGTGTTCTGCGTCCGCTGGGAGGAGAGTTATACTGGGTCGAAAGTTGACTTTGACAGTTCTTGAACTGTCAAACAAAATTTCAGACTCGGATAACTCCCGAACCAGGGGTCGTGGAGGGCTCGGGTTTTCTTCTGGAGCACCGGCAGACCATACTCTTTCCGTCTGGAGAAGAGTTTCTGGAATTCCAGCGCAGAAATTTTTTCTTATTTGGTTTACGCAAATATGATCATGTTTCTGAATTCCGTATTAAGCTCAAGTGGCTGCCAATCCGCCTTCGCCGGAATACCCATATCTTATCGTTGCTTTACAGTGTCCTGTTTATTCCTACAACCCCCTCTTACCTCAAAGAACGTTTTAAGTTCCTTCATGACACAGATTCTAGACACTTGAGATCATCGGAAAATTTGAAACTTTTAATGCCCTCACATTCCACCAAATTTAGTGACAAATCGTTCACGGTCCAAGCAGTGCGATTGTGGAACGCGTTGCCGATGCCAATTAGGCAAGCCCAGTCACTAGTTTCTTTTAAAAATTTAGTTAAGAATCATTTTCTTTCACAATAATTAATTCTGCTACTATCCAAATTCAGTTCTTTCCCTTCTTTTTTTTTTCTTTCTAGTCCTTTCACTTTTTTGTATTTATTTTTTTTATTTTTTCTCTATTACTCTCTTTGAAATTGTGTAACATATAATATGTATGTATATATATATATATATATAATATTCATGAGTTTGTTTTTTTGTCTTTTATATATAATAGCTATACAATATATTATAATTTTATATCTATGTATAGTCTTATATGTATTTTTAATTTAATTAAATTTTAATTTAATTTGCAGTACACCGCAGTCTAGCCCCCTTTTTTATATTAAGTTCTTACAGTCCATCCTAAGGTTGTCTGGTAGAAATCGCTGTTAGCGATAAGACCGCCATTGTACCCATAGATTAAGTTAGTTTATAAGTTTTTGTTACTATTTTGGTGTACAATAAAGTTTTATTCTATTCTATTCTATTCTATTCTTGCTGAAACCTACTCGAGGGGTTAGAGCTCATTGAGCCGAGTTCGGAGAGCCCAAAAACGGCAGTATTCGGACGAACGGTTTCGGAGAAAACCTCAATTAACTGTTTTCCGGTCGCCATCTTGAATCGGCAACCGGAATCTTAAACAGTTATATCTCTGAAGCCCTCAGGACTAGAGCTGCCGTGTTTGGGTTCATTTTGATGAGCTTGGAGAGGGCTTTCGATCAGATCTAGAGTTTTGCTCTACATAGAGTCAAATTTTTTTTTTATAGTCTGAAATTCTTTAATCAGATTCTCTTTCTTTAGTAAGCCTTCTCTAACTGCACTAAAAACTTCCCGAAACTGGTGTTCCCGGTGTAAACCTTAAATTGTGACTATATCTTTTATATTTAAGACAGAGCGGTGTATGCTCTGCTGACTGCATTTATTCCTTTGTAACTAGACGTTATTCCCTTGTACAGGAGGAACAAGAAAAAATCGACTATTTACTATCCCCTCTTTACAGGGATAGTAAAGAATTTTAGAAAACCTTTACCTGTTCTTACTTTTTTACTTTATCTTGACTTGAACTTTCCCCTATATACAGGGACAGGAAAAGTAGTCTCTAATGATTAGGACATTTATAGTTTTAACAAAAGACGATCTACCTCGTGACAAAGCAAAATGCCTCTCGAACACACGCCCCGGAAGAAAGTAGTCTCAGAGACAAAGTCTCCAGTTGACAGAGAGATGGCAGGACCGTCTCCGAAAACAACGACACCCACTGCCAATGTTCGAAAGAGCATAGGCGAATGGGAGCACAGTAAGGGCAGAGACCCAAAGCCAGCTGCATCGGTCACGTTTACAGTGTCACCAAGAAAACAAGCGCAGATTCCGGTGGTCCCTCCGAAGGTTGCGCCGAAGGTCACACTGCCCCAAACTGGAAAGGAGACAAAGCGGAGAAGCTCCATGGAGGCCGCAAGTGCGTCACAAAAACCAATTGCCTCGACCGACAGAGTGACGGAAGGCCGGACCTGGCTTCAGAGAGCGAAAACTGAACTAGGAGAATCACGTAATCTGAAGTCAGAGATAAAAGCCGGAATCACTCTGGCGGTCGAATCAATGTATAAGTTAATAAAAGACGCCGCGGCAGAAATGGAAGTTCTGAAACGGACCCCTGAGCATCAGGAAAAGGAAGGACAACTGACCTAGAAAAAAGACATAGGAGCAAGTACAGAAGAAACTATGAGAGAAAACACAGTTCTCCTCATAGAAAAGATAAAAATGCATTCCAAATTATTGGAAGAAAATAGTAGGCAAATGGAAGAACTGAAAACCACATTAGCAGAACAAAAAGAGCACACCGAGACACCCTCATATGCGAAAGTGGCGGCGACCGCGAGCATCAATGGGGCGTTTGACAAGCGCAACACTTTGCACTCGGTCGTAGTCGCTTCAAAGGACGAGACAGAGACCGGGGAAGAGGTACTGGAGAGGGTGAGAAAGGCGGTAGAGGCAAAGGAAGGCTGGGTCAAAGTGGAAAGAGTTAGAAAAGCTAGAAATAGGAAGGTGGTCATGGGATTCGAGACGGAAAGCGAGAGAGACAAAGTAAAGGAGAGACTAGAGGGGAATGGTATCAACCTCGTCGTAGAGGCCGTAAAAAATAGGGACCCAATGGTCATACTCAGGGACGTCCTAGCAATTAATACGGACGAAGACGTAATAAAAGCCCTGAGGAACCAAAACCGGGACGTTTTTCGCGGCCTCTGCGAAAGGGAAAATAGGCTAGAAATCAGGTACAAAAAGAAGACACGGAATCCTTATTCGGTACATATAGTGTTGAGCACGTCCCCGGAGGTGTGGCAGCGGGTGACTAAAAGAGGGCACGTCCACGTGGACTTACAAAAAGTCCGAGTGGAAGACCAAACTCCACTCATACAATGCACCCGCTGCCTAGGCTTCGGGCACGGGCGAAGACACTGTACAGAAAAGGAGGACATTTGTAGCCACTGCGGCGGACCCCACCTGAAAACGGAATGCCCAGATTGGATGGCGGGAGGGGTGGCAGTGTGCAAAAACTGCGAGAGGGCAAATATGTTCAACAAAGAACATAATGCGTTCAGCACAGAGTGCCCAGTCCGCCGCAAATGGGACGCAATAGCGCGGTCAACCACCGCCTATTGCTAAGGGCCCACAAGGCAAATCCAATGTCTATAAAATCGCACAGGCTAACCTCCAAAGGAAAAAATTGGCTACCAACGAGCTATTGCTGGAGGCGGAAAAACGGGGAATCACTGTGGCGCTCGTACAGGAGCCTTACATTGGCAACTCAAAAAGTATGAAGTCCCAGAGGGGAGTGCGGGTCTTCCAAGACACTGGCGTTGGGGAGGGTACTGTCAAAGCGGCTATTGTCGTCTTTGACAAAAATATCAAAGTAATACAGTACCCAAAACTCACCACAGAAAACATAGTCGTGGTGGGAATCCAAACCAGTGCTTGGGAGATCACACTCGCTTCCTTCTATTTTGAGCCAGACAAGCCAATAGACGCCTACCTAAATCAATTAAAACAAATAGGTATTACAAACGGCACAAGACCATTTCTCGTTGGAGGGGACGCCAACGCGAAAAGCACCTGGTGGGGGAGCTTGGTGGTAGACCGCAGGGGGGAGGAAGTAGGTGGAACTCTCGGTGAGCTCGGGCTGAATATCCTCAATACAGGGGACATTCCAACTTTCGACACCATCAGGGGGGGTCAGCGCTTTAGTAGCCATGTCGACCTTACGGCATGTTCAGACAACATCCTTGAGCTGGTGGAACAGTGGAGAATTGACGAAAGTCTCACGAGCTCCGACCACAACGGCATACTCTTCAATATCAGACTGACGAGGGCCAAAGGGAGTCAGGTAGAAAGGACGACACGTATCTTCAACAGTAAAAAAGCTAATTGGACAAAGTTTCATGAGAAACTAAACCAATTGAAAATAGATCACAAAATTCAAAAAACAGAAATAGAGAAAATTAACACCACTGAACTCATAGATACTTTCACAGAAAATTACACAAAAGTCATACGAGAAGCGTGTCGTTCTGCAATGCCCATCAAAAAAGCTAGGGAGAAACTCTCTGTGCCGTGGTGGTCGGAGAAACTCGCCGAAATGAAAAAGAACGTCGCTACTGGCAAAAGGAGGATACGGTGCGCTGCCCCAGTTCGGAGACCGAAGGTTGTCGAAGAATACTTAAAAAGAAAAAAGGAATATGAGGCAGAAGCAGCTCGAGCTCAGACCGAAAGCTGGAAAGAGTTTTGCACCAAGCAGGATAGGGAAGGGGTTTGGGAGGGGATCTACAGAGTCATTGGTAGGACAACGCAAAGAGGGGTGGACTTGCAGATGATAGCGAACGGGAAGGTGCTCGACGCAAAAGACTCTGCAAAACTTATAGCGGATACTTTTTATCCAGAAGACCGTAAAAGCGACGATAGCACCTATCACTGCAATATCAGAAACAAAGCCGAAAAGGTAAATGAAGGAGAAGAAGAAAACTCCCAAGATCCACCTTTCACGCAGATTGAACTAAAAATAGCTTGTGACTCTTTTAATCCTAAAAAGGCTCCGGGATTGGATGGCCTCACAGCTGACATATGCAGCCAAGCCATTGGAGGGGAACCCGATGCCTTCCTGGCTCTTCTGAACCAATGCCTAAAATATGGATACTTTCCGAAGTCTTGGAAGGAGGTGGTGGTGCTAAAGAAACCTGGGAAAAAAGACTACACCACCCCAAAATCATATAGGCCCATCGGCCTCCTACCAGTTTTAGGCAAAATATTTGAGAAGATGTTGATGGCTCGCCTTAAGTTCTACATTGTACCAAGGATGAGTACTCGCCAGTACGGATTCATGCCCCAGAGGAGCACCGAAGACTCCCTCTATGACCTTTTGAAGCACATAAAAGGAAAACTCGACTTAAAGAGGATAGTCGTGCTAATATCTCTGGACATAGAGGGAGCCTTCGACAGCGCATGGTGGCCTGCCATAAGAGTCCGACTGGCAGAGGAAAAGTGTCCTCTCAACTTGAGGAGGGTCATCGACAGCTACTTAATGGACAGAAGGGTCAGGGTCAGGTATGCCGGGGAAGAAATCTCCAAAGGCACAAGCAAGGCCTGTGTACAAGGCTCCGTTGGGGGCCCCAATTTCTGGAACCTGCTGGTGGATCCCCTCCTAAAAAGTCTTACAGAAAAAGGGGCATACGTACAAGCGTTCGCAGACGATGTGGTACTTGTCTTCGACAGTGACACAGCGCTGGAAATCGAACAGAAGGCAAACGTCACCCTTGAACATGTCCAGGCGTGGGGTGCCGATAACAAGTTAAAGTTCGCACCACAAAAGACTAACGCAATGATTATAACAAGAAAACTGAAATACGACACCCCACGACTGAGCATGGGGGGGGTTGAAATAGCCATGTCCAAGGAAGTAAGGATCCTGGGTGTCACTGTCGACGACAAGTTAACCTTTAACACGCACGTAAAGAACGTTTGCAAGAAAGCGATAGGGATTCATAAGCAGCTGTGCAGGGCAGCGAGGATTAGTTGGGGACTAAACCCTGAGGTTATCAAAACAATCTATGTAGCGACGATAGAACCTATTATCCTGTACGCTGCCAGCGTATGGGCCCCAGCGGCAAGCAAGTTGGGTATCAAAAAACAGTTGGACGTTGTGCAGCGCGGAATAGCACAAAAAATGTGCAAAGCGTACCGCACCGTCTCCCTAAACTCAGTGCTTCTATTGGCAGGGATGCTACCCCTAGATCTCCGAGCTCGAGAGATGGCCTTACTATATGAAGCCAAGAGGGGAGTATCACTCCCAATACTGAGGGACAGGGAGATGGAGCGGCCGGTATCCGCCCTGCAGTCTCCTCACCCCGCTACGCATATCGGACTGGGAAAGTGATCCTGAATTTAAGCTTTGGTTACGGCCAGTCAGTGGGACCACGACGAAAGCTATGTGTGCATATTGTAAGGTAGAAATGAGTGCCAGGCTGAATGATATTAAACGACATTTGAACTCGAAGAAACATGCAGAAAAATCTAAACCTTTTCAGCCTACTCAGACAACACTAGTGATTGAAAAACTTCGGAAATGCTTTTTTGTATGTTTTCGGATACAAAAAATAAAGCCTATTTGATATACTTAAGAAGTATACTGAATGAAGTACAAAACTCACTGAAGGCATTTGAAGGGCAAAATGCGGACCCTACAAAACTTTTACAGACTCTCGTAGACCTTATTGAGTCACTAGCTGGAAAAATAATAATTCCTACAAGACGCCACTCTATAGATATTCACACAGAGAAAAATTTTGAGCAATATTTGGATCCATCGCCGCATCTTGGATACAATTTCGAAAAGGCGCTAGAACATATTCCTGGTGGAGAGAAACAAGTATTGGCAAATCGTTGCATTGAATTTACAGTTAAACTAATAAAAGAGTTACAAGGCAGATTACCACATAATATCAAAATTTTGAAAAATATTAATGTTTTAAGCGCATCGCAAGCACTAAACTCCAACAAAGACTTAAGATTGCTTGTCAATTTAGTTGAAGAATTTGGTGTGAATGCAGATGAAATCTTTAAGATAATTAATCAGTGGCGGAATATACACATTCAGAAATGGATTCACACCAATGACACTGTCAAGTTTTGGCTTGAAGTATGCCATTACAAAGATGCTGGAATGAATAACCCATTCCAAGAATTAGTTGATTTTGCTTTGCTCGTTTTAGTATTACCACATTCAAACGCCGATGTTGAAAGAGTGTTTAGCCAGATGAACATAATAAAAACAAAGCAACGAAATCGAATGAGTCTTCACACACTTAATTCAATATTATATATTCGATCTGGGCTACGAGCAGCAAATAAAACTTGCTACAATTATGATATTCCGAAAGTTCTTGAAAAAGTCGGTTCGAAAGAGATGTATAAGTTTAAACTCCAACAATCAACTCCTGGTCCCTCAACTTCTCAAACAGCCACCACAGCAACCGTGAATTCAGACCATGATTCCAACTCTGATTCGGACGACGATCTAATTTTGTAATAACAACTTAATATTCTCAACAAGAACTTCTTTTTTTAAATATTTTGATTGATTTTATTTATTTGGTTCTCTTTTATCAAAATTAGCACAACCCTAGTGCATTTTAGGGTTTGTTTAGCGCATTTCTTACGATGACGATCTAATTTTGTAATAACAACTTAATATTCTCAATAAAAATTTCTTTTTTTAAATATTTTGATTGATTTTATTTATTTGGTGCTCTTTTATCAAAATTAGCACAAACCTAGTGCATTTTAGGTTTTGTTTAGCGCATTTCTTACAATAGCAGTTGGCAACACTGCGCGGGAGCAGGAACGCGCGCGATTTGCGTGGCCACACTGGCAGGGTGCGGGCAGCGGCGCGTGGTGAATCGGTGATAGTGCCTGTCCGAAGTAGGCTTGTTGAAAAAATATCGATGTTTTTGCTTCGATATAATTATCAAAATTTTTAGTCTATATATTTTGATCCGATACATCGATAGACCGATACAAAATATTCAATATAGAAAATCGTATCAAAAACGATATTTTTTTCCAAAATTTATTTATGATCAGAATATTTTAATCAAATCAAATCAAATTAAATCATCTTTATATTGTGGATCATAGGTACATAATACAGATAGTGTTAATTAAATATTCTACGAACGGCTATGTCCCACCCTTAGGGCGTACAATACAATGTAGATAAGTACCTATAGTGATATTACATGCATGTCAACAATATCAAAATTCATTCAAAATTATTACATTGTTGGAGTAACAAATTTCATTAAACAATCAGTTTATAAATTAATGGAGTCTCTCGTTTACAAAATGCATCATGACCCAGGCAGATTATATTTTAATAGTGATTTGTCGGCAAAGAAGTCTTTCATAGAGTAATAGCATTTGTTCACTAACGTTCATGGAGTTTCTTTTTAAATGACTGAAATAAAATATTTCAGTAATCGCTCTTATAGGCCTTGGAATATTATCGAATATACGCGGAGCCGAGCAGAAAATACTTTTGTGCAAGAAATGAGTCTTACTATGAACTATGTCTAGCTTGTCCTGATGCCGTATACGCGTTAGATATTTAAATAGATGAGTATTATTTGCGACAAAAACTGCTACCTCAAAAATGTACAAACACGGTAATGTTAACACGTTCATTTAAAAAAAAAAAATGGTTCACACGATTCGGTTTTCTGTAAGTTGGAAATTGCCCTGAACACCGTTTCTGTGCTATGAACGCACGTTCCTTATCAACACTATTGCCCCAAAATATCTTTAATTATCTTTTGCGTGAATCTGATGTAGAAGTATTAGTTTTCAGTGAAGAGTTTATGCAGACTCATCTACAGATGAGGCAGAATTTTACCACGCATTGCAGTTTGTAATGATAATAAGTACTACGTTATTCTTTTCCTCAAAAAGTTCCAGTAAAATTGATTTAAATTTTCTAAAACTTGCCTTGCACAACAAAATTCAGCTGGACAGAAGAAATTCTGAAATAGCTTTAGATTCACATCATTCTGGAAATGTCTGTATCGACGGATCTTATATCAGAGAATTTTTCGTGTGTCACTTTATCGTGTCAAATCTTTCCGACTAGGTATATCATAAACAAATCTATACACAGACATTACCGCAAAAGATATACATCAATTAAATTATATTTTGAATGAATTAGCAACATGGTGGCAACACTTTTATGAGTTTAGTTAACCATTGAGAGTGTAAGATCTGGGACGCGTATGTCGATACCTTAAACCCTAATACCATCCCCACCAACTGTGTTCCCACGTTGTCGTCGTGGTGGGGCTTGCGTGTTTCTGTGATCTTGAGGTATATGCCGGTAGAGCTACTCATGCCGGAAGGCCTCAAGTGAGAGACCAGACCAAGAGGATGCCTTGTTGCATTAAGTCTGCCTATGTACCACTACTGTACCTGAAGTTTAAATAAATAAATAAATAAGAGGAACACACACAAGGCGGAGTCCAGACGGACCGCCATGGAGGGTGCGCTGTCCAGAAGCATCGGCACCAACAGCTGTTGGTGTTTTTGGATAGTGGTTTTGGAGAGTGGGTTCGCCTCTGGTACGTGTCTGCATATCAGACATGACCATGATGGCGAACGTGTTTATTGGGGACCCCACCCCATTGACAAAAAGGCAAAGCTGTGGCCAGCATCAATATGAGCGCGAGTAGTAAAAATATAACTACCCCAGGAGGGTACCTGCATGCAGGAGAATCCCTCCCCGAGCAGAGCTCGGGCTGCCCCTCGTATTCTGGGGGGGGCAACTACCGCCTCGGGTCTTCGGACCCTGTACCGTCCTCGTTGGACGCATTGAGCCAGGGTGGCTCACCTGTAGGCGACGTGGAATCCCTGGGACCCGTTCCTAGCACGTCGGTGGCGCCGGCAGGTACAGAACAGGTCGGCAGGAGCTCCAGCCTTAAGGAGGTGAGTAGATATACGGTGTCAGATTCCGATACCGCATCTTCGCTCACTTCGGAGAGAATGGAGGTTCAAAAAACCTCGTCCAGGAGGGATCAGTTCCTCCGAAAGCGCCCCATGTCGGGAGAAGACCAGAGGTCGTCTTCCGACGAAGATTCGGCCCGCAAAATATCTACCGCTGGGCGGGGGGCGGGTCGCAAGACGGGGAAGGGGCCGCCGATCCCTAGAAATCGCTAGGGAGGGGCGTCATCCCGGGGCGATCAGCGGTAGGGCTAGCCCTTTGGAGCCCGAGCCTTCTGGCAGCGAGTCAGACGGCATGAAGGAGGCAATGGCCAACTTCACAGAGGTTGTGGCAGACGCTTTAACAAGCGTCGCACAGAAAAGGGAGAAGTCCTCCAAGGGAAGGGCTAAAACCCAAGCCACGATCTCAATCGCGAAGGCCCTTGAGACCGTCATAGAGACCCTCAAAAAGTCCCTCAACAAGAAGATTGAGGGACTCGAGGCGGACCTGGCCGATCTCCGAAGAGCTGGTCCCGAGGTGGCGCCAAAAGGAGGGCGTAAGCAGGGGCAATGCCAGTCCCAGCCCCAGCCCCAGCCGGAGAGTGATGTGCTGACCCTGCTGCGGCAAGAGCTGGCTGCCTTCCGGCAGCAACAGCAGCAGCAGCAGTTCCAGCAGCGGGTACAGCAGCAGTTTTCCGTTCTGGAGGGCATCGTGCTGCGCCCACCGCTCGCGGCCTCCGGCCAACGGAAGGCGGCATCATATGCCGCCGCCGCCGCAGTCACAGCTGCTGAGCCTAAGCCGGGTCCGTCGGGGCAAACCAAACGCGGGCCCACGATGGTGTCAGAGCCCACGAGGCCAACCCCGGCGGCTAAGCAGCAGCAGGAGAAGCCTGCCCCCCCCCTAGAAAAGGCAAGGCTGCTAAGGTGGCAAAATCTCCTGCCAAAGCAGCGCGCCGTCCGCCCCCGCTACCCCAGCCTACAGAATCTCCGGCCGACGCCGAGTGGTGGTCGGAGAGAAGAAAAGGGCGGGCAAGGTGACAAGGGCGGCCAAGAAGCGGAAAAGGCAGCGGCAGCGTCATAAGAGGGCCCTTGCGGCTAGGCTTCGCGCCCCGGCATCCGCAGCTGTAGTTATCACGCTACAGCCGGCTGCGGAAAAGAAGGGCGTGACCTACGGCAAAGTCATCACTAAAGCGAGGCGGGCGGTGGACCTCACTGAGCTCGGTATCGCCGGGGGCTTCCGGATGCGGCATACCGCAACCGGAGCCCTTATGTTGGAGGTCCCCGGGGCGAACAGCGGCCCCACCGCAGACGCTCTGGCCGACAAAATCAGGGCGTCTTTAGATGCGGAGGAGGCCCGAGTGTCCAGGCCCACAAAGTGCGTTGACATGCGCATTATGGGCCTGGATGACTCCGTGATGGTGGATGAGGTTATGGCCACCGTCGTCAAGACGGGAGGGTGCCTTACCGACCAGGTCCGGGCAGGCACCATCCGTGCTGATAACACGGGCATGGGGGCAGTGACGGTGAGTTGCCCCGTGTCGGCGGCCAAGAACATCACCGAGGGCTTTCGGTGGGCTGGGTCTCCGCGCGGGTAAAACTGCTGGAGCCCAGACCTCTGCGGTGTTATCGCTGCCACGTGGGACACCACGTGGGAGCCTGTTGCGCAGCGGAGGTGGATCGCAGTGACCGCTGCTTTCAGTGCGGTCGGCCTGGTCACAAGGCCGTCACTCGCAGTGCAGCGCCGCATTGCTTCGCATGTGCGGCGGCAGGCAAGCCGGCAGATCACCGGGCAGGGGGCAGGTCCTGCGATACCCCCACCAAGGCCAAGGGCAAGGCCCCGAGGCCCATTCCAGCGGACGTGCTCACTGCTGCGGCCGCCAAGTTAGCCACCGCCGCTATCGCTTCCGCAGACGCCGCCGCTGCAACCACCGCAGCTGTGCCCTCACAGGGGGCTCGGGAGGAGACTATAATGGACTGTCATTAATGGCTCCATTACGTCTCCTCCAGGCAAACATCAACCACTGCGCCCCCGCTCAGGATCTGTTGCTCCAGAGCATGGCGCAGTGGTCGATTAACATCGCCGTAGTCTTCGAGCCGTACTATGTCCTACCCAGGGCTGACTGGGTGCAGGACCTGAACGGCTCGGTGACCTTAATTTCGTCGGCCGCCGCCGGTACCCCGTCCTTCGAGGGTATCACGAGAGGACAGGGTTGCGTGGCGGCACGGTTCGGGGAGATGGCTGTGGTTGGGGTGTACCTCTCCCCGAATAAAACTCTCGCCGAACTCCACAACTCCCTTATGGAGCTGAACGCCGTCGTCGCTGGGTTTGGATCCCTCCCCGTGGTCGTTTGCGGGGACTTCAATGCCAAGAACTTGGCTTGGGGTTCCCGGTTCACGAACCAGCGGGGTCGGATGGTGGAGGACTGGGCACTGGAGACAGGCCTGGTCGTCCTAAACCGGGGTTCTGTCCCCACGTGTGTGCGGATGCTGGGTGAGTCAGTGGTGGACATTTCGTTTGCCAGCCCCGCTCTGTCACCACGTATCGTCGACTGGCGCGTCATGGAGGGGGTGGAAACGTACTCAGACCACCGCTACATCCGGTTTGACGTCTCTACCCAGACCCCGACCGCGCCAGTCCAACAGACCCCGTGTGGTCCACGGTGGGCGCTGAAGCAGCTGGACCGGGAGCTTCTCCTGGAAGCCGCGATGGTACAGGCCTGGGTGCAAGCACCGGAAAGGCCTGTCGACATCGACGTCGAGGCAGAGTGGCTCCGGGAGGCCATGTCACAAATCTGCGACATGGCAATGCCCCGAGTCCGGCAAGAACGTGCTCGGCGCCAGGTGTACTGGTGGTCGCCGGAGATTGCTGCACTGTGTAGTGCGTGCAACGCCGCGCGGCGCCGGTACGCCAGACATCGCAGGCGCCGCAACCGCCCGCCGGATGCAGAGGCTAGAGAGGCGGAGCTGTACGAGGGATACAGAGCGGCGAAGCGCACCCTCCGAGCGGAGATAAAGCGGGCCAAGTTGGAGGCCCGCAACGCGTGGCTGGGGACTCTGAACGGAGACCCGTGGGGACGCCCCTACAAGTTGGTGCGAGACAAGCTCCGCCCCTGGGCTCCCCCGCTGACACAGAGTCTCCGGCCCCAGCTTGTGGAGGGTGTGGTGAGCGCTCTGTTCCCCGCGCGTGGGGAACACTCTCCCCCGCTCATGGCTCCGCCACCTGCGGTGTCCGACGTGGACCACGACGGCGACGACGACGACAATGTTCCAGAGGTGACCGAGGTAGAGATGAGTGTGGCGGTACGAAGGCTGAATGCCAAGAATACCGCCCCAGGACCCGACGGCTTGCCTGGAAGAGCCTGGGTCCTGGCCATGGAGGAACTCTAAAGCGCATGCTTGGAGAGGGGCCAGTTCCCACTTCGCTGGAAGACGGGGAAGCTGGTCCTCATCGCGAATCCAGGGGCGCCCTGCGGACTCACCGTCCGCGTACCGGCCCATCGTGCTGCTCGACGAGGTGGGCAAGCCCTTTGAAAGAGTTATTGCAGACCGCCTCGTCGCACACCTAACATGGGTGGGGCCGGATCTGGTGGACGGCCAGTTCGGATTTCGCAGGGGACGCTCCACGGTGGACGCTATGATGCGCGTGCGAGCCCTCACGACGGGGGATGCGGTATCCCAGGGCAGGTGTGTCTTGGCGGTGTCTTTGGACATCGCCAACGCCTTCAATTCCCTGCCCTGGAGTAGCATTAAGAGGGCACTCAGGTATCACCGGGTGCCCGACTACCTCTGTCGTGTGATCGAGGCCTACCTGACGGACAGGTTCATCATCTACCCCGGTCACCAGGGAGAGTGGAAACGGCGAGAGATGTCGTGCGGTGTTCCGCAGGGATCGGTACTAGGACCGCCCTTGTGGAACATCGGGTACGACTACGTGTTGCGCGGCGACCTCCCTGACGGGGTCAGCGTGGTCTGTTACGCAGACGACACGCTGGTTCTGGCGCAGGGAGAGTCGTACCAGGCGGCGGTCGAACTAGCGACACGCGGGGTTGCGATAGTCGTGGAGAGAGTTGGGACTCGAGGTGGCACTGCACAAGTCCGAGGCCATGTGCTTTCACGGCCCTCGGAATGCGCCACCACCGGATTCCCAAATAACGGTAGGAGGAGTTCACATCGGCGTCGGGTCGACGATGAAGTACCTGGAACTCGTCCTCGACAGCCGATGGAATTTCGAGGAGCACTTCCGACGTCTGGCTCCCAAACTGGATCGGACTGGGGCTGCCCTTAAGCGGCTTCTGCCTAACCTAGGGGGCCCAGACGCCTCCTGCCGGAGGCTCTACGCAGGAATCGTTAGGTCCATGGCCCTTTATGGGGTGCCGGTATGGGCGCCGTCGCTGCGAAAGCGACCGGCGGCCAAGGTGAACGCATGCCAGAGGGTCATGGCATGGCCATCCGGATGGTGCGGGGATATCGCACGGTTTCCCGTGAAGCGGCGAGCCTCCTTGCTGGCCAGCCACCATGGAATCAGGAGGCAACAGTCCTTGCACGCATGCACGATCTGCGCGTGGAGATGCAACGCCGGGGTGAAACTCCGCTGCCACGCCAAGTCGCGGCATGGCGGGAAGAACTCCGGCGGGATCTCATGGTGGAATGGTGACAGCGACTGTCGCAACCCAGTGCTGGGCACGCCACAATTATGGCGGTAAGTCCCCTCTTTGAGGAGTGGCTGGAAAGACCACATGGCGTCCTTACCTACCGCATGACGCAGGTCCTCACCGGACATGGTAAGTTCGGGAGGTTCCTGCACCGAATTCGTGCGGAAGAAACGCCTAGGTGCCGCCATTGTGTGGACCGTCCGGAGGACACGGTGGAGCATACGGTAGAGGTGTGCCCCGCCTGGGCAGAGCAACGCCGTGTCCTCGTGGGGGCGATCGGCGGCAGTGATCTCTCGCGCCGGGCATTGGTACAGGCCATGGTCCGGAGTGAGGAGGAGTGGCAGGCGGTCGCCTCCTTCTGCGAAGCAGTAATGCTAGCAAAGGAGGCGGCCGATCGCGTGAGGCAACGGTCCTCACGCCCTAACCGCCGCCGGGATTCCGATCCCGATTTCCGGCCACCGTAGGCGCGGGCTTGCGGACGGCGAGTAATGGGTGGCTCGCCGTCCGACCGTCCGGTAACTGTCCGGACCGAGCCCAAGTCGTCGACGGCGCGTATTGTTCCACGCGCGCCTCAGGGAGATGTCAGCAAATCGTAGGGGCCCAGCAGGGCCTAAGCCTACTGGGGCCACGGGTAGTGTGAAAGCGAAGCCCAGGGCCCCGGGATGAAGGCAAAGAAGGAACAGGAGTGGGTTTTTAGTCAGTAAAAGTCTGACACTATCTCTCGCTCAAAAAAAAAATCCCTAATACCATGCTGTCTACAGACACTAAGATGAATCCTCTGTTTCTGTTTATAGTATTGAGACTGAGAATTGATTATCAACATTATAAATATTAGACTTAGATTCAAAATTCTTAAGGCTGAACTCGATGAAAAACCTAATGACATAATGTATATACATACCTAAATAATGTTAAGTCGTGAATTCAGTGTGCGTAAATAATGAAGACTATACTTTCGGACAAAAATCTGGTCAATTTTACCTACAGTTGTTGGGACTGATTGAGTGTTGGTTATAAAATATATTTAACATTGGTTTACTATCTCGAATAATAGTGCAATCGAGGATTTCTTTTAGATAAGTACTTTATAGGTACACATACTACACAAGCAGCGCGCAAATTATTTAAGTACTAATATTTCTGCCTGCGGTCTGCCGCGTGAAACTAGAATGTTATCCCAAGGGAACATATTCCCGGGATAAAAAGTGTCCCATATGCTATTCTAGGACATAGAGACGTCAAGAGATACGGTCACGTTAATTCTGCTCCGTAACTCTAAACTCTAAAATCTTAGTAAAAGTTATTGTTCGACTGTGTGCTGTCTGGACACTCAAGGACGGAACCCTATGGGCTGCAATCACATAATTTTCTAATCGATAAAAGTGTTTTTATATGTGTTAATAGCGAAAACTAAAGTGTATTGTGGTGGTGATCAAACAAAAGTTGTTTTCTTGCAAGTTGTCATTATTATTTCCAATCTACCGCCTATTGTACTGACTACGTGTCGTCACTTCACCGCCACGGGATCAATAATTTCAAGCAGGACATTAATATCTTGTTAGCTTTGAACGCTAACGACTGGCGTCCGTAGACGAGGTGTTTTGAGTTCGAGTCCGCCGATTCACAGTTTGTCTTTTTGGATTTATAGTACTGTTTGGGCGATTGATTGCGTATTTTAAAATGTCTAACTGCAACACTTGTGGATTACCAGTTAAACAAAGTGAAAAAATAACATGTTTTAACTGCGATAAATTGTATCATCACTTGTGTGTTAAACTGAGTGTTAGTGCGTTTAAGAGACTCAGTAAAACTGCGCGTTCTAATTGGAATTGTCCGAGCTGTTTATCCGAACACGAGTCAAATAAATCGACGTCTGAGGTAATTGGCGATAGCTCTGAAGGCGAGGAAGACAAGATTAGTGACATACGACTCATCATACGGGAGGAAATTCGGAATACATTGCGCATTGAAGTGAAGAATATGATTAGTGAGCTTAGATTTGAAATGGACGAGTTAAGGAAACAGATTGATGAGTTGAAGCTTTCTGGATCCTTTGACATCTCTCAAATTAACGACCTAAAAACTGAACTCAGGGGTGTGCAACGTGAGAACACTGAACTTCGTTCTCAGAACTCTGATATGCAAAAATCTATAGCTCAGCTGAAAACACATATAAACTCCCTTGATCAGAATATGCGCGAGGCGAATCTGGAAATTCACGGGTGCCCGAAAATAAAAATGAGGCGTTACCGACTGTTGTATCACAATTGGCTAATGTTGTGTCATATACCCTAAAGGACTGTGATATTATGAAGTGTGTTAGAGTAGCCAGCATGAATAACAATAAGTCTCGCCCGCGTTCTGTAATAGTGAAGCTGCGTAGTCCTAGATGTCGTGACGAATTTTATTCTGCAATCACTAGATACAATAAATCACACTCTGAGGATAAATTAAACACGAGTGTTTTGGGTTATGGTGGTAGCAAGGAGCCAGTTTATGTATCGGAGCACCTTTCTCCGACATATAAATCTTTACATGCAGCTGCTCGTCTTAAGGCCAAAGAAAAATCCTATAAGTTTGTCTGGGTTCGCTATGGTAAAATTTTTGTATGTAAAAAGGAAAATTCGGGTACTATTCTGATTAAGGATGAACAGAGTCTAGATAAAATTGTTTAATAAATTAATTTAGTTATGTATTACTTTAGGTCCTACTTGTCATGTTTACTGTTGATTTAGTTTCATGGATAATATTTCCATTTTTTATCAGAATGTAAGAGGTATGAAAACGAAGTCACACGAAATTCTAATGTCAATTTTAAGTTCTGACTATGACATTATATGTCTGACAGAAACGTGGTTAGATGACTCGTTCTTATCCTCTGAATACTTTGATCAAAGATATACTGTGGTACGCCGTGACCGTAGTGAACAGTTCAAAGATTTATATTCTAAAAGTTATGGTGGTGGGTTATTGGTAGCTATTAGTAATAAATATAATTTTGTAAATAAAACTGAGTGGCAAACCTCTGTTGAGGATATGTGGTTATGTATTAGCGCTGGGGGTGTCTGTATGAATATTTGTGTTGTTTATTTGCCGTCTTATATACCTTGCCATATCTTTAACCAATTCTTGGCCAGGGCCGAAGAAATTTGTTTGCGTTATACGGGTTGCAATACTTTGATTATTGGTGATTTTAATCTTCCTGGTGTGAACTGGCTTAAACCTAATGATCCCTTTATGGGTATTAGTGACCCTAAGTATTTAGCATTAAGAGACTTCCTAAATATCACCGGGTTTGTTCAAATGAATAACATCTGCAATGAGAATGATAAAATCTTAGACCTCATCTTAGTGGATGAGAACTCCAGTCTTTCTGTTTCTTGTGCAACCCCATCAGTAAACCGGATGTGCATCATCCACCGCTTGAATTAGTTCTTACTAAAACTTCAATTTCTAATTTAAATTATAATATTTTAAAGTCTAAATATATATTTAATAAAACAGACTATGAAGCTTGTGTTCGTGATCTGCGTAAATTAAATTGGGAGGATTATTGTCATTTAAGCTGTGATGATTATGTTTTGACGTTTTATAACATACTATGGGAAAGTATAGATAAATACACGCCAAAGGGTAAACCTAAAAATAATTGCTATCCAGCTTGGTTCTCGGCTTCGTTAATTAAACTTCTTAAAGAAAAGCACAAATACAGGACTCGTTTCAGACGGTACAAAAACCCTCGGGACCACGATACTTTTGTTTCTCTACGGATGCGAGCTGGAAGAGCTATGGATGACTGTTTTAAAGATTATATAGAAAGAATTGAAAGTGAATTAAAAACAAATGTCAAAGTTTTTTGGCGTTATACTAAGTCAAAAAAAACTTTCTGAGGTGTTCCAAACCAGGTCTCTTGGGGTGATCGTGTTGCTGAGGGTGGTAGTGGTGTGGCTGATCTATTTGCAGACTATTTTGCGTCTGTGTATGGTGTTAGTCAACAGCCTAATAACTTGTCTCCGGGTTGCTCTTCATCTAATTATAGTATGTATTCCATTGGCATTAGTGAAAATGACGTTAGAGATAGTATCAAAAAGTTAGACCTTAATAAGGGAGCTGGTCCAGATGGACTTCCTCCTATTTTTATTCGTCTATGCATGGATGCTCTTATTATACCACTTCAGATAATATACAATAAATCCCTTGAGGAGGGAAAATTTCCCGATTTATGGAAAATCTCACATGTTATCCCCGTACATAAATCTGGTAGTATGAATGACGTAACTAACTATAGACCAATCTCTATTATATCTCAATTCGCGAAAATGTTTGAGGGTCTTATTTACAACGTAGTTTATTCTCACCTCCGCCATATAATTAGTCCGAAGCAACATGGTTTTGTGTCTAACCGTTCTACTATGTCTAATTTACTGATTTACACTGCTTTCATTGGTAACGCTTTTGAAGCTAGGGGTCAGGTTGATGCTGTGTATACAGATTTTGCAAAAGCCTTTGATCGTGTTGATCATTCAATTCTTTCTATGAAATTGAATTGCGCTGGTATTCATGGCTCTCTGTTACGATGGTTTGAGAGTTACCTAATTAATCGTTCTCAAATAGTTGCCCTGGCGGGATATGAATCTGCACCTTTTTCTCCTGGTTCTGGTGTTCCACAGGGCTCTAAGTTAGGCCCATTGCTTTTTTTGGTATTTTTGAACGATCTTTTAGATTTAATAAATTGCAATTGTTTAGCTTATGCTGATGATTTAAAAATTTACTGTAGGATATCTGATCTCAGTGATTGCATTAAGCTTCAAAGAGATCTTGACATCCTTCAACAATGGTGTTTCAACAATAAAATGACGCTAAATGTTAAGAAATGCCAAACTATAACTATAATATATTGTTCAATATTTTCATTAATAGCATTATACATTGTTTTCATCATGCACAATCTTATTTATTTGCGGATGATCTCAAACTGACCTTGCCTATAAAATCTATAGAAGACTCCTATATGCTACAGGCCGACTTGGATAGACTAGTGGAGTGGTGCAACAATAATAGGATGAGCCTAAATTTTGACAAATGTTTACATATAAAATTTTGTCGAAATAAGAAAGCTCATAACACAAAATATACTATTTCAGGCAAAGCGCTTGGGGAGGTTGATAGTATCCGGGATCTGGGAGTAGTGATGGATAGTAAATTGAGTTACAATGCCCATTTAGACAAGATAATAGCTAACGCTAACAAAATGCTGGGCTTTGTATTAAGGACCTCCAAGCCTTTTAACAACCCAAAGACCAAAATTATTCTTTATGAGACGTTGGTCCGTAGCAATTTAGAATACTGCTCACAGGTATGGTCACCTCATTACAATGTTCATAAGCAGCGAATTGAGCGAGTCCAAAGAAGATTTTTAAATCATTTATCCTTCCGGGATAAAACCGCGTATGAACTGAGATCTTATAAAGACCGTATTGTGTACTACAAATTTCAAAGCCTCACCAATCGTAGAAAAGTTCAGGATCTTTGCTTTCTTCATAAAGTGATGTCTTCCAAGCTTAATACTGATCTTTTGTCAAGAGTGAACATAAATGTCCCTAGTAGATTACCACGGTCCCATACCTACAACTTATTCAAACAAGTTCGGCGCAAAACGAACCTGGGTGACAACTCTCCTCTTGTACGAGCAACCAAACTGTACAACGCTATATGCCGCAAAGCTGACGTTGACATAAATCACGACACTCTGAAGTCGTTTAAAAGAAAACTGTATAAACACTTTCAGGCGGAATACCTTTAATTTATCACTTCAACATAAAATTAATCATTGAATTGGAAAAAAATTGTAATATAGTTTAATATATATATATATATATTATATGCATGTAACCGTATTTTGTTTTGTGAAATCTAAGTTATCTAATTTAATCTAGGATTTTAATTTAGAATTTATTTAATGTAATTTAATTCAGGACATTTTATTTTAATTTTATTTATTCGTAATTTGTTTGACATGCGCATTCCTATCAAAATTTAATTTTGACATTACTTTTATTTTATTATCCTCTAATATTGTTTAATTTTTTTTTTTCTATGCGTCATATCATGCTTAATACTTTTATTTAATATTTTCATAAGTATTTAGAGCCATGTTCACTCGTTTATGCATAAGCTGTGGTTACCTATAATTGAGTGTGCATTATAGGACAAGGTTACGTGTACCAATTTTAATTTCTAAGTTTTTTATTTTGTAACACTCGTTGGTGATCCTTAAATAAATAAATAAATAAATAAATAAATAAATATAACATTCACGAACAAAGTGAATTACATTAGATTTGATTATCATATAGATGGATCTGTTCTGTGCAGAGTATCTGTCATCCGTGATCTGGGTGTACTCTTTGACAGTTCCCTATCCTTTCGTGATCATGTAGATACTATAGTTGCCAAGGCTAAGAGAATGCTTGGCTTTATAATTCGCATGTCAAAACCTTTCCGTAATCATAGCAGCATTATTCTGGACACACTTTTTATTCTGTGTTTGTCTCTAATATTCATTTGGTAAATGTCATGCATACCTGTTATTTGCATGGTTACTGAAATGCCAATTTTAGATATAAGTTTATTTGAATTGTAAGTGACTGTGCTGTTGGTGTGCTTATAAATAAATAAATAAATAAATAAATAAATTATCTACTCTCAAGAGCTTTTACTATAGTCATGATATTGACCTTGTTCTTAACGCTGTATCTTGTCCTAAGTTGAACGCGGTTTTGTTAAACTGACTACCACTATTTTAAATGCCCTAGCAAAATAAAATTACTTCTTTGACGAACACCAATGAAACATATGCCTATCTTGGAAAATTCAATGGCGTCTTATTAATTCTGTTATTTCTTCTACTAAAAAGACTGCCACTAAGCTACTAGGATCAGTGATACTTTAAATGATAAACTACGACGACATTTCAAAGTACGAAACACGTTACAAAGCTTAAGAGATGTGGTGAGCTCCAATATCCGAGTAAGACAAGCAAAAAGATACTTACGTTACCAGTATAAAAACTTTTTACAAAAAAAAAATAACCGACTTCACTAAAAAAAACACTAAAAGGATCAAAATAATTTTAATTTCGGAAGTCGGTGTTTCTCGGTATTGTTTGTTTCTTATTTAACACCGACTTCCGAAATTAAAGTTATTTTGATCCTTTTAGTGTTTTTTTTAGTGAAGTCGGTTATTTTTTTTTTGTAAAAAGTTTTTATTTCACACTTTTTAGTTGCGATACACTTATAAACAGAGTGCCTATTTCTCATGACAATTCCAATTAACCCAAATACTGCTAGGTTACATTGTTTTATTATAAAGTTCCTGTGTCTACCTTCCTCCTTCCGGCTCCATCATCAGATCAGTTCGATAGTACCTTATAGCCAAAGAGCATCTCACGACAATTCTAATAAGCCCAAACACGGCTATGATACATTGATTAATTACGGAGTTCCTGTGCCTACCTTCCGGCTCCATCATCAGATCAGTTCGATAGTACCTTATAGTCAAAGTGCATCTCATGACAATTCTAATAAGTCCAAACACGGCTAGGTTACATTGATTAATTACGGAGTTCCAGTGCCTACCTTCCGGCTCCATCATCATCATCAAATCACCAATGATACCATTTTCAACGTAACTATTCAGAATCATTTATTTACTTGTATTGTCATAGGCGCTTAACTATATCTTCATTGTGATATCTATTTGAGTATGAAGTTCCGTTGACCATTTCTGGTCTTCTTCATCAGTTCCACTTCATCAAATGTTACTTTTTGACTGTAAATGCTTAAGTTCTTGATAAATAAATAAATAAAATTCATTTATTTCAGGTAAAACCCATATATGAGATCATCAACACATTAATAATTCCAGAAAATACAATAAATTAAATCCAATAAAAATCAATAAATTAAAATATAATAAATTCAATACATTAAAATCACAATAATCCAAAAATAAAATAAAAATAATAATAATCACACCAAAACTTCAAAACATTTCAATTTATAATAGTCTCTTATATGCGACACTGTATGTAACTTGTCTGTCACAGCAGTGCCGCACATAAGGACAGTTCAACCTACTCGCTATCATTTTCAGAACGGTATTGGAGCTGACCCGCACTCTGCGCACAAGTGACGCACAACGCTTCCGCATGGTCGCATGGAAACAGTCCGTGCGGGCCCATGCGAACATACCCGAAGCGCTGCAGTAGCGAGGCAGACCCAACACCGCCCTGAAGGCGTTATTATATTGGATACGAAGGGTGTTGTAGCTTTTCTGAGTGTAGCTAGCCCACAAGCTGCAAGTATACAGGGACGTGCAATATGCCCGGAAAAGAGTTATTTTCACGTCCTCCGAGCACCGCGCAAACCTGCGACCCAACATATTAGCTCTCTTAGATACAGCCCTTCGTTCGCGTTCTAAGTCAGCATGATCTCTGAGGTCAACCGTAACTATATGCCCTAGGTATTTAAATTGATTTACCCTGTCTAAGGGGACATTGTTTAGACATACTTGGGGTACATTGTCCGGGCACCTAGCACCACCAGCCTCAAAGACCATGTACTGGCTTTTCCTAATATTATATACAAGTCCGTGAGAAACAGCGTAACCCTCACACATCGCCATCAATCTCCTCAGGCCGCAGATCGACGCGCTCAGCAGAACCATGTCGTCCGCATAGCTTAAGTTATTGACACATATGTCATCTACATGACAGCCGACACGCTGACTGCTCAGCGCGACGATCAGCGCGTCCATGTAAAGATTGAATAGCGTGGGCGAGGTCAGTCCGCCCTGTCTCACGCCGCATTCCAGGCGATACGGCTCCGACACTGCCCCCGCCCATCTGACGCTGTTGACCTGGTTCATGTACCAATACCTTAAGATGGTAACAATTTCACGTGGAAGATCTGTACTCTCAAGTTTTTTCCACAAAAGGTCATACACCACCAGATCAAAGGCCCTGGACAAGTCGAGAAAGCATGCATACACCGGGGTCTTACGGTCATTATAGTATCTGACGGTATGCTTAAGACACAGTATGGCACTTTCCGTTGACAATCGAGGTCTAAATCCAAATTGGTTATCGTGCAGAGATATATATTTACTTAACTGTGTATTAAGCAAACCGTCAAACACCTTCGCTATAACCGTAGCCAGGGAAATGGGCCTGTAGTTACTCTTATAAGATTGAGATTATAAGATTTGATGAAAATACTAAAATTACCATAGGGTTGCCAATAATTTTTGAGGAGTTCCCTCGATTCCTCATAGATTCCATCATCAGAACTGGATTTTGAAAAAAATGGGACCAATCTGGAAGCATATCCTATAAAGGGAAAAAAAAAAATTTGCAAATCGGTCCATAAACGACGCAGTTCTGTGGTAACAAACATAAAAAAAAAATGATGATAAAAAAAAAAAAAAATATACAACCGAATTGATAACCTCCTCCTTTTTTTTAAGTCGGTTAAAAATCCATGCTACTACCTACAGCATAGGTGATCTTATTAAAATTAGTAGATCTGATTGCGATTATGAGGGTAGAATTACATTTACCCCATTTACTGGAATTCCCGGTTTTGGCAAACTGAGGAATACATTTAAAAGCATACTTTCCTCCGACGTTTTATGATCCCAGATATATAGAAAAAAAAGCCTTTGACAAAAAACCTTATAACACTATTCTAGTGATGAATGTTATAAACATATGTGACGACAACCAATGATCCGGAAGCAAATCTAAAATCAACACTAAGCCGAATGTAATGATTTTGAATGTAAGGCTCATTTTCTTGTCGAACTGGAATGAAGTTTCATAATTTTTATGAATATACTAGCTGTTATCCGCGACTTCGTCTGCGTTAAGTTCGTAAAACTGTACAATCATTCTGTGCTTGCAATTCATTCTGAAAGCATCGTGATTATTTATTGTACTTTCACATAAAACGGTTAAAGGTAAAAACGCAAATTACCTTCAGGATACATGTTATGTACTCGTCCAGATCCAGATGTATGAACGTCAATGAATATAAAGAGTATGTAAGGGTCGTAGCAGTTGGCATTTCTGCCTACCCCAAGGGAAAAGGCACTAGTTTATGTATGTTTCTGGTTTATGTTCTGGTAAAAATAATAATAATAATAATATCCCGATCGCCGTATCTCTACGTTGACGTCGTGGTGGGGCTTGCGTGCTCCAATATACCCTAGGTCTGTATCGGTGAAGTTGGCTTTGCCGTAATATGCCTAGGGTGAGGGGCCAGACTAAGAGAGATACAATCCGCAGTGCAGTTTTGTGGCGAACTGTTGGGCATTAGCGACCCCACGGACCCGATCTCCCGGGAGAATTCTTGTTTTTCATCTCCGGCTTGCCTTTATTGGCCGGCCGTAGTGAACACTGACGAGGAACTGAGCTCCCACCTCTCTCTTGCCTTTATTGGCTGGCTTGAGTGGAGATTCGCAAGAGCAAACGTGCTCGGGAGAAGGATGTATAATCCAGTTAGGTACTGGTAGGGATCTTGACCATACTTCCGGGATTGTCATGATAGCCGTGGTATACCTCTCCACTCCTCAAGCACCTCAGAATATGTTGCCCTCTTGTTGCTACGTCACTTCGTGCTAGCGGCCATTTTTCGGGGGCCCATTTATTGAGTGTGCAAGTCACCCCCTGCCTTTTTTCGATGGATATTAATAACGTTGTTCAGGCAGGGGCCATAGTCTTAACATAGTTCCATGTTACCAGTCCACTTAAGACTCCAAAAACCATAGCCCTATTATCTTTGTTCTCCATATGTCGCAATAGTTTTTCAACAACCGGGGGTTGTCCTTGGGTGCACTAGCATAGCGCGTACAGGGATAATCGTCTGTTGGTATCATGTTCCATTATAATTATCTAAAGGGCCTCTGCGAGTTGGCTTCGGCTCCTCGTACGCCTCCCAAAGGTCCAGGACCAGGGTCCTGAGATAAATAAAATATATAAAAATAATAATATCATTTATTGGCTTGAAATATCGTGGTAGGTTCATATTCCGCCTCATATTCAGCAAAACAACATTGTCACAGTGAGCACGTCACAATCACGGTGCGGATCACCCGGAGAATACGATGGAGCTTACGGTGGAAGTCAGTCCCGCTTGGTATCGCTCGGGTCAGCGCCGGCGCCGCCGTGTCCTCATGAAGGCAATTAGTGGAAAAAATGCCAACCAGTAGCCTCCTTCAGTGAAACACTACGATCGAAGAAGGTGGCTGAAACTATGAGGGATGATGAGGGAAGTGATGCTCCAGGTGTTGAAAGCCGCAGGGCGATTGCGGTGGAGCCGTCCGGTCATCTGGTCAAAGCAATCCTGAATCGACGGCGCGTAGTAATCTACGCGCGACTCATAGAGATGTCAGCAAATGGATAGGGCCCTCTAGGGCCAATGTCTGCTAAGGCTGCGAGATTGTTCGAAAGAGTTACCTCCTGTAAAATTTTCGCCTCAATAATGTTTCACTGAAGAGTTTAAGCCGTCAGACAGCTTTGGTAGAGGTAAACGAAGGAGCATAATCGGGACACCGACCTTCAGCTGGATAACGTGCACTGATAGTGCAAAGCCAAAAAGCTAGGGAATCCAAAAATTACCATCATCATCAACTATCTTCCTCCACAACAGTACTTATGAAGAATTTGCGAGAGCATGCTTGAATTGATTGTTGCAGCTTGATCATTTGGGGCGTAAAAATTACTTATTAATTTACCTAGGATTTTTTGGTGTGTATTTGACTGACGTCCTCGTATATCAGACAAATATTATTCCATAGTGGGAACTACCCTATGAAGAGTCTCCAACTTTTGAATGAATTTCGGTGAAATCTTGAACACGTGTATCCCCGTACAATCGAACTCGCATATTGATGGCCAAACCGAGAGGTCACTGACGCCGATTGCTTCTATGAAGACACAGCGGTTCACCCAAGCAGGATAGACCTCCACCGCATGCTACAACGGGTCCTCCGGGCGATTCGCAAAATGGTAATATCAGGGTACTTCCAACCGTATTCGAAACAGAAACCGCGTGAAACACCCTCAACAGTCCTGAGCTTGTGTATCCATAAAACAATGAAATTCCGGTAAACAAATGTAGCAGCCGATTAGTGTTATCCCTGAGACTGGCCTCCCTCAGAGGGTTGTTCCAGTGTTGGTCACCACTCACTGCAAGGAAATAACGTGCGGATGTCAACGTAAGGCTGCAAGGAACCTGAGATACATCATACGTTGTCGAACTGTGATCAGGAACGCAAACCGTTCGATCCCGTTTTATATAACAAAACACACCATTATTAGGCCGCAAGGTGCACTCATCCCGGAGGACACAGTGGAGCACACAGAGGTGTGCCCCGCAAGGCAATCGAAATGGCAATCCCGAATGGCAGGCGGCCACCTCCTTCTGCAAAGCCGTAATGCTAGCGAAGGAGGAGGCCGCACGCGTGAGGAAACGAAAGTCCTCACGCCGAGCCGAGATTCCGACCCCGACGACCAGCCACGGTAGACGCGGGCTTGCGGACATCCAGCAATGGGTCGTCCACAGCCGTCCGGCCGTCCGGTAATTGACCGGACCGAGCCCAGTCGTCAACAGCGCGTAGTGATCCACGCTCTCTTCAAAGAGATGTCGCAAAGGGCAACTTAAGAACACAGGTGTGGTTTTAGTCAGTAAAAGTTTGACACGCCTTCTCGCTCCAACCAGAGTGGGAAAAGTCATTGGATGACTTCCACCCTTAAAAAAAGAAAAATATGGAATGTGCCTTCATTATCATTATCATTTCAGCCGAAAGACGTCCACTGTTAGACATAGGCCTCCCCAAGTATCACCATAATTACCGGTCCTGTGCGTCTCGCATCCATCGGATTCTCAAGACCCTCACCAGGTCATCGGTCCACCTGGGGGCCTTCCAACGCAAGGTGCCATGCTACCCCTTCCCAAAATTTACCGTGTTATTTTAAAATCAATAATTAAATACCTACATATAAGTATTTACTTTTATCGCCTTTGGTTGGTATCCCTTGAATAATCACGGTCAATTAGCTTGTTACAACCACGGGGAAAAAAAGCAGTAGGATTAAAAATGCCTCCGTCTAACTCCAGTTTAACCATAACGGTTTTCGTCCAATTTTAAACATTAGAACTGTCTGCAAACTTGGGCGATGGTCATTCTTCCGCCACTCAGAAAATTACGTAAAATACACAATGCCATCTATCAAATATGAAGTTCAACTATCATTGTCATCATTATTGCTACTTTCAGTCTTTAGATGGCGTTGCGAGTATCTGAATTGCGTGTGGTGCCATATTTACAACATTTTAGTACGTGATTTTACTCGCCGCTTTGATTTTATTATGTGTTTTGATTAGTTTTTACAAAATATTTAGAAGATATCGAATAGAAATGACAATTTTATTTTGAAAAAATGGCAAAAGTTATTTTATTACAAAAAAGAAGATAAAATAATGACAAAATTTTTAACTATAGCTGAGGATCGAACTCGTGGCAAATGTTGTTCAATATCGACATTTTGGATTATTGCTCACCCCCCATAGCAAATAGCGTGATAATTTATAGCCTACTAGCTGACCCGGCCACGCGTTGCTGTGGCTAAAGTTTTTGTTATATTACATTATAGTAAACAATCTAAGAGGAACAATAAGAGAACATCAGTCACGGAGTCCACTATGCTTTTTCACACAGATGGTATTTGTAAAAAAATATGGTGATCTCCTTATTTGACTTTCTACTACTATAACCCTTTAGTACAATGAAATTATTTACGAACAAAGACGAAAATGTTGATGTTGGTATACAAATTCACTGGATTGAGATTTGAAGGGGAAGTACGTTGAACACAATTAATTAAAATGTTCTTACACTTGATATTAAGCAGAAATCAATAGGTACAAAATAAAAATTTATCAGATTTATTATTTCCATTTAATTTTATAACAAATATAAGTATATTACAGTATAATACAGTAAATAACATGTGACGCTTAAACTCATGAATGAGGTAGGCAAGGCAGACAGTCTTAAACTTTTAAACATTAATATCTATTTTTTTGAATTATAAATATTTTCAATTTCAATTTAATTTAACACCAATCAGTGCACAATGTTTTTGGTTAACCTGTCTTTAGCTAACACAAATAGATTCGACGGTTTCCCAACACGTGAACACGCAACATATAGTTGCCCATGAGAAAAACATGGATTTTCCAAATCTAAACCACAAATGGACATTGTTTGACCTTGAGATTTATTTATAGACATGGCGAAAGCTAAACGAATTGGAAACTGTAGCCTTTTGAAGGGTATGGTAGAATCTGATGGTATCATCGGAATACGTGGCAGCAGGACCACTTTTCCTTTAAACTTCCCAGCCAAAATGGTTGCTTCAAGAATGTTTCCGGTGATCTTTTTGATGACCAAACGCGTACCGTTACATAATTGAGGTGGATTCAAATTACGGAGGAGAATAATAGGGGAACCAATCTTTAATCGAAGATTATGTGGTGGCATTCCAGGGATATCTAATGAATTTAAAAATTCAATCGGAAAATTTACACTCATTTTCATCAACAACAGTATCGATTGATTTAAAAGACATCAGATCGCCTGGTAAGAACTGTTGTATCTGGAAGTTAATTTCGTCAACATCAACGTTTTTGGCTGCCAAAATCGCCCGTTGACTAAGCCATTCATGATTTAAATAATTATTCTGTATATCCGGGAAAATACTCTGAATCAATTCATTTTTATCCTGAACAACAGTGCAAAAATTGTCTGGTAGTTTAATGCATTGCGTATTTGGTTGCAGTTCTATTTTACCGTTCCCAATATCTAGTAGTTGTTCGGAAAATATTTGTGCTGATGGATCATTTTGCAATTGTACTCGCATATTTATGGTCAATCGAAGTGTTTCAACACTTCGCCATAAGAATGATTGTTTCAAACATGCATTAATCTCATCCGCGAAAGTAGAGCGAGGTATAACCGGTAAGGTCTGCCGGAAGTCACCAGACAAAAGTAAGATAGCACCACCGAAATAGTAGATTATGTGACTAGGGGATAAAGCAGTGTCTTTAAGTCGCGGGCGGCATGTTGAATTCCGAACGAAACGAAGGTTGCTAATTTTAATCCCGAACGTCAGTGAGGGATTTATATAATTAACTCCCGAGCACTGCGAGGGAGTTAATAAAGAAACCTGAGTGAAGTGAGGAATTCAAGCCGCCCAAGACTAAGACAGCTTTATCCCCGTGTTGGATACTCTACTTTTTACACCATCTGTGAGATAATTAAAAGACAATTTAGTAAAACAAATCATATAATAGAGAAATATAAGTATTATTTACGAGTTAATCTTAACTATCACTCAAAATGTTTTGAGATTTGAAACAAACAAAATTCACTACTCAAAGATTCTATAGTTTAATTTTTCTATAACGCTCCCGCTTGTTCATTACTTTTTTTAGAAACTTTTTGTATTCTGTTTTTTTTTTGTTAGTGGCCAGTTTGAATTTTGAATAAACTTGTTTGATGCACTACATTTTAATTCACATAATGCTGACGGTTTTTCACAATCTTGCATAGTTCTGTTTAATGCTTCAAGTGAATATTTGTGTGCCATTGTGCACTCATCCCAAATTATTATAGAACTCTTCCGCAACACTGCAGCTATTCCACTATTCTTTTTGATGTTACACATTGCATCTGGTTTATTATGAACGTCCAATGGCAGCTTGAATGTTGAATGTGCTGTTCGCCCATCATCCAGTAAAGTAGCTGCAATGCCTGACGATGCTACTGCTAATGCGATTTTTTGTTGCGACCGTATTTTGGCAAGAATCAACGATATTAAAAATGTCTTACCGGTTCCACCGGGTGCATCCAAGAAAAAAAAACCGCCTTGTTCAGCAGCAACAGCCAGCATAATCCGATCATAAATAATTTTTTGTTCTGCTGTCAGTAATGGTTCACTGTTCATGATAATTGTTGCTAAACTTCCATGGTCATATTGATTTTCTCGTTGTAAATCGGTATTGACTAAGTCGGTGGCTGGACGATTAGGTGATGGCATACCATAATGATTAAGTGGTAAATTTGAAATAAGAACACATAAATCCTCGATCAAGACCAATGCTTCATTGTACATCTCTGGTGTATAATCTATGTTTTGGCATTGATTTGTTTGTCTAATTCGGTGCAAGATGTCTTCTGTCATAAAATTTTTATATTTTTCCCACAAAGTTTGTGCTTGCGAGGGATAACATGTCGTCAAAATAATTGCAAACAACTGACGAATGTTATTCGGTGTTGATGTCAACGCAGCATCAGCAAGCGTTAAGTCCCAATGGTTATCGTCTTCTAGCAATTGCAGTTCACGACATGCATCCTGGTATGTATTGAATACTCGACCATTAACTGTTCGTAAAAATTCAAAAGACGTTGGTCCGGGAACATTCACCAATAACAAACGTAAATACTCGTAGAAGCACTCACGTTGCTTTGGATGTACCGTGTAAAGTCTCCCCAATGTCTTAGCTTTGAATATGCCTGTAATGGAAGGATGTGGTTTTCCTTGTTTCCGTGGCTCCCATTTTTTACTGGATTTGTTCCATGTGAAATAACGTGGAACATCACCATACACCAATGTCTTCGCGAATTGGCCAAAAACATCAGGTTTTTGACACAATGTAAAAAATTCAGTTAGAGTCGTTTTCGGAGCTTCGAACGCTCTCTGGAGAACATTTTCTTCAGTGAAGTATACACGTTGACCGTTTTCAAGATGTATTGCCAGATGTTGGACAGCAGGATCTCTTTCGTGGATGGGAAAGCTGAGAATATGCCAAATAGCTTCATTGCTGCTAATGTATCTGCCCATTTGGTATCGTGCTATTTCGTCATTTTTATTTATGTTTTGTACTTCAAATATGGCCAAATCACTGCCTTTGTTTACATATTTACAAATATACTTAATTGATTTAACAGAACTGCAAAGCTCAACATTGATATGAGCTTTGTAAGTTTTTGAAAGTAGTGGTGAGTATGGTACCACCCACTGATTATCAAACTCAACTTGATTTGGAAAGTTCGGCAGTCGCATTGTAAATGTGTGGCCACCATTCTCAGTACTTCTGCGGCGATACATTGGATAACCATCAATATCCGTGATCGTGTCATTCGTATGCGGCTTTGGGAAGTTTTTTTTACATTTTCCATTTTCCATGCACGGTGACGTCATGTTGAAAGCACCGCATGGCCCATGGATCATGTGTTTGGTGACAATATCAAATAATTCTTGATCAATTAATGGGTCTGGAATTTCGGCTGAAATTATTTGATCGATTTCTTCAGGACGGATTCTATCTTTAAGCCAAACCAAAATGTGGGCATGAGGCAAACCTCGCTTTTGCCACTCTATCGTATACAGCCAACAACGTGTGATACCAAAAATTGAATATTTAACAATAAAATCAATTAAGGATTTCAATTTTTGTTTAAACACACGTGCAGTTAAATCATGACGATGAATGGCTTGTTGTCCTGGCAATAGTAAAGTTTGTATCTCTTCCCAATTCGGATTACATGTGAATGTAATAAATAAATCCGGTCGGCCTTAATGACGTACGTAAGTCATCGCATCTTATATGTATTCCTGCATGTTCCGTAGACTGCCGATGTAGCTTGAAGGTAAAATGAAAGCATTACCGATGTCATTGGGATTTAAATTTCCATCGATGTTTCCAACAACAGCATCTCGTAAGTGAATATATTCTTCCGATCGTAGTTTTGCCTGGTTGAATCGAAGGAATCGCAAGCGTTCGCTTTCGACCTTAGCATACATATCAACAATGTATTGATGGAACAGCTGACGATATCGAAGGATATAATTGTCTTGATGTTGTCTAACCATTATTCGGTGTGCGTAGTAGTTCATTGAGCTAACTTTATTATTTCTGTAATCACCTAAAAAAATAAAAAATAAAATGCAATACGAAATTAAAATCTATACATACAGTAAGAAAGTAAATAGATAATTGTCGAATTTACCGGTATTTGGATCATACTGTTTGATATTAAGGTGATATTCATCTTGTCCTTGCCAAAATATCAATGGATATTGTAGTGCGTCATATGAACGGTGTAGATCCGAAATCGTACTGACAGTGTTGTCTCGCCGTGTAATTTTTATAGATCTTTTGTCAACTGGATCACCAACCATGATAACAGCAACCTCATCAACAGTTGGAGCGTTGAATCTACCAGCATGTTCACCTAATGGTACTTTGTCGGCTTTTAGGACGATTTGATAATTGTCATTTTGCAGTCGTGGCGAAACTCTTTTGATCAATTGAATTAGTTGATTGTGATCATCTAAAAAATTTTCCAATAATATCACAATTGCTCTTTCCTCTGCTTGTTCAATAAAATTATACAGGCACCGAGTCGTCACGCGCTCTTCACAATCGCCCATAAAATAAATTTGAAGAAATTTCGGATTGTTATCAGGCATTGGCATCAGTGATCCGATTTTATGGTACACCTGGCCTTGAATTTTGAATGTAGTTTCAAAATTACGTCCATCGGATGCACGATCGCAAATTTTAGTTGCCCCAAATGACGTCATTTGGAAGCAAGAATTAAATTTGCGTATCTTACGCAAAAATAATTTGGAATCATCTGAATTGCCAGTAAGAAGGGATAATAAAGGCTCCGGCGGAGCGGGTAGAGGTGACAGCACAACTTTTCCTGATGCGCAGCACATGCCGGCTGCTTCATTCCGAAATTTCAATGCCTGACAATATTGACATACTTTATCCATTCCACCGATAGCAATTTTTGAATGCGCTGAGTAGTTAATATCTGGTGCATATTCAAAGGCAAGCCGAACGAATGATGCACGTGTTAATGAGCGGCTGATCCGTTGCTTTTGTCGATCTAGTACTCGTACTGTAGCTATGTTTCGTTCTCGTGCCGCTCTTGTTCTCGTAATATTCTGTTGCAGACGTTCGTCACGCTGTTCTTGAGATTCTTGTGCACGACTTTCTGCAGTCCTGATTCTTTGAGCTGCATTTCTTGTTTCGATTTGTTCTGGTAATTGCTAAGCTCTTTCAACACGTTTGCGTCGTGACCCTTTGCTGCTCGCGTTGTTGAGGTTAGATTTTTTCGGTGGCATTTGACTGAAAATAATAATTTAATCGTTTAAATATTAGAAAGAGGAACTGAAAAACATGTTATCATAGCACATTGAAATAATAAGTGCAAAATAATTTTCAATGGAGGTTAAATAAAAATAATATAAAAATTTTTGTGCAATTATTGAAAAAGTGTGGGGGAGCTTTGTGCCATTTTCTCATTGATATATTAATTAACTTTTATAAAACTATGTGATATTACTTACATGTATAAATTGAAATTATTGTTCCTGTGCTCCTACTGTGGCTATAGCGTCAACAACACGTGGTAATTATGCTGTTAAAATGTAGCTTATATGACACGTTCGTAGATTTACCATAGCAGCGCCATCTATTGATTACTTACTCAACCCAGTCGAAAGGTATCGACATCTGTTAGAATCATTTGGAGTTAACAGATAATTGTGACTGTCAAATAATAACAGACAAATAATTTGCAATAAATTAAAATTGCGACTATAATTCTCCTATCCTATCTCTCAAGTTGGATCGAACTGCACATGGTGTGCGAATTTTATTATAATCGGTTAAGTGGTTTAGGAGTCCATTGAGGACAAACATTGTGACACGAGATTTATATATATTAAGATAAGTTGCCCTGACCTATAAGAATTATGTATGCAAAATTTGAACAGGATCGGTTCAGTAGTTTTTGCGCCAACTAATACCATCGCAAAATAATTTTACTGTTTTATTATATGTATAGATATAGATTAATTGCGTTCATTTAAGAATTCCGATATGGTATAATAGCATTTATTTATGAGATATTTTAAATAGAGCAGTAGGCATTTGTCTAATAGGTTTTGGGATTTTTAATCGACTTCAAAAAGGAGGAGGTTATATGTTCGGTTGAATGTATGTTTTTTATTTTTATTTTTTATGTATGTTCACCGATTTCTCGGTCAATTGTGGACCGATTTTGAAATATTTTTTTTTTATTGAAAGGTTATGCTTCCGAGTTGGTTCCATATAAATATTGTTATGATCTGATCATGAACTTCGAAGATATGGAACAGAACTCCTTATAGGATCACAGCAGAACTGTCGTAACAAATAAAATTGCTTCATTTATACGTGTAGTCGATGACTGACTGAAAGGAGAGGGGGAATATATCGAACTGGTCTGATGATGAAGCCTGAAGTTAGACACCGGAACTCTGTAATAAAATATTTTAATCTAACCGTGTTTGGTACTATTATAATTGTCATGAGATGCACTCTGGCTATAAGGTATTTAAGTATGGCTAAGGGGTACTTTTTAGTGGTGGTACCATAACTAAAAAGTGAAAAATAAAATACTTTTTACAAAAAAAATACAACCGACTTCAATGTAAAAAAACACTGAAAAGTCCAAAATAACTTTAATTTCGGAAGTCGGTGTTAAATAACAAAGAGACAAAACTATTATAGAAACACCGACTTCCGAAATTAAAGTTATTTTGGACTTTTCAGTGTTTTTTTACATTGAAGTCGGTTGTATTTTTTTTGTAAAAAGTATTTTATATTATAGATCATTGGTGCTAAACAAAAAATACTTCTGCGCATCAATGCCGTGGTTGACCTTGGTACGCATAATTTATTATTATCCCGTCGATTACGAATAGATACGTCTGATAGTTTCTTGAATAGGTTGGGATTGGTTTGTACAAAATTAGCTATTTCATAAACAAATAAGGACGGCAGACTTAAAATATTATACTTTATAAAATACTGTTTGCAACTATCAGTTATTTTCAAACCAAACATAGCCCTAATACATCTTTTTTGTGACTTAAAAATAATTTCTCTATTAGTAGAGTTTCCCCAAAATAAAGCTCCAAACCTCAATATCGAGCCGACTATACCATGGTAGGCTGTTATAAGCGCATTGGTACTTATAATAGGTTTTAGTTTACAGAGAGCATAGGCAGAAGAACATATTTTTTTATTTAATTCTTCTGTATGTGCTTTCCAGTTCAGACGATTGTCAATGGTTAGACCTAAGAACTTAGCTGTATCTACCTTTTTAATTACAGTTTTCAGTGATTTGTGTTGAACATTAACATTTGGTGCTTCTAAACGTTGACTGAAGAACATAATTTTTGTTTTCTCAAGATTGATCTTTAAATCGTCACCGGAAAGCCAATACTACTTAAACGCCAAAAGGCCATTTTACAATAGAGACATTTTAAGTTTTTTTTTTTACAAAACCATGTCTAACTTTTTTTCTAATTTAGTAATCGAAATACAGTAAAGGCAAAAAATAATCGTGACACTATTATCTACGTACTGGAATCGAGATATTCTGCATATTTTTAATGTAATTCAGGAGATAGCTATCACTTAAGTACATATGCTCTGTACTCTTCTTAAGGAGAAAGTACCTACTTATCTTCATAATAATTTTTAAGTGCGGTTGTCAAAAAGTACTGACAAGTCAAGTCCTTTGAAATGCATGAAAGGAAAAAGTACTAACACGCATTACGGGTTGATGTAGTCTCAGGATAAAAGTACTTAAACGTTATAATAATGTCTTAGGACCGTACAGAAAAACGGTGTTAGCATTAAAAGTTGATACCATTGTTATGCCAAAAAGACTTATGTAAAAGATATATCATTTAAATTTAAATATATTATTCTTATCGGACATAGACAACAATAAGCAAGTGCTAACAATGGTACTAGCGGCGAATAAAATAAATGAGAATACTATTGTAATTCCTAATTTGAATTCGACTGCATCTTTATACTATATTGGTTGAAAAAGGAAAATATAAATAAATACAGCTTGCTTAGTTTTTATTTTATTTTTATTCTTGATAGGTTCGCGCTTGACCGCTATCTCACCTGATGGAAAGCGAAGATGCGGTCAACGATGGAGCGCGCTTACCTAGAAGTAACCTATTCACTCTTGACTTAAAGATTCCCGGGTTGTAGCCATCAGGAAAAACAGATTCCGGCAAGAAATTCCACTCCTTAGCTGTACGCACTATGAATGTGTTCCAAAAACGTTTCGTGCGTATAGGTGGGATGTCCACCATGTACCGGTGGCGCATTGCCGTACGCCTGGTGGTCCGATGATGGAACGGGCTAGGCGGAATTAGGTTATGCAATTCCGACGCACACTCCCCGAAATGCAACCGGTAGAAAACCGACAGGCTAGCAACTCGGCGTCGATGCTCAAGACTTTGAAGCCTCGACTCAACGAGTGCGTCATTGCCAATGATCCTCCTGGCTCGCCTCTCAATTGCCTCAAGTGCATCAAGCTGGTATCGGGCAGATCCGTCCCAAAGATGAGAGCAGTACTCCATACACGATCGAACTTGCGCTTGATAAAGTTTGAGCAGCTGTTCCGGCGTGAAGTACTGTCTGACCTTCGCGAGGATTCCCAGCTTTTTTGCTGCCAGTTGAGCCTTTGCTTCGATGTATGGCCCAAAGTTGAGTGTTGACGTCAGCGTGACACCAAGAAGAACAAGATGGTCTGTTATCGGCACGGTTACGCCCCGGAAAGTTGGAGCAGGGCTGAATTGGCTCCTTTTAGCAGAAAATAGTCACGCCTGAGTTTTAGCAGCACATTGAACTTGACCAAATTAGCATCGCCCCATTCAGAGACTGCCTCCAAGGACAAGTCCAAGTGCTCGACCATAGCCTCTCGGAGAGACTGGATCTGTGACCCACTAGCTTGCGCGCTGGATATGTAACTCTCAGCAACAGTGCTGTCGTCTGCATACCCAAAGGTACCGGGCTTAAACAGATCATTTATGTGCAGCAAGAACAATGTTGCCGAGAGCACTGACCCCTGAGGGCCCCCGGCATTAATGGCCATTTGACCGGACGAGCAGCCATCAATGACCACTCGGATGGACCGGTCACTCAGGAAGTCTGCAATCCAAGCACACAAACCAGCAGGTAAACCGAAAGAAAGAAGCTTACTAATAAGGCTTTCGTGCCAGACCCTATCGAAAGCCTTCGAGATATCGAGGGAGACGGCAAGCGCTTCCCCGTGTTTCTCGATGGTCTCACTCCAGATGTGGATGGCATACGCTAGCACCAGTTGACCGATTTCGGCGAAAGCCGTATTGTCGGTCACTTAGGATGTCATTAGCTTCTAGGTATGCCAGGAGCTTAGTATTGAGTACACGTTCCATAGTCTTACAGAGAATTGGCGTTACTGAGATTGGCCTATAATTAGCTGGATCAGCCCGACTACCCTTTTTGGGAACGGGCTGTACGTTAGCTTGCTTCCATGCAATCGGCACTTTTCCAGCCTCAAATGAAAGCCTAAATAGGCGTGTCAGGATCGGAGACAGTTCAGGCGCACACGTTCTCAGAACAATTGCCGGTATCCCGTCTGGACCGCTAGCCTTGTTCACGTCAAGGTTACGCAGCACCCTATGGACGTCCTTCTGATGGATGCGAATATCCGACATACTCGTTTCGCAACCATCAGGATTAACAGGGGGCCGCGTGTCACCAGGATCTAGACGCGAAGATTCCGCGAAGAGTGAGGCAAACAAGTTTGCTTTCTCCTCAGCGGTATGGGCCAGCGACCCGTCGGGTTCCAGCAGTGGCGGTAGTGAGGGACGGCAGAAGTTCGATTCAACCGACTTAGCCAGGGACCAAAACGCCTTACTACCAGCAGGGTATGATGCGAGTTTGTTCCCGATGCGGCTAATGTGGTCGAACCGAGACCTCCGCATCACCTTCTTGCAAGACTTGGCAGCTCTGTTGAAGGCTCTCTTCTTCTGACTTACGTCACTCGCCTTATGCATACGAGCGTCGGCCCATGCCCGGTATGCCGTGTGCTTAAGCGCGTTAGCGCGATCACACTCCGCACCAAACCAAGGGCGAGCATGGCCAGACATTGTTACGTCAGAGAATGGAATGTAATACTCCATCCCCCGCCGCAAAACATCTGTCACAGCATCTGCGCACGACGATGGATCATCCGAAGAAAAGCAAGTAGGCTGCCAAGGATAACATGCGAAGAAAGATCGCACCCCATCCCAATCTGCTGACCTATATCGCCAAACCCGCCTGGTGCCTCTAGGGCAGGGATCGGGCGGAGAGTAGACTGATATAGATTTACCACCAAAAAGTGGTCGGAACTACGTAACGGTGATGATATCGACACTGAATAGTGGTCTGGATCTGTTGTCAGCAGAAGGTCCAAGCAGTTGGCCGTGTGCGAATCAACATTCGGCACCCTCGTAGCTCCCTGGACCAGCTGGGTGAGATTTAACGCTAGCGCAAGCTTTCTCGTCTCTCGAGCAGCATGATCTGTACACTGGTATGGGAAAAGCCACTCCTGATGGTAGGCATTAAAATCCCCCAGTAACACTAGTTATAGGAACATAGGAATAAGAGGAACACCGCTTAAACTTTTTGCTGACTACTTAGATGATCGACATCAATGTGTCAAAATAGACAATATTACAAGTGATGAGCAAATAAGTTCTGGATATGGTGTTCCCCAGGGAAGTATCCTGGCCCCTACCCTATTCTTGATCTATATTAACGATTTGTGTAACCTAAATATTAAACAAGGCAAAATTGTTTCATATGCCGACGACACGGCCTTAATATTTACCGCTAAAACCAACAGCGAACTGTATGAATACGCTCAATTGGGTTTCAACACTGTGACTAATTGGCTTCAAAGCAATTTACTAACATTAAATGCTGACAAGACAAAATATATTCACTTTTGCATGCGCAAGCCTCAATTTAACATTGGTTACTCTCATCTGTATGCCCATAAATGTGGATTCCGATCATCCAGCACGTGTGATTGTCCCTGTATCTTTAAATCACGCGACATCAAATATCTCGGGGTTATAATAGATGAAACACTCTCTTTTGGACCACACATTGAAGGTCTAATTAAAAGAGTACGCAAACTAATCTATGTTTTTAAGAAATTGCGAGTGATTGCAGATTCAAAATTGGTGACACAAATTTACTTAGCCCTAGGTCAATCTGTAATCCAATACTGTATCACTTCCTGGGGTGGAGCACTTAAAACTCACCTACTGCCCCTTGAAAGAGCTCAGAGAGCAATTTTAAAAGTAGCCAATTTCCTTCCCTTTCTCTATCCTACAGATCAGTTATACAAATCCTGTAACGTGCTTTCTGTTCGCCAGCTTTTCATAATGCACTTAGTATTAAAACAGCACACCATGCTTTCCTTCAACGCCGAAATTACTAATAAGAGACGGAATGATATTGTTTGTCATTCTAATGCATCCTCAAAATATGTATTTGTAAAAAGATTTTTTACTTTTTTAGGCCCATTTCTGTACAACAAATTAAATAGAATATTAAGTATCTACAAATTAAATAAGTATAACTGTAAAAAGATGATTTTCCAATTTTTCCTAAGCATATCTTATGTAGAGACAGAAGACCTACTTACTGTTTGTAAATAAAACTCGCCGTATATCTAAATTTAGTTAAGTTTTTTTAATAGTCATATTTAGAGTTAATTTATTATTTTGTATTTAAGCACTCTCTCGCCTGAAGCACAGGTTCACCCTAGTTCAGGCATATAACTGTGTCCTTTTTAATATTTAATATACTTTATTGTAAATGTAAATGCCCTATGTTATAAATAAACGATTTATTATTATTATTATTACATTTATTTATATTTCAATACATATTTTATACATTTTTAAATATTTCCTTAAAAAAACATATTAAAAAAAAAAACATTTAAAAATATAAAAAATAGTAGCCCACCGGCATCGGGAACAGGGTCCAAGCTACCGCAGGTCAGGGCTCCTGAGAGAGGAACCTCCGGACAATACGCGCCGTGTCTAAGAGTACTGCTTTCTGGATCAAGCCCTTGATCCAACTGCCTAACGAGAGCCTCCTTAGATGTTGATCGAGGCTCTTTGATATTAATCCATTGGCCGTCACGACTATCGGTACAATGACTGCTGTATCCACTTCCCACATGTCGACAACCTCGCGAGCCAAGTCAAGATACTTAGTTTGCTTATCTTTCTCAGCTTTCACGAGATTGTCGTCATGAGGGACCGCTATATCAACAATCACTGTACGACGCTCTAGTCGATCTATCACCACTATATCAGGCTTATTGGCAACAATAGTCCTGTCAGTGATGATAGATCGATCCCAATACAACGTGATACTGCCATTGTCGAGAACTGGGTCGGGCGCATACTTATAGTACGGTACTTCTGATTCCACAAGATTGTATTTAAGAGCAAGTTGCTGGTGAATAATCTTGGCTACGAGGTTGTGTCTATGCAAATAGTCTCCGTTGGCTAGGTGAGAACACCCAGAAATAATGTGTCGGATTGATTCCCCGGGCCGGTGGCATGCCCGACAGATGTCAGCCGTACCGTCCTTCACAATATATTTCCGGTAGTTGTTCGTCATCACAACTTCGTCCATTATCGCACAGACAAAACCTTCGGTTTCCCCGAAGAGGTCACCAAAGCGCAGCCAGGATACAGACGCTAATAGGTCTACATCGGGTCCATGTAGAGCCCGGTAAAAGCGCCCGTGAAGCTCCTTACTCTGCCATACTTCCCTGCGGTCATTAGTATCCAGTATTATAGGTTTGCGCCAGTTCCCGTTAGCCAAGGAGAGCGGAGTGAGGCCCTTGTCCACCGCTACCACATCTCGGTGCACCACGTCGGTTTCTAGGAAGTATTCCCTGAGACTGCATACCTCGCGGTTGTGTAGAGTCTTAGCATTTAAAAAGCCACGACCCCCACATTTCCGCGGGATATACAGTCTCATCACCGATGACCGTGGGTGATGCATTCGATTTGCGGTAAGCAGTGTGCGGACCCTCCTATCCAGAGCGTCAAGTTCTGTCTGAGTCCATTTGAGTATGCCGAAAGAATACATCAAAACCGGCATGACCCAACCGTTGAAGGCGCGCACCTTATTCCCACCTGATAAGAGACTTTTTAGTACCCTATTCAGGCGGCCAAAGAAGCGCTCCTTCAACGATTGTTTCACGTCAGCAGCATTGATGCCTAACGCTTCCGACATACCCAAATACTTGTAAGTTTCGGTTGAGCAGAGGGATCTAAGGTATATGGAATCCGAGAGCTGAGTTCCCACGGATTCCATAATCTCCCCTCGCTTTACATGCATGACTGCACATTTATCCACACCAAATTCCATCCTGATGGCGTTACTGAAGGTTTCAGTTACCTTCAGTAACTCCATCAGGTGCAAGTTGTTGGGGGCAAAGAGTTTCAGATCATCCATGTAAAGAAGGTGAGATATAACCTGACCACCTCTTTTCAACCGGTAGCCTAAGCCCGACCCCTCCAGTAGTGTGCTAAGAGAGTTCAAGGCTAGACAAAACCACAGTGGACTCAGACTGTCGCCCTGGAATATGCCACGCTCAATCCTTATCGGCTCGCTGTTCTCCCGAATCTGTCGACATCCCGGATAGTGAAGGACTGTTCTCCACTGCCTCATACATGACATCAGGAAGGTGCGCAGAGTTGTATCAACTTTATAAAGTTCCAGCACCCTCATGAGCCATGTATGAGGAACAGAGTCATAGGCCTTCTTATAATCTATCCAACATGTCGACAGATCCTTTCGGGAACGTCGAACCTGTTGGCTAATGGCCATATCTATGAGGAGCAGCTCCTTAGTACCGCGGGACCCGTTTCTACATCCATTCTGAGAGGCAGACATGATAGAATTTGTTTCAATGTGAGTATTAATTTTAGCTCTCAGTATGGATGTAAGAACTTTATAGACCGTCGGTAAACACGTGATCGGTCTATAATTTTTGGGGTCCGCAGTACTACCTGATTTATGGAGCAGGTGGGTTATTCCAGTCGTCAAAAACTCGGGTAGCGACCCTGACTCTAAGGCAGACTGGAACTGAGATGCCAAGCGAGCGTGCGACCCTTGAAACCATTTTATCCAGAAATTGTGCAGTCCGTCCGGCCCTGGAGATTTCCAGTTAGGCAGCGGGCGGACTGCACGAGCTACATCTTGGGGGCTGATGGTAATTGCCCCCATTTCTGGTAAAAGATCGCACGTGCGTTCGACCTCTCGAATCCAATCACCCTCGATGTGACTGACAGGTACCGACCAGATTCTGCGCCAGAATGAACACATGGCGTCATCATCCGGTAGGCGCGTATCAGTCACATCTTGGTCCGGTCGCTCCCAAGTCCTGTAAACCCACCTTTCATTGCTTTGGAATGTGCGATTCTGAGTGTACCGCTCCACTCGCCGCTTGTACCGTCGAATACGGTTCGCCCATGCATAAACCTTCTGCTTCAGGAAGTCGATACGCTCTGTGACGCAGGGCAGATAATTTTGAGGGCTAATATCAGTCCCCAAGAATGCCCGCCTCACAAAGCGCATCACCCTAGGGCGAGTGTTGCCCTCCCTGAAGCAGATAAGCTTGCCGATGAGTGCTCTAGCCTCGCCGATACGGCGCTCTATCCTGCGTTGCCAAGCTGGTACAGCTGGTCGTGTAGCTCTGTCACAGTTAGGGAACTTAACGTGAGCTACACGACATGCCGCTGCAGCCGCACAGTACAAGATCGAGTGGGTATCAGCGAGGTCTTTGCTGCTATCAAAACAATTTGATAGCTGCGAATCTAGAGCACACACCAGCGCCCTATTTCTTTTATGCATGGGCAAACGCGGTAGACGAGGTCTAAGCCCTGGCGGTGTGGAGCGATACTCTCGAAATGCGTCCTCCAAAGCGCTCCTCAATCGTTCATTGCATTGGGTACTCACAGATATAGCCGCGTCATCATCGGCGTCACCAACGTGGTCGGGTCGCGGTAAGGCACTGGGTTGAAGTTGCACCGCGGCCGGTGGTGTAGCAGATGAGGCACGGCTTCTCTGTGATTCCAAGCGAAGTCTGTCAAGTACGGCGTCATCCAACATACGGTTACGCTGGATGACCCGCACCTGATCCGATAGACGTTGGGCCGAAACGTTGACAGTTGGCTCAAGCACCTGAAACAGAGAGAGCATCCGACCACGGTACGCAGTCAAGTTACTTCCCCCCTCTGTAGCCCCAAAGTATGAGCGCATGACATTTTCATTAATGGATTGTGTCCATCGCATGCGCTGCACACTTCCACTATTATTATTATTATACTTGTGCGGAAGGGTACCTCTGCTGAGCCGCATCCGCCGCCTCACTAAGGTACTGTGTGAGCCTGGTCGTTTCTTGATCACCACTGTGCGAACGGTAGACACAAGCATAGATAAATTTATCCATGCCTGTGTCCACCAGAGCCCAAAGCGTTGAGAACCTGGAATCTTCAAGGTTGCGGAGACACCGATAGCAGATGTCGTCCCTGGCGTATAAACACACACCAGCGTGTGATTTAAAATTGTGCTCCAGTGTAAACCCTGGTAAGACAGGTACGACACGTCTGACGGACTTCTTATCTGCGTCTCCGAAAGAAAAAAGAGCGAAGGTTTTTCAGTATCCAGGTGATGATGGACTGCTGCGAGATTGGAGTGCACACCTCTAATATTGCTAAGGTGCACTTTAAGTGAGAGGGAGTGCAGCCGCTGTTTTACTTTTCTCTTTTTCAACCCTGGCATATTACGAGTGAGGTAGGAGAGAAGGAAGTGAAATGGAGTCCCATGCTGCTAACCTTCAGTCACGCACTGGCAAGACAGCATCATTGGGGTACTAGTCTGGAGACTGCGGGGACGCCCGAGCCCCCCCCGGAAATGACCATCGGGCCCTCTCATCTGGTCGCCAACCAGCACGATGGTGCATTCCGGGATTTTTCATCAGTTGGCGGGGCAGCCTTTCATGTGTGGCTAGCACATTACTTGGGCCCCCAACTAACTGCAGTCGGCCAGCTGTGCACCATGCCTCGGATCCCGCTACCCTCCGCGACTAGTCTCCCGATACGTCAATACCAGCGCGGGTCCGGCTGGTCTGCATATATTTGAACCGCCACTTCGACCCAACTCCTCTAAATTGGCTACTAGGCAAAGTCGTACCGCCAAACGGCCTAGCCGTGTTCCGGTACGATGCCCAGTGGGTGGTCACAAGCCGTCGCGTCGGTCGAAACCTACCACCAGTTAATGTCACCTGATTAGCACCACCCGGGGACCACGTGTAAGGCCTAGCTATGGGTATTCTCCTACGGACGCGGGTGACTCAGCCCCCTAACTTGTTAAATGTTTGCTGCGGGAACTTCATACACGCGTCACTCTTTTGTCGCTGCGGGGATTCGACTAGCAAGGTCGACTCATCGACTGAACCACCTACAACTCGCGCGCGAAATATAAATTATAAGTACTCAACGAATCGTAATCAAAACAAAATTTTATTTCAAAAGACTTAACTGAATATTTTTTGTACGTGTTTCACACATTTAAATACTAAACAAACTATTAATATTTTGTCGAGTAAAATAATCCATGCTTAATATAATATTTACTCGATTTCATTGAATGTAAAACATTCTAAATAGACACTCAAATACTTAGGTATGAAAAGCAAAGTTACTAAAACCGTTCCCTCTCAGAAAACTGCGAAGACAAAATATGCTAACGCGCCATGCTCATCATTTCTTACGTAAAGCATATTTACTTAGCTACATATCAACTCATATTTACGGTTGGCTAAAAAATACTAAAGTGACATCAATGACTCAAATTACAATATTTTGAGTTGCTGAACAAAGTTAAAGTGGCTGATGTCAGTATAGAAAAATACTAAACTGACAACGACTAAAATATAATCATAACTTGCATTACGTAAGTATTTATTAAAACATCAAAATTATGATAAATACCATACTTTTGCAGTGCTTAAGCGCCAAAAAAATGCTCAGATTATTACGAAATCCCGACTAATCGACGCAGCAAAAAAAATCCAATCCAACGATATATATAACTCATTTTGGTCAAAATGGCGTTTAAGTAGTATTGGCTTTCCGGTGACGAAATTATTGTTATCTAGCCAGTTAATTATTGAACTGATTGTATTATTAATTTCCTGTTCATACCTATCTCTATTTAAACAATTAATAGTGACTGTACTGTCATCGGCAAAAAGTGACACTGGTTAATTAGTTACTAATGGCAAGTCATTTATATAGATTATGAATAATAAAGGACCCAATTAATACGCTCCCTTGTGGGACTCCTGTGAGGGTTAGATTAAGTAATTAGTATTAGTACCTACTTTAAGATCTATATTATTATAATCTATGCACCTTGTAACCATTTATATGCACTATCTTATTTAATATAATTCAGTATTACTTTGGCACTCGTTGGTTTCATTTATCATCAACACCGCACCTTACATGGCGACCCTGCCAAAGCGCTACGCGCGCTACGCGAACTTGAGACGTTAGGTGTGACTTTTATTGTGCCTCAAGATTATTCAATAAGTAAAATATTTGTGACCATGGAACGATTATTGATTTATTGTGCCCACGGACTATACGTCTACGCAAGTGTACGAATCATCCAAGAAAATGGGCAAGCAACAGTCTAAAGAAGAGACCCTGATCGTCCAAAACGCGGCGGCTGGCAGTAACCAAGCCACAGTAGACGAGCTTCGCTTTCATATGTCCACATCCAACATTATTCTGACCTGCGTCCTGCTTATACTTCTACTCGGCGTATTGGGCTTCGTGTATCGGCAGTATAAAAGGTGCCATAAAAAATGGATCACCAACGAAATAAATAGGACGACTATAAGAAGATCTCTTTTCCGTCGACGCATGCGGTTGGGGGCCACGGAGCCATCTTCAAAAGCTTATGAAGAAGAAATAGTGTAAAAAGAGTAAAAAGAAAGGTGATTAAAAAAGTGCGTGAAAAGTGAATAAAAATAAGATATAAAAAGGTGCGTTTCATAAGTGTTTCAAATTAAAAAAAACCCACTGAAATATAATCATAAATATACCAGTTAATCGCGTACACATTCCAATACGAACATCTCTTACCAAATAAGGACAATGCGTTGATTGAAGTTTGGACTTTGGCATATTATTGTTTAATGATGTACTCGTATTACAAGAACATTAAAATCCCTCTACGTTATGGTGGTAATAAGGTATGAATACTATATTAAAATTATATAATGATTTAAAAAAAAAGATAAGAATTTATTTAATAAAGTTAGGACCGAAAAGAAGAACAGAAAGAGTATTAGAAAATAAATTAAATGAGGTTGATGCAATTTATAACCAGTATGAAATTTGGTTAATTGATTTTAAAGAAAATATTAAGAAAAAACATTATAGTGCCCAAGATATTATATTAAGTAATAGAAAATTATTGTCGACAATTTTTAGAATTACGTGAGGATATTTTATTGTTGTGTGAAAGTGATACATTAGAAACGTCGTCAAACATGAATTCATTTGATTTGAAAACTGCCTTAACTTTATTACCGATTATGACGAATGAGGAAACTAGTATAAAACAGCTGATTGATAACATTGAATACTATAACTCTCTACTGAAGGATAGCGCTTGTAAACAAAATTTAATTAATTTTGTGTTAAAAAGTAGACTTTCACAAGAAGCTAAGATAAAGTTAAATGCAAATTATGACACTGTTAATGACTTAATTGCTGACATGAAAAAAGTGTTATTGTCAAAGAAAGCGGCAACGGCTATACAAAATAAGTTATTAAGAATGAAACAAAATGAGTTGACGATTGCCGATTACGGTAAAGAAATAACGGAATTATTTGTGGATCTAACGATTACGCAAGCCAACGACAATGAACACAATTATAATATATTAAAACCAATGAATAAAAATATAGCAATCAAACAATTTGCCGATGGTTTGCGAAATCGAAGACTAAGTACAATTATTTCAGCAAGAAATTATAGCTCATTGAAGGACGCGGTCCAAGCAGCTCAAGACGAGGAGGCCTCATCAACAACACTTCAAGGAGAAATTATGGGTATGTATAAAAGGCCCTATAATAATTACTATAATAACAGAAGCCTATCAAATAATTATAGAAGTCAACGTGGTGGAGGTAGAAACTTCTACGCTCACAGAGGCCAAGCGCGCGGGCATCAGCAACGATACCGCTCAACTTCACGAGGGCAGCCGGCTCGAAGAGGAACTGGCAGTCACAGATGGCAAAGAGGTAACTTTAGTTATTCAAATAGAAGAAATCAAGGGATACCTAAAGGTCGTGAGGTCAATGTTCTTAATAATTCAGACACCGACACAGGGTTAACATCCAACCAGTTTTTTCGTGACTAATAATGATAAATGTATTTTAGCGAATAGTAATAGTAATTGTTATATTTCTTTGTGTTCGTCATTACATAACCGTAATATTAAGAAACATTATTTTCTAGTAGATTCTGGTGCATCGGTGTCAGCGTGCACATATAAACATGCCCTTGAATGCGGCATTCCAATCCATAACGAGCATGTAGCCATAAACGGTTTAGGCGGCAGAGTTCAAGCAATAGGATACTCGTATTTACAATTAAATTTAAATGGAGAAACAATTAGTCAGAAGTTCTATATATTTCATAACTTACCCATTAAGGGAGGTGGAATTTTAGGTCGTGATTTTTTAAATAAATATAAGGCTGAGTTAAATTTCAGTAAAAATACTTTAACTTTATCAACTGATAGGACAACTGTTTGTTTTCCACTAGTAAATAAATATACCGATACTATAAACGTACCCGCTAGAAGTGAATCAATACACTTCATACAAACGAACTTTAGTGAGGATTGTGTAGTATCTTCAAAAGAATTGACACCTGGCGTGTTTTTAGCAAGTTCTATAGGTACTCCTAAACATGGATTAATACCAATTAAAATATTAAACGTTAATGAAGAAGATGTGTTACTAACGGAAATTAAACCTGACATTAAAAAACTAAGGGAATATGACGTCTGTATTTATGAAAAAACGCAAAATAACGCAGACAGAGTAAAAAACTTATTTTCTCAATTAAAAATTCAACATTTAAATAATGAAGAACAAAAAACTATTGAAAATATTTGCGCAAAATATTCAGATATATTTTACCTCCCCAATGACAAATTAAATACTACAAATGTATACAGTCATACTATATCCGTAAAGCCTAACACGACCCCAGTATTTTCAAAACAATACCGTTTACCATATTCACATAAAAGTGAAATAAAACGTCAGATTAATAAAATGCTAGAAGAAGGTATAATAGAGCCCAGTAAAAGCGACTGGTCTAGTCCAATATTATTAGTACCGAAGAAAACGGATTCAACTGGAGAAAATAAATGGCGACTAGTAGTCGATTACCGAAAACTTAATAATTGCATAGAGGACGATAAATATCCATTACCGGATATCACAGAAATTTTAGAATCACTATCGGGCAGCATTTATTTCACACGTCTAGATTTGCACCAAGGCTATTATAACGTTAAATTAGAGGAAAATAGCAGAAAGTACACAGCTTTTCATTCGGGACAGTACCAGATGACACGTATGCCTATGGGATTGAAAACCAGTCCCAGTTCATTTTCGAGAATGATCACAATAGCAATGGCTGGTCTAAATTATGAAAAATGTTTGATTTATTTAGATGATTTAATAGTGTTTGGTCGAAACTTGGACAATCATAATAAAAATTTACAAGATATTTTTGAAAGATTACGAACCGTCAACTTAAAATTAAACCCCGCCAAGTGTGATTTCCTTAAAAAACAGATTTTGTACTTAGGACACATTATTTCAAGTGACGGAATAATGCCAGACCCAGCAAAAATTACTGTAGTTCAAAATTATCCATGTCCAGCAAGCACAGAAGAAGTAAAAAGATTTGTAGCATTCACTAATTATTACAGAAAATTCATACCAAAATTTGCTGACATTGCTCATCCATTAAATTCATTAACTAAAAAAGGTGTACCATTCGAGTGGAGTCAAGCATGTCAACAAGCATTCGAAACATTAAAACAAAGTTTAATACGTCCACCAGTGTTACAGTATCCCGACTTTTCAGAACAAAATCGTTTTATAGTTCAAACAGATGCATCAAATAATGCGATAGGAGCCATTTTGTCAAATAATAATGGAAGACCAGTAGCATACGCTAGCAGAAGTTTAAATAAAGCCGAAAAGAACTATCCCGTCATAGAAAAGGAACTACTTGCAATAGTATGGGCTGTGAAATACTTTCGTCCATATTTATATGGTCGACCATTTAAGATATTAACGGACCATAAACCATTAGTATATTTGTTCAACATGAAAGACCCATCAAGTAGACTAATGAAATTTAGAATGACTTTAGAGGAATACAACTTTGAATTACAATACATAAAAGGTTCTAACAATGCAGCTGCAGATGCACTGTCTAGAATAACTTTAAAAGACTTGAAAGAAATGCATGAAAGTTTAGTGAACGTCATGACAAGAGCACAAGCGAAACAAATAAATAAACGAGATTCAACGGTGGATATGGATGTTTCAGACTTGGGGCCTGATCAACCAAAAGTTTTGCACCTTTGTAACCATTTATATGCACTATCTTATTTAATATAATTCAGTATTACTTTGGCACTCGTTGGTTTCATTTATCATCAACACCGCACCTTACACTCCATATTTAACTATACGTTTTTTTGAAGAATAAGTTTCTTCTTTTTTGGTATTAATGTTGACTTTAGATATTTCTGTATATTGTTTACGATCCTTCAGATATGATTCTATAAGATTTAAAATATTGCCTCTAATGCCATAAGCTTCCAGTTTACGAAGGAGAATGTTATGATTAACATAATCGAAAGCCTGGGTCATATCACAGTAAATGGTACATACCGGCGTCCTTTTATCCACATTGCCCATGACATTATTTATAAAATCAAAAACAGCCATGTTTATTGTTTTATTTTTGCGGAAACCTTTCTGCTTTTCTGAAATAATATTGAACTTTTCCAAATAGTTATAAATTTGATTATTATATGTACTTCTCAAAAATTTTTGAAATTATAGGAATAAGTGTAATAGGTCTGTAACAGTTCATACTCCGCTTGTTGTCTTTTTTGAAGATGGATTTAATGATCGAAGTTTTTAGACCTTCCGGGTATGATCCAGTGGTAATACACATATTAATAATATGGCTTAGGTGGTCACAGATATAATAAGCGATATACTTAAGGACTTTAGTAGAGATCCCATCATACCCAACACTTGTAGTATTTTTAAGCGATCTTATAATTTGAAGTATGTCATATGGAGTACTTGGTGCCATAAATATAGATTGGCTTGATTTAGGTATATTTACGGTTACATCCTTACCAGCGTCTGGTATTGGTTCTATTTTTTCTATAAAGAAATTGTTAAAAGCATTCGCAATTTCGCGTGGCTTGCTTATAGTTTTGTGATTTGTTTCTATGGAAGTGATACTATCCTTTGGTAAATTCAGTTTAGACCTATTTATGATCGCCCATGTGGCTTTAGATTTATTAGAAGACGATTTTATTTTATGATTGTTTTGTGCACGTTGCGTTAAATTAATTATGTTTTTATATAGTTTAGAGTATTTTTTAAATTTAGTTTTATTTACTTCATTACGATTTAACCTATAGTTCCACATAAGCTCTCTCTTTTTTTTTACTACAGATTTTAATGCCACGTGATACCCACCGAGGCTTTACTTTGGTTCTTATTGTAACGTTTTGGAAAGGAAAGCATAAGTTATACAGCATCATGAAAGATTCAAAAAATGCACTGTATGCTGTACTAGGATTATTTAATAATATAAAAATACGTATTTAATAATACTTTATTGTTCTAAGTATAGTTTACATTAATATGGGACACTAGATTTGTATTATAGATTTTAGAGAAAGAAAAAGTTTTTATATAATTTTTGAATTTTTGCATATTTTCTTTACTATAATCTCGTCTATTTGTTCGCCAATAACTTATTAAGATTTTTTTATTAACCGATAATTTTAGTACTTGCGCTGTGTGGTCTGACAGGCCGAAGTCAATCACATCAGATTTACACTTTTTTCCCACATTATGTGCAAAATTATCTATGCAAGTGCCGCTTGCGAGCCGAGTTGGCTGATTTATTTCTAATTTTAAATTATAACTTAAAAGTAAACATTCTAGATCTATCAGAGTATTACTACGTTTAAGACAGTCGATATTATAGTCACCTGCAATTACGACATTTTTTTTAAATTTCTGTTACAAATAGTAGATAAAACTTTCTCTAATTGCTCAAACAATACAGGTAAGTTATTTGACTTTGGTACTCTATACACACAAACAATAATTGTATTATACATAGGCAGATCAATAGCGCAACATTCGAAAATTCCATTAATAGACAATTTTGCTATATCTTGAAGCTCTTTAAACTGGTGACCCTTCTTTGCAAGGATACATGTGCCACCTCTCTTACTGTCCTTTATGGAGTAGCATGCCGCCGAATTGTAATTAGGAATATGTAATAACTGTTCATGGCCAGCTATCATGAAGTGTTCTGATAAACAGATTATGTCACTTTCGGTATTTTTTTCTGCCATCTCTTCAAGACATACAATTAGTTCACTACTCTTGTTCAGTAAAATCGAAAAAACAGCTCTGTCGCTTGCTGTTCATCCATATTGTTAATTTTCTCGCTTTCTATATTCGCAGAGGTATTTTCACGTATATAGTTCACAAGTGCGGCGATGTCTTGGAAAATTATGTGCATGCCGTAATTATTTACTGATCCTGTCTTTTGTCTGTACATTTTGTAGTTCCACGTAAGGTTCTTATTTGAGTCAATAAAATAGGCATGTTCGTATGCTAAAATGTCTTGGTATAGCAGATTATTAAAATTTTCTACTCTCATGTTATACAAAGTAACATTACATAAGTAATGTTACTTTGTATAACATGCCAACTTATAGTAAATGTATAAACATTTACTATAAGTTGGCATGCAAAGAATAACATTTGTGTGTTGAATTTTTTCGAGTATTTTTCTTATGTAGAGAATGATGCTGGGATATTCCTTAGTAGATTTGAAGTCTGTTTCACCAATTAAGATAATACAGAAGTCATCCATGGTAATTTTTTTTAGCTTTGGTTCCAAATCGCGAAACATATTATTTATTCCCGAGTAGGTATGGTGTTAGGTAATGACATAATTCACAATTTTCAAACTTATTTTCTGCAATTGTACGTATTTTATTATATTTATTTTCGATTATAATACAGATTTTACTAACTTTTTTCTCCTGTTTTTCATTATGGCTTTTTGTATCATGGATTGCTGGTGATACCGCAGATTCTCGCTTAGATGACGCCTTAGTATCCATTGTGATTGTTTGAGTGCCCTTACTATTTTTCTTCTTGTCAAAGGTATTGACTAGTTCTGTTTGAGTGTTTTTACTAATTAATGCTTCCTTTTTTTTTGGAGTAGATGATTTTTGTTTGGTTTTCTTAGTAGGAGTGATGGTGATTTTTTTGTAAAGTTCATTTTTCTTTTCTAATTCCTGGTTTAACTGTTTAAGGTTACTAGTTTCACATGTAAGTATTTCAATTTCTTCTTCTGCACTACTTAATTGAACTATAACAATATTTCTATGGGACCAACTCGGAAGCATAACCTTTCAACCATATCTTCGAAGTTCCTCATCAGATCATAACAATATTTCTATGGGACCAACACGGAAGCATAACCTTTCAATAAAAAAAAAATATTTTCAAAATTGGTACACAATTGACTGAGAAATCGATGAAAATACAAAAAAAAAAACATTCAGCCGAATACAGAACCTCCTTTTTGAAGTCGGTTAAAAAAAATACACCTTGGCTAAGCACATTGCACTTTCGGTCAGTCACATGAAGAGCCATGAAGACCTTCTCCTATTCGACGCCTGTAGTCAGTTCCGTCATACAGCACCATTCTGATCCACTGGAGCCAGCAGCACTACTCCGACCCACTGGGACATCATCAGCCATCATCGTTCGCCAGAGTAGAGCGTTGAGGGCCTTGGCAACCCGGTTTTCTTTTCTAGATAAGCCTTCTTCTCCTTCTTAACTGACTTCAGAAATTCAATTTCTTTACTCTGCATACAGTAAAAATCTTCGATCCACAAATAATCGTGTTCTACGATGTCCCTCACACCGCTCAGGTTTTGTCAAATCCTCTTTCTTTGTCCAAGCGATCTCTCTTTGGAATGCCTCTGAACGTCAAAACGGCCACCGGTCGGTAGAATCATCACATTCCTTTAAGTTGTATTCGTTTTTTTTTCACAATATCTGTAGGCGACGCGTATTTGCATCTCCCAACCCTTCACCCTTACGACAATCAAGTGTTTCACTATATAAACGTCCACATCCACTACATTAGTTGGTCTTCGAGTCGGATCTCTGGATGTACCATACGCCGCCACGAACCATGGTGAAAACCAGAAGCGTGAAACGAAAGGAAGAGGAGACGTGCAACAAAAAGATGCTCAACAATAGGTTGTCTGTAAGAAATTGCCCTGTGCGATAAGACCGCCCATTGTACACTTATTTTTAATTATGTTTGTCCTGTATTTTTGTTTATGTGGTGTACAATCTATACATATAATAAAACAGTAAAATGGTGGAGCGTTGGTATTAGTTGGCGAAAAAACTACTGAACCAATCCTGTTCAAATTTTGCATACATAATCCTTATAGGCCGGGTCAACTGTTAGGCTACATATTATCACGCTATTTGCTATGGGGGGTGAGCAATAATCCAAAATATCGACATTGAACGACATTTGCCACGTTCGATCCCCAGCTACAGTTAAAAATTTTGTCATTATTTTATCTTCTTTTTTGTAATAAAATAACTTTTACCATTTTTTCAAAATAAAATTGACATTTCTATTCGATATCTTCTAAATATTTTGTAAAAACTAATCAAAACACATAATAAAATTAAAGCGGCGAGTAAAATCACGTACTAAAATGTAAATATGGCACAACGCCATCTAAAGACTGAAAGTAGAAATAATGATGACAATGATAGTTGAACGTCATATTTGATAGATGGCATTGTGTATTTTACGTAATTTTCTGAGTGGCGGAAGAATGACCATCGCCCAAGTTTTATTGTTTAAAATTGGGCGAAAACCGTTATGATTAAACTGGAGTTAGACGGAGACATTTTTAATCCTACTGCTTTTTTTCCACGTGGTTGTAACAAACTAATTGACCGTGATTATTCAAGGGATACCAACCAAAGGCGATAACAGTAAATACTTATATGTATTTAATTATTGACTTTAAAATAACATGGCCAAATTTTCGGAAGGGGTAGCATGGCACCTTGCGTTGGAAGGCCCCCAGGTAAACCTGGTGAGGGTCGCGGGAATCCGATGGATGCGAGACGCACAGGACCGGTAATTATGGTGACACTTGGGGAGGCCTATGTCCAACAGTGGACGTCTTTCGGCTGAAATGATAATGATAATGATGGCACCTTTATTTTTCTTTTTTTAAGGGTGGAAGTCATCCAATGACTTCTCCCACTCTGGTTGGAGCGGGAAGGCGTGTGAAACTTTTACTGACTAAAACCACACCTGTGTCCTTCAGTTGCCCTTTGCGACATCTCTTTGAGGAGCGCGTGGATCACTACGCGCTGTTGACGACTGGGCTCGGTCCGGTCAATTACCGGACGGCCGGACGGCTGTGGATGACCGATTGCTGGATGTCCGCGAGCCCGCGTTTACCGTGGCTGGTCGTCGGGGTCAGAATCTCGGCTCGGCGTGAGGACGTTCGTTCTCTCACGCGTCCTCCTCCTTCACTAGCATTACGGCTTTGCAGAAGGAGGCGACCGCCTGCCATTCCTCCTCGCTCTGGACCATAGCCCAAAGTTACAAGGCCCGGTGCGAGAGGTGACTGACGCCGATTGCCTCCACGAGGACAACACACACCTCTGTGTGCTCCACTGTGTCCTCCGGGATGATGGCACCTTGCGGCCTAATAATGGTGTGTTTTATTATTAGCAGTCACTGCTTCATATAAAACTGGGTCGAAAGGTTTGCGTTCCTGATCACAGTTCGACAACGTATGATGTATCTCAGATTCCTTGCAGCCTTACGTCGACATCCGTCCGTTACCTCCTTGCAGTGAGTGGTGACCAACACTGGAACCACCCTCTGAGGGAGGCCAGTCTCAGGGATAACACTAATCGGCTGCTACATTTGTTTACCGGAATTTAATTGTTTTATGGATACACAAGCTCAGGACTGTTGAGGGTGTTTCACGCGGTTTCTGTTCCGGATTCGGTTGGAAGTACTCTGATATTACCATTTTACAAATCGCCCGGAGGACCCGTTGTAGCATGCGGTGGAGGTCTATCCTGCTTGGGTGAACCGCCGTGTCTTCATAGAGGCAATCGGCGTCAGTGACCTCTCGGTTTGGCCATCAATATGCGAGTTCGATTGGACAGGGATACACGCGTTCAAGATTTCACCGAAATTCATCCAAAAGTTGGAGACTCTTCATAGGGTAGTTCCCACTATGGAATAACATTTGTCTGATATACGAGGACGTCAGTCAAATACACATAAAAAAATCCTAGATGAACAAGTAATTTTTACGCCCCAAATGATCAAGCTGCAACAATCAATTCAAGCATGCTCTCGCAAATTCTTCATAAGTACTGTTGTGGAGGAAGATAGTTGATGATGATGGTAATTTTTGGATTCAGTGGCTTTTTGGCTTAGCACCATCAGTGCAAACGTTATCCAGCTGAAGGTCGGTGTCCCGATTATGTTCCTTCATTTACCTCTACCAAAGCTGTCTGACGGCTTAAACTCTTCAGTGAAACATTATTGAGGCGAAAATTTTACAGGAGGTAACTCTTTCGAACAATCTCGCAGCCTTAGCAGACATTGACCCTAGAGGGCCCTATCCATTTGCTGACATCATTATGAGTCGCGCGTAGATTACTACGCGCCGTCGATTCAGGATTGCTTTGACCAGATGACCGGACGGCTCCACCGCAATCGCCCTGCGGCTTTCAACACCTGGAGCATCACTTCCCTCATCATCCCTCATAGTTTTAGCCACCTTCTTCGATCGTAGTGCTTCACTGAAGGAGGCTACTGGTTGGCATTTTTTCCACTAATCGCCTCCATGAGGACACGGCGGCGCTCCTACCAAGCGGGACTGACTTCCACCGTAAGTTCCATCGTATTCTCCGGGCGATCCGCACAATGGTGAGACTCGAGTGTTTCTTTTTGCTGAATTCGATACAGATACCTCCCAAAACACCCACATCCGGTGAGTCCTGCACAAAGAGAGGATGCCGTGACGCCTCTGTAGCCACTCCTCAAAGACAGGCATTACCGCTGCGATTGTGACGTGCTCACTGTGACAATGTTGTTTTACCGGAACATAAACCAGAAACATACATAAACTAGTGCCTTTTCCCTTGGGGTAGGCAGAAATGCCAACTGCTACGACCCTTACATACTCTTTCTATTCATTGACGTTCATACATCTGGATCTGGACGAGTACATAACATGTATCCTGAAGGTAATTTGCGTTTTTACCTTTAACAGTTTTATGTGAAAGTACATACAATAAATAATTACGATGCTTTCAGAATGAATTGCAAGCACAGAATGATTAGTACAGTTTTACCAACTTAACGTAGACGAAGTCGCGGGCAACAGCTAGTAAAGAATATAATAAATAAATAAACAATTGCAAGAGGAACAATGCAAAGTCGAATTCACAGATATTCCTCCTAAAGCTGTACCTGTTGAACGCGGGAACAAGACGGACGAAGTACAACCCGGACCTTCGACAGCCCTAAGTGTCCGCCAATCTACCCGAAAAAAGTCGTCGACTTCATCTCTTACGGCAAGAAAGAAAAAGCTGGAACTCGAAGCCGCTCAAGCAAAAGCTCAAATAAGTATGGAGTTGATAGACCTACAACTTGGTGCAGATCTGGCAGAGCTGGAGGACGAGAGCAACAACCGCAGTCTACCCTCAGAAAAATATAATTCTGAAAATAATGACCGTATAGTGGAAAAGTGGTTAGAAAGTAGCCAGCAGGAGCTGAAAACTCAGGGCGTCGCTAACAATGTCATCCGTGATGAAGCGCTGCAACCGGCACCGCAGCATTGGAACCTGTACAATGTGAATGCCGCCGGCCCGCAACGTCCCGCTACGGAACTTGTGTTCGAGGCTCGCCCGCCGCCACCAGCCGCTGGTGGTACTGATGAAACCGTGCGAGCCCTGGCAATGGCTCTAAAAGACCTAGCTACTGCCTCCTCTACTGGTGCCAGCAAAGTCAACGACAGAATGCTAAATCGTTTGTGCACACCGAGAGACTTGCCTAATTATTCTGGTGACCCGCTAGAATGGCTTCAGTTTAAGCAAGCGTTTGAAGAGTCCTCTCACGTGTGTAACTTCAGTGACAAAGAAAACCTGTGGCGTCTAAGGAAGAGCCTGCAAGGGCCAGCAAAAGAAGCAGTGACGGCCTTACTTATCGGTGCTACCTCCGCAGCAGATATTATGAACACGCTAGAACTTCAGTTTGGCAATCCTGACGTAATTATTTCCAGGATTCTGCAAGACATAAGTAAACTACGCCCCATGTCGCAGGAATATAAGAATGATATTATTTCTTTCTCCGTGAAAGTACGAAACTGTGTCGCTGCTGTGACTGCCATCGGACGCGACGAGTACCTGCAAGGAATGAACATTGTCTCGGTCATCCTCTCAAAACTACCGATGATATTAATCTCCAAGTGGGCTGATTACTGTTTTCCTCTTATCGATAACACAGCAAAACCAAAACTGCTCATTTTGTCCGAGTTTCTCAATGACGAAGCTCTAAAGATTACTAAAACATCTGTGTGTTTATCAAGCATACAAAACTTTAGTAAACAAAGTCATAACGAAAACGCTAAACGGAGCTCTCGTGGTGAACAGTGAACAAACGAAGAATGAACAAAAAAGTGATAAGAGTTGTCGGTACTGCCACATTTCCGAGCACTCACTGCAAGATTGCAAAAAGTTTAAAAAATCGCTTCGCAAGGACCGCTGGGCATTTGTGAAACGACACGGTATTTGCTACAAGTGTCTGACGTCACAACATAAACAAGATACTTGTACCGCACCGGCGTGTAACGTAGACGACTGTGGACTGCCTCATCAGTCATCACCGTTTGTTGCATTATATCGTAAACAAGAACTCAGTGCCGCGTAATAGTGTCAATATAACCGACGTAACCAAGACTGAAACCGAGACTGAACCGCGAGTGGAAACTGTCAATCATCTTCAAATGAACTGCCATAAAGTGTTACTAAAAACTGTGCCTATTTACCTACACGGACCTAACGGTACTTTTCCTAGTGTCGCGCTTCTTGATGACGGCTCTACTGTGACTTTGATAAGCGCTGCGCTCGCGTCGAAAGTGGGGTTGCGCGGTGATAAACAATCTTTACGTGTGTGCGGTGCATGGGACAAAAGCGAAGTTGTGTGCCATAGTGAAGTACTCGACCTTGAACTTTCTAACTGTGAAGGAACTAAGTTTACAATTCGTGCGCGCAGTGTAACAAATATGAACTTACCGATACAAAATATCACTACGGTGGACATAATTGATTATGAACTAATAAAACCGGAAATTAAAAGTGCGATTTGTGATGGACAATATAAACCGGAACTTTTGATAGGGCAGGACAATTACGATTTACTCTTACCGTTAGAAATAATTAAGGGTAAACCTACGGATCCCTACTTCACCCGCACTCCGTTAGGGTGGTGCATGCACGGGTGCTTGCGCGCCAAGTCCGTGTTCGATCACGACCTGCAGTCTACTCTGTTCCTGTCAGAAGAAGAGAATCAATGTGAGCATATCCTACGAGAAATGCACAACGAGATGCGACAATCATTTGCATTGGAAGCTGTTGGAGTTGCCAGTAAGCCCCGCCAAAACCTACTAGATGTTAAAGCTACGGAACACCTACAACAAACTGCCACTTTGAAAGATGGAAGGTGGTACGTAGGACTCCCATCGAAAGGCACGTTTGGTGAGATGCCTAACTCATATGACACTGCACTCAACAGACTGAAAAGTGTTGAAAAGAAAATAAAAGCAAACTCAAGTTTCGCCGAGCGATACAAAGAAAGAATCAACCACCTATTCAGCAACGATTTTGCTTCACAACTCTCTGAAACTAAAAGTCCAAACAGAATATGGTATTTGCCGCACTTTGGGGTGGACAACCCCAATAAACAAAAGCTACGACTGGTGTTCGACGCTGCGGCCCGGAACAATGGCATGTGCTTAAATGACTACCTACTGCAAGGTCCCGACCTACTTACCTCACTTTACGGGATAATGTTGAGATTTCGAGAAAATAAAGTAGCTGTTACTGGTGATATAAAAGATATGTTTTTACGGATCAAGATACAAGATATTGATCGAGATGCCCTGTGCTTTCTATGGCGAGAATCACCAGAAACCCATACAAACCTACGTCATGACTAGCCTAATCTTTGGCGCGAACTGTTCCCCATTTATTGCACAGTTCATAAAAAACAAAAACGCTGAAAGATTCTTCTCCACAATGCCAGCCGCTGTGCAAGCTGTACTCACACAACACTACGCTGACGACTATATAGACTCCTTACCTGATGAAAAAACCGCTAATCAACTAGTGAATGATGTCACATTCGTCCACAAGCAAGGTGGATTTGAGATAAGAAATTGGACGTCTAACATGCCGTCTGTACTTAAAGATTTACCCCAAGAAAGCCTGAAATCTACGTCTGTGACATTCAAAAGTGGCCAACTATATATGATGGAGAACGTACACTCGGCCTAATTTGGTTTCCAACTGAACTGATAACCTGGGATTCGACGTGTCATTGAAAAGAATTCCCACATCAATACTGTTTGGACAAAAGAAACCTACTGAACGAGAAATGCTGCGTGTGCTAATGTCCATATTCGATGTTTATGGTTTCCTTTCGCCGATTACGATCAAAGGAAAAATCATTTTGCAAGATACTTGGAGGTCTGGTATCAGCTGGGACGACGAAATAACAGATCAAATATTTATAAAATGGACTGAATGGCTCAGCGTAATGATGACATGCCTTGATAAAATACGCCTACCTAGATATTACGAGTCGGCGACTAGAAGTACTCATGAAACAGTGCCTGCGCGCGCGAGCGAGACGCGCGACCTCAGTACAGATAGGTTATGTGAATTTAGATATCGAGTCTCGCGTATACCCGCATCAAAAATATACTATTCACGCGTTAGTAGTTGAGTGCATTACGGACCAGCTACCTTCGCACCATATTAAGTGGGATTGTCATGTGGACTTCCACTCGCTTCCGCTCGCTGATTTAAGCTGGAATATTCCAGGAGATATTGACATAGTGTCAGACGCTCCGAATAGCGAGGCGCCCGCGCCGGTACACAACACCACGCGCTATACGAACCTACAGCTACATGTATTCTGTGACGCGTCAACTCAAGCGATGTGCGCTGTCGCATACTGGCGTTGGATTGATTGTAAACAAAACAATCAAGTTGCGTTTGTGTCCTGTAAATGTCGAGTTGCGCCTGTGAAATATGTTTCTATGCCACGCTTAGAACTGCAAGCAGCTGTTATGGCGGGAAGATTGGCCGATACAATAACAAACGAGCATAGAATAAAGGCGGAAAGAAAGATATTCTGGTGTGATTCATCTACGGTTTTACATTGGGTGCGCAACGATACACGAAATTATAAACCCTACATAGCTCACCGTCTCGGTGAATTAGATGAATTAACTAAAATTGAAGAATGGAAGTACATACCAACGAAGTTAAACATTGCCGATATTGCCACACGAGAAACCTGTGAAATAAAAACATTGAAAAATGAGTGGTTATATGGACCGTCATTTTTGTATGAAGAGGAATCGTCATGGCCCGGAGAACCTAAGATTCTGTTACCTGATGTCTGCGACGTGGACCTAGAATGCATCAATAATATTCACGTTGCACCTGTGTGTTTACCTGCTGTCCCTGAACCAGAAAGTTTCTCATCTTGGCTTCGACTACTGCGATCAATGTGCGTTGTTTTATCTTTTATATATCTTTTATAGATAAATGCAGGAAAGTTACTAGTGTTGTTGCAGATGGTGCGATAATGGAACGCGCCGAGAACCTGTTGTTGAAATACTTCCAGATAAAAGCTTTTCCAGATGACCTGCTCAACCTGAAACATAACAAAAGATTACACAAACAAAGCAAATTACTTACCTTGACGCCGACTATTGGTGATGATGGCCTGCTGCGACTGTCAGGCCGAATTGATGCTGCACCTGGTATATCTGCTAACGTGAAACGTCCCGTGATACTGCACGGCCGCTGTCATATTACTCACCTCATCGTGAAGCACTACCACATAAAAGCCTGCCACGGAAATCAGGAGATGGTCGTTAATGAATTAAAACAACGATATTGGATAATACGATTACGACCTACCGTGAAATAAGATTCAAAGATTCAAAGATTCAAAGCATTTTATTTCAAATAAACCATTTACAGGCACTTTTGAAATGTCATGAAGTCAGTCAGTCAGAAAAAAAAAATGATGCTAATTGCACATTCCAAAGCGCATATTATCATTATATTCTCTATGGAGAAGAATGTGCAAGAAACTCCATGGACACTCTTTTCAATCATGTTTTGTAATTACAAATATCTCTGTTACATGTTTCTTGTCGCTATCATGTGAGAACAATGTAAATAAAGTAAAAAACAAACTAAATATAGATATTAAAATAGCAACTGGCAGCTAAGAGATGACCAGTCTCAACTGACAGCGCCCGTTCACGAACATGACGCCAATATTAGCACCACTCAGCTCAACCATTCTGAAGGGAACAGATCCAACACATGCGCCACCATCAGTGAGACATTTGAGTGAGCATGATAAACTCTCAACTGCCATGCTGATTTATGTCAAACAAGTCCAATAGTAACATAAAAAACCATAAAATAGCTCCATGGTACTCACATTTACAAACTTTGAAAAAAATGCTTCTACATTATACAATACTTTTATTATTTAAAAATTCAAAAAAAAAAAACATTTAAAAATAATAACAATAATTTCCAAACTAATCAATTTGTTCACCCCGGTGGTAGTGGAGCTGGACCAGCATTGAGCCAAGCATTTTTATCTTGAATATAATCCTCCAACTTATAATATGCCTGCCTGCATAGTGTGCGTTTAATACAAGATTTAAATTTTGTTTCATTGAGTTCTAATATTTGTGGAGGTATTTTATTATAACATTTCAAACAGTACCCCATGAAAGAAGAGGCCACTTTAGCCAGTCTGAAACCTGGTTGAACTAATTGGTCCCTATTTCTTGTAACATAATTATGTCTATCGCCTCTTTTGCTAAAAAGATGAAGATTTTTTCTAACGTACATGATGTTTTCATAAATATATTGACAAGGCACCGTCATGATATTAATATCCTTAAACAGTTCCCTTAGAGAATCGCACCGGCGAAGATTGTAAATAGCTCTGATGGCTCTTTTCTGTAGTATAAAGATTGAGTCGATGTCTGCAGCCCGTCCCCATAGTAAGATACCGTATGACATGATACTATGAAAATAACTAAAATAGACTAGTCTAGCGGTATCAACATCCGTAAATTGGCGGATTTTTCTAACAGCATATGCAGCTGAGCTAAGCCGTCCTGCAAGAGATGTTAAATGAGGACCCCATTGTAGCCTAGAGTCAAGCGTTATCCCCAGGAAAACCGTTTTGTCGACAAATTCTAGTTTTTCATCGTTTAGTATTACGTCACAATCACTACTTTTGACATTCGGTAAGGAAAATCTTATGCATTTAGTTTTTTTCCCGTTTAAAACTAGATTATTAGCAGTGAACCAGTTTTGGACCTGCAATAGTGCGTTATTTTCGTCGTCAAGATTATTAGTCCTTCTATTTATCTTAAAAATCAAAGAAGTGTCGTCGGCAAACAACACCATATTAAGTTTATTTTGCAACAAATAGGGTAAATCATTAATATAAACTAAAAATAAAAAAGGACCTAAAATTGAACCTTGGGGTTGCTTGCTGCTGTCTGTCAATCAAATAAGATTTTAATAAGCTTAAAGCTGTTTTGCCTAGTCCGTAATGCTCAAGTTTCAGGAGTAATGTTTCATGAACCACACAATCAAACGCCTTAGACAGGTCACAGAAGATACCTATAGCATCCTGTGCCTCTTCCCACGCATTAAAAATGTGTTTTAGTAAGGAGACACCAGCGTCAGTTGTACAACGTCCTTTGGTGAAACCATACTGTTTATCGTGTAAGATGTTATTTGTGTTAAAATGATTAAGCATTTGATTTAACATCACCTTTTCAAATATCTTGCTAAAAACCGGCAACACGGACACCGGCCTATAATTATTAGTGTCTTTACTGTCCCCAGATTTAAAAAGTTAAATATTATAGCTAAGTACGGCGCTATAGTCTCAATAATTGAGGTACAAACTTTGATAGACATACCCCACAAATCTTCTGTCAATTTAACCTTGATTTGTTTAAAAGCTTTTATTACAGTTATAGGGTTTATATGCTTAAAGTTAAATTCAGTCGAACAGGCTGCAACGTTCGCCTGTAATAAACTAAAAGCATGCGATGGCGACGAATTTAGGGATTCAGTAGTTTTAATTGGTATACTGGCAAAGAAATTTACAAATTCTTCTGCAACTAGTCTGTTATCGCTAATAAGACCATGATGTGTCTCCAATGTGTAATCATTGTTATGTATTTTGTTCCTGTTGGTTTCATTATTTATAATTTTCCAAACCGTTTTTATTTTATTATCTGCCGATTTAACTTTGTTGCTAATGTACAAGGCCTTAGCTGCCTTACAAGTGTTTTTAAACATTTTTGAATATGTAGCAACATACTTATTAAAAGTTTCAGTGTTAATAATAGGCTTAAGGCCATACAGCTCAAAAAGTCTTTCCCTACTTATTCTGATTCCTTTAGTTGCCCAGTCACTAAATCTAAACTTAGGGCAGATACTTTTAGTTTTTTTTTCAAAAGTCTTATTGAACTCAGTTTGGACTATTGAAAAAAAATCGTTATACAAAAAATTACCATTGTTCACTTCAAGATTCCAATCACCTAACTTGCTAATTAAAGTGCTGTTAAATTTATTTAGTTTACCGGATGTTATTGGTCTGGACTGAATCTGCACTTGTTGTATGGGTAAGTTGGATTCAAAAGTTACCATTAGGCCGCTATGATCAGAGGGCAGATAATTTACAATGGCCTTTTCTAAATAGTTGCAGCAACAAAAACATTATCGATACATGTAGCAGTAGTTGTCGTAGTTCGAGTAGGTTCTATAAACACATTAGATAAATTAAATGATTTGAAGAGATTTAATAATCTACTGCTATCTGAATTTTTTTCTAAAATATTAACATTAAAGTCTCCACAGATAATTACTAGTTTGTTACCAGTTGCAAGTTTTGCCATAACATCCTCCATGACAGACTCAAAAATAGAGTAGTTTTGATAATTAGGGGGCCTGTAAACGCACACTATGACATGCCTATCCAGCTCAACACAAGACAATTCAATGCTATGTTCAACGGACAGTGCAACTATATCTTTACGAGTTTTAAATTTAATATTATTTTTAATTAGGATTAGTGAACCCCCACGTAACATTGATTTTCGGTTATAACAACTGCCCACATTATAATTCTCATAATTAATAAGCATTTCAAAATCCTTTAACCAATGCTCAGTGAAACAAATGATGTCAAACATTGTTTTTTCTAAAAATAATTCAATTTCCAATTGTTTAGAAGAAAAACCCTGAATGTTTTGAAGAAACAAATTAAACGATTTTTGCCTAGCCCCTTTAGCTTGAATGCCAGAAGATACTTTATTGTTAAGTTGATCTAAATTGCAAACAGTACCATCTGTTGTCTTATTATCTAGTTTAAAGTAACATTAGTACTATTACTAATGGTGGGACTAATAATAATTGGGAACTTCGACATACTAACTATGTCCGAGTTAATATTATATGCTAATAGCCTCGCTATTTGACGTCTAAATATAATAGGTAGGTACACAGTATACCTAGTCGAAAAAAGTTTGTCAACAAAATTGTTGATGTCAAAAAATAAAAACTTATCACTATGGTGACTAATTAAAAAATGCATATGCATATTTAGCATATGTATGTACTTATTTCCCCTATATGACAAAATGACAAGTGCTCAAAGTATGGAAAAGCACATAAAATAATCCTCTTACAATTTATCTTCAATAGCTCTGTGACATTATAAGTGATGTCATCTTTATTAACATTTAAGCTATTACCCACAAATAAAGTTATAATATCATTGGGATCATATACTTGTTCATTAACTAATGACATTATGTGATGGTAGGAAGCTTGTGGTATACAATGATTTTGAGAAGAAAAAGGGAGGTTCTTACTAATTGACCTAAACCTCTTCCTATACTGTCTGAAAACAATTGATCATCGCTTTTATGAGAGGAAAACTCTACATTAGTTCAAAATGCATGTTATGCAGAATTAAGATGGCACAGCCCCATCCACCCAGAATGGGTGACTTACCTAAAGCGCGGCTTGCTCATCATCATCGCCCCTTCACGTACACTGGAGTTGACCTATTCGGGCCCCTAAAAGTAACCGTTGGCCGACGTCGAGAAAAGCGGTACGGTGTTATCTTCACTTGCCTTACCGTGAGAGCTATTCACATTGAGATAGTGAACCAACTGACCACAGACGCACTAATAACGGCTCTCAGACGAATGGCAGCCAGGAGAGGCTGGCCCAGGTACCTATACTCAGACAATGGTACGAACTTGAGAGGTGCTGATACAGAGCTGAAAAAAATGTATTCTCGAGCTGGACGAGGATAAACTGAAACAAGTTACGACTTACAGTGCAGCGACTTCATGGATTTTCATCCCACCTGCCAGCCCTCATTGGGGAGGGGCATGGGAACGATTGATTAGAAGTGTAAAGGGCGCACTTAAGGTCGTATTGAAAGAACGAGCGCCACGTGATGAGACACTTCAAACATTATTAGCCGAAGTAGAACAGATGATAAACAGCCGTCCCCTCACGCATGTCTCAGTGGAACCAAACAGCTGCGAGACGCTGACCCCCAACCATTTTTGCTGGGAACATCGTCCAACCTACCTACTCTGGGTGTTTTTGATGAGTCAGACATGTACCTCAGAAAACAATGGCGTCTGTCACAAAAATTGGCTGATATGTTTTGGAGACGCTGGGTACGTGAAGTCCTACCAGATATGCGCCCAAGACAAAAGTGGCACGATGAACGGAGACCATTGCAAGTGGGAGATTTGGTTTTGATCGTCGACCCCAACTGTCTCAGAAACATATGGCCGAAGGGCTTGATTGAGGCCGTAATAGCCGGCAAAGATGGCCGCGTCCGCGTCGTCGACGTCAGGACAAAGTCGGGCCTTCTGCGACGGAATGCGACACGCATCGCACCTATCTGCATGGGGGATGAGTGCTGTAGCAGCACTAGGGATGGGAATGTAGGCGACGCGTGATTATTATACCTACCTAGGTTAAATGGCTCTTTTATATGTATTACCTATATTATTCAATTTTGAGATTTTGAAACTAATTTGTACCGATGTACCTACCTACATTTTATATTTAATAAATCTGGTGTTCAAGGCGCGGGAGACGCAAGCGAAGGGAGCGGGAGCGGGCGCGGACTTAGCGCCACTGTAGCTAGCATTGGTTTAGTGATCTGTACGAACGATTGCGCACGAACGTATTTGCATCTCCCAACCCTTCACCCTTACGACAATCAAGTGTTTCACTATATAAACGTCCACATCCCCTACAATATCAATCTTTAATTGTATATATTATATTTCTAAGTATATATTTCTTATTGTACTTATTTCCTTTCTGTCTGTCTTCTATTAAGTTGCACCTGCCATGTTATGTTTTTGCACCACCCTAAGTTAGACTTGTAGAAAATGCCTAAGGCATTAAGTCCGCCTTTGTACAATGTTTCTTTATGCATTGATATAAAGTCCTTTATAAATAAATAAATCATGACCCCCCACTCACTAGGGCATCATCCCTACTTGGCGACCCACTGGAACCTATCTTCCACTGGCCTGGCATGCATCACGACGCAACAAATTCGATCGATCTCCGATATCCGGAGGGGAGTGATTTAGCGCAGTGCCGTAAGTAGCCTTTTATACGCTCGGAGTGAGCATCTTTACTGTGCCCCTAGAAAAAAGTACAATACCAACAAAAAGGACTAGATATAGTGCGCCCTTCGGGAATACGCCCTGTGCCTGGGCACCTCTGACACCACCCTAACTAGGGCGGCACTGATGTAGTGACATCTATGACGTCACATAGCGACTGAAAATTAAAAATCCTGCATATTAGAGTGTATCTCTAACATCAAAGTAGTCTGTGATTAGTGAATGGTGAACTCTAATCACAGACTACTGCAGTTACTGTCACCATCGTCATTATCGCCAAGCCATTATCGCGCCACCGCGCGATAACATATACCTAGGTAGGTAGGTACAACAGCCTGAAATCAACTATCGGGCAGTAGCCCTGATCAGATATAATAACACCCGTGGTTGGAGGATCCTTCCTTTTCAACGGAGGTATGTGGTAGGTAGGTACTTTACCTGGGAACACCCAAATACTCCGAAATATTTTATTTCGAATTTCGATATTACGATTTTCATAAGTCCGAATTTCATAATACCTAAAAATTATAATGTCTATTATTAAAAATCACGAAATTTATTTTACCGAAAGTCGTAAATGCGATTTGTTAGTTTTCCGATTTTCATACATTCGAAGAATCAAATGCTCGAAGGGTTCTCGGTCCGAAAAACGATATTCGATTTTCAATACTTCGAATAAACTAAAAGTCAACATGTTGTGCTACAAAATTTTGTGTCAGAAACGAATCGCTGCAAAACCGACTTCACGCAGTCTTGTTTGCCCTACCCCTAGAGTGTAATTTAAACCCGCGTAAGCGCGGAGGGGTAGGGTGGCCCGCGAGCTGAGGAGCAGGTGGTTTGAAGACCCGCCGCCGTGGCTGAGGCTGGCCGGCAGCAAGCCGAAGCTGCGGTGGTGAGCGTTAAAACCATCTGCGACGATAAGCTCGCGTGGGGCCGCCCAAACCCCGCAGCGCCGGATCCGTGACAGAAACAATGCTTGCTGCATTTTGCATGCCTGCTTGCATGCCGCATGCCTGCTTTCATGCTGCATGCCTGCTTTCATGCTGCATGCCTGCTTGCATGTTGCATGCTTGCTTGCATGTTGCATGCTTGCTTGCATGTTGCATGCCTGCTTGCATGTCGCATGCTTGCTTGCATGCTGCATGTCTGCTTGCACGCTGCATGCCTGCTTGCATGCTGCAATAAATCCCCTGCATGCTGGAAAACGCATCTGTCATTAGTTTTTTAATTCTACCCCCTCATACTACGACCTCTGACGAGCATTTATGTGTTTATTTGTCTTGCTATACAGTTTTATGAGGTTTTTTTATTTCGGAATTTTATTAATCGGTATTTTAATAATCGGAATTCGTATTTTTGATGTTTCGAATTATCATTAAGTCGGACTTTTCGTTATTCGATCTATTGAAACTCGGTATTTTGAGAATAGTAATTATAAAAGTTAGGAAAATTGAAATTTAGGAATTATAATAATAGGAATAATGATAAGTCGGAGTTGTTATATTCGGAATTTTGAACCATTCGGAATTATGAAAATCGGTATTTTGAAATTCGTATTTGTGACTGTCGGAATAAAGTTTTTCGTATTTATGTAGTGTACCCACTTTACCTACATTCTTCCGTTCCGTGTACTTTTTTTTTTGTGTGTGGCCTCTCGCAGGTCAACCTAGGAGGTTGTCGGCTGCTTAACCGGTCTTGCCTGTGGCGGCCTCGATTCAAGAATCAAAGCCTCCAGCCAGGGCTTACTTAACTAACTTAAAACTAAGCAACTACACGCTAAGGGCACCCCCCGTGGGGTACGGACCTCGGCTTAGGGCGTCGCTGGGGGGGGCAGCAAGGGACGGGCTGGATCGCACAAAGATATTATTATTATTAACGGGGAATTTTAAAACTACGGCTCAGCGGCGCGGGCTGGCTCGAGCAAAGGACGGGGAGGACGTTGACGGGTCTGTCGCGGCGGGCCTCGGCGGCGAGGACGGATCCGTTCCGTGTACCTCTAAATACTTGCTTAAATAATAACACCCGTTTATCATGAAGTTGTTGTGAATTATCGCCACGTTGCTGTACACTCATTGTTTTGACACGGAAATACTTACTTGGCTCGCTTACAAAACCATCGTACGATATTGTTTACAAATTGTGGCGCATCGGTGAGTGGGTCGCGTGAGAGGTGTGCGCGGTGGTGTGGCGCCCGCGGCGAGTCAGCGCCAACATCGTCACGGCCGCGCGGCCTTCACGCCAGCTGAGAGCATTCGTAATCTAAACTTTGTCAAAACATGTTTTGATAAAATTCTGTTATAAAATTCGCAAACGTTGTTTACAACAGTTCAGTGCACATTAGAATATTGCTCGATAACAAGCTCTTTGCAAAGGTTTTCTTTTGAAAGTTCAAATTCGTAAAAAAACTAATATTTTTATAGAATGGGAACCAGGAATTAAGTGATTCTGTGATTACAAGTACAGATATCGTGAGATTTAATTTATGTAATATATTACTCTGCGTTTCATTTTAAGAGACAATTTAAAAAATATTTTAACAATTATTTAAAATTACGAACCTAACAGCCAAACAAAAAATACGGTCAGTCGTGTTAGGGGCGGATTTAAGTATTCGAAAATAAAAAACACTAACATAAATTCTATAATCAAAGTATTTAAACTATTCTGAATCTGAAGTACTATAAAGCACAAACGCGAAACGAAACGTTTTTAGATTTGTTTTGATTTGCTCAGGTTGGTAGTGCTGTGCTGCTCAAAGACAAAGATCGTCCGATTTTACGTCATGTAAACCTGTCATTGATTTATTTATATTATCGCGAATTTTAACTGGTAGAGCCAAAGTTTTGCGCAAAATTCAGACATTATCGTATAGAACTGTGGTGGGAGTCAGCCGCAATTTGCTAAATATAATAATTTACATTCGAAAGTGACGGGATATTTTGTAAAGAACATTATAGTAATTGAAGCTCCAAACAAAGAGTTGTGACAAACTGCTGTTGAAGGAACATAGTTATAAAGTGTACAAACAGCGCGCGAAGTGTAATGAGAGCGCGACAGTTCTAGAAGCTGCTGGTATCATTGTTCTATCTCGAGTCGTGTCCAGTTCCGTGAAGATGTCGTCCCTGGGTGGGCAGTGGCGCGTGATCCGCCACTACCTGTCGCTCAGCAACCTGAACGCTGAGGTGGAGAAGCTGTTCCAGAGGATCAAGCCCGCCTCGCCTGAACAGTGGGACAGTACGTACTACTACGATAACTTACTATGTTGTGATTGGCTTCGAGAAAAAACATTAGCGGCATAATCATAATCCAAACCATTACATACTTACCATAATAAAATTTAACTTTGACATAATTCAGATACCAATTTGAAAAATTGTTCAGCTGTTTCTTAGAATGTTGGTGATTATTCTTCTTGTGAACTAATTTTATTTTAACAACTACCAATAGCTGCTAATAAATAGTAAATGATCCCCAATGTGCACACATTTTTTAAGACATAGACACCCATAAGTTTACCTAATAATTATATTAATTTTAACATATCTTAATATCATAGATTTAATACGGCGATTTGAGAAGGTTGTAGCCGTTCGCCTGTCCTCCGTCACTCAAGTGGACAAGACACAAATACCTGACAATAAAGTAAAAATTACAACTGTTGAAGAAACAGCTAAAGCAGCACCACCAACACCCAAAGAAGTGACACCAACTCAGACTGAAAGCAAGCCTAAGGAAGTGGCGGTGCCCGGCGTAGGCTCAGAAATCAGCATTGAGAGCCTATGGCAAGGCCTGCGCCTCAAAAAAGACATCCAGCTCGGCAAGATCTCCGAGCCTACGTGGAAGGAGCAGAAACACACTGTGTCCAAGGTAACATTACTTGAACATTATAACAAATAATTACTAGGTTTGCAGGCACCTAACTTATGTCACCAGATAATTGTAGCTTCTTATAATAATAATAAAATTTATTTCAGAATTACTTCCTTAGATTGTTAGTAACAAAGTTCTTAGCCTAGTGTTAGTAAAGCATAATAAATTAATAATAATAATGAAAGTATATTAGGCGCTTGCTCTCACATGTAGGCCTATCAAATGTACCATCAGTACCGAGTCCCATCGGCTGGCACATGTGGTCAGGATGGCGCTGGGGCCGCCGCATACCCGCGTGCCGTTTATAATCTCAATATTTTATTTTATTTGTAATACAATATAAACCCAACATTTGATACTTGTAATATTATAAATTCAATTTATAATATTACAATATTTATTTGCAAACGAATGGATGCTGCTATTATTTTATTAAGAATGTTTGAGTGTAGTCAAGTGTCTAAAACCACTGCTGAATATCCTCACATAAAATGAAATTTGTGGCAGCAGAAGCATGAATATATGTTTAGCCTTTATGCCCAACTCTGATGGAATGTACTTTCCTTCCTGCCCTTGTTCCATCTTATTTGGGGTTGGCGCAACATGTTTTTTTCTTCCATTCTATCCTGTCAACCGTCATGCTATCACTAACTTCACACAATCTTCACACAATCCATCCATCTTTTCTTTGGCCTCCCTCTCCCTCTCCACCCATCCACATGTATACTCATAACTCTTTTAGTAACATGCGTTTCATTTCTCCTCTTTACATGACCATGTAATGAATAATGAATGTACTAAAGCGCTTTATTTGCATTGAACTTATACATATTTAATATTCATAGTCTTTGTTCAGGATTGTAGAATTATGATATTAGTTACTTTAGTGTGCACAATGCTCATTGTGTACACTATTTATTGTAGTGATTGCATGCTAAACTAAATTATTTTATTATTTCATACACAATTTGGATAGAAGTCATTCAAATATTAGAATAATATTTGCAAATCAACTCTAAGACTTGTAGCAAGACATCTGACATAATATTCATAACAATATGCTCATATCAAGCAGCTGCCTCAGGGAGATGTCAGCAGAACGTAGGGGCCCAGCAGGGTCGAAGCCTACTGGGGCCATGGGTAGTGTGAAAACGAAACCCGGGGTCCTGGGACGAAGGCAACGAAGGAACAGAAGTGGGTTTTTAGTCAGTAAAAGTCTGACACTATCTCCCGCTCCGCCCAAGAGCGGGATTTGTCATTAGATGATTTTCCCACCTAAAAAAAAAATATATATAAAAAAATAGTTGTTTGAGACATTGTTTTTGGGTTTCCCCCTATACTTACCAGTAAACACTATTCATTAAACCCCAAGCGAACGCCGGCGTTCGCTCGCTCATTGTTTATCTATTGCGTCTCTAATTACGGTACTCAAAAGGTAGACAAATAAGCAATTTTATTATTGTAAATTGAAATTCAGAACAACAAAATAGTAAATAACAGTGAACAGTGGTGAGTCACAGTTGTTTGTGATTGAGATTTTGTTATCATTGTTGATGTATCTCCTATGTGACATTTCTGATAATTCTGGATGCCGTGCACGAGCTACCGGGACCGCGGGATGGGCGAGTGCTAGTGCGGCGACCGTTCGGAGAAACGATACCAACATGCGATTACACATACGTGTTGCGTGAGCTATGCCACCACATAAATACCAACAGAAGGTCAATTTAATAGAAAGTTCAACATTGTGTAGTCAAGGAAATGTATTACCTACCTGACAGATAATACAATAGATATAGGTACATTTTACAATGGTAGTTGCGATTTGAGCAGGTATCACATGGTTAAAGTTGGTATACAATTTATTCTGTAATAAAAAATTATGGCATATTGATACGATTGGTGACATGTAGGTACGTGTGGTGCTTCTGTACGCATGTGTTGTGTGTGCGGCGCATTAACTGTGTCAACTGTTATCTAATCACTCACGAAATTTGCAGATCAATGATTTTACTTACCTACATAGGACGGGAGCAGTGGTGGCCGAGTGGTAACGGCCCCGACTTACGAATTGTAGGTCGCGGGTTCAAACCCAGCCAGGCGCATTACTTTGTGTAATTTATTTCATCACCACTGCTCTCAAAACGGTGAAGGAAAACATCGTGAGGAAACCGGCATGTCCTAGAACCAAAAATTCAAAGACATGTGACATCCACCAACCCGCACTGGGCCCGCGTGGTGGATTACGGCCCATTCCCTCTCCTAGAGAGAGGAGGCCTGAGTCCCAGCAGTGGGAACATTAAAAAGGCTGGGAGAGGTGGCATGAAAGGGACATTTTTGATTTTGAGGTCCTGGTAAGTGATTGAGAAAATATTTTGAACAGGTTGGAGTTGAATAGGAATCGTTTATTATTAAACTATTGAAGTAAAATGCAATAATTGTCAATTATCAAGTCTTAGTTATTTATTTTCGTATTTAAAAAAAATGTTTATTTTGTCCCTTTCATAAATTGACTGTATTGAAAGGGACGCAGTAATTTATGAAAGGGACAGTACTTAATTTGAGGGAATTCTGTTACAGTAACCACTTAAAAATCAAATTTAAAAACTAATTATCACTTTTAAATAAACTTAAAGAAAAATCAACCATATTAAAAAGTTTTTCTTAGATATAAAGAACTTAAATTTATTAATAGCTTTCTTAAGGCACCTAAAATCAGTCTCACCACTCAGTCTCCTTTTAATTATTAACAAGAAATGAAACATGTATAAAATAAAAGACGAATCAACAAGAAGGGCTCAGCTAGACGACGCGAATAAACTTAGACACTAGTTTCTAATGACATAGTGAGCAAAAAAAATTAAAAACACCTTTAACGCCACAGGTTTCGTGTGCCCATTTCGTGCAAATTTTGCATTGGAACCAATCTTCAGTGCTTTCTGAATACTTTTTGTTGCAAACATTACATTGGTCGTCATGACCTGTTTCATTTTTTGTAATGCTGCGATTTCTTAGTCTTGGAGTGACTTCTTCATTTTCAGAAAAATCATCTATTGAGTCGGAATCTAAATTTGACATGACATCGCTGCTGCTGCTACTGCTAGCGATTTTTCGTGCAATCTTTTTCTTCTTATGACTAACTTTAGCATTTTTGTTTTTATTGGTTTTCTTATTTTTAGCCTTCTTGTTACTTTTGATTTGGTTTGATTCCTGATCTGTTAAATTACTTTTGAAAATTTGTTTCACATGTTTTAAGTTTCGTTTCTCAGTCTGGGGTGTATTTCTTTTTAAGATATCCATCATATTTTCTAAAAGCAATCTATCTTTTTCAGGGGTTTCAGTTATAATCGTGGTTTTACCTTTACGTTGCTTCCCAGTGGTTTTTCGAGGAAAGGCTTTAGGAAATGGTCGAATTGCTTCCGGAGATAAAAGATCTTCAGTATCGGAATATCTAGCTTGTGACTCGTTTAAAGTCGAGGGTCCAGGTTGTGGCTCATTAAAAGTAGAAGATCCAGGTCTTATCTCTTTTGTGGTAGATGTTGCAGGTTGTGGCTCGTTCAGAGTAGAAGATACAGGTCTTGTCTCTTTTGTGGTAGATGTTCCAGGTTGTGGCTCGTTCAAAGTAGAAGACCAAGCTTGTGGCTGACTTAAAATGGAAGGTGAAACGGTTCGTGCATTTGAATCAAGTTCAGGTTCATCAATAAGGTAAGAAGATCTATGGCTCAGTTCTTCTTCATTTGGGGAAGATTCATCAGAGTTTTCAGCTGAACAAGTGGGGGTCTTAAGAGACTGAGGTCGGTCTGTAACGAAAGCAGGCAAAAAATCTTCCTCTGAGAAAATATTTTTATTAATTGGCCATATCCCGGTGCTCTTGAAACCAGAAGTTATATTATTCATATTAAAAGCAGCGTAGAAAGCATCTTTAGCGAATTGAGCCACATTATAAATTGTGACAGTTTTGCCAGGGTTCGAAGTCATCCAGTCGTTCATGCTAGCTCTATACCGAGCTTTGAAGGGTCCAAATACGGTCACATCGAGGGGTTGCAAGCGGTGACTGCAGTGAGGTGGAAAGGTCAGTATCATTATGTTATTTGCTCGGGCATACAGCACTACATTAATAGTTATATGAGTCTTATGGTTGTCGAGGACTATTAAAGCCGGTGATTCAGCACTAGGCTTAACGGAGTGAACAAAATGTTTTAAAGCTTTTAAAAAACAATCTTCAGTTATCCAGCCAGACACATTTGAGAGGCCTAAAGCACCCGTAGGACCATTTTCAAGCATATGTTCCTTAAAATGAACACGCGGAAATATAAAAGCAGGAGGAATACTTCCACCAGCAGCATTTGCGAAACCCAGCATAGTTACAAGCGAGCCACGTTCTGTTGAGCTGATTTGACCAACTCTCTTAACACCTGCTTGGGCAACTATCTTTGGTGCATTAGTGACCGTCGTGCACGCAGTTTCATCTAAGTTCCATATCATATTTGGAGGGAAATTATGTTTTAAATAACATTTCTCTAAGTTATCGAAAAAGTTTTGGACATTGTGCCTATTAAAGCTCGTAGTTCTTGCTAGTGAAGTATTCTCTGGCTTTCTTACACTTAGTGAATTATGTCTTTTTAAGAAACCTTTAAGCCAATCTAGACTAGCTGTTTTATTTTCATTCCAAAAAGATGGTATATTAAGATTTAAACGAACAGCGTACTGATATGCTAGTTCTCTAACTTTTTTGGTTGTTAAGCCATGGCACATTTTTGCGGAAGTCTTTAAGTAATCTGCCAGAGAACATTCTTGGTCTACCGTGAAAACTTTTTTATTGCCAATGTTTGGTTCATAAACAAATGAAGTACATTCAGAAGCTTTGGCTTTTGCGACCAATCTGTGCAAATGGGATTTGCTTACATTAACTATCTTCGCAGCCGATCTCACAGAAATTCCTTTTTGTAGCACTTCATTAACCGCCTCTTCAATTTTGTGTGCATCTACCCGCATTCTCTTTGGAGGTGGCATTTTTAATCTGAAAAAGAAGTAAACAAATTATTAGAAACCTAGTGCAAAATAGCAGTCTTGAAAGGGACAGTTATGAAGGGGACGTCCCATTCATAACCGTTTGATATGTCCCTTTCATAAATATGATTCAAAATTTGAAAACATAACCACAAAATCTACAATATTGAAATAAAGTTCACGTACCTTATGTTTCCGTAAATTTAAATGTCCAACCTATCTTATGCAGTGATTCAGACGTAAAAAATATCTCACAGCACTCGATAAAACGTTCCGTTATTATTACACAAAAAATAGTTTTCACACCCGTTAACAACACTTGCACGAATCTGCCATGTTTGAAATGACAGGAGTATGAAGTTAGCCGCGAACGAACTTGAATCAGGGTTGCTATACGACAAAAATAGTGTTGTCTCGAAATAGTTTTTAGTTTACCGGTTAATTGAATTGTCCCTTTCAATACGTGTCCCTTTCATGCCACCACTCCCCAATATGCTATGAATATGCTAGGACGAAGTCAAGCACGTGAACACATTGTACACGCACTGAGCCGCACAGTGGCATAGAAAACTAATGATACTTAAGCCTGAGCCGCTTATCTAACGCACAGTTATAAATAAACGAGAGAAATGGGTCAGTCACGCCATGACCGGCGACAAGCCAGGGAGCGGGGGCGGCTGCCTCTACATTCTCTACGTACGGTACCTACTATGCGGAAGAAATCAACAGAGCTAAATATTGCTATCGTATTCGTAAAAAAAAACTTTACAAAAAAAAATACAACCGACTTCAAAGTAAAAAAAAACACTGAAAAGTGCAAAATAACTTTAATTTCGGAAGTCGGTGTTTCTATAATAGTTTTGTCTCTTCGTTATTTTAACACCGACTTCCGAAATTAAAGTTATTTTGCTCTTTTCAGTGTTTTTTTTTACTTTGAAGTCGGTTGTATTTTTTTTTGTAAAAAGTTTTTTATTTTACACTTTTTAGTTATGGTACCACCACTAAAAAGTACCCCTCAGCCAAACTTAAATACCTTATAGCCAGAGTGCATTTCATGACAATCCTAATAATCCCAAACACGGTTAGATTACATTAATTTATTACAGAGTTCCGGTGCCTAACTTCAGGCTTCATCATCAGATCAGTTCGATATATTCCCCCTCTACTTTCAGTCAGTCATCGACTACACGTATAAACAAAGCAATTTTGCTTGTTACGACGGTTCTGCTGTGATCCTATGAGGAGTTCTGTTCCATATCTTCGAAGTTCATGATCAGATCATAACAATATTTCTATGGGACCAACTCGGAAGCATAACCATTCAATCAAAAAAAAATTTTCAAAATCGGTCCACAATTGACCGAGAAATCGGTGAACATACATAAAAAAATAAAATAAAAAACATAATTCAACCGAACATATAACCTCCTCCTTTTTGAAGTCGTTTAAAAAAAATGCGATAGATGCAAAATGCTTCTTGCTAGAAGTGCCAACCTAGATAGTAGTACCTACTTCAAGATAAAAAAAAAAATGTGTTTATTATCTCAAGATCATGTTGAAAACCTGCGTAACATTATTGTATTATTATTCGTGTAGATATTAAGAACATCACGATAAATGAATTGTTTTCGAAATTGTACGCACATTGATTGACACAAGTATGTCTAAGTAATAGACACCATGATCAAAACATATTCAGCAGCAGCACCTGCCTGTCTAGCACTGTGCCATAGTGCGCACTACATTCAATACCGTCATGTTACTTAAGTTCGCAGTATTCCGCGAGGTCTTGTATGGTCTACAATATAAGCACGGTAATATTATCTAATATAAGCTATGCGTGCGTCGCGGGGGACACTGCTATCAGTATAAGGAATTACAATCGAGATAAAGTTTCACAAAACATACGACGCACATTTTCGAAGACCTTGAAGTTGTCGTGCATATCGCGCAAATGCGAATAGTCACCTGTTTTGCAGGAATATCACGCATTGAACCAATATTTTTAGATTTACATAAAAAATATTGATGATCTTGAATTTTTACCTAAACTACGAGTAGATATATGTATAGTTCAAATTGCAGAGTCAAACTTACTAATAGAATAGATATGATGAATGTATCTGGGCTGCGTGTGGCAGGCGGCACGGCGGCGGCGGCGGCACTCTGGCTGCTTGCCACGACACATTATTGTTTTGAACACGATTTAAGTGTATGCTAAGTTTCTAGTATTCTCTACAATAACAGACGATTACATGACGCGTCTAATATTCTCTATGGCTTAAATTGAGCTATGATTTGTAATGACTAAATGCAAAATGGTATACAAACCAAGCATTTTTGACCCAGCCCTTAGCCCTTTATTCTAGACCTTACAGAGAACTAATCTCAGCGTTCACTGCTGAAATTTCGTATCGTTTTAACTAGCTGGTGCACGACGTCATCCGCGTCAGACTCATCAGCACAATGCAATTTGGTCATAATTTCAAGTTTTTGTTTGTGCTACCGGGCTACCCAGACTCTTTTTCTAAAATAAAAGTTATTCTTTATAAAATCAGCTATTTATCACTGAAAGTTTCGTCAAAATCGGTCAAGCCTTTCCGGAGATTAGCTGGAACAAACAGACGGACAGACAGTTTGACAAAAATTTAAATATTACATTTTTGTTTTCATAAACATTTAGTTAGTAATAAAAAAAAAAAAAACAATATTTTGATGATTAAAGCTGGCCCTTTAATTTTATTTATGTGAATGTATCGATATCGTGGGTAGCCTTTTCGCTCATCGTTTTATTTTTTGATTTTGCGAAAGACATCATCTGTCTAGGCTTTTCTAACTTTGTCGTGGCCAGCTTCCATCCGTCCGACTTGATACAGCTAAATACAAGTATTTTCAATGGTGACATCTGAAATCTACTGACGAAAGTATAAGCGTGCCGTTGTGCCGCGGTTTTCGATCTGAGATTGATCTGTTTCTGTAAGGAGCCTCTGTCTGTTGCAGTCGTCGATCCACTCGCGCACGGCGTACGTGATCAGCGCGGTGCTGGCGGCGCAGAGCGCGGAGAGCGTGCTGGCGCGCACCGAGAGCCTCGTCGAGCATCTGCACACCTACCCCGAAGCCAGGGACTACGCTATTAAGGTATGCACTGCTCACTTAGGCACAGATTAAAATCGCCACTTTCAAACACCAATACATACCAAAGGCAACTCTCAGCAAATCACGTTCATTTGTCTTTTCTATAATTCCAGTATTTTTGTAAGAAAATTATGGAAATGATAGAGAAATAGCGAACAACATCCGTTAGGAAGTTGCAGAGGTTAGGTTAGGTAGATCGTTGAGCGGAGGTTGATTATTTCCGCTGTGAAACATCTTGTGTGGTTGGAAGATGCTTGAATAAATGCGACTATTTATTTATTAAACGATAAATATACAACTAGGAACATACCAAAAGTAGCTACTTTACCGGTAAGCCAGCTGCCAAGTCCATGATTAGCGTGATTGGTTCTGACTCGTAAAAAGTAATTGAATAACATGAGATAACTCCGTGTGATTGCTTGTGACACGTCAGATTTACCGAACGGTTTGCGTCAAACTTTTATCTAAATGTTCATGAATTTATGAATAAATATGACAGTGAGTGCGCACATGCTCGACACGGGCATGTGCACATGTAGTGCGTCATCGTCGTGGCGCAAAGTTTTCAGACGTTTTGCACGTCACGTCACAATATAGGAAGCAGGAAAGTAATCGAAGTCGCATACAAATGCACATTTATATTGGCTCGAGATTTGTATGAACCAAGTTTTGGGCAGCTCTCTGCAACCTTTTCCTATCATGACCTCATCTATCTATCTTATCGTATCCGTCCTCCCAAACGTAAACCTCGCTTCTTTCATGTTTAATGGAATACATCTAGAGGCGTTGACGCGTGATGCATGCGATGTCGACTGAACCTCTGTCAATGAAAGCACCAGTGTCGACGAAAAATGGTTAGGCTCTTAATAAACTAGTGCGCCTCACCATCAATGATTGCATCACTGCTTACCGTCAGGTGAGATCGCAGTCAAGCGCTGGTTTATATCAATTAAAAAAAAAAAATACCTGCTTCAATTCCAAGCTGCTGAGTCTGTAGGATATACATATGCGCCACGTCGGCGAGTTAAAATCAAGCATGATCCTGCTCCGTGGATGACCACTGTTCTGTGTGATACTCACCTCTTCTTTTTACTCTGTTCATAAATACTGTTACTAAAGTTATCAGTTCCAACTTCCATCTTTACGCAGACGATTTGCAGCTTTATCGTCAATTCTTACTGGCGATTAATGCCATGAATCGTGACCTGGAGAGTATTAATCAGTGGGCCAAGTCTTACGGCTGAAAGATAAATCCTTCAAAGTCCCAGGGCATGATCATAGGTAGTCGATACTATCGCAGTGCGCTTGACAATTCTACTTTGACGCCTTTATCTCTTAACGGCTCGACTATTTCATACAATGACTCAGCCAAGAATCTCGGCGTCACAATTGACAGCAACCTCTCTTGGCGAGCGCAAGTGTAAGTATAAGGTTAGCCGTAAGGTACACTTTTCCTTCCACAGCCTTATATCCCTTCAAAGGTTCTTGCTCTTCAAAACTAAAATATATTTAGTTCAAACTTTAATTCAGCCAATCATTGATTATGCGGATGCCTGCTACCTGGATGCCACTGAGGAGCTATTAAATAAGCTTGAGAGCTTGAAAAACCTGTGCATTCGTTTTGTGTTTGGCCTAAGAAAATACGACCATGTCTCTCAATTCCTCAAGGATCTCAAGTGGCTCCCTATCCGTCTTCGTAGGAACACTCGGGTATTATGTCTCTTGTACAACATCCTTTTCAACCCTGCATACCCTGGCTACTTGCGTGATCGTTTTTCGTTCACTCGCCCTGCCGATACCCCATGCAGATTCCACCTTAAATACCATCTCAATTTCCCATCCCATAATACCCATTTCTATGCCAACTCCTTCTTTTTTCATGCGGTACGACTGTGGAACTCACTTCTATCTAAGATCCGTGACTGTAAAAGAGTATCTGTCTTCAAGAAGCTAGTCAAAATACATTAGCTCTCTACCATCTCGTAAAGTTATATTTTATAGATATATGTATATTTTTATAATTTAGTTTATCTATTGTATCTATTCATGTGTTTTATATACTGTTATTGATATAAGATAATATAATATATTTTTAATTTTCTAACTTTTTTGTATGCACTGTATACTTTCATTCGAAATAAGCAGTACCTTTGTGCTCTTTTATCTGCTTTTGTTCTTTTAATTTTTAAGTGTTTGTGTGTACTTAAATAAATAACATTGGCGGCAAAGTTGCGAAATATTTCTGAGTCGCCATTGACTATTATTTATTAATCACGTAGCGAGGACATGTTCATCGCTGATCAAAATTTAAGTAGGTACTCATCTTGTGGTTGCCGTGGAAGACCCAAGTGATGATGGCGAAACGAAGAGTTGAGAAGAAATTAAGTTGGTTAAATTATTAGGTTGGTGTTCATATCAACAAGTGATGTTTACGAGACGCGTGCATTGTTGATGTAGTAGTAGCCAGTGCGTGAGCACCGAGTGCACTCGCTGCTATGTGACCTACGTCAGTGCATACTGCAATGCGTAACCATATAGACTACATTGATGTCAACGTCACTGTTGTAAGGTCGGCTCTCTTGGAAATATCTACACTTCTACACTAATATAATAAAGAGGTGAAGTTTGATTTTTTATTTTTTGTTTGTAGGAGGTAATCTCTGAAATTACTGGTCCGATAGCTAAAATTTTTTCACCGCTAGAAAGCTGCTTTATTCCTGAGTGACATAGGCTATATTTTATGTACGTGGGCGAAGCCGCGGGCAAAAAAGCTAGTAATAAATAGGATTCATGTACTTATGTAGTTTAAATTTTCCATGCCTACCTTTAGCATCAAAAACTATGATTATTTATCAGTATGTCTGCTGCGACGGCTGTGTGTGAGCTTACTAACGATCTGGTCCGCGGCAGGAGGGCGCCGTGCGCGCGCTGCTGCGAGTGCAGCACTCGCTGGGCTCCAGCGACGCGCTGGGGCAGCAGATCGACGGCGTCGTGAAGGAGGCGCTGGCGCTGGTGGGCTGGTGCGCGCCGCCGCGCGGCCCGGGCGCCAACATCCTCAGCATCGACGGCGGCGGCATCCGCGGCATCATCGCCATCGAGGTACCTACCGCACCTCACACTACCACACCACACACATACTCGAGCGCGCCGCTGGGGCAGCAGATCGACGGCGTGGTGAAGGAGGCGCTGGCGCTGGTGGGCTGGTGCGCGCCGCCGCGCGGCCCGGGCGCCAACATCCTCAGCATCGACGGCGGCGGCATCCGCGGCATCATCGCCATCGAGGTACCTACCGCACCTCACACTACCACACCACACACATACTCGAGCGCGCCGCTGGGGCAGCAGATCGACGGCGTGGTGAAGGAGGCGCTGGCGCTGGTGGGCTGGTGCGCGCCGCCGCGCGGCCCGGGCGCCAACATCCTCAGCATCGACGGCGGCGGCATCCGCGGCATCATCGCCATCGAGGTACCTACCGCACCTCACACTACCACACCACACACATACTCGAGCGCGCCGCTGGGGCAGCAGATCGACGGCGTGGTGAAGGAGGCGCTGGCGCTGGTGGGCTGGTGCGCGCCGCCGCGCGGCCCGGGCGCCAACATCCTCAGCATCGACGGCGGCGGCATCCGCGGCATCATCGCCATCGAGGTACCTACCGCACCTCACACTACCACACCACACACATACTCGAGCGCGCCGCTGGGGCAGCAGATCGACGGCGTGGTGAAGGAGGCGCTGGCGCTGGTGGGCTGGTGCGCGCCGCCGCGCGGCCCGGGCGCCAACATCCTCAGCATCGACGGCGGCGGCATCCGCGGCATCATCGCCATCGAGGTACCTACCGCACCTCACACTACCACACCACACACATACTCGAGCGCGCCGCTGGGGCAGCAGATCGACGGCGTGGTGAAGGAGGCGCTGGCGCTGGTGGGCTGGTGCGCGCCGCCGCGCGGCCCGGGCGCCAACATCCTCAGCATCGACGGCGGCGGCATCCGCGGCATCATCGCCATCGAGGTACCTACCGCACCTCACACTACCACACCACACACATACTCGAGCGCGCCGCTGGGGCAGCAGATCGACGGCGTGGTGAAGGAGGCGCTGGCGCTGGTGGGCTGGTGCGCGCCGCCGCGCGGCCCGGGCGCCAACATCCTCAGCATCGACGGCGGCGGCATCCGCGGCATCATCGCCATCGAGGTACCTACCGCACCTCACACTACCACACCACACACATACTCGAGCGCGCCGCTGGGGCAGCAGATCGACGGCGTGGTGAAGGAGGCGCTGGCGCTGGTGGGCTGGTGCGCGCCGCCGCGCGGCCCGGGCGCCAACATCCTCAGCATCGACGGCGGCGGCATCCGCGGCATCATCGCCATCGAGGTACCTACCGCACCTCACACTACCACACCACACACTACCACACCACACACATACTCGAGCGCGCCGCTGGGGCAGCAGATCGGCGGCATTTTGATTCTCTCGTGAAGTTTCGTGGTATTTTTGTTGTAATTATAATCAAAAGTGTTAAGTGATCGACATGGAAGATATGAAAAAAATAATTTATCTTTCAGGTGAATGTGAATAATGAAAAAGAGTCAGCGAGTAGTATTGTAGGTAGAGGCACTTACTTATCAGTGTTGAATTCTAATTTATCTTCAATTAATCCCAAAATATGTATAGCACTGCACTTGGATAATCGAAATCTGCCTTTAAATGAAATTTCGTCGTATTCTTCATAAAAGTTATGACGATTTTGAAAAATCATAGGTCTTCTCGTCATCGTTTCTAACTCATCCAAATAATCTAACATATTGAGATTGTATTCACCATCCATTATAAAATTAATAGCCATTATTTTTCACAGTTAAATAGATAGGTACGTCGTTGGTAAATCGAACAATATAACCTACAAAAGTTCTGTCAAATTAACCAACGTTTAAACTATGTCTTGAAGCTCGGTTAAGATAATCATCTGATTAACGTCAATAACCGACGTTTTGGCTGTGGTGAACAGAAAATATTGCTTAAACAGCCGTTTTAATATTTAAACAGTCGATTTAGTGTTGGTGAACACCGGCCTAAGTGATTTGTCTAGAAATAATCTATGAAATCTATTTATAAATAGCTTCAGCACTCAACTTTGTCTGCGTGGACATCAAAATGGGGTTTAAGAAATTTAAAAAAGTAGTGTGTAATGGTGGCTTCAAAAATACTTCTTCGTGGCTTTGGGTTCCTGGTAGTTCACCTATCACTAATCGATTTCCCTTTTACAAAGTTCATAATTCACGATTGTGTCGCAGTACTCTTACAGTTCGATTCAAACTCTTAATGGCGACTCGGATCACGATGGGAACAGATTCGTGTGACAGCAAGAGTGAAGGGCAGTGTGTAACACACTTCCTAAACGCTATTAGGGTTAAATCGTAGTATACTTCGTAACTTGGCAGGTGCTGCGTCACCTGGAGCGGCTGACCGGCAAGCGCGTGAACGAGCTGTTCGACTACATCGTGGGCGTGAGCACCGGCGCCATCATCGCGGCCGTCATCGGCAGCGGCGTGGGCACGCTCGACACGGCGCGCCACATGTACTACACGCTGTCCCGGGAGATGTTTGGGAACACGTCACTAATAGGTGAGGCTTTCTTTAACTTAAAACTAAATCATTGTCGTTATACATAATATTATTCGTATTGTATAATAACATGATTGCTGTCGTGCCTACAGGAGGCGGCGCGCGACTTATGTGGACGCATTCGTATTACGACACGAACGCGTGGGAGAAGATGTTGCAGGACAACCTACGAGACTGCACGCTCACGCAGTGCAACCGCAACAACGCGCCCAAGGTAACTAACTACACACTATGCATGCCTGGTACTTTACGATCGTGGAGAAGATTTTGCAGGGTAATCTGGCGACTGCACACGCTCACATAGTAGGTACAACCGCAACATAACGCCCACCCATTTATGCATGCCTGGTTCTTATTGATTAATATTGATTGAGAAAGACTTTGTGAGCCTATGAATATATTATTAAACGTTTAAGAGCCCTCTTATTTTTAAGTTTCCAGTGTTTTTCTAAAAAGTATCTTTTTCGTACTAAACTGGTTTCACTTCGGGGACGGGTACCAGGCGCTCATAAGTTCTGCGGAGCTCACGTCTCTCCTAGTTAGTTGATGTTATGCATGATGAATACGGGGTCGCGGCTGCCGCCGTTCCTGTTCCGTGAGGTACCAGGCGGCCATGCGTACCGTGGAGCTGACGTTCCGCTTCCCGCAGCTGGCGGTGGTGTCGTGCGTGGTGAACTCGGGGTCGCGGCTGACGCCGTTCCTGTTCCGCAGCTACTCGGTGGGCTGGCGCACGCGCTCCGTGTTCCCGGGCACGTCGCGCGCGCGCCTGTGGCACGCCGTGCGCGCGTCGGCCGCGGCGCCGACCTACTTCGACGAGTTCCGCTTCGACGGATTGTTGCATCAGGTATGTGCACCTAATTTACTATTAACATTCCATAATTTGAAATCACATCTCTCATTCTTTGTCAATGTGTTTACGAATCAGCCTAAGGTCTTTATTCGCACGGTTTATAACTGGCACTAATGCATGCGAGACGAAATATAGAATAGAATATAGTATATTTGAATCTTGTATGATCATTTATACATGCTTAGTAAAAACATTTGATTTTGACATTCGAGTCGAAAGGGTTAGGTGTCATGAACTACAGGGGATCAGAGTTACGAAGAAGGTAAATAGAAACAAACTTTATGCTTCAGAAATTAAAAGGCGCACCCTCAGACCAATAAATGCTTCTCGTAAGACGTAGTAAAGTAAAATAACGTTATCTCTGAAACTGAATGTCTTGCTTGCACTACTCATACTATCTTCATGGTGCTGATGTCCTGGTAGATGTGCCACCTGCAATAAAGTTATAGTAAAGTTTATATGCTAAAGTCAATTCTTTGAAATAAACTTTTGTTTCATAAAATATATTATCGAAGAAAAGTATTAAGACCAAGTGAAATATGCATTTAACGCTACCAAAAATTGCCCGCGATTGTCGCAAAGCGAGCCGTGCGCTTACGTCGCCGCGTCGCTGGCAGTGTCGCATTAAAGGTAAGCAGGCAGTAGGTCAACATGTTTTATTATATTGATATCTAAGACTTTCAATGTAATAAATTAATTTGAATAGACATTTTAAATGCAATAAACTCTAAAGTATATTTATTCAATTTATTAACATTTTAGTTTCTAGGCCGAGTAGGGATGGGCATATTTTTTTTTTTCATTTCCATTAAAATGAAAAATATATTGTGAAAAAAAATATGAAAAATTTCACTTAAACGTGAAAAAATTCAAATTGAGTGGAAAATATTTTTGTTCTATCAAAATCTGAACTAAAGTTCATTATTTTATTCAAGTTTTATCTAAATAAATACGTTGTACATTCAGTTGCCTAAATGTACAGTAAAGGGGTTGACGGTAGCCTATCAACAACCCTAGCTGCCCCTAACAACCTAGCCCTAACATATAGTTACAATATATACGTATATATATAGTGCGGGAAGCCTGTTACCATGAGACCTAAGGCAACAGACGGAAGGTGGGAAGGATGAAGGGTGCATCGGATGGGATTTTCTCACTGCCGACCCGCAGCCTCACGGACCGACCAATAACTATGGCTGGGTAAGGCCAGAGCTATCGGCAACCATTTATAGGCGCAGTAACAGTGAGAGGAGTCGATGGTCTCGTCGTAGTGAAACAGCGTTGCTCGTAGCGTAGAAAGAAACTTTATTACAGATTTACATGGTATTTATATAAATCTATTTACATGTATGAGTATAGTAATGTATTTGTGTGAAACAACTGATGTAATCAATAATTTTAGTGACAAATAACTAATATTTACGTCGATTCGGGTTCACTACGGTCACTGGCCTGCTGCGTTCACATCCTCGTGTGAACATACGTTTTATTCTATTATATAGCATAGCATAGTCGGCCTTATAATGTTCCCACTGTTGGGACTCAGGCCTCCTCTCTAGGAGAGGGAATGGGGATGGGAATCTACCACGCGGGCCCAGTGTGGGTTGGTGGTTTCCTCACGATGTTTTCCTTTACCGTTTCGAGAGCAGTGGTGATGAAAAAAATTACACAAAGTAATACGCCTGGCTGTGTTTTAACCCGCGACCTAAAGTACGCCCAACGTATCTTGGCGAGCCCGAACTTTGCGCAAAAGGCTTTTTAGGATTTAGGAACCAAATGGTGGCATGAGGCGACGTGCGCGGGCTGGAGGTCTAGGCGACGAGCTTGACTTTAAGTAAACACAATCGACACTTTATTCAATCAAATATCGCAATCGATATTTATCGATTTGGAATTTATAAATTTTTGTTTATATGAGATATTGAACAAAATAGATTTACAAACATAGTGAATGTTGTCATTAGTAAACGAGATTTCGACTTTAATGAAAAAAAAAAAAAAAATATTTTCTTGTTTGAAAGACATGATTAAATATCAGTTATTTAATAAACGACTTCTAGAATAACGACTGTTTGAGAATATTTTAAACCTTCATAGAAAATTGAATATAAATATATTTTTATAACTTAATTTAAATAGATTTGATAAAAAATCGATTAAACAACACCCTCAGACACGCGTATTGGACATCTCTCTTCAGTAACTCCGTAAAGCTTCGTACTTATTCGGCAATGTTCGGTACGCAGTAATATGTCTCACTCACACGTTAGCATTGGTATTATTTTCGTGTCGCTGTCTCTGTCTTGAGCGCAGATGGTGACAAAAGTTTTCGTTGGTTGTTATTATTAAATTGTTAAGTTTTTTGTGTAGTGTTAGATTTGTTTCTTTAATTCATAAGTTATTTTTGTAGCTTTCTGTATCAAAGTGTTTTAATATTTATTTTATTTGTACTTAGTCCCTCTATTAGTACATTCTTATTCGTATTTTGGTTTCAAAAAATTAATTTCAATAACAGTTTTTTTTACGAGTGTACATGCGCTAAAGTTCGCAGAGCCTATGTTCAGGCTCGCCAATTTACGTTGGCCGTACTGTACATCTCGTAAGTCGGGGCCGCTACCACTCGTAACGGTCTATTATAGGTCATTATTTTTGCTTAGTACTCAATTTAAAAAAAAATAGATTACTTACTTGATTTTTTTTTTATTTAGTCTTTTCAACTGCTGGCAAAAGCGCCCCAGGCCTGGAATAGAGGTGTGGTGGTATTCTTCAGGGCGACAATACCTGCTTTTTTTTAGGTGGGAAATCATATAATGACATCTGCCGCACTTGGGTGGAGCGCCGTGTCAGACTTTTACTGACTAAAAACCCACTCCTGTTCCTTCTTTGCCTTCGTTCCAGGGCCCCGGGGTTCACTTTTGCACAACCCATGGCCCCAGTAGGCTTAAACCCTGCTGGGCCCCTACGGTTGGCTGACATCTTGAGGCGCGCGTGGAACACTACGCGCCGTCGACGACTTGGGCTCGGTCCGGACGGTTACCAGAAGGCCGGACGGCGAGCTACCCATTGCTCGACGTCCGCAAGCCCGCGCCTACGGTGGCCGGAAATCGGCATCAGAATCACGGCGGCTGGGGCGTGAGGGGCGTTCCGTCGCGCGTGCGGCCGCCTCCTTTGCAAGCATTACTGCTTCGTAGAGGGAGGCGACCGCCTGCCACTCCTCCTCGCTCCGGACCATGGCCTGTACGAAGGCCCGGCAAGAGAGATCGCTGCCGCCGATCATCAACGAGGGCACGGCGGTGCTCTGCCCAGGCGGGGCACACCTGTACCGTATGCTCCACCGTGTCCTCCGGGCGGTCCACACTATGGTGACACCCGGGCTTTTCTTCCGCACGAATCCGGTGCAGGAATCTCCCGAACTTACCATGTCCGGTGTGGACTTGCGTCATGCGGAAGGTAAGGACGCCGTGAGGTCTTTCCAGCCGCTCCTCAAAGAGCTTAACGCCATAATTGTAGTGTGCCCAGAACTGGGTTGCGACAGTCGCTGTTGCCATTACACCCTTCGGAACTCTGTCTGCCATACCACGACTTGTCGCGACAGAAGCAAATTGTGCATGCGTGCAAGGACTGTTGCCTGCAGATCCCACAGTGGTAGGCCAGCAAGGAGGCCCGCCGCTTCGCGGGAAACCGTGCGGTATGTATGCGTTAAGCAGCTTTTGCAGCGACGGTGTCCATACCGGCGCTCCATACAGGGCCATGGACCGCACGATACCTGCGTAGAGCCTCCGGCAGGAGGCGTCTGGACCCCCTAAGTTGGGCAGGAGCCGCTTGAAGGCAGCCCCAGTCCGATCCAGTTTGGGAGCCAAACTTGGGAAGTGCTCCTCGAATCCATCCATCGGCTGTCGAGGACGAGTCCCAGGTACTTCATCGTCGAGCCGATGCCGATGTGAACTACTGTTATTTCACAGGGTTCCGTGGTGGTGCGTTCCGAGGGCCGTGAAAGCACATGGCCTCGGACTTGTGCAATGCCACCGCGAGTCCCAACTGCTGGCTCCACTCCAAGACTGTCGCAACCCCACGTGTCGCTAATTCGACCGCCGCTTGGTGCGCCAGGACCAGCGTGTCGTCTGCGTTACAGACCACGCTGACCCCGTCAGGAAGGTCGCCGCGCAGCACGTAGTCGTAGCCGATGTTCCACAAGGGCGGCCCTAGTACCGATCCCTGCAGAACACTGCACGACGATAGATGATGAACCTGTCCGTCAGGTAGGCCTCGATCACACGACAGAGGTAGTCGGGCACCTGGTGATACCGGAGTGCCCTCCTAATGCTACTCCAGGGCAGGGAATTGAAGACGTTGGCAATGTCCACAGACACTGCCAAGACGACCCTGCCACGGGACACCACAACACTGCCTGCTTAAGAAGAATTACAGGCCTCTGAGCCACGTCTCTACAAGTTGTTTCCCAGAGTCATCATTGACGCGCAGGTTTCGAGTCTCAAGTTTCGCGCGCAGGTTTGATGACTTACAGTCTCCCGAACAAATCGGACACCGAAAAGGCATCAACATTCAACACTGTAGAGACCACAAATATACGTTGTGGCAAGTTATACAGAAGACCGACAAGTATGATCTACCTCTCTGCTTAGTGTTTGTGGACTATGAGAAAGTCTTTGATACGATCGAGACTTGGGTTGTACTGCAGTCTCTCCACCATTGACTATCTGTACATCATAGCACTAAAGTTTTTGTACGTAAACACTACCATGTCAGTCCGACTTCAGGACCAAACCTCGAAACGGTTCACGGTCGCAATGTAGGATGTTTTAAAAGTTCTGGACTTGGAGAGGATTAGGCATTAACGTCAATGGCGAGTACATCACTCGCCTTCGATTTACCTATAATATAGGACTATACAACAATAGAGCAGTGGTGGCCGAGTGGTAACTGTCCAGACTTACGAGTTGTAGGTCGCGGGTTCAAACCCAGCCAGGCGCATTACTTTGTGTAATTTATTTCATCACCACTGCTCTCAAAACCGTGAAGAAAAACATCGTGAAGATTTGGTTCTAGGACATGCCGGTTGGCATTGACTGGCCTGTTGGTCTAGTGGTTAGTGGCCCTGACTGCTATGCCGGAGGTCGTGGGTTCGATTCCCACCCAGGACAAATGTTTGTGTGATGAGCACAATCATTTGTTCTGTGTCTGGGTGTAATTTATATATATAATGTATGTATTTAGAAATATATAAGTATGTTTATCAGTTGTCTAGTACCCATAACACAAGCTCTGCTTAGCTTGGGACTAGACGGCGTTGTGTGATAGTTGTGGAATATTATATTATATTATTATATTAACTTACTTGGTTTTGAAGTGATTAAAGTTTATTAACTTTGAAATGAATTCGGAAACGATACTTGTGGTATGTGTGGATAATTGGCCAGGTAAAGAGTTTGAGTTTTAGAAAAAAAATATGATCTCGTAACTTTATAAATGTGTAGTTTACCTACCCCTGATTATTATTAGAATAATCATAAATCACATACTAGGTAGTTTTTATTTTTCTCAAACGATAAGAATGCTTGGAATACATCAAGTTATAATGACTTAAATACCTTCGCTGGTGCTATGAAAAGACATCAGAATTCTCAAAAGCACTTGAATGGTGTTTTTTTGTGTTTTATTTAATTCTGTAGTGTTGGTTAGAAGTCACAAGAAGTTTCTTTCCCGGTTTACGGGAAAGAAACTTCTTGTGACGAAATTTCTAAGTAGGTACGTTCAACTCTTAAATTGATCAGAGTCTTGTGTGATAAAGAAGCGAAGAACGAAAAGCTATGGCTGTTTAAATTGTGAGTATTTGCTAATTATATTACAACTACACATTAATTACTTTAATTTATACTTACATTAATTTAAACAAAATGATTGATTAAGTACTACAATCTTATGTGCGCCATCTAGTGGATTCAGAAGTAGGTAAACAGTTATAATACAATGTTGTGAGCGAGCAAGAGTTACCAAAAAATATCAATAGATGGCTCTTATGTAGTTTACGTCATTTATGATACAGGTATGGTGTTTACATAATTCTATCTTACTATTAACAAATGAAAATGTAGCAATTAAAATCAGCATTACAGCAAGAAATTTTGCACTGATTATACGTGACGGCGGATTATAGCGCAATTTTTTTTTATTCGGTATATTGTGTAAGTACTGGATTCCTAAGGGCAATGGAAAGGGCTATGCTCGGAGTTTCCTTGCGTGATCGCGTCAGAAATGAAGATATCCGCAGGAGAATCAAGGTTACAGACATAGCCCGAAGAATCGCCAAACTTAAGTGGCAGTGGGCAGGGCACATTGCTCGCAGAACAGATGGTCGATGGGGACGAAAGGTTCTGGAATGGCGACCACGTACCGGAAGACGCGGCGTTGGAAGGCCTCCCACAAGGTGGACCGATGACCTGGTGAGGGTCGCGGGAGTCCGATGGATGCGAGACGCACAGGACCGGTCATTGTGGCGACATTTGGGGGAGGCCTATGTCCAACAGTGGACGTCTTTCAGCTGAAATGATGATGATGATGATGACTGGATTCCTTGGCTTGCCCCTATAAAGGTATCTGGCACGGCACTAGCTATAGTACTCGAGACTGACATAGAGGAGCTCAGTACAATGCTCGACTTCCGAAATAGTGGGTCTTACGATGAACATGGACGAAACCAAAGTCATGGTAAACAAGGAGACTACACTTGAAGTTGTCTTGTTGTGGGACAAACGGTCCGGTTAAGTTGGTCTAACTTTGAGAAAGAGGTCATTACCTATATCAGAAATCAGAAACGTTTATTTCAAATAGACCAATTACAGGCACTTTTGAATTGTCAAAATGTCGGTCAGTCAAAAAAAAAGGGAAGCTAAATTGCACGTTCCAAAGCGTAGATCTCTATGGAGAAGAACGTGCAAGAAACACCATGGACACTCTTTTAAATCATATTATGAGTTACATAAATCTTGGTTACATATTTCTTGTCGGTTCTAATATGTGAGCACAATGTAGATAAGTAATAATAAAAACTAATTAAAAACATAGAAATTGAATTAAGCCACTGGCAGCTAAGAGATGACCAGTCTCAACTGACGGCACCCGTTCACGAGCATGACGCGTGCATCAGCCCCACTCATCATTCATCATCATCATCATTTCAGCCGATAGACGTCCACTGCTGGACATAGGCCTCCCCCAAACGTCGCCACAACGAACGATCCTGTGCGTCTCGCATCCATCGGATTCCCGCAACCTTCACCAGGTCATCGGTCCACCTTGTAGGGGGCCTTCCGACACTGCGTCTTCCGGTACGCGGTCGCCACTCCAAAACCTTTCGGCCCCAACGGCCATCCGTTCTGCGAGCAATGTGCCCTGCCCATTGCCACTTTAGTTTGGCGATTCTTCGCGCTATGTCGGCAACCTTGGTTCTCCTGCGGATATCTTCATTTCTGATTCGATCACGCAAGGAAACTCCGAGCATAGCCCTTTCCATTGCCCTTTGGGTGACTTTGAGCCTTCTGATGAGGCCCATTGTGAGCGTCCACGTTTCGGAACCATATGTCATCACTGGCAACACGCACTGGTCATAGACTTTCGTCTTGAGACACTGTGGTATATTGGATGAGAAGATACCGCGCAGCTTCCCGAACGCCGCCCAGCCGAGTTGGATTCGACGGTTGACCTCTTTCTCGAAATTAGATCTACCCGACTGGACTGTCTGTCCAAGGTAGACGTAATCGTCTACAACTTCGAGTGCAGAGTCTCCGATCTTGATCGGAGTGGGTGCTACATGGTTATTTACCATGACTTTGGTTTTGTCCATGTTCATTTTAAGACCCACTCTTTCGGAAGCTCTACTGAGGTCATTGAGCATTGTGCTGAGCTCTTCCGTAGTCTCAGCCATGACTACTATGTCGTCGGCAAACCGAAGATGAGTGATGTACTCGCCATTGACATTAATGCCCAATCCACTCCAGTCCAGAACCTTGAAGACATCTTCCATTGCGGCCGTGAACAGTTTCGGAGAAATGACGTCTCCCTGCCTCACACCCCGCTGCAGGAGAATAGGTTTCGAGGTCTGGTCCTGCAGTCTGACTGACATAGTGGCGTTTTCGTACAAACACTTCAGCACCTCGATGTACCGATAGTCAATCTGGCACCGTTGGAGAGACTGCAGCACAGCCCAAGTCTCGATCGAATCAAAGGCTTTCTCGTAATCCACAAACGCTAAGCAGAGAGGCAGATTATACTCCTCGGTCTTCTGTATAACCTGCCGTAGCGTGTGTATGTGGTCTATGGTGCTAAAGCCTTTTCGGAATCCGGCTTGTTCGGGAGGCTGGAAGTCGTCGAACCTGCGCGCGAGACGGTTCGTGATGACTCTGGAAAACAGCTTGTAGACATGGCTCAGAAGTGAGATGGGCCTATAATTCTTGAGCAGGGCCTTGTCGCCCTTCTTAAAGAAGAGTACCACCACACTTCCGCTCCATGCCTGTGGTGTTTTTCCCTCGAATATGACGGAATCAAACAGCTTCTGAAGGGCCTTAAGGATCGGTTTACCACCCGCCTTTAGGAGTTCGGCTGTAATTCCGTCATCACCCGGTGCCTTGTTGTTATTAAGCTGCTTCAGAGCCATCCTAATCTCGTACAGGCTGACGTCCGGGATATCTTCGGTATAGTGTCGGGTCAACCTAGCTCTTGGGTCGTTTGCTAGATTCGTAGTGGGTTTTGTGATTGACGTGTATAACTGTCCATAAAAAGCCTCGATCTCTCCCAGAAGCTCCTGTATGGCTCAGAGGTAGCTAGCTACTTACAGTTCAGTTGTTGGATGTGAGTTGACGAAAACCACAGACTTCACAATAACTAAGTTTATTCGCAAAAGTTACACTAAGTTAAGTTGGATGCTAATCCGCGGTAATAGCGCTACGGCAGCTATTGGTCAACTAAAATTATTATAATTAAAAGTATAAAAGTAAATAAAATGAGTAGTGAAAAGTAGGTCGCGGCGTCAGCGATTTGCCTGTACGTGAACCGTACATGCTCCCGAGGGAAAAGTGGGATGAGCATCCATTACAAATCAAATAATAGCTAATATAAAAAGTGTACAGTAAATAGTAAACAATAGTAAATGTGTATAAGTATATAAGTATAAGTATAGTTGTCACTTAATTCACATCGTCAAAGTGAAATGCTTTCTTTGGCTGTCTTGCTTCGCTGTAAACGGGCTCCGCTGCTGTCGAATGTATTTCCTGTAGCTCGATGTCCTCTCCCAAGTTATTCCTTCCTCTAGGTGCCACCCCAGTTTTGGCGCCTTTCTTTGTTTTGCACCATCGTTTCATAATAACATAGAGGGCAAGCACAGCGATTCCTCCCAACAGCAAAGAAGTAACGGAGTAGAGGTAGATGTCGTGACTTGACAAGTCCGACACCTTTGGTAATATTTCTCTGCTCTTTTGGAATTCCAACTGCTGGTCTATTTTTCTTGTTTCTGCAGTTGGCGTCTCTTGTTCTGTTATGTTTAGTTTTGCATTATTCCAGCCAAGGTCAAAGATGTGGTTTATTGTTGAATTTATCGTTGGTATTTCTATGTCTGGTTCCATGTTAAAACTACTTCCCAGCTGATTCTGTGTAAATATTGTGGTGTCCTTTTTCTGTAGTATGCACTTTGATTGCAAGGTAATGACTCCAGTCCCGTCAATGACCGCTGGTGTAACTTGATCGTTACATATGACGCGCATCAGCTGTTTTCCGCATAATGTAAATAGCCACATGTTTGATTTGTGAAGCTTTGTCCAGGTTTCCTTGCATGTTACGTCTTTGAGGACGCATGATAAAGACTCTTGTTGGTTGAAGACTTGGGCCTCACATGGGGCGTCTTTATCGTGCATGTTGTACACAGGATTACGTGAGATACAGATAAATTCGTCTTCTCCGTATGAAGTACATTGGCGCATATCTTGATCTTCCATTGTAATGTAAGAGTTTTTTCTGAAGTTTATTGCGATGAAACTTGAAGTTGGTTGTATGAGTTTTAAATGTCCGTGTCTAAGGAACGGTATCGGAATGACTCGATATATCTTGTAGTCTTCATCGCTCAGCAACGGGATGTGTATTTCAAATAACATATAGTTTTTTGTTATTCGAGCCTTCACATGAATCAGGTCATAGATATTTTTCAAATCCCTTTGAATGTCCTTTACAGGTAATGACAATCCCTGTGGTAACCTTCCGGATATGATGTTTAGCTGCTCGATCAGTTGGTTGGCCGGAAATAAATGGGTATCTAAATGTCCTCTGTAAATGTTGGCGAGGGCATTTATCAACATTTCCAATATTCGATTTAAATCACTTAAAATCAAAGTTGACGTCACGGCAGCGGAATTTATGTCATTCATCGTGAATAGCATTTGCGCCTTGTTCTCTATTTTTGTGATTTCGCTGCAAGTTTGGCTCATATAGACGCTCAATGTCTTGAATTGTTTCTCCATGAAGGCGGTGTTTCTTTTTATTATATTGTTTTCAGCCTCTACAATTAAGGTTTGGTTCTTCATAAGTTGAAGTAGGTAGTCATCATTTGATTGTAGATTCTGTATGTCTCTTTCGTACTTTTCTGCAAAGTCTGCGTCAAGCACTCCGAAAAGAGTTCTTGCTAACTTCCCAACTCCATCAAAGTATCCTCGTTTTGGTCTTGAGTGTTGAGTGAGCAGCATAGAGTTGTAGTCGGCTAGGTGACTCAGTTCATGACGTAGGTGGCTGACAATTGTTTCGCAAGGCGTGTATTCATGTGATATCCTTTGGCATAGTTTATCTATTTGGTTGACATAATCATTGATCCGATCCGTTGCTTGCCAGTATGATGTTAAGTTGTAGTAAACCAATAGAGTCCATTCGTCATGTATTAGTTGTATTTTTCCTGCTTCATCGAAGTAAATCGGATGGTTGCTCGATATAGCTGAAATCTTCAAGTTATTAGTAGTTGGCGCTGATTGAGCATATCCCGTCATTGCTAACATGGATAAAAGAACAAGTGACAGCCAATTGTTCTTGTGTTTTATTGTGCCTCCTCGTTTTTTAGTTTCCGGAGTAGGTGTCGTTTTTTCTTCCTCTTCGTTTACTCTTTGTTCTTCGAGTTTCAGCGGTATCGGTGAAAGCTTCGTTATTGGCCGTTTAAGTGACCCTTTCCTAGTTTTCAAGGTAACAACCCGTACTTGACCATCAGCGCCTGGATGAAGTTCCTGAACTCTTCCTATAGCCCAACGGCCAGGAGGTAAAAGTTCATCTTTTACTAATACTAGGCTGCCTTGTTTCAGGTTTTCTTTTGGTTGCTGCCATTTGCTTCGGATTTGTAGTTGGTGTAGGTATTCGTTCGACCAGCGCTTCCAGATGTGCACGTTCATTTGTTCAACAAGTCTCCATCTGTTTCTTAGATCGTGCTCAGCAAAATCTTGTTCTTCTTGCGGTAGTGACAATAGGGGGCCGCCAATGAGGAAATGACCGGGAGTTAGGTATTCCAGATCTTCGACATCTTCTGTCAGTGGACACAGCGGACGAGAGTTAAGACAGGCTTCAATTTGATTTAGTAATGTAGTGAATTGTTCGAAAGTGAGCTTCTGTTCCCCTAGTACTCGATGTAGGTGATATTTCATGGCTTTGACTGCAGCCTCCCACAGGCCTCCAGCTGTTGGCCAAAGAGGGGCATTGAAATGCCACTCAATTTGTAAGTGGCTCATCTCATCGAAGAAGTCAGAAGTCTTAAACGTTCTGTGTTGTTCAAATTCCTGTTGAAGTAGTTTTGCTGCGCCCACAAAATTCGTTCCATTGTCGGAAAATACGTGTCGGGGTGTACCCCTGCGGGCACACATCCTTTTGAATGCGGCAAGGAACGTTTGCGTGGTCAGGTCCGACACCAATTCCAAATGCACAGCTTTGGTCACCATGCATATGAAAATCGCTATGTAAGCCTTGCAAGTTTTGACTCCTCTTCCTTTGTTGATTTTCACATCAACATGTCCGGTATAGTCGACGCCCGTGTTTGTGAACGGTCTTGATGGAGTTACACGCTCCTTTGGCAAGTCTGCCATCAGTTGGACGTTTCGGTTTGGTTTGAAACGATGACATCGGACGCATTGTCGAAGCTCCTTCTTGACTGTTCTGCTGCCTCCAATGACCCAAAATTTTTGACGTAAATGGGCCAAAGTGAGCCGCGCGCCTCCGTGGAGAGTGTCGCGATGAGCCTCTTGAATAATAAGCTCCGTTAATCTTCCTGTAGCCGGAAGTATGATTGGATGTTTAGCTTCGGGAGATAAAGTTGAGTAGGCTAGTCGCCCCTTCACGCGCAGTATTCCACTGTCGTCGAGAAATGGAGTTAACTTCAGCAAGCTGCTTTTTGTTGATATTGGTCGATTTTTCTTCAAACGTTCAATTTCGTTGCCATAGTTTTCATTTTGGACGTTCTTGATGACCAATTCTGTTGCTCCCATAATTTCTTGAGGTGACAAACACATAACCTCTTTTTTGTTACCGCAGTCGGTTAAGTTATTGATGAAGTTTAGTGTGCGTCTTTGCTTACGAATGTTGTTCAATCGTAGAATCCATCCAAGCACTCGTATTACACGTTTATAATTACTGTTTTTATTCAGTAATGTATCAATTATTTCACAACTCTTGTATGTGACTGCGCAGCGGTTTTTTTCTTGCAACTCAGTGTTTGTTGTATAGGTCAGGCGATTGTCTTGATGGATTTCTGGCATGTTTGCTTTTAACCAATTTGGATCTCAACTCTTGGATTTTAACCTATGGTGGAATGGACTCCACCATAGGTTAAAATCCAAGAGTTGAGAAGGTGTGAGCCCTCGAGTTGCACAGTCAGCAGGGTTTTCTTCTGACTTCACATAGTTCCAGCAGTTTGCCGAGATAATGCTATTTATTTGTTTGACTCTGTTAGCCACATATTTCTCCCATCGGTTTATATCGCCCTGCAACCACGCTAAAAACAACGCTGATGCCAAGATGCTGAACTAGTTTCTCCGCCTCACCTTTCAGCTTTGTTTTTAAGTGTTGCATTTTTTGTGCTTTCGAAAGTGTCGGATTGTTGTGTACGCTTTCGAGGTAAAGGTCTCTAAAGGTTAACCACTGGTTATAGTTTCCATGAAAATCCGGTATTTGAATTTTTGGCGTAGATTTTTCATAATGTGCATTATTCCAGATGTGGTGTTGTAGTTTCCTTTTCAGGTCATCATAAAAGTTTTCTGCTGTATCGTATTTCTGTTGATAAACTGAGTCCTCTTCTTGTAGTATGTAGTCTAGTTCCCAATTTACCTTTTCGATATGCTCCCATTTAGTTTTCAGGGTGCTCAAGTTGTCTTCTAATTCCCATTTTTCCATCGGTACCGCCAATGCTATACTTATCTTCTCCACAGTGCGTTCGAATGCCCTAAAGTTGCAGTATTGTTGACGTAAAAGATCTTGTTGCTTTTCCGTCGACTCGCTTGTTTCCCGAGGAGGTACGTGGAATTTGAGATCGTCGAAAGTAAATTTTGATTGCCCCATACCTTGCTTAGGCGTCGCAGGTGGTTGTTCTATCTTACTAGAAGATGCAGACGGCAATTCCGCTTTACGTTTCAACATGTCTTGCAGCACTTCTTCATACATCTTCTTCGTACTATTGAAAATGTCGTCGTTGAAGTATTGAAGGTCCGTTGCTCCAGACTCTTCAAGTAGTTGATGGTTGTGAACAAACTTCTCCCAGTTATTGTTCAGCTTAGAAAGACGCTCCTCCAGGTACGCCAAGTTCTTCCTGGTGGGACTATCCTTCTTGTAGTTGCTGCAAATAAGCTTCAAGTCCCTGAAGATGGTTTCTTGACGGCTTATCAGTTCTGTTACGCTCTGAACCATTGTTATTAGTTATTGGTTTGACCGTTGGTAGAGTAGAGTTGTATCACCGCAGGTACTAGTTCACCAAAGTTGCGAAGTTTCCGCAGGTTTTGGATCTTGAGTGCGTCGTCACCCCAGTAATGCGATCCGCTCTTCTTAGACCGATTCGCTAACGTTAATAGAGACAATACGCACCTGTTATCCGGCTCGAAGGACCACTTTTATGTATGGCTCAGAGGTAGCTAGCTACTTACAGTTCAGTTGTTGGATGTGAGTTGACGAAAACCACAGACTTCACAATAACTAAGTTTATTCGCAAAAGTTACACTAAGTTAAGTTGGATGCTAATCCGCGGTAATAGCGCTACGGCAGCTATTGGTCAACTAAAATTATTATAATTAAAAGTATAAAAGTAAATAAAATGAGTAGTGAAAAGTAGGTCGCGGCGTCAGCGATTTGCCTGTACGTGAACCGTACAGCTCCGATTTGGCGGATATGACTCTGCCATCTTCGGTCTTCAGTTTCGTGAGCTGGCTCTGCCCAATAGACAGACCCCACTCAGCTCAACTATTTTGAAGGGAACTGAATGACCCAATAACCCGTGCCACCATCAGCGAGTCATTTGAGTGAGCATGACAAACTGCCATCCTCGTAATGTCAAACAAGTTGTAACCTAATAAAAATGCTTCATGGTACTTCAAATTCACAAAACTTGAAAAAAAGTGCTTCTACATTATACAATGCTATTGTTTCCAAATGCAAAAGGTAATAAATTAGCTCTATTGAAATAAACAAATAAAATAAGACAAGAAACATTTCGAAAACAATAATACAAAAAGGGGAATAGTAAGTATCTCTTCCAATATTTATATATATATATAAAAAAAACTAATTTGAAGGTTGTGGCTGTGGAGCAGGACCGGCATTTAGCCAAGCGTTTTTATTAAGAATATAATCTTCCAGTTTATAATACGCTTGTCTACATATATCATACATATATCCCAATGAAAGTTCCGTCAAAAAGAAGCCCAAATTACTCCTTGTAAAATCAGCTATCCGTCAGTGAAAATCCTTGTAAGTCAGTCCAGCCGTTACGAAGATGTCTATTATCCCCGGGAATTAAGATGAACTACCTCCCGCAAGAATCAAGATCGCCCTCGAGAAATAAGTCCCGTCCCGCAGAAATATAAAAATTAGATTAAGTTACTCATTATAACATATAATTATAATGCCGTTTCGGATGTTAGCCGGAACAAACCGATAACTAATTAAAAATTCACTATATACACTTTGATATACATTTAGTAAACAAATGTTTTTTTTGATAGTACAAACAGACACTTCAATTTTATTTAAGATACAAAGAAGCGAGGCGGATGACAGGGTAGGTTTGTGAACATTTAAGTGATAAATGTACGTCTAAAATAGAGTGAATAAATAGTGATAATATTAGATTATAATAACTAAAAAGTGTAAAATAAAAATGAAATAATAAAACAACCCGACTGCGAAAAAAAACTTTAAATAAAAGCTGAAAAGAAAAAATAAAACAAGTTCAGTCCAGTAGCGTAGAAACAAATTTAATTAAAACAAAACTGCAACAGTCGGGATCCATTAAACTAATCTGGACTAAAATCATTCCATATACTATGGGTCCCGATCAAAAATGAGTTCTAAAAAGGCAAAACCGGGACCACCTGGCGTTAAGCTACAAAAATGCCTTTATCGCGTTTAAAATTGCGCAACTACTTAGGTGTTTTTTTTTTTTTCGGTGGGAAAATCATCCAATGACATCCCCCGCTCTTGCCCAACCAGCAAAAACTAGGCTTACAACAATCTCAAGACTACTGTTTTTTTGCTCTTACATCACTCCTATATAATGATATAAGCCTGGCATTGGGCACTAATTATAAGCATATTTAGTTTAAATATCGTTCTAATATCAGTCAAATTGAATGCTGTTTGCACTTACTGAAATCTAGACAAAATTAATTTAAGCCGACTTAGGCTAATATTGCTTTTACGTAAGTATCTTGTAAGCCTGCATAGTAAAAGTAAAATTAGTTTTACGGTAAGTAATCATATTGGAATTTATTATTTACTGTTAATTAGACCTCGTTTTACGCTTCAAAATTCATGCGCCTTGTTAAATAAGGTATTTCCTGTTCTCGTTTAATTGTTTTATTTGTTAATTGGTATTGATAGTGTCGCCATTAGTATAGCTGCATTTTACAAGCGCAATAATAGACTAATGTAAGATTGTTTACTCTAATTTTAGCATTTGGTATACTAAAGATAACTCCGTATTGGAATAAATTAGGGTTCCTCGCAATTTTACATATAACCTTAAATCGACAAAGAAAAAAAAAAGAACTTAATCTTAAGGCTATACGGACACGAAGTTGGCGCACTAATATCGCAAAAATCACTCTAATATCGTACTTATCCAGTGCTATTGATTTTATATTAGTTTCAAATAAGATCAGAAATGCACGTACTCACAGTACTCTTATGCTATGCTGATATTAGTCTCACATCTTACAATAGCATTTAGCAAGTCTAATATAAAATCAAACGAGCTTAGAAAATACCCATATAAGAGCAAGTTTTTCTCAAGTGCAACTAGTCTTAGTAAATGCTCTTACATACATATATGAGACTTGGTTATGAGACTGAGCGTTCTTGAGACCATACCGGCTTGTCTAAAAGTAATATAGGATCGATGGTATGTTCTAAAACAAATATAAGAGCGCTTTAAGCCTACCACTCTTAAAAAGTGCGAGTTCTGAGACTGTTTTGCTGGTTGGGTGGGCAGACGGGAGGGTGTGTCAGACTTTTACTGACTAAAAACCCACTCCTGTTCCTTCGTTGCCTTTCATACCAGGGCCGAGTCTTCCGAGTCAGAAGCAGACCCTTGGCTCCAGTAGTTCGACCCTACTCGGACCCTATGGTTTGCTGACATCTCCTTGAGGCGCGCGTGGAACAGTACGCGCTGGCGAAGACTTGGGCTCGGTCCGGACAGTTACCGGACGATCGGACTGCGAGCTACCCATTGTTCGCCGTCCGCAAGCCCGCGCCTACAGTGGCCGGAAATCGGGATCGGCGCGGCCCTTACCGCCATAATTATGGCGTGCCCAGCACTGGGTTGCGATAGTAATAGTAGATAATCTAGTTTTAAGGACATATTTATATTTATCAATCTGTTCGACACAATTATGTTGTTATGAATAAAGATACTACTACTACTAGTCGCTGTCGCCATTCCACCATGAGATCCCGCCGGAACTCTGTCTGCTATGCCGCGACAAGCCACGGCAGGGGAGTTTCGCCCCGGCTTTGCATTTCCACATGCAAATCGTGCATGCGTGCAAGGACTGTTGCCTCCACATCCCATGGTGGCAGGCCAGCAAAGAGGCTCGCCGCTTTGCGGTAAACCCTCTGGCATGCCTTCAGCTGGGCCGCCGGTCGCTCTCGCAGCGACAGTGCCCACACTGGCAGCGCTCCATAAAGGGCCATGGACCGAACGATTCCTGTGCAGAGCCTCCGGCAGGAGGCGTCTGGACGCCCCTAATTTGAGCAGGAGCCTCTTGAGGACAGCCCCAGTCCGAGTCAGTTTGGGAGCCAGACTTCGGAAGTGCACATATGAGGTGTAAAATTTATAGAGGTTTTTGAAGGAATTCATAATCTATTCCTTCTTGTGTGTGTGATCCATCAAATAAAAAAACGAGCTATAAATACGTCATTGCATCGAATGCAAGTAAAGTATGCAAATTCGCTCATTCTATAAAATATGGGACAGTTTGTATTTTATCTCGTTGAAGACAGTACGTAGTATACACCGTTACTGGAAACCATTGACACGAAGATCACTCATGTTGTATCGTCGGCCGTAGGACGGCGGTATCATGGTGAACAACCCGACGGGCGTGGGCGTGCACGAGGCGCGCCTCCTGTTCGGCGCGCGCGCACTGCAGCGCGGCACCGTGGTGTCCGTGGGCACGGGCCGCGCGCTGGCCGCGCACACGGACTACCGCCTCATGTCGCGCGCCATGAGCGCGCCCGGCAACAGCGCGCCGCAGGCCACCAGCTGGAAGGACAAGTTCAACAAGATCCTCGACTCTGCCACCGATACTGAAGGTAGGCACCGACTTCTAACCGACTTTATAAAGGTGTTAGTTCCCAGGGGCAAACAAAACTTCGAGAGAAAACCGGCATGAATATACTCAGTTTTGATACATGTGAAATCTAGTGTTCTGCTTTCAGCCCATGTCTTGTCACAGAGCTTGGATAATAGTAAGTCTACCTATGAAGTGGCCGTTTGCCGTTCGCTTTGGATTGTCTTAGAATTATATTCGAATATATTTTTATACTCTTTCAAAATTAGTTATTCAATTATCTCTTATTTGTTTTTTCTGCAATATATAATTCCTTTAGGGGTGCACTTGGTGATGAACGACCTGCTTCCGGCCGGCAGCTACTACCGCTTCAACCCGCCGCTCATGCAGGACTGCGCCATGGACGAGATAGACACCGCCAAGCTCGACAACCTCGTCGTCGACACGCACGCTTACATACGGTATGTGACTTTGCAACCGTCTGTCCGTCCGTCGTTTGTCTGTGCAGTTGTACTGACTTTGTAACCGTCCTTCCAGTATTTGGAACACAAATCTCTCGATACGATTACTGTAAAAATAATGTTTTTTTAAAGCATCGTTCCATTACTGTACTTTTTTAAGTGGATACTAAAGAATATGGTTAAAAATAATTTGATGACTCGAAGAAAATTGTTTTACCCTACTGCCCTTCGCTATACTTTAGAATCATAAATGACAAGAATGTTTAGGTAGTAACTATATAGGTATATAGGTAGTATATATATTAAAGATATTTGCTAAAACGGATTAAACTAAATCACATTCTGAGTGAGTGTTTTTAGTTTGACTCACGCATACATCCAATCACACTCAAACACACACACCACAGAATCTTCACATACATTACATAACAATCAACACACCCTCCTATGCATCACACACGCACATTTCACTAAACACAAAAAAGAGAACATTACTCACTTCCTTAATAAATAATGTCAGAAAATAATGTTGTAATTTATTTGTTGGCAAAGCTTGAAATTCAATCTGTTGGCACATATTATTGTATAACATTAAGGGAAATGGCACTGATAACCGTAATACAGGCATTGCCCAGCTCGGTTACAGAAGCTACATCCAATACCTTAAAATTATCTTGCTTAACTGTACTTACCTGTTATCCTAGTACTAAGCTTTTTTGAAATAAACTATTATTATTACTATATCTGTATGCGCAGGCGCAACCAGCACAAGTTCGAGCAGGCCGCGGCTATGCTGACGCGGCGGCGCGGGCTGGCGCAGCGCCTCGCGGACTACGCGTCGCACCGCGCCACGCTGGCCGGCGCCATCGCGCACAACTGACGCGCGGCCGCCGCGCTCGACCGAGAGCGCTACCGGCAGTGACTGAACGCTCCGCGTGTTACATACTCTGTGGTGCGACGTCTGAACTGACGTGACATGAGGTGTTCAAGTGAACACTCCGTGTGCTTCATACTCGGATGTGTGTGTGATGCTAAGTTTCTGTCGAGTGATGCCGACTGTAGTGACGTTAAAGTGATACCTAGCAATATTATTATGTAGTGAGTGGACGACGACACAATTTGTATTCAACACGAACTCAGTTTGTCAAATAATGTGTTATTGGTTGAAATGTGACAAAAGTGAGCATGCTACACCTTTTCTCAGTAAAAAGATTGTTAGCATGCAGTTTGTACACGATTGTAAAATCTTTTTCAAGAATAACCAAGAAAGTTTTTAAAATGTTATCTTTGAAGTGTTTTCGTGCTGAATATAATCAGCTTTGTTCTAAAAGAATACAGTGAGGTGTCGACGTGTCGCATCGAATAGTGCCGGCCAAGCCTCGCGCGATTTAGATATTATTTAGTTTTAATTGACTTGTACATAGATACTCTTCCTAAGTACCTAGATGTAGTAGCATCTCAACGATGGTATTCCTCTTGTACCTATGTACCTTTTCACGTTTTTTTTCGTCGTTTTATAAAGTAAACAACATTTTATAACAGTGCATTTTGTAATTAGAAATAATCTTAAAGATGTAAAATATTGTATTTTTAAGTGTCACCGTTGTAACGAAGATGAAACATAAAGTGGTACAGTCTGGTATATTTGTCTTTGGTTGTCGTGTCATGACGAATGAGCATCGTTTTTTTTAATGTTGCCCCACCGTGGGCGCTAACATGTAGATTCGTATACACGAAACACCCAGACCTGGAACAAAATCTCACCACCGAAAGATTAGTTCTGTGCGGCAACGAGCCGGCCCCGTCACGCGTGTGATGCGTGTTTACCAAACAAGACCAAGACAAATTCCCGTTACATTTGTGTTACATATAGTTACAATCTAGTCATTAGTTACATTTTTGTACGCGACCAAGTAGTCGCATGCGACTGATAAGTACACGTCTGCGCCTCGAGTTTGGTCTTGATGGGCTATCTGCAGCTATCGTTATTACTTGCTTGCGACGACTTTGTCGTACGATCCATGGTAATGTAACCGTTGCCTGTAGGCCTGTGAACCTGTTCAGCTTTAATATTATTGACGTCACAGCTCAGTAGCCACTAGTTGTTCTCTTCGTCCGTCCCGGCTCCCATTATGTGGGGTCCCCACCCCAGAGTCTGAGGTCGGGTGGGCTCAGTAGCCAGTAGTTAGTAAAACAGTTTACAATTTTTGTTAAATCTACGAATGTGATAAATAAATGAATATGATTTTGAATATGGCATTACTGTTTATTGATAAGAAGCAATCGAAATTAATTTCCCTTCTAAACCTAACACCCAGTGAACAAAAATTCGCTAATAACTTAAAAATGGTAGTAATTAGGTAGCGAGTAATAACCTTAATCCTTGACTCATACGTAACATCGCTTCAGTTACACAACTATTATACAAGAAGCCAGATTCAATACCAAAAAGTAAGATCCAGAAGGTCGGCTCCGTACAAACGCACACAGACAAGTTTTGACAACTATGTGTGTGTAGTGGATATTGTGAAGCAACGGAAGTTACTTACTTACTACAGTACCTACTCGAAATGAAACAAAGGTAGGTATATTAGACCAGCTCCGCTAAATAATTGCTTAAGCGCAGGCCACACCGCCAGCTAGCGGGCGGGTGGGCGAAGCGAACGAAAACTATACAAACTACGCGAAATATTGGCGAGCTAAACTATGGGGTTCACACCGAAAACTACGGACAGACGAGCACTACACTGCTATTCGAAAGACGAGCGTCGACTAGTCTACTCGAAACGGGGAGGACGGGCGAACGAACCGGGCGCGCCAACGAGGTGAACGAGTAGCTTCGCTGGAATCGTCGGATATTTCGTTAGCTTAGCTCGTTAGGTTAGTCGGTAGCTCGCGGTGTGAACCGAAGTATGTAAAGAGGTGAAACGATGTTCGCCCACCTAGCCCGCCCGCTAGCTGGCGGTGTGCGCTGGCGCACTGCTAGAGGGGGGGGGGCTGATAAGTATTGGCGAACTATTGGCAACAGAAGAACACAACAAACATGAAAAAAAAAAACAGAAGTTTTACGCGCTTATGCTAAACGTCACGAAGCGCGGAGATGCACAGAATGAACAAAAAAAATCCTCCCCTCCACGCCTTTTCTGTCGTGTCCAGTCGTCTACGGGCCCCCCACCCCCCACGCTCCTCGTTGTATTCTTCTGATATGAGTTCTGTTATATAAAAACGTAAAATATAAATGTGACAACTTGTCAAGGATCTTGTATACCCTACGGACTAACTGGATTGATTACGAAGCAATATTATAAACTCTTAAGTGTACTTTATTTTCATTAAAAATAAGTTCATATTTCTTTTATTGATTTACTATTTTAGCAAATTAATTGTTATTATTTTTGTCATTGCAGCATTTTATATTCATTGATGCTGCAGATTTCTATATATCGACAGCGAAGTACCAGTGACTCCTAACTGGCTATGAAATCTGAAAAAATAGTTTAATTTATTGAGGTCAATTTTTTTTTATTAATATATTTTCTTTAATAATGGACAATTTGGTAATTCAAAATATTTCATACATTGCCTGGACGCTCCAGGTATTCTATACATTGCCTAGGTATTGTATAGAATACCTGAATTATACAGAGTGCCGGTAACCTATTGTATTAATAACATCTTGAACTTCTTTAGAACAGAATAGTCCCGTAGTACGAACTAGTCCATGGACACACTAGTAGAAAGAGATAACATACCCTTTTGTACGAGGGGTCGAGGGGTATGTTATCTCTTTCTATAACGTAGTGATTATATACTCTCTGTCTCTTTCTACTAGTGTGTATCGTACTCTTCGGTACGTTTTTGAGGTTGACGTAATCAATCCAAATAGTACTTACCTATATAAAATTCTTGCAACTTGCCTTGATTTGTAGAATTGCCGATCTCGTCACTTGACTTGCGATTCATTTGTTACGCTTCGAATAATTTATTTTAGAAACCGGAGCCAATAATAATTGAAGTCGCCGAATGTGTTTAGGTACCTACTTACCCGATTTCGTCCGTCTGTTTTCGTTCATTGTACCTACCTATAGAGTTGACCTTTTGACCATATAGTCTCTTTGTTAACAAAAAACAGTAGTTCGAGACGGTTCGGAAACACGCATCACGTAGCGGTACCTCAACTCAGGCGGCAGGCGGCACTCTCACTTTCACTTGTGACGCGCCGTGGCCGTGGCTGCATGCCGGTAGAATGTAGGTGCATATCTACCCCAAGGAGGATAGCTTATAGTACCTACATGATATTTGATGTGTATTGAAAATACTCATTATTTGTCTCAGACATAAATAAGTAACCTACGTGCCTCCTAGTAAAGCGTTTTTTTGTAAGGGTTCCGTACTTATCAGACATAAATCTGTAAGAAGTGATCGCCCGCGCCGGCCCCAGCACGTTCGGCAGTTGTACGGTGGGGGCCGTCATTAACATTCAAATCGTGCTTTCCCTCTACTCCACGCGACCGTTCCACCAGACAGTTTTGTAGCATAGACGGCAAGCCACGCACATAGGTACCTACGCAACATTACGAAATTTTATCGAAAAAAAAATAGTTCGGATAGTGGCGGGAATACGAAGTTGCCAGTGTAGCTTTAGTGACAGTGTTGGAAACATGCAGTGCCTCAAGTATATCTTGGCGATGGTTTGTACTTCGATTATATTTGAAATTATTGAGTTTGTGTGTTGTGAAACTGTAATTTTTTCATGTAACCGATGAGTCACGACACAAGGACGATCATCGTTTGTAAGAGTTTGGTGACTTAATAATACTAGGCTTGGTATGTTAGTTGGTAGAAATTCAGAACCAAATGTAAGTATACCTACCTAAAATCGGTAGGTACCTACCAAATGCTGCAGTAAGTACTAACTTAGGTACCTAGTTATTGTACGGTCAGCTGCACCTTAGTAGAGAACCTAATTGCAGTACCTACATTTGAAATAGGAAACACCCCACCTACTAACAAGGGTATAATCAACTTTAAAAAAAACAAACACCTATCTATTTTAATGGACAAGCAGATGACTACGATAATACCTACCTACGCTTTGTTATTGCGGTAAAACATAGGATAAAGTTGTCACTAGCGAGCGACACATCGCAATAATTTAGACTGCTCTTCAGTACCTATCAGATCAGATCAGGCCGGATCGGGGTGACCCGCTCCACACCCGCTCACCGCAATCTGTCGTTTCGAGGCTGAGTGGGTCACTGACATTGTTTTACTTTTCCTCTTCGAAGCACATTATATGTAAGTTCCGACTATCGCTTCTAGATGGCGGGATGGACAAAACAAATGAATAATTTTTCCCATTTGACTGAATGGGAAAAGTTTTGCAAGGCTCACTAGCCGTTCGCTAAACCCGGTTTTGGAAAATAAATTATCGACATGCTACAAATTGAACGCAAATCAAGTGATGATCACCTAAGTAGGTAATTAGTTAATTACACAGCAGTTATAGTTATGGTCATTATTATTTATTAAGTTTTGGTTTCAGAAAGTGGGTCTATGTGTGGCAGTGGCGCCCAAACTCTGTTTTATCAAGCTTTATTTAGCACACAAGTAGCCTATTTATTACTTTATTAGGTACAGGTAGACTACCTACCTATACCTACCATTCTAAAAAGTTTGAAACGAAAGATTTACACATGAAAATCAGACTTATAACCTGTCAATTTAAACCAAAGACTTGGGCACATAAGATTATTTTCGCTGACGTGACAAACGACATCACAACGGCCCATGATGAAGCGCTAGAGCAAAAGCCAATGTCACAGAAAGATGAAGTGCGCATTAATCATCATGCTGATTTTCCTCGAAGACTGGGATAATGGACAAATGTCTGTGGGAGGTCGGAAAATACCAAATCAAAAGTTTGCACATGATTCTTACCCTCCTAGGCTTAACTAACGACTCGACTTTGAGACGCTTCTCGGTCGCTGGAGACTACAGCGCTGGATTTTGGACTCGCAATCAACCGCGATAAGACTAAAACGATAATTGTGGACCGTGCTGACAATAACCAACCAGACGTCCAAGATTTAGCGGGGTGCGAGGTGTCAAGAACTACATACACTTGGGCTCCACGATCATCAATGATGGAGGCTGAGAGGATGAAATAATAATAATAGACCAGAGATCCATAGTTTCAGTTACATTAAATTGATACTTACTAAATAAAAATAAAAAGACATACAATAAGCCTACTTCACATACCTGAAACACGGTATGTGTACCGCCATCCAGTGAGACACCATTAGGCTATCCACCCTGCCGGCTACAGTAGCCACGAGGCTATTGGGGCTGTCGCGCATCCGACGCATCAGTAATGCGATTCGCAGCCGCAATAGTGAGACGAAATCCGGAACACGCGCGTCCGCGAACATCTCCGACGTGCTACAGAAACGCGGCAACCCCAGCATTTCCCGGAACGCGTTATTATATTGGACTCGTAGAGCATTGTACGAGCCCTGTGTATAGCTGACCCACAGGGCGCACGTGTACAGCGACTGGCAGTAGGCCCTGAAGTGTTATTTTAACCTCTCGCGTACACCGTGCGAGCCTGCGAGCCAGCATGTTACCTGACAGCCAACGCTCTACGTTCCCTCTCTAAGTCAGCGTCATCCGACAGACTATCGGTGACCCAGTGTTCCAGATATTTAAAACGAATGACCATGAGTCACCGCATAGTCTTCACAGCTTCGGAGAAGCCTTCTTAACGCACTAATCGATGGGCTCAGCAACACCATATCGTCCGCGTAGCTAATATTATTGACACATTGCCCTTCAATGGAGCAATCGATTTGGGTGTTGCTGAGCTCTCAAATCAGCGGGTTGACATACACGTTGAAGAGCCTAGGTGAGCTGAGCCTCCCCTGCCTCACGCCGCACTCCAACCTGTACTCATCGGATATAGCACCAGCCCATCTAACGCAGTTGGCCTGGTTGCTGTACCAGTACCTACTTCAGTACAGCAATCAGTCCCCCAGGAAGGTCTGTGTCATGGGTGAACTTCTTCCAGAGGCAGTCATAAAAAACTAGGTCGAATGCCCTGGAGAGATCCAAAAAACACGCATTTATAGGTGTTTCCCTTGCTGCATAGTATTGGACAGTATGCTTGAGACAGAGGATCGCTGTTTCAGTCGACAAATGTGGTCTAAACCCAAATTGGGCGTCATGTACGATGATATATCTATCCAGTTGCATTTTCATGGACCGCGCAACGAACCAATGTTTTGATCCTGAATTAGAACTCAATAACAAAGAGAGATTATTGTGGTCTGTGCAAATACGAATCCTCAAGTTCTTCGGGCATATCACCCGTAACGAGGACTCGAAGGATCGATTGGTGGACCCGTCTCCAACACGGTGAAGGGACCCATCAAATCTGTGACACTCCAGCATTAATAACAACTCCTAACTACTCCCGCCAAACACAGAGCTGCATGGCGTCGTATCACGAGAGAGGCGGTGGCGCACGACTCGGCCGAGACAAGACCTCGACCACTCTGTCCGTACACGACTAAGAACTTAGAAGAAAACCTATACCAGAATTAGTACTTAAATAGAGTGTGCTGCTCGAGAATTTATGTTATGTATTCAAGATTACGCTCATGTTTCCAGATGGTGGTGTTGCTCTCCTCGCTGATGGCGGCCGACGGTACCATACCGCAGCCCAGGGCACCCAACTTCCAGTACTTTGAGCGGTAAACAACTTTACTACCTACCTACATCAAATAATGTACCTAGCGAGCATTCGCCTGCCGAAATTATTTAGCAAACATTCACTGCGAGCTTTTTCCATGTACTTGGGTGAATATTTGAGAGGCTCCAAATTCATGTCTTTGAAAATTTCTTGAGAACGCGTGTACGTATTTTAAAAAAAAGTGTTACTTTTAATAGTAAAAGAATCAACGAAAATGTTGCTCTAAACCACGATTGTAAAAAATTTATAATAAAAAAAATATTTAAAAAAACCCAATAAAATTGCCACTTTTTCACGTGTCGCCTCGGGCACACGCGGTATTTAATTTGATGATATAAAAAATTGTGACTTCATGGAGCTATTTGATGTTGAGTGCTGTAATTATACATAATAAATCTTCATATTCTTGATAAAATTACCAATGCCCGCTAAGTTAATAAATAAAAAACTCATGTTCAAAAAATGTGCGTCATTGTCCTGCGCTATGTTTGATTTCAATATTATGTCGAGTAAGAGACGGGAGGGAGGGAAATTAGTGGCTGGGCAAACAGACCTCCCCGCACCACAGTCGGACAACGTGCTTTGGTGTAGATATACACGCTCGTTTTTTGCAGGTAAGGCTTTGAAATTCATTCTCCAAAAAGTTTTATTGCAAACGTCATTTACATTTTCATTTGTTTACCCGTCAAATTCTATTGTTACACTATTCATTTAGCAAAAACGTATGAAGGTTTTGTATACATACGCAATTATAAAACGTTTTTTGAAATTCTACATGCGCAAAACATGTTTGTACAACTTTTTTTTCCGATTCATCATTTTTCTCAACGTCATTGTCATGAATTTGTACTGCCAGGATAATGATGCACGTTGAGAAGAATGATACTATGTGAAATTATAATGACACATGTTGAGGATAATGATGGGAGTTCGTAATATATGCATTTATTTAAGGTCTTTTCTCTTCTGGTTTGTGTAATTTCAAAGAAGGGCAGCTGTTCAGTTTATTTGAGGAAGAGAGGTAGAAGTTTGTACGGAACCCTCAGGGCGCGAGTCCGACTCGCACTTGCCCAGTTTTTTTTTAGGTAGTAAGTTGTTTTGTTTTTCAATAGAAACATCTTTTTGCATTATTTTGATCATATTCAAAGTGTTTCTTTTCCAGGGTATGAATTAGAACTGTTACCTTTTCATTTTTTTCTTGTTTGGTTTTATAACCATAATATATCTTATCTTGTTGTGGGGCTGGCCCTAGGCCAGAGCACTTCGACCCTTCTGGATCTTTTGTACTATTGCCCTCCCTTTTACTTAACCCCTAGCCCTCTGTGCACCTTCTTCGTGAGTCCCAGTATGGCCTTGATGGGGCTGAGCCTGTAGTCCTCTGGTCTTGGAAATGGTTGGCCCAGATACTCTAGTCTTTTGGAGCCTAGTGCTGCACAGTCGCACAGCAAGTGTAGTATATTCTCCTCTGCATCTCCACAGATCCTGCAAGTCGGGTCGCTTGCTAGTCCCATGTTGTGGAGCTGTTTGTTGGTGGCATAGTGCCCCGTGAAGACTCCTGTGATTGTTCGGAGCTGTGATCTGCTGTACCTCCATAGTTTTTGGGTCCAGGCCTTATCTATTTCATTGAGAAATAGCTTTGCATGCTTCTGACCTGTTGTGTTGCGCCAGTGTGTGCTGTGTATTTCCAACGCAGCTCTTTTCAATGCTTGGTTGATGACCCTTGGTGAGAGTCCTATGAAGGGATCCAATCCATATAGGGGTGTCTCGGATCCTTTCCTTTCCTTGCCAGAGTGTCGGCTCTTTCGTTGCCTTCTACTCCTGTATGACCTGGCACCCAGATCAATCTGACCTTGTTGCGCCTTCCTATCCGGTTTAGTATTTTAATACAGTTTAGTACCAGCCCAAAATGCACTCTATTGGACGTGAGTGCATTAAGTGTTCCTTGGCTGTCGCTTAAAATGTAGACAGTGTCTGAATGTAGATCTTAAACTCCTTTTTGAGATTATGAATGGTATGTATTTTGTCATATCACATACCAGAGAATGGGCAGCAGCATTCTCTGTGAATTGCAACAACCACACTGCGATCGCCAACCCGCATGCCAAGCGTGGCGATTATGGCAACCCCAAAATGACAAGCACAACCAAAAAATGGCCCCTAGTGCCTGGCAGGCCGTCTACCCTTGACTCCGGTAGTGGTCAAGGTTACGGCGAGGCAAGGGGTGCGAAGAATCTCCGGCTACCCCTTTAGAAAACGACGACTGGACCTGGCAACATATAACACGCGTACACTCCGGTCCGACGAGAAGATCACCGAACTTGAGGAAGAATTGAGCAGGTTACGATTTAGTATTGTTGGATTATCTGAAGTCCGAAGACAGGGGGAGGACACGATAATTCTCAAATCCGGTAACCTGCTCTATTTCCGGGAGGGTGACCAGCAGTCCCAGGGTGGTATCGGGTTTATCGTCCACAAGTCCCTTATATGAACAATGTGGTGAAGATCGAGAGTGTGTCGACCAGGGTGGCGTACCTTATATTCAGAATATCATCAAGATATTCGCTGAAGGTCATACAGGTTTACGCCCCGACCTCAACACATCCCGACGACGAAGTAGAATCCATGTATGAGGATATATCAAGAGCCATGCATGGTTCTAAGACTCACTTCACCGTGGTCATGGGGGACTTTAACGCGAAACTGGGCAAAAGAGACGGTGATGAGCTGCGAGTGGGGCAATTTAGATTTGGACATCGGAACCGCCGGGGACACCTACTGGCTAGTTATATGGAGAAGGAGGGCCTCTATATGATGAACTCCTTCTTCAAAAACATGAGCGTAGGAAGTGAACTTGGCAAAGCCCTGATGGTGCGACCAGAAATGAGATTGACTTCATCATGTCGACGAAGAAGTAAATATTCAATGATGTCTCTGTGATCAACGCAGTGAAAACTGGAAGTGATCACCGAATGGTAAGAGGCACATTGAATATCAATATCAAGCTTTGAAAGATCTCGACTGATGAAGTCTACGCTCCGTCCAGCACAGATCCAGATTCAAAACTCCGAGAACTTTCAGCTCGAACTTCACAATCGTTTCGAGTGCCTAGGTGGCTCAGTGGACGAATACAACGATGGGTTCTTGGAAACTGTCCATACGGTCGGGTTTAAGTTTTTAAAGACTCGTCGTACAAAGAAGAAAAGGCTCTCGGGTGAAACTCTCAAACTCTTGAAAGAGAGGCGTGAGATGATTCTGCAGTCTTCAGACGATGCGTGCATCTACCGGCAGCTCAATAGACGGATCTCCAAGTCCTTAAAACGCAATCTCCGCCTCTTTAATACCGAACGGATTAAAGACGCGATCGAGCGGAATAAGGGCTCCAAGGTTTTTGCAAGAGATCTGTCTATAGGGCAGAGCCAGCTCACGAAACTGAAGACCGACGGTGGCAGAGTCATATCCGCTGCGAGATTAGGATGGCTCTGAAGCAGCTTAAAAACAACAAGGCGTCGGGTGACGACGGAATTACAGCCGAACTCCTGAAGGCAGGTGGAAAACCGGTCCTAAAGGCCCTTCAGAGGTTGTTCGATTCCGTCATACTTGAGGGAAAGACGCCACAGGCATGGAGCAGAGGTGTGGTGGTACTTTTCTTTAAGAAGGGCGACAATGCCCTGCTTAAGAATTACAGGCCCATCTCACTTCTGAGCCATGTCTACAAGCCGTTTTCCAGAGTCATCACGAACTGTCTCGCGCGCAGGTTTGACGACTTCCAGCCTCCCTAACAAGCTGGATTCCGAAAAGTTTTCAGCACTGAAGACCACATACATACGCTCCGACAGGTTATACAGAAGACCGAGGAGTATAACCTGCCTCTATGCTTAGCGTTCGTGGACTACGAGAAAGCTTTTGATTCGATCGAGACTCGGGCTGTACTACAATCTCTCCAACGGTCCCAGATTGACTATCGATACATCGAGGTGCTGAAGTGTTTGTACGAGAACGCCACAATGTCAGTTCGACTTTAGGATCGGACCTCGAAACCTATCCTTCTGCAGCGGGGTGTGAGGCAGGGAGACGTCATTTTTCCGAAACTGTTTACGGCTGCAATGGAGGATGTCTTCAAGGTTCTGGACTGAAGTGGACTAGGCATTAATGTTAATGCTGAGTACATCACTCACCTTCGGTTTGCCGACGATATAGTAGTCATGGCTGAGACAACGGAGGAGCTCAGTACAATGCTCGGTGACCTTAGTAGAGCTTCCGAAAGAGTGGAGACTCTGCACTCGAAGTTGTAGACGATTACGTTTACCTGGGACAGACAATCCAGATGGGTAGGTCTAACTTTGAGAAAGAGGTCAATCGTCGAATCCGACTCGGCTGGGCAGCGTTCGGGAAGCTGCGCGGTATCTTCTCGCCCAACATACCACAGTATCTCAAGACGAAAGTCTATGACCAGTGCGTGTTGCCAGTGATGACATATGGCACTGAAACATGGTCGCTTACAATGGGCCTCATCAGAAGGTTTACAGTCATCTAAAGGGCAATGAAAAGGGCTATGCTCGGAGTTTCCTTGCGTGATCGCATAAAGAATGAAGATATCCGCAGGAGAACCAAGGTCGCCGACATAGCCCGAAGAATCGCCAAACTAAAGTGGCAGTGGGCAGGGCACATTGCTCGTAGAACGGATGGTCGGTGGGGCCGAAAAGTTTTAGAGTGGCGACCGCGCACCAGAAGGCGCAGCGTCGGAAGGCCTCCCACAAGGTGGACCGACGAACTGGTGAGAATCGCGGGAGTGCGGTAGATGCGAGACGCACAGGATCGGTCGTTGTGGAGACGCTTGTGGGAGGCCTATGTCCAGCAGTGGACGTCTTTCGGCTGAAATTATGATGATGATGATGTATTTTGTGACATCCCATGCCCATCATCCAGTCAAGTTCCCTGTTTGGTCTTGTGTTTGTATGGTTTGTTTTACATCCGGAGTTTGTCCAGTGCCCTATACTTTTGAGCCTATGAATGGCCCTTCTCGCCTCTAGTTCCACTTCAATGTGTAAAGGGGTGAGATTGAGCAGCGTTTCCATCGCCGCAGTTGGCGTGACCCTAAATACTCCTGTAATGGCCATGCAGGCAGTCCGTTGTACTTTGCTTAGGGCCTGTCTGCAAGTTGCCAGCTTGGTTCTGGTCCACCATACGATGCTCCCGTATATGATTAGCGGTTCCATCATGGTGTAGATCCATTTGATAACCTGGGGTCTAAGGCCCCATATTTTCCCATAGGCAGAGCGACACATGCCAAATACTCATAGAGCCTTGTTTGCTGTCGCTTCGACATGGCTTTTTCAAGTGAGTTTGCTGTCTAGGATTACTCCAAGATATTTTACTTCTGTGGACAACGCTAGTACGGTATCGTAGAGCTTTATGGTACCCATTGCTGTTAGGTCCCTCCTTCTGGTAAACGGGATGAACACCGTTTTGCTTGGGTTGATGGATAAATGGTTGAGTTTACACCACCTTTCAACCATGTTTAGTCTCTCCTGTATGATCCCTGACAGTGTTAGGAATTTTTTATAACCATAAATGAGGCTGTTAAAAATTTAAAATTGTTAATAAGTATTAATATTGTGAAAATGAAAAATTAATCAATGACTATGTTTAATTTATTTTTGTTAGACTTGTAAACTCAGTCACCGTATGATTGTGAAAATCGTGAGTTTATAGTTTGTTTAGTCTGGTTATGAACTAACGGTTTTTACGATCCTACGGCGAACAACTTTTAATATTTTGATATTCGACTGTTGATTTTGATACTTTTAATTTACATAATCTATCTGAATGCAATCATGTTTTTAGAAGTCTTAGAAGTTGGTTTTTGTTGGACTTATTTTGACGTTCGTTTATATTATTTGATTTGTGATACTTTAAACCAAATAAAAATATCATTTAGATACTTAATTATTTTTATTTTCATTTACCTTCGTCGTTTACAGAAGTACAAAACTAAATTCATGAGCATTATCATTATCCTCAACATATCGTCATTTTCCTAAGCTTGAAAATCATTTTTCTCAAATTACATCATTATCCTCAACAATGGTTAAAAACAATATATGAATATCTCCTTAAATTCTTGTTTATCTGGGGTAAATCTGATAAGAAACTTGTAATCTGAACATGCCTATTAACCTTTTGACGTGCGTAATTAGAGACACAATAGTAAGACAATGACTTGCGGGCGCCGGCTACCGCCTGAGCGTTAATGAATTAATACTATTAAAATTTAAGAGCGATGCACGCAGGTTTACAAGAATCCACAAAATGTACTCAAAAATAATATTTTCTGGAGATCCACCCACTTACGATAAACATTCTTTCATGAAATCGCGACACAAATGAGTAGTTACGTTAATTAAAAAATGAAAAACAAAATTCTCTATATTACTAGTATTCAGCTTCATCCGGTCCGACCCTAATTCAGCTGGAAAAAGGTTAGGCAAATGAGGAATGAATGTTTGTTGAGTTCAGAACCTAACAAAAGCTACCGCTAATATTTATACGAAGTAAACGTTTGCAGTGTGTAGGGTCCTGGTGACATCGGTTCTTAAGAAACGTATTTAAGGGCCTATTACACTACGCGATATTCAGCACACGATATTCAGAATGTCTTATTTTTTGTTCCGAGTAAGACCGGTCTAACTCTTATTACACTACGCGATATGTCGAATCATAGACTAAAACTGTCTGAATATCGAATGGTGTAATAGGCCCTTTAGAATGGAATGACATATCTACTTTGAATCTTGAGCAGTTGCATGATTCATTTGACCCTGTTGATTGTGTGTTGCAGGCCGAATTACCGCTACCCATACTACGACGAGAACGGCAAGGGCAAGCTGCTGTACGGCTATGGCGGGCCCGAGCTCTACCAGTACAAGTCCTACTCGCCGCTCGAGGGCATCTACTAGACGTGGACTACCAGAGACGCGCCCGCTTTCTCGAGCGAAAATCACACAAATTGTCATACTCATGTCAACTGCTGTGACTGGCTGACTGAATTATTAATCCCTAGGATCACGTGATTTTAGTTTAGTTCCAGAAATTGGGTGTTAGTTTTACACAATTCTATTTAAATATTAAAATCATTGAAATATCGGCACAACAACCCTGTGTCCAGTTCGTGGCCAGATCTTAGAAATTTATCACTTCATGATAAGTATGGCCGAGTAAAAAAACTTAAAAAAAAAAAAAAATAGCCGGTGTTTCTCGGTATTATTTGTATTTTATTTAACGCCGACTTTCGAAGTTAAAGTTATTTTGATCCTTTTAGTGTTTTTTTTAGTGAAGTCGGCTATTTCTTTTTTGTAAAAAGTTTTTTATTTCACACTTTTTAGTTGCGATACACGTATAAACAGAGTGCCTATTTCTCATGATAATTCCAATTAACCCAAACACTGCTAGGTTACATTGTTTTATTATGAAGTTCCTGTGTCTACCTTCCACCTTCCGGCTCCATCATCAGATTAGTTCGATAGTACCTTATAGCCAAAGTGCATCTCATGACAATTCTAATAAGTCCAAACACGGCTAGCATACATTGATTAATAACGGAGTTCCAGTGCCTACCTTCCGGCTCCATCATCATCATCAGATCACTTCGATGATACCATTTTCAACGTAACTATTCAGAACCATTAATTTATTTGTATTGTCATAGTAGCTTAACTATCTTCATTGTGATATCTATGCGAGTATGAAAATTCGTTGACCATTTCTGGTCTTCTTCATCAGTTCCACTTCATCAAATGTTAGTTTTTGACTGTAAATGCTTAAGTTCTGGATTAAAATACTAAAATCACTATATGGTTGTTGGTTGGTTGGTTGTATGTATATTTGAGGAGTTCCCTCGATTTCGCCAAGATTCCATCATCAGATCCCGACTTGATGACTATGGGACCATTTGGAAAGTAAGTATACCCTTTCCAACAAAAAAATAATTTTTCAAATCGGTTGGCAAGCGACGAAGTTATGCGCGAACAAACATAAAAAAAATCCTCCTCCTTTTTTAGAAGTCAGTTAAAAACTGGCAAGATCGTTTTAAACAAGTTTGATAATATTTCAATCTTCGTTTGGCCTACTTTCTTTAGACCTTTTATTATCATTGAAATCCTACAACGAGGATTGACATATATCAACAAATGTTAACGTTTAGGTATACGCTGGCCAGTTTTAGTTGGCCATATTATGAAGTGATCAATTCTAAGATCTGGCCACGATATTTTTATAGATTGTATATATACTTATAATAAAATAGTTAAGACATAAAACTTGTATCCATTTGATTGTATGTATGTGCTAAACCTGGGTTAAGTATGAAGCTTTACATATACCTACCATTAAATTACTAGTCTATTTGAAATCAAATCTGCCTACCAATATATATTTTTTTTAAAAGACAGTTAACTGAAAGACCGCCCGTATGAATAAAAACTAATTTTTAAAGCATTTGTCATCTATCTATACTTAGTTTGGCTATACTGTACGAATAAAAAATCAAATAAATTTACATACACATAAAAAACTGGGCAAGTGCAAGTCGGACTCGCGCACTGAGGGTTCCGTACAAACTTGAAAGGTAAATTGCGGTTTACGATTTATGACGTATTAAAAAAAAAACTACTTACTAGATCTCGTTCAAACCAATTTTCGGTGGAAGTTTATAAGGTAATGTACATCATATATTTTTTTTAGTTTTATCATTTTCTTATTTTAGAAGTTACGGGGGGGGGGGACACATTTTACCACTTTGGAAGTGTATCGCGCAAACTATTCAGTATATAAAAAAATGATATTAGAAACATCAATATCATTTTTGAAGACCTATCCATAGATACCCCACACGTATGGGTTTGATGAAAAAAAATAAATTTTGAGTTTCAGTTCTATGTAAGGGGAACCCCCAAAATTTATTATTATTTTTTTCTATTTTTTGTGAAAATTTTAATGCGGTTCACAGAATACATCTACTTACCAAGTTTCAACAGTATAGCTCTTATAATTTTGGAAAAAAGTGGCTGTGAGGCTGTGACATACGGACGGACAGACATGACGAATCTATAAGGGTTCCGTTTTTTGCCATTTGGCTACGGAACCCTAAAAATGAAACTACATTTGAAATAAGAATCTGTCATTTTTAATAAATGAAAAAAAAATAGAGAACCGAATTGCTGTGATAGCATTACAAAGTACTCTGTGAGCATTACACAAAGTAGGTAGGTACGGCGCTAAGGGCGCCATTTGATTTAATCTAAGGCGCCAAATGCAATTTTGAAAACTCTCCATCCGCTTGGTATAATTAGTTGAATGTTTGGGTACCGGGCTTGATGAATGAAACCTCTGTTTAAGACAGAAAAAGATCTGGCCATCCACATAGTATTCGTATTTATGAGGCGATCAAAGCAGTGGAGTAAAGAATTCGAAAAATATCCAGTCCGATAGCAAAAGATTTTATCTCGGAAAATAACTAGAACTAGAACAATGTTGCGTCTTTTAAAAGATGACTTGTAAGAGGCTAAGCCTCTAAGAGACGCGCTAGTAATTATCTAACTGATAATTCACAAAACAGTTTAAAAGTTTTAACGCAAAAAGAGATAACACCTGAACCAAAAAGAGATAACACCTGAACCAAAAAGAGATAACACCTGAACCAAAAAGAGATAACACCTGAACGCCCTATTGGTATTAGGTAATTCCGGCATTCACTCGAATATTTCACAAAACTTGTTCCAGGAAATTTAGTTAATGTAAACATTCTTGGGAAGGAAGTAGCGGGAAAAGTGCAAGTCATACCATACAAACATGTAAAGTGACATAGGTGTCGGTCACAACATAAATATATTATCATCTCTGTAACATATATGCAACACAGCTCACAACTTGAACATATCCTTGAGCATGTTAGTTTATCAAACACTACTATTTGCACTCGCACACTAAGTACTGTACCGCACACAGGGCTCAGTTGACAGGTTCAGTTCAGTGTATTACGTAAAGTAGCTCAGTAAACATGCATCTGGCAAATTTGACAGTTCTGCTGAGTCTACTAGTTATAGTTTCGTGCTGTGACAGTGTGTATGTTTACTCGAGTTTCTGGGCACCGCTGTTTGACAGACGTATTTTGAACTACCGTGTGGATGCTACCTTTCATCCTGACCATGCTAAAACTGCTAGAGAACAGTATACCAAGGATTATGGGTTTAGGGGAGAGAAGCTTATTGCACAACTGGGAAATGGTAAAGGTCCTACAGATGTGACAAGAGATGTCAAGGTAAGTTTTCTATTACATTCTAGCTGTAAAAGACTGTATGAATGGATGTTTCATAACAATCAAAATGATCTCTTTTGGCTTTCCATAATAGTAGGTCTCTGTAACAAATTACAAATAATGCACTACTTTGAAGCCTCATTTATGAACAAAAGTTTAAGGTAAATTTTATTATGTTTATTACAATTTTTTTTTTTTCACAGATATATGGAGGTGTGAAGTTTTACTATACCTAAGATTACTTCTTGTTGTTGTGTTATTTATTGTTTACTTTAAAAAGACATCTCAATGGATTTTTTAAGAGCCAAGCCAATCCATATTTACCATTTTGTGTTGTTACTTACATTTAACTTAGTATTAAAAGTTCTAAAATAAAACTACTAAAATGTTAGAGATTACAAAACATTTATTATATTCTTAACCCTACCTTATGGCAATTATTTAGTTACCTATATCCTTCTCTTCTGTGTGCTAATGTAGAGCACATTGTTCCCGCGGATAAATGCATCTCCATATTTGTTCTTGAGCTGTCCATTCACATACTCTTCAGTCTGTTCAAGTGCTATGTTCATGTACCCATCTAGGCATGCCAGAACTCCTGGAAACACAAGTTTCAACACTTAGATTATTTTCATTTCAATGTCTTATGAGGTATTTTATTATAGAGATTGCCTAAGTTGACCCTCTGATCTTCAGTTCAGTTTGAGTATGGTTTCCGCACTTAGTCCTATGTGGACCATTGTGTGTGGACCATCAGTTGTTCCAGGTAGCCAGATGCCAGAAAGTCTGACTGTAACTGGGTTGTGGAGGTCAGATAGGCAGTTACTCCATGTAAAACACAGGTATTCAGCATCCGGTTAGACTGGAAGCTGACCCAAAGCTGGTTGGGAAAAAGGCTATGGAGATGATGATGTAAGTGATCGTGTGTGTGATGATCCACAATTGTCATTTGAATTATTCTAAACTTAACCTATAATAATAATAATAATAATAATAATAATAATGTTTTTATTGACATAAGGAGATTGATACATATTCAATTGAAGCCCTGACTCCTGAGCTAGGTGGTACCTGTGTTACAGGAGTCAGTGTCTTCACTCGTTTGTGGAACATTAACAATTATTTATGCAACAAAATTAAAATTAAAATGTATATAATTAGTGCAAACTTGCTCTTGTGTGATAAGTGTATGTGTATATGTGTTGTGCATATGTGTGAGTGTGATGGTGTGTGGTGGTGTGATAGTGTAATGTTGTGTGTGGTGGTGTGATGGTGTGAAGGTGCGTGTTAGATAGTGTGTTTCTCTGTGTGACTGTGCTTGGTGGTTGTATTTTGAGTCATATCAGATATTGTTGTCTACCTTATTATTTGTTTATTATGAATGTTGATCTTTTACTATGTTTTCCGTCTGTATGTAATCCAGAGTTTTGAGCCAAATGTTTATTTTCATCTTCGCTTTCTTTTTAGTTAGTGGGTTGATGTTGAGAATTTTATTTACTTTGTTATATATATAAATAGTTAGGTATAGATGTTGTCGTCTAGCGGATGCGGTATTACATTTGACTGCGCGACATACGTTAACGATGGTTCTTTTTTGTTTGGTTGCATGATTTATTGGAGTGATTTCATGTTGTTTCATTGTGAGGTTTAGCAGGTATAATTGTCTTACTGTTAGTACTTGACACCTTTCATATAGACTTTTTGTAGGGTACCGGTAGGGTTTGTAGGTCATGACTTTTAACAACGATCTTTGGGCTCTTTCGAGCTGTATCATGTAGGTTTTACAGCTCCCCCCCCATGCCGTGATACAATAGCCAACAATTGACTGCGCTAGTGCTAGATACACTGCACGGAGTAACTCAAAGTCGCATACCTGGCGAAGACTTTTAAACGCCCATATAAGTTTTCTAACCCGGGAGGCAGTTAGTTCAATATGGGGGCGCCAACTAAGCCCCTCATCCAGAATTACACCCAAGTACTTTATAGTGTTTTGTTGTTTAATTGGAACACATGAACATTGAGCACTGTTATTGGGGTCATGACAGGAGTGTGCCTTAATGTTTATTACCGCGCGTTTGGTTTTGGCGAAAGTAAATTGTAGAAATGCGGTTTTCGAGATATTAAGCGTTAGTAAATTTAGTTCCAGCCAGTGAATTATTTTACGTAACCCTATCTCTGCAGCTTGACGCGCCGCATCCCAAGTCTCTCCATAAAATACTAGAACGGTGTCATCTGCGTAACTGAATATTTTCCCGTTAGTAAGAGACTGTTGGCATAGGTCGTTTACATAGAGCAAGAAGAGGCTTGGGGATAGGCAGCTACCCTGGGGCACACCGTAGTCTATTCTTGCTTCATTGCTAATAACTTTACCGATCTTAACCTTTTGTGTCCGGTCATTAAGAAAGTCTGTGAATATGCTTAGAGCCCTGCCTCGAATTCCAGCATGCTCTAGCTTGCTCACAAGGGTAGGAATACTCACAGTGTCGAACGCCTTGGCCAGGTCCAGAAAAACACCCAGACATTTTTGCTTTTTATCCACTTTTTCAGTGATGTAATCTGCAAGTTGGTTAACTGCGTCTATGGTGCTTTTTCCAGACCTAAAACCAAATTGCGCGTCCGATATTATTTTGTTGTGCTCTAGATACTTCATGAGTCTACGATTTAACAATTTCTCTAATATTTTGGACAGTACTGGCAAAACTGAGATAGGTCTATAGTTTTTAATATCGTTTTGGTTCCCCCCCTTGTGAACAGGTGTGATCAATGCTTTCTTGAAGATGTGGGGAAAAACTCCTTGCTCAAAACAGACTTCAATGAGCTTTGTAAGAGGTGGAACTAGTGCTTCTTTACCCACTTTCAAAAGTTTAGCCGGAATGAAGTCCCACCCTGTGGCACAATCGGTTTTTAAGTTATTAATAACTGTCTCTACTTCGGCCTCGTCCGGAGTAAGAAGAACCATTGATTGCCGCGCAGGGGGTGTTTCTATTTTGTATGGGGTTATTAGTGGAGAATTTTGGGTTTTGATTTTATTTGCCAATTGCTTTCCGATACTTGAAAAATAATGGTTTATTTGTTCTATTGCGTGTGGCACTTGTGAATCAACAGAGGCGGCTAGAAGTTTATCAGCTGATGTTTGATTACTGGATTTATTAGTTATAGATTTTATTATATTCCATGTTTCCCTACTGTCCCTGGAAGTCTTTAAAGCCGAACTTTGGTGATTTATTTTTAATTTTCTTAGTAGAAGGTTACAATGATTACGATACCTTTTGTATGAAACCTCAACAATACCGTTTTTTGGGTCTGCCAGGAATTTACGGTGGAGGCTATCCCTGTGTCGAATACAACGCAAGAGGCCCGGTGTGATCCAGGGCTTAACTACAACTTTACGGTTAGGGACATACGATTCTTTTGAGTGCTGAGATACTGTGGACATCAGGCATTGGACAAAACGTGTAGCGGCCATATTTGCATCGCAATCATGTGTGATAAAAGTAAAATCGGTGGTTTTTAGTTGTTCGAGAACTATAACATTACGTCTAACCAATAAACATTGTTTCCACGATTATCTCATTCACTGCAGCTTCCTTATGTCTGTGAACAGTAAATAAAGGTAACTGTGTGTATCTGATGTCATCTCGAAGAGCGCGGCAGCTCAAGGTAAAGTATCGAAGTAAATAAACAAATGATTGTAACCTCTGTAATCGACGCCGCTATTCAGTTTGACGACGACGGGGCGCCCGTGGATCTGCTGGATGAATGATGATAGAGCTTCTTTGCGACTCATTGTAGATATATGTTATTTAAACTATGTGAAAATTAACTGAATTAATATAATGATTACAACGAGAAACAAACAATTCTCTAACATTCACGAAAAACATTGACACTTGGGACTTGACACTTTGACGACTTGACAGATACCCTGCGTTCAAAAATGAGGTTAGAGTTAACTCTAATGATGTCATACTCTACGCTCGCATTTTTGAACGCGAACGTAGAGTTCAACTGTCAATACCAAGCAAGTGTCATTTATGGCCGCTTGTACACCAACTTATCCTGCTCGGAATTATAAAAGAACTACCCTGTGTTGCAACTCCAAGTATTATTTTTTGAACGGTTAGAGTAGCGACTCTACTCTACTCTGATTATTTTTGAACGCAGGGCCGTCTGAATATCGAGTGGTGTAATAGGCGCTATAGTCTGAATATCGAGTAGTCTAATAAAGCGCCTAATACACCACTCGATAATCAGACAGTCATAAGCTATGTTTATCTATGTAGCTCATCGTTCTGTTTCATTCCTTTATACGACATTCGCATAAGTTGCTCTTTTTCTTGTGACGCTATATATATAGACGACTGTCTGAATATCGAGTGGCGTAACAGGCGCTTAAAGGACCTATTACACTACGCGTTATTCCGCACACGATATTCAGATTGTCTTAAGGGCCTATTACAATACTCGATATTCAGACAGTCTTAGTCTATGTATATCTATGTATCTCATCGTTCTGTTTCATTCCTTTACACGACATAGGCGTAAGTTGCTCTTTTTCTTGTGTGACGATACATAGACTAAGACTGTAACTTACTGCAACCAGCTTGACTGTTAATTTAAATTATTATGTACTACCTAGCTTTTGGCCGCGGCTTCGCCCGCGTACATAAAATATAGCCATGTCACTCAGGAATAAAGCAGATTTTAGTACTTTCAGAGATTATTAGAGGTTGACTGGTAGAGAATGCCTTGTTGCATTAAGTCCGTCTATGTACCACTACTGTACATGAAGTTTAAATAAATAAATAAATTACCTACCTCCTACAGACAAAAAAAAACAAACTTTACCTCTTTTTAATAATGTAAATTATTAGTTTCCCAGTCGTCCGCAGTGTGGACGACGGGGTGTGGACGAGCGGGAATGACTCGTGTAGATTTTAATTTATTTTTAAACGTCCTTAAGGTCGTTTTTTCATCGAAATTTTTGTATACTTCGAATAAAACTTAATCCCCAAAAAACTTAACTTACTTAACCCTTAAACCTTTTTTAAACCATGTAAACGTAATTCTTTATTCAATTAATCTTTATGACTTTTTTGCTTAAATATAGCATCTCGCGGTACTTCTCTAGGACGCTTAATAAAACTTATTTTTCTTTAGTGCAAGCTTTATGGTAAAGGTAACGTTTGTATGTAAAACGAAAAATTGATTCAAAAAATTTGTCCCACTAAGTAACGTGTTTTTACATATGACTATTTATCTGGTTGTTAATTCTTTTTGAGCAATAGCACTCAAAGTTATATTGAGGCCATTTATGTATGATTTAGAAGTTTTATAGTAATATTCTTTGAGTATTTCACATTTGTTTTTAAAGAGAACTACTTGCGTAACGTCCTTTTCGTAACAGTTACAATAGGGTGGACTGAAATGTTACGAAAAGGAAAAGTAAAGCATAGTACACATTGTAAGTACTTAGACATTATTTGGTTCTTGTTTGTTAAACAATTTCTAGTTTTAAGTACCTCAAATTTCAATAAAATAATAATAATATAATGGTAAGGTAAGATTGAATGAAGAGTGATTAAAACTAAGTAGGTTTTGAGACATTGTTAGAAATATAAAATGTGTATATCTACATATTGGCATTGTGAGGACTATTCTTAATAATTCCGTATCGTAACACTTAACGTCTTTTAAGTAACGGTCCCAAAAAATCCTTGTATTTCTTTATAACAGTTAAACCATTTTCAATTATTATGTACCCCATTAGGTTTTTAATAAATGGGCAAATTCACTATAAAAGGCGCAGGTTTTAAAAACAACTTTTTAAAATTTAGGTTCGTTTTCGGGTTTGAAATTGATGATTCTTTGTAGATAATGTTATTAATTATATGAATTAGCTAAAAGTTCCTTGTTTAAATACGTAATTATTACGTTAATCGTTTTTTTATAAGGAGGGTAAGGAAAATTTTATCCTGATAGTCACAAAAATCAAAACTAGATAAAAATTTAACTGATAAGTTGAAATGAGAAAAATAAAGTAGAGATTTTAACTCGTATTCAATAAATTAAAAGAAATATATCTAAGTGGATACTAAATAACCATATTTTGTTAAAATCCAAAGAATTGATCCGTTTAGTAACAAAAGTACCAAAAGTAATAATAATAATTTAATGGTAAGGTAAGATTGAATGAAGACTGATTAAAACTAAGTAGGTTTTGAGACATTGTTAGAAATATAAAATGTGTATATCTACATATTGGCATTGTGAGGACTATTCTTAATACAGTGGACCCCGGTAATCCGGCCCCTGTCTAATCCGGCACCCCCTGTAATCCGACATGGTCTATTATTTATTATTGAATATTTTTTTGATAATATGTGTGTACATTTGTTTGTACACAATTATTTCCTAATGTAAAGTTATTGCATATTTTTTGTAAGTTCTGTAGCATTAATGACGTCAATTTTATAATAAAACGTAAGCTCTCTATTGTGTTGTTTAATTTACTAAATTTGACATACATAATGAAGTATTATTTGTACTTCAGAGTACATATGTATATATAATATAAAAAATCTTATCATTGGATCTGTAATTTGTCGGATTACAAGGTACTCTTTTGTAAAAAAATTCGGACTATAGGGGGTTTTAGGCAGTACTCTATAATCCGACAAATTCGATAGTTCGACACTGCCCTGCAAAATGTTTGTCGGACTACCGGGGGTCCACTGTAATTCCGTATAGTAAAACTTAATGTCTTTTAAGTAACGGTCCCAAAAAAAATCTTTGTATTTCTTTATAACAGTTAAACCATTTTCAATTATTATGTACCCCATTAGATTTTTAATAAATAAAAACATATTGCAAATAACTTCGTGTTAAAATTTTTCGTTAGCTCATCATATAAATAGTTAAAACTTGAAAAGAAACAAACTTTTGGGTACTTTTGTTACTAAACGGATCAATTCTTAGGATTTTAACAAAAAATGGTTATTTAGTATCCACTTAAATATATTTCTTTTAATTTATTGAATACGAGTTAAAATCTCTAGTTTATTTTTCTCATTTCAACTTAACAGTTAAATTTTTATCTAGTTTTGATTTTTGTGACTATCAGGACAAAATTTTCCTTACCCTCCTTATAAAAAAACGATTAACGTAATAATTACGTATTTAAACAAGGAACTTTTAGCTAATTCATATAATTAATAATATTATCTACAAAGAATCATCAATTTCAAACCCGAGAACGAACCTAAATTTTAAAAAGTGGTTTTTAAAACCTGCGCCTTTTATAGTGAATTTGCCCGTAAACAAGATAAGGCACATCGAATACGAATAAAACATACGTAGGTAACGCACACACACGTCCGCTCCCTTCGGACGCGAGTACCCCTATATTATAATGTACTCTGTGGACGTGAGCGCAGACTGAACGTGAATAGTCTAACTCTTAAGGGCCTATTACACTACGCCTTATTCAGTCTTAGATAGATTAAGACTGTCTGAATAATGACAATCTTAGTCTATGTTTATTTATTTATCTCATCGTTCTGTTTCATTCCTTTACACGACATTGGCGTAAGTTACTCTTTCTTGTGTCACGCTACATAGACTAAGACTGTCTGAATATCGAGTGGTGTAATAGGTTCTTTAGGGACACATAAAAAAATAAAATTATTTAAAGAAAAACAAAAAACCCGACTGCGTCGAAACTAATTTTAAAAAATACGTAAAAAAATTAACTTAAATAAAAACTAAAAAGAAAAAAACAAGCCCAGTAGTTTAGAATTCTATTATGTAATACTAAATAACTATACAATTTCAATAGTTTTATAATCGATACACACATAAAACAAATCATAAATTCTAATGCAGAACAGACCGACTCACAGTCGGGGCCCATTCAAATTTTACCAATCAAATCTTCCCAAGGGGCCCCGACTGTGAGTCGTTCTGTTCTGCATTAGAATGTATGATTTGTTTTATGTGTGTATCGATTATAAAACTATTTAAATTGTATAGTTACTTAGTATTACATAACAGAATTCTAAACTATTGGGCTTGTTTGTTTCTTTTTAGTTTTTATTTAACAAGACCATGGGTAACATTCAAATTTCTTCGTAACATAACTCGTGATCCTAAACCGATTGTTCAATATTTAACGATTCCTCCAGTTTTGTTAGGATCATCAGAAACATATAGGTACCTACATCTTTCGGTTTTTGACCTTATGTTTTCGATTCTACTGATATATCAACTGCATGTAATTTATACAACCTAGTAGTTTTTGCCAATATAGTTGTCATCTTTTGCTTATGTTCATCGACCTGTCTAGTAGATGGGAAAACTCGAATGATTTGATTTACAAACGTGCATCAAATGAACAACGCCATCTATTGAGTTTGGTGGTAAACTTTTTTTACCAAAAATATTTGTTCTTCATGCTTTTTCACTGTTTGTTTTATTTGTGTATCGTTTATACTTGAAATGAAGACTTAAATCAATAAGTAAGAAAATTAGCGAGAATGATTGTTTTGTTAAACAACTTTAAATCGTTATATATCCTAAACTATTATTTAAAATGATAAAAAGAACCTGAAGATGATTTTAAAATACCTATTTAACGACACCCCACTTGACATAGTTCATCGACTTTTTTTTTCATTTTGACAATATGGCGTCTGGTTGTAGCTGTGGTGAATTTTGATTACTGTCATGTCTTTAGTGACACTCGCAAGGTTAAGACGAATCGATTGACGTAAGAATTATCAAAATCGGCCTACACATTTGGTCTCTAGAACGCCACATAGAAACAAACATACATACATACCCTCCTTTGCGTCGCGCAGTCGGGTAAAAAGTACTCTGTGGGGGACACACTACCTCTTTCTCATTGTCTCGCTCGGTACATTTTTCCCTTTTTGCTTGTCTATTAAAAATATGAAAAATACTTTTTACTAAATTTCAAAAAATGTTTTTGTCCATCATTCTAAAAAGAAATCTAAGAAAGGATGCTATAGTTTACAAAACTCTTAATCATGAGAGCTGTCGCCTCTCAGAGTTGAATGACATTGGTTTCTCAGCAAGTCTGTTTATGCTTTGATATGAAAACAACAAAAATAAATTCTTAAAAGTATTTTTATTACTAAACAATATAAACTAACATCTAGTTCTAGCCTTATGTCTTCTCCTTGGGCTCAAGACTGGTCCAGATGTAGCCGCTGTAGTTGTTGACCTCGTTGTCTGTGAGTGGGTACGGGCTGTTGCTAGCCTTGTAGTAGTCAGATGGAGCATGCATCACAAACTCCATCACTTCCAGTTTGCGCGGTAGCTCTTCTTCAGGCCCTGTGAATTTCAACACATTTGAATCACTATAACCATAATACCACTCTCTACCATATTTCATCAATTGATTAAGTATTCTAAGATCTCGTGTTGGTTGTATTTTATCATTTCACTAAGAAAAGAAACAATTTCTCTTCAGATATTGCTTCTAATAAAACAGAAGTTTACTTGCTACAAAAGTTTTACACTTTTGTAGCAAGTAAACTTCTGTTTTATTTTAAAATTATATTTATTTTAAAATTACATTAGACATTAATTACATTAAATTTCTTTTTTTTTTGGCAGCATTAGAGCATATTACCTATGATATAAGTAGCAGGATCAAAGCATTGCTCAGGCGGTGGGCTAGCTTTGGTGGGTAGTAACCATGTGACAACGGCACTCTTCTCGCAGTACTGGTCGGTCATGAAGCCACGGATTTGAGCGTAGAACGTGCCGCCATCGATGTCCGTCATCGACACGATGTCGCCCACCTGCATGTAGTTGCCTTTGTAGAAGATAGAGTCGCTGGTCACCACCGTCGCTGTAGCGGTCGGGGCCTTTAGCGGCTGGCGCTTGAATATGCTGCGCCGACCGCGACCGCGTGCAGCAGGGCCTTTCGGAGGCGCTGGCGCAGGTGTTTTAGCTTTATACCTAGTCGAACGCGTACTCTTCCTAGTACCCTTCCCGGTTGCTTTAGCAGGTGTAGTCTCCCCCTCACTCCTCCCGTTCTTGCTGTCCACGTCATCCTTATCCTCCCTCTTGTCATCCGGCTCTGGTTTGATGCTGGCGTCACTTTTAGCTTCCTTACTGGCTGTGTTTGAAAGATGACACTCGTTGCATATTTGTCCGTTTTCAGCAGAGCGCCACAGTAGCGAGTCATTGGTGCTACATTGCACACATAGGGGTTTCGGCATTGTTTTGTTTGGATAGGAAGCAATAAGATATTTTTAATTTAGTTACTTTCATTGCCTGCCTGAAACCTAAATACAAACAGAAATAATGTGTAATTGTATATGACGCTAACGTCACATTGACAGTATTTGACAGCAACCCTGCGTTCCGAATTGCGTCAAAAGCGATAATATCGCGAATCCGACCAACGCGCAAAATCACAATTACTACTCAATAGCCCTTATATTTTGTTACTATTAAATTTGGTTGGATTCGCAATGTAATCACTTTTATCGCAATTCGGAACACGGGGTAAATTAATCAGCGAAATGACAGCGGCGAGACGTTTTACGTTATTTTCGTAACAATAACTGAGAGTATTTTTTTTTTTAAATATATAATCATTTGAAGTCTACCTAACAATTATTTAGCATATTTTATTACAGATAGTAAGTAATATTTTCAATGGTAAAAATCTAAATGGAACTTTCTTAGTAGCTTGCGCCATCTTTTGTCGAATAGCAGCAGTAAAGGGTTTGTTTATATAATTTTGTCGACAGATAGCGTTATGAGGACATTTTAAAATGTATTCGTTCAATTAATAAACATTATTATTAGTAATTTAGTTTGGTGTCAATCAAAGACATTAAATATAATTATACTACCAATAGACAGGACATAGCGAACAAAATCGTGCTCCGATACTTATTACCTAGTGGTCCTATGTCGCTCAGTCTAGTATGATGCCCCTACACGTCAAGTCGTGTTTGTATCCGCTCTATGCACTAAAGGAAAATCATTTTCTGAGAAAATATGCCGAACTGCGCATTACGCTATTGCAAATATTGTTATGATAAAATGACTGGACCTAAGTTCGGTTTATTTTCGTAAATATTTTTGGTATTTACGAAGTAATTAATTAAAATTCAATAATTTTTATAAATAGTTCTAGAACATTTGCTGATTTTGTGATAATGCCATCTATTGCTGAAAAGCTTAACCTTACCTTTATCACACACTGACCCTCTATCACGAGCTTATAATGTGATCCATTTTACGACCTAAACCGAACTGTTAAGGGATGGAGCTATATAGCGTGTATAGCTCCATCACTCTTTTTCGCTCGTACGACTGACATTTTAACATTATCATGGTACGGCCCCTGGCCATCTACCGAGCGATAGTTAAATAATATTATAAATTTTGACAAATTTAATTCGCGTGTTTGCTATTCAAAGCCAGATGGCGTCACTGAGACATAGGATGACAGTTTTTCTAAGACATTTGTTCTGATAACCGCTCTATTGTATCTCTTTAAATCTCTTTGGTGTCAATATTCAGAATCCATCTTGAGCTTGAGTTACTCGTTTTTTTAGAGCCTGGTCTCACGCGACGAACCCGTAATAGGTACCAGAGGCGTATTCTAACTAGATTAGTCTACGCTACGCCTCTGGTACCTAGGAGCGTGAGTGGGCAAGAGTGGGCAAGAGTGGGCGATCACTGCAAAGATCATACCATCTTGAATGCAACATCCATCTTATTGTGAATACAAAAGCAAAACAAGGATAAATGTGGCAATGCCGCCAGTCTTTAGGGCACACTTCCAGTCGACAGCGATGCGGAGGAATTTTTTGACGCCATATTTTAGGTAGGAGTTATTGTGTAGGTATATAATATGTCATTTTAATTAGCTAAGTGTTTTTATTTTTCTTGTTATATCGTATGTTCAAAATAAATATATAAATAGTCCTTAGGATAAATTCATGATAATGAAATATAAATAAGCGGAAAACATTGAAAATCATGTTTAAAAAAACCGGTTAAATGCGAATTGGACTCGCGCACCGAGGATCCCGTACAAATAATTCGATTCCCGATTGAGGCTCTACGACTTATACGATTCACCAAAAAGTACTTTGATGTAACTTCATATTTCCGTTTTTTTTTCTTTTATTTTTCCTTTAGGGGCCATTTATTTATTACGTATACGATTTTTACCAGTTTTTGGCCCCCTCTTCCCCTAAATAAGAAAAAAATAGGAATAGGCCGAATCTAAAGGAAAAAATGAATATGCGTTTGGTTTTGATGATTATTTTTAAAAGTAACAATTTTTAGGTTCACAAGTGTGTCGTTTATGCAAAAAAGGAACGTCTCAAGTTCACCAACGGGGAGGCGCAGTGACGTTGTCTTGGAAGTAGTTTACCTGTACCTATGCATACAAGCGCACATCGGCACTCAACGCGCTTTTTCAAATTTTAACTTTGCATATTTTTGTGATCTTACGTAAGAACTATCAAGAGGGAGTCTTGATAGCCCACGCTCTTCTAAGAAAAAATAAGACATGGTCGACGCCCCTCCTCCCTAAATCGTCTTTACGTAATAAAGAAATGGCCTCTTACTTATGCTTAATGACATTGTTTCTTGCCGAATTTCATGATTCTCAATAATTATAGGTCAACGTGTAGTCCCTAATAGGTTTTGATTCCCTTGCAAGCGTCAAAATATGCGTCAGAAACAGAACATAAACGGCCTTAACTTTGGACTGTGTTGACTTAGAAGTTTGATTTTGTCACTGCTCTATGGAGTGACAAAATCAAACTTCTAAGTCAACACAGTCAACACTCTTGATATCTACAAACGTTCCTAAAAAAAAGGGTCTTGACAGACGGACAACAAAATGATCCTGTGAGGGTTTCATTTTTGCCGGCTAAGGTACGGAACCCTAAGAGTTTTTATTTTGTAATGTGTGTGGTCTAATCTTTTACAAAATAATACCCTTTTTATTTTGGATAGGCTCGTAGTTACCTCTGCCATTGGCAACGTGCCGCTCGAGTGTATGAGCTCTAAGCGATGATGTGATCGACGATGGAGCTAGCCATAACTTGCCCGCAAACCCGCGCCCATGGTGGCCGGTAGTCGTGTTGCGAGTTTCGACAGCAGCCCGGAGGGTCTCTGGCGGCGACAGGGCGTGAGCTCGTGTGTATATGAGCTCTAAGCGGTGATGTGATCGACGATGGAGCTAGCCATAACTCGCCCGCAAACCCGCGCCCATGGTGGCCGGTAGTCGTGTTGCGAGTCTTGACAGCAGCCCGGAGGGTCTCTGGCGGCGGCAGGGCATGAGCTCGTGTGTATATGAGCTCTAAGCGGTGATGTGATCGACGATGGAGCTAGCCATAGCTCGCCCGCAAACCTGCGCCCATGGTGGCCGGTAGTCGTGTTGCGAGTCTGACAGCAGCCCGGAGGGTCTCTGGCGGCGGCAGGGCGTGAGGCTGGTCTCACAGTTTCAGCCGGTTTCGGTTCTACAGCCATGCTAAACTTTTAAGAATATTCCTACAGCCCTTGTATGTATGAGTGGGGGTCCACTATGTACCGGTGGCGCAACGCCAAACGTGTAGTGATGAATGACGAAATGGGCTTAGCGAAATCAAATTGTGCAATTCCGATGCACACTCCCCGAAATGTAAACGATAGTTCGGTTACAGAGGATGGAGGTCAGCTCAACTGCTCTTCTTGGGCACAAGCTGCCTGCTGACTTGTTCCAAGCAATCGGCACTTTTTCAATCTGATACGAAAGGCGAACTAGGCGTATCCAGATCAATGATAATTCAGGAGTCTACACAAGTTCTAAGAACAAGTGCCGATTCGCTATATCATCGGGCCACTAGCTTTGTTCACGTCATGGTTATGCAGTACCCTAGACGACAATCTGTTTGTAGTGAAACTTGTCAAAATCCGGAGTCTAAGGATGGGCACGAAATGATCGATTGATACGGAAAATTTCTAATTCTGTTAATTAATAGTCATGTCTAAATATTATACTAATATTTAGAAATAAAAAAAAAACTGATATTTAGTGTTAAGTGGGTACACGAAATTTAACCCTCGTACTGAAGGGGCCTCGCGCGGGCAAGGACGTAGAGAAGACTACTTATTCATTAGAAGACTATTTATTACTTATTCACCGATTTTCGAACCACGTTGTCCGTGTAAAACGAAGAGTGTGTCAAACCTCCCTTGTAATATTTGAGTGTAGCGCTTGTGTTGCTAATGAGTCATTAGGTCGGTTTAATATTCCGGAGGCTAGCTTATAAAACAGCTGCGACAGATTGTGGCTGACCGCTGACCAGAGCGCCACGTTACAGCATCAGATTGCTGCAGAAGGTTTACTTTCATCAAAAGGCGAAACTAAATTCACTCAGACGAGATAGACCTATCTTTGTAGCATAACAGCAGTATTCCGGTTTTCGTGAAGATGTAGGAACGCTAGTGTACGTGACAGGCGGTGTTATGAGAAAGTTTCTCGTAAAGATGAGAAGCCCATTGCTAATAATCGAGCGCACAGAATCGATGTATGGACACAGCAATATTGACGTAACTATGGAGAACCATTTTATTAGATGTGGGACGCACAAGGCCGCATGCGTCCCGCTGCCAATAATATAGTGTGGTGACACTTGAGGGAGGCCATGTCCAGCAGTGGACGTCTTTCGGCTAAAATGTTGATAGAGAACCCAATGAATCGTTGCACAGGCAAAGGTACATTGATGGAACGATGGAGATTCTACTGAATCTATGCACGGACCACGGACACAGGAATATCGATGTGACGATTGAGAATCCAGTGAATCGATGCGTGCGTGCATCGATCCACACGGGGAAAATGATGTAACGTTGAAGTAATAACTATTTTCATCATAAAAATGTCTTGTATTTTTGTGTGTACATCACTTGTGGGGAGGGGGAGGTCATAAATAAATAAACAAAAGTAGATTTTCATTAACACACACCTGTCCAAAAAAAATCTCAATCCGGCAAACACCTATCTATATAGGTACTTGTCTATCAATCCGTTGTCTCTGTGTAATTATATCATGTTTTGTAAACTATAAACGTATCTCTAATATGTAAAGTTAATAGAGAATACGCTTGCAATTTACTAACAGTAACTTTCAACAATACTCCCATAACTAGATACATAACCATATGTTGTTACATTTTATATTGTTAGCAGTAAGCCACCGAAACGAAATAAATATAATAAATAGTACCTTATATTTTTTTTTATATTCAGCTTTAATAAACCAATCTTCAGTAACAACGAAGTTATAAAGATTCAAAGATGCTAATAAGAAAGAGAAGTCCGACGTGGTCTTTGACGTCAAAGTTCATCACGCCCATACATACGGCTGCCATAGAAGGCGGTATATTTTGACGAATATATTTTGATATATTTTGACGAGAGAGACAGATATATTTATTTAAAATTGTAACATCACGTTTTTTTTCTACCAATTGTTGTAGGTATTGTGTTCACTGTTAATATTCTATTTTTGTTTATTTATTGATAAATTGATAGATAACAAATATTTTTTCATGCATATTCCCTATTGCCTTAAATAATTCGCTATTCCAAAAAATGCCATCGGGTGGGATCGCAGTCAAGCACTGGTTTATATCAATTAATAAAATAAAAAAAAACCAACTCTTTTCCGATAAAATCCTTGGAAATAATCATATGACCAACTGTTACTAATATAACCTGTAAACTCTTGATTCATGATATTCTTCTGTGTTTCTGGTGTAGTGTAATGTTATGAACATGAGTAATTAGCATAAAGCGCGTGTCCCGTGAGTTATGTGCGCTATCTGGCGGAGCCACACACTCGCAGTGTTTGCTAACTGCTGCGACAATTTATAGCTCCGACGAGAGTGCTGAATTCAGTTGAAGCACAGTGTTTGCACAGCGTTTGTATGAAACACGCATTTTCAGTGCTTTACCTGCCTGCACGTGTGACGACTATTTATTTACATAACTGAAAGCTTACAAAGTGGTTCATTGTTACATGGCTTACTAATCTCTATTTATATTCTAATTCAATAGTTATTTATTTTAGCAGTTATGATGTCGCTCAGTGGTGACAAGAGCTCCATGCATTCTGTCCTTTGATCATAGCGTTAATATAGCCTTCCTTGATAAATGGGCTATCCAACATTAAAAGATTGTTTTAATTCGAACACTGGTTCCTAAGATTAGCGCGTTCAAACAAACTATTCAGCTTTATAATATTAGTAGGTATAGATTTTAACCTACTGTTACAATATTAAACCTAAACTGATGTTGAGGATGAAAGAACAAATGTAATGTTATTTAGTAAGTAGAGTTTCTGCGTAGATATCCACACTGGCCACTGGAAACTTTGCAGGCAGTTTGCCCCAATTATAAGTTTGTACAATACACCGCCGCCACATGACTCGGTGCAGCTCTGTGCGTCGGTAATGATCAGACACCGTCACGGAGCCATTGACAACGTGTCAGCAACTTTTAACGAGCACAATTCGTAACTTTAGCTTCCTATACAACATTAGTCTATATGCGAAACCCAAAAACGTGTCTAGCATTTTTATGTAAAGAATCTACAAAATGTCATAACTATAATAATAGTATAGTTAATCAGCCTTTTAATGTTCCCACTGCTGGGACTCAGACCTCTTCTTGGGTCGTAATCCACCACGCAGGCCCAGTGTGGATTGGTGAATGTCACATGTCTTCGAATTTTTGGTTCTAGGACATGCCAGTTTCCTTACGATGTTTTCCTTTACCGTTTTGAGAGCAATGGTGATGAAATAAATTACACAAAGTATTGCACCTGGCTGGGTTTGAACCCACGACTTGTGTTAGTGTGTTTTTAAATATTTTTGGGAAAAAATATAACATGGTCTAAAAATGATTGGAATCGATTCAGTTACTGATTCTGAACAAACTATATTCAGGTTTCGCATGTACTAATAAAAACTTTTTACAAAAGAAATAACCGACTTCACTAAAAAAAAAACACTAAAAGGATCAAAATAACTTTAATTTCGGAAGTCGGTGTTAAACAAGAAACAAACAATACCGAGAAACACCGACTTTTATGAAACACTTTTTAGTTGCGATACACTTATAAACAGAGTGCTTATTTCTCATGACAATTCCAATTACTCAAACACTGTTACATTGTTTTATTATGAAGAAATCAGAAACGTTTATTTCAAATAGACCAGTTACAGGCACTTTTGAATCGTCAAAATGTCGGTCAGTCAAAAAAAAAATAGAAGTGAAGCTAGTGAAGCTTCTTTTTTTGCAATTGCAAAAAAAGAAGTGAAGCGTAGATCACGTGTTCCAAAGCGTAGATCTCTATGGAACGCGCGAGAAACTCCATGGACACTCTTTTAAATCATATTATGAGTTACATAAATCTTGGTTACATATTTCTTGTCGCTCCTAATATGTGAGCACAATGTATATAAGTAAGAATAAAAACTAATTAAAAACGAGCATATGCTGCTGAACTAAGCCGACCTACCAGAGATGTTAAATGAGGACACCATTGTAGCCTCGAGTCAAGCGTGATCCCTAGGAAAATCGTATCCTCGACGAATTCGAGTTTCTCCTAGTTCAATACTATGTCGGAGTAATTACTTTTAACATTCGGTAACGCAAATTTTATGCACTTAGTTTTTTTCCCTTTAATAATAAATTATTAACAGTAAACCAGTTTTGGACTTGCTGTAGAGCATTGTTTGCGTCATCAAGGTTTGTGGAACGTCTATTGATCTTAAAAATTAACGACGTATCGTCAGCAAACAATACAATATGTGGTTGTTTTTTTAATAGATGTGGTTGATCATTTATGTATACTAAAAAGAGGAAAGGACCCAATATTGAGCCTTGTGGTACACCCATTTTGACTTTCAAACCCGGAGAATTGACGCCGTTTATCTGAACTTGCTGTTACCTGTCAATTAAATAAGATTTCACCAAGCTGAGTGCAAGTTTACCTAGCCCATAATGATCTAGCTTTAAAAGCAAGGTTTCGTGATTAACACAATCGAAAGCCTTTGAGAGGTCACAAAAATTCCTATCGCATCTTGGGCTTCTTCCCACGCAGCAAATATATGTTTTAATAAAGTGACACCAGCGTCAGTCGTACAACGTCCTTTGGTGAAACGACATAACTTTTTCATACACCTCACTGAAAACCGGCAATACTGATACAGGTCTGTAATTATTAGTGTCATTTTGGTCACTAGATTTATAAAGTGGTATAACCTTACTGTATTTCATTATATCTGGAAAGACTTCTTGGTCCACACACAAATTAAATATTAAAGCTACGTATGGGGCTATGGTCTCAATTATGGATGTGCATACTTTAACAGACATTCCCTATAGGTCTTCGGTTAATTTGATTTTGATTTGCCGGAAAGCCTTTATGACTGTCAAAGGGTTTATATGTTTGAACTGAAATTCAACCGGACAGCCTGGCAAGTTTGCTTTCAATAAAGCAATTGAAGCTTCAGGGGAGGAATTTAGAGCTTCCGTTGTCCTAAGAGGTATATCAGTGAAATAATTCACAAACTCTTGGGCTACTTCTATGTTAGAGCTTTTGGGACCATGTGAAGTCTCCAATAAAAAATCCGTGTTGCGTATTTTATTACTACCAGTTTCACTATTAATAACTTTCCACACAGCCTTAATTTTATTGTCTGCCGATTTGATCTTATTGCTAATGTACAGGGCCTTCGCAACCTTGCAAATCTTTCTGGAAAGTTTAGAATATTTATTTACATATTTATTAAAGATACATACTTACACATATTTTAAACATAGTACTACACCAGCATGCGGCACTTCCTTTTGACCCTCTACCTTCTGACAAGAGAAGGAAGGACTTGGTTTGCATAAAGCCTCAAACCAGACATGCCTTTACTAAGCGTTTTTACGTATTCTTAGGACCATTTCTATATAATAGGCTTAACAAAGTACTACGTTTCTATAGTGTAAGGTATAAAAATGTAGCAAGAATTTGTCAGAATATTTAGTGAAACTCAATTACACAGACACAGAACAACTTCTAGAAATTTTGGCATAATGTTATCAGATTTCCTCGTTTGTGTTTATTTTGCATAATTTCATAGACATAATTTTAGGTAATAATGTACTATAAGCTTATTTTCGTAATTGTTTATTATAATAGAATATATTTTATTAAAATAGTTTTACTGTAACTTTAAATTTTACTGTCACAATGAAACTGGACTGTAAAGTGATGGCCTGAAACACAGGTTTAAATTAACCTAGATAGGGCGGTCCACTATCAAGCATTGCTATTCCGAACCACGATTAATTGCACCTTTAATAATATTTTAGTTTTAGTATATTTTTAGGCACTGTAACTAATTGTATGGGAAACCTTGTTACTGTTGGCTTAATGTTATTTTTTTGTAAACGTTAATTGAATAAATTTTATTATTATTATTATTAAAGGTTTCAGTGTTGAAGAATGGCTTAAGGCCGTACAGCTCATATAGTTTTTCCCTATTTATCCTAATACCTTTAGTCGCCCAGTCATTAAATACAAACTTAGGTAAAATATTTTTCGACTTCTTTTCAAAAGCTGTATTAAATTCATTGAGTACCACTGAAAAGAATTTATCTATTCCGGCTCCATCATCAAATCAGTTCGATAGTACCTTATAGCCAAAGTGCATCTCATGACAATTCTAAAAAGTCCATACACGGCTAGGATACATAGACCGATCACGTGTTTGCCGACGGTCTATAAAGTTCTTACATCCATACTGAGAAGCAAAATTAATAGTTGTTGTTAACTGACAAAAATTTGATCATGTCACCTTCTCAGAATGGATGTAGGAACGGGTCCCGCGGTACTAAGGAGCTGCTCCTCATTGAAATGACCATTAGCCAACAGGTTCAACGTTCCCGAAAGGATCTGTCGACATGTTGGACAGACTATAAGAAGGCCTATGACTCTTTTCCTCATACATGGCTCATGAGTGTGCTGGAATTGTATAAAATTGATGCAACACTACGCACCTTCCTGATGTCGTGTATGAGGCAATGGAGTACGGTCCTCCGCTATCCAGGATGTCGACATATCCAGAGGAATACCAAACCTGTAAGGATCGGGCGAGGTATATTCCAGGGTGATAGTTTGAGTCCGCTTTTTTTTGCCTAGCCTTGAATTCTCTAAATATACTGCTGGAGAATTCAGGTCTTGACTATTGATTGAAGAGAGGTGGTCAGGTAATATCTCAGCTATTTTACATGGATGACCTGAAACTTTTTGCTCCCAATAATTTGCAACTGATGGAGCTACTGAAGGTAACTGAAACCTTCAGTAGTGCCATCAAGATGGAGTTTGGTGTGGACAAATGTGCGGTCATGCAAGTAAAGCGAGGGGAGGTTGTGGAATTCGTGGGCACTCAACTCACGGATTTCATAAACCTAAGATCCCTCTCTCCAACCGAAACCTATAGGTATTTGGGCATGTCGGAAGCTCTAGGCATCAATATCACTGACATAAAGCAGTCGTTGAAGGAGCGTTTCTCTGGACGCCTGAAGAAGGTAGTCAGTAGCCTTCTTTCAGGCGGAAACAAGGTGCGCGCCTTCAACGGTTGGGTCATGCCGCCGGTATTGATGTACTCTTTCGGCGTACTCAAATGGACTCACACGGAACTTGACGCCTTGGATAGACGGGTCCGTACACTGCTGACTGCTTACCGAATGCACCACCCACGATCGTCGGTGATGAGACTGTATATCCCGCGGAAGTGTGGAGGTTAAGGTTTTTTAAATGCTAAGACCCTTCACAACCGCGAGATATGCAGTCTCAGGGAATATTTCCTAGCTGCCGACGTGGGTATGCCTCGAGATGTAGTGGCAGTGGACAAGGGACTCACCCCGCTCTCCCTGGCTAACGAGAACTGGCGCAAACTGGTAGTGCTTGACACTAATGATCGCAGGGAAGTATGGCAAAGCAAGGAACTTTACGGACGCTTTTTCCGGGCCCTTCACGGGCCCGATGTAGACCAATTGGCGTCCGTAGGCTGGCTGCGTTCCGGTGACCTCTTTGGGGAAACCGAAGGTTTTGTCTGTGCAATTATGGACGAAGTTATCATGACGAATAACTACCGGAGATTTATTGTGAAGGACGGCACGGTTGACATCTGTCGGGCATGTCACCGTCCGGGAGAATCAATTCGTCACATTATCTCTGGTTGTTCTCGTCTAGCTAACGGAGAGTACTTGCATAGGCACAACTTTGTAGCCAGAATTATCCATCAGCAACTTGCTCTGAAATACTCTCTTGTGGAATCGGAAGTGCCTTACTACAGGTATGAGCCCGACCCAGTTCGTCATATCACTTTGTACTGGGATAGGTCCATCATCACTGACAGGACTATTGTAGCCAATAAGCCTGATATAGTGGTGGTGGACCGAAGCGAGAGGCGTGCAATGATTGTTGACATTTCCGCTCCTCATGACGAGAACCTCGTGAAAGCCGAGAAAGATAAACAAATTAAGTATATTGACTTGGCTCGCCAGGTCGTCGACATTTGGGATGTGGACTCGGCGATCATTGTACCGATAGTCGTGTCGGGCAATGGCTTAATAGCCAAGAGCCTTGACCAACACCTTAGGAGGCTCGCGTTAGGCGACTGGATCAAGGGCTTGATTCAGAAAGCGGTACTCCTGGACACGGCTCGTATTGTTAGGAGGTTCCTTTCTCTGGAGCCCTGACCGCCAGTAGCTTGGACCCTGTTCCCAATACCGGTGGGGTACTATTTTTTATATTTTTAAATGTTATTTTTTGTATGATTTTGTTTAAAAAAAAAATATTTAAAAATGTAATTTATATGTGTTAACAATGAATAAAGGAAATAATAATAATTAGACTTCAACTACCTTAAATTCGTTAGTAATTTATTTTTCTTTTGAGACACCTTGTATTTATGTTTTAATAAAGTGACACCAGCGTCAGTCGTACAACGTCCTTTGGTGAAACCATACTGCTGATCGTCAAAGATTTTATTGCTGTTAAAATGGTAATGCATTTGATTAAGCATAACTTTTTCAAATACCTTATTGAAAACCGGCAATATAATACTGATACAATTCTGTAATTATTAGTGTCACTATGGTCACCGGATTTAAAAATTGGTATAACCTTACTATATTTCATTATATCTGGAGAGATTCCTTGGTCCTCACTCAAATTAAATATTAAAGCTAAGTATGGTGCTATGGTTTCAATTATGGATGTGCATACTTTAACAGACATTCCCCATAGGTCTTCGGTTAATTTGACTTTAATTTGCCGAAAAGCCTTTATGACTGTCATAGGGTTTATATGTTTAAATTGAAATTCAACCAGACAGCCTGGCAAATTTGCTTTCAATAAAGCAATTGACGCTTTAGGGGAGGAATTTAGAGCTTCCGTTATCCTAAGAGGTATATCGGTGAAATAATGCACAAACTCTTGGGCTACTTCTATGTTAGAGCATATGGGACCATGTGAAGTGTCCAATAAAAAAACCATGTTGCGTACTTTATTCCTACCAGTTTCACTATTAATAACTTTCCACACAATCTTAATTTTATTGTCTGCCGATTTGATATTGGTGCTAATGTACAGGGCCTTCGCTACCTTGCAATTTTTTCTGAAAAGTTTAGAATACCTTTTTACATATTTATTAAAGGTTTCAGTGTTGAAGAATGGCTTAAAGCCGTATAGCTCATATAGTTTTTCCCTACTTATCCTAATCGCCCAGTCACTAAATACAAACTCAGGGAAAATATTTGTCGACTTCTTTTCAAAAGCTGTATTAAATTCATTGAGTACCACTGAAAATAAATTATCATAAAATCTATTAGCATCATCAATATTATGGCCCAAAACATTTAACTTAATAAATAAATAAACTTATTTTGTAAGTTACTATTAAATTTTGTTAATTTGCCAATTGTAATTGGCCTAAATTGAATTTGAGTTTTTTCCAAAGCTGCTTGAGACTTAAAAGTTACCGTTTATAAAATTACGTGATGAATTGAACGCAAGTACACGATTTGGAAACCTAGTGGATGACGATAAACACATACTATCGCGACTTATTTGGACCCGCGATATAAATTGCATTTTTTTACCAGCGTCATTACTAGGCACGCCTTTTAAGTTCTGTTGTTTCCATATTTCCCGCCTATTTTGAATTTGGAACTGTTCTATATTCGAATGTGTTTAAATTTTGAATGATAAAACAGTTGAAAGTATTAGGATTAATGCTATTGTTTAGTCACAGCGTCGATTGGAATCTGTTAGGTTACGTACCAAAATGAATCTTTCTAAGGAAAATGTTCGTGCAATAATTTTCTACAACTTTAGAAGAGGCCTGACAAGGCTTCAGTGTTTTGAAGAGCTAACATCTGTGTCTTGGACTGTCGAACGCTGGTATTTAGAATTCCAGCGTGGACATACTAGTGTTAGTGACAAATCTCGCGAAGGACGCCCAAAATCCGCCTTCACTGAAAATAACATCATTGCTGTGAGACAACTAATTCTCGAAGATCGTCGATAGATAGAGGCTCTATTAGGGATCTCAGGGACAACCATTCAGAAGATCTTGCATGAAGCGCTTGGTGTGAGAAAGCTAGTTTGCCGTTGGATACCGCATCTGCTTTCCGACGATCACAAGGCGGACCGCGTCAGATGGTGTAAGAAAACTCTGCAAAGGTTCAACCGAGGAGAGTCAAATCACGTCTACGACATCATCAGTGGTGACGAATCTTGGATCTATGCCTACGATCCTGATTCCAAACAACAATCAGGGTCTTTCAAGACGAGCCAAAGCCGACTAAAGTTGTTCGTTCTCGAAGCACTTCAAAGAAGATGGTGGCCAGTGGCCACGTTCGTTGGAAAAACCGGCCATGTTGCGACCATTGCACTTGAAGATCGTAGAACGGTTAACGCAGAGTGGTATACCATAGTTTGTTGTTTACCACAAGTCATCGCGGAACTTCGAAAATCTAACTCAAAGCGACGCATCATCCTGCACCATGACAACGCAAGCTCACACAGCGCTCGTCAAACGATTGAGTATTTGAAGCAGGAAAAAGTAGAAATTCTTGACCATCCTCCACACAGTCCTGACCTAAGCACTAACGATTTCTTTACATTTCCTAAAATTAAGAAAAGTCTTCGTGGTCAAAGGTCCGGTGAAGAAGCAGTCGAAGCTTTCAAGTCAGCCATTTTGAACACCCCCACTTTATAGTTGAATAAATATTACACTTCTGGACACATCTATTGGCCCACCTTAGAGTTTAGGTTTCGATGGCCCCTACCGAAATATGATTGCTAGATTGAACAAAAACTGTTGATGCAGTTTTAAACCTGATACATTTTACCATCTTTTTCGATCGTATTGTTTTAAATTGGATTCAGAATACCATACGACATGGAGCTACGCCTAACAAGTCGGATATGCGCCTTGTTAAAGGCAATTGATTTTTGAATAAAAAACATGTTTTATCAAATAAAGGTTTAATTTAATAACGCGTGTTGCCTCCATGGGCATCTACCACAGCTCTCATACGATTAGGCATAGAGTTTATCAACCGCTCTATGAAATTTTGAGGGATCATCTCCCATTCCTCTTCTATGGCAGTTTTCAACTCTTGCATCGTCTGGGCAACTGGCTGACGAGCCCTAACACGTCTTTTTAGCTCGTCCCACATGTGCTCAATGGGGTTCATGTCTGGGCTTCTGGCTGGCCAGTCCATAACTGTGATGTTCACATCCCGAAGATATTCCCTGACGATGCCGGCCGCATGGGCTCTTGCATTATCATGCATAAAAAGGAAATTTGGGCCCACATAGTACGCGAATGGTATCACGTGAGGTTCTAAGCACTCACGAATGTACCTTTCAGCATTTAATTTTGGCAGCCGTGGTCCTGTAACAACCTCAAGTTGAGTTTTGCCGCTCGCGGATATACCGCCCCAGATAGTCCATGAGCCACCGCCATAAGCAACCCTCTCTTCAAAGCAGCATTGTGCGAAACGCTCTCCCTTACGTCGGTAGACCTTCTTCCTTCCATCATTGCCATGTAACACAATTTTAGACTCATCAGAAAAGAGTACAAGGCTCCAATCTTGCTGTGTCCAATTTAAATGACTGCGTGCGAAATGAAGGCGCGCTGTTCGGTGGGCTCGCGTTAGTTTGGGCCCATTAGCTGGCTTGTGTGGTACCATATCGCGTTTTTTTAACCTTCTCCGAACAGTTCGAGAGCTCACAGATACTCCGTGGAAGTCGCGAAGTTGGTTTTGTATCTCAATGGAGGTAAGGTGACGATTTCTCAAGCAGGTCGTCACGATGAATCGATCCTGCCTTTCAGTTGTGACCCGAGATCGTGGCCTTCCTTGGCGACGAACAAAGCCGCCAGTCTCTAGGTACCTCCGATAAACATTTCGGACCGCAGATCGACTTAAATTAAGTTGAGCACTCACGTTTCTTTGGCTGTGTCCGGCCTGAATAAGTGCCACAGCTTGGGCGGCGACTTCAGGTGAAGTATCCATAGATTATTGATAAAACTTCACCTTAATGTTAAGAATAAGTAATGTTTGTTGCAAAACCAAAGATATCAATCACTTTTTCAAGAATTAAATCCAAGTAAACCAATAAAACCAAGTTTTCTTAGTATTCGATTGTTTGATATCAACAAACAGGCTCCAAATTGTCTTTTGTTTCTTTAAATTCTGTGTTCGAAATTCAAAAAAGACTATTGAATGAAATTGTGAATGTGCCAGGTTCAAAACTGCATAAAAACTTTTTGCTCGACCTAATATAAAATTTTAGCTAGGACCAAACGAAACTGAAAAAACAAGGTGGGCCAATAGATGTGTCCAGAAGTGTATAATAACTGGTTTGAGCGAATGGAAAAGTGTGTTAAGCTACGTGTACAAATATTCGTTATTTTCAGCATGGTTTTTGTGCACATTAATTACATACCAATTTTAATATGTGAAAATAAAATTACATTCAGTCAGAAAAGTATCGGGAATGGATGATTTGTTTATGGTAGATTGGCACAACTGTTTTCCATTTTGGAGCGGAGTTTGAGTTGCATCTATTATTTATATTAAATACAGTGCTATTTTTAGTTATATCATATCTAGTGTGTATTGCGAATTTCATAATGGACAAAAACATCGAACAAAGAGTTTGTCTTAAATTTTGCATCGTCAATGGAATTTCGTGTTCGGAGTCACTGAAAATGTTACAGAAGGCTTACGGTGAATCGACTTTATCAAAAACACGTGCTTATGAGTGGTACAAAGCGTTCAAAAGCGGTCGAGATGTGATGGAAGATTTGCCTCGCTCTGGTAGGCCATCAACGTCTTCAACTGAAGTTAACATCGCAAAAGTGGAGGAAATAGTGACTGAAAATCCTCATTCAACTTTGAGAGAGAGCCGCCGAACTTCCTGTACCTATCTCACGAGTCGATCCGTACCATTATAACTAATCATTTGGGTATGGAACATGTTACCTACTGCTCGGCTAGTCCCAAAAGACCTGAATTTTCTCAAAAAACTCAATCGCATGAGAGTCGAGAAACGCATTGTTACTGGTGATGAAACGTGGGTTTATGAGTTTGACATGCAAACTAGTCAACAAGCTTCGGAGTGGCGCCTTCCAACTGAACCGAAACCGAAAAAACCACGCCAAAGTCGATCAAAAGTCAAAGTCACGTTGACTGTTTTCTTTGATTATCGCGATGTTATGCACTCGGAATTCTTGCCGGAAGGTCAAACGGTAAATAAAGAATATTATTTGAGCGTTATGCGGCATTTAAGAGAGCAAATTCGACGAAAAAGGCCAGATTTGTGGAAAGAAAATTCTTGGATTTTGCACTACGATAATGCGCCCTCGCACAAGGCTATCATTGTGAACGAATTTTTGACCAAACACTCCACAAATACCATCGAGCAACCACCATATTCCACCATATCCAGATATGGCTCCAGCCAACTTTTTTCTTTTTCCTAAACTCAAATAACCACTTCGTGGCATCCGTTTTCAATCGGTAGAAGACATAAAGGAGAATTCGCGGCGAGAACTGAACTCAATTCCGGAAACAGCATTTAAAAAATGTTTTGATGTTTTGATGAAGTGATTATTCGTTGGCGTAAGTGTATCGTTTCTGAAGGAGCATACTTTGAAGGTGATAAAATAAATTTGGATGAATAACAAACATTTTGTGTATTATTGATCTTTTCCCGGTACTTTCTTGACAGAGTAGTATATTTAAAAAAATATATGTCGGCGCACATTAGGATGCCAATGTCAAGAGTGACAGCTTGTCACTGTCACTCTAGCGAAGCGTCTAGTCGATGGTAGCGGGGCGGCCATCTTGGGATGGGAGATCCTACAGAGCGGTTGCAAGCGCACCACGTTTTCGGCGAATCGCTAGCCATCGTCTTAATCAAAATACATTTTGAAGTAATTGAGTGTTAATTAAAGCTTAAATGATCATTATTACGCAATTTTAGTATTATTTAAAGTAAAATAGTTGAAGTTTCCACAAAACAACGTCTTTAATTCAAATTACCTTAATTGGACTACCCACATACCCACGCTGCACGATGAATAATTCTGATGAAGGCCGTCCTGAGCTTTCATCAGAAGTGGGATCCGAAGGAAAGGAGAATGAAGCAAAGCAATCGGATTCTAGGACAGCTGAGAAGCTATTGAGCAGCATGGAAGCGTTGCTTTTTCGAGTTTTGGCAGCCCAACAAACATCGCATGAATACAAATCGTACAATTCTTTTGAAGTTTGACCCGGAGGAGCCCGACTCGGATATTGATGGATGGTGTAAAGTGACTGATTCCATTGTGCAAAATAAAATCTGGAAGGTGTTAATTTACTGATGGCGTTGACGGAGGCGCTGAAAGGTTCCAAGTAGGCGCTAAAGAGACTGCGCCTGAATCTGCTCTTCGGTTATGGAATCTCATCGAACGAATACCTGAAAGTACGATGCCTGAGAAGGAAACGTCGAGACGAAACTGGAACGAAGACGCAATACACTTCGAGTTCATCGCGAGCCGTGGAGAAAAGGACGACCCCGGCCTGCTACAAATGTGGTCAGCCTGAGCACGTGGCGACTGTGTGTCCAGACAAGAAGAACTGCTGTGAAGCTGCAGTCAAGGAGGTCCATCAGTGTGAGCCCCTCCAGGAGCGTCTTGGAGACATTTTCTGGTGAGCGAGTTCCTTTCTTATTTGATAGTAGATCATCATGTTCTCTTCTAAAGGAAAGCTTTTGTGACAAACTTGCGGGTACTGTGCTTAAAAACGTCGTTTACCTGAGTGGCACAGGCGGTGAAGATATTCAATGTACCATTCAAATTCAAAGCGATGTAGTCATTGATAAACTTTCAGTTAATTGTTCTTTTCACGTAGTTCCTGAGAGGCTTATTTCTCATCCGATCATAGTCGGGTGGGATATTTTTGATCAAGGATTTCTTTCTTTCTTTCTAATATCGATCTTAAACAAATATTCTGATTATTTTACCGAAAGTGTCGCGTAGAGTAACGACAGGCGAATGTCAAATTAACTTAATAGATCCTCACAAAACCGTACAACGATGCCCTTATCGCCTAGCGCCGGCGGAAAAACTTATAGTCAGGGAAAAGGTTCTGGAATTATTTGACGCTGGGGTCATTCGCGAAACTCCTTCCCGTTTGCTAGTCCAATATTATTAGTTGAGAAAAAGGACAACTCGTATAGGATGTGTGTGGACTATCGGGAATTGAATTCCAATACGCATACTCACACCTGAGCCAGTTTTAACTATTTTTGACCCGGAATTGCCAGTAGAGTTGCACGCCGATGCTAGCTCTGATGGATACGAAGCGATTCTCATACAACGGATAGATAATACACCGCACGTCGTGGAGTATTATAGCCGTTGAACCTCGGATGTTGAGTCTCGATACCACTTGTACGAACTGGAGACGTTGGCAGTTGTACGAGCGGTCGAGCTTTTTCGCCATTATCTTTACGGTCTTCATTTAGAAGTCTATACGGATTGCAATTCCCTCAAGGCATCCAAATGAAAAAAAAGATCTCACTCCTCGCGTCCACAGGTGGTGGTGGCTATTTTACAAGCCTATGACTTCGAAATTATTTATCGTGAAGGTCGCGGAATGGAGCACGCGGATTATTTCTCTCGTAATCCTCTTCCTGATGTTAATGACGGTGGTACAGCCTACGGGAGCCCGCTGACACAGCAAGTTCAGTATGTCGAATTACATCACGATTGGCTTTCGGTCGAACAAAAGCGTGATAGCGACAGCAATAATTTCCCCGATACTGTAGCTCAAACGTATGATGTAAGAGATAGTATCCTATATAGGAAAATAAAACAGGAAAACCAGTCAGTAATAAAACAGTCTTCTGGTTGCCGGTAGTTCCCTGGTCTTTAATTACAACATTTAGGAAAGGATAAAACTTTAGATAAACTCTATGAGCAGTTCCTTGGTTATTGGTTCCGAAATGTCAAAATGCGTGCGTAAATTTATCGACTCGTGCATTATTTGCAAAGCATCAAAGGGTCCATCTGAACCCGTTCAGCTTCACCCGATCCCCAAAGCTTCGGTACCATGGTATACAATACAAATTGATTTTACGGGAAAGCTTAGCAGGAAAAAAGTGATCGAAAAGAATACTGTTCGATGATTATCGATCGTATTACTAAGTACATTTTACTATAGCATACTGCTTTTCTTGATGCTAAGAGCGCGGTACACGCATTGCAGAAAGCAGTCTATCTTTTTGATGCGCCTAAACGGATCACAGCGGATCAGGGTCGTTGCTACGTAAGCTCCGATTTTAAGAATTTTTGCGGCGAACATAAGATAGATCTCCATTTAATTGCGATTGGCTCTAGCCGGGCTAATGGTCAGGTCGAGAGGGTTATGCGGACCCTCAAAAGCCTGTTAACCATTGTTGAAAACGACCCGAATAAGACGTGGCGAGATGAAATAGGAAATATTCAACTCGCGCTTAACAGCACCCGATCATCCGTAACCAAGTATTCCCTTACAGAACTTATGTTAGGTATTCTAATACAGTCATTAGGTATGTCGAAGCTAAACTCAGAAGCCCATGGTCAACCAGAACGTCTTAACCTCGATCTTGTGCGGAATGACGCATCTGCTATTGTCCAAAAGGCAGCAGAAAACGAAATTAAACAATTTAATCATGGCCGTGTAAAAATTAAAGCTTCTTCAAAAGGTGACTGGACTGTGTGGTGGTGTCACTTTCCTCAAAAACAATGAACGAAACTAGACAAAATTGGACAGAAAGTTTAAGGGTCCATTTGTTTGGCGATACTAAATAACGATCGGTACGAATTAAAAAGATTAGGAAGTTCTCATCGAATTTATAAGTATGCCCACGAAAATTTACGCTCAGTACCTCACGGACACGAAGGTTTGCTTGAAATCGCTTCTAATCTTTTGAATCATGATGAGGCAGAGTCAGCGCCAGAAGATGTAGATGCTGGGAATGACTTGTTATCCACGAACGACAGTGACACCTTGACTGCATGCTCTGACACTATAACCGCCGGCTCTTCTACTATTACTGGTAATTCAGACACTTTCAGTGCACACTCTGATCCTGAGACATGGGATGTAGATGGCGAAATCGAAATTTGGGATGAACAGGATATCCTGCAATCGTAGGTATGTCGTCGGTAAGTTAAGTCAAAGTCAAAGCGTTTATTGCGAAATAAGTGTTTACAATGTTGTTATAATATCATGTCAGTACTTTTGACTTAGCAGCCTTTTACAAGCATTGCAATTTTAATTTATCCTAATTAACATACAATAGACATTATTATTATTTAATTATTATTGTTTTATGTCTTGCATGAGTCTGTCGGTTATTGTAAGCATTATTCAATCCAGAATTGTCTAGCCGAAAGGAGAGTGTCGTCCGGGCCACACCCAGTGGGGTTGGTTGAAGGGATGCACTCGTCCGATCTAGAAGTTATACCCATAAAGTCGATCCTGGTCGGAGAGACAGTGTCGTCCGGGCCATACCCAGTGGGGTTGGTTGAAGGGATGCACTCGTCCGATCCAGAAGTAATATCCTTATAGTTTATCCTGGTCCGAGGGACAGTGTCGTCCGGGCCATACCCAGTGGGGTTGGTTGAAGGGATGCACTCGTCTGATCCAGAAGTAATATCCTTATAGTCTATCCTGGTCGGAGGGACAGTGTCGTCCGGGCCATACCCAGTGGGTTGGTTGAAGGGATGCACTCGTCCGGTCCAGATGTTTTGCTGTTGGTTGACAAGTCGATGGGGACAGTGTCGTTCGGGCCAGATCCATTACGGGCTGGTTGAAGGGATGCACTTGTACATTTAAATGTCTAATTGTGATTGACTCTGTGTTTGACGCTACAATCGAATACCCATGTGAAGTCCTGTAGCAGGATGGACGAGCGGACGTCTTGGTGATTTATTTGTTCCAGGAATACCATAACGCCCGAGGACGGTCGAAGTCAGTCTGGCCGTGTCGGCGCACATTAGGATGCCAATGTCAAGAGTGACAGCTTGTCACTGTCACTCTAGCGAAGCGTCGAGTCGATCGTAGCGGGGCGGCCATCTTGAGATGGGAGATCCTACAGAGCGGTTGCAAGCGCACCACGTTTTCGGCGAATCGCTAGCCATCGTCTTAATCAAAATACATTTTGAAGTAATTGAGTGTTAATTAAAGCTTAAATGATCATTATTACGCAATTTTAGTATTATTTAAAGTAAAATAGTTGAAGTTTCCACAAAACAACGTCTTTAATTCAAATTACCTTAATTGGACTACCCACATACCCACGCTGCACGATGAATAATTCTGATGAAGGCCGTCCTGAGCTTTCATATATGTTAAAATTGAATGAAACAAACCACAAACAAGTGTGGACGCTTAACGAAACGTGAAACTTCAACTTTGATATCAACAATGACAATTTATTTAACTTAAATGGCGTATTATTTTTCAATTTATATGGAAACATAAAAAAATTACATCTCGTAAAAGCTCGTAAACCGTGAGTTTCCGCAACTTAATAATTTGTAAAAAGCTTTCTATATATGAGTACTATCTACAATAAAAAAATGAACTACTAAATCGACGATCCATAAAGGATAGTTTATCCGCAATTGGCACTACGACTAAGTAAGTAGACGGACTTACTCTGTTTTGTCCCACTGCTAGGTAAAGGCCTCCTCTCTTTTTCACGTCATAACTCAGTATTTTGTTAGTGAGGGCCAGTCCTTTAGGTAAGAGTCGAGCTCGTCCCGCCATTTTCGCCTGGATCTATTAGATGTCACCTGTTTTGTAATAGAACCCACTGGGTAGTTCTCTTTCCTTACTTGGTACTAGTTTTATAAAACTCCTTCTTTAATATTTACCCGACTACGGAGGGTTATGATTTTGACAGGCTATGTATGTATGTGAGTATGTTCATCTGTTCCCTCATAGCTCCTAATCTACTTATCGGAACTCGACGTATGAGGTATCGTTAGAACCGTCTTAATTGTCCGCTGAACATAGGCTACGTGACGTGTCACAAAAATTGATATGGCGCCCTCTAGCGGACAAAAAGAAATGTGTTAAAAATAAATATGGAGTAAAATACACCGTGTTTGGTATCATTTCAAAGGGCTTCACTTGTACATTTCCAATATATTGCTCAAATTTAAAGTGACGCCCTCTAGCGGACAAAAAGTCATGTTAAAAAAAAAAATCAAGATAAATATACCGTGTTTGATATCATTAGAAAGGGCTTCGCTGGTACTTATCAAAAAATATCATCAAAATTCAATGTGGCGCCCTCTAGCAGACAAAAAGTATTGTGTTGAAAAAAATAATAATAATAATAATAATAATAAGTTTATTTGCCATAAGTTTAGGTACACCGGTAATACATATTTACATTGAACATAATAATGCTAACACAAGTAAAACAATGGTCCACATACTTGACAAAATTTATAGATGCCCAATGACGGTATACAGAGAAAAGTTCTTTACCTCCCGTGCTAGTCAAAGACTGTGTTACGGCAAGGTAAGATTCTCGCTCATAGTATAATAGTCATAATGTAAACACGTTAAGACACTTTTTACCAATTACATTTGTTTTGCTGTGAATCATAGATAATGATAACGAGTTACAAGTTTAGCGTAAAACAAGTAGTATATGCAAAGAAATCAGACAATGCAACCACTAACGTTATTTCGATATAAACAAAATGTTTTCACAATAACAATATTAGTTCAGAATTTGTAATACAACAAGCATGTTAAAAAAAAATAAAAATATAAAAAAATATAAAAAAAGGTGTTGCTAAAGTTAAAATAACAAAACTAAAATAACGAAAGATGTAGTAATTTATATAACCTGAAAGGTATCTCTATACCATCCCAAGCTCCACGGCAATCACCCGACGCTTCAGTCCCATTAGTAGCTATAAATATCTATATATGTATATGTAGATAAGACCAACACATCGGGCACCAACTCACGAAGCCCGAGACAATACAAAACAATATTCTGTCACAAAACTATTCCTATCCTTATTACTATCAATATTACCAACTAATAAAAATGTAGGAAAATGCAGTTGGTATTCATATTTTCCTTTTTTTTTTTCTTTCTTTTTTTTTCCTCCTTTTTTTTCTTTTCCTTTTAATATCCTTAGCATAGAAACACGTTACAAGAGAAAAGTCCTAATGCAATGTATTTATTATACGTGTGTATATGTATATATTTATAATACAAACAATGTTTGTGTACTAATCTTCAATTTATAATGATTACTTTATAATGTATATATTTATATATATTACATATATATATTACATATTATATTATATTACATACATATATTCATATTATAATGTTTTATTGTTTTATAAATTTATATAGTACTTATCTTTATTCAATGAAATATACACTTATAAATAAATAATTACTGACATATTTGTATAAATTTTTCAGTCTGTTCATAATCCAACTTACTCAGAAACTCATCCAGAGCCCTTCTACACACAAATCTCGTCGTATCTTTAAGAGGTTTAATTTTACTTATGCGATTGTACAATAGAGGAGCCAAGAAATAAGAGAAACACTGTGCAAATGTGGTTTTGCATGCTGGGACGTCATATACCTCATGCACTCTTCTGAGAGATTTGGTAGCAGGTTTTTCATAAAAGTGTTGTCTTAGGACTATTTTTTTAATAAAAAGTTGGCGAATATTTAGGACTTCAAACTCTTTGTACAGCGCAGTTGTAGGATATCTAAATTTTTTAAAATTAATCACTTTTAGAATACATCTATGAGCCCTTTCTATTTTTAAAAGAGTACTTTTTCTAGCACCACCCCAGGCAGAGATACCATAAGTTACTATCGATTGGCACAGTGCAAAATAAACATTTTTATTCGTAGCTTTGTCTTTTAAGTTTCTTATTTTTTTAAAAATCGGTATAAGTTTACGAATGCGAGATTTTAGATTTTGAATATGTTGTTTCCAATTTAAGTTTTCATCAATTTCAACTCCAAGATATTTAACACTTTTACTAGGAGATAAGACAGGGCACCTACAAATACGTGCAGCAGAACAATCAGAGGAATGAACTTTTAAATTAAAGTCGGTAGGCTGTAAATTATTCCTTATACTAAATGTTATAACTTTTGTTTTTTGAATATTTAATGTAAGCAGATTGCAATCAAGCCATTCAATTATATTTTTAAGACCAATTTCGGCTGACGATTTGACATCACTCCATGTTTTTTGTTGAAATAAGATAACAGTATCGTCAGCAAAAGTGATTACTTTTGAGCCAGGTAATTCAATGTTACAAAGATTATTAACATAAATCAAGAACAATGTTGGTCCAAGTACTGATCCTTGCGGAACACCGAAACCAACATTATGCTTAGAGCTAAGGTTATTACCAATTTTTACAGCCTGTGTCCTATTACTAAGATAGTTTTTAAAAAGATCAAGTGGTACACCTCGAATACCCATAGCCTCCAACTTGCAAATTAGCAGAGGGATTGAGACAGTATCAAAGGCTTTGGCCAAATCTAGAAAAACACCAACACATCTATTCTTGTGGTCGAGATTACTAGCTACGTTAGTAACTAGATGTTCAACCGCATCTATTGTTGATTTGTTCCTTCTAAATCCAAATTGATTATTAGAAAGAACATTATTTTTTTCCATATAATTTACAAGCCTAATGTTTATTAGCTTCTCCAGGATTTTAGCCATAGTAGGTAAAAGCGATATTGGACGATAATTAGCGATACTGTCTCTTTCCCCCGACTTAAAAACTGGTATAACAATTGAGTCCTTTAACACATTAGGAAACTTTCCACACGTAAAACATAAGTTAAATATGTGTGTTAAAGGTTTAATGAGAATGTTTACACTTCTTTTCAAAAACACAGATGATATTCCATCCCAACCGGTAGAATTGGTACTTTTTAAGGACATAACAACATTATAAACTTCTGTTTCATCAGTTTCCAATAAGACAAAAGAGTTCATCGGGCTGTTTTTACATTTAAACTTTTGCACAAGATCATTTTCCGTAAGCTTTAACTTTTGTAAGATGTCAGTTGATAGTTTGGATGCCAAATTAGTAAAATAATCATTCACAAAATCGACCGATTCTTGAGGAGTCGATTTTAATTTTAATAATTCACAAGGCCCTTGAGATTTTTCCGAGTGATTTAGATTACATACACGTTTAATGACATTCCAGGTTTTTTTAATATCACACTTAACAGCATTTAAATCTGCTTTATCATGCTCATTTTTTAGATTATGGAGAATACTATTACAATGATTTCTGTAACGCCTGTAGGTAATCTCTAGATCTTTATCATTAGGTGCCTTATTATGTCTTCTGTGTAACGTATCTCTAAACCTAATGCAACGCAGTAGACCAGAGGTTATCCATGGTTGAAAAATCTGACGTCTGTTGGGCACGGTAATCTGGTAACTGCTTTTTTGTCTGATTTCAGATAAAGTTTCGATGAGTAATTCAGTCGCTTTATCTGGATCTTGCAATGTTGTTATATCAGTCCAATCAAAGTCCTCCATAAGTTTAAAAGCTTTTTCATAATTTAATTGTAGCAGTGTCTTTTCTGATTTTTTATACTTACTTTTATGTGTTAAAGGAATAATACAGTAAATACTACTGTGGTCAGTAACTGAAGATTCACAGACTATTGTCAGCATCTTCAAATTAGGCTTTGTGAAACAGTGATCAATGCATTTATTGAGACGCGTAGGAAATTGATGGCTAGGTAGTAGACCGTACGTGGCAAGAAGATTCAAATACTCATCGGATTTTAGGTCAGTAGTATTGCAACTCACGTCAACATTTATGTCCCCGGTTAGATAAACATTAGGTATATGTTTAATGTCTATTAGAAGTTCTTCCAAGGACCCAAGAAAATTGGTGAGAGAGGCAAACGATGGTGACCTGTATATACAAATAAAGGCATGGCTTTTACCTATTCTTATCACCAAGCAGTCCGCATCGGCAAAATTTGGCTCATATACTGTGACATGTTGTAAATAGTTCCTTATATAGACAACCACACCACTGTTCTGATTAATATGGTTTCTAGTTTGAAATGAATCAAATTGCTCTAGTTTAGGTATTAAGTCTGAATTTTGCAGCCAACATTCGGTGAGAATAATAATATCATAGTCTATTTTACTCCTAGCAATAAAAACTTTAAAATCTTCAAGATTTTTATGTATGCTTCGTATATTTTGAACAATAATTCTAAGAGATGATTCCGTTCCAAGTTTGTATTGCGGAAACGCTTCTGGATCCTCGACCAAAAATGAGTCACCAACGTTGATAGTATTATCAACCTCGGTGACCACCTCATCTATATTGCTACCCATAACAACCATATTTATCACTAAAAGTAGCAAAATTATATTTTTGGTCGACGACTGTAGTTTCTGAGATCTGTAAGTTATTTTTATTATTGTTGGACATGAAGCTTGCATATTTGACTGGTATTAATAATATTATATAGATTTCTAAATATGGTATGAAAAATGAAATATAATAGCAGTATAAAAATATTATCAGATAATATATAATAATCATAATGCATATAATATAACTGTGAGAGTTTAAAAAAGTATAAAAAATAGTAAACAAAGAGAAAAAGTACCATATTTTCATATGATCTTCATCAACAGCTAGTCATTCAGAGGTGAGATCCTTAAGCTGATTTAGAGAACCGATGACTATGGCAGGCTGTCCGTCTTCCTTACGTAGAAGTATGTTACCTCTTGAGGCCCAGCAGTACTTATACGAACCATTTTTCACCAGTTCTCGAGCGGCAGCCAAAATCTTTTTAGACATGAAAGTTAGAGACTCCGATACATAAACCCGTGAGAAAGCTCCGGTAAATCCTAAGATATCCGTACTTAATGGTTTATCTTTGTTTTCAGAGTTGTATTTTTTCATAGCTTTTAGCAGTACTTCTTTATTTTTGGTGTTTTGGTACTCAATAACAATAGGTCCATTCTTCCTACCTCTCCTATAAACAGCCGTATGTTCATCAATTGGTGGTATTTTTAGGGTGTTATATACGTTATTGACAATGTTCTGCACATTTTCGTTATCATGATGTGGAATATTTCTTATTTCTATTGTGTTTTTCAGAAATTGCTTTTGTAAAACATTTACCTGAGTTTCCAATAGGTTAATACGCTCTATAGCTGCTTCATGCTGTGTTTCAAGGGTCAACACCCTGTCGCGGATATCCTTGTAATTGGCAGCATTTTCTTCGAGTTGTTTTTTTATTTCAAGGTTGGACTGGAGTATCTCGCTATTTTGCAGTTTAATTACAGCCATCTCAGTGGTCATCATTTCTTTGAAGGACTCTAGAAGGTCATTTTTTAGGTCCTCAAATTGTTGTTCATCAGGATTTCTCCGTTTTCTCAAGTTTATATTTCGTATAATTTCTTGGTCTTGTGATACATTTTTGAGGGTAAGATCAGGATGCGACGAGGACTTAATTGGTGATCGTTGCATTTTATCTGGATTCCTTGCGTATACTACACCCGCTGGCCGTCTCACGGCCGTACGTTCAATCCGTGTACTTGTAGTAGTTTCGATGGCAAGCGGTGTGAGTGACGACGTCACACGTCCAGTACGCGAACGATAGCAGCGGCGCGGGCGTCAGGAGCAGGACAGCAATTATGAGGTGGTTCCTTTTCCCTCGCGGGTCGCGGGTGCACGGGCGCACCTCCGCTGCGTGGATGGTAGGTGTACGCGAGAATGGCAATTAGGCAGTCAAAGTTATGCACTAGTATCGGGTAAAGTAAGCAACTTATTAATGCGGAGCAAAGGGTCACACGTCTGTTCTCGATGCGAGTTTGGGCGAGAAGGATATACGATAATACGATAAATATGTCGTGTTTCGTATCATTTGAAAGGGCTTCACTTGTACATACCAAAATAAATAGTATAGAAGCACAGTGATTTAACACCAAAATCTTTTAAATAAAAAAAAAGTAAAAAACTAAAACCCGTAAACTAAAGCCGTAGTCACACGTTATTAAAGTGTTTCGATTATTACCTACCTATAACGTGTGACTACGGCTTTTCTTTTTGTTCTATTCTTGTTTTTCCAGTTACCTTGTCTATTTCAGAATCTTGAAAATCTTGTTTCATACTTTTTCAGCGTCATTTTTTTTTGTCGTAGTCGGGTTTTAGTTTTTTACTTTTTTTTTTAGGAGTTAAAGTATGAAATTGCCGATTTGTACTGAAAAATTGAAATTAGTTTTTTTTTATTTAACATATTTATTTAATCAAAATAATTACCATTATTATCTATACATTGCTGCCATCTAATAGGAAGGTCATTTATGCCTTTGCGATAGAACTCTGGTGATCTAGATTCGACAAACTGTGTGATAGCATTTTGTACTGCCTCCTGAGAAGAAAACTTTTTATCACGTAGAAAATTGTCCAAATCACGAAAAAAATGGTAGTCCGTTGGAGCAAGGTCTGACGAATATGGAGGGTGACGAATGGTTTCTAATTACAGTTCATGTAGAGTTAAAACGGTTTCTCGTGCTGTATGAGGTCTCGCGTTATCATGGAGCAATAATGGTGAAGATCAATTCATGAGTCGGGGCTGTTTCACTGCTAGTTTTTCTATCATTGTTCGGAGTTCAGCACAGTAGACATCTGCCGTTATTGCTTGACCAGATCGGAGAAAGCTATAGTGAATAACACCATGCTGAGACCACCAAACAGTTACCATTACCTTTTATTGGTAAGCTTTGCTTTAGGACACTGTTGCGGCGTTTTAACTGGGGTCAGCCATTGCATTTTTCGCTTACGGTTATCGTAAAGAATCCACTTTTCATCACATTTTACAATTCGATCCAATATTCCTTCATTTCTGTATCGATTAAACAAGGCAACACAAGTTTCAACACGCGTTTCTTTCTGCAGATCAGTCAAATCATGAGGCACCCATTTGTCCTATTTTTTATTTTATTGATTTGACGCAAATGAGTCAATATTGTTGGTATAAGGTAACATTAAACCATGCCACTAATTCCTGGGTAGTTTGGCTCCGATCGGCTTCCAGGCTTCCACCATCTCTTTCAATTTATTGTTATTCATTTGTGTGAGCGGTCTTCCACGTGGTTCGTTCTTCAAACCAAAGTTTCAATTACGAAAGCGTTTAAACCAAAATCGCACGGTGCGTTCATTAGCAGTCCTCTCTCCAAACGCAACATTCATATTGCGAGCGGTTTCTGCCGCTTTAGTTCCGCGTCGGAACTCATATTCAAAAATCACTCGAAGTTTTCGAAATATCCATCTTTCTTGTCTAAGCTGAATAAAAAAAAACAACTGAAAATCGATAGTCGAATGTTGCACATTTTTTAAAAGAAGAACTTTATAGGTACCATGTGAAAAAAGTTTCACTCAAAAATCTCAAACCATGAAGGTTCTATGTCAATTCGAAGTACCTATTACAATAAAACGGCAATTTCGTACTTTAACCCCTATTAATTTCGAGAGATAAATAGGAATTAGTTTTAGTGATAGATATAAATGAAAAGCCATGTTAGGTGGTAAAACGTTTATTCGCCGAGTCGCAGTGCGTGAATAAGTTAAGTTACGTCTAGCGGAATGTTCTGTCTTACAGCTACACTGTGCACTCGCACACTACCCGCGTACGAACGATACCTTCGTACAACTTACACTAACACGTATTAAAGCCGTCGGTACTTACAGTAAATGCGCATCAATCCTCTCTTGCAACCATACATACATTTTCATTACAATTTACAATCAATAGAATTTCACAAAATATCAGCAACAGTGCGACCACACATTTGTGACATTTCACAGAACAACACTCCGAACACAGCGAGGCTCAGGGACAGTCCAAGCAATAATTTCTTAAAAAAATATATATTCACTAAGGCTTGTAATTTAATGCCGTCGGAAGGATCTATATAATAATAATAATAATAATCCTTTATTATCAGGCAACCAAGGCCCATAGATAAAATACACAAATAATCTTACAAAATAATAAACTAAGACATGTACTTATGTACCTTCTTGAATTCGAATTCTGCATTTGATACTGTTGATCATAATACTGTTGCTCGTTAAAATACAATATTATACTGTAAGAGGACTGGTTCTGGTGGTTTTTCGCTCATACTTAGTGAAAAGGAAAATGTCTGTAAAGATAAATTTGAACCAAAATATTTTTTAAAAACTTGAATGGTTTTACTGTAAAAACATTTAAGTTCTTAAAAAAGAAGGAGAGATGAAAGATTTTGACAGGTTTCTCATACTTAAATAGACAGATAGATATATTCTATAATGTACACCAATAATAAAATTACAATAGGAACTTAAAATTAATAGGGTGTCACAATGGGCGGTCTTATCGTTAAGAGTGATTTTTAACAGACAACCTTTTCTTTTTTGCAGTTCTATACTAGGTGCAACTCTGTTTTTAATTTTCAAAACGATTTACTTAACCTGCAACAAAAATACATACAAACAAATAATAGCATTTACGCACGATATAAATGCTGTTATTAGTGGAGTGTTGGTAGTGACTTCACTAGGAGTCACTACCGATTCAATGACTCTGCAGTGGCTGTTGCTACTATTGCTAAAGTAGTCTCTTCGGGTCTGAAGATGCTGTTGCTGGATTTCAACTGCATTGTTGTGGCGCTCAGTTTGTACAAGAGTACGTCCACGTTAGAACAAGCTTAATGCCTTGGCCATCAAGAAGTGCTGATCTCCGCTATCGAAAACGCCTGAGATGAGCTTAAGGGGCTAGTCAGAAGCCGGCGTAGACTACCTCCCAACACTCTCAGGGCCCTAAAATAGGTATTGATCGAAGAATTAGAGAATATTTCCAAAAATTACATTCAAATCTCGTCTTGAATATGTCAAATAACTTCGAAGTTACAATCAGAAACTGAGGAAGCAATAGCAAGAACCAATACAAAAACATGTGACATCCGCCAAACCGCACTAAGCCCGCGTGGTGGATTACAGCCCCTTCACTCTCCTATAAAGGAGGCCTGGAGCCGTATTACGACATCTTAATTCCAGTCAGTATACGCCTTAACTGAACTGCCTTGCTTATCCGTATTATGACATCTTATTGCCAGCCAGTCAGTGGTCACGTGAGGATGATTCCAGTCAGAATAACGTACGTCATAATACGAAAAAGAACAAGTCAGTTTACGGCCGTAAACTGACTTGCCTGGAAACAAACTGGATTTTAGAAAGGTCGTAATAAGCCCGCTGAGCTCCAACAGTGGGAACATTAAATGTTTTTTTTTTTTTCATTTTATGCCAGTAAGTTAAAAATAGCATTTTTCAGGCTTTCAATAGATCAGGACAAATGCTGTGGTACTTACTAAGTTATAAAGGCTAGAGTATTTCAAATAAAAAAAAAAACAAAAAAGTGTTCATTTATCTCCACAAATTACACTTCAAACATCCAATATGTTATTTGGCATAAAAAAATATAAAAACTTAAATAGATGAATTTGTAATTTATGGGAGATCTGGAGTCTAAACTAAGCCTAAGCCTATCTTAGAACTCCAGGCCCCCCATCATAAAAAACTTAAATATTAGGCATGGTAAATGGGCTTAAAAATTCAAGTGTCTTTGTCATGATCATTGAAATGTCACATAATCACATTAGACGCAGCTGAGTAATGTCCCGGAGTTAGTTTAAACGCTCTCGATATTATGTAATCTCGCAGTCTTTTGTGAAGTTCTACTGATTTCTTCATGGTATTATACATTGGTACGTTTACTTGATATTAATATGTACAATGCATTATAAAAGCGACTGGAGTTAGTTGCTATTCGCTAAGTACATAGAAAAAAGGCAATTTTTTACAATTTGTTATTGAGTGTATACGCCAAAGAGCTATTAGATCCGTAGATTGTTTTCTAACCAAACATTTTGTTTGTAGGTCTGTACCTGTGGCCGCTCGTCTACGTTATAGTTGACTGTCCAGCTCTTTTACATTGGTGTGCACACTCAGTTTCAGTTAGACAGTAGCTTCGCGATAGGAATGCGAGAATGCATCGGTGGTTATACAAGTTACATGAAATACTGATGTTATAATGCATACAAGAGTTTATTATTAGTAATAACATCAACTAGTACAAAGGCAAGTAATAACAAAATACACTTTCCAAATATTTTTCACGAACTGAAATAAATTTCATATTTTCGACTCAAACAATTTCATGAAAACTTAGTTGATTAAACAATACAATTATTATTATGCTGTTATCACAAATATTCACAATCTTGTCACATCTCTTTAAATTAATTGTTAACACTACTTTGAAGTTCATTCACAAATAGTTCATCGTAAGTAAATAATGATTCACACGCGTGTACTAATTTTACCGAATCATATGTCCTGATCTAACGAGTTCATATGATCCGACAATGGTAAATCTGTATATGGCGACCAATCTTGATTTTGATCCGTCATCAAAACCTATGATCCGTAACTCAACTCAAGTTTGCAACTTTATTAGACAGTCAGTCTCTATCGCGATTGTGCTAACTCAATAGTGGATCTGGAATGGATACCTACCATTGCTAGGACTAATGTATTTATAATTCGATCACCGCGTAACACTCTCTACAGCAGCCCGACACCGCACACCGCACACCGCACAGGTGACAGAAGAGCCCCTACACGAACTAACATTCTATTAGCGATAACATTTCTCGAAAGTCATGTTATTTATCATGACACGTGATAAACCCAAACATTATTACGAAATGCTATAGTTTCAAACAGTAATCACAACGCATTTTTTCGCTGATACAATGTCACCTCGCCTAGGGCTGCGTCGCAATCCTGAGGCGTAGTGCGTGCGACACAGGAGAGGAGGGAGCTCATCTTCGCAGCACTCTTGCATCGCTGGAGCCGCGCGGTCAGTTGCAGACGTGCGTCTCGGTGCGCGCGACGCACGTATCGCAGGACACGCTGCAGCACCAGTTGAAGCGACAGCGGCACTTGGTCTCCAGCACGCGCCGCACCGTGCTGTAGCCGCGCCCGCAGCACAGGGACTCGCAGCCGTCGTCGCCTGGACACAAAACTTCATAATATACTATTGTGGTATCGAAAGAGATCCAATGAAAAATAACTCCTTTTAAGTATTTGCTAAACAATTATACTTTTCTAGTCGGTCTCTTCGCCTTAAACAGTATCAACAACAACAACAAAACCCAAAGCACGAAGAAGTTTATCGTGTCACTTATATAATTCATTTGAGTATCAGCCATGCTGCTGTTCTTAGCGTTGTCTCTAAGCATTTCAGTCATCTAAACTATCGTTATCACTTTGCGTTTTCATATAAAGGTGCCAATGAATCTTAGGTCGTGACATCTCGCAAGTGTATATTGGGCCTAAACTTGCCAATTAGCTCAACAATGAGATGCGAGAGCAAGTTGATTAAGTTACTGAGTGGAGTGGTGGAGTAAGCAGGGCTGGGCAAAATACATGCTTTGCTTTAATTGAAATACAAATTACAAAATACAGTATCGCAAGTAATTAAAATACAAAATATCTTTAAGGAAGGTATTTGAAATATAAAATACAAAATACAGTATTTTAGCTATTTTTAATTGAAATACAAAATACAAATTACATATTACAAAATAAGTAATCTAGACCAGCATGAGCTGAAAAGTAGAGGAAACAAGATTAATTAATCAGCAAAACCAGAGTTTCCTTTCGTGAACATTAGATTTTTAAATGTACTGTCAGACAAACAGCCTCTTGTTGGAGAGTGAATAAAACCCTGCTAAAGAAAACAATCTTTCTTGGAGGTTAAATGTATTTTAATGTTAAAATGTATTTTGAAGCCTCAAGTATTTGAAATACTAATTACAAAATACTTCGCCGTCAGGTATTTGAAATACGAATTACAAATTACATTTTAAGGAAGTAATTGAAATACAAATACCAAATACGTATTTGTATTTCAATTACGTATTTTAATTACAAGTAATTCAAATACTGCCAACCCTGGGAGTAAGAGCCATCTGCCAAGAGAATCTAAATAAAAATACTGCGGATTGTATCATGATTAGAAGCTTGTTTACCTCTGGACGTTCTGTTGCATGTTCTGTGGTGCGTGCCGAAGGAACCGGCGGCGTCGTCGCGCTCGCAGTACGACGGCGACGGCGTCAAGAACACCAGCTCCGTCTTGCGCGGCACGCGCACCACTCCTGGGTTCTGCTTCTGTCTGTACGTTGGACGTTACATAGCAGGGTATTACAAGCAGGCCAAACATATAGGTTGTGTTTTTTATTTCTAAGATTTCATTGGAATAGACGTGAGAAGTATGCGCGAAAAAACACAAAATATAACCCATAGACAGATATTGGTGTTCAAGTTAAACTTAATCTAGGATTCTTGACTGTTTTCAAGCAAGACAGGGACGGACTTATTTCAGAACTGACAATTTTAGTCAAACGTCACCGTTCTTTCCTCGAAAAAGTATTTCTTGCAAATAAACATTCTGATTTGATTTAATAATAATAATAATATAATAATAATAATATATTTATTCAGACTTAAAATTTGGTAAAATAGTTACATAAAATCTTAGGAATAATTAAAAAGGTATGACTATGTTAAGTGCCTGTACTAGGATAAACCTGTATCACAGGCGGTAAAAGCTCTTACACTATGGTATTTAGGACAATAAAATTCATAAAAATATTTAACATTCAAAGTCTAAATAGGGAAAAATTTAATAAAATTATTTATAATATTATAAACCTACAGTTATAGTTTACTTAAACACTAAAAGTCACAATTATGTTATTTCTTATTATAAAACTGTTTCTTGTTCTTTATTCTATAATTACACACACATGAATTTGCGTCAGCAGAATTATGAATTGGGTTAAAGTCGAGGTTGCGTTAATACTAAGTAGTTACATTGGACAAATATGTTTAAATATATTGAAAAACGATGGTTTGTAGGTCAGCACTTGGAATTTTGAGTCAGCAGTAAGCGTTACACGGAAGTCTGGCCTTGAGTATGACGCTCTAGGCGCCCTCATAATCGATAGAGTTAATATATCTATATTCCGCTATTTTCCTAGCAGGACACTCAGCGTCTCCCGTTTTATGGTTGGAGGGCTTTTTGAAGCGAGAGCAAGTTGCACATTTCGGTGAGTCCGCTTTTTTTGAGCACTCGGACATCGGGTGTCCTGTCTCACCGCAGTGGCCACACGTTGAATTGACCTCTCTACAGGTTTTTGCTGCATGCCCATACTGCTGGCATTTGTAGCATCTCGTAACCAGGGTGAAGTCCCTGACTGGGCAGGACGTCCAATTTATGAAAATCCTTGATTGGGAAATTAGAGCTCTTCGTATGTTGGCTGGAACTTCAATCACGTAGTTACAAGTCTGCGAATCTTTTTTCCCCGATTTGTGACTTAATTTAACCATGGTCAAAAAGGACTCCATGGGAATCGTTGGAAACTTTTCGGCTACATTCTGTTCGTAAATGCACCTGAAGACTTCAGTTTCAGTCAAAGAGGATGGTACTCCTACAACCACGATCCGGGGTTTGCGCTTGGTTGGTTCGTCGGCGGTAAGGCCGGATGCAGATTGCTGGACTGCGTACTTAATTTTATCCGCGTCATCCTTTGTCTCTGTACTGATAATAACTCCTCCGTTTTTAGTCTTACGGACACCACGTATATGCAGCTTGACTTGATCTGGTCGTATCATCTTTTGCACAAGGACTTTTGTTTCGTCACTGGACTTTAATTTGTTGTTGGGATATATGGCCACGGAGTTTAAATTGGTTGGTCGAACGAAATCATTTGACCCCTTCTTCACCATGTCGGCAAACGAAACAGTACCAGAGTCCTTTATCGTCTTTGTGAGGTCCAAGATGTGGTCCGTCAAGTTGCATTTTTCCATTAGATCTTCATTGAAGACGCGCGCTTGGACTGCTTTCTGCTTTAGCGATTGATATAGGACTGCCATCTGTGAGGTGCCAGATCCTATTTTACGGCACAAGGTTGAAATTTTCAATTTCTGCTCCGAGTTGAGTTTGCCATCCGAGGCAATACAACAAACCTCGTTTAGATGCTGCTCAATAGTCGACATCCATCTTTGTATCTCGGGTGTTGAAACAGCTTCGATTGAAAGATCAGATTGGGCTGGATTTTGCGTCATCGTCTTCGCTGGTGATGCGGAGAGATTCACTCGATCTCTTGAAAAGGGGCTGTTGTCCATTTTATTTATAACTAGTTCACTTATTCTAAGTTTCCATTGTGTTTATTAAACTACACACTAGGCAGAAATTACTGCAAAAAGAAGGTCACTGATATTATTTTATGAAATTAAATATTGCTACTGAGCACGTCTGTATGCTACGAGTGCAGAAAGTGCATTTCGTGAAAGTGATTTGACTTCATCGTGAGTAACAGATGCCAAAATTCTCACAGTTTGTTGTTAGCGATGCCACCGGCGGAACCTAATTTTTTCCGTTCTATCAATCTCGAATTTTAGTGACGTTAAAAAAAAACGTTAGGTGATTGCGTGTCAGATTATTGTTGGTCATTACCTCCTCACAAGCACAAGATGCTGTGGCTGTGCGGCGGGCCCGGCGCGCGCGTGGCGCTGCGAGCTGGCGGTGACCAGCTTGGCGCGGTCGTAGCGCTCGCGCAGCGCGGCGGCCACGGCGCGGAAGGGCGGCGGCGCGCGCCAGCACGTGCGCATGGCGCACGACCCCGACACGCCGTGGCACTTGCACTCGCGCCGCACCAAGTCCTTTACTGTCTGTGAACAAACTGAATTTAATAAGAAAACACTTATATTTTAAAACGACTTCGAGGAGGTTCTCCATTCGGATGTACGTACATTTTTATATTTATGGGCCGATACGAAACTAGTACAATTTGATACAAGTGCAGAAAGTTTGTCATTGCAACCGAGGCGGAATTCGCACGAGCCGTAGGCGAGTGTGTTATGGAGCCGAGGGCTGCAGTGACAAATTTGCACGTGTGTAAAGTGTTCTTGATTATGGAATCTTTTGATTGCAGCCTTGTAACGCGGCTGCCCTTAGAAAACTTTATTCCATCCAATCAAGGACCTTGAGAATAATCACAGGAGCTATGAAATCTACTCCTATTAACGCATTACAAATTGAGTGTAACGAACCTCCGCTTAGTCTAAGACGTCAATTTTTGGCTGACCAATTGTTTTTCCATGTTTTACAGTTTATTAATAGCCTTTTAATTCAAAAACTTCAAGTACTTGCTGATCTCATTGTCTCATCAAATTATTGGAATCAAATATCTCTTCCTTGTTTAGTTAAAAGTTATATCCGATTTAAATCATTTCATGCACCCACACACTGGTCTCCAAAACTTGATTTGTTTAACAGTGAATACGAAGCCCTGGTTAATACGCCATCTGTTAAGTACATTGTAGATATTGATAAAAATAACGCCAATCCAAATTTTAATTTTATTGCTTTAAATTGGCCTGAGTGGCATCATATTTTCACTGACGCATCCAAACATGAATTTGGTGACTTCGTAGGGGTAGGAATATACCATGCACAGTATAATATTGTTCAGAAGGTAAAGTGTCCACTGTCTGTCACTGAATGTCTTGGTATCCTTAAAGCTTTAGAATACATTTGACTTTTAAAACTTTTAAAACGTAGAAATAATTTAATTTTAACTGATTCTATGAGTGATTCAGGTGCTCTTGAGATATCCTTTTAAGTCTAAACCACCAATTCCTCTTATAGCACATATTAGGAGTAAACTTTTCGACTGTGTTGTGAAGGGCTTTTCTGTTGTTTTTGTCTGGATTCCAAGTCTTTGTGGTATAAATGGTAATGAAAAAGCCAATGAGGCTGTGGTGTGTGGGGATACTGTTCCGTTCAAAAATTATACTCAGGACTTGGCTACTCTTCCTAGACCTTGTCTTAGGGATTCCTGGGATAGAGTTTGGGCAAAAATTAGCCGTTCAAAAGGGAAATACTACTTTAGTATTCAGTCACAAATTCGACGTAAACCTTGGTCTTCTGACTTGGCAAAATTGCGACAACCATTTTAATAAGAATGCATTTAGGTGATACTACTTGTCCAGCGCACCCCGCACGTTTCCATATTATAGATAGTCCTCAATGTGAATGTGGACATGACTTTGGGGATCTGAACCATACATTCTTTTCCTGTCCGATTCATGACCGTATTTCCTTTTTGAATAGTTTGATATCCCTCCGTGTCCCTTTCTTAATTCTTAATTCTTAATTCTTTATTGTACACAAAAACATAACATAATATATTGACATACAGACAGTTCATGTACAAAGGCGAGCTTAACTCAGCAATGAGTTTTCTCCCAGCAAACCTTTGAATTATAGAGAGAGAACATATTCGAGGGTAGGATCCAGTGCACAATATAAACCTACATACTAAGTCTAATATATAATTAAGTATATTATACATAAGTCAAATATATAATTATATTATACATACTAATACATACTGTATATACTAATATTATGTCAATAATGAAAGGAAGTGCTCTTTAAGTTTCCTTTTGAAGACATCTAGAGAAGGGCTATCGCGAAGAGAGTGTGGCAGAGAGTTCCAGAGACGTACTGCAGTTACAGAAAAGGAGCCATCATAGCGGCTAGAAGTATGACGTGGAGTGCGAAGGAGAAGAGAAGAGGTGGTGCGACAGAGTTTACCCCTAGGGACGAGGTACTCAAAGCGTTCACGAAGGTATTGAGGAGCATTAGGATTGTGAAGGATTGTATAGAGAAGAGATAGAATATGTGTATCTCGCCGACGCCGAATTGGCAGCCACCTTAATCTGGTCCGGAACTCCGACACGTGATCGTATTTGCGGAGGCCAAAAATAAAGCGGATGCACAAATTCTGCAGTCGTTCAAGTTTGTTTAGCAGTACCTCCGTAGCATCTAGAAAACAGACATCCGCATAGTCTATGAGCGGTAGAAGAAGAGATTGTGCAAGATTAACCTTAGTGTGAAATGGTAGGAATTTTTGGAGACGTTTAAGAGACTGAAAAGAGTAAAAGACCCTCCTACTCACATCAGCAACATGAACCTCCCAGGAAAGGTTAGTGTCCATATGCACGCCAAGGTTTTTAGCGCTTTTAGAGTACAGAATGGGCACAGAATCATACACCACAGGCGGGAGCGACTGGTGATCCAATAAGTTGAGCATGTATCTGCCGCCAACAATGAGCGCTTGGGATTTAGTTGGGTTTAGTAAAAGTCCAAAAGATTTAGCCCATAGGTGAATATTTTCAAGATCATTGTTGATGGCAGCCACAGTTTCAGTGATCTCGTGTACTTTACAGTGACGATATAACTGCAAGTCGTCTGCATAGAGATGGTAATTCGAAGTTAGGACCTTAGTGAGAGCATTTATAAAAATCGAGAAGAGAAGAGGAGAGAGGACGCCACCCTGAGGGACACCCGCAGCCAACTCACACCATTCAGAGGAATCCTCATCGGATCGAACAGACTGCGAGCGACCCCGAAGATAAGATTTGAACCACTCAATTACTGGTGCTGAGACATTAAGAGAGGAAAGGATTCCTAAGAGGATGTCAAAGTCAACTGAGTTAAAAGCACTACTGAAGTCCAGTAAGACCAATACTGTTAAGCATTTATTATCCATGGCCAGTCTTATGTCATCAGTTATTTTGACAAGAGTTGTCACAGTGCTATGACCAGGTCTGAAACCAGATTGGTAAGGACTCAGCAGGCTGTTAGAGGACAGATAATAAGATAGTTGCTTCTGAACAACACTCTCGAGGACTTTGGAGAGGATAGGGAGGATGGATATTGGACGGAACTGGGAAGGTGAGGAGGGGTTTGATACTTTGGGAAGCGGTATGACGTGGGCCTTCTTCCAAGCAGAAGGAAATGAGTTACTGAAGAGGGAAAAATTTATTATATGAGTTACGACAGGAACTATTTCACTCAAAATAGGTAGGAGCATTTGGAGTTGAAGGCCATCATCACCTACCGCCTTAGTGGAAATGGATAGGATACATTTCTTAATATCTAGTTCAGCAACTGGGTGGAAAGAGAAAGAAGTATTTGTTGGCAATGAAACATTGGAAAGATCAGAGAGAGTGGAAGATTTCACTTGGTCATCAAGTATAATTGGTGACTTAGAAAAGTATGCATTAAGTGCATTGAGGTCCATCTTATCAGGAGAACTCTTGCTAGTGGCTTTACCAATACCAAGAGTCTTTAAAAATTGCCATACTTGTGTTGGGTTGAAGTTCTCAATAGATTTGTGAATGTGGCGCCTTTTCGCATTCCTTTCCCTACCTCAATAAAAATTCTTCTTTTTTCTTTTAACCCAGCCTGTGAGTATATATTACTCTGTCAAGAAAGTACCGGGAAAAGATCAATAATACACAAAATGTTTGTTATTCAATTCCAAATTTATTTTATCACCTTCAAAGTATGCTCCTTCAGAAACGATACACTTACGCCAACGAATAATCCAATCATCAAAACATTTTTTAAATGCTGTTTCCGGAATTCAGTTCTCGCAGCGAATTCTCCTTTATGTCTTCTACCGATTGAAAACGGGTGCCACGAAGTGATAATTTGAGTTTAAGAAAAAGAAAGAAGTCGGCTGGAGCCATATCTGGTGAATATCGTGGTTACTCGATGGTATTATTGTTGAGTGTTTGGTCAAAAATTCGTTCACAATGATAGCCTTGTGCGAAGGCGCATTATCGTGGTGCAAAATCCAAGAATTTTCTTTCCACAAATCTGACCTTTTTCGTCGATTTGCTCTCTTAAATGCCGCATAACGCTCTTTATTTACCGTTTGACCTTCCGGCAAGAATTCCGAGTGCACAACACCGCGATAATCAAAGAAAACAGTCAACATGACTTTGACTTTTGGTCGACTTTGGCGTGGTTTTTTCGGTTTCGGTTCAGTTGGAAGGCGCCACTTAGCCACGAAGCATGTTGACTAGTTTGCATGTCAAACTCGTAAACCCACGTCTCGTCACCAGTAACAATGCGTTTCATGAATGTTGGGTCGGAATTGACTCGTTCTAGCATGTCCTCAGCGACTATGAGAGTCGCTGAGGACATGCTATATGCGATTGAGTTTTTGGAAAAAATTCAGGTCTTTTGGGACTAACCGAGCGGTAACATGTTTCATACTCAAGTGATTAGTTAAAATGGTATGGATCGACTCGTGAGATACAGAAAGTTCGGCGGCTATCTCTCTCAAAGTTGAATGAGGATCTTCAGTCACTATTTCCTTCACTTTTGCGATGTTAACTTCAGTTGAAGACGTTGATGACCTACCAGAGCGAGGCAAATCTTCCATCACATCTCGACCGCTTTTGAACGCTTTGTACCACTCATAAGCATGTGTTTTTGATAAAGTCGATTTACCATAAGCCTTCTGTAACATTTTCAGTGACTCCGAACACGAAATTCCATTGGCGATGCAAAATTTAAGACAAACTCTTTGTTCGATGTTTTTGTCCATTAAGAAATTCGCAATACACACTAGATATGATATAACTAAAAACAGCACTGTATTTAATATAAATAACAGATGCAACTCAAACTCCGCGCCAAAATGGAAAACAGTTGTACCAATCTGCCAACAACAAAAAAAAAAACAAAAATTTGAATTTGGAACCATAAACAAATCATCCATTCCCGATACTTTTCTGACTGAATGTATAATGTTTTTTCTGATTATATTTATGACAACAATATCCGTCTGTACAAATGTATAAATATTTATTAGTATTTTCAACAGACTTTAGTCTTCTTTATGTAATATTTTTAATAACTAAGTTTATAATATATTTTTGACACATTCCTGATCCTGTATCCTTGTTGATCCAAATTCCGATACTTATTATTTTCGCGTTAAATGTTTCTCTACCTTTATCTTCAAACACCACCCAAAATAAATATATCTATAAACAACTTGACGCTGGCTGATTTATAAGAGTGCTAGCCATAATCTCCTGTCAATGGCTAGGAGAAAAGAAAAGAGTGGGAGCGTTATAGAAAATTAAAACTATGGAATCTTAGAGTAGTCAATTTTGTTTGTTTCAAATTTCAAAACATGTTGAGTGATAGTTAAGATTAACTTGTAAATAATATTTATATTTCTCTAATATATAATGTGTTCTACTAAATTGTCTTAAATATCTCACAAATGGTGTAAAAAGTAGAGTACCCAACACGGTGATAAAGTTGTCTTTGTCTTGGGCGGCTTGAATTCCTCACTTCACCGAGTTGTCCTCACTTAACTCCCTCGCAATGCTCGGGAGTTCATTACATAAATCCCTTACTGACGAGATTTACATTAGCAAGCATCGTTTCGTGCGGAATTTAACTTGCCGCCCGCGACATAAAGAAACTGCTTTATCCCCTAGTCACATAATCTACTATTAGTCACTTGTGTTTGACAGAATGGCGCGATAACACGCGCAAACGGAGTTCGTTTGGAGTTTGACTGGCTGAAAGGTAATATTACAATCCTTTATGTTTGTCTCTTCCATTTTTATCAGAATCCAATGTTAATGCTGGTATCCCTGAAGAGTTGGAGGAACTCCAAAAATATTATGGACAAATATACATATATTTCTTCGAGAAGTTTAGCATTTGAATTCAGAACTAGTTGATGAAATGGAGCTGATAAAGAAGACCTCAAATGACCAACAGAACTTCACAAATACACAGATAATTTCTATCTATTAAGATGCGACTATAACGACCAAGAACAAAATTTGCAGTGTCATCGAACTGATCTGATGATGAAGCTGGAAGGTGGGCACGAAAAATGTATCGGAATTGTGATGAGACGCACTGTAGCTATAAATGGTTTTAATAGTTATATTCTATAGATACCTTATTATATATTTGCACACTAAAATGAAAAGCTTTTTGAAAGAAAGAAAGAAAAGAAAGAAAACACGTTTATTTGGCACACAGGTACATACAATGAGATAACAATTATAAAGAAAATTAAATACTAAATAATTTAAAAATATTAAACACTTAAACTTAAAAATACATCAATATTGTGTGTCTCACGGCTGCGCCAAATAGGTCCAGTTCAGCATAATGCCAGGCCACTACGTAGCAGTTGCCTGACGCTGGTTTTCAACTGAACCTTGATATGAGTCTACGGATGTTAATCAGTTGGATTAGTGTGAGGCAAATAAATATATGTATATTATTATATGTAGGTATAAATTAGTGTGTAGTAAATGATAAAAAATAGATAGGTGTTTAGAGTTATATACGAGTATATATTGTAATGATTTTTAAAGAAAATATTCATAAATCGTTCAACTTCCATCTATAAGCGATAGATGGCGCTAGTAGTTACATGAACATAAGGCACTTGTTGTAGACATTAAGTAATGATTAATTATGGTATTAGAGTTTATGTATTAGTTTTGTATAAATATATTATAATTGTTAAAATGAAATATTTACTTGCAGTTAATTATTGATAAACCCTAATGTATATTAGTTAGTCAATTGATATTACGTACTGTTTACTTTGCTCTGATTGGTCGGACCGAGTGTTTGTGAAAGTTTGTGGTGGGGAAACATTGAGTTTGTAACTGTCATTCTGGACAGTCAGTCTACTTTGAGTTGTTGAACAGTGAACATGTCCTACCAATCCGTCTACTTGAAAATGATTGTTAATAGAATAATAAATATGAAATTGTGTTGATCGAAGTGAATAAAATATATATATAACTGAAGCTTGAAGTTTATGTTTCATCACATTTCAGAAGTGGTACATGCCTACAAAAAGCCTACAAATATGTGCAGTGATAACAGGAATGTTAGGTTATGTGTGCCTAAATTAAAGCTAAATGAGATCGAGATATTTTTTCCAAGAGTGCTAATGTTATTTTAGACAAGTGTTATACTCACTCAATTTTCATACCGATGGTGGCGCGTGTGTTGAATCATTCGGTTCCCTTCAAATGTGTGAACTGAGTGGTACTGATATATTCGTAAACGAACGCTGACAGTTAAAACTAGACATCGCTGACACTTTAACTACTAGTGGTTCATTTTAGTTCCTATATTTTAAATTGAGTTGTTTTTTCTTTATTTGTTTTAATTGATCATGCATAATGCTAAATTATGACAAATGACAATTGCTATGTATAATTAACCTATTTTCCATAGCGGTAATTGTCATTATGTTGCCTGGGATTACTTTGTGTGCTATGATAATTTTCTTTTCCTTTTGACATATAATTGTAAATTTAAATGTTGTACCGCTAATGGGTATGTTACAATAATAATTTTATGAACTGAATTTCCACCACAAAAACAATAAATGAATTTGAATTTAGAAGCGAAAAAAAAATACGATACCGTGTTTGTGGATTTAGGGTGTAAATGGATTTCCTTGCACATAGACATCTACACTTAGGAATATGCAATTACCGTCAATTTGCTGACTGACTGACTGCCTTGGCAATTCAAGAGTGTCTGGAGTGTGTTAATGTTTTATTTGAAATAAATGCTTTGATTTGATTTCGGTGCTTTGATGAGGCCGAGTATGCCTTTGATGAGTCCAAGCGTGCCTTTGGTGAGGCCGAGCGTGCCTTTGGTGAGGCCGAGCGTGCCTTTGGTGAGGCCGAGCGTGCCTTTGGTGAGGCCGAGCGTGCCTTTGGTGAGGCCGAGCGTGCCTTTGGTGAGGCCGAGCGTGCCTTTGGTGAGGCCGAGCGTGCCTTTGGTGAGGCCGAGCGTGCCTTTGGTGAGGCCGAGCGTGCCTTTGGTGAGGCCGAGCGTGCCTTTGGTGAGGCCGAGCGTGCCTTTGGTGAGGCCGAGCGTGCCTTTGGTGAGGCCGAGCGTGCCTTTGGTGAGGCCGAGCGTGCCTTTGGTGAGGCCGACCGTGCTTTGATGAGGCCGACCGTGCTTTGATGAGGCCGACCGTACCTTGATGAGGCCGACCGTGCCTTGATGAGGCCGACCGTGCCTTGATGAGGCCGACCGTGCCTTGATGAGGCCGACCGTGCCTTGATGAGGCCGACCGTGCCTTGATGAGGCCGACCGTGCCTTGATGAGGCCGACCGTGCCTTGATGAGGCCAAAACGTGCCTTGATGAGGCCAAAACGTGCCTTGATGAGGCCAAAACGTGCCTTGATGAGGCCAAAACGTGCTTTGATGAGGCCAAAACGTGCCTTGATGAGGCCAAAACGTGCCTTGATGATGCCAAAACGTGCCTTGATGATGCCAAAACGTGCCTTTGAAGAAGACAAGCGAGCCTTAATGAGGTCAAGTGTGCCGTTAGATAAGTCCATGTGTACCATTTGAGGCCATGTGTGCCATTTGAGGCCATGTGTGCCATTTGAGGAGCAGTGGTGGCCGAGCGGTAACGGCCCCGACTTACGAGTTGTAGGTCGCGGGTTCAAACCCAGCCAGGCGCATTACTTTGTGTAATTTATTTCATCACCACTGCTCTCAAAACGGTGAAGGAAAACATCGTGAGGAAACCGGCATGTCCTAGAACCAAAAATTCGAAGACATGTGACATTCACCAATCCGCACTGGGCCCACGTGGTGGATTACGGCCCATTCCCTCTCCTAGATAGAGGAGGCCTGAGTCCCAGCAGTGGGAACATTAAAAGGCTGATTATGCTGTTATGCTATGTGCCATTTGAGGCCAAGTGTGCCATTTGAGGCCAAGTGTGCCATTTGAGGCCAAGTGTGCCATTTGAGACCAAGTGTGCCATTTGAGGCCAAGTGTGCCATTTGAGGCCAAGTGTGCCATTTGAGGCCAAGTGTGCCATTTGAAGCCAAATGTGCCATTTGAGGCCAAGTGTGCCATTGAGGCCAAGTGTGCCATTTGAGGCCAAGTGTGCCATTTGAGGCCAAGTGTGCCATTTCAGGCCAAGTGTTCCATTTGAGGCCAAGTGTGCCATTTGAGGCCAAGTGCGCCATTTGAGGCCAAATGCGCCATTTGAGGCCAAGTGCGCCATTTGAGGCCAAGTGCGCCATTTGAGGCCAAGTGCGCCATTTGAGGCCAAGTGCGCCATTTGAGGCCAAGTGCGCCATTTGAGGCCAAGTGCGCCATTTGAGGCCAAGTGCGCCATTTGAGGCCAAGTGTGCCATTAGAGTTGGCCACATGTAACATTGGACTAGGCCAAGTGAGCCAATAAAGATTCGGGTTAAGTGTGCCCAATGCAGACGAAATTATCATCAAGAGCGTAAGTAACGTATGAATTTAATAATAAATAATAATAAATAATAAATCATTTATTTTCAGGCATCTTGGCCCATAGATAAATACCTTATAAACTAACATATATATAAAGTAAATTAAATACAATTTATTGTTAATAAATACGACTTATGACTATGTTAGTAACACTTCACTGCACTTGTTCACTTTGTGCTGTTCTGTGGCACTTGTCCGCGGAAGCGACGGAACACCACGCCCTGCGGCCAAAAGTCTTCCTTCAACATGAGGGGCAGAAAAGTGTTCGGGACTCGCACCACGAACGCCTTGAAATTGACGTTACGGTGCGACTCCAGAAGCTGTACCCTCAGTGCGAACTTCGTCTTATGGCGCACGTACTCCACGATGTCTTCCACCCTTGTGGTGTGATGCAGGCGGGAGATGTACACGGGAGTGTTCGGCTGAGCAGCACGCAGTCCTACGCTAGGAGTTGCAGGTGCTATGCCGCAGCGATTCTTGTTGGTTTGCGTTCGACGCTTCCTCCTTTGCACTATAACGAAACCATCACTATCATCGACCTTGTTCTTTGCCTTGTCAGGCACAGGTTTCGGATTAGGAGCGCCAGGGGCACTCGCGGTGACGCTAGCGAAATCCTTTCGGATCGGATTCGCTGGGGCTGCAAGAACAGGCAGCGGGACGGGGCGAAGGGCTCGTGCGGTGCATGGAGGAACCGCGGTGACCGGCACGGAGTTGCGGGGCGCACGAGTGGGGCACTCTGCAACCTCAGCAATCGACGTATGCGCCGGCGACGAAACTGCTGACGCGAAGTTCGGCGACAATATATTGAGGCCGGCTCCATGACGCATGTTTACGTTCGATGCATCGACTGATGACCTAGTTGCCGCCGCGTTATTGCGAAATTCATTAAACTCCTTGCGCAAATCGGCGACGGTTTTCTGAGATGCATCCAACTTTGCTAGCACATCCGCAAGACTGGCCCTCAGAAAGACAATATCTTTCAAAAGGCTTGTTACATCGACGTGGTCGAAGGTGACTGGAGGGAGCTTATGCAGCTCCTTTGCCACAAACGTCGGCACGTCGTCAGGGTCGGTCTCCTTGAACAGCGTGATAATATCCTGTAGGCTTTTCTTAGTCCCGTCACGCCGGCGGGATGGCATCTGGTCACGCTTATCAAGCACGCTGAACAGCAACAGCTTCGCAGCAGCTATATCTTCCTCGCTGAAGTTCGTTGCGCAGATTTGGATTGCAGACACCTCGTCCATCACATCCAGCTTCTGCTGTAGGAACGCCAACAGCTCGTTTGCCACTAGATTGTCTGTCATGGCCAGTACTTACGAGCGACAGCTTGCGCTGCGCTAATCGGTGTAAATAAAACTCAAATAACACGTCCACATCGGCACGCGGCACAAGCGAGACTCTCGAATTTACCTACTTAAGTGATTTTAGTGTGACTATGTTGGCTTGATAATGATGTTAATGAATTTCATTTCTTTATTATTGCTTCATATCATTTTGACCTGTTTATTGGATAAGTTTCTTTTAATTGAACATTCTGATATAGCTTATGAAGATATTATAAGTATAGATAAAATGAATTGAAAGAAGATTTTTATATTGAGATTATATTTTTGAAAAAAAAGCGAGTTCTAAATGAATGGTACAAGTTATAATTCATGTAAATGTTTTTAAAACCACTGATTTCTTTTATTTTTGAGGCCTTGGAGCCCGATTGCGTCAGGACTACAGAAGAAAAACCATCAGTCTTATTGAGCAAACGGATAGTTCCTGTTTCGAACAAAACAGACTCGAAGAGGAATGATGCAAAGAGACGATCTGGAAGGAAGTGCAGAAGTTATAATTCAACCTCTTCGTCGACTACACCACCACGACGCAAGAAGCAATGAGGTACCTCATGTTGATTAAATGATTTTCCAAAGAGAAAAACGTTACAAGTGTCGAAGTTTGAACATAAAACATTAGAATAATGTGATACGGGAGTTCGATCACTCCAGTAAATTTTGAGAGTATTTAAGTTGGATTAGAAAGAGTATTTGTAATTGATTTGTATGCAAATAGGATCAGAATCTGACTATACATTTTGTCTCAAAAACTTGCTAGGCTTACCAAAAGAAAATAGAAATGTTACGAAACCCTACCAAAGCGTAGAATTTAGTTACGAAGTGGTAAACTAAACTAACAATAGTTTTTCTAATGAGCAGAATTATGGTCAGTTTCAAGCAGAAATGTTAGCTGGTACGACTTAAGGTGAAACTTATGTGAATATTTTTATGATAAATCAGTGCTTATATACGGATATTGATGACAATCAAACGCTTTACAAACAAGTAGAAACAAATGATCAATTTTATTGGGTATTATATAGATTTTAACAGCGATGTAGTCTTTTGCGTGAATCCGATATAGAAGTATTAGTTGTCAGTCAAAAGTTTATGCAGAGTTACCATCCATTGCAATTTGTAAAGGTACGTTATCCTTTCACAAGAACCTTGTACTGTTCAACAGTAAAATTGATTTAATTTTCTAAAACTTACCTTGCGCAACCAAATTCAGCTATAGATTCACATCATTCTGGAAATATTTGTATAGACGGATCTTATATTAGAGTATTTATCGTGTCAAATCTTTCTGACTATATCATCAACAAATCTATGCACAGACATCACCGCAAAAGATATACATAAATTAAATGATATTTATTTTACAAGTAGGTTATATATAATAATATTAAAAGATTTAATTTGAGCTAGATATTATATTGTTATAATTCGGTTAAGAGGAAAATAGATTTAAAATGCATACACTAGAGTGGCGGGTCAATTTAAATGTTCCAAATTAAAATAAAGTTTGATAAACAGTGTGATTCAAGCATCATTATTATAACCTTAACTTGATACGAATTTGCACACAGATGCTGGGGCCTTAGATTTAGGGGAAATATTAGTACAATTAAGCCCATGGGCTCTCCAGCTGAAGAGTCGCTTTTATTCTAAACGCTTAAGTTTTGTTTTATATTATGGTTTCAAATAGTGAATGTAATGAACCCTGACTAAATAAGACGCCACACAACGTATAGCAATATGGTGGCTATACATTCATGAGTTTAGTTAACCATTGAGAGTGTAAGATCTGGGACGCGTATGTCGATACCTTAAGCCGTAATACCATGCTGTCTACAGACACTAAGACGAATCCTCTGTTTCTGTTTATAGTATTGAGACTGAGAATTGATTATAAACATTATAAATATTAGACCTAGATTCAAAGTTCTTAAGGCTGAACCAGATGAAAAACCTAATGACAAAGTATGTATAATTATGTTAAGTCGTGAATTCAGTGTGCGTATACAACGAAGACTATACTCTCGGACAAAAAGCTGGTCAATTTTACCTTATACTTACAGAAAGTTGACCAATTGTTTCGACTGATAGTGTTGGTTATAAAATATATTTAACATTGCTTTACTATCTCGAATAATAGTGCAATCGTGGCTTTCTTTTAGACACTTTATCTACTCTAAAGAGCTTTTACGATAGTCATGGTATTGACCTTGTTCTTAACGCTGTAAAAATGACTACCACTATTTTAAATGCCCTAGCAAAATAAAATTACTTCAACGTTTATAACGAACACCAATGAAACATACGCCTATCTTGGAAAATTCAATGGAGTCTTGTTAATTCTGGTAATTCATTCACTAGAAAGACTGCCACAAAGCTAGGATCAGAGATACTTTAAACGATAGACTACGACATTACGAAGTACGAAACACGTTACAAAGCTTAAGAGATGAGGTGAGCTCCAATATCCAAGTTAGACAAGCAAAAGAATACTTACGTTACCAGTAAAATCCCTGCTACTACCTACAGCATAAGTGATCTGATTAAGATTAGTAGATCTGATTGCAAATAAGAAGGTAAAATTACATTAACCTCATTTTAAAATCTATAGATCCATTCAAAAACAAAAGTTTTAAGTATAAAATTACTGGAATATATTATATGGTAAGTTTTATGATCCCAGACATGTAGAAAAGCTTTTGACAAAAAACCTTACAACACTATTCTTCTAGTGATGAATGTTCTAAACATATGACGTGACGACAAACTAATTATCCGGAAGCAAACCTAAATTAAAATCAATACTAAGCCGAATGTAATGAATTTGAATGTAAAACTCATTTTCTTGTCGAACTGAATGAAGTATCATAATTTATATGAATGTAGTCAATCATTGAAATTGTAATCGTGCGTCAGGAGATCGCACGATGTCGGATGGCCGAATGTAATGATTTTTAAAGAAAATATTCATAAATCGTTCAACTTCCATCTATAAGCGATAGATGGCGCTAGTAGTTACATGAACATAAGGCACTTGTTGTAGACATTAAGTAATGATTAATTATGGTATTAGAGTTTATGTATTAGTTTTGTATAAATATATTATAATTGTTAAAATGAAATATTTACTTTCAGTTAATTATTGATAAACCCTAATGTATATTAGTTAGTCAATTGATATTACGTACTGTTTACTTTGCTCTGATTGGTCGGACCGAGTGTTTGTGAAAGTTTGTGGTGGGGAAACATTGAGTTTGTAACTGTCATTCTGGACAGTCAGTCTGCTTTGAGTTGTTGAACAGTGAACATGTCCTACCAATCCGTCTACTTGAAAATGATTGTTAATAGAATAATAAATATGAAATTGTGTTGATCGAAGTGAATAAAATATATATATAACTGAAGCTTGAAGTTTATGTTTCATCACAATATGAAACAGGAAAAAACATACACTAAAAATAAAAATAAAAAACATCAAAATTATACGTAAATTCGATCGCACAGTCCTTGCGGCTAACAAAAAAAAAAACTGATCCTAAGCAATTCAACTCACCGTAGTTCGTGTTACGTAAAAATTATCTCTATGCCTTGGGTAGCTGAGCGCAACAGACACAACTTGTCTAAACACATTCAGCTAAATAGATATATATATAAAAAGTGAAAAGCTTCTCATTTCTTGATTATGAGCTTGGAAGCCCTCCAAAGGAGTCTTCACGTTATCATCATAGTGTGGCTGGTGCGTCTTAATGATGTTGGGATTCGGCAGTACAGTTACTTATACCTTAAAGGCCCAAGTGAGGGTTCTGACTAAGAGAGACACAAAGAGTGTTACTCCTGATCGTTCGATGGTCGTCGAATGACAAAGGACATGATCATACCGCATCGGTGCGGTGCACTTGCGTCGATCGTGGCTCTCCTCGAGTCACGAATCCTTAAAAGACAGAATTTTCGGAATATTTAAATTTTTATTTATAATGGTTTAAGTATTTGAGGAGAAGTTGCTTTTAGTCTTTTGCACTAAAGCCTCGGAAGCTTCGAAGGGAAGGGCAAGGGGAAGAAGATGGCGATCAGTGCAACACCGATAATTTTAATCAAAGTCGCTATTCAGTCTTCCGAGTTGCCTAAACCTAGCGAAGGTAGTAGAAGATAACCGGAACCAAAGTTGACCAAAAAGACGCCAAGGCTGCGAAAAAGAAAAGTGCCAGGCTCTGTGCACCCAGTCAGCGGCTGATGTACTGACGACGCAACCAGAAGCGCAAATGCGAGGTTTCATTAACGAAGAGGTCATCCTGAAAGCGAAGTGTCAATTTTAGCTCAGTGACATGGGTATAATGGGTTGAAGTACGCTGCTACAGGAGATGTCAAACTGAAAATTCCTGGTGCCAACAGCGGCCTTCAAGCGGATGCCTTTGCTGAAGTGCTAAAGGCGACGCATATCAAGATTGCTAAACCAGGTTATGGTAGGAACAATTGGTTCGGACGTTTTTGGCCTACGGAGAGTCATCATTATCATCATTTCAGCCGATAGACGTCCACTGCTGGACTTAGGCCTCCCCCAAATGTCACCACAATGAACGGTCCTGTGCGTCTCGCATCCATTGGATTCCCGTAACCTTCACCAGGTCATCGGTCTACCTTGTAGGGGGCCTTCCAACACTGCGTCTTCCGGTACGCGGTCGCCACTCCAGAACTTTTCGGCCCCAACGGCCATCTGTTCTGCGAGCAATGTGCCCTGCCCATTGCCACTTAAGTTTGGCGATTCTTCGTGCTATGTCGGCAACCTTGGTTCTTCTGCGAATATCTTCATTTCTGATTCGATCACGCAAGGAAACTCCGAGCATAGCCCTTTCTATTGCCCTTTGGGTGACTTTGAGCCTTCTGATGAGGCTCATTGTGAGCGACCTTGTTTCGGAGCCATATGTCATCACTAGCAACACGCACTGGTCATAGACTTTCGTCTTGAGACACTGTGGTATATTGGACGAGAAGATACCGCGTAGCCTCCCGAACGTTGCCCCCAGCCAAGTCGGATTCGACCGTTGACCTCTTTCTCGAAATTAGATCTACCCAACTGGACTGTCTATCCAAGGTAGACGTAATCGTCCACAACTTCGAGTATAGCGTCTCCAATCTTGATAGGAGTGAGTGCTACATGGTTGTTTATCATGACTTTAGTTTTGTCCATGTTCATTTTAAGACCCACTCTTTCGGAAAGTCTATTGAGGTCATTGAGCATTGTACTGAGCTCTTCCGTAGTCTCAGCCATGACTACTATGTCGTCGGCAAACCGAAGATGAGACCTACGGAGAGTACTGGTCAGATGTCTCGTCGCAGCTGCTCGAAAATTAAAAGAAGGTCAACGTGAGTCAAACTTTTGACAAATAGGCCCCTCAGGTACTACAGAAGCTTTAAAAGAAGATTTTAGATCGAAGATTGAATACTTTATGATAAGGTACTCAACTATCTATAGAACCGCGCGATTGCTTCGCGCGTGATTTAATAGGTGAATTATTATATTTCTGTTTGAACTTATAATCTTGCACACGCGAATGTTAGCTTAATCACATAATTATTTAAATAACTACAGAGTCGCACGTGAGGCCAAGTGCGAGTCGTGACATCTGAACCTCGCCTCAAGTGGCGCCATGTTGCCGGCCTGAGGAACCACTTCTAATAGCTTGCAATTTTTATTTTAATATAATGTATTATATAAAACATTACTTTATATAAATAAATTAATTGGCAATAGAACCTGATTTGGTATTTTACTTAACATTTACCGATACCTACTTACATAGGTAGGCTGAGAATAGTCTCAGCGAGAGTACTGAGAGCACAGGGCCAGACTAGTTCGTTGTGTTAACGAGACGCAAAAACGTTGTTTGAAAGCGACATCTGAAGTTAACGAGCTCTCTGATAATATCTGTCGTATTGCTTTACATAGTGTAAAGCTGACGGACGATATATTACACGATTTACGACGTGTCCAATAAGACATGTGTAACAATAAACATAAGAAGGCGATGTGAGGTGTTACGTTTTAACGTGTTGTGATTACTATCGCGAATACATTAAACAGAAATCTTAGAGAACAAATTTTATACCACTCTTAGCGTCAAGTAGACAGATATAACAGAATTTGAATATAGTCTAAACGCGATATTTGGTTGTGTTCAAATTCACAGAAGCACAAGACCAGTCACTATATTTGATCATCGACAGAAAAGTAATTAAATCACAAGAAACATTATTTCCGTTGACATTTAAAGAGAAAACAGACATAAACTAGCCTGAGGGTGGCTTGACAGACAGTTTCTCACAGTTTACTTTTATGATTTATACGACACGGCAAATTAACAAAGTTATTTACACAAAATCAATAATCATAAAACAAGCATTACTTTAATAACGCCCGCACTGCAGCGGGTGCACATTATTTAGATTATTCTCAGCCCACGGCAGGTTTTACCAAAACAGAAACAAAACACACTCGCCGGTCATTCCACAGAGTGGCTCGTAAACAAGCTAATAGTTGTGCGATTGTGCGACTTGTAATGAGACGGCCAGAGCGTTTACACGTTACAATTACAAGTTCTGTGGGAAGCACGCCTGAAACTGCAACGTATTGTTATGCCTGTCATTATAATTTAACTGGTGGATAAATGGGCGCAATCAACGAAACGTATTAAAATAATACGGCAGAGATGATTTGCAAGTCTTGAAATATCTCGCGCCTTACTAACATGACTCATCACTAGAACTTGACTAAGAAGTCTGAACTGTAGTTAAGTATTAATGTTTTAGTTAAGTGCTTTTTTGTAATTATGTCAAAGTGTTCTTTTAAATCAGTTAGACACTTTTTGCACATAAATATCATGTTTTCTAGAAATTAAGCATCTCCAGAGAAATACGCGTTTAAAGTAAGTACTAGTAATTTCCACAACTGTTACAAAACCGCTATTTAAACGTGAATGAGTGCGTGCGAGCTAAACCCGGCGCTCACCGGCGTCGCCGCGGGTGCTGTGCACCGCACCCGGTCATTTCACACAATACATAATAACGCACAGTCATACATTAGCCACCGATATACAGATACTCTAATGAGCGGTGTCGCGCCGGTCGCCGGCGGCGGCACGAACCGGAACGATTTCTTCTTTTGCCGTCATTAGATGAACAGATAAACTGACTGTTTGGCGTGTAATGTGAGCTTGCATTCGATACCAGATAGTTATACAGTACAACTAACTGTTGTTTTTCTGCTGCATCTTACACGCACGTTTATCTACTACTGATCGTTATTTTGATTTTATTTTAGTACAGAATCTTTATGAATTAAACAGCTCGCTGGCAAAACTTTATTGTGTCAATCATTCGATCAAATATTCCTTATGTTTGATAAGAGACATATAAGTGAGCAGAGAGTAAATCCTCGTTGAAATACGAGTATAATTAATAAGCAACATGTCCCTTGTTGTTAAGTCCTCAAGTTAATGTCCGTACATGTTATGGGCGGCGTTCGGTGACCACTAAGTATTTTACTTTAGTGCAAAAGCTTCCGCCTGGTTCCCGGTCGCGCGACCGCTCCCAATCATTATAATGTCTTCAGTGACGCGCACTTTCACATTCCTTACAGTTTGTAAGTTAGCGACATCATTAATTCATGCCCTGGGCAGTACCCGTGATTGTAGCAGTCCAGCTACAATCACGGGTACTGCGAAACATCATTGTTTAAAATTCGTTACACCAAGACTTTGCTCCAGACTCGCGCACTAGCATAGGGCCGCAATCAGAGACCACCTTGACACTTGGGCACGCCATAATCATGACTGTAAGTCCCCTCTTTGAGGAGTGGCTGGATAGACATCATGGCGTCTTCACCTGCAGCACGACGCAGGTCCTCATCGGTTCAGGAGGTTTTTGCACCTGATCCCGGGCGTTTTTTTCGCCTGAAAGAAATGCCCGGGTATCACGGTGAAGCATACGGTGAAGGTGTGTCCCGCTAGGGTGGAGTACTGCCGTGTTGCGGCGATCGGTGGCGGTGACCTCTCACGCCGGGCGCTGGTTCAGGCCATGGTCCAGAGCGAGGAGGCGTGGGCGGCGGTCGCCGTCCTTCTGCGAAGCAGTACCTAATGTTAGCGAAGGAGGTGGCCGCACGCGTGAGTGAACGAACATCCTCACGCCCCAGCCACCGGGACCCCGACGCCGACTTAACAGCCACCGAAAGCGTGAGCTTGTGGATGATGAGCTATGGGTAGCTCGCCGTCCGGCCGTCCAGTAACCGTCCGTACTGAGTCCGAATCGTCGACAGCGTATAGTGTTCCACGCGCGCCTCAGAGAGATGTTATTAAACCGTAGGGGCCTAGCAGGGCCGAAGCCAGGGCCATGGGTTGACATCTGAAAGGGAAAATCGTGTCCTGGTACGCAAAGGGCAACTGAAGGATTAAAGGTGTGGTTTTAGTCAGCAAAAGTTTGATACGCCCTCCGACTCTACTCTAGAGCGGGACAAGTCATTAAATGTTTTCCAACTTCATACGTGTCATAATATAAGATGGCGAGCAGTAGCGAACGAATGTAGAATAGATGTCAAGTTGTAAAAGTTTCAGAAAAACCGGTGTAAAATCAATTGTCAACGCATGCAGTAACAATTTGTTGTTAAGTCTGGGACGACAGGTCAATTGTCAACAATATATGGAAAAATGTAGGAACTGTATAAAAGTAAGTAAACATGTACAAGGATACATTTTCTAAAACTCTACTGCAAGCAGAAAAGCACAGGCATAGCGTTCGGCTGCGAGCATACATATGACACATCGAGTTATCCAAATAGCTTCTCAGAAACTTTTTGTACGCAGTTCATCCGTCGCGGGCCGTCCGCGCGCCTTCATCTCAATGTGTGACATTACGCCCGGCTACTACTACAGTGTTGGCCAGTGGCAGCAGAAGCAGACGGTACAGTTGTGTGAGTACCTCACTCACCTTCCGGCCCACGCGGTTGTTGTGCAGGTTCATGAGCGCGCGCGCGTCCCTCTCGAGCTCTCGCGCGTCCAGAAAGCGCCGCGCGAGGCGTGCGCCGTACGCGCCGACGCCGCACCCGCCCCACTCGAACTGCTCTGATGTTGACGTGCCACGACGACTGGGAATGTGATAGACTAAGATTAGATACACATTGTGTTTTTGCCTACAAATTAAGCCTGGTCTATTCTCAAAGTTCAAATAAATAAGTAAAAAAAACTAGATAGGTTTAGCCTAGGTTTGCTGGGAAAATATAAGTATTTAAAGTATTATTTTTATACGAATTAGATATCACGATGAATAAATTTTTAAGGGAATTCTGTCGCGTGTCGAAGAGTTCTTTTTATCGAACTGTTAAGTAACAGTGCTTACCGGTTGGTGGTGCACTGACAGGCTGGCAGGTCGCCGCGCGCACACGCTTCGCTGAGCGCATGGGTCACACCAGCCGACGTGATCGCGTATGTGAACGCCGCTTCTTTCGTTGCTGAAGCAAGAAGAGTTGTCATTGTTAGTAATGCTACTTGTAAATTAAAAAAAAACCCTCTTCAGTTCAGCCAACTGCCAAGAGACATTGTGTTGTTCATCTATTGGGTTGTGGAGGTTATTCTAATCTAACCTCTAATTCATCGTGCGTACAGCTAAGGAGTGGAATTCCTTGCCGGAATCTGTGTTTCCTGATGGCTAAAACCCGGGAATCTTAAAGTCAAGAGTTACTTCTAGGTAAGCGCGCTCCATCGTCCCCGCATCGTCGCTTTCCATCAGGTGAGATAGCGGTCAAGCGCGAACCTATCAAGAATAAAAAAAAGAGCAACACAATGAACACAACGCGGTGGGAAAAAAGCTAGGGAAATGGCCAACAGAGAAATAAATCAACTACTGATGGCGGGTTTCTAAATTGAGTATATTAAGTTAAGAATGTTTCAATCACTACTTGAATGCCAAATATTGACAAATTTTCAGACCAAAGCAGTTTATGAAATATTTAACTTCAAATACCTAAATCAGGAATCGGGGGTGACTGTTTAGTTTAATTTAACAATGGCAACTGCAACTTACTGATATAAAAAAAGTATTTTAAAATACGACAATAAATAAGTCTTTTGGATCAAGATCTAAACCGTAATCAAATTACATTAAACAATAAATAACGAGTCAAGCCCGGCCCTGGGGCATGTGACAGACATTCAACTAAATATATTCCCTCTCGGCCATCAAATGCACGTCTATCAAACGATTGAGCAAATGTGTCGAGTGGTGAGCTACGGCCGCGGCATCAACATATGACCATATCGAGCCGCGAATGTTGGCGCGGCTGCATATGTGCATAGCGCCAGGGTGCTGCACTGTGACACGGTAGTGTGACGCTGACAGGAGTTAAGAGAGGGTCAGAAATCACTGAGCGTTTGCATAAATACTGTTTGATTTTAAGTTCAAATTATTTAATATGAGAATTCTTAGAAGTCTACAAAGTCTTAAATGTCAAATGTTGAGGTATCGGACTAAAGCCATAGCAGGGATATACATTTTCTATGTCGTCAAATATCTACGTGTATAATTATTATGCCTTAAACTATTGCACTTTGTCGCTACATATTATACGCCCTGATCTATCCGTCCTTTATTGCCTTTATAGTGCAAGCAATTACAGAGATATATCACCTGTGACCTATGCAATTGACGTGATTTTTCAATAATTTAAACAAGATTATATTCTCAGCAGGCAAAACAAGTCGCGGACAGTTATTTGCACAAAGTCAAATTAAGTCATTCATGGAAAGCTAAAGCTTTCTGCCAAGTCATATTGTCAAGCTATCAAGCCGTCAGTCCCACCTATCAGGCCCGTCAGTCAGCGTACCAGGGTGTCAGCGCGTCAGACAGTAACTTATGCTGAAGTGTGACACGCAGCAAATGCACTGATAACTGCTGCATACTAATTGAATGTTTTAGCGCAACCAATTACAACATTCACACTATTCAAACCGTAAGTAGCTTTTATTCAAGGAAGGAAGGAAACAGAGAAATTAGAAATTACTGTTTTGAGAGCTAAAAGTGTTAGGGATGAAGCAACTTGAATAGTACTAGGAGATCGTAGAATGAAATTGGCTATTTGATAAGGTGATGAAATTGCAAATAAGAGCATAGAGGAAACTACAAAAAAACTTTTTAGAAAAAAAAAATAACCGACTTCACTAAAAAAAAACACTAAAAGGATCAAAATAACTTTAATTTTGGAAGTCGGTGTTTCTCGGTATTGTTTGTTTCTTATTTAACACCGACTTCCGAAATTAAAGTTATTTTGATCCTTTTAGTGTTTTTTTTTTAGTGAAGTCGGTTATTTTTTTTTTCTAAAAAGTTTTTATTTCACACTTTTTAGTTGCGATACACTTATAAACAGAGTGCCTATTTCTCATGACAATTCCAATTAACCCAAATACTGCTAGGTTACATTGTTTTATTATAAAGTTCCTGTGTCTACCTTCCTCCTTCCGGCTCCATCATCAGATCAGTTCGATAGTACCTTATAGCCAAAGAGCATCTCACGACAATTCTAATAAGCCCAAACACGGCTAGGATACATTGATTAATTACGGAGTTCCTGTGCCTACCTTCCGGCTCCATCATCAGATCAGTTCGATAGTACCTTATTGCCAAAGTGCATCTCATGACAATTCTAATAAGTCCAAACATGGCTAGGTTACATTGATTAATTACGGAGTTCCAGTGCCTACCTTCCGGCTCCATCATCATCATCAGATCACTTCGATGATACCATTTTCAACGTAACTATTCAGAATCATTCATTTATTTGTATTGTCATAGTCGCTTAACTATGTATATCTTCAATGTAATATCTATTTGTGTATGAAGTTCCGTTGACCATTTCTGGTCTTCTTCATCAGTTCCACTTCATCAAATGTTACTTTTTGACTGTAAATGCTTAAGTTCTTGATGAAAATACTAAAACTACCATAGGGTTGCCTATAATTTTTGAGGAGTTCCCTCGATTCCTCATGGATTCCATCATCAGAACTGGATTTTGAAAAAAATGGGACTAATCTGGAAGCATATCCTGTATAGCGTATCCTGCTCCTAGCGGAGCTCCACATCGGTGTCAATGCGGTGAAGCAGTCGACCGCCTCGGGCACCATGGCCTATCCTGCAGTAAAAGCGCTGGTCGGATAGCTAGGCACGCAAGCATTAATGACATCATCCGTCGAGCTCTTGTCACCGCCGGGGTGCCAGCTGTTCTAGAACCCAATGGCTTGGCACGCGACGATGGAAAGAGGCCAGACGGGATGACCATAATGCCCTGGAAGTTAGGTAGGCCTTTGGTGTGGGATGCAACATGTGTCGACACCCTTGCGCCATCCCATCTTCTGAGTACGGCAGGCTGTGCTGGGGCGGCTGCTGCAAGTGCAGAAAACCTCAAACGGCGTAAATATAATAACCTCATCGGAGGTTATATGTTTGAGCCGTTTGGGGTTGAAACACTAGGGCCATGGGGTCCGAGCGCTCATCGAGTTGTCCGTGAAATCAGCAAACAACTGGTCGACTCTTCGCGTGACCAGAGGGCTGGGCTTTTCTTCGGACAAAGAATCAGCATTGCTATCCAACGTGGCAATGCTGCCAGCGTTCTGGGCACTTTTCCCATTGATATCGATGTGGAAGAATTTTTTGATGCCCAATAATTTCTTTTTCTACCCGTTTTTAAATATTATTATTTTTAGTTAGTATAAATTCCTATTTATTAATTAATATTTATTAGTTTTGATGTTAGTTCTAGTTTTAGTAAAAGTGAGAAATAATTATTCCTGTATAGGGAAAAAAAAAATTTGCAAATCGGTCCATAAACGACGGAGTTCTGAGGTAACAAACATAAAAAAGAAATAATGATAAAAAAAAAAATACAACCGAATTGATAACCTCCTCCTTTTTTTTGAAGTCGGTTAAAAAAAAACCCGTTGAGAGCTAAATTTAACCTGATCAAAATTACTGTATAACAGGGAGGGATACACAAAAAAGAAAAGTGTCAAAAAAACGAAGTGGCCTAATTAAAATGAGAGTGTGGAAATAAAAAAAAATCCATCCGTTATTCATAAAAAAAATCGAAACTGTTTTTGCGACAACTGTGGATATTGCACTAATTTCCGAAGCGACGATTTCAACTACCAAGCGAGATACAGATTAGTCGATATAGTGTTCTTTCGTGATGTCATTCATAGACCGAGTCGATCGGCTTCAATAGATAAAAACTTTTTACAAAAAAAAATAACCGACTTCACTAAAAAAAAACACTAAAAGGATCAAAATAATTTTAATTTCGGAAGTCGGTGTTTCTTGGTATTTTTTGTTTTTCTTATTTAACACCGACTTCCGAAATTAAAATTATTTTGATCCTTTTAGTGTTTTTTTTAGTGAAGTCGGTTATTTTTTTTTTGTAAAAAGTTTTTATTTTACACTTTTTAGTTGCGAACCACTTATAAACAGAGTGCCTATTTATCATGACGATTCCAATTAACCCAAAACACTGCAAGGTTACATTATTTTATTAGAAAGTTCCTGTGTCTACCTTCCACCTTCCGGCTCCATCACCAGATCAATTCGACAGTATCTTATAGCCAAAGTGCATCTCATGACAATTCTAATAAGCCCAAACACGGCTAGGATACATTGATTAATTACGGAGTTCCTATGCCTACCTTCCGGCTCCATCATCAGATCAGTTCGATAGTACCTTATAGCCAAAGTGCATCTCATGACGATTCTAATAAGTCCAAACACGGCTAGGTTACATTGATTAATTATGGAGTTCCAGTGCCTACCTTCCGGCTCCATCATCATCATCAGATCACTTCGGTGATACCATTTCCAACGTAACTATTCAGAACCATTCATTTATGTGTATTGTCATAGTCGCTTAACTATCTTCATTGTGATATCAATGTGAGTATGAAGTTCCGTTGACCATTTCTGGTCTTCTTCATCAGTTCCACTTCATCAAATGTTACTTTTTGACTGTAAATGCTTAAGTACTCGATGAAAATACCAAAATCACTATATGGTTGCCTATAATATTTGAGGAGTTCCCTCGATTCCTCATGGATCACATCATCAGAACTGGATTTTGAAAAAAATGGGACCAATCTGGAAGCATATCCTATAAAGGGAAAAAAAATTTTTGCAAATCGGTCCATAAACGACGGAGTTCTGAGGTAACAAACATAAAAAAAAAGTGATAAAAAAAATAAAAAATAAATACAACCGAATTGAATAACCTCCTCCTTTTTTTGAAGTCGGTTAAAAATGCGCCAGGAGTACATAAGTAAGTCAGGTTTTGCAAACACTCATAAAGAGCTCTAAAGGATATGGCTACACAAGACACGTGGGCTTCGCGACAGTGTTATCGTGGGAGATAATTACTCAAGTCTGGCGAGTGAACCCGTTTCATTCACTGACATAAACAAATAATCATTCCAACTGCCTGTGGTTTTGAAATAATTACTAATAACTACACACAGTTTAGTGTTGGATCTATTGTAACTCGAAAAACCAATATCATGGCACGCGTCGGTCTGTGGCGTACGCACGTCATTATAAGTGTATAAGAAGTCCGCTTATCGACTCCGCCTCTTGTACTAATTTTTTTTTTTATTTTTTTTTTAATTGATATAAACTAGTGCTTGACTGCGATTCCACCTGATGGTAAGTGGTAATGCAATCGTTGATGGTGAGGCGCACTAATGCTGTAAAGTCAATACACGCTCTGTCAGGCCGACGGCGGCGGCGCCATGAAAATGTACCGCCCATACGCCGGAACCGTTGGAACAATTTCAATATTTGGGGCATTGTGTAACAGCCCACCTGAAGGACTATGTCGCTATCGAAAAGCAGCAGAGGGTACTGTTTAAAAGAGCAAATATGGGCTATCACCCGTTGGTTTGCACGCTTTTCAAATCAAGTTAAGATTACGCTTTTTAAAGCCTCACACCTCTTTAAACACGTGCAGCCTATGGGTTTTCTACACACGAGCCGTTAACAGTGTCCTCGGTATGCAGTACAACAACGCGTTCAGGGTGGTGTTGGGGCTGTCCCAATTCTGAACTACTCCAGAAACATTACATTCCAATACATTATAAAAAGCAGGAGCTAAGGTGAACGGGCTCCTTTTAACGGTGAACAGACACACTTGTGTTTTTTTTTTTTGGCGGCGTTGAATCCCACTAGATTGGCTTCACCCTATTTCGAGACTGCCTGAAATATGATATTCGTACGCTCTACCATAGCCTCTCTTTCGGACCGGATTAGCTCCCTACTAGCCCAAGCACTTGGCAGGTATCTCTCTACAACTGTGCTATCATCTGCATACCCATAGATACCGGGCATCAGCAGATCTTTGATATGCAGCAGGAAGTGAGTTGCAGAGAGAACAGACCCCTGAGGAACTCTGGCATTAGTCGTCATGGGCTCTGATAAGCATCCATCGACAACAACTTGGAGAGACCGTTCACTTAGGAAGTCTTTTACCCAGTTAATCAGACCAGGGGAAATGCCGTACGCTGGAAGCTTACTCAAAAGACTGGCGTGCTATACCCTGTCCAAAGCTTTCGAGACGTCTGAGGAAACAGCAATCACTTCCCCATTCCTCTCGAGTGTCTCGCACCACAAGTGGGTGGCATAAACTAGTAGGTCCCCAGTAGACCGATTGCGGCGAAACTCGTCCTGTCGGTCACTGAGGAGATCTTTACCTTCCAGGTCTGCCATGAGGCGCGAGTTCAATACACGATCCATAATTTTGCATAGTATGGAAGTTATATTGGCCGATAATTGGCAGAATCCGCATGACCGCCCTTTTTGGACACGGGTTACATGTTGGCAAGCTTCCAGGACTTGGGCACTATACCAGTCTCAAATAAGAGGCGATACAAACGCGTCAATATAGGAGACAATTCGGGTGCACAAGCCTTGAGAACAATCGCTGGTATACCATCTGGTCCACTAGCTTCATTCACGTCAGAACAGAACAGAACAGAACAGAACAGAACTTCTTTGTTCCTTATGCGAACCTCGGGCATCGAAGTGTCGCAGTGAGGCAGAGTCGGTGGAGTAGCACTACCAGTGTCAAGATGAGAATTATGGGCGAAGAGAGATGCAAAGAGAACTGCTTTCTCTCTCGCCGTATGAGTCAGTGTTTAACCATCCAAGGCAATGAAGGCCGACAGAAGCTCGCTTCGAAAGATTTGGACCAGAATGCTCTGCTATCGGACGGCTGCACAGAGAGCTTCGTGCCAATATGGGTAAATTAATGCGATAAAAGTGAGCCTTCCTTAGTAGGACTTGGCAGCATGGTTGAAGGCTCTCTTCTTTGAGCTCAGATCCATAGCTTTGTGGTCACGAGCGTCAACCCAGATGAGAAACGCCGAAAGCTTACGCTGTTCAACTTGAACGTAATCGGCGTTGAACCATGGGTGAGCTGAGCTACCGACGGGTACGTTGTGATAAGAGATGAAATACTCCATAGCTTGACGTATCACATTGGATATAGCCTCTGCACAGCTCGACGGATTTTAAGAAGAGAAGCAGACCTGCTGCCAAGGACAAGACGCAAAAAAGTGCCGCATCTCATCCCAATCTGCTGACTTGTTACGCCACATTCGTCGTTCACCGCGTGAGTCGCAGGCAGCTGGGGAGAAGGACGATACAGACTTCACCAGACAGTGATCTGAAGTTTCAAGTGGTGAGAAAATTGTTATGAAGAAGGTTTAGACAATTGGCAGTATGACCAACTATATCAGGCACCCTTGTCGCTTGCTTTACCAACTGGGAAAGTCCCATCGATACTGCAAAGTTTCGCGCTTCTCTCCCAGCGTGGTCGGTCCTCTAGTACGGGAAAAGCCAGTCTTGGTAACAGGCATTAAAGTCCCCACAGAGCGACAAACTTCGCATCAGGGTGCAGATGCAGAGCCTTATCGGCGGCCTCACTGAGGTGGCTAAACAGTTGGGTCGTCTCCTGGTCACCGCTGTGCAATCGGTAAACACGGGTATAGACAATTTTGTCCACACCGGTTTCCACCAACAACGTGATGGTGGACCTCAACGAAATTGGAGTGCAGTCCTCGAATGTTCGAGAGGTGGACTTGGAGTAGGAGGACGTGCATCCGCTGTACACACTTACTTTTCTTTACGAGTACTTTAATTTTGGTTTTTATAATTTAAAGTGAATAGGATAGGTGGAAGATGGCAGTCGAGCATGGTAATGCGATGTAAATCCAACAACACGACCAGAGTTGCTGCGCCAATGGAGGTTTGATCTGGAGACTGCGGGGATGGCCAAATCCCCCCACGGATCGCTATCGAGCTCTCACGCCCGTTCGCCAACCGGCACGATGAGGCCAACCTGAGATTTTTCGCAGTTGGCGGGGCAGCCTTTTGTGTGTGGCACACTACTTGAGCCCCCAACTATCTGCGGTCGACCAGTGGAGAACCCTGCTTCGGATCCTGCTACATGACATGGTGGCGTTTTTGTATAAACACTTCAGCACTTCGATGTACCGATCTGGCACCGTTGGAGAGACTGCAGTACAGCCCAAGTCTCGATCGAATCAAAGGCTTTCTCGTAGTCCACAAACGCTAAGCCAGCCTGCTTAGCGTTTGTGGACTATGAAAAAGCCTTTTTTATTTATCATACTCCTCAGTCTTCTGTATAACCTGCCGCAGTGTATGAATGTGGTCCACGGCGCTGAAGCCTTTTCGAAATCTGGCTTTTTCGGGAGGCTGGAATTCGTCGAACCTGCGCGCGAGACGGTTCGTGATGACTCTGGAAAACAGCTTGTAGACATGGCTAAGAAGTGAGATGGGCCTGTATTTTTTAAGCAGAGTATTGTCACCCTTCTTAAAGAAGATTACCACCACACTTCTGTTCCATGCCTGTGGCGTTTTTCCCTCGAGTATGACGGAATCGAACAACTTCTGAAGGGCCTTTAGGACCTGTTTTTCACCCGCCTTCAGGAGCTCGGCCGTAATTCCGTCCTCACCCGACGCCTTGTTGTTCTTCAACTGCTTCAGAGCCATTCTTATCTCGTACAGGCTGACGTCCGGGATATCTTCGGAATAGTGTTGAGTCAATCTAGCTCTTGGGTCGTTTGCTAGATTTGCAGTGGGTTCAGAGATTGACGTGTACAACTGTCCATAAAAAGCCTCGATCTCTCCCAGAAGCTCCGATTTGGATATGACTCTGCCATCGTCAGTCTTCAGTTTCGTGAGCTGGCTCTGCCCAATAGATAAATCTCGTGCAAAAACTTTAGAGCCCTTATTCTGCTCAATCGCATCCTTAATCCTCTTGGTATTAAATCGGCGAAGGTCGCGTTTCAGAGACTTTGAGATCCGTTTATTGAGCTGCCGGTATGTGCACGCATCATCTGAAGTTTGTCATAATTATATCTAATCAAAAATTCGTTTTGTTTATCTCCTTTACGGACGTAATCCCAATGTTTATCACACTAATGTCTATATTTCCTCCACATATAAATCGTTGGTTGCTATCGAAACAACACGTTAGAGCATGTCGTCCTTACCGGCCGCTTATCAGCAGTTATCGGCGTCTAACGCGGTAACACGCTTCGACAACCCGCTGTATCTACTTACAACACCTCACGAAGCGTCTAGCAGTCAATTAGTAGGAGTACGTGTAAGATTACTCGAATTAATTGAATACGAAGAGATCCTAAGTTACGTCATGTTTTCACTGGTCATTTTAACTACTTGTTGAAACTGACTCGCAACATCGATCATTGGTTGAAAGATATCAATAGATAGTGATCCAAATTATGTATAAAATGTCACAGTACAGTTAAGACAGTTTACTGCGCAATAACTACACAAATTAATCAAATTTTATAAAAAATCTCTTCCTAGAAATTACCCATGATCGTTTCATTCAAGTTTTTCGTTATTCGTGATTGCAATCACAAAAGCTCGATATTACTACGACCGCTATTATGTTCAACTGCTCAGCAATCAGAGGAACGTCGAGTGCGGAGCCTGACAGTCGTTCATTTGAGCGACGACGTTTAGTAACGAACCGTCCACCCTTGTGACATTTTAAAGGACAATATTCCGTAAAAAATAAGAAAAGAACTAGGCTTTAATACGCTAAGTGTGGACGGCTCGCAGTTTCGTTCCCTTGGTGTCTCTGAGGAACAGTGCATTTGCACATCATTATTATAAATTAATGTTTTTACATAAATTGGTTCCTACATTGCGTGTATCTGTGGGTGCCAAATAAACATATTATTACGAACGTGAGTAATTAAATGCTGGTTTACTAGCAGAGAACTTTATTACCACAAACAATAACAAATTTATCCAATCACCGATAACCAAATCACAATGTATATTAGAGTCCTTTTTCACTTTCGCTTAGGTCGTTAGAAGAAATCCCTTGACACTTAACGTAGGTAGTTCGCACTTGTCGCTCTCGAAATCAAAACTGACTTACTTTTGTCGTGGCTGTCGCTACGTCCCCTTCAGGGGGCGTGGCAAGCGGCTTCAGGGCTTCGCCCTCTGGCCGCGGGGTCCAACCGTGGTCCATAAATATGGACGATGACAATGACAATGGCTATACACTGACTGACTTAGCGTTCGGGCAATCGCTACGTCCCTCTAGAGGGGCGCGGCAGGCGAGATCGGGGCATTGCCCCCTGCTCGCAGTCTCTATTGGCATCCGCAGCAACGGGTGCTTCTCTGTAGTGCCTATAGGCGTAGAGTCACTGGTTTTGTACAGTGGGAGCGTCACGACTCTATTTTATAATAGAGTCGTTTCTTCGCGACACCCCGGCGGTCAGTCCCCGCCAGGTGGGACCTCCGGTTGCCCGGAGGAGGCCCAGCGAGTGACGACCAGCGACGAGGGTGCCGGTTTTGTTGACGCTCCCCACTGTTGGTGAGTGACCCCCGTCTGTCACGCTTCCAGGTCTAGCCGGTCACGCTCCAGACTAAGGGGTCGTGTGGGTGTGTGTGTGGGCGGTATTGGGTGTGTTACACCGTCCATGTATGCAACCGAGTGCGCGTCCACGCCGCGCAGCTTGGTGCGTGAGGTTACACGAATGTAGAGTCGCGATTGTCTGAGATTCGGCGCACGCTATGCCTATATTAACTTAGCACACAGCGCGCACCGAGTGTATGTAGTGATTGTAGAGTCTATGTGAGTGATTAAGTCGCGTGTAGGTGCGTGCGACTTAATCATGGGTCAGTCCGGTGGAGCATGGGCGTCATCGTACGGCAGTAGGTCGCGGGGGAGGCGGCGTCTAGCGTCGGGCGGTCGCGCGTGCCATGGCGCTATATTTTTGATGTGAGGACAGCTGGAGGCGTCGGCACGCGCACATGGTCGACGCCAGGCGGCCACAGAACTCGTCCAGGCTCTCAATCTGGAGGTCCCGCTGTATAACGTCGTTCCTCATGAAGCGAGGAGCGCCGACTATCCTCCGCAGCGCGATGCTCTGCTGCGCGCGGAGGAGCTTCTTGTTTGTCTCGCTCGTGAGGGCGAGCCAAGCTGGGGCGGCGTACGTGATGACGGGACGGATGTACGTTTTGTACACGCCCAGCTTGGCACGTAGCGGGAGGCGAGACGAGAGCACTGGACGTAGCAGGGCGTGGACTGCTCTACCCTTTGCGACAACCTGTCGGACGTGAACGCCCATGGAGAGCCGACGGTCGATTGTGACCCCTAGGTACTTGACCGTCGGGGACCACTTGACGTCGGCTCCTTGCAGCTGTAGGGGTGGTGGGAGGTGGGCTTGCCCGATGACGATCGCCTGTGTCTTACTCACGTTGACAGTCAGCCGCCATTTCTCCAACCATTCAGGGAGGGCGTCGAGTGCGCGCTGCATTTTGACAGCCGCGTGTCGCGCGTTCAACGAGGTCGCGATGTACGCGGCGTCGTCGGCATACAGCGCGAGTGTGACGCCCTCAGTGGTGGGGATGTCATCCGTGTACCGTGAGTAACACACAGGCGAGACACAGCTGCCCTGCGGTACTCCGGCGGCCACCGGGCGAGCGCTCGAAAGCGTACCTTCGACCACCACCCTGAAAGTCCTATTTTCCAGGAACGAGGAGATCACTTTTGCTACGCGACGGGGCGTCTTCGACTGCGACAACTTGTAGAGGAGACCTGCGTGCCAAACACGATCAAAAGCCTTCTCCATGTCGAGGAATACTGCAACCCCGTGCTCCTTTTTGTTGAGTGCTGCTGTCATGAGGTGCAGTACCCTCGACAGCTGGAGCGTCGTGCTATGTTCCGAGCGAAACCCGAATTGCTCGGAGCGTGGAGTGATGTATGGTGTGAGGTGTCGCAACAGGAGTTGTTCAAGCACCTTCGAGACGGTGGGCAGCAACGTGATGGGCCGATAGCTCTCCGGTTTCAAAGTGTTCTTCCCCGCCTTGGGCAGCATGATGACGCGCCCCTCTTTCCACGAAGCGGGAAAGGTCCCCGTGCGCAGCACCCCCGTGTACAGGCGCGCCAGGGCCGCAACCGTACGGTACGGCAAGTGGCGCAGCGCTGTATTGGTGATGCCGTCGGCACCGGGGGCCTTCCTAGGCTTTGTTCGCAAGATGGCGCGTCGAACTGCGCCCGGCGAGAAGAAGACGCCCTCTTCCTCGTGAGCTATCGGCGATTCGAAGTATTCTCGAAGGTGCCTCTCGACTGTTGCGACATGCTCATCGTCGCTAGTCGGGTTAGGCTGGAACTGACGCTCCAGGTGCTTGGCAAAGATCTCCGCGCGGTCTGTCGCAGTGTATCTAAGCGCCCCGTCGCTGTTTAGCAGCGGGCGCACCGGAGCTGGGGTGTTCGTCAATTGCCGGCACAATCTATGTATGGCCGGTCAATCGCCCTCCGAATTGTCGATGATGGACTCCCAGCTCGTGGTGATGAACGCCTGAAACTCGGCCTTCACCCTCTCCGCGAGACGGTTGAGTTCTTTTTTCATGGTGGGGCATCTCGTATCTTGCCACCGTCTGCGAAGGCATCTTTTGTCGGCGATCATTGCTCTCACGTGGCTGGGCAGGGGGGGGAGAGCCCCCTGCGACTGCGTCGTGACTGTGGTCGCCGATTTAAGGGCGTCCTGGATGCAGACGGTGATCTCTGCAGCTAGATCGTCAACGTGTGCGGCGGTGACGATAGGCCGAGTGGGCGTCGTGATCTCCATCGTTCCCGAGAACTTGGTCCAGTCCAGTTTTTGACGTGGCGCTGGAGGAGAGAGTTGGGTCGGCATTCCTTGCAGGACGACGAGTACCGGCTCTGACTGACTTCCGGTCGGGGGCTCGTATTTATACGCAGAGCCAGGAAAATTCTAGATACAGACGTTTCAAGGCTATTCCAGAACAATACAGTCGCATCGCGAGGCAATATATAACAATTGTTATTAACTTGTCATAATAATGATTAATGCGAATTTTGACTCTATTGTTAAACACGGAAGGAACAAAGTCCCTTATCAACCTTTTCGAGTAATAATAAAAGAGAGTACTTCCGCCATAAGTACCTAGTTAACTCTTTCTAGAATTCGCTTGATCTTGGTGCATATTCCGATTCTGGAACCTTCGCTGAGCAATGCGTTTTAATTATTTGATGCCACTCTTGATTTCATTGAAGATGTACGGCGGCGGCGTAACAATATTTTCTTTCTTTCATTTCGCTCTGCTACTGTGGAACTTTGTTTTTGTAAAAGAATATTCGTAAATCAGCCTCTTTATAATACTACTTTTTAAGTTAATTATGATGCTCCAGAATCGGATATCTGATGCATTGAAATGTCATAAACGTGGACTTAGCTTCATATGCGTAATAGATTTACAGATGTGATGTCAAATGAAGACAGAACGGGAAATTGCTGAACATTTAACTGTCTCTAAGTATTGGTTGTATTGGAATGAAAGGCATGATTGCATATATGTAATAAATATGTAGCTTTCTTGGATAGAACATTGATATTTTTCCATGGGAAACACACGGACAAAGTTAAACAGTGATCATCGATTTTGTAAGGAGATTGTTGTGCGTTTTTATTTAAGGTTGTAGACGTAGACAAACTGCTTTGTTGGGGACAATAGTCACCTGCTAAGCTGTAAAGAGGTCTAGAGTTAGATTTTTTGATTGGTAAAGATGTTTATGAGTTTTTTCATCTGGTTGTAGCCTGAAGTCTGGTGTCGTGGTCAGTTGATGTCAATAGGCTTGCTCCCTTTTGTATGGATTATAAAGCTAATTTGCAAAATGTGGGTGTAGTATAGGGACTCTGCCGAACCTTTTGTGGAGTACAGGCGTGATGTTGTAATACGTAGAAATAAATCACACATTTAAACTTAAATCTTTTATAACCACTAGAAATGATCAGAGCAATATAAACGGAATGGCCTCCAATTGCTACTGAATACAGACCCAGTAGTAAAGTTATCCCTTATGAAAACATTCGTCACTATCATAATTGTTACCACAAAGGCAGCCAAGCACTCGCTAACATCCACTGACATTTATGTGTCAAACATTGCCGTTACCTGTCGTCAAGCTGTCGTCGCTACTGCAGTGATATTCTCATTTATTTTATTTGTAAACGCAGTACACTTTAGCACTGGGGATCACAAATGATCGTTTTTGTAATATAAATGTGTATTTTGATATTTACGCCATAATTAAAGCAAAAAGTGAATCCAAAAGCGAATAAAATTTGATTTTAAAAAAAAACGTTATTAGTAATCATTTGGATCCACTTATTTGTGAATACAAGACGTGAATAAGAACACTAAGTTTTGCCCACAAAATCGAGGTGCTAATGCAGTATACCCAACACTGCCCCACAGATACAAATTGCCTAAACAGCTAAACACATATCAACAGATATCAACAGTGTACTCCCTGATGAGTTAAGCAGAGGTGCACTTGTAATACTGGGTGTACCATACTAAGTCTGAGTTGAGTCTGAGTCAATACTGGTAAAGGTTCTCCTACGATCTATGGTCACCTGCGATATCCGTGGTCACCTGTCTGAGGGCTCAGCATGATTAGTGCGCGATATTATTGTATCGCGCACGTACAGCGTCGTGTAATTGACGCGGCGGCCGCCAGGCCGTAGCGCGCCGAGGTGGTAAATACTGAAGTTCGCGTAGCATCGCTCTGATCGCGTCGTGTAACGCGATGCGATCAGCCCCCCTAGCCAAGTTGCAAACGATAAACGTGAACGCTTAGTAATCTCCAATAGATTTTCAACTTTATACCTAAGAGCATAAAGTTGAAAATCTATTAAAGACTACTGAGCGTTAGCGACCGGAACGAACGAAAACACTATGTAATCTTCAATAGATTTTCAACTTTATATCCAATAACATAAAGTTGAAAATCTATTAAAGACTATCAGTAGTCTACGTTTATCGTTTGTGACTTGGCTAGGGGGGCAGGTTCGTTCTCAGTTGCGACCAAAAGAATAGTTGAACGAGATAACAATTACCTTGATTAACTATGAGTCTCTGAGTGTCAAAGGAAAACGAAGTGTTGGAGCAGATCCTAGAACTCGAGAGCTGAAAACGTGCGAGTAGTGGATGCTTTTATGGTGGGAATTGGCTCAACCCTGGTTGGCACTAAAATAATGCTTTACAATAGTCTTGTGCGCAGTGTCTTAGAATATTGTAGTGTAGTATGGAGACCACACTACGCCACACATAAATTACTTTTAGAAAGAATCCAAAAGCGATTCCTGTGGCACCTTTCTTTTTCGAAAGGGAAATGCAAACAGATGCCTTCATACAATTCTCGCTTGAAATACTTTAGGATGCACTCGTTGTCAACTCGAAGAGATGTAATTGACGCCCTGTTACTCTATAAACTCTTGAGACATAAAATAGACTGCCCTAACCTTCTGACTCTAATAAAGTTTCGTGCTCCATCTCGATATCCGCGGAATCCCATCACTCCACTACACCCACCCTTACGTAGAACGGTTTTGGGTGCTAACTCTCCGATTCCGCGCCTATGTAGAATGCTTAACAGTGTCAGTGATCTTATAGATATACACCACGACAATTTTAATAAATTTTACAAAATAATTCTCGAGCATTATTCTGGTATTCAGTAATCATTGTTTAAATTCAATTTAATTTACTTTATTTCTAATTTAATTTATTTTAATTGTAATTTAATCCATATTAATATTGATCGTAATTTAATTAATTATATTTTAATCGTAATTCAATTCATTTTATTTTAATTGTAATCTAATTTTTATTTAATTCATTTCCATTTAATTTGTTTTGTTTTAATTGCAATTAAATCCATTTTAATTAAATGTATTCTGGTTGCAATTTTTATTCAATTTATTATCTATCAATATGCTATGAATTACTCTAATGAATTGATGTTGTGTCAGAACTTAATTTAATTTATTAATCATTTTATTTTTAATTTTATCTGTTATGTTGTAATATAATTTTATTTATTAATCTTCCATTTTTTAACTTATTGTAAATAGTAACTGTTACCTATTCTGTATTGTTTTAAGCATACTTAACATTAATTACATAATTTTGTAAAACCGAATATAGTGCATGTGGTGTCAGCCTATTATTAATTGCTACACTAATGGATGTCAGTTTCGTTTTAGTATAATATAAATGTATTGTGTAAGCAGTTGTTGGCTGACCAAATAAATAAATAAATAAATAAACCCTGACAAGTTTATTGCCTCGAATGATAATTCTGTTAACTTATTCACAAAACGCCACAAACGGAATAGAAACACAATGAATTTTCAACATAATTCTGCTATTGTAATACGGTGATTCTGCTTTCCTTTGCATCCTAAAATTCAAGTTTATGGCGGCCTACGGTAATTCTGAAAGCTATTGTCACTATAAACTTCACCAATTTAGCTGAACGAGTAACAAATGATGGTGCTGTTAGGTTGTTCCTAATTGGCGCTAGCTGGAGAACAATAAAGCATCCCACGCGAATGCATGGGACGACAACACTGCGTCTTGCAGCATTTTCATATACAACGTAGGGTTTACCACGTACAGTGGTCAATCATGGACTCAGTGCAGAAATTCAAACCCCAAAGATAACATAAGGTATATTTTATTACGAACGAGTTTTTAGCAGAGGCTTCCCTTTTTAACCGACTTCAAAAAGGTTCTATGTTCGGCTGAATGTATGTTTTTATTATTCTAGGTTTACGTTTGAAAAAAATTATCCCACGGAAATGTACTATCCGGATAAAAAATATCCTTTGTTCTAATGTTAGTCAGTAAACGATTTTCAACTTTAAAGTTAATTGTATTCTATCGTATAATTTATCATAGTTGTAGGATTATATTCAAACATTAACAAATCGTGTAAGTTGACCGATTTGATATGTCCACAAAATACAATTTCATACAAATCTAATCCAAATTTTGAAAGATGAAACGTTTTGATGAATTGAATCCGGGGAATTATCATGACGAGTTAAAATGTCATTCGTACGAGTGAGAGAGAGGGGTGAAGCTATACACCCTATAGAGTTCCCTCCCTTTAACAGTTCAGTTTAGGTCATAAAATGGATCGCGGTAAGAGCTCGCGGTAGCACTGCTTATTCGAGGGCTGCTCATAAATGTCTCTGACATCTTTTTATCATTGATATAATTTTTCTCCCAAAGAATACCTTTTGTAAACATATTAACAAACAATGTTACCTCTCTAAGATATTAGTACAGATGTATGGTGAATCTATGTGTGAACGCTATCACGCGGGGTGTGAACGGTTGTTCTATACCGAGTACCGAAGCATCGCTCAATTACGCGCGCGGCATAAATCTCGCCACTGGGCTATGGGTGTTTACCCGGCCCTTAACATTTAACACTTTTTATTACTGTAGTTTTATTAGTTTTGGTGGCCGAGAATGTAGTATTGCAGCAAACAAGCCTGTATTACACCAGTTTCCATCACCAGGATACATTTGATAAAAAGGATTCATAATTGGCGATGACGGAAACGTTTTACAAATTAATAATGCTGCGTATGCTCCATCCTCCTCCCTAACCAGCAAATTCAAATCCTCTGTAGTGACTTTTTATTTATTAGTGATATTTTCTTATGCTTTCTGTGAATTATGTGTGTCGACGTGCCTGGTTCACTCGTTTGATTGTCTTTGGAGGCTTTAGTAGTCTCAATGACATTTGTTTTAAGTTTGAATTTCCACAAACGTCAAAAAGTCTGAAGTTTTGATTATGGACGTAGAAGAAATACGGTTAGTAGGTATTCCGGGATCCCGTAATATCGTGATCACGGATATGTATTGGGATATTTTTAATCACGGTATTGACGAGCCAATACCGTGATTACGGTTTTGCAAACTTTAGTATATTTTATTGCGGTTTTTTGTAATAATTAGTAGGAAATTGTAATAATATGTGTTATTATTTACGATGTGATGTTACTCTCACAGTTATTTTCGCAAGCGCAAGTGCCTACACTTATGTCTGGCTCGTCTTCACTGCACTTGTCGTCCATGGCACTTCCTGTCGGACAGGTGCATCATCTACCCTGGTCACCAGGGAGAGTAGAAACGGCTAGAGATGTCGTGCGGTGTTCCGCAGGGATCGGTACTAGTATCACCCTTGTGGAACATCGGGTACGACTACGTGCTGGGCGGCGACAGCGTAGTCCAGGCGCAGGGAGAATCGTACCGGGCGGCGGTCGAACTAGCGACTCGCGGGGTTGTGAGTCGTTGATAGGATTCAGCAGTTGGGACTCGAGGTGGCGCTGCACAAGTCTGAGGCCATATGTTTTCACGGCCCTCGGAGCGCGCCGCCACGGCGTTCCCAATGAACGGTACGAAGAGTTCACATCGGCGTCAGGTCGACGATGAAGTACCTGGGACTCGTCCTCGACAGCCGGTGGAATTTCGAGGAGCACTTTCGACGTCTGGCTCCCAAACTGAATCGAACTGGGGTTGCCCTCAAGCGGCTCCAACTTAGGGGGTCCAAACGCCTCCTGCCGGAGACTCTGCGCAGGCATCGTTCGGTCCATAATGGCCCTTTATGGAGCGCCGGTGTGGGCGCCGTTGCTACGAAAGCAACCAGCGGCCCAGCTGAACGCATGCCAGAGGGTCATGGCTATAAGGATGGTGCGAGGATACTGCATGGTTTCCCGCGAAGCGGCGAGCCTCCTTGCTGGCCTGCCACCATCGGATATGGAGGCAACAGTCCTTGCACGCATGTACGATTTGCGCGTGGAGAAGCAACGCCAGGGCAAAACTCCGCTGCCGCGACAAGTCGTGGCTTGGTGGACAGAGTTTCGGCGGGATCTCATGGTGGAATGGCGACAGCGACTATCGCAACCCAGTTCTGGGCACGCCATAATTATGGCGGTAAGTCCCCTCTTTGAGGAGCGGCTGGAAAGACCTCACGGCGTCCTCACCTTCTGCATGACGCAGGTTCTCACCGAGCATGGTCAGTTCGGGAATTTCCTGCACCGGATTCGTGTGGAAGTAACGCCCGTGTGTCACCACTGTGTAACGGTAGAGGTGTGCCCCGCTTGGGCAGAGAACCGTCGTGTCTTTGTGAGAGAGATTGGCGGCAACGATCTCTCGCGCCGGGCCTTGGTACAGGCCATGGTCTGAAGCGAGGAGGAGTGGCAGGCGGTCGCCTCCTTCTGCAAAGCAATAATATTAGCAAAGGAGGAAAAGGCACGTGCACGCGCGAGGGAGCGGCCCTTACGCCCCAGGGGTCGGGAACCCGATCTCGATTTCCGGCCACCGTAGGCGCGGGCTTGTGGACGGCGAGCTATGGGTAGCCCGCGGTCCGATCGTCCGTTCCTGTTCCACGCGCGCCTCAAGGAGATGTCAGCAAACCGTAGGGGCCCAGCAGGGTTGAAGCCTACTGGGGCCAAGGGTCTGCTCCTGAAAGGAAGACTCGGCCCTGGTATGAAAGTCAACGAAGGAACAGGAGTGGGTTAGTCAGTAAAAGTCTGACACATCCTTGCGCTCCACCCAAGAGCGTGGGATGTTATTGGATGATTAACCCACCGAAAAAAAAACAAATCTTCACTGCACTGGGTAAGCCTCAATAGCGGCGGTAAGTCTCCTCTTTGAATAGTGACTAAAAAGGCGGCACGGCGTCACACTTTCCACGTTACGCAGGCATGCATGTTAAGTTCGAGAGGTTCCTGTTTTGGATTCAGGTAATAGAAACGCCCAGTTGTCACCATTGTGGGTATCACCCGGAGAACATGGAGCATCGTGTAGGTGTGCCCCGCCTAGCCGGAGCTCCACCGTATCCTCGTGAAGCCTATTAGCGGCGGCGATCTCTCGCCCCTGGAGCGAGAGGGAACCCATTCCCTTAGGAGGTGACCACATCCCAGATGCGGTCGCCTCCTTCTGTGAAGCAGTAATGCTAGCGAAAAAGAAGGACGCAAGCATAAGAGAACGGACACTTTCATGCCCCAGCCACCGTGACAGGAAATACCAGGCGTCGGGAGTCGCAGGGCAACCCGCGGCCACCGAAGGCATGGCCTTGCGACCGACGAGCGCACCGTCCGCCCGTGCGGTAAGGACCGAGCTCAATTCATCGATGGCGCGTAATGTTCCACGCGTGTCTCAAAGAGAGGTTAGTAAAACCGTAGCGGTCCAGCAGGGCCGATGCCTGCTAGGACAACGGAATTTCCGAATAGAAAACCTGCGGTCCTAGAACAAAACGGAAGGAGCATAGATTGGTTTTAGTCAGTAAATGTCTAGCATAGCATAGTCGACCTTATAATGTTCCCGCTGTTGGGACTCAGGCCTCCTGGGCCGTAATCCACCACGCGGGTCCAGTGCGGGTTGGTGGATGTCACATGTCTTCGAATTTTTGGTTCTAGGACATGCCAGTTTCCTCACGATGTTTTCCTTCACCGTTTTGAGAGCGGTGGTGATGAAATAAATTACACAAAGTAATGCGCCTGGCTGGGTTCGAACCCGAGACCTACAACTCGTAAGTCGGTGCCGTTACCACTCGGCCACCACTGCTCTCTGACACGCCCTTTCAATCAAATGTCTAACACGCCCTTTCAATCCTCCCTAGAGCATAAGAAGTCTCAGCCCAGAAAAACACTTTCGCGCCCCGCTTAAGCCGATTCCCGAAATTGAGCCGTATTTAATGCTAAATTGTTATACTAAAACAAACGAAATTTCTGGAAGGTGCTTCAGATATTGCTTTTTCGTTGAATTCAAAAGTTGTATTTTTTGTAAAATGCTTTTTTTATCTTTCGCTTTTTAGTTGTGGTACCGCACAGCTAAAATTAAATGGTGAGTAATTTATCTGGTTAGTTACCTATTGGATTAACAAAATAGCCATAATTGCTTGGATCATTTAAAGGAAGATCCTTTCACGGTGTTTTAACTTCTACTATCGATACCAATGTTTTAGAATTGACGATACCACAAGCGATGAATAAAAAACACTAGTTTTGGTGTTCCCCAGGGAAGCATTCTGTGCCCAACCCTATTCTTGATTTATATTAATCATTTGTGTAATTTGAACATTAAACAAGGCAAAATTATTTCATATGCAGACGACATAGCCTTAATTTTTTCCACTAAAACCAGCAATGAATTATACGAATACGTTCAATTAGGTTTAAACAATGTGACTTTGGCTTCAAAGAAATTTACTAACATTAAATGCTGACAAGACTAAATATATTCACTTCTCCATGCGCGATCTTCAATCTAACACTACTAATTCTCATCTTTATGCCCACAAAAAGTGGATTCCGCTCAGTCAGTACATGTAATTGTCCTTTAATCCTTAAAACATGCGACATTAAATATCTCGGGGTTATAATTGACAAAACACTCTCCTTTAGACCTCATATAGAAAGTTTAGATAATAGAGTGCGAAAATTAATTTTTAATAAAAAAAAATACTGGGCAAGTGCGAGTCGGACTCGCGTACTGAGGGTTCCGTATAAACTTGAAAGGTGAATTGCGGTTTACGATTTATGACGTATTAAATAAAAAATCTACTTACTAGATCTCGTTCAGACCAATTTTTGGTGGAAGTTTGCATGGTAATGAATTAATATCTATATTTAGGTTTTATTTTTACTTTATTGACATTGTTCACATGATAGCGACAAGAAACATGTAAGAGAGATATTTGTAATTGCAAAACATGATTGAAAAGAGTGTCCATGGAGTTTCTTGCACATTCTTCTCCATAGAGATCTACGCTTTGGAATGTGCAATTAGCATCATTTTTTCTGACTGACTGACTTCTTGACATTTCAAAAGTGCCTGTAAATGGTTTATTTGAAATAAATGCTTTTGAATCTTTGAATCTTTGAAAATGTACATCATATATTTTTTTTAGTTTTATCATTCTCTTATTTTAGAAGTTACAGGGGGGAGGAGGGGGACACATTTTACCACTTTGGAAGTGTCTCTCGCGCAAACTATTCAGTTTAGAAAACAAATGATATTAGAAACCTCAATATCAATTTTGAGGACCTATCCATAGATACCCCACACGTATGGGTTTGATGAAAAAAAAAAATTAGAGTTTCAGTTCTACACCTATGCCATGTACCATGGAGTACCATGGGTATGGGGAACCCCCAAAGTTTTTTATTTCTATTTTTGTGTGAAAATCTTAATGCAGCTACCAGAATACATCTACTTTCAAGTTTCAACAGTATAGTTCTTATAGTTTCGGAAAAAAGAAGCTGTGTGTGTGAACATACGAACGAACAGACAGACAGACATGACGAATCTATAAGGGTTCCGTTTTTTGCCATTTGGCTACGGAACTCTAAAAATTGCAAGCAAACAAAACAGACGGACTCAAAATTGATCAACCAAGTTTATCTGGCACTCGGATAATCTATAATTCAATACTGCAATACCTCGTGGGGTGGAACACCAAAAACTTATTTGTTACCTCTTGAAAAAGCTCAGAGAGCCATTTTAAAAGTAGCCAATTTCCATCCATTCCTTTATCCCACAGATGTACTATACAAGTCCTGCAACGTACTGACTGTTCGCCAGCTTTTCATCATGCTTCTGGTATTAAAACAGCACACCATGCTTCCTTCTACCCTGAAATTACTAATAAGAGACGGAATGATATTGTATGCAATTCCAATACTTTTTTAAAATATGTCTTTGTAAAAAGGTATTTAACATTTTTAGGCCCAGTTTTTGTACAATAGATTAAATAGAAAATAAGGTTTGTACAAATTTAATTATTATAGCTGTAAAAAGATTATTGTGCAATACTAACTCAGCATCTCTTACGGAGAGACAGAAGATCTCCTTTTAGTTTGTAAATAAAACATGCTTTGATTCTAGTTAATTAAATTTAGGTTATTTATTATAGTGAATTTAATGATCGTTAATTTATTATTTCTTAGGTTCTTAGTACTTTTTAGCCTGACATACAGGTCCAACCTAGTTCAGGCAAAAATGCAATGCAATTATAATTGTTTTTAACCGACTTAAAAAAAGGAGGAGGTTATCAATTCGGTTGTATTTTTTTTTTATCATCATCATGTTTTTATTTTTTGTTTTTTTATGTTTGTTACCTCAAAACTCCGTCGTTTATGGACCGAATGGCAAAATTCTGTTTTCCCTCTATAGGACATGCTTCCAGATTGGTCCCATTTTTTTCAAAATCCAGTTTTGATGATGGGATCCATGAGGAATCGACGGAACTCCTCAAATATTATAGGCAAACTTATATTGATTTTGATATTTTCATCGAGAACCTAAGCATTTACAGTCAAAAAGTAACACTTGATGAAGTGGAACTGGTGAAGAAGACCAGAAATGATCAACGGAACTTCATAATCACATAGATATCACAATGAAGATAGTTAAGCGACTATCACAATACAAATAAATAAATGATTCTGAATAGTTACGTTGAAAATGGTATCATCGAAGTGATCTGATGATGATGAGGTAGGTACTCATCATTTCAGCCGATAGACGTCCACTGCTGGACATAGGCCTCCCCCAAACGTCGCCACAACGAACGATCCTGTGCGTCTCGCATCCATCGGATTCCCGCAACCTTCACTAGGTCATCGGTCCACCTTGTAGGGAGCCTTCCGACACTGCGTCTTCCGGTACGCGGTCGCCACTCCAGAACCTTTCGGCCCCAACGGCCATCCGTTCTGCGAGCAATGTGCCCTGCCCATTGCCACTTTAGTTTGGCGATTCTTCGCGCTATGTCGGCAACCTTGGTTCTCCTGCGGATACGCAAGGAAACTCCGAGCATAGCCCTTTCCATTGCCCTTTGGGTGACTTTGAGCCTTCTGATGAGGCCCATTGTGAGCGTCCACGTTTCGGAACCATATGTCATCACTGGCAACACGCACTGGTCATAGACTTTCGTCTTGAGACACTGTGGTATATTGGATGAGAAGATACCGCGCAGCTTCCCGAACGCTGCCCAGCCGAGTTGGATTCGATCTTCTCAAAATTTAAATGGGACACTCTAGAGGTAAAACTCTACCAAACAAAAATATATAATTAAAATCGGTTAACATTTAACTAAAACATTGCTGAACATTATTCGGCTCGATCAAGATAAAAAAAATACAATTTGACATCTTGAGAACCTTCTCTTTTTTGGAAATGGATTATTTTTAGAGAGTAACTATAATAAAGACTGATTAGAAAACAAAAACACGTTTTTTAATGGTTTTATTAATGTCATAATTGAAAGGCATTGATAACGGTATTGAAAAAATTCGGTTTTTTAAAGCCCTAGTCTAAGACTAATCATACGCGTAACATGCGCGCATGCATGTCATGCGCGGCGTAGCGACGAAGCTACCTAGCGGGTAGCTTCATGTGTCTTGGTAGCATAGTTGCAAGTAAAGGAGTTCTTGACGCTGGGGACAGTCAGAGGGTTCGTGCTACAGTTATTTTCAAACTACGGCCTCAAGTTTTTCGTTTTCATGATCTCATATTCAAAATAAGGCTGTATACATGGCTATAGTTAAATATTTTGTACTCATCAGAAACGCCTATATCTTAAAAATATATGGCCCTTGGACAATTTTCACCTCAAATGCCTCCGAAACATTATGAACATGAGATGGTCGGATCATGTAACAGACACAAACGTCCCCAGGCTAGCCAATGTCCTGGGCATACTTGATCAGTTAGCTCAGGTGGTGTGGTGGACAGTTTCTATAGTTTCAAGGATATTAAAAAACTGACCTCGTGACTCGGAAGAAATGGGCACAAAATCGGCTGAGTGGGGATGTCGTAGCGTCATACATTTGAAGATAAAAAAGAGGAAGGAATTAAACCAAAATCGCGACGCCTCAAAGCTATACTATTTATCATGTCGTCAACGATATTCTTACATGTCTACTCTGTACTTGGAGTTTTTCGGCCGATATGTTAAGTCACATGACAGAACCAAGGGTGCCGTGTTTTTTTATTTTATTAAATACGAGTACTATACTCAATAAAGAAAAACTAACTGTAACTATTTTGGTGTACAATAAAGTTTATTTTATTTCTATTTCATAACAGAGATGTGACAAAAATAAGTAACCAAGATATTTGTAATATATAATAATATGATTTAAAACAGTGTCCATGGAGTATCTTCCATATTCTTTTCTATAGAGATATACTCTTTGGAATGTGCAATTAGCATATTTTTTCTGACAGACTTCTTGACAATTCAAAAGTAAATGGTTAATTTGAAATAAATGCTTTGCTTGATTGATTACTAGGAACTATAATTTTCCCTGGACAGTACGTTCATGTTATTTGATCCGATGCTCACACGCATGTTCCGTACGCGTAGTGAAAGGCAGTGATGCGGAGTTTATTCTTGTCTTGTCCTCCACTGATTGATTAGTGAAACATTCGCATTTTATTAATATTTTAATATAAATGTGTTATTAATATACAATTATTTGGGTGCGTCTGTCGTAAACAACTCAAGACTATCGTTGATGTTTATGAGTTTACGTTTCAAACAAATTTATTATATCCAATTAACGTATTGAAATTTCTATAACGAGTATTACAAATTAATTCTTGTTATCGCAATAAAAACATGAATGATTCGTCTGTCTATTTATTTTAAATGTTTCGGTAGTTAAAGTTTACAATCTTCACATTGTAAAGTAATAAAATCAATTAATTTTCCGGCAATAGCCTAGACATTAGCATAGTCCGTTCTAAATATTCATTGCTTATCTCACGTTTGGACACTTAAATGGCAATATTTCAAGATATCGATCGCGAGTTTTGGAAATAAATATGATTGTTTGGTGGCGGCCAATTATTGCATTAATATTCATGATAGTGTTGTGGCGGCCATTACCCTCCGACTGCGAGCCACAGCGGCGCAGACGCGGCGCAGACAGAACCCAGCCATTACAATGTACAGGTACGATTTGTTAATGACAAAAAGTAGTTTGCTTCACATTGCTCATGCCTTCTTGATTTTGTACTGGAGTTACTGATTGTGACTGTGTGTGCCTTTGTGAGCACTGGAATATATAATATGGTCATAATGTGGTTTTATTTATATTAGAATACATAGGTTTAGCTGTAAAATGTATTTTATGGCATAGTGAATTATTTAGGCCATAGAACGCATATGTCTAAGTGATTGATGAATGTTCATGTATGGAGAGGGGGAGGAGATCTAAGTAAATATGGTGTAAACCCTAAGAAATGACATGAAAAAACATTCAGGAATGCATGCCCGGTCTCGCTACTGACACGTTCCTGCCCAGTTCCTGACAAGGCACTGATGTGTGGGACAGACCTTAAAACGTTTAGCGTCCACAACAACTTGCAGTAGTCAGATAAAGCGGTACGGAAGAAGAATATGATCATACATTATGCTGAGTTAAAAATTTGGTTGGTGGTTGTTTATTAATACATGAAACTACAATACGAGTGCTAAGTGTATATAAAGCTGGGAAAGACTGAAAAACTCAATAGCAAGATAATCTAAAATGAAAAGAAGGACATTAACATCACAAATTGAATATACTATTATGCAGGCATGTTACATCAGTGGTATGCAGTGTCGCAGACATTTTAAGATAAATAATTGTCGTTAGGATGCGCTGGAAGTGGGAGGCGATCCGCACGATGCCACGACGTCGACGCGTTTATTTGTTCCTACTATATTTAATTTAAAGCAACTATTATTGGCAATTTAATCCTAACTAATATTATAAAAATTGTTGTTTTGTCTATTTTATCATATCATCATCTTCCTGCCCTTGTCCCGTGTTATTTGGGGTCGGCGCAACATGTTTTTTTCTTCCATTCTGCCCTGTCACTCGTCATACTATCACTAACTTCCTTTTCTTTCATATCACTCTTCACACAATCCATCCATCTTTTCTTTGGTCTCTCTCTCCCTCTCCATCCATCCACATGTAAACTCATAACTCTTTTAGTAACATGCGTTTCATCCCTCCTCTTCACATGACCATACCAAGACAAACGATTCCCTTTCAACTTTTCAGTCACTGGCGCCACTTTCAAACTTCCCCTAATATACTCATTTCTCACTTTATCCATTCTCGTCACACCACACATCCATCTTAACATTCTCATCTCCGCTACGTGCAATCTTTTTTCATCCGTCTTTTTCACAGCCCAACATTCTGATCCATACAGTATGACAGGCCTTATCACGGACTTGTAGATTTTACCCTTCAACTTGAGGGGCATCCGTGGGTCACAAGTTGTTCCCGTGACCTGTCGCCATTTCATCCATCCTGCGTTGATCCGATGTGTTACGTCCCGGTCTACCTCACCATCCCCTTGGACGAGTGACCCGAGATACCGAAAGTCGGAGCAGATCGGTATGGGTGTTCCAGCGAGAGATAAAGGCACTGGATTGGAGAGACCGCCGAAATCGCAGAACAAGTATTCCGTTTTGGTTCTACTCAATTTCAGGCCAACACTCTCCAGTCTGTGCCACCACACCTCCAATCTGTTCTGGACCTCTAGGCCACTCTCGGCAACCAACACAAATGTTTTGTCTATTTTATATGCTTGTAAAAATAATCTCTGTTAAGAACTGTAATTGGATCATCAGTAGGTACCTACTGATGATCCAATTACAGTTGACTGGTAGAGCTGCACTGTCACCGAGTGCCATGCGCTACTTTTTATCCTTTTTTTTAATATTTTTTTAGCAAATAATATTATGTATCGTTTTTTTTTTTGTTTTGAAAATAGAGAAAGTAAATGACCCAACAGACAATTTATAACCAGCTTCACATTTAGGACTTTTGCAGAATTAATACTGAACTTGATCCGTGTTGCTGTCTACGTTAAAGTCAACTTTTTACTATCCTGATTTTCAATTCAGCAATAAATAATCCGGCTTTTGTGGCAACTAAATCACAGAAACTAATAAAACTAATAGATGCAATAGAATATCATCCACATAACTCAGCATCTGTATGAACACATTTATAAGAAGCTTTATTTATTTATGAGAGTTCACAAGAAACTATTAATCAAGTTGTAGCTAATAAGTCCTCGTTGAGATTATAGGATAATAACGCTTGTATAATAATATGTAATTGTGTGTCGATCGGCGGCCATTAATCTAATAGTTTAATGGTATTACCGTGGCCAACAGATCATTAATTTGCCTCGCCACAAGCTGCTCGGTACAGCACGACACTAACAACGTTGTAGCATACCCCACAGATACTCGCGACAGCTCAAACATTGATGTTATCTATTGTCTCTGGTAAACAAAAGAGAAAAAAAAACATACAAAAAAAAAATCTATCTAATATTATACTTTTCAGGTCTATTTGATATGATGTTGAGATTACTAATGTTAAGATTCTGTATGGTTGTAAAGTACCTTCAGTAAATAAAAGCTTATTTTTGTCTCTGGTGCCCAAGCATTTGTAAGATGTTGACGATATTGAAAAAATCGTTTAAATTAAAGGATATTGCCAGGGTTTGGTTTGGTTTGGTTTTGCTTGGACAGCACACTAAGTGCTGCCCAGGAACGAAAGTACTTCCAGAGGTATTGCAGCATTAATTTAGATTAAAAAAAAATATTTTTTAAAAATTGGTCCCAGGAAAACCAAATAAAAACCACTTTTGTTTTTAATAAATATTTCTCATTAAATCATGTTTCTTTTTTTTTTTCTCTTTATTTTTTAGGTACTTTAATCTCAAAGAGCATGTCAGCCCCATCATAACCTAACCTAAAATCATGTTTCTTGTATCAAAACCGTTCGAGTTAGTGTTTAAGTATAGTGTATAGTCTACTGTAGCCGAATATTTCTCAAGTTGGCCTCAATCATATCCTTGGCGGCAAAAAAACTTGATGTTTTGGCGAAAACAGTATCTAATATATAAGTATCTATTTATAACTTATAGAGTTTTAATGGGGCGCTCATATTAAAACTCTCTAAGGTAGATTAAGCTCAGCTGCATAATGCAGTAAGAAAAATAAGGGAATTGACAGATTTTTTCACAGCATTATAGTTTATGGCATATTGTTCTGCAGCAGGATGTAGAATTAATTTTCAAATCGCAAAAGAGAGTAATCCGGGCTATTTATTAAATAGATATACTGACTCTACCTTCACTTTATATTTTAGAACGTATTTTGTATTTTCGAAAAAACTTAGGACTTTTTAAATAAAAGCGATTTTCATAATATAAATACGCTTTGGAAATTGTAATACTTAAATGGAGACAAAGTGAGAAAAGCAAGTCATTCCTCATAAACAGCATACGCTTTTATAAGAAGCCGCCAAAGTCAGTTACTTACTTACTTACTTACTTAGTGAGGGAAAGTTCAAAACCCACATCAAGCTTACAGGCGCACCCTCCGAGCGGAGATAAAGCGAGCCAAGTTTCAGGCAGCCTGCAACGTGTGGCTGGAGACTGTGAACGGAGACCCGTGGGGGCGCTCCTATAAGGTGGTACGAGGAAAGCTACGCCCCCGGGCTTCCCCGCTGACGCAGAGTCTCCGGCCCCAGCTTGTGAAGGGTGTGGTTAGCGCTCTGTTCCCCGCGCAAGGGGAACACTCTTCCCCGCTTATCTCCGCCGCTCCGCCACCTGCGGTGTCCGACGTGGACCACGACGGCGACGACGATGACATTGCTCCAGAGGTGACCGAGGTAGAGATGCGAGTGGCGGTACGTAGGCTTAGTGCCAAGAATACCGCCTCAGGACCCGATGGCCTGCCTGGAAAAGCCTGGGTCCTGGCCATGAAGGAACTACATGGCACTTCCACTTAACGAAATTGATTACTGATATATATTATAGTCAGTAATCAATTTCGTTAAAAACAATTAATAACCTACTTTTCGAAAATAAATAATTAACAATAAAATATATATTTTTCTCTTGACTCTTGGGACAGATTTTGGAGCGCTTTAGTTTACTGATTGGTGTTGGCCTGAGGAAAAAAATGGACTATGTGTGCATTCTGGGTAGCACTTGGTCCAATTCTCATACAAATATTGGAAATGTCCAAATTGTCTATAGTTTTATAATTCCATAATAATATATACATAATATATATTTATGACTACACTTGTAGACAAGAAATCCTATTTTGTCATAAACTAATAATATGGCAATTATGTTTATCGACTACATCCAACATAGATCTTTTGTACATTTTCTATTCTCTCTGATCTGTTGAAAACTCATCAATGTATACGATCTTTAATTATAATATAATCTAACTTTAGTTACGCTAAGCTCCGAAGTTAATCGGCTTTGTATAAGAAATAGTTACCTATATGATTCCCAATAAGATGAACAGCCACGATGACATCACCATGAGCTTTTGTTTTGGTTCGATTTAGTTATTACTATAAACAGAACTGGTTTGTCCTAGATTCGATCCTTGGTCTGTTGTCTTTTCAAATAATTGTAAACCTTCCGATCTTACGAAAGCAAGTGGGTGGTCTCGTCACACTAATCCTTTTATTTATTTAATTATTTGTATTTACATACTTGCACTAATTCTTGTATACCCTAACTTTGCGAGGTATTCCTAAGTTTTAAGCTTAGTGAGCCTATTCCGATCAGTATTTTTACCCGACTGCGCGACGCAAAGGAGGGTAATGTGTTTATCAGTCTATGTATGTGTATGTATGTATGTTTGTTTCTATGTGGCGTTCTAGAGACCAAATGCGTAGGCCGATTTTGATAATTCTTACGTCAATCGATTCGTCTTAACCTTGCGAGTGTCACTAAAGACATGACAGTAATCAAAATTCACCACAGCTACAACCAGACGCCATATTGTCAAAATGAAAAAAAAAAGTCGATGAACTATATCAAGTGGGGTGTCGTTGAATAGGTATTTTAAAATCATCTTTAGGTTCCTTTTATCATTTTTCATTTTAAATAATAGTTTAGGATACTTATATAACGATTTAAAGTTGTTTAACAAAACAATCATTCTCGCTAATTTTCTTACTTATCGATTTAGTTTTCATTTCAAGTATAAACGATACACAAATAAAAAAAACAGTGAAAAAGCATGAAGAACAAATATTTTTGGTAAAAAAAAGTTTACCACTAAACTCGATAGATGGATGATGGATGGATAGGTCGATGAACATAAGCAAAAGATGACAACTATATTGGCAAAAACTACTAGGTTGTATAAATTACATGCAGTTGATATATCAGTAGAATCGAAAACATATGGTCAAAAACCGAAAGATGTAGGTATATGTTTCTGATGATCCTAACAAAACTGGAGGAATTGTTAAATATTTAACAATCGGTTTAGGATCACGAGTTATGTTACGAAGAAATTTGAATGTTACCCATGGTCTTGTTAACGGAGCAATGGGTGTTATAAGGACAATTGAGTGGCCAGCTCTTCGGAGGGACCAATTGGAACCCGGAGATTTGCCACAAGCTGTTTATATAGAATTTGACGACAAAGCAATTAAAAACAATGTTCCTGGAGTAGGAGTTAGAATCGAACCATCGACGACAGAATTCAATGCACTTCGCGGACAGGGTAAAATAGAGCGAAAAATGTTGCCATTGATATTGTGCTGGGGTGTAACTGTACACAAGCTCCAAGGAACTACTTTGGACTTTTGGACCGAGCTGTGGTTGACTTAAGTTCACGCATTTTTGCTAAAGGTCAAGCATATGTAGCTTTGAGCCGAGTTAGGTCTCTAGAGGGACTAATCATCAGTAGTTTAGACCACCGCAAGTTACTTAATAATCCCCACGATATTAACTCCCTCAATGAAATGACTAGATTGCGAAATTTACCATCTTATAACGAAGTCAATGAATCGTAACTAAAAAGTATAAAATAAAATAAAAATATTTAAAGAAAAACAAAAAACCCGACTGCGTCGAAACTAATTTTAAAAAATACGTAAAAAAATTAACTTAAATAAAAACTAAAAAGAAACAAACAAGCCCAGTAAACAGCCCCTTCCTTGGGAAGATTTGATTGGTAAAATTTGAATGGGCCCCAACTGTGAGTCGGTCTGTTCTGCATTAGAATATTTATGATTTGTTTTATGTGTGTATCGATTATAAAACTATTTAAATTGTGTAGTTATTTAGTATTACATAACAGAATTCTAAACTACTGGGCTTGTTTGTTTCTTTTTAGTTTTTATTTAAGTTAATTTTTTTACGTATTTTTTAAAATTAGTTTCGACGCAGTCGGGTTTTTTGTTTTTCTTTAAATATTTTTTAATATTTACTCGGTAAAACCGAGAAGCTGGGTAAGCTTGTTGTAAATCCATTAGAGTCTTCTTATTGCGTGAAGGGCAAAATATGCCTGATTTATGTGACGATGCTTGAGAGAGTAATTTTGATGATGATGACGGTGAAGATAATGGTCTTACCAACGGGCATGACGTGTCCGAGGTAGGTTCCGTCGCCGACGCCGGAGCAGTTCCAGCGCCTCCCTTCTAGTTGTAGACGACACTCCGCGTACGCCATCCTGAGATAAACGACAATCATTGGTGATTACACTACATAGTATGATAGGAATTAAATCAAGAATTTAGCAATAGTAGTACAAGAACTACTTTTTTTTTAAATTAAAAGCCCGATTTGTGACATAAATAATACCTAAATATAAGGTGACTAAGGTGAGGTTTTTTCTAATAAATATGTTTAATTTATTAATAGTTGAAGAAGACCGAAAAAAGACTTTTTTTAAGACCTAGAAAGCTTTAATTCAGCAGTATTGCTTTTTTATGCTTTTATTTTTTTTATGTTGGGCTGTGCAAAAGATGGATAAAAAAAGATGGCATGCAGCGGAGATGAGAATGTTGAGATGGATTTGTGGTGTGACGAGAATGGATAAAGTGAGAAATGAGTGTATTAGAGAAAGTTTGAAAGTGGCGCCAGTGACTGAAAAGTTGAAAGAAAATCATTTGGCTTGGTATGGTCATGTGAAGAGGAGAGATGAAACGCACGTTACTAAAAGAGTTCTGAGTATAATGTAGATGAATGGATAGGGAGGCCAAAGAAATGAAGGATGGATTGTGTAAGGAGTGGTATGAAAGAAAAGGCAGTTAGTGATAGTGGGACGGGTGACAGGACAGAATGGAAGAAAAAGCCGTGTTGCGCCGACGGGCAGGAAGGAGAAGATTTTTTTAAATATAATAATATAAAGCAATAATAAAATTTAATAATATAATAATGAAAATGAGACTAATGAATATGGACCAAACATGTCTGAAATAAAAAGGTTTTTTCTTCTTCAAAACACTAAACTTTTTATCATTTAATCATCATTTTTTAATGACCGTACTAAAATGCCCTCAGCCATTATGCTTTGTACATACTATTACTTATTCTGTGGTTGTAGTAGATTATTATTTGTACGATGACATTAACACTATAAGATATATATATAGATATATTCTTTATTGTACACCAATAATAAAAATTACAGTAGGAACTAAATAGGTATAGGTGTCTGATTATAAGTATAGTAAACAAACCCGTACAAAATAGTCTAGCTGAAATTAAAAAAAGATTTCTTTTTGTGTAGTAACTACAAATTTACAGTATTCCGATTTTTTCCTACAATTGTGCTATGAGACCTTGCCTCATGCCAAATTTAGGGATTCTAGATCAACGGGAAATGCCCTATGAATTTTGATTCCCTTGAGAGATACACGTTTTTTTGCGACATAAACGGCTCAGAAAGACTCAGAAGTTTGATTTTTTCACTGCTTCAAGGGACCGCAGACTTTAGTATATGGTTTTAATTTCGACTCGATACCTCCACGCATTCCCGAAATAAAGGGTCTTGACAGATAGACAGACAGACAACAAAGTGATCCTATAAGGGTTCCGTTTTTTCCTTTTGAGGTACGGAACCCTAAAAAACATGATAACACTGAAAATACGGCGTTTTTAAGTTTATTATTATGTTCTAATGTATTATCAACCACGCTCTACGTCACGTGACACAGTTCGGCGGTGTTAGCTGTAAAATCAAAAGCCATCCTCTCCTATCTTCCGATGATATCCGTGTACCTAGTATTGATGATGGTTAGACTGGAAGTGTATTTTGTAGCGAATATTACGCGTGAATGCATTCCGATTAATAGTGTATGTAAGTGGGCAATAAATCGCTAATCGATTTATCGAGAGGTGCAATCTTTACGCCACACTGCGGTTATTAGAGGGGGCCGATTTCTGTCTTCCACTTTATTTAAACGAATTCTTAGGTTAAATTGATTTTTGCATCAAGGTTGTAAAGTCCTTTTTATAAAGTGTTAGTTCATGATAATAATTTATGTTTCCGGTAAAACCGTCAAATCATTTTTTTATTTAGTAGCATAGTAGATTTGTTCGTCTCGCGCGTTGGTTTGACGACTTCCAGCCTCCCGAACAAGCTGGATTCCGAAAAAGCTTCAGCAACTTATACATAGGTATTCAGCGGCAGGATATACAGAAGACTGAGGAGTAACTATATGATCTGCCTCTCTGATTAGTTTTTGTGGACTACGAGAAATCCTTTGATTCGATCGAGATTTGGGCGGCACTGCAGTGCCAGATTGACTGTCAGTACACCCAAGTGCCGAAGTGTTTGTACTAAAACATCACCATGACCGTCCGACTTCAGAGTCTGAGTCCATCCTCGATGGCGGCGATAGCCGTGGGAGACTCACCAGTCTCACACAGGCACTGTCTCGCACAAAGCGCGCTAGCGCTACGTGAGGCCAGGCGCGAACATACATATTTGTGTTGTGTTCTGAATGGCTAATAACTGGTGTTACCTGAGTCCGTCTCCGATGACGGCAATAGCGGCGGGAGACTGGCGGCACATGGCGCGCTGGCGCTCCGTAAGGCCGGGCGCGCGCGAGCACACCAGCGCCGCGCCCAGCGACCCGCCGCACACCGCTAGTCTGGAATAGAAGAGGCAAATGTTATATTACGGTCCCAATGGTCTAGAGATCATAAGCATGACTGTAGAGCCCAAGCTCTTACAAATAGTTCCACTTTTTCGGAGGAATTATTTAAAAACTATATCAATCGTTGATATAATTTTCAAATAATTAATTTTTATAAGCATAACATACATTGATTATAAAATCTTTAGATATACCACTCAAAAGACAAAACTTATTTAGTCTAATATGCAAGAGCAAAAGCTTTTTATAAATCATAATGGTCAGTTCTAACATAACCTAACCCATATATATGACCGCTTTGTTGACTCGCCATCGCGTTCTAATAGTCACTATTACAACCGGACCTACCCCAGGTCAAATTTTTAACTTAACCTAACCCAAATGATTCACTAACATTAGAATGAGATCTGGCGCTCTTCAGCCGCTGCCGCGGCACGCTCGCTTCGCTCGCTCACCTTCGCACTTTAATGGTCACTGTTCTAACTTAACCTAACCCACATCCATGATCGCTTTGATCGCTCGCCATCGCGTTCTAATGGACACTATTCTAACCTGAACTAATAATAATATTTATTATTTATATTATAGTAACGTTGTTCAATACGGCGCGTCAACTTGTAATACTAACACTGTGATATACGATACAGCTGCGACAGATATATATTTTAAACGATAGATCTAATGATTTTCGATGAAATAAACGTTATATCTAATAACGTTATACGAAATAAGTTTAAGAGTATATAAATTCTATATGTAAAGAAATTAAATCAACAGTTGGTATATCTCACGTTTATTATATCTTGTGAATGTTAATGAAATGAAAACATACCAAATAACTTTATATGATATGAGACTCATCCCTTCTTTTGTATCAATATTATCCATAGTCGTGTGCAATATCCTAAACCAACCTGTGGGGTTTTCAAGTCTCTCATGCACGAGTGTCCCCACTAATTCTGCACATTAGCCTCGCTAAACAAACGCGTGCATTGTCCATCACACAATGTCATTAAGCCTCGCTCACACAGTACGACGGCCGCGCGACGGAGCGTGCTTCCGCGCAGACGCGCAATCACGCCGCTTTGTAGACAAACAAACACGCTTCCTGTCCGACACGGAATGTTATTGTGAGCGTGACATTAGCTGGACATGATGAGCACTTGTATGCGTAGGTACTCACCGTGTTCAGGTAATGTCATGCTCACAATAACATTCCATTAATGATTACATTAATGATATAGATTTGATAATGGAAAAGTTACAGCGATTTATTTTCAGGTCATATAAATTCATACATGATGTGTGTCAACTGTTCCATTATGCTTCATTCGTGCTGATGTAGATGTTATGAATACTATTTTCTATTAGATTAACTATTTAGCGGATAGCGGGAATTAGGTTCTTTTGGCTGAAAAAAACATACTATAAAAGGCAGTCATGCCGATTCTGGCAACTATCGGCCGATTTCATAATCTCCATACTCTGCAAGATTATGGAGCGTGTATTGAACTCGCGCCACATATGCTATGAGGAGGAAATCGTTACCTGGAACGTAACGATTTCCTTAGTGACCGATAGGACGAGTTTCATCACAATTGGTCCACTGTGGACCTACTAGTGTATATCACTGACTTGTGGGGCGAGGCCCTCGAGGAGAATGGAGAAGCGATTGCTGTTTACTTAGATGTTTCGAAGGCCTTCGACAGGGGTACACTACATAAATACGAAAAACTTTATTCCGACAGTCACAAACACGAATTTCAAAATACCGATTTTCATAATTCCGAATGGTTCAAAATTCCGAATATAACAACTCCGGCTTATCATTACTCCTATTTTTATAATTCCTAAATGTCAATATTCCTAACGTTTATAATTACTATTCTCAAAACACCGAGTTTCAATAGATCGAATAACAAAATATCCGACTTAATGATAATTCGAAGCATCAAAAATACGAATTCCAATTATTAAACGATTAATACAATTCCGAAATAAAAACGCCTTGTAAAACTGTATAGCAAGACAAATAGACACATAATTGCTCATCAGAGAGAAGTATAATATTATGTACAGTATGAGGGGGAAGAATTAAAAAACGAATGTCAGATGCGTTTTCCAGCATGCAGGGGATTTATTGCAGCATGAAAGCAGGCATGCAGCATGCAAGCAGGCATGAAACATGCAGCAAGCATTGTTTCTGTCACGGCTCTGACGCTGCGGAGTTTGGGCGGCCCCACGCGAGCTTATCGTCGTAGATAGTTTTAACGCTCACCACCGCAGCTTCGGCTTGCTGGCCGGCTTTGCCGGCCAGCCTCCGCGCCTACGCTGGTGTAATTACACTCAGTCAGTCACTGCGTGAAGTCGGTTTTGCAGCGATTCGTTTCTGTCACTAAATTTTGTAGCACAACATGTTGACTTTTAGTTTATTCGAAGTATTGAAAATCGGAATATCGTTTTTCGGACCGAGAACCCTTCGAGCATTTGATTCCTCGAACGTATGAAAATCGGAAAACTAACAAATCGCATTTACGACTTTCGGTAAAATAAATTTCGTGATTTTTAATAATAGGCATTATAATTCTTAGATATTATGAAATTCGGACTTTTGAAAATCGGAACATCGAAATTCGGAATAAAATATTTCGGAGTATTTGGATGTTCCCCTTCGACAGGCTAGCCTTTTGAATAAACTTCGAGTGTACGGTATTTCTCCTGGTCTGACTGCCTGGGTAGAAAACTTCGTGATTGAATGGTCTTTTCGACTTGTTATCGGCGGATACTAATCGGAGCCCATGACAACTAATGCTGGAGTTCCTCAGGGGTCTGTTCTCTCTACAACTCTCTTCCTGCTTTTATCAACGATCTGCTGATGCCCGGTATCTATTGTAGCACAGTTTCCGACACATTTGTAGAGAGATACCTGCCGAAAGCTCAGACTAGTAAGAAACTAATCCGATCCAACAGAGAGGCAATAATAATAATAATAATAACCCCATCGCCGTATCTCTACGTTGACGTCGTGGTGGGGCTTGCGTGCTCCAATATACCCTAGGTCTGTATCGGTAAAGTTTGCTTTGCCGTAATATGCCTAGGGTGAGGGGCCAGACTAAGAGAGATACAATCCGCAGCGCAGTTTTGTGGCGAACTGTTGGGCATTAGCGACCCCACGGACCCGATCTCCCGGGAGAATTCTTGTTCTTCATCTCCGGCTTGCCTTTATTGGCCGGCCGTAGTGAACACTGACGAGGAACTGAGCTCCCACCTCTCTCTTGCCTTTATTGGCTGGCTTGAGTGGAGATTCGCAAGAGCAAACGTGCTCGGGAGAAGGATGTATAATCCAGTAAGGTGCTGGTAGGGATCTTGACCGTACTTCCGGGATTGTCCTGATAGCCGTGGTATACCTCTCCACTCCTCAAGCACCTCAGGATATGTTGCCCTCTTGTTGCTACGTCACTTCGTGCTAGCGGCCGTTTTTGGGGGCCCATTTATTGAGTGTGCAAGTCACCCCCTGCCTTTTTTCGATGCATATTAATAACGTTGTTCAGGCAGGGGCCATAGTCTTGACATAGTTCCATGTTACCAGTCCACTTAAGATTCCAAAAACCATAGCCCTATTATCTTTGTTCTCCATATGTCACAATAGTTTTTCAATAACCGGGGGTTTCCTTGGGTGCACTAGCATAGCGCGTACAGGGATAATCGTCGGTTGGTATCATGTTCCATTATAATTATCTAAAGGGCCTCTGCGAGTTGGCTTCGGCTCCTTGTACGCCTCCCAAAGCTCCAGGACCTCAGGGTCCTGAGATAAATAAAATATATAAATAAATAATAATAACTTTTATTTCAAGTTTTTCACTCGTAAAAGGGTTAGTAACAATATTTACGTAAAACTATGTTAGTAGCTCGTAAAATTCCAATTCCATTATTACACAAAAATAAATAAAATTAAAATAAATCAATTAGCTATGGTAGAGCGTACGAATGTCTTACTTCAGACAGTCTCCAAATGGGGTGAAGGTAATTAGGTAGAATTCAATGCCACCAAAACACAAGCGTGTCTGCTCACCGCCATAAAGAGCCCGTTCACTTTGGCTTCTGCTTTTCAGAATGTATCCTTGGAGTGCTGCGATCGCCTTCATTTCTTGGGAGTTGAAATTTTCTCAAACCTTAACTTTGGGCGGTTCATTGAGTTCAAAGCCAAGTTAGCTGCTAGGAAACTCGGTGTTCTTGTAAAGGTCCGGCGGTAATTTAAATCTGGACAGCTTCTAATGTTTTACGAAAAATAAGTCCAATCGTGTGTAAAGTAGGTAATTCAGCAATGTAACATAAGCTGGTGCAACAAAATGCCATCTAGCAGCTTTGGACTCAGTGGAAAATCATGCGGAGAGGTTAATTGGTGGTCCAGAGCCTAGAGCACAGGCGTAAGCTAGCCAGCCTTTCGGTATTCTATAGGATGCATTTTAGAGAGTGGGCGCAGGAATTAAATGACTTGATTTCGCCATCACCTTTCTACCATCGGATAACACAACGTACGACAAGTGTTCACCCTTACGTTGTTGACACCTCTACGGTCCGGACTAAGCGTTTCGCCTCGCCGTTGCAATTTTGCAAACATCAAAGGATTGGAATAATTTGCCTGCAGCGATCTTCTGTCCGATTATGAAGAAAACCAGCGCCGGATATCTAACGCCTAGCAAATGCTGAGGTGGTCACCCTTTCGGTGCGGGTACGCTCGGCGCACTTTGTACTTTGTGTTTATAAACGTTGTGCTGTGTCTGTCCCGAATAAAAGTATTTCTAAGTATTTATATTATAATTTAGATTTAGGCTAGAATGAAATAGGCTCTTAATAAACTAGTGCGCTTCACCATTAACGATTGTATCACTGCTTACCACCAGGTGGGGTCGCAGTCAAGCACTAGTTTACATCAATTAAAAAAAAACATTGATGGATATCTTTCGGCTGGCTGAATGTTGATTTGAATGAATAATGCCAAAGTTTAAATCCATGAAATAAATAATATGGAGAACTCGCTGTTATCTCAGTACATTTTCAAGCTCTAAATATGTCTTAAAACCAAAACAATGTCTCAAATTAGCGACACACAAATATAGACTGTGACTAATATTCACATATCAACGTTAATCATTATAATTAATACAGCTACTCGACGTTAATGCCGTCTCCGTACGGAACATTTCACTTTCCAGCAATCACATGAATTAACAAGTTTTCTTACAAACCGTAGGTAAAGTTGTGTATTGCCATCACAAATTATCACGGTGTATTTGAGCGCGTGATTAATAAGGCATTGTCTGAACAGTGACGGCGCATCCCGGCCGGTGTCGCGCGCAGCCGCGTGGGTGTCGCGCGAATTAGCGCCCCGTGTCGCGCCGACGCGATAATTGTCGCCGCGTATTACCGACGACGTCTTAATGAAACAGATGACCTGCCACTAACACACGGGAAATGCACCTCTATTGCATAAAAGTAGAGGTTTCAATAGTGTGGGTGTGTAGTTCATTAGTGTATCAGTAATGTGGGGTGCTGTACGCCTGAGTCGAGAGACGTCGGTGGGAAAGTAACGTTGATTGGCAGACAGTGAGTGAAATCAAGAATAAATAAATGATTGCTAATGAAACGTCGCTCGTGCGGTGCCACAGCATAACCTAATGCAGCTGACCAATGTGGGCGTGGTTACAAGCGTCGAAATGGGAGGAGCTAATGAAAAACAAATGAGTACAGGAACATTGATTTAAGTTTTTGTTTTACATTAATATAAGATCAATTTGATAAATAAGTATTTGCGTGTATGTACATAAATATCAATTAAGACTTCAAACTGAGGCATTGAACTACTGCATGGAAGCAGTTTTTAGCCTGTGGGCATGTGGTTGTCCACGTATGTTCAATATAATTACTGAGCCTGACTGAATGTTACCTTTCCTTATCGGGTCTAATTAGAACTTATGTCTGGAGGAAAATATTTGAGCAAAGTGTGTTTTGGAATCGATTTGATGACATTCATATTGGCGTTCAATGTAGCTGACTCTATCTCTTTAATGCAACCTCTACTGAGCTATGTTTTTTTAAAGTTTGAGATATTTTCTAGTTAAAGTAGTTCCCATTCCATATCCAATTATTCCAGTTATTCAATCAATATAACATAGTGCACTGAGCAGACGATCTCGACAATAACAGTAAACATCCTCTCGGAATGTATAGAAAAATGAAAGCCTCAATCGACTCGCATTAATTAACAGAATGTTAAATTATTATCCGTTCCCTCATTAGTAACATACTTCATCAGAATTTTATTGACTTTTACATCAATAAAGTAAAAATTACGAACCGTTTCATTAGCATATGAATTTGAGTCACTCATTAACATGCTCGTATTGAAGTTGTCTAATGAGTGGTGTCCACGCCGTGCGCTACGTATGTACATGTACAAGTAGTGGGAGGTGCAACACACTCTATTATTAGGGTTGAATCGCATTATAATATTAATGTCTTGAACACGTTTCGTTGTCTTATAAGGGAAGATCTTCAGGCTCTATGATGATGTTATTTAAGTGATCGTATTGTACAATGCATACATTGTTATTGTCACTGTTAGTGCTGTCTTAAATCTAACTGTATTCCTGTTAAAAGGATTCCTCCACAAACCAAAAAAATGAGACTCAGCGTTTCGTCCATAAACGCTTAAAAACTGTAATTACAAATAAGGTTCACAGTATTTGCACCGAATTTAACACAGTCCATTTATACTGAAACCTTTCCATGTTTCTGCACATCATATTATTCAAATGCAATGTCCACACAAACATCCTCGTTCCAATAGAACTTTCAGAATTCCTCATATAGGATTTGTAAGTTCCGCACCGTCCCTCCCCTGGGCGCGGTCGGCGCAGCATGTCTTCTTTTTCCATACATCTCTATTCGCCGTTATATCGATAGCAACATTTTTTCTAACCAAATCATGTTGTAAGTCACCGCCATACTACAGACATACAGCGAGTAATGTTTTGTGTGCGCTGGGCGTCTGCTCCGTGTATATCATGATTGTATCGACTCCGGCGCTTTACGAGATACTTTCTAAACTGATTTCTGCTGCACGGCAGATTATGTTATTTATCGCCCACATTATTATACGATTAAACTGCTTCGTCCAGTACACCGGCCGGCGGCCGCGGGCACTTCCCTTGTTAGTGCTTTATGTTTGATATCAGACAGAGTTACGTTTTATGGGGTTTCTCTGATCTATGCTCAATGTAGCGAAAATAAAATTGTTGCCTGTAGATTTTAGTAGCCAACGGGGACTATTTAAACAATTTGGTGTAGTTCATACTCTGACTACTGAAAACTAGCGCTGTGCTGTATCCGTCCATGACATAGCATCATATTAAGTGGGTGGCTTTCTTGTCACAGACACGGCGTGCATCCGCCACTTATATTTCTGTTCTGGGCTTTGATTACTTTAGTTTTTCTACCCATATTTCCCTACGTTAAGCCGTGTACGCAAGTACGAACACGAACATAGCCAACACAAACATCAAACCTGAACATTTGGTTTGTTCGTATGGACGGCCTATTCGAACACGAACGCGAACGTAGTTCGAATCGAGTTCGCGCACAACAGTCGTGAACTCTCTTAATAGCCATGGCGGCGTCGTTGGGAGTGGTCGATTGCGAAGTAGCGAAAAGTTTTGTGGTGTTCGCATTGATTCATGAAGAACACAGTCCATACAGAACATACTAATAGGAGCGCCGCAAACATGTGACGTGTAACGAACAGAGTGTTCGATGTTCGTTAGTGGTACACCCGTGCGAACCAAGTTGTTGCGTATCATGCAACGCAACAAATTTGTTCGTACGTACGTACACGGCTTTATGCATATAAAAACAAGCAAAATTACTGCAAGGAATATTTTCAATATCATCATCATCATTCATCATTTCAGCCGAAAGACGTCCACTGTTGGACATAGGCCTCCCCCAAGCGTCGCCATAACGACCGGTCCTGTGCGTCTCACATCCATCGAATTCCAGCGACCCTGACCAGGTCATCGGTCCACCTTGTGAAGGCCTTCCAATGCTGCGTCTTCCGGTACGCAGTTGCCACTCCAGAACCTTTCAGCCCCAATGGCCATCTGTTCTGCGTGCAATGTGCCCTGCCCATTGCTACATAAGTTTGGCGATTCTTCGTGCTATGTCGGCAACCTTGGTTCTCCTGCGGATATCTTCATTTCTAATTCGATCACGCAAGGAAACTCCGAGCATAGCCCTTTCCATTGCCATTTGGGTGACTTTAAGTCTTCTTATGAGGCCCATTGTAAGCGACCACGTTTCGGAGCCATATGTCATCACTGGCAACACGCATTTTTTGTCTTCAACAATGAAAATATTCATGATTTTTGCTAATTGCCATCTTCAACCATGCTCTGCTGGTACTTGTGCGGAGTTCTAGCCCTGGATTCTGCTGATTCATATACAAGTATTACAGGTGTATAGGAAACTGAGGAGTTCCCGGTCCTCAGTCCTTTCAAAAGTATGTTGTGAATTTTTAAACAGCATTTTTTAACATTCTTGATTTTGCAAATTTATATTTACAACCTTGCTCTGCTAATACTTGTGTTGGAGTTCTGGATTCGGTTTCTATGGTTTTATATAGAACTGATACAGGCGTATAAGAAACTAAGGAGTTCCCAGTTCTGGGCACTTTCAGAAGTTTCTTATGATTTTTTTAACTTCAACACTGAAAATATTCATGATTTTAGCTAATCGACATCTTCAACCACGCTCTGCTGATATTTGTGTCGGAGTTCTGGATTTGATTTCCATGGTTTCGTATAGTAATGATACAGGCGTATAAGAAACCGAGGAGTTCCCAGTTTTGGGCACTTTCAGAAGTTTCTTATGATTTTTTTAACTTCAATACCGAAAATATTCATGATTGTTGATATTCGCTTTCTACAACTATGGTCTGCTGATACTTGAAATCGATTACCGTTATATTTTGTTTTTTTTTTGTTTAGTTAACATCTGATCTACTGATAATATTCAGAATGATATGTGAAAACCGTTGTATTGCGTAATTATCGTCAGTTTTATGATCATTATTTGCTTTTTCCTGTTATTAGATTGATATGTTTTTATTTTTTTGTGAGCTCTAATCGACAGAACTATTATTAAAAGTAATTAGGAACTATAGAACTCGCCTTTGTGCACCTAAAGCACTTTTAAAATTTTGCTTTTGGTCAAAATGATATGCTACCGGAAGTTAGCCGATCATAATTTCATTTGATATTTTTTTCAGGAAAAACACCAGATCTTTTTCTGTAACAGGAACCTGGAGTTTTTGTTACAGAAAACTATGCTGCATGCGAGTAGAACTCTAATTTTTTTTATGCTCTGCTTGAAAATGATCTGCTAAGTTCACGGCCATCAACACGCACTGGTCATACACTTTCGTCTGGAGTTACTGTGGTATATTGGACGAGAAGACACCGCGCAGCTTCCCAAACGCTGCCCAGCCGAGTCAGATTCGACGATTAACCTCTTTCTCGAAGTTAGACCTACCCAACTGGACCGTCTGTCCCAGGTAAACGTAGTCGTCCACAACTTCGAGTGTAGAGTCTCCGATCTTGATAGGAGTGGGTGCTACATGGATGTTAACTATGACTTTGGTTTTGTCCATGTTCATTTTAAGTCCCACTCTTTCAGAAGCTCTACTGAGTTCACCGAGTATTGTACTGAGCTCCTCCGTAGTCTCAGCCATGACTACTATGTCGTCGGCAAATCGAAGGTGAGTGACGTACTCGCCATTGACATTTATGCCTAGCCCTCACCATTCCAAAACCTTGAAGACATCCTCCATTGCGGCCTTGAACAGTTTCGGAGAAATGACGTCTTGCCTCACACCCCGCTGCAAGAGGATAGGTATCGAGGTCTGGTCCTGAAGTCGGACTAACATAGTGGCATTTTTGTACAAACACTTCAGCACCTCGATGTACCGATAGTTAATCAAAGGTTTTCTCGTAGTCCACAAACACTAAACAGAGAGGCTGATTATACTCCTCAGTCTTCTGTATAACCTACCGCAGAGTATGTATGTGGTCCACGGCGCTAAAGCCTTTTCGAAATCCGGCTTGTTCGGGAGGCTGGAAGTCGTCGAACCTGCGCGCGAGATGGTTTGTGATGACTCTGGAAAACAGCTTGTAGACATGACTCAGAAGTGAGATGGGCCTGTAATTCTTAAGCAGGCCATTGTCACCCTTCTTAAAGAAGTGTACCACCACACCTCTGCTCCATGCCCGTGGCGTTTTTCCCTCAAGTATGACGGAATCGAATAGCTTCTGAAAGGCCTTAAGGACCGGTTTTTCACCCACCTTCAGGAGTTCGGCCGTAATTCAATCCGTAATTCCAGACTACGAAAATCGGACATGCCTTTTTTATTGTCTAATTTCTTAGGACTTCGGATTATAAATGCGAGACGAGAACTCCCGATTGCCAATTTGTTATAAAAGAATGAAAATTAGTTCTTAAAAAAAAATTCTATGGTTTCCAGAAAAACCATAAAAACAGTTGTAGCCCAAAAGTTTGATATTCTTTTAAGATTTTATTAATGGTATTGAGTAGTGTCTTAAAATCTTTCCGATAACAAAAAATATTCAGCTTTATTTGTTCAAGATAAAATATTGGCTGATTTTACAAATTTATATTTTCTTTTTTTTTACCCGACTGCAAGAAGGGTTATGTTTTTCGCGCGTATCTTGTAAGTATGAATGTATGTATGTAATATTCTTTATTACCTCATATCTTCCAAACCACTGAACGGATTTATATAATTAAGAAATCGTTAGACTCGTCTTGATAACCCAAGTCTTTTTAGATAGGTGACGTTAAAAAAAAACCAACATAACGACTGTGCGACGCCTTAATTTAAAGAAAACAATTTTTATTTTTGGATACTACAATATGGGTATGAAATTAAAGGGTTTATCATGAGGATTTCAAAATGGTATATCATGACCATATTAAAAATAAATACAATAGGAAATATGTTATTTATTTTCTACTAACTGTTACTCGCGACTTCGTTACTTCCGTTTTTATATCCCCCCTGGGAATTAAGTCCCGTTATTCCTTGTAACATCAACGACAAATTTCGGACGACGTGCAATGTGTAGCTCGCAGACTGGCCGTCTGGCTATTGTCCGGACCGAGCCCAAATCGTCAACAGCACGTCGTGTACTATGCTTTCCTCAAAGAGATGTCAGCAAAACCGTAGGGCCCAGCAGGGCCAATGCCTACTAAGGCAAAGGTAACGCAAAGGGCAACTGAAGGAACCTAGGCACAAAAACCACAGTTTTACTCAGTAAAAGTATAAGTCTAGCACGCTCTCCCTCTCCGCCCTAGAGCTGGAGAAGTCATTAGATGATTGCCCATATAAAAAAGCTTACCGTCAGTGAAAGTCCCTCAAAGTCGAAGATGTCCATTATCCCCAGGAACTAAGATGAACTACTTCCGCGAGAATTAAGATGCCTTCGCCGTCGATAAATTAGTTCCATCCCGGGGAAATATAAAAATTAGATTTACTCATTATAACATTAGCTATATCCCAATAAAAAGTAGCCTAAGTAACTGCTTGTAACATTCACTGACAGATGAGCCGGAGCCATACATTGGAGCCACTTCGGATGATAGCCGGAACAAACCGATAACTTATCAAAAATTTCAAAATTCACGGTTTTGTTGTAGGTACTGAATACACTTTAATATATATATTTACGAAAGAAAAGAAAGAAAGAAAAATATTTTATTTGGCACACGTACACAGATACACACAATGTAGAAACAACATGTAAACACTTATGATAAAAAAATAAGAAAATAAAATAACTAACATTGGTCTCTCGCGCCTGCACCAAATAGGTCCAGTTTATTATTATATAGTAGGTTTATTTATTTAGTAAACAAATGTTTTTTTGATAATACAAACAGACATTTCAATTTTATTTAAGATACAAAAAAGCGTGGTGGATGATAAGGTAGCCTAGGTATGTGAACTTTTAAGTGATAATTGTACGCTTAAAATAAAGTGAATATACGGAACATATAGATTGCAACAGTCGGGACCCATATCAGATTGAATGATTTTAGTCTAGATTATTTTAATGAGTCCCGACCGTTGCAGTCAATATGTTCCGTATTAGGATTTATTATATGTGTGCGAGTGGCAATTGATGAAGCTGGTGGATAACGCCACAGCCTCCAGGAGTATTCGCAAGTACGCAAGGAGGCGTAATTAGCAGGCGACGTTTATAAAATATTAATCGCCAAATCAAAAGAAATGGAATCGATAATTCGCCCTACTGACTTGCCTTTACTAGATAGATCAGAGCTTATCTTGACTATTTTAGGATACAACAAAACTAAACTTAGACTGGATACATAAATTTAGTCAAAATGGGAAATCGCTGAAGTTGCAATGGGTTCCGTCTCATATAGGTTTAGCAGGTAACGAGGAGGCTGACCGGCTTGCGAAACTGGCTTCCACGGAAGGAATAGAGAAAATTGTTGCACGTTTTTATAGTGAGATTTTACCAAAATATAAATTGATCTCTTGGGATATTTGGAAAGTGTCTTTTGATGAACGCAGTAAGGTTAAGGGAATATGGTATAAGACTATACATCCGAGCCTCCTCGAGTGCCTTGGTTTTCAAATACTAGTTTAAGCAGATATTTATTAAAGATAGCATTTAGAATCCGGTCTGGCCACTACCCGTCAGCAAAGTTTGCACACCTAATGAAGAAGGTAGACTCTCCAAATTGCACAACTTGTGGTAAAATTGAGGACGTGCAACATTTGCACATGGAGTGTGTTCGGAACGAGGTGGAGAGGGAGTCGGTGATGAGAAAGTTTAATATTAATAGGATGGATGTAGGAGTCATTCAGCGCGTTTTAGCTGATCCTGTATCGGAAATGGCAAAAATGTTTTACCAGCTACTGCCACAGCCTCAACACCGACACCCTCACTAACCAATAGAAAAATATATTTATTAGGTTAATGTTAAGGAACGATGTAGATATTGTTTAGTACAAGGGGTTTGATATGTCCTACAAGGAACAATATAAACCTAAAAAAATAAAAATAAATAAAAAAAAGAAATGGAGGGAAAGCAAAGATGCAATGGAATTGAAAACTGTTAGGGAAACAAAAAAACGTGAGCAAGAGAGAGTGCGAAAAGATTTGAAAGTGCTGGTTAATGTTGTGAGACCCAATGCTGGAACAACTAATGACGGCAACTCAGCCCGAACAGTTCTGTCGGATCCAACGACACTACACGTGTTTGCAGAAATATTAGACCTTGGTCAGTGGTTGTTGAATGATCTTCACACGATTCTGGTTACCTTGTCTTGTGGTCTACCTGTAGATGCTGATAAATTTGGAGACTTTTGATAAATAGTTGCATCTAAATACGAGTACATGGCAGAATATAGATGGTACCCAATGATAGTAACAATACATAAGATTCTCATTGACGGGTAAGATATTATTAATAGCTCAGCTCTTCCAGTGGGCGTTACAACATAGAACACAACACCATAGCCGAAAATCCGACCGCGAAAAAAAAACGTTGGACCTGTGCACTGGAATCGTCAGAACCAATAATTTCCTTCATTAAGCTATAGAATTGGTTGAAAAAACTAAAATACTTGCTTTTACCATCCAATGTAGTGAAGTTACTGAAACCGTATGAAATCTCAGCAGAAGACGATTTTGTGGCAACAAAAAATAACGTAAATTTTGGAATTATTAAAGGACATAACGATAACGACAATGTAACAGAAATTCTTTCGTCTGCTCAGTCTGAAGAATAATAATAGTAGCTAGGTACTGTGGCAACCGTATAGGTTCCACTACTAATTACTAACTTGCAAAACTGGCATGTTAGACTTTTAAGGTTTACGTAATAAAAAGTTTAGTTAGGATTGACGTTCGAATCAATAAGAAAAGGAGACGTCAAGGAACGTCTCGATATATATTTTATATGTAAAATAGAGAATGAAAGTGCTAAAAGCTAAATAATAATAGTGCGAAGAACATAAAGCCTTTCATTTGAGCTTTCCACCCCCTTACAGTACATACATCAGAAAACAACTAAGTAAATTGACTAAAGGTTTATTATAGCTTTTCGTCCGCGACTTCTTCCACGTGGAATTAAGTCATATCGCGCTAAACGTGTTTTTAGAGTTCCATACGTCAAAGGGAAAAAGCGGAACCCTTGTAGAATCATTTTTATGTTCGTCTGTCTGTCTGTCAAGACCCTTTATCTCGGAAACGCGTGGAGGTATCGAGTTGAAATTGAAACCACATACCCAAATCTGCAGTTCCTTGAAGCTGTTAAAAAATCAATCTTCTAAGTTAACGAAAACAAACAATACAGCCGTTTATGTCGCAAAAAAACGTATATTTCAACACCCTCAAGGGAATTTATTCATAGGTTACTTCCCGACCAAAAGAGGGTACTCCTCAAAAACTAAAGTAAACAGCTCCGCTATAATTTTATCTATTTTTTCTGTAAATGGCGTCTATTTAGCCCAAATCAGATGTAAATAAACTCAGTATAGTTCAATAACGAAGTGTGAGTGTTATCTATAAAAATTATAAACAATCAGTGAAAAACAAACATTGAAGTCGGTCAGTTAAAGTGTCAAAGAAAAATATCATTACTCAACGAAATCATCTTGTAGTTCAATAAAACTTAAGCTAAGTGATAGTGATTATTATAAATTGAAGTAATACAAGGTACATTAGTGCAAAAATAAACAGAAGAACAATATTATTTCTCATGAGTCATCATCTAACCGCTTCACTAGTTTAAATAATTCTACATTTACAAAACAACACGTAATTTCAACTCACTGCTTAACGAGTCGTATGGTCGAGAGGCTATATCGTGTACCAGGCATACAACAGGCCGCGAGTTCGCGTCCAGCGTAGTGTGGAAGTTTTTGGAATTTCAAAAATTTATTTATTAAAATATCTTTCGGTAATTTGACTCATTTCTAAGTAATTGACAAACGATATTATGATGGAGAATGAACAAAGGGACCACATTACATTTAGAAAACCACAACGTTCAAGTTCGCTGTGTGATTTGTCATCAAACCAATCCCTCTTTGACGCAACAATGTTAAGTTTACCTAATACGTCTATCGACGAATCACAAAACTATAAAGAGCTTTACTATAAAATAAATCAATTAAAAGAAGAGTTACTAATCGCGAACCAAGAAGTGACTAACTTAAACTTAGAAAACACTACTTTAAAGCAAGAGTTAATAAAATGTAAACATGTGATCGATAATTATAAAAAAGTCTGTACGGCTGAAAAAAACTATTCGGACACCTAAACCTAAATCGGCCAAGAAGAAACGTGTTTCAAGGATTCAGGTTCCATGTTGTACACCCTCAACACTACCGCCTGAGCTTACTGACCACCCATTGGAGAAACCGAAAACTTCGCAAGAAACGGTAAGTCAAGAAGATCCTTACCTTGTCTTAAGTAGTGATGACAAAAAAACAAACCTAAAATATAAATCTAAACGTAAAATATGTTTACTCAGTAGTGATAATAGAAATAACATACTGTCTATTGCTGAAAGTACATTCCAAAGTAACTGTAATCTATGTCATTACTTGATATCACATGGAAATACAAAACAGCTTCTAAGTGGACTAGAGACAAAATTATTAGATTACAATATGAATGACTGCTGCATTATATTACTTGGGGAAGAAGACTTCAAGAGGACAAACGATTATTATGACATGATTTTCCATATACGTGAAATACTTCAAGCAGTGCAACACACAAACATAATTGTTTGTTTGCCGACTTATAAGTATCCATTTGACACAAGCTTATTCAACTGTCGAGTTGAGACATTTAATAATCTTCTGTATTTAGACATACTGACGCATAAGCATGCATTCCTTTTGGATAGTAACATGAATCTGGAATATGACTGCAGCATGTTTAGTAAATATTCAGGCAAAATAAATAAACTTGGACTACGTACTATATTTAAGGATTTACTGGAGTTAGTTACTGACATTTTGCAAAACGTTGACATATATCACAATTTGAATGACATTGATACAACAGAAGACCATTTTTTTCTTGACTAATCATCTATACATCATGCACCAAAACATTGCAGGCTTGCTAGCTAAATGTGATACTCTGGCAGTCTGTCTCAATGAATTAATTGGCAGGAAGATAAGTGTCGATGTCCTGTGCATTACAGAGCACTTTATGATGGAAACATACGAAAAACACCTGAATTTAAATAATTACTGTTTAGCGGCTTGTTATAGCCGAAAAGGAACGAAAAGAGGTGGAGCGTGCATAATAGTAAGGTCCGGTCATAAATGGAGAGAACTGCCAAATATAGCTAAAATATCTACAAGTGGTGTCTTTGAATGTTGTGCCATTGAACTAATCACGCACAAAATAGTATGTGTTTGCATTTACAGAGTGCCAAATTCCAATAATTACAATGAATGTATTAGTAAATTAGAACGGATATTACATATTTTAATGAAAAAAGGTTTCAAAAACATTGTTTTGGCAGGAGATTTTAATATAGATGTACTTAAACGGAATAAACAATCAATTGAATTCGAAAATATGTTATTAAGCTTTAATTTGAAACTGGCACTTAATCAACCGACTCGACTTAAGAGCAAAACATGCATTGACAATTTTGCGCATAATTTCAAAAGGTTCTGTAAGGCTTCTGTATTGGAGTTAGCATTGTCGGACCACACAGCCCAGTTACTAAAATGCCCAATCAGTACAGTATGTAATATCAATCGGTGGAGTAGGAGAAGACGTGACTATCACAATGATAATGTTAAAAAATTTAAAGCCCATCTGCGTAGTCTAACATTTTCTGAAGTGTATGGATCAAATGACCCAAACGAAGCATTTAACGCATTTTTTGATATATTTTTAATGCTTTATAAACAGTGCTTCCCCGAAACTGTTGTTGCGGTAAATGTCCATAAAAAGCAAAAATGGGTATCACGTGGTATTAAAAAATGCAGCGAAAAGAAACGGCACTTACTATGGCAGTACCGTTTAAAACCAACTCAAAAGAATAAAATACATTTCAAAAATTACACAAAACTATTAAAAAAAATTATAAATTTAACTCAACGAGCTCAAAATAACCATAGCATAAAAATATCAAACAATAAATCCAAGACAACATGGCAAATAATAAATCAATTAAAGTTAAATATACCAAAGAATAATATTGACAAAATTAGAATTAACAATAATGAAATTATCACGGAACCAAAATGTATATCTAATGTATTTAATAATTATTTTATTGATAAAATTAAGCCTATGATTAATTCGGGAGACAGAGTCACAAAACATATCTCAAACAGAAAAGATTCTATGTTCATGGCTCCCAGTTTGCCAAGCGACATATTAAAAATAATTTTATCTCTTAATAACACAAACAGTGTAGGTTACGATGGCATCTGTACAAAAATACTAAAAGCAGTAGCCGAGGTCATTTCTTGCCCGTTAAGTCATATTATAAATCTGTGTATAAGCGAAGGTATTTTTCCAGAGGCCCTAAAAAAATCAGTAATAAAGCCATTGTTCAAAAAACAAGATAGAGAGTTAATGGAACACTACAGGCCAATTTCATTGATACCAATCTTCTCAAAAATAATTGAAAAGTATATTTATAAAGAACTCAATTTATACCTAGAGGCGAATAATATTTTTTGCAACGAACAAAAAGGATTTAGAAAAAACAAATCAATTAACATGGCCATTTATGACTTTTTGCTTACAATTATGACGAATATGGATAAAAACACTCCAGTGTGCGCAATATTTTGCGACATGACACAGGCCTTTGATTATGTACAACATAATATTTTACTAAAAAAACTTGAGGCTTACGGTATAAGAGGTAATGTACTTGAACTGTTAACATCGTACCTAAATGACAGAAAACAAATAACGGAAATTAAGAAAATAAATATAAGCACCAAAAGAGAAGAAATCTTTCTTTCGGAGGAACGTACTGTCATCTACGGAGTTCCGCAAGGAAGTATACTGGGACCACCGCTTTTTACATTATATATTAATGACTTTCCAAGGGCAATCAACTATCCTATGACACTGTTCGCGGATGACAGCACTATAACTATTCCGTGGACGCAAAAAGATTTCTATAAAGAGGACATAAATAACACAGTAAAGGAAACTGTAGAGTGGTTAAACATTAATAATTTAAAAATAAATTTAAATAAAACAGTAATTATGCACTTTAGCCAGCGCGCTTTGACTCTTCCCAATCTTGACATAACATACGATAACAATAAAATTGACACAGTTAATACAACCAAGTTCTTAGGAGTGACAATAGATCGAAATTTAAATTGGAAGGCACATATAGAGACCCTGACTAAAAGGATCAGCAGTAATGCGTATGCTTTGTACATTTTGTCACGAAAGGTTAACATAGATGCATTGTTAACTGCATACTACGGGCTAACAGAATCTGTACTCAGATATGGGGTTATCTTTTGGGGCAACTCGACTGACAAAGAAGCCGCTTTTAAAGCACAAAAGAGATGTATCAGAGCCATGTTTAAATTGAAAACCACCGATTGTTGTAAGCCCTATTTCTTACGCTATAAAATATTGACACTGACCTCCCTTTATATTCTGGAAACAGTAATGTTCGTTAGAAATAATAGTAACTTGTTTTCGCAAATGGCAGATAAATTTCCCAGAAACAGGCGTGATCAAACTCAACTGTGTCTGCATAGGAGTAGGACTGCACTTATGCGCAAAAGTGTTTTCTGCATGGCTCCCATTATATATAATAAGTTACCTAAAAGTTGGAGAGAGCTTAATAATGTACAATTGAAGAAACAACTAAAGTCATTCTTAACAGACAAAGCATACTATAACATTAATGAATTTCTGACAGAACCATTTAGAGTGACTTAGATTCAATTATGATTTTAATAATTACTTTGACATGACTGTGTATACTTTGACATTTATTACTATTTGTTTAATTCACAGACATAAATTTATTATTATTTTTACTTTTGTTTTGACATGTATCTTATTTGACATTTATTACTCGATGTCAATTTCCTAAACTTAATGTTTTTACTATCTTAATTTTGACATGTTTTAATTTTGACATTGATTTATTTTTCAAATTATTGTAATTACCTAGTAAAAAATTAATTAGTAGTTATTCAAAACATTTGCACGCCAGAGTATGTGGCAAACATGTCTGAACCAATTATTAATTCTTTATGTCATCCTGCATGCACTTTCTTAATATTGTATGTGCACACATGTTTGAGCAAATAAATATATCTTATCTTATCTTATCTTATCTTATCTTATCTTATCCCGTTGTCCCAGAATCCTGATTATTTTTATAGATACTCTCTTCTCTTATAGATCTACTAGATACTGGTATAGGAATAAATCTGAAAACAGTAAATTTGTTGTTACGTCACAAAAAAAGACTTTTTTGCAATTCTGAAAATTTTTCGAGACTCCATTCGGAACTTAAACTATTTATATAGGTGAGTTTGTACGGAACCTTCAGTGCGCGAGTCCGACTCGCACTTGCTCAGTTTTTTCGGGACAAGCCTTATGGCATTCAGGAATAATGTAACTTTCTACTAGTGAAACAATTTTCAATTATTAGTTTCAGGGAAAATTTTACCTTTTATATTATTAGTATAACTAGATATATGTAGATTATGATTGTTCGAATAATTCCAATTCAGTATGGCAAGATTGGCAGGTCAAATGAAAATGATAGTTTTATTACCTAAGTACGTATGGGAAAACTGTATTAATTGTCTGTTGCCTTACTTAGGTCTCATGGTAACAGGCTTCCCGTACTATATTTATACGTATATATTGTAACTGTTAGGGTTGGGTTGTTACGTGCTGTTAGGGATGTTGATAGGCTACAGTCAACCCCTTTACTGTACCTACATTTAGGTAACTGAATGTACAGCGCATGTAAATTCTATTTGTTAATTTTGGAAAACATTAAAAATAAACATTTCACAAAAAAAGGCATGTCATGATTTTTTGGTGAAAAAATACACTGTGAATCGTCCTGCTCTTATCAGACATGGCAGAGAAATACCGCTCAGTTTAGTAAATAATGGTACCAAATCGAAAACTAGAAGTTTAAACGGAAAATAAAATTGGACTGTTTTTTCTAAGTAATACGAATATAATTAAGAGCCGATCTATAGTCCAGATAGTGGTTTCAATTCTCATATTTATGTTCGTTTACATCACAAGCTGAGCTACAGCTCCGTCTTTCGTAATGTTCAGGTTTCCAACGCGCTGCTCCTTGTAGCCCTTGTGCTTAGTTACATTTGTCACCGTCTGACATATTGATATGAAGATAAACGACAACAGTTGTAGACTTGTCGCTGCTGCTCGCAAGTTCGTATCGACACAACAATCATTCGACAATCCGCCAGGAGACATAACTCGCGATAATCGCGTAATCTATCGCGACACCGGTGTTACCCACGCCCCAACACGCCTTACCTTCGGTTCGTTTCCCAGATTGGACAAAGTTTTTGGGTTTTGTTCAGCTGTGAACGCTCGTACGAACACGAACATAACGAACACAAAATCAAACTTGAACATTTGGTTTGTTCGTATGGACGGCATATTCGAACACGAACGCGAACATAGTTCGAATCGAGTTCGCACACAACAGCCGAGAACTCTCTTAATAGCCATGGCGGCGTCGTTGGAAGTAGTCGATTGTGAAGTAGCGAAAAGTTTTTTGTTGTTCGCATTGATTCATGAAAAATACCGTCCATACACATACATAACATACAACATACATATTAAGGGCCGGATCACACCGGAATGGCAGCGGCCGGCAGCGGCCGGCAGCGGCCGGCAGCGGCCGGCTAGGCTAGAACTACCGACAAGACGCGCGAGGCGCGTGGCCGCTCGCGGCACCGCGGGCGTTCTTGCGACCTTTCATGCTTTTCAAGCGATACTGGTCTTTTAAGTATGTAGATAAAGTTTAAACATAATTCACGTTAAAAGTGCTCACCGCGTCGCTGCCGGCTGCTGCCATTTCGGTGTGACTCGGCCCTAATAGGATCGCTGCAAACATGTTGGACGAACAGAGTATTCGATGTTCGTTAGTAGGTAGTAAACACGTGCGAACCAAAGTTGTTGCGTAACATGCAACGCAACAAATTTGTTCGTACGTGCGTACACGGCTTTACAATTAATTTGACAGTAACACTCTCGCCTGAATGGCGATGGTCTTTCCCTATAGCACATATACGCTGAATCAACTAATAATGTTCCTACTGCTTGACCACATGCTGACCACATGCCTCCTCTATGTGAGAGGGATTGGTGCATAATATACAACGCGGGCTCATGGCCCAGTCTTCGGATACATCTCTTGTTGCATTGGAGACAATAACTGTCAAAATGTGGATCCTCATACGCCTCTACTTATAGGGAGAGCTTCAGCATACGTCTAGGGGAAGAGTGTGCTTATCCCTTCGGAGAATAGGTACAGGAGCAATATGACATGACTGTGTAGCGCATGGTGCGCCAACACTTGTAATATGTAACGACTACTGCACTATTGCTCGTTCTTACCTGCACGCAATACATCAGGTGCTGTCACTCACGGTCATAAATCCATGGTTTCCAGTTGTATGCTAATGACTGTAGTTGTTGTAACTCGGTAACTCAGCGGGTCTGGTGTCTGACTTGCGGTAGGCGCCTGCGTTTGTCGAGCCTGAGGTGAACACTTGGAGGATGTGGGACAGAAGGATCAGTCAACACGATGATCAGTAGATAACAAAGAATAAAAAAAGATAGTTTTAGAGTTAAGGGTGATCTTTTAATATCTTACTCTAGCAATAGTATGGACTTGGCTTGTAAAAAGGTGGACTTGCACTGTTAAGTGATTAAATTCATAGTCATAGTAGTTTAATGGTAAGAGATTCTTACAAGTCATTTCACACATTACATTAAAGAAAAAAAAAATGTGACATATTTTTAAACAATGTCAAATAACAAAAAAAAAATGGGTATCTAACCAATAAAATTAATACATATAAATAAACGTCAAATTAACATTAAAAACACAAAAATAGTTCAATCAAAAGAAAAGGCACAATAAATTACGGTCAAATTAATGTTCATGTCAAAATTCAGATAATCTTAAATTCGTTAAAGCAATCAGTGTTCTTAAAACGATAAAGAGAATCGTCTGACGGAAACTGACAAATATTAGAGCAAAACTTCACAGTCATGTGACGTCCAGCAACTCTCAGTCAGAGTCACACACTACACGATCGTTATTTAGAAAGATACTATATAATACGTTCACATGCGCTCAGACTTAACTTCTACTTTAGACACTCTTTTGAATTATGTAACGTTATTTGTAACGTTCTGGGACTGAGAGGAACGTTATGAGAGATAGGAGGGAGAGGTAGAGGTAAAATAAGCGTTAAGTTAAAGGAGGGTTACGTAAGAGTGGTGTTAAGTTAAAAAAGAGCGATATAAGAGTGGTGTTAAGTTATAGGAGGGAGTGATAAGAGTGGTGTTAAGTTAAAAGAGGTAGTGATAAGAGTGGTGTTAAGTTAAAGGAAGGAGAGGTAAGAGTGGTGTTAAGTTAAAGGAGGGAGAGGTAAGAGTGGTGTTAAGTTAAAGGAGGGAGAGGTAAGAGTGGTGTTAAGTTAAAGGAGGGAGAGGTAAGAGTGGTGTTAAGTTAAAGGAGGGAGAAGTAAGAGTGGTGTTAAGTTAAAAGAGGGAGTGATAAGAGTGGTGTTAAGTTAAAGGAGTGATAAGAGTGGTGTTGAGTTAAAGGAGAGAGAGGTAAGAGTGTTGTAAAGTTATGAGGGAGAGGTTAGAGAGGTGTAAAGTTGTAAGAGGTAGATGAGTGAAATCTGAAAGAAAGGAATGAGAGGGAGAGGTAAATAAATAAATATATGTGTCCTTGTGAGGTATATTACAAAATAACAATACAGCTATAAAACCAAATAGGTATAAAAAGGTAAGGAGGTATAAATGGTCAGTTGGAGGGTGAGAGCACGGCTCTCTGCCATAAGAGCCAGCAGAGTCTGGGAGAGCAGTAAGAGACACGAGGAGGCTGGGAGGTCTGCAAGCACGCGGACCTCCCAGTGTCGCGGAGCCCCACGACAGCCTTCAGAGGCCGGCAGGCTGAGATAGAGCAGCAGAGATCCCACGCGGACCTCAGGGGCAGTCCGCAGGATCACAAACAGGTAGAAAAACCCGTCCGCAGGCCTTAAAAAAAGCCTCAGGAGCACGCAGAAGCAGAGGTCACGTAGACGTGAGGCCCTCAGAGGCAAGGAGTGGCTAAACAGGTCCTGTTTGTCACCAGCTGGTGCAGGTTCCTCAGCCGGTGGCAGACCCAGTAGCAGATGACTCCAACTCTTGACTCACGGACTGGAGAACTGACTGACTAGAATCCAAAACTTCCACTCCAAGACGTCAGTCAGTCTTGGAGTGGAAGTTTTGGATTCTAATAAATAATTTAAAAAAAACTCCAAGACTAAAGACTTTCACGCATATTCTTATTTGGAATGCATTGTAATGAAAATGACTATGAAGTAATGTAACAAGTGTGAGTATAAATAACATTACAATCATTATCGATTATGTTGTCAGAATGTGATACTTTTTGGCTGATCCTTCTGCATCCCCTCTGGTCTGTCACAGGAATGTGTTCCGACTAGAGTTGCGGTTCTCCCACGCACTGATAACAGTTATCTATGAGCTTCGTAATTAGCGCCGGCCTGCTAATTGATGGCTCCCACTATTGGGCATAAATTGAAAACGAGCCGGCGTCGAATCTGAACCAGGGGAGTCAGGCGCTAGGGCAGTATAAGTCATGTTACTGTTGCTCATAATCTCGTTGCGACACTAAAATTCATTTATTGAGAATAAGGTCTTTTTGACTTATTATGTAGGAATGGCATTATGTGCATATACGTCAAATACATAAAATATCACAAAATGATGATGATGATGCCATCTAGCCGATTTGGACCACATCCAACGCAGCGTCCTTTGCTCTTGATATTAGTTGTGAGCTCAGATATGTATTGTGCTTTTTACCTGACTACGGCAAAACCAAAGGAAGCAGGCAGATTTGACAGGCTATGTATGTATGTATGTTCATCTGTTCCCTCATAGCTCCTAAACTACAAATCAGAACCCGACAAATGGGGTATCGTTAGAACCTTAATCGTCTTAATAGTCCGCTAAACATAGGCTACGTTTGTGACCTCTAGCAGACAAAAAGTATTGTGTTAAAAAAAAAAAAAACGTTAAGATAAATACACCGTGTTTGATATCATTTGAAAGGGCTTCACTTGTACTTATCAAAATTATCACCAAAATTTAATGTGGTGTCCACAAGCGGTCAAAAAATTCGATGTCAATAACATCAAAATAATAAAAAAAAAAAAACTACAACCCAACTACGACAAAAAAAAGACAATGAAAAAGTATGAAACAAGATTTTCAGGATGCTGAAATAAACAAGGTAACTGAAGAAACAAGAACAACAGAAATAAAAGCCGTAGTCACACGTTGTTGTATCAATCGTACTTAACACTTTAATCGGTAAGTCCCCTATTTGAGGAGTGGCTGGAAAGGCAACACGGCGTCCTTACCTTCCGCATGACGCAGGTCCTCACCGGACATGGTAAGTTCGGGAGGTTCCTGCACCGGATTCGTGCGGAAGAAACGCCCGGGTGTCACCATTGTGTGGACCACCCGGAGGACACGGTGAAGCACACGGTGGAGGTGTGTCCCGCTTGGGCAGAGCAACGCCGTGTCCTCGTGAGGGCGATCGGCGGCGGCGATCTTTCGCGCCGGGCTTTGGTACAGGCCATGGTCCGGAGCGAGGAGGAGTGGCAGGCGGTCGCCTCCTTCTGCGAAGCAGTAATGCTAGCAAAGGAGGCGGCCGATCGCGTGAGGCAACGGTCCTCATGCCCCAATCACCGCCGGGATTCCGATCCCGATTTCCGGCCATCGTAGGCGCGGGCTTGCGGACGGCGAGCAATGGGTGGCTCGCCGTCCGACCGTCCGGTAACCGTCCGGTCGACGGCGCGTGCTGTTCCACGCGCGCCTCAAGGAGATGTCAGCAACTGTAGGGGCCTAGCAGGGTCGAAGCCTACTGGGGCCAAGGGTCTGATTCTGAAAGGAAGACTCGGCCCTGGTACAAAAGGCAACGAAGGAACAGGAGTGGGTTTTTAGTCAGTAAAAGTCTGACACTATCTCCCGCCCCGCCCAAGGGCGGGGGATGTCATAAGATGATTTTCCCAACGAAAAAAAAAAACTTAACACTTTAATAAGTGTGACTACGGCTTTTATTTTTGTTTTGTTCTTGTTTTTATAGTAATCGTATTTATTTCAGTATCCTTCATCATCGTTTTTTTTTGTCGTAGTTTGTTTTCTTTTTATTTACTTTGTGTTTGTAACCGTTGTGCTGTATCTGTCCAGAATAAAGTTTTTCTATTCTATTCTGATCTGTTATGCACCCTCATGTGACTTGCAGATCTAACTTTGACCGAAAAACTCTGAGCATAGAGCGATCCTGTCACATAACAAAAAAACAATCTCTCAAAATACCTGTCTTTCAGTTTCCGGAAACGAATTTTTTTTTTTTAAATTTATTTATTAAAAATGTAACTTTAGATATTTTTATGATATTGTAAAAGTCCACTTTAAAGGAACCCCAATCAAACTCCCAAACAAAATTTTAATGTCCGCTAACAGAGATAAAATGTTTTTTTTTTAATTGCGCCCTCTCCAAATTATGTAGTTCGGATGAACAAGAAAGATGACGACTAAATTATCTAATCTGTTACATCAGTCACAGAATAGTTTACAGTTTAATAAATCAATGGTTAAGCAGGGCAATTAAAATCGAATTATGGCTTTCTACCCAACAAACTCCACATAATATACTGAACGATGAATGACCAAAGTCTACAGAAACAGTATCATGGCCCACGCACGGCCGGCCAATTAATTGGTGCTTTATCCGTTCCATTCTCACTCGCACCAGGAGACCACGACGCGCGGCGTCACTGCACCGGCACGTAGGGATCATTTAGCGTAGGAGCTAGAGCAAAACTTTTAATATGTTATAAAATCAGCAAATTTGGAACACTGGCACAGATGATGCTAGTGTTCTGTTGTATTTATTTATTTCGATTCATCGTCATCGTTACCGATGTTATAAAAGGATGAAATTGTTGATTGTTTTCCAGGATCATAATCCTATCCTAAACGACATATTCTTTTCACGTGTAGAAAATTACACTATCGCTGAGGGTTATTCCCGGGAAAATGTACAGTTTCTGTGGACTGAAGCTGCGGGAACTAGCTGGTTTTCTTGATCTGCATTACTAATGTTCTAAAATGCTCGTACAGGCTTTATTTATACACTATGTTTAATCTTTGTTCACTGCCATTCAACTTTGATTAAAATTGTACATTATTGTTGGATGTTAGTTCCAGACTCCCGGCCTACCTGTGTCCACTAGTTCATAAGCTCGCCAATTATCGAGTGCCTCCACCTGTGTGCTCTGTGTACTACGTGTAGTGTATCTGTGTTGTGTACCCGAGGACTGCGCACCGTGTCGTATACGCTGACCACGGCGTTCGTTAGCGCGCGCCTTTGTTAGTTTTCACTTTATAATCACCCGCCAACAGCCTGGACATACGGACATGACGCGACTGCTCGTAAATTATAGCGTTTTCTATAACACGATGAACAAGGGGAAAAACTATCAGCTGATTGTTTATCGGTTTTGAGGAGAGAGCATTTAAAACAAAATATTGGTATTGTTAATAATACCAGCAACAATGCTCTATGAGTAACCAAATCATCAACAAAGATTATAATATATTATTGTTTATATTAATTTGATAGGTACAAAGTTGTCACAAAGGTATTAGAATTACCTACTGTTGTCGTGTGTATGTATATATAAAAACTTTTTAGAAAAAAAAATAACCGACTTCACTAAAAAAAACACTAAAAGGATCAAAATAACTTTAATTTTGGAAGTCGGTGTTTCTCGGTATTGTTTGTTTCTTATTTAACACCGACTTCCGAAATTAAAGTTATTTTGATCCTTTTAGTGTTTTTTTTAGTGAAGTCGGTTATTTTTTTTTTCTAAAAAGTTTTAATTTCACACTTTTTAGTTGCGATACACTTATAAACAGAGTGCCTATTTCTCATGACAATTCCAATTAACCCAAATACTGCTAGGTTACATTGTTTTATTATAAAGTTCCTGTGTCTACCTTCCTCCTTCCGGCTCCATCATCAGATTAGTTCGATAGTACCTTATAGCCAAAGAGCATCTCACGACAATTCTAATATGCCCAAACACGGCTAGGATACATTGATTAATTACGGAGTTCCTGTGCCTACCTTCCGGCTCCATCATCAGATCAGTTCGATAGTACCTTATAGCCAAAGTGCATCTCATGACAATTCTAATAAGTCCAAACACGGCTAGGTTACATTGATTAATTACGGAGTTCCAGTGCCTACCTTCCCGCTCCATCATCATCATCAGATCACTTCGATGATACCATTTTCAACGTAACTATTCAGAATCATTCATTTATTTGTATTGTCATAGTCGCATAACTATGTATATCTTCATTGTAATATCTATTTGTGTATGAAGTTCCGTTGACCATTTCTGGTCTTCTTCATCAGTTCCACTTCATCAAATGTTACTTTTTGACTGTAAATGCTTAAGTTCTTGATGAAAATACTAAAATTACCATAGGGTTGCCTATAATTTTTGAGGAGTTCCCTCGATTCCTCATGGATTCCATCATCAGAACTGGATTTTGAAAAAAATGGGACCAATCTGGAAGCATATCCTGTATAGGGAAAAAAAAAATTTGCAAATCGGTCTATAAACGACGGAGTTCTGAGGTAACAAACATAAAAAAAAAAAATGATAAAAAAATAAAAAATAAAATACAACCGACTTGATAACCTCCTCCTTTTTTTTGAAGTCGGTTAAAAAGGACAAATTGACTGACTGACATATTAACGCACAGCTGAAACTATAGGACCTAGAGCCTAGAGGGCCACTAAGAGAGGATATAATAAAATTCTGTCCCTAAAGGGATGAAACAACAAAACAAAGTTTTTATGGAGAACCCACTTTCATGCTGGCGAAGCAGCTCGTAGAAACTAGACTCATAATAAAGAAGGCTTATATAAAAAGCATGCTCCAAGTGGCGATTTCAGACAATTACAATACTATATTGCTTCATGTAGACATTGTATTCCTCCTTACTTCTGTACAACGGCTATGGTCTCACAGTCCAGTTCCCACGGGCCGCACGGGCCAGTGGGTGAGCCACGCCAGTCGTGGCTCGTTTGTCTCCGCCGCGCTAGTACGACAAGCCGTACAACGGTACCAGTTGTAGCGCTGGTGTTTACATCGCCCGCTAGGCGGCGCCAACGCGGCCGACATGGCGACGATGTTGGGGCTAAGGTCTAAATTACCTCTGTATCCTAAAACGTAAACGCTTGACAGTGTAGTTCCCTCGGGTCCTCGGGAGATCCGTAAACGCGCGACAAGATTTCGAATTGTGTATGTATTGTTATGTTATTAACTAGCCGTTCATATATTATAAGCCTTTCATATATTTGGGAGGATAGCTGAATAAATAGATAAATATAATATTTTACTGTAAACCATCAAAACTTAATCATACTTAATCAATCAATCTATCGATAATCTAGACGTTAATTGAAATAATTTTGAAATTGTAACTTTATTATGATATTGATAGGTACACTAGTGCTACCGTAACATCGGTAGAATGTATGGAAGTTCTTAACGAACCTGATACGATGATTATATTCCAACAATAAAAATCTTTTTACCAAAAAAATACAACCGACTTAAAAGTAAAAAAAAAACACTGAAAGTGCAAAATAACTTTAATTTCGGAAGTCGGTGTTTCTATAATAGTTTTGTCTCTTCGTTATTTAAAACCGACTTCCGAAATTAAAGTTATTTTGCACTTTTCAGTGTTTTTTTTTACTTTGAAGTCGGTTGTATTTTTTTGGTAAAAAGTTTTTTATTTTACACTTATTCGTTATGGTACCACCACTAAAAAGTACCTCTCAGCCAAACTTAAATACCTTATAGCCAGAGTGCATCTCATGACAATTCTAATAATCCCAAACACGGTTAGATTACATTAATTTATTACAGAGTTCCGGTGCCTAACTTCAGGCTTCATCATCAGATCAGTTCGATATATTCCCCCTCTACTTTCAGTCAGTCATCGACTACACGTATAAACAAAGCAATTTTACTTGTTACGACGGTTCTGCTGTGATCCTATGAGGAGTTTTGTTCCATATCTTCGAAGTTCATGATCAAATCATAACAATATTTTTATGGGACCAACTCGGAAGCATAACCTTTCAATCAAAAAAAAAAAAAAAAATTCAAAATCGGTTCACAATTGACCGAGAAATCGGTGAACATACATAAAAACAAAAACATACATTCAACCGAACATATAACCTCCTCCTTTTTGAAGTCGGTTAAATAAATAAATTTCTTGTATCCCAACCTTCATAATGAGGGAACGAGTTACAACTGTTCTTACAATAGGAACTCATGTAGATACAGTATGTTGCGTACAATAGACAGGTGTGCGTGGACCAGTCGTGTCACTATCGACAGATAGTTGTTAATTTGTTGTGAATCCAACTATGTGAAGAGTGCTGCCTCTGACACACGGTCGAATAATTTAGCTAACCAACAAATCATTATAAAAATTTAACGCCTTTAGACTAGTCATGTTCTAGCGTAGCGATTGTCAAAATGACTGCGCTGGACGTATGCTACCACAATATCACGTTGTCATTCCCAAAAATTTTGCACGGTGGCTGGCCGCAACTAGATAAGATTAGTCATTACATAGTGTGCAATTAAACCAGCTAGTAGTGGACTGTTATACAGATGATGATTTAAAAAGTTTCAATAGACAGTTGTTATTTTTTTTAACATCTCTTGTAACGCAACTGGCTAACGCAAATGAATAAATATTATTTTACACCGGCGAGCTCAGAGTCACCGTCGCCGATCGCCTTCACGGGAATACGGCGGTGCTCCACCCAAGCAGGGCACATTGCACAACGGTGACACCCGGGCGTTCCTTCCGCCTGAATCCGGAACAGGAACCTTCCGAACTTGTATTGTCTGATGAGGACCTGCGTCATGCGGAAGTGAAGACGCCATATCGCCTCTAAAGTCACTCCTCAAAGAGGCGCCGCCATAATTATGGCGAGGCCAGGTGTAAAAAAGTAAGCCTGATTGCAATTCTTGACCATCCCATCCACGCCTCGCCTCGCCGCGCCGGTGTAAAACCACCGGACTTAGCTAGAAGGGGATGGAAACCAGCTGTTTATCCTCAACAACAGTGTGCCTCCAAGTAAATGTCTCTCATATAAAAAGCGGCGGAATGCGTGTCACTTTGTGCCGCCGCCAACATACTACCTACTACCATCTTATCCTCACCAAGAAACACAGAAGGCACATAATAGACCGATACACTTAGGAGATTATAAAAATACTTAATCAAATGAGGTATATTTTACTTTACCGTCAACGTTAATCATTCCAAATAAATTCAGAATTGGGTTTGAAAAAGGATGTATTATTAACAGCAATAGCTTAGCGTAAAGTTTTTTTATTAGTCTTGAGTTGAGCAACACGAAAACTGACAAATGCTTGCACTGACTGGACAGGTCCTTTTAAATCTTTATGAGGAAATAATTCCTCAAAAGACCATCTCGTACGCTATTGTAAACATGTAATGGTAAAATGATACGAAAATAAATTCTCATATGCGCCTTTGACCTCCGAGTTTGGTTTTTCTCAGGGTAGCTATCTAGGAAAGGCCGGTGTTTCCTATATACTCGTAGCTACCCTTAGTCTAATCTGATTCAAATCTAGATTAAATTTACGAAAAAATTCACGTGTTTGTAAAAGTTATATCAATAAACTGTGAAGTAAAAATAATTGAATTTAATTCAATCATCTAAATATTATCATCTCTAAACGTTTTTATTACCTACGTCTTGAAAAGTTTTTAATCATGCTGTGCTTTTCTTGATAGGAGTAGTATTTCTGCTCTAATCTGTATGATAACTTTTACTAATGTTTAGCCAATAATTTGTTCCCCATAAACATGTACACGATCGTGTGATTAGTCCCGTGCTCCGTGCTCGTGGTGGAAGAATGCCGCACCGGTTGAGTCCAGCCGTCGTCGGCGGCACTTTCCGTGAGCTAGGCCATGTAATGATGTTATCACATTTACATAATTTGATGATGGGTCGCAGTAAAACGAAATGGTGAATGTGAGTTATTGTATGGTTATTAACTTATTATTAAGATATACTTTCGTTATGGTCGTATGAAGATGAAGAAGGTTATAGTTTTCAACAATAAATCATATAATGGGACTAAACGACGCAATACTTTAGCTATGACACACTAGTAAAAACTTTATCGTTATTGTATCTACCGATTTCATTTTTTATGAGGGAGGGAGGGTCTAGAGGCTCCAGAAGCTTTACTAAAAAGAAACAGAGTGACATTATTTCAACGATTACGACTTTCGAAAACACACCGCACCGGCAATAAATAATGCCTTTCTTATAGATGGGTACAATCATTGAAATATGCACTGATAAAATACCGTTAGGATAGAAATAAATATCGGTAGTAATCAAACGGGCAGACATACCGACATTGGTACTACATGCTTGTCATAGCACATACATACCTACGGTTCACATACCAGGCACGCAGCCGCTGAGTGGAGCTTATTCTATTAGCATGACAGAGAAGACAAGGGAAAATTGATATTCATAAAAAGAAAATTTTAACAAGGGCAATTTAAAGACATCATTTAAATAACTTTAAGAGGTCTACCGAAATGTCCTTACTTTGGCATTGTTTATCCAATCGTTGAGCTAGCTAGCAACGATTTGATGCAACAACAATGCAACTTAGCTAAGTGTGGTAGCCGTACCTACTATAATTAGTTTGTATGTAATTATACTGTAGCACTTTGTCGTCATGCTGTACTGCCCGACTTGAGAATCAAGTGATCCCTTGTTCAATAGTCATAGGCTATATTAGGTAAATCAGGTGTTATAGATTGATTCAATTTTCTCCTCATGAAATTAAAAGTAATATAGACATGTTTGTAATATGCTAACCTCATAGTCTATCTCCCTTCGCAACAACTAGAGCATGTCAGCCTAGTAACTCAACACCCGACCACAGCCACAGATAATAATGTCGCAGCGGGACAGTAGCGACTAGCGCGTAACACAGATTCGGAGATCATGTTACATTAGATATTACGTTCCAACTCGTTATTGCGGTACTACTTCGCTGCTCTGTGACCCTGGTACCAAGACACAATTTGTACTTATAATTATATAATCTGATTAATTGTTAGTGCATGTCGAACATATAGTAGTTATGCCAAATTAACGTAGATTCTCTCTTTCTTTCTTTTTACATTCTATGAAGCTCATTCAGAGCAGAACTGCCATCATACTGATTTCTATTGCCTTGAAGTGTTGCTGGGTACTGATTTAAAGGGTTGAGGTGTTAGTGTTATTAGAGGCACACGATAAATTGTCTCTGGGATAGTCACGCAGCTGCCACACCTGTAGTATTGTAGATGTCTGGTATACATATAAGCGGTGGTATGTTAGCAGCCGACTTCGATTCTATCGACAAACGTTTGGGTATCAATTCCGATCATAGTTTCGAGCACAGCATGTAATAATGATATCATCCTACAAGTACGAGTTATTGGAATGATAAGCTTGCTGTCCCTTTTCATAAGAGTGGACACCCAGGAATAGACTGACGCACGGCAGAGTAAGAAAAGTTCTTGAAAGGCCGGCTATCCTTAAGGTCCGGTACATATTACTTTTGATAGGGCTAGAGGCTTTTGTTTGAGCCAAACATAAAGTTTTTATTAATACCGTAAAGTTTTTGTTCGGTTAAAGGTGTCAAAGGGCTATGCTAATACTTGTGAATCAGTAAACAGGGGTAAAGAGATTGAAATCAGCCCTTTAGCCGATTGTAATCACCAGGTAAACATATTTAAGTTTCGCTCGGCCAATATGTTTCCAACATTATAACTGACCTGGCCCTATGGATCTTATTACAATAAAACCTTTTTATAGTTACACATAACAATAACTTGGCTCTTGTTCAACTCTTTTTCCAAATTCTTATTAAATCGTTACGTAAGGTCCTCTTGTGAAGTGATCTATGGCGGGTCGTTCGATATATTATCATTAGGTCGATATATCCCCAATAATCGGCTCATTAACATGCCGGCCGTGATTTACACGCGTCGTGTGTCGTGTCGGACGCGTCTCGTGCCGCAGCCACTCGTCTCGGAGATACAGGGATAGCCCTGTGCCTCATGGGACAATTTATGGGGATTCTTTATCTAAATTAATGGTTTGTTTGCGATGTAACTGGTTGGAACTGTCACTTTTATAATGTAATACTGGGGTGCGGCTAGTTATAAATGTGTTGAGTTTGAAGGTTTTTAAATAGGAGCATAGTCTCACATAATTTCTCGATCAAAGGGTTTCAATTTCGTCATCAAGCGGTAGCCATATCGACAGGTCCTTTGCTTCTCGCGTCCAGTCGATTTCTGCGCCTTCAAATGTTAGTTACCTTACCTTAGGCCACTTAGGCGATCGAACTTGGCTCAATATTTTTTCGTATTTCTATTACATTTAATTATAATACGATACTAGTAATTCATCACTGAAACAAATGACGTGCAGTTTCGGATTCGCTCACCGCATCGTTCCGTTCAATATTGTTACTGTCTACTGTATTTATTATAACATCGTATAAGTTACAAATACTTAACTGCGGTCGCATCATGATGTTAGCATTACAACTGCTGTCTATAATCTGTGGTCAGCAAGACGAGGCCGCGTTGTGTCCCGTGTAAACAGGGGTTATTGAGTAACCACAGACAGAGTTACCGGTAAAGCATTATTTACGAGCATTACTTTAGTTTTCTCTGATTTACAATCATTTAGGTTTAATATAATTAATGGTTTCATTAGAACTTTCTCTTGCTGGTCACTTGTAGGATTACGGCTTATAACACGGGTAGTTGATTGCATAAATAGAATTTATTAAGTTTGTACTAGTGGCTGGTCACGAGTCTAAGCTAGTTCTGAAAACGAACCTCTGCAAAGCATACAAAAATAATGTCAGTACAGCGAAATTATGTGCATTGATAACAAGAAAGAAACGGCAGTGAACGGCGAGACGGTAGACAGAGAATGAAGAAGAAAACGTGTTGCGCCGAGTGACATGGGAAGCAGTAATATCATAAACACCGGGAGCAATGACAAATGACAATCGCAATTTTCATCACTAAACATAGGCTAACTGATAGCCAGCATCAATGATTCATCAAGATATCATAATGATGTACAAACGTGAAACAACTGAATACAGTACCAAGTAATAGTGTGCTCGGCAGACCGCGGCCCGTTTTGAATGCCATGAATGAATTTGTGATTCATAGCGACAGGACGCATGCTGGCGTACATCAAATATCTAATTTTCATAGAAATTGTTTCGTAGAACAAATTTTTATGAAAATCTTTGCTGTATTGCGCCTGTAATCCTTCTTGTTTTTTACCTAAAAACATTGGTATCTATGCGATAATGGGTGTAACATTAGTCAACCACGCAGTGTTAAGTTACACTAGTTTTTGTACAGTAATCAGTGTAATAAAGGATCTCCCTCACTATCTCGACAATAAGTCGAGTGCGCTGGAATTTATTTAGAATTATTTACTGCTAGTTTCAGTATGAAATTATTTATTATTATTTAACATATTCTCATAACCTCATTCGTTTCATAAAATATCTTGTGAGTAAGTGCAAGAGTGATTTCGAAATTGACATAACTCTATGAGATATGAATCTCGTTTCCAATTCACTAGGTAGACACTGTTGCAAAGCCATATTTTCAAAGATACTTTATGCTAATCTATTGTCAATTTAAATATAATTTATTCATAAAGTTATAACCATTGAGGTCACATTGACATATCACAGTCATAAAGCACTTACAATTCAATCAATTTGTGTAGAAGACAATGGTCTCGCTAATGGGACGCACCTCTTGCATAGAGCGCGCTCGCCGACCGTGCAGTCGCGTGGTCGTTCGTCTGCGCCGCCCTAATGTCATCATTGTCATGAATGTCATGACACTTGCGTGTAATGGAACCGCACCCGGCCGCTGACCGCAGATTCATATCATTGTATGAAGTTATTAGATTGGAATTAATAAAACTGAATGTGTTTGTGTCTTTGTTTGTTCTTTTGATATCTTGAAGTATGTTTTGAGCTTCGTCTTTCATGGCATGAGTACTGGAACTTATAATCGTAAGTTTAGTCGAGTTTTGTGAATGAACGTTTACAGCACCATGCTGTAAACGTTCATTCACCATGGGAAAGTTTCTGCAGCGACAAGTTGCGGCATGGCGGACAGAGTTCCGGCGGGATCTCATGGTGAAGTGGAGACAGCGACTGTCGTGACCCAGTGATGGGCACGCCACAATTATGGTGGTAAGTCCCCTCTTTGAGGCGTGGCTGGAAAGACCTCACGGCGTCCTTACCTTCCGCATGACGCAGGACTTCACCGGACATGGTAAGTTCGGAAGGTTCCTGCACCGGATTCGTGCGGAAGAAACGCCCGGGTGTCACCATTGTGTGGATCGCCCAGAGGGTACGGTGGAGCATACGGTGGAGGTGTGCCCCTCTTGGGCAGAGCAACGCCGTGTCCTTGTGGGGGCGATCGGCGGTGGCAATCTCTCGCGCCGGGTCTTGGTACAGGTCATGGTCCGGAGCGAGAAGGAGTGGCAGGTGGTCGCCTCCTTCTGCGAAGCAGTAATGCTAGCAAAGGAGGCGGCCAATCGCGTGAGGCAACGGTCCTCACGCCCCAACCGCCACCGGGAAACCGATCCCGATTTTCGGCCACTGTAGGAGCGGGCTTGCGGGCGGTGAGCAATGGGTAGCTCGCCGTCCGACCGTCCGGTAACCGTCTGGACCGAGCCCAAGTCGTCGACGGCGCGTACTGTTCCACGCGCGCCTCAAGGAGATGTCAGCAACTATAGGATCCTAGCAGGGTCGAAGCCTACTGGGGCCAAGGGTCTGATTATGAAAGAAAGACTCGGCCCCGGTACGAAAGGCAACGAACAGGAGTGAGGAACAGGAGTGGGTTTTTAGTCAGTAAAAGTCTGACACTATGTCCGGCTCCGCCCAAGAGCGGGGGATGTCATAAGATAATTTTAACACCGAAAAAAAAATATGTGAAATTTTCTAAATTCTAATGTATATTACATTAAGGTATCAATTGGCATTTGCAGTGGCTTTTTGGCTTTTTTAATGTATTATAGATTACTTCTTTGTGTAGGAAACAAAGATTAATTATTTTTAATACTCTAAGGCCAAGTTGCATCAAATATTTTACTCAGAGTTAGATACAACACAGCTAAATCACAGGACCGAATGAAAGAAGAAAGTATGTTGCACCGATCACAAGCATGCGTCCAGTGCACGACGATGATAACGAGTCTAATTTGGAAATAATAGTAATAATAAAAAGGGCAATGGAGAGGGCTATGCTCGGAGTTTCCTTGCGTGATCGAATCAGGAATGAGGATATCCGCAGGAGAACCAAGGTTGCCGACATAGCACGAAGAATCGCCAAACTAAAGTGGCAATGGGCAGGGCACATTGCTCGCAGAACAGATGGCCGTTTGGGCCGAAAGGTTTTGGAATGGCGACCACGTACCGGAAGACGTAGCGTTTGGAAGGCCTCCTACAAGGTGGACCGATGACTTGGTAACGGTTGCGGGAGTCCGATGGATGCGAGACGCACAGGACCGTTCGTTGTGGCGACGCTTGGGGGAGGCCTATGTCCAGCAGTGGACGTCTTTCGGCTGAAATGATGATGATGATGATGAGTAATAATAATTGTTTTAAATTAACTCGTAATAAATACAATAACCGTAGCTAGCGCAAGCAAAATCTAAGACATTGTAAAGTGAATACCTATCGGAAAAAGTCTTTCTGAGTGCTTCTGTCAAAAGGATGAGCAGTTATTTAATGTACTAGATGAGGACCACACAAACAATAATACGCAATAAACTGTCAAATAAAACGCACATTACACAGCTGGGTACAGACACCTTCCGACCGGGCGGCGCGGGCGGCGCTAGCGTGACGCTCGGCCGTAGTTGTGAATCAGCGACACAATACATATTCATAGAGCACGAATCTATAATAAACACTGTTATTTATATTCTGCATTACTCGAACATGAGCGCGACTGTCGTTAAAATAATATAGTCGCACAATTACAGTTATTATCAAAGAGGTTTCATGTCGCTGTAAGTGATGGCGATATTAACGTGAGCTGATGGCTACAGCTCAGGTAAGTTATGTTGAGTTAATGTCAAAGATGCAAAGTGGGTTTATAATGTGACGATGTGCTGTGCGTAGCGGATAGAGTGCCAGATGTTAGCGTTTCTTTTGGACAAGATAGGATTGATAGAATCACGGCACGGTAACCCACCATTCTCCTCATCTAACCCCTTTTCAGTAGTGGTCGGCGCAGCACGACTTCTTCTTCTATACGTCACGATTGGCCATCATCTCAAGAGTCACTTCCTTTCTTTCACTTCCATATTCACACAATCCAGACATCATTGCTGTGGTCTTCTTCTATTCTTATAAGCATCCACATCATACTCAACAATTCTACTCACAGAGGTAGGTAATAATAATAATAATAATTTTTTATATTTTTAAATGTTTTATTTTTTATTTTTGAAATATTTAAAAATGTAACTAATATGAATGTGAATGAAATAAAGATAATAATAATAATAATAATATTCCACAACTTTCACACAACGCTGTCTAGTCCCAAACTAAGCAGAGCTTGTGTTATGAGTACTAGACAACTGATAAACATACTTATATATTTCTAAATACATACATATTATAGATAAATTACACCCAGACACAGAACAAATGATCGTGCTCATCACACAAACATTTGTTCTGAGTGGGAATCGAACCCACAACCTCCGGCATAGCAGTCAGGGCCACTAACCACTAGACCAACAGGCCAGCCAGAGGTACCTCATTCCTCAGTCTACATCACATGCCAAGATGACAACCGATTTTCACATAACTTTTTACCGGCGCATCTTTAGACTGCCTCTAACTTCCGTAGGTAGTTCTATCTTTTTGATAGATTTAACGTCATACAAAATAATTTTGTCAAATGGAAACATGAATTATACTCTCAGTAAAGCAAAAGACTCTTCTGTTATCCTTCAAGTTTCTGAACAGTAGGCACAGTGACGATTTGCAGAGTTTTAGCAACATCTTCGGCTTTGTAGTGTACATTTTGGGTCGTGTTACTCATACCTATTTTTTTTTTCTAACGATCAATGTACTGCTTATGATAGATAGACAAGACAATATTCGCTCTCGCATCCGCTTGCTTTAAGTTCGCTCGCCGTCAATAGGCCGCGCTAATGCAATAATCGCATTAAACAGTAAACACATAATGATAATGACAGCTTTACGAAGCGACCGCTGTTAGCTCTACGTTACTGTGCTAGCGTAGCTTTACACACGAGTTTAAGACTAAGGGCCAACGCTGCGTTAAGCGGTCGCTCGCGTGGGCGGTCGCGCGGACGCCCGCGCGGCCACTCGTCGCGTGACTATGCTCGTGTGTCGTATACGGCGGTCCCCGTAGTGAAAACCGCATTATTACCAGCATAGTGTCGCTAGTTCAAAACTGAGAACTTTAATCTATTATTACGTAGCAAAATGGGTGCGGTGCGTGACTTCCCGCGACGGTGCACTTTTGTATGGGATCGCGCGGGCGACCGCCTAACGCAGCTTCGGCCCTAAAGCTAACGACGGACAGGAGCGGTGTTAGTAAATTATATACTTTAATCTGGTTGCAAAGGCAAGGATGACTTAGATTACAATTAATCCTGCAACAAGCAGCACGGTAAATATTGCTTGTATGTAAACAATGGTGCTATGGAAAGGACTTCTGAGAGTTATACATATTCCTAATATCAACTAAGTAAGCACAATAAAGAGTAGTGGTGGCCCAGTGGTAACGGCCCCAACTTACGAGTTGTATGTAGGTCACAGGTTCAAACCTAGCCTGGCGCATTACTTTGTGTAATTTATTTCATTACGACTGCTCTCAAAACGGTGAAGGAAAACATCGTAAGAAAACCGTCATGTCCTGTCCAGAACCAAAAATTCGAAGACCACCAATACACACTGCGCCAGCATGGTAGATTACGGCCCATTACGTCTCCTAGAGAGGAGGCCTGAGTCCCAACAGTGGGAACAATATAAGGCTGATTATGCTTATTTTTAAACACTTACCTACACCGGAAAAAAACTTGATTCCATTTTCATGCCACGAAATTCGATAAATTTTGTTGCAGTGCATTATCGTGTGGTCTGAACCCAGCTTTATAGCAAACGATTTGTAGTTTGAATGAGATTAAAAGCTCTTTAATTTCTCGTGATTACTTTGAAGCGAAATTGAATGCAATTTGTTCAGTAATTAGAATTGGTTGCATGATATGAGAATGAGGCGTGCGACCACACAAGTAGACTCGCCATGCACTATCACTAATACGTTATTTAATTTTGGTTGCGTGTACTCAGCTCTGAGGCTAAAGTTCTCCTGATCTTCGGGCAGCAGGTTTTTTTCTTATTAGGGAACCAGCACTAACCTGGTGTCATGACTGCGACTCTGCGAGTGATTGTTCAGGGCCGCGGCAACTCTTTCGAAATATTCCGCAACCCTGGCAGGTATATCTCTGCCCTGACCTCTAATCCAACTTTAAGCACAAAATGACGAAGTTAATATATATATTTTTGTAATTGATATAAACTAGTGCTTGATTGCAATCCTACCTGATGGTAAGCAGTGATGCAATGAATTACATTGTTAAATAATATTCTCAGTTAGTCGTCCTATATGCAGGCGCCAGGCATGCCACCGATTCAGGCCGCTCGGAAGCGACTGAACCGAACACAACAAATGAATGGCTCGCCAGTGTGTTATCAACGACTGCGCCTGCGCGCCATACGTCACTGTAGCACCTGTCGCCGCCGCCGCCGCTACGTTTGGCACAGCGTGCGCGTTACACTTCATTCTGCTAAGTGGACAATCAATATTGAGTTAATTAGGGTTGCCATGACATATTGTTGGCGACTTTGGCGCCCTTTGTCATGTAAACGATGTATCTCAGATCAGCAGATGTTGGCAGGATCAAATATTTGCTTTTAGTGCCAATGGATTGGATGGAGAGAACTCAATTAACTTGAATGCCAATAATAATTTAATGAAGTACCGAGGAGGCCATATGTTCTGTTTTTTTTTTATTGTTATTGTTTCAAATTTACGACTTTCGTTACAGAATACAGGGTTACCTAATGCAATAGAGTAGGGTTTTTTTGGTCTACTCATTCTAAATTACACTTTGTATCTTATTACCAATAAGACATTTAGACATTTACTGTAAATTCACTCAGAGAATATCAGGATATGTTCGGACAAATCCCCGTATCACTTGGGTCACTAGCTATAAGGTTGAGTGCGGAATGCCAGCATCAGTAGTGGTTGAATTATTGCCAAACATACTTGTCTCCAACGTAGTCTTTAGTCGTGAATTATGCTTATACATATACACAAAAGATACAGACAGTGATGTCTAGCAGATTAATTTCCTAATATTTAAAAATTTATTTCGTAAGATTGAATATTGTGATAAAGCACTCGAAAAAAAATAAAACAATTTCGGAAAGTTTCCTTCAGATTTAAGGTCATTTGTCGGCAACAAAACCAATAGAATTGCCTGATCCCGGTAGTGGGCAGCCCTAGTGATGAGTAATGCTCTATAATCTCATAGTAATTGTCTTCATACACTCGGCAAGTCCTCACTGTCATGCAAGCTATAGGTACACCGGCTCTTATTGGACAACAGTTAGCGTGGCTGTGCACTGCAGCGTAACAGCAGAACATGAACGTTGTCTCTTCATAGAGAGTAAAGTCACCGCTTATAGCTTGTGTAAACTTTCAAGCAAGGTTTATTGGACACGACTTCTATTTCAAAAGTCTGGTGTAGATATTTTTGATTCACAAATTCATAAAAAATATAATATGCAAAATAGGATCTATGAAGTCTGATTAGCCCATTGTCTCACTGCTGGGTAAAGGCCTCCCTCTCTCTTTTCCACAGTCTGTTTTTTTGTTTAGTAATCAGGAGTCATCAGTAGGAATGTTTTCGTGGCTTTGGATCTAATAGAATAAATAATTATATTTAAAGGTATTTTTATCGACTCGGTCTATTTTACCAGAAGCTGAAGCTATTTGCACGTGCCAAAGACGTAAATCACTATAAAGAAGAATCTACTTCAAATCAATATTGATAACATTGAATAACGATCATACTAAGTATGTAACGCAACAGTGCAGTGGGAACAACTCCTTACACCACCCGCCCACACTGATGTCAGTAGGATGGTCCCGCCCATTTCAACGATATCGCATTTATATCGCTTCTGTATCGCTTTCGTTATAGTAAAGTGTTATCATAACTATAGCCTGTAACAGATACTGAGCAAACTATCAATTAGATAAGTGCGCCATTACTGTAATAAGTAGTTATGAGGAGCCATTATAGAATGTTACTACGTTATGGAGCGGTCGAGAATTTGTACTGGAAGTACTGATGTGATACGAAAATTCTTTCCCTGATGGAACGCTGTCTGTTTCAACTTACATATATATTTTAATATGCATTAGATTGTTAATTATGTTGAATGTTGTAGAAACTAAGCAAAAACTAAAAAATTATGCTAATGACACAAGTTCATGAAATCAATTTTTTTTTTGCTTTTGACAAGAATCATTTGTCTTGTCGTGAAATCTCGTGTAATCTAGTTGATGTTACTGATCAGTGAATACAGCAGTCGAGAGGCAGGTTAATAAAACTCATTTAAAAATTGGGAGCAAAAAATCTGGAAGTACTTGAGGGAGGTTTTTGCCCAGCCGTGGGACAGTAAGGACTAGTAAAAAAACTCGTCGTCGGGGCACGTAAATACAATACTAGTGACCCTTTTGAACACACCTGTACATAACCACTACCTCCACACTCAGCCACTACACTAATAAATAAGGCGCGAGTAAGTTATCTCAGCTCTATTACCGACATTATAACACGATTACATTACAACAACGTTAACGTTTAATAAATTACTATATTATGCTCACAAGACACGAGTACATGCCGCTTCGGTAACACTTAACACCGTCTGAGGACGACACTCCACTGGAAGACAAGCGAGCAGCAAGATACTCGTATTATATTAGCGCGGATTAATATTAGTTATATTACTGCTTTCAAAACGGCGAAGGAAAATATTGTGAGGAAACTGACTTAACCTAGAACAAAATAATCAAAGACATGTGACATCCATCACCTCGCACAGAGCCCGGGTGGTGGATTACGGTCCGTTCCCTCTCCTAAAGAGGAGGCCTGAGTCCTAGAAGTGGGAAAATTATAAGGCCGATTATGCTTATGCTTATTCTTTTATATGGATTAATATAACGGAGATGCATTGTGCTAGCGGAAGAAACGAAGAGTTTCTTCTTATAAGAATCACAGTTTTACGATCTTGAATTAATTTTGTGTCTATTAGAAAAATATTAATTATGCGTCCTTTAACATTCATTTACTACACCCATTTGCCTTATATTTTGATTTCTTATATCGCCTTAACGAGCTAAGTTCATACTCAATAGTTTTGTCAAATATTTAGGTAGGTATCTATTTTCTAGAAAAAAAAAATAACCAACTTTACTAAAAAAAAACCAAGGTAACAAGGCAAGTGCGAGTTAGACTCGCGCACTGAAGGTTCAGTACAAATTTACTGAAAACAGTTCAACTCTAGAATTGAGTTACGAAGATTTTTCCGAATCGCAAAAAAAGTTTTTTTTTGTGACGTAACTACAAATTTACAGTTTTAAGATTTTTTCCTATACTTGTGCTATGATACCTTGCTTCATGCCAAATTTCAGGATTCTAGGTCAACGGAAAGTACCCTATGAATTTTGATTCCCTTGAGAGTGTCGAAATACACGTTTTTTGCGAAATAAACGGACGTGTCTTTTTTTTTTCGTAAGTCGGTGTTTCTCGGTATTGTTTCTTATTTAATCCCGACTTCCGAAATTAAAGTTAAAAACAAAAAATAATCTTTGATAGTGGACAAACTTTTGAACGGGAGTTGTGCATAATACAGCTAGACAAGAAACGTAATTGAGCTCACCCAAAAGTACGAGTACCACAAGTCTCACTTATATTATAAAGGTGAGAGTTTGTATGTAAGTATGTATGGATGTATGTGTTTTTTTTTTTTTTTTTCGGTGGGTAAATCATCTTATGACATCCCCCGCTCTTGGGCGGAGCGTGAGATAGTGTCAGACTTTTACTGACTAAAAACCCACTCCTGTTCCTTCGTTGCCTTTCGTACCAGGGTCCGAGTCTTCCTTTCAGAATCAGACCCTTGGCCCCAGTAGGCTTCGACCCTGATGGCCCTTACAATTGCTGACATCTCCTTGAGGCGCGCGTGAAACAGTACGCGCCATCGACGACTTGGGCTCGGTCCGGACGGTTACCGGACGGTCGGACGGCGACCCACCCATTGCTCGCCGTCCACAAGCCCGCGCCTACGGTGGCTGGAAATCGGGATCAGAATCCCGGCGGCGGTTGGGGCGTGAGGACCGTTGCCTCATGCGATCGGCTGCCTCCTTTGCTAGCATTACTGCTTCGCAGAAGGAGGCGACCACCTGCCACTCCTCCTCGCTTCGGACCATGGCCTGTACCAAGGCCCGGCGCGAGAGATCACCGCCGCCGATCGCTTCCACGAGGACACGGCGTTGCTCTTCCCAAGCGGGGCACACTTCCACCGTGTGCTCCACCGTGTCCTCCGGGCGGTCCGTGTATGTGTGTGTGGCACACGGAAAGACCATATTTTGGAACAGGACAGAGATTAAGTTCCTTTGGAATAATTGTCTTCTTATTTCTCTCTATTTATTTCTTATCGCACACCTTAACTTTTCGGAAAAATAATAACGTAACTTTAATATAAAGTTTATTTGAACTTATAATTCCAAGTCAACCCAAAGATATAACACTTCAAAGCAACCCGTTTTAAAAAACGGCATTTTCATACTTTAACCCCTAATATTACTTCAATAATCTGACTACTTCAATCTTAACAACACGATAGATACTTCCTTACCTGTGTCTATCTATAGCATATCTCATCTTCAAGTGTAGTGTGGCCCTAACGTCAAAGGCACACCCGCTATTAAAGGCAGTTAATTTGGTTGCAACCGGCGAGGAGTCGTAAACAGGAAGATGTTCAGTCGACAGTGCACGTGTAGGATGTGTTCTGAAGACTTGTGGAGTGATCTTGTTTAATGGTGAAACATATTTGAGGTCCTTAAACCGTCGAATTTAAATGGTTATCGTACCTGCTCAGTTTAGTTTAGTATCTGTAGCCAATAACAATAAAAGTAAATGGTTTGACAGGGAAGAGTTTCTACCAGTATAATGGTAATATCCGTCTCCGTTATGTTGATCTAAACTCTCTGGTACCCGACCGAAACTCTTTCTAGATGATGTGAGTGTCGACTGTGTTTAGTTTCTTCCAATCTACTCGTGTAGCCTATTTAGATTAAAATGTCGCGTCGTCAAAGAACTGAAAAGATGTCTTGTTGCATTAGGACTTGTGTTGCCTGTTTTAGCATCTCAAAACTGTTTTATTAACATATTTTGGCCTTGTGATGGGGTTTTTATTGAAAAAGTTTCTCGATTTTTGAATTAGCGATAAAAATATAGTTTTTTGTGTACATTTATCATTATTTTACAATTTATTTATTTATATACTATACTTTATTGCACACCAAGAGTAAGATATATGAAGTACATTTGATTAAACTATAGGACAATACTATTAAATCTATACTAATATTATAAAGCTGCAGAGTTTGTTTGTTTGTTTGTTTGTTTGTTTGTTTGTTTGAACGCGCTAATCTCTGGAACTACTGGTCCGATTTGAATGTTTCTTTCAGTATTTGGTAGTCCATTTATTGAGAAAGGCTATAGGCTATGTTTTTTTTTTTTCAAAATTAGGGATCCGTAATAAAATTGCTATTTTGTAACACAAGGTGTAAAATCGAAAACCTATTTTTGCGTGCGCTGCAAACACTATTGACAATAGAACAAAATGATGTACTACGGGTTTGTAGATCCCATTAAGACCTACAAAAAAGTCCGCGAGAACATATATCTAGCTATCATGGTTTAATCACAATAACCGATTTTGTGTTCAAAATAATTATTAAGTCGTCTGAAGAAAAAAAAACTACGTTTAATATGTATCGTAATATTAATCTTTATCGAAATTAAGCATTATGTTATCAAGAGTATTTATGTAGAAGTAAAATACTTTTTGTTTCATCTCAATCGGATATTTCGTTTAAAAGTTATCACGTGTGTAAGATGTTAAGAGTTGGTACCTATTAATGAGTTATGGGCCATAGAGTTTTTTATCAACATAAAATCCTGTAATAATCTTTTTCGAAATATATTTTTTGTTGATGAGATCAAGAAGATGCATTCCATTATCCACAGGAATTTCTTAATTCTTTAAACCCGAGTGGCCTCCCCCCACATTCTCTCAAGTTAAAAATTGGTGCCCCAATTATTTTACTTAGAAATCTTAAGCCACCAAATTTATGTAACGGGACTCGACTTCAGATTAAATTTCTTCGCAATAACGTGATCGTTGCAACAGTTTTGACTGGTCCAGCGGTTGGTCAAACAGTACTTATACCTCGGATCCCAATGATTCCAAATGATTTGCCTTTTCATTTTAAAAGAGTCCAATTCCCAATTAAATTATCTTTTGCCGTAACGATAAATAAATCACAGGGGCAAATATTTAAATATGTAGGATTAGATTTACGGCAAGACTGTTCTTCGCACGGCCAACTATATGTCGCGTTGTCAAGATACGGAGCTGTACCATGACGTATAAAGTAAGATTGTTTCATTCTTATTTCCAGTGTGGGTAAGAGATGGCGCTAGACAACCTGTATAGCTCTGTCTCTTACCCACACTGAAATAAGAATGGAACAATCTTACTTTGAACGTCATGGTAACCCCGCAGGTTGCGGAAACAATCAATATATTCTTCTGCCACAAGAAAATAAAACGAAAAATATAATTTACTCAGAAGTACTTTAAAATAATATTTTAACCCGGTTTAAAGTGGACGGACACTCCCGCCTATAGTCGTAATTCTTATGTGTCTGGCTGAATGTCGAACAGATAGACAGCTATTGCCTGCGACTTATACAATTTAACTTAATTTATATTTTTCTTAATATTATAAAGCTGAAAAGTTTGATTGTTTGTTATGAACGCGGTAATCTCGGGAAATACTGATCTGATATGAAAACTGTTTAAATATTCAATAGTCCATTTATTGAGGGAGGCTATATTTATCTCGGTATTTCCACGGAAACGAGAAAAACGCGGGTGAAACCGCGGGGCACAGCTAGTATAATATATAATTTAAAAAAATTGACGTGTAAAAGTGTTTTTTAAACCTATTTACAAAATAAATATCATTTATCATTTATCAGTATGTAGGTACTTGTGGTAATCTTATACTTTAACATTAAAAGAATATAGTTAAATTTTAATTTAATTTATAGTATCTATTTTGTTATCAGGTTGATTACTGAGCGGGATTGTTCGAAAGAGTTACTGTGGCCAAGGAACGCAAAGGAAAACTGAAGGAGCACGGGTGGGTTAGACACACCCTCTCGCTCCGCCCAGAGCGGGAGCCGCGAGAGGGGTTATTGGATGATTTCCACTATCAAAAAATCAGTCAACAGCAAGTCGGACTCGCGCACCGAGAGTTCCGTACAAAATAACCTATGTTATCATCATCACCATCATTTCAGCCGAAGGATGTCCACTGTTGGACATAGGCCTCCCGCAAGTGTCGCCACAACGACCGAACGTGTGCGTCTCGCATCCACTGCATTCCCGCGACTCTCACCAGGTCGTCGGTCCACCTTACCTGTGTAAATAGTTCCATTTCCGAATCCAACCGTTCCTGAGAAAAAGTGCTTGACCGACGGACAGGTAAGTGATCTAATAAGGTTTCCGTTTTTGCGACTGAGGTACGGAACCTTAAAAAAAGGTTGTACAGCGGTATATTTATTTATAAAACTGTAAACAGAATGATTTTCCAATAATAATAATGATATTTCTCGTAAAAAAAAAAACAAAAATATACAACACCTATTTTCCATATAATTCAATTACTGCGCAGTGGTAGCGTTTAACATAATTGTAGACAAAATTATTTTCCGATAAATAAATTATATTCGCAAATTTGTTAAAATCGATGGCTGTTAGATTGAGCGCCGCATTCTCGGAAACGCAAGATTTATAGACGTCTACTGTCGGCTAGCAGCGTTGTAATGTCGTTATGTCTCGCCATTTAACCGTCCAAGGGTTTTTTGTTGTTCATTGAAAATGGCTGAGGTGTCTTTTTATTTGCTTCTGATTCTATTCCTACGTTCGTTCCGGAGATTTTTGAATACAGGTTATCGCTTAATGGACTGGAAGATAGATTTAGTATATTTAGATAAAATAATAATTTTATTATTAGCTCAGGTATTTAAAACTAAAACGTTAGGTAACGGCGTATACGGTAAAATAACAGGATAATACATCTTTGTATCCAGATTTCTATAGAACTTTATCTTTCCTCCTTCGCATATTTCTTAGAATCATACCAGATACCAGCTATTGATGATCCAGACAAATTATAGAGGAAAATATTCGTTTTACAAATACTACTTACTAAGAACTATTCGAGACGGAATGTAACTAATCGCACGGCGCCATCTTCTAATTTAAAACCGATACAGATAATTTACCGTTGCTATAAAAAAGTCTATTATAGTGAATGTATTGTAATAATACGCGCTAACAAGGTTGCGTAACACACCTCCGTGGCTTTGTTCGACGTCCACGCAACACTATACATAGACGCTGACCGGTGTCAGCCCACTGTGCGACCACAGAACAAAAACATTCAGAAGACGCATTTGTAACCATGAAATGTAAAAGATAATAACGTTTACTGGCATTTATTTGTCATAATTTTATTGATTTAACCTTTTGTGTTATTTATTTTATGATGCAGCTCTGTGTCATCGCCGTCTGCCACGGCGCGTTTGCGTTAGCACGCCTCAGCTAAAGCCTACACAACTGAACGTTAACTCGACCGTTAAACTAAAAGGCGTACACGGACTCGTGGGCGAATGGGCGGGGCTGTTAATTTTGAAATCGGAAATGATCGACTGTCATAATCATATCTAGACACAATGAATTTTAAATTTTAGTCCAACGGGCTAGAGTTTAGTTTTATTTACTTGCGGAAGTAAAGGTGATTTTGTACTGCCCTTATGTGGTTGAGTTAAAAGGATTGGCAGTAATGATGGGTTTGCCGTCAGCGTCGAGTTACATCACAACAATGATCTTTTGTGGAGCTGTTAAAGTTCTCCGTGCATTCTCTGTGCACAGAACAAATTGAACAAGTGTCTTGTAATGGCTCGTAAAACGCAAATGTCTGAGATCGATAGCTTTTAGATATAATTGTTGGAGAGCTGTGTATCTTGCGGACGTGCAGATACGTAGATTTATATCTAAGTGTATGATAATGAGGGAAGGTGGGCAAAGAATATAATTTCCGAAGATTAGTTAACTTTTAAATTTTTAACACTAAATTGAAATGAGATGAGCTCGTTGTGAATCACACACATAACATTGCAGCGAAGCCCAGCCAGCAGGTACGAGCACGAGAAACTTTTAACAAGCGCCCATTACAGACAACAAAAACATCATAATTGGCCGCTCCCGGCTCTCGAGCCGCGAGTCTTCAACCCACAATTTCGGGCCAACGCACACGTTCACGTTAATTTTCCCAAAAAAAGCAGCATGTTGACAAAATAATACATTACTATTGACGTCAGTGCGCACACTGATAGGTTTGATGCTCACAGAGATTTGATTGCGTTTGTTTTTTGTGAACTTGAAATTGGTTCGATCCACAATTTGCGGATTTATTATTATCGGTAATGACGGGGTGCGGTGTATTGTTGGTACAACCTTTTGTTGAATAAAAACCTTTTGTGTTTTTTTTTCGATCAATATCTCGTCGATGGCTTATTAAAACTTGATGTAGAGCTCAAATAATTTGGGTTTTTTAAGCCCTGGACTCCAAAGAGCGAAGTAATTTGGTAGCATGTTCACCGGTAGTCATGTAGTTACTTTAAATTAAAGGCAATTGGCCATAACTACTGTTTTGATAACTTTGATAAGTGCCCGAATACATTAGCATACTATTTGAATGATGAATATGTTTATTTTAATAATTTGATTTGGCTCGACTGCGGTGGTAACAGGCACTGCTTGAGGCTGCTACTGCTTTTATAACAAGTATTACAAGAAGTATAAAAAGCCATTAATAAATTGGAGATCAAAATCTGAATGAGATCAGAAAAAAAAAATGTAAATGGAGAGAAAGATTGGCATTTAAACATTTATAAATTAAACTTCTGTTTCAGCTTCTTTTTTAAAAAAAATGGGCGTGTCACCGATGCTCACGTAAACAACGTCCACGTTTCATAAAACTGACAGTTGATTCTTTTAGCGCGCCAAGGTGCTAATAATATTCGCAATGACAAGTGTCATAACTTACGAATTAATGAACAAGTTCGCGATAAAATGCAGTGTTTCTGAACGAACCGTTCCATCGGATGACATCGAATGTTATTTGTTTTGAACCGGTCCGACGGGTTCGAGCTTAACACGGAAAGAATCTGCAATTGAAGCAGGTGCCGTTATTTGGATGATTCCTGTGAATTGGTCGTCAGTTTTTGACTGCGAATTGTTCGTTAGTTCTTAATAGTGAAGAAACATTTTTAACTGTTGATAATTGTCATCATTAAGGGTTAGGAAAGCATTCTCTATTTGGTATTTTTCTAAAACACGTACATTTATCATCTATGTTATTTTATGTACCGTTCCAACGTTGCGTCTTCCGGTACGTGGTATCAATCCAAAACCTATCGGCCTTATAGTCCATTCGTTCTGGGCGCAAGGCTCTCTGCCATATCAGATATTAAAAAAATGAGCTATGTTAGCGCTCTCGTATCTCTACAAGCAGGGCAACTCCGAACATAGTCTGGATAGACTATTACCCTTCGGATAACTTCTTCTTTATGAAACGATGGTTTTCTTTTCTCTCAAAGTATTTGGGCCCAGTAGGTGGCCACGTTTGAAAACGCACGGGTGGATGAAATGGCGACAGGTCACGGGAACAACTTGTGACCCACGGATGCCCCTCAAGTTGAAGGGTAAAATCTACAAGTCCGTGATAAGGCCTGTCATACTGTATGGATCAGAATGTTGGGCTGTGAAAAAGACGGATGAAAAAAGATTGCACGTAGCGGAGATGAGAATGTTAAGATGGATGTGTGGTGTGACGAGAATGGATAAAGTGAGAAATGAGTATATTAGGGGAAGTTTGAAAGTGGCGCCAGTGACTGAAAAGTTGAAAGGGAATCGTTTGTCTTGGTATGGTCATGTGAAGAGGAGAGATGAAACGCATGTTACTAAAAGAGTTATGAATTTACATGTGGATGGATGGAGAGGGAGAGGGAGACCAAAGAAAAGATGGATGGATTGTGTGAAGAGTGATATGAAAGAAAAGGAAGTTAGTGATAGTATGACGAGTGACAGGGCAGAATGGAAGAAAAAAACGTGTTGCGCCGACCCCAAATAACACGGGACAAGGGCAGGAAGATGATGAGATGATGAGGTGGCCACGTTTACAGCGGCGTCAGTAAAGCGTCGGCACAGTGCAGATTTAGTGACTTTTTGGGTACTCTAGTAAGAGGGCCATCGTCTGGTTACAAGCACCGCACTCGCCCTGGGTATCCGATCTACAAATCCCCATTTTGCCAGGTTGTATTTGCATTTGCCAACTTGGTTGTGTAGTCTATTGATCGCTTTCCATCTCTCACATATCAGATAACATGTCCTTTTTAACAAATGTACGAGAATGTATATTGTTCTCACCAGCTGAAGTGTACTATTCACTTGTGTTCCGAGTGCTCTTTTGGTAATTATATGACTGCACTAAATGCGTTTGGCAGTACACTTGAGTAGTAAACACTGCAGCTAGAAATATAGCTCATTTTAACGAGCAGTGGACGGCACGCCGAGCATTTCCTTCTTTCTGCAATACGTGTAGGGCCTAAATACTAGTCAGTTTAATGCCATATTTCCCACACACACATTTTCTTAAATAATATTTGACCTAACCTACATTGATTGGTTATTTTTTAAATTGCACTGCGTGTCAACATATCACTGTGACATACATAGTAATAAAATTGTTTGTCTGTTCATATTATAAAGTGAAAAGTTTTATATTTTTTATTTGTACTGTATAAACTTAAAAACTACGAAACCGGTTTTAAAAATTCTTTCATCAGCACTACCATGCGGCTTAGTAACGAATAACACAAAGGCATATATTGTCTACTCTCACGCGGGCAAACACGCGAGCTGAAACTAGTTTAAAATAAATCTTAAAATCAGCACTTTTTGAAAGACAAAACGACGTCTTAAAATTGTGAAGGATGAACCATTTAGTTCAATGAAATGCTGAGGCCTTTTCTAAAGTGAGCCAATGGTACTCACTCGACAGTCGAAAGAAGTGAGAAGAACTGCCCCCCTAGCCAAGTTACAATCGTATCGTTCGCGCTGAACGCCTCGAGTAGGCCACGCCTCCGATTCCTTTGTTCTGACCACGTGACTGAGCGTCGAGATGACGTCAGAAAAAAGGAATCGGAGGCGTGGCCTACTCGAGGCGTTCAGCGCGAACGATACGATTGTAACTTGGCTAGGGGGGCTGGTTAGGAATAGATATCGACAGTGGAAAGGTAAAATTGCTTAACCGCAACTTTGGTCGAAAATATTGTTTATTTATTTATCGAACTTATACCATCTTTACAGGAAAATCATTGAATGATTGAAAGTGCGAAGTGCGCGCGTCAGAGGCGACTCTTTCAGCAGGTTAAGTTCATTATATCTCTCCATGCCTAAAATATACAAGGTGGGATACATTAGGGGAAAGAAAGGGTAAACACCATAGAGTCTCACATAGAGATATCTAATAAATTTGTTGCACTCGCTCCAACATAATACTATATTTTTTAGTTTCATGTGACACTCTAATTGGCTTCTTACGAGAGCATTATAGAGTGCAATGATCGCCTTAATGTTAGAAAAATTTTTAAGCCTGCGTAGTACAAACCCTGACTTGCAGTAGGGTTTTTTACATATTTTAACCATATGGTCGTTAAATTACAAAGTTGACTGTCACTCCTAGGTCTTTTACCTCAGTCACACGGTCTAAGGGGGTGCTGTTAATAATAAAATAAGTTTTATTACTTATTTTAAGTGAAATAATTATATAACTGATATACTTATGACTGGCCTGTTGGTCTAGTGGTTAGTGACCCTGACTGCTAAGTCGTGGGTTCGATTCTCACCCAGGACAAATGTTTGTGTGATGAGCACGATCATTTATTCTGTGTCTGGGTGTAATTTATCTATGATAAGTATGTTTATCAGTTGTCTAGTACTCATAACACAAGCTCTGCTCAGCTTGAGACTAGACGGCGTTGTGTGATAGTTGTGGAATATTATTATTCATTATTTCTCTGTCTAAATAGTGTTTTGTTCCTCTTCGAAATCGATTTATCAATATACAAAGTATATCGATTAAATCAGTTAGCTAACTGCGACTATCAATATTAATGTAATCTTACCTCGCACAATGCAGCAAGCCAAGCAGTAGCACAATCCGTGTGACCGAGTGTGTCGTGTGTGGCGTGTGTCCCCGAGCGGCCGGCGCGCGCCTCGTCGAGCTCGCGCCGTGCACGCATGCCACCATGGTTCACATCCTCACTCTCGTAGCCATTTTTATCTTTTTAAAAACATTTTCACTGTCTCGGACTTGTCCAGACCCGAGTTGTTTGTATCCACTGGGCTCTACACTTGATGGCACATTGTTGTTTTGACCGATTTTGTTGGAGTCGACATTGTTTTTGATTTGTATATCTTGCACAATTTGCAGTCGGCGTCCGGTTTCGTAGTCTTATCTGGAAAAAATAAATTAGTTTTAATGAAGGAACACTTATTACATATATACGTAGATTTCTAAGTATATCGAAACGGGGACAAAGAAATTGAGTTCAACGTATTGTTTTAAACTAATTTATGATAGTTTAGATATTTTAAAATCTACAAATTTTAAGATTCTTAGTACTGTAGTCTTCCATGCTAGAGCCCTGGAACACAAATGGTAACTTTTTTTTACAATTCTACCTCTATAATGTTTGAGAACTTTTGTGACTCAACAACCTTGAATTCGGAATTTTGTCACAGTTCATGATATTGTGAAGAACCTAACATCATTAGCGTTATAGTACTCGTTTCCCTACATATCTCTAATATGAGCTATGTTATGGCTATATCTTCATGATATATCCTACATGAATTATTATTATTATTATTATTATTATGATTTTAGACAACGCTCGTCTAAGTCCATATTATAAGAGTTATATATAACTATGTAAGATGATGTGTTTTAATGCTAATGGGAGCACTTCCGACATTTGGCTCCCAAAACGGATCGGACTGGGGCTGCCCTCAAGCGGCTCCTGCCCAAGTTAGGGGATCCAGACGCCTCCTGCCGGAGGCTCTACGCAGGCATCGTTCGGCCCATGGCCTTTTATGGAGCGCCGGTATGGGCACCGTCACTGCGATAGCGACCGGCGGCCAAGCTGAACACATGCCAGTGGGTCATGGCCATCGGATGGTGTGGGGATACCGCAGGGATTCCCGCGGAGCGACAAGCCTCCTTGCTGTCCTGCCACCATGGGGCCATGGGTTCACTTCTGAAAGGAAAACCCAGCCCTGGTATGAAAGGCAACGAAAGAACTAGGAGTGGGTTTTAGTCAGCAAAAGTCTGACACGCCCTCGCGCTCCGCCCAAGAGCGAGGGATGATTTTACCACTGAAATAAAAAAAAAGGAAAAAGTGGTTGTACAATTAATACCCAGGCACCCCTCTGCGATGCCGTTGGCACTATAGAAGACTTGTTTCGTTTCAAACTTTTTTGTATTAATTGTTTGTACGTTGGTACACAACTATGCCTCTTGTAAACACCTCACATACTATCCTAGTTTTCAATGTCAGTGCACCAGGGCACCAGCTGCAGGCAAGTCGTGAGTGTATCGTGCCAATGCGTCGTTAGCACATCACTTAGCACGGCGCCGGCGCTTGCGCAACATTACTTATCGCTGATTTCACAGTATCCAGTGTTTCAGAGGAACTAACGATATGAAGTCACGCCTCTACAGGTGTTAAAGTACGATGGATGGATAGTGTGATGTATGATGATTATATCTCAAAAAGTTTTCTGTGATAACACATGACAGATGTAAAGAAGCAAACATCATCATCATCTTCCTGATACCTTGTCTTATATTACTTGGGGACGGCGCAACAAGTTTTTTCTTCCATTCGTGCTGTCTCCCGTCACGCTATTACTAACTCCTATTATGTAAAGACGCAAACATGTTGCATTCAAATTAATAGAGATATCTAGACGACGATGAGGGTGAAGGTGTATTCCCAAAAGTCAAATCTTGCTTAAAAAAGTTTAACCGGATTTATCAGAAGCAGTATTATAATCCAAATTAAGCCTCTGGTGAGGGATAAACCTGGTTAAATTTTTTTAAGCATGATTTGACTTCGGAGACTAACAAACTATGTTAGTTTGAATGATAGTTGGAAAATTTAAAGCTTTCCGTTTATTCCGAAATTCCTTCAATGCATCAATGAATTCTGTGATAAGGATTCCGCATAACTGGATTTAACGATAATTCGTTTATGAGCCGTTGACTGCTCTGAATGTAAATAATAATAGTAGGTCATCTGTTTTACTGTATCCGCTGACACATGGGCAGTTAATACACTGTGTCGATGTATCGATATTATACAGTCTACATGTAAAAGTTTAAATATATCATGTTGTGCATTCTGTGTCGAGTCGCGTGTTACGTGTAGCAAAAAGTAGACAGAAAACGCATTCTTCATCCAATGCTATGGGCATCCGAATTTTATCATGTTGGCAGTAATTCTAGTTGTCACCCCTTTTCCAGCCATAATAATTTCCTCTATCGCACAAAGCACCCATAATTTCTTTCAGAACTTTCTCCACAACTTGTTTCTCTTTTCTTCCCTTCACATAATTACGCCCTATTGATAACTGATTTCCATTCAGTTCATTGGTCACCGGTGTCTGCCTCTCATTCAATATGAGCCTTATTATCATCAGTAGTGTTCTCTAAATCCATGAATTCAGACTGGTTCTACTGCATCTGTTCACTATAGTATCGGCAACAGTTAGCAGTGGCTACATTGAGCGTAACGAGACCTACGACAATATTCGCGTATTGTGGAGTATGTGGAGCGTTGCCGAACGCATTATTGTAGCTCTGGAGTTTTCGTGTACCATGTCACCATACGTTGGAATGAGAAGGAAGTTCCGAGGTACTAAAAACATTATTTTTATCTTTCTGAATGCTGGTTTTCGTTCCGTGTTTTATCTCTTGGACTCCTTTAAAATACAGTTTCAAAGAAATCATTGGGTCAATAAAAAGTAATTTTTTATCTGATTTTGAAAACTTTATCATTCTCCTTGCCTTATTCCAAAGTTAGGGGTCGGCGTAGCATGTTCTCTTTTTTAATTCGTCTTTCAACCAATTCATCGATTGTTTCAATGCTCTTACAGTCTTCTCTTACTCTTATAATACCTCTCCTCATTCCTATCTTATAGTCTACTAAAAACCATTTTTATAATGTATTTAATCTCTATCAAATACTGGTGTCCCTATGCTAATGCGTTCAGTCCGTCTGTCGAGCGTCACGTCAGTTTACGAGGCACCGCGTTAGCGTCCAGTCACGCATTGCTTCCGACTGCGCCTCGACTGACCGACGCGTCTCGGTATGTTACACGCGGCTGTGGCGCAGACATGCGAACATGCTTCAAGGAATTGTATGCTTTTAGGACGATATGCACAATAGTTTAACTTTAGTAGAGATTATTATTTTCAGTAGCAGTTATTGTCTTTATGCAAATCGGCAATGGAATTCAATATTTGGTATGAGTCTAATAGGATGAGAAGATCCAGTCGACGATGCAGCACGACTACATGAAAATAACTTCATATTCACTCGAAACTTGAAGACCGTAAAGCCAGTCATAGCTATCGAAGGCACTGGCTTTGAAAGGAATACCATTCCTTATAATTATATTATAGTATAGTATAGTCGGCCTTATAATGTCCCCACCGTTGGGACTTAGGCCTCCTCTCTAGGAGAGGGAATAGTCGATGGTGGAAATAAAGAACCAATACCGATAAAACTACAGTATTCTCACAATAAAGCAATCTGAACGTTTTTCATCAGCAGCTGTCTGCCCACACACCTGGCCAAGGGCACATGCTAATACTACAGATACATAGCATTACCGCTAACTTATCACTTGCCATACACATAAATCACAATAATTAATATTACCTACTCAAGCCACTCGATAGTACACTATGTTCGCAGTTTTATTATGTGATTTACGATGCTGTACTTGTGTTGGACAATGCCTCTGAATAATTAATTCGAATATAGAATTAATGATACAATGTAAATAGGTGTAACAAAACATAATTATTCCCAAGTTATTGACTTCGATATTGAACTAAAATGTAACTGTAGGATTGATATTAAGATAATATCTAAACTACTTATAACTGTTATTGCTTTTGTTCCGATACAAATATGATGAATACATTTTTTTTTTAATGGGTATGCTTGCGTTTGACCACTATCTCATCTGATGGTAAGCGATGATGTGGTCTACGATAGAGCATGCTTGCCTAGAAGGAACTTAGATCCCTAGGAAAGACCTCTAACAAAACACATAGCTATGAAGTGGGTCTCCTTGTCGGAATCTGTTTTTAATATAACCTGGAACTTATTAAGTCTCTTAGTGAAAAGGGAAGTTTTAGCCAAGCGTGCAGCATCTTCAACCATTATCTTTAAACACTATCAGATAAGACAGTTTATTTTCCTTTAGTTTCTTTATATTTAAAACAAAAGTAGCCTCACTAGGAATTACTCCTGTATCGTGGTTACGTTTACGGTCATGAAACTTCACATACACAAGACACCCAAACCCGGATCAACTATTTGTAAGCCATATAATTATTTGTTTCATGTGAGAATCGAACTCGCGACACGTAGCGCTGCAGCCAATCGCTCAGCTATTGAATTGAAAAACTAAGCAAGTAATATAAATTATGAAACATAATATCGAAACATTTCTTGCGAATTCGTTAGTTTTGTCTTACCAGTTGTATCCTTACGGCCATGTACTGCACGACGTGGTGCTATTGACAACACATCTATCTATCTGACATCTATTAGTGAGTAACAAATGGTGCGATGACAAGTCGATACAATCTCTGTGCGATCGTCAATCATTCTCTCATTACATTGGTCCTGTTGTGCCAATTCATTGTCATTACAAACTCAGTCGTATCTTGATCATCTAAAGTTTCGTTTTGTTCTGCAGGTTTCTTGTAAAGGTAAAATATATTACAATTTGTTCACAAGTTCTGCAGTATCATTAATATTAGAAGTAATTACCATATTTGACATATTATATTCATGTAAAACAGTAGCAGTGTGGCAATATACCATGGACACGCTGCATCAATCATGTACGACATATAATTATGAATAATTTATATATGATTTGAATATTATAAAAATTTATACATTTAATTTTCGTATTGCGTGTGCAGAATCTCGGCTCATTAATTTGTCATAATTCCTTATTAATAGGTAAGTATTTATGACGCGGCAGCGACGCTGCTGCTGACTGCTGCCCAACAACTCGAGTTCGACGTGAGTGACGCGAGATGGCGCACATAAAGTAGCCTCTTTAGTGCCAGGTAAACCTAAGTTATAACATGGCTTAGCTTAGCTTAGCGTGTGGATTGAGATTTATTGAGACACAAGCTGTTGCCCGCCAAGTCGTCTGCGTCTGTTCACAAATTCATTATTCTAATTTTTTTTTAATTATATTGTTTTTCAAAAATAAAAGTACAAAGTATTTTACTATCAGTGAGTGAAAGTCTGGGCCCGCGTGGTCGATTACGGCCCATACCCTCTCCTAGAGAGGAGGCCTGAGTCCCAACAGTCGGGCCCAGCAGGGTCGAAGCCTACTGGGGCCATGGGTAGTGTGAAAACGAAACCGGGGCCCTGGGACGAAGGCAACGAAGGAACAGGAGTGGGTTTTTAGTCAGTAAAAGTCTGACCCCCCAAGAGCGAGATTTGTCATAAGATGATTTTCCCACCTAAAAAAAAAAAAAAAAAAACAGTGGGAACATTATAATCCCGACTATGCTGTGCTATGAGTGAAAGTCGATTTCGGGCCGGATTAGCCGGAATAAACAGACAGACAAACAGGCAACAATATTAAAAATTGATTTCTCACGATTAAATTTGTTATGTATGTAGGTAACTTTCTTTCATAGGTAGGCATTTAGTAAAAAGCTGTTATTTTGATATTACAAACAGGCACTTTAATTACATTTCCTTCTACAGAAACATTGTGACTTTAAGGTGAATATTATTGTAGGTAGCACCGCGATGCAGTTCGGGTACAAAATCAGATAAATAGTTGTTGTGTCTAAATATGAAACGAATTGTCTCAAAATTCAGGTCAGCAATGTTACTTAATTAAAAAGACTGAATTATTGTATAATAGGAATGTACCAAGGTTCATGTCTAGGTACTATGTTACAAGCTGATGCTCTATACTCTGTAGTATCGCATGTGACTATTGTAACAATTTCGGTAGCTACCAAATCCTATCATTTCTTTGAGTTTATAATGATCATTGTCGCAGATATAATGTCACCGTGACTAGAGCCTACAGTACCTACCGTCCATGTCCACCCCGCCGCCACCCCGTGTCACTTCATTACAGAAGGCTGACACTTCCGCAATCATTCGATTGAGTCGACTCGTAAACGACGAGTTTTCACTCGGCAATTAAAAGTAAAACTTGTTCGATTACTGCTCGAACATTAAATTAACGATAAACTTTAATGGGGAAGACTTCATCAACGTCCAATCGTTGTAAATCACTTGCTTCTGGTACCACCTTTATATGATCGGCTGTTGACTTCGCGCATTACCTTTTCTAAAAGCGTTTTAAAAAGCTGGCAATGGCTTTTTTTTCGAGGCGAGAAATCATCAAATGACTTTTCCCACCCTAGGGTGGGGTGAAAGGGCGTGTCAAATTTTTACTGACTAAAACCCACCTGAGACCTTCAGTTGCCATTTGTGTACTAGGACCACGGATTTTCGAAAGAGTTACTCTTTCGAAAATCCTCTCACAAACTTAGGATCACAAAACATATTTCTAAACTTTAACTATTTTATATGCATTATAAATAACACTAAACTTCATTATAACTTCGTAAAAACAAAAGACCTTTTATAACGGATTACAAAAATAATACAACTGGCAGACAATGATACCAGGCTTTCATAAAAGTATAGCGTCACAATTTACACATATTCCACATATAATTTACATACCGTACTTATAGCACGGTTGACATAAACTCGGCTTTCTTAATAGCATTCTCGTGTCTGGCACGAGTAATGAGTAATAACGAATGCTGCAGGACCAGGTACCAGGGGCACAGGGCGCGCGGGAGATGGCGCGTTATGAAGGCAGGGCCGGTGGTCGCTCATAAATGAGGAACATCATTGCTTGTTGAATCACTGCGTATTGTCTGGGAGCCGTGTGTGGTCTCTACATAATGTTTACCTGTGTTCAACTGTCTTGTGCTCTAAAATGTTCGTTGTTTTAGCCATCAAATTGTGTAATATCTGGTATTGTCACATTTTGTTTTTCTGTGGGAATATGTTCCACCTGCTTCAGCTTCTGCCTGCCCTTGTCCCATGCTACGTCTGATCGGCTTAAATATTTTCCTCTTCCATTCGCTCCTATTACCTGTTTACTTTTTTTTTTTTTTTGTTTATTCTCATCTCATGCCCTTCATCTGTCAACAATTATATATTTATTATTCCGTCTTCATAGGAAGGTGCTTTCCTAAGCGTTACCCTTAAAGTTTTTTCGTCCTATGCTGTACTCGCCTCATTCATACTAGCTGGCTAACTCATACGAATCTCCAATACGACTTGTAGTGAACCAAAATAAACGAACAACGAGTCGTTAACGTCTCGTAGCCGTCGGTAGAGACAGTAACGCCGCACTTATAGATAACAAGAACATCGGACACACCTTCCATATACACGTAGGTTTGTACGGTATGTGTATGGTTTACGACGAAATGCCATCAACATTAATTATTTGCTAACACGACATACGAGTATACGACTCTATGTTTTTAATAAAAAGAGCATAACATGAACAACATAAAACGTTAACCATACTTGTACTTGGTGAAGTTGCGGGATTAAGACAATGACAAGAAGCTCTGTGGTTCTCAAAGTATGGGAATATGTGATGGGATCTTAAAAATGAGATAGAGACAAATCGACCGACGATGGGCCGTGGGGCGACCACTGACGGACGGTGACAGGTGGCAATAGCGCAGAAACGCGACAGTCTGAAAGTCCTTCTTCCTTTATACCTGTGTGAGGCGAGATTTCGGCTATGATTAATATTAAAACTAAATGGACCGATTTTGATTCGTCTCATTGCGTTGAAGAAGAAGTTTGAAGTTGATGTTAAGGTAAAAAAAGGAAAAACATGAATGTTCTAATTAAAAAATTGTATTCCTTAAATATAAATATAACTATGGATGGGGACTTTTTTGAGAATTCCTTCATTGATATAGTCTAAGTAAGGTAAAAACCTTCAGAAACACCAAGAATTGAGTCCTGAATTAGGTATGTTTTATTAGGTGAGTCATCTTCGGGAACGACTGCTCGGGTAATTCCATCAGCTAGGTATAATGTTTGCCATAATGTTAAAATTGTATAGGATCGGCGCGCTCATTACGGGTCTGTACCCGAATGATAATCGATGAAACCCTATTGCTAATCCTCCACTGTTTGTTAGCGGGCTGTATCTCATGAACCACAATAAGTAGACTGTTGAAATTTTCAGAGAGTGTATTTCTATTGGCGCTATAACAACAAATAATAATCGAAATCGTACGATACCTTTACTATGCGAGTTTAGAATAGAGTTTGTTTTAATTGGTTCAACTTTTGACTGACAAATGCTCTTTGGACCGACAACGCTTTTGATTGTCAGATTAAATATTGACTGAGAATACTGAAACTGAAAAGAGGAAATGTTCTTTTGCCTAAACAATACTCCAACTATTGAATAGTTCCGGTTCGTGAGTTTCCTTCATCAGCGGAACCCTCGATACACAGACACACTAGACTAGAGTCTAGTGTGTCTGTGTATCGACTCTAGTCTAGTGTGTCTGTTATTGTAAACATCGTTGCTTGGCCAACGCTGCTTATGAAAAAAATATAGTGTTTGTTCAAGCGCAGAATTTAACATTCATATAACTGTCTCATAAGTTGACCGAGAACAGCCTCAGTGGCCGTAAACTGTACCATTACACTCTGTGGTATGAGCCTTCTAGCACATACCACACACTTTTACGAACATAGTTACAAGGCCAGAGCTTGACCCGTGACTCATAGAACATATAATGAATTAATTGAATAAAGTGTTCTTTAATCTCCTAAATTTTTTTTAATGATATAAACTAGTGCTTGACTGCGATCCCACCTGATGGTAAGCAGTGATGCAATCGTTGAAGGTGAATCGCACTAGTTTATTAAGAGCCTATTCAGTTTAGCCTTGAAGACACACACAAATTGAGCTTTAGACGTAGAAAACATGCCAATTCCTACCTTAAATTTAGGGTTGAGAGGTTTTCAAGGTACACGAGAGTTTGACCAATACTCAACTTCCAGCTCTTAATTGACCACTGGGGCTTAGTCTGGAAATGTACCAACTTTTCCGATAAGTCGTTCTCAGTCCAAGCAATTCGTGGAAAGCTACACCCGTGTCAGTAAGATAAGCACACACTTTACCATCAGTTAATTTAAAAATATGGCCACTCCCTTTGAAAGTCATATGTACATATTTCTTTGCTTTCATATTTATGTATATATTATGTACGATACCTACAATGTTTTCTTCCTATTTTGGCGATTTATATTACTATAACCTATACAACTACTAATTTGCTTTTTGGCTACAATGTATTGTAGATTTTTTTTTTCTCAATTATTATAATTATAACATTATATAATTTGTATTCTATATATTTTACTACTTATGTATTGTGTATACGTAAATAGTAGACTACGAATTACTTGCTTCCCTTTTTGTCCTTCTTTATAAAATCATTCAAAGGTTGTCTGTAAAACAGCTCTTATTGCGATAAGACCGCCCCTTGTTACACGCTATTCATTTTATACTCTTCTGTATTTAATTTTTGGTGTAAAACAAAGAGTATATATATACTGACTATCCAAAGCGCGTATATTATAAACCTATAAACGAATTATGATTTCTCATCCTCTTGAATTTATTCCAATAATTATGTTACAATTAGGTCGAGCCCCTTTCTCCTATCATCATCGTTACCTCATTACCTGTCATCGGCGGTCGATTCCATGATTCAGACTTCAAACTTTCCACTTTATTAACATTATATCAATAATATAAAAACGTCCTTCGCCTTTCGGAAGCTCTCGTGCCATAAATATGCGATACCCGTGCGTCAGCAATATTGCATGAACGCCTCGACCGCGTCGTATATCTGCGGATCTGTCCGACACAGAGATTTCAATTAACCACTATATGTATATTTACTGCGCTTTCAAACCTCTCCTCTACCTACTTCGTACTTAACTAGTGTTGTACAACAGTCGATAGATTTGATATCGAATAAACTTGAATACGTGTAACTTTTTTCCTGTCAACAAGACTTTACTTTTTCATGTTGCCTAAGCCTTTTTATTAGCGATATATGTAAAAGTCTCGATATTATAGAGTTTTCTGTTCTCTGTCTAATTGTATAATCTTATTGATTACGATAATATCGCAAATGTAACAGAATGAAGGGAGCCTGCTTATACAAATAATAAAGAATTTATAAAACTGCTTGGCCCGTTTTTATTGCATATGAGATAAATCGCGATATCCATGGAATACAATAGTATCAATAAAATAAATGGCTATTGATCAAAAGTGTTTGACAACACAATCGGATACCAAATAACAGACCTTAGCGATAGTATCACCAATTGAAATCACCGACATCACAAAATGATCGATAGTTTTATCTAGCATCAGCCAACACTATCACTAGCTGTCACGTATATTAACAACTTATTTAATTTGTTACTTCATTTACTTATAAAGACCTTGCCTTATAACTTAATCGGAAAGAGGTGTGAAGGAAGATTATCAGAGAGCTGACCTCAGAGATATATGGGCAGTAAGTCAGTGCGGTGAGATGGGGTTTGATTAGCATTATTATTAAGTAATGGGCTATCTGTTCGAGGATTATGAGCGCTGTGACTGCTTTGTAATCAGGCATCAATCAGATAACCTGTATTACTTTCATCGTCAAGTTATGCTGCTTGAAATTGCTTTGGATGTTAATTGGTAATTTTACTATTGAGGGTGTAATGTGAATGCTTTCTTTAGTATGTAGTGTCTAGATATGTGTTGGAATTATTGTAACTGCTTGGAACACAAATCATTCAAGTAGTGAGGTGAAAACATGTATATCAAATTGATTTCGAAATACCAGCGACAGTTTCTTTAAATAGGTACTAAATAATCAGTATCTCTGACCCTAAAATCCTCATCAATAGCCTTCGGCAACAAAACAATTTGATGTCACATAAAAAATAACTTCAACTAAAAGTTATTTCTGTAAAATTAACAAACATACCTTAAGAATTCTTAAACATATTCCTCTTGGGGCCATAATCATGAATCAAGCAATGTTTAATTATTAAACGATGGACAACGCCGCGGGCCGCGCTAGTTTATAGTCGATAACTACACGGTATGTAGTCAAAAACTACGAGAATGTCGTCTCGTCGTCAACGTAGAAAATTAAATCTATGGTGAAACAAATGAGGTGTTTATGGGTAGCGTGATATCTGTACACCTATGGTACCCTGGTACCTACTGAGATGGTATCATAAGCATATTCATTTTGTTTTTTAACTGTATAGACAGACGATAATGATACCTACTAATCATTGCATACGACTATCTTGTTACTTAGATAAATATAAATATTTTCTGTTCGAATGATCCCGTGACAAAACTTTTATTCTTTCGGTGGGAAATCACCAAATCTTTCCCGCTCTGAGTGGAGCGAGAGGATAATATTAGAATTTTATTGACTAAAACCCACCCAGGTGCTCTTGGCGTTTCACGGCCTGCAGCCCTGGATCACATGACACGTCTGTATTAGACAATTAGATAATGTGGTAATTTCTGCTTGTAGTGGCTGGATATCTCACTAGTGTACATTTATTTACTTATTTTTTTCGTCGATAAACTCAAATTAGTTTTGTCTTATCAGTATTTAACAACATGTATAGTATAAATCTTTGAAAGTGCAGGTTGTGCAGGACAGCCAGCAAAGCAAGTAACACTGGCACTGTTTGAGATGGATCGAGGAAGCCCTATTTGTCTAGTTTATTTGTACAGCGACCGTCATGGGTCTGTGGTCGAGTAAGAGATTTCCAGATTAGCTACAGAAGTTTGCATATAAAGAGAATATATTACTTACTACCTACGAATTTGTGAAAACGCTACATTTTTTTTAGAACATATCTTGCCTATGAATAATATTTGGTACATAACTGTCAGTGAGATGATTATAATGAAACGCGGTGGGCAGAGCGCGGGCGGCGACTGACAAAATATGACATACATACCATATTCTGACAACCGCGGGAATCCAATACAAATAATATGAGTTATTTTATATACTTTATTTATATATACTTATTTATTTATTTATTTATGTACACACAAACACTTAAAAATGAAAATAACAAAAGCAGACAGAAGAGCACAAAGGTACTGCTTATTTCAAATGAAATTTCTTCCAGCAGACCTGCGACAGGAGAGTTGGATGAGACATGTAGACACAGTGTATACAAATAAGTTAGAAAATTAATATATATATATATATATCAAATAAAACATAATTATATATATCAATAACCGTATATAAAATACATAAATAGATACAATACATACAATACATACTTATATTGCCGCCAAGATTATAAATTTATAAAAGTAACCATATAATAAAAAACATACAATTGGCTGCCTTAACGCACTCAGCGATTTCTTCCAGGCAACCTAAAATGGACAGAGATTGCCTGAACACAAAATGTGTCACTTTTACTTTTATATTTGCACCAAGTGCAACCCGCACATGCAAACAAACCTTGATAGATACTTAATTCAAAAATAATATACATACCTACATACAAAATATTTATAAGCAAGAGAGTAAGTGATGAAACGAAGACATGATCACAGTGTCAAGTAATGATCCCTCACAAGCCTTTTAAATATAGGCAGTGTTTGCGCTTGTTTTATTGCCGCAGGCAATGCATTCTATAGACGAGCGGCCAGGACCGATAAAGACTTATCCAGGAAAATAGTTGAACGCATTGGCATTTTAAGTTTCAAGTTATCTGATGACTTAAGAACTTTCATGTAGGAGTCGCAAAGAAATTGGAACCGTTCTTTGAGGTAACGAGGGGTAGAAGGGAAAAAGAGCAAATTATACAAAATAGAAAGAATATGAGCATTACTACTATTTTTATGGACAGTTATACACGTCAATCACAAAACCCACTACGAATATAGCAAACGACCCAAGAGCTAGGTTGACCCGACACTATACCGAAGATATCCCGGACGTCAGCCTGTACGAGATTAGGATGGCTCTGAAGCAGCTTAATAACAACAAGGCACCGGGTGATGACGGAATTACAGCCGAACTCCTGAAGGCGGGTGGTAAACCGATCCTTAAGGCCCTTCAGAAGCTGTTTGATTCCGTCATATTCGAGGGAAAAACACCACAGGCATGGAGCGGAAGTGTGGTGGTACTCTTCTTTAAGAAGGGCGACAAGGCTCTGCTCAAGAATTATAGGCCCATCTCACTTCTGAGCCATGTCTACAAGCTGTTTTCCAGAGTCATCACGAACCGTCTCGCGCGCAGGTTCGACGACTTCCAGCCTCCCGAACAAGCCGGATTCCGAAAAGGCTTTAGCACCATAGACCACATACACACGCTACGGCAGGTTATACAGAAGACCGAGGAGTATAATCTGCCTCTCTGCTTAGCGTTTGTGGATTACGAGAAAGCCTTTGATTCGATCGAGACTTGGGCTGTGCTGCAGTCTCTCCAACGGTGCCAGATTGACTATCGGTACATCGAGGTGCTGAAGTGTTTGTACGAAAACGCCACTATGTCAGTCAGACTGCAGGACCGGACCTCGAAACCTATCCTCCTGCAGCGGGGTGTGAGGCAGGGAGACGTCATTTCTCCGAAACTGTTCACGGCCGCAATGGAGGATGTCTTCAAGGTTCTGGACTGGAGTGGATTGGGCATTAATGTCAATGGCGAGTACATCACTCATCTTCGGTTTGCCGACGACATAGAAGTCATGGCTGAAACTACGGAAGAGCTCAGCACAATGCTCAATGACCTCAGTAGAGCTTCTGAAAGAGTGGGTCTTAAAATGAACATGGACAAAACCAAAGTCATGGTAAATAACCATGTAGCACCCACTCCGATCAAGATCGGAGACTCTGCACTCGAAGTTGTAGACGATTACGTCTACCTTGGACAGACAGTCCAGTTGGGTAGATCTAATTTCGAGGAAGAGGTCAACCGTCGAATCCAACTCGGCTGGGCAGCGTTCGGGAAGCTGCGCGGTATCTTCTCATCCAATATACCACAGTGTCTCAAGACGAAAGTCTATGACCAGTGCGTGTTGCCAGTGATGACATATGGTTCCGAAACGTGGACGCTCACAATGGGCCTCATCAGAAGGCTCAAAGTCACCCAAAGGGCAATGGAAAGGGCTATGCTCGGAGTTTCCTTGCGTGATCGAATCAGAAATGAAGATATCCGCAGGAGAACCAAGGTTGCCGACATAGCGCGAAGAATCGCCAAACTAAAGTGGCAATGGGCAGGGCACATTGCTCGCAGAACGGATGGCCGTTGGGGCCGAAAGGTTCTGGAGTGGCGACCGCGTACCGGAAGACGCAGTGTCGGAAGGCCCCCTACAAGGTGGACCGATGACCTGGTGAAGGTTGCGGGAATCCGATGGATGCGAGACGCACAGGATCGTTCGCTGTGGCGACGTTTGGGGGAGGCCTATGTCTAGCAGTGGACGTCTATCGGCTGAAATGATGATGATGATGATGATGAGCATTACGGCGAAGGCGAATTGGCAACCACTTGAGTTTAACACGAAATTCAGAAACACGGTCATATTTACGCAAACCGAATATGAACCTTATGCAAAAGTTTTGAAGTCATTCAAGTTTATCCAATTGCACTTTAGTGAGGTCAAGATAGCTGGCGTCAACATAATCAAGGCTGGGTAAAAGAAGAGATTGTGCAAGCGTGATCATGATGGCAGTCGGCAGGAAATTACGAAGTCTTCTCAACGATCCAGCAGATGCGAATAACTTGCGGCTAACTTCCTGTAGCTGGGTAGTCCAAGAGAAATTAAGGAGAAGGAGTTAAGGCGAAGGTAGCTTACTGTAAATTAAAAACTAAACTATATAAAACACTGGACAAAGCAGACTGGCTAAAATCGTTTTGAGCATTATAACCGTTTAACTTTTTGATCGCCTCTAAAATATGTATCAACCAATCACATCTCAATCTGGATACAATTTTGCGCAGTATTCTTTTATTATTCTGGCGTGTACGCCAGATTGAGAATGTTAAGTAAAGAATGTTGCCAGTAAAGAATGTTGGGTCTTGAATCTCAATGTAGATGGAGAAGGTATGAGTAAAGTCCATTATTGGTATGATGGTGGTAAGGACGGTTTGCCAAATACATATACGTATTTCAAATGAAAGAATTTATGTATGCTGGTTGTACTTTGTACCAGTAGGTTTATTCTAGGTGCTTCACCGAGCTACCTGCCTTATATTGTAAAACTTATAATATAATTGTTTGAAAAGAGTAACTGTTGTAGTTTCTGGTTTATACTAAGTTATAGTAGTAGTTAATATGGAGGAGCCATATTAACTCTCCTGTCGCAGGTCTGCTAGAAGTAATTTCGTTTGAAATAAGCAAATGTGCTTTTTAATTATTCTGGTCGTATTGTTTTTTTTTTTTGACGTTGACTTTGACCTAGGGCAAGTGCTACCTGAATGTTCGTTTGTATATAAAGGAACGAAAGTAAACCAGATAGTGTCGTGTGGTAGGCCCGGCGCGGGTGTTGCTGTCTGCAATCAGTCGTAACTCCGGCTCGACGTGGCACTGAGCGCTGTATATTACGCTGAGCTCACTGTTCAGTGCAGGGCTGGAGGTGTAGTTTATGGGAGTACTGCTGAATCATTTGCTAACTATGAATACTAAGTTATTTGGTGGAGTTTGAAAAATATGTTGTTTATAGTAGCATTAAGTTTAACAGATTTTAATTTGATTACTTCGTTATGAACTGGTTTATAATTCGATAAATAACATTTTCGACAGTTAATTTCTATGTACAATAATTAATTCTAACAGGTGATTTAGAAAACACTTCTATGCTAGTTTGAATATTTAGAAAAAATAACATTACATGGTTTGCTTGTAAATAACGTTCTAAGCACCTAATATACATTATTAAATTGCAAGTAAAAATAAATTTGACTAACTGGTTTGTTCAAGTGTCTCACAGAGCATCGCCTTAACGTGAATTACAAAATAGTACAAATACAAAATGAACATGGTCTCTAATTATCCGCGTCACATATTCCTCATAATCAGTGAATACTCTCTCCGCGTCACCGCTCACCGCTCACCGCTCACGTTACATACAACAATATTTGTTGAGCGGACGACTCGTACCGATCGGCCGCGGCTGACACGATCCTCAGGGCTGACAAGCGTTACGACTGAAGATTGAAGTTGAATTCGTCATTCAACTCTAACCTTTAGAAATTCGTAAGAGACGGATTTAACAGATTCACAGATCTATGAACTAATAAGTAATAAGTGCTTAAGTAAAGTAATAGGGAATATGCAAGAAATAAATACATTTATATCACAGAGTATTGCGTATTTTTTTATTTGCTAAAGTAAACAATTTATAGCTTTAATATTTTTTTTTTAAATAATTTCATCAACAAAGAAGTTATAAAGCTTCAAAGCTACTAATAAGAAAGAGAAGTTCAACGTGAACTTTGACGTCAAAGTGTAGTAGCAACGTAGAAATCTATTTCTATTTCTACGACGTTTTGACGAGAGATACAGACTTACGTATTTAAATTTGTTACTTATTTGCTTTTGTACTAATTTTGATATTGTTTTCACTGTTAATATTCTATTGTTGTATTGTTGTTTGTGTTAGTATTTATTAATAATATATACTTTAATAAAATATGCACTTTTCATGCATATTTCCTTAATGGTGTTTTTTCGATTGCACAATTATTAGAGTAAGGGCCAGCCCTACAAACAAGTACGTAATGATAATGAACCTGCGAGTTGTTCTGCTCTCCCGGTGATCCGCACCACACAGCACTATAGCCATTGTTTGTTAGTCTGTAGTTGTGTCTCTGATTGCTCTTTACGACTCATTATGTTCAGATTAGCGGCATGCTTTCTCTTCTAATACATTACAATGTTTATAAGTTTCGTTTGAATGGCTATTAATTTTATACGGAGTCTTAAAGTTGTCATGTCTGTGGGTGGGTTTTCATCCGTTTTCAACTTTTTGATCCCATTAATATTATACCTCAATATAATATTTTTCAGTAGGTATTTAATTGCTCTACTTAACTCAAACTAAAGCATTTATTTCAATTAGGTAAACCATTTACAGGCACTTTTGGATAAAAGTGCCTAATTGACCTTGATAATCCTATCAAGGTCGGTCAGTCATAAAAGATAAAGCCATTTGAACGTTCTAAAACGTAGATTTCTACGGAGAAGACTGTGTAAAATTCTCCTTGGGCAGTCTATAAAATAAACAAATAATTACAAAATAATGGATAATGTAAAAATTATACATATTTATGTATATTTGATAACGATTTTAAAACGACTAGATGAGAGCGCTCGTTCATAAACATAACTCATGTACTACTCAACTAACCGTTTTGATGGCAACCGAATGATCCAGCTCATGAGCCACCATCAGCAAGACATTTGAGTGAGCATGAGACTTTTAATCGCAGTTTAAAGCACATAGTACTCAGTGTACTCACACATTTGTGCTCTTAATGCATGAAGTTATATAAATATGCTACATAAATTAAGTTCATGCAATGCGATTATTGTCTTACATTTTCATCGGGTCCAACAATGTTTCCATGTGGAAACATGCTAATCAATTAGTGTGTACGTATAACGATGTTAATATCCTAGAGCACTTGACTTGCAGAATCGCTCCGACGAAGATTGTAAATAGCCCTGATGACTTTTTTCTGCAGAACAAAAATAGACTTCATGTCTGCAGCTTCTCTCTGCTCACCGTGGGACATCGATTCGTGACAGTGATTTGATGTGTGATTGAACTGTTAAACCCAAGCGTGCGCGCGGTTATGTGATACAGCAGCGATTCCTTTGTTTTTTCTTCAGGTTTGTGACATTGAATAATTACCATCAATTATATTTTCATCTACTTTCTATTTTTAGCGGATTTTTTAACAGACAGGTGCTCGTAGTATCTAAACATATACATTCTGTATTTCTCAGGAAGTGTGAAGAAGGGGGTTTATCCGTAGTGAACTAATTACTACTGTAGGTGAGAAATTCTTTTGGAAATAAATTTTCAACTTATAAATGAAAATATACCGAATGTTGTCCATTCAACGCCGCACGACTGCTTGGATGTAAATTATAATAATAATAATAATATTCCACAACTTTCACACAACGCCACCTACAAAATTAACTGTATCTTTAGGGAGACATCAACTTCATCCTTAACAAATTAAATGGTGTTTAATGACAAGCGGCCTGGTCTCACTATTCTCTACTCGAATACTAAATACACTCTAATAATACCTACTTATAATTTTGTAATTTGGATATGCCTTCGGGGACCTAGTCCCAGTCGCTGACAATTCGCAGTAGCACTCTTGATTATTGTGCATCCTAGATCTAAATATGGAATATAAACATCTGAATCATGGCATTAGTCACTCATTCATGACATCTTAATCCACACATGACACCACTAACAATGATGTCTAAAACTGACCATGTAAGGGTCGGTCCACACTGGATTATGCAAAAAAGAAAGGCAATTCATAAACACGCCTTTGCATTATTGGGAGACTTTACAAAGTAGAGTATTTGTCTTATACGCGCGTTGCCAATACCTGTATGCCGCAGACACCTTCATCAGCAACTGCGTTTGTATTATTACTAGAGCTAATTCTGCTATTGCCTGCTCTTGTCTAATATTGGATCTCTTTATTTCTTCCCTGCCAGTAGTCACGCTATCATTTTTCCCTTTTATGTGTCTATGTATCTATGCATTAACATTATCATTCATCACTCTGTAGACTACATGCGGTTTATCCCTCCTCATGTCACATGTACACTTAACGAAATATTGTGTGATGCAAATGTGTCGTGTGCGCAAGACCTAACATCCACACTGGGATTGTTCATCTCGCGAACAATTGCGGCGCTCCCCGCTCAAGGAGATTAACCACTTAGCGCATTATCCGCGGCTCAATTGTGGGCTAACTGGCGATCATTGGCGAATGGCGCTATCGTGGCCGCTAGCTTCCAGCAATTAACAGCTTCTTCCGTCTGCGCCCATTCAGCTGATGAATGAATGGTAGATTGTCTGCGAGATAAACCGCCCGGTCGAATTCATTGAAGAAACACGTAGGATAGACATTTGAACTGTATTTTTGTGGCTTTTTGGTTACCAAGAAATTATGGACTAACTTCCTTTACACCACTGCGCGCCGGGTGTATTTGATGCGAATTGTCAGAAGAGTGATTGATATCAGTGTCTCATTAAATCAATATATAACCCAAGTGACATGGGGCAATGCCATGGCATAAACAACTCTTGTCAGACTTGCAGTAGGTATGCTTGATAAGCCCGCCACTATAGGAAACCAGGATGTATAATGATGGTTCGCAGATAATATCCAACTGTCTTCTATTTTCGTATTCTTAACAGCGAAGGATTATTTAAATCCATTCAAAGCCCGGGTGACTTTGGGGGCGAAAGAGTCGATTACAACTGGGACAAAGCGAATTGCCCAGTAGAGTGAAGCAACTCTTATAGATGTAACAATAGTCGAATATCCGAGCATAATCGTTACATAACGCACGTAACCGAACCGAATTAGTTTCCGATCGGTATCGCTGACTCACCGAGTCATCGCACGTTGATCTCTCTTGAAGCAGCTTGAAGTAATCTTCTTCAATAGTTCGATGAAACTACTTACTTAGTACACACAATGTGTGTTAGTATACAGCATCGTTTTAGTTGAAGAAATATGATGGCATTATACTACTACACGTCTGAATTCCCTGAAGTGTTCGCTAGAATTGTGAAGGAAAGCCATTTCACCAGATATATTCGTTACAGGGCTAAAGTAGGTAACTATTGCCACAAATATAAACTGCTCCTGTAAAATTCTTGATCGAACCCACCAGGCTCCACTTTGCCCGATCTGGCATTACTAGGACAACAATATGCCTATCCTTATGCCAAATATGTTGGGGTTGGCTTCCAATCATACTTATAATCATATAGCTGAGTACCATTATTTTACGAGGAGCAGTCACTCAGATAGGCAGCCGCCTATTTGACTTCCACAAACCAGTTATTGCGTACCTAACCGGATTCAGGATACCGCTAGGCAAGACTGGTGTCAGATTTTCTGGCTTCTGACTATCCGTAACGATTTTCAAAGATCTACAAACGACTGTCGTGACCAATCGTTTAACATACTCACGATGGTCACCCATCCATGGACCTCGGCAAACGTTGCTTAACCTTGGAGATTGACCCATGCGGCTGTAATTATTTTAGTCACGGGTTTCTCAAATATCTATTTTTTATTAAGATAAAATGAATACGATGGCTTGAATTCTGTAACTCGAAAGTTACTCAAGAGAGACGGATATAATTTTTGACTTTAAAAATACTCTGGATTAAAGTAAATAAAGCCACTGATTTAATTTAGTTAAACAATCCGATTGTTACCATTGTGAGACTATTGAACTCGATCGAATTCCGCGTGTCAGTATGAACGGTGACAAAGTGAGCTTGACGAATCTCTTTCAGCTGTTTACTTTGAGAGATAAACGCGACGTCGGCGTCGCCGCGAACCACGACGTACTGACCAGCACATTGTAACATTTTCAGGAAAAGGGAGAAGGAGGCAGGATTGCCCTGCTATGGGACAGTAAAAGCTAGATAGCTTAGATTAGATCCGACAAGATAAAATAACTTAAAAATCAAAAATATAAAACACTTAGCTAATACCTACGCTAAAGGCTTCTAGCTAAAACATGGCGTCAAAAAATTCCTCCGCATCGCTGTCGACTGGAAATATGCTCAAAAGACTGGCGGCATTGCCACGTTGTATGCCAATGCATAATCTCTGACCGAGGTAAAAGCCAGGCCGTGGGTCACACGTTATGTGAACTAGGCGTTTAATAATTCTATAAAAAGCTTTTCACGGACCCATGGACTAAGAATTTAAACTACGAAATAAAATAATAGATAACAAACAAACAACAAAAACCGCCATTGAAATTGAAGTAACAAGGAATGAACGTGTAACTCAATCTACGTCGCCGAACGTAATTTGCCTATAATGTCACTATCAGCCAATATTAGCATTCATTTGTTATCTCAATTACCAGTTCCACTATAATTTAGTCATCAGCCGCGAGCCCACAGTACCTCTGTGTCGGCGGCTGTAGTGCAGCTAGATACAGTAGACCCACGTTACTTGTAACGAAACCAGTATAAAAAGGCCTCGTATTCTATTCAAGCACCGTGCTGCGGTAGTCACACGGTGGATCTTCAACAACAAGTAACATTAGTCAAAACATAAATACTTTATTGAATAACATAAATTAGTAACACTTCACTTCGCACTATATTGTCTTGATGCTGTCCTGTAGGATCTGTAGTACTTTTTCGCGGAAGTGACGGCAAACCACGCCCTGTGGACAAAAGTCTTCTTCCATAACAAGGTGCAGAAAACAGTTCGGTACTGGCACCACGAACACCTCAAAATTGACGTTCCGTTGCGACCAGCAACTGCACCCTCGGTGTGTACTTCAAATTTTCAATTCAATTCAATTCCTTTATTTCAGGTAACTAAAAATAAAATTTGTGAAACTTGTATCACAAAAGACAATAATAATAATACAATGATATATGTCCGAGACTATATGTCCCGTGTCACAGAGCGCATCGACTTCCTGAAGCAGAAGGTGTATGCATGGGCAAACCGTATCCGCAGGTATAAGCGGCGGGTGGAGCGATACACCCAGAATCGCACATTCCGGAGTAATGAAAGGTGGGTTTATAGGGCTTGGGAGAGACCGGACCAAGGTGTGACTGATACGCGCCTCCCGGATGATGACGCCATGAGTTCATTCTGGCGCAGCATCTGGTCGGTGCCTGTCAGTCACACCGAGGGTGACTGGACTCGAGAGGTCGAGCGTGCGTGCGATCCAATACCACAAATGGGGGCAATTGACATCAGCCCCCAAGATGTAGCTCGTGCAGTCCGTCCGTTGCCAAACTGGAAATCTCCAGGGCCGGATGGGCTGCACAATTTCTGGATTAAGTGGTTTACAAGATCGCACGCTCGCTTGGCATATCAGTTTCAGTCTGCCTTAGAGTCAGGGTCGCTACCCCAGTTCCTAACAACAGGAATAACCCACCTGCTCCATAAGTCAGGTAGTACTGCGGAGCCTAAAAATTATAGACCGATCACCTGTTTGCCAACGGTCTATAAAGTTCTTACATCCATACTGAGAAGCAAAATTAATAGTCATATCGACAAAAATCTGATCATGTCACCTTCTCAGAATGGATGTAGGAACGGGTCCCGCGGTACTAAGGAGCTGCTCCTCATTGATATGACCATTAGCCAACAGGTTCGACGTTTCCGAAAGGATCTGTCGACGTGTTGGATAGATTATAAGAAGGCCTATGACTCTGTTCCTCATACATGGCTCATGAGGGTGCTGGAATTGTATAAAATTGATACAACACTACGCACCTTCCTGATGTCGTGTATGAGGCAATGGAGTACGGTCCTCCGCTATCCAGGATTTCGACATATCCAGAGGAATAGCGAACCTGTAAGGATCGAGCGAGGTATATTCCAGGGTGATAGTTTGAGTCCACTTTGGTTTTGCCTAGCCTTGAATCCTCTAAGCACACTGCTGGAGAATTCAGGTCTAGGCTATCGGTTGAAGAGAGGTGGTCAGGTAATATCTCACCTACTTTACATGGATGACCTGAAACTTTTTGCCCCCAACAATCTGCAACTGATGGAGCTACTGAAGGTAACTGAAACCTTCAGTAGTGCCATCAGGATGGAGTTTGGTGTGGACAAATGTGCGGTCATGCATGTAAAACGAGGGGAGGTTGTGGAATCCGTGGGCACTCAACTCACGGATTCCATAAACCTGAGATCCCTCTCTCCAACCGAAACCTATAAGTATTTGGGTATGTCGGAAGCTCTAGGCATCAATATCACTGACATGAAGCAATCGTTGAAGGAACGTTTCTTTGGACGCCTGAAGAAGGTATTCAATAGTCTTCTTTCAGGCGGAAACAAGGTGCGTGCCTTCAACGGTTGGGTCATGCCGGTATTGATGTACTCTTTCGGCGTACTCAAATGGACTCAAACGGAACTTGACGCCCTGGATAGGAGGGTCCGCACACTGCTGACTGCATACCGAATGCATCACCCACGATCGTCGGTGATGAGACTGTATATCCCGCGGAAGTGTGGAGGTCGAGGTTTTTTAAATGCTAAGACCCTAAACAACCGCGAGGTATGCAGTCTCAGGGAATATTTCCTAGCTACCGACGTGGGTATGCATCGAGATGTAGTGGCAGTGGACAAGGGACTCACCCCGCTCTCTCTGGCTAACGAGAACTGGCGTAAACCGGTAGTGCTTGACACTAACGATCGCAGGGAAGTATGGCAGAGCAAGGAACTTCACGGACGCTTTTTCCGGGCCTTTCACGGGCCCGATGTAGACCAATTGGCGTCCGTAGCCTGGCTGCGTTTCGGTGACCTCTTTGGGGAAACCGAAGGTTTTGTCTGTGCAATTATGGACGAAGTTATCATGACGAATAACTACCGGAGATTTATTGTGAAGGACGGCACGGTTGACATCTGTCGGGCATGTCACCGTCCGGGAGAATCAATTCGTCACATTATCTCTGGTTGTTCTCGTCTAGCTAACGGAGAGTACTTGCATAGACACAACCTTGTAGCCAGGATTATCCATCAGCAACTTGCTCTGAAATACTCTCTTGTGGAATCGGAAGTGCCGTACTACAGGTATGAGCCCGACCCAGTTCTTGATAATGGTCATATCACTTTGTACTGGGATCGGTCCATCATCACTGACAGGACTATTGTAGCCAATAAGCCTGATATAGTGGTGGTGGACCGAAGCGAGAGGCGTGCAATGATTGTTGACATATCCGTTCCGCATGACGAGAACCTCGTGAAAGCCGAGAAAGATAAACAAATCAAGTATATTGACTTGGCTCGCGAGGTTGTCGACATGTGGGATGTGGACTCAGCGATCATTGTACCGATAGTCGTGTCAGCCAATGGCTTAATAGCCAAGAGCCTCGACCAACACCTTAGGAGGCTCGCGTTAGGCGGCTGGATCAAGGCCTTGATTCAGAAAGCGGTACTCCTGGACACGGCTCGTATCGTTAGGAGGTTCCTTTCTCTGGAGCCCTGACCGCCGGTAGCTTGGACCCTGTTCCCGATACCGGTGGGGTACTATTTTTTATATTTTTAAATGTTTTTTTTTTTTTATTTATGTTTTAAGAAATATTTAAAAATGTACAAAATATGTAAATAAAGTAAATAAAGGATACAATGAAAATCATAATAAATGCCAAAAATTAAAAATACAATAAAATAAAATTCATAAAAGATGTCAAAAATTAAAAATACAATAAAATTTATAATCAATGTCCAAAAATAAAATTACAATAATACAATAAGTTATCATAATTATAAAAATTACAGCTTATATTATTAAATAAATACTGCACAGACACCAGTAATAACGCCTGCTAAACGGACTTATCTGAACATGCCTGCTGCAGCAATGCGGCATATAGGCACAATTCAGCCTTTTTATTTACGTTCGGAAATTTGCATCAGGCGTTGCATTTTCATGCGCAAATCGTGCATGCGTGCAAGGATTGTTGCCTCCAGATCCCATGGTGGCAGGCCAGCAAGGAGGCTCGCCGAGACCGTGCGGTATTTCCGCACCATCCGGATGGCCATTGCCCTCTGGCCAGCGTTCAGCATGACCACCGGTCGCTTTTGCAGCGACGGCGCCCACACCGGCGCCCCGTAAAGGGCCACGGACCGAACGATCCCCACGTAGAGCCTCCGGCAGGAGGCGTCTGGACCCCCGAGGTTAGGTAGGAGCTGCTTGAGGGCTGCCCCGGTCCGTTCCAGTTTGTGAGTCAGACGTTGAAAGTGCTCCACGAAGTTCCACCGACTGTCGAGGATGAGTCCCAGGTACTTCATCGTCAATCCGACGTCGATGCGAACCCCTCCTACCGTTATTTGAGAACCAGGTGGTGGCGCATTCCGAGGGCCATGAAAAAAAAAGCACATGGCCTCGGACTTGTGTAGTGCTACCTCTAGGCCCAACTGCTGGATCCTCTCAAAGGCACAGTCCAACTTGTCAGCAATCGTCGCCAGGACTGTGTAGGAGTTGGCCCGTACTCTGCGCACCAGAGAGATGCTCCGCCTGTGCAAAGACGCGTGAAAACAGCGTACATATTCGACGATGTCCTCCGCTACAGTGCAGCTAGGTGTGTCGGTATGTATAGCGCAGCTAGCTGTGTGGGTATGTATAGTGCAGCCACAGTTGATGTGTAGTGGGCGATCAATTTATACTGACACGTTGACTTACTGCCGCCGCGTGAGATGTGTCGCTCGTTAGGGTTTACAACTGACTGTTAGAGCTGCACACTATAGCTGTACACTCATGACTTTTAGTATTTTAGCCCGCCTTTTAACTTATAACATCTTGTTGACATTTCATACGGGGATCGGTTACTTTGTAAACACAAAGCACTCTACGAAATTAAGTATTCTTCAAACAAGTAATTTGATTATATGGAACGTGGCTGTAGACATAATTATAAGACATAATAAGGCATGGTACATAATAGTATGTCTGTTATACTGTAGGTACGTATAGGGTGTCTAGTTTTATGAAGCCAAAACACAATATGAAAAGAGATTTGATCTGCTCAGCCTCTGTGAATGATCTGATAATTTGCGTTAATTGTTTATTTATGAATCAACCTGGACATTTATGTAATACCTAGCTACATTCATCAAGTATAATAAAGCACAAAGGTAAAACACTTTGTATGTGGGTAGATGATAAACAACCACTTTTTTAAAAGAGTAACCATGGTTTCCAAGTAGGCCAAGTTTCTTGCCGGTTCTTCTCCATAGAAAACGACCAATTTGGAACCGTGCACTAGCTTCTGACGTTTTATGAGTGCCCATGTAGGCCTATGTGAAATAAAAACTTTTGACTTTGACTTTGATGGTAATCTCGGGGAGTACTGATCCTATTAAAACAATGTTAAAAATAAATATTATTTGATTTTTTTTTCTAGGAAAAATGCTCAGTTTAGCCTTAGCGAGTCTCTTCTCGGTGTGTCGATATTGTAAATCGCCTTGCGTTTGTTACCGCGTGCTTTACCGTCGGCTGTTTCACTTTACCACCGGCTGTTACCGCTTACCGCCGTGAAGCGATCGTTATCCGTGACGGCGATCAATCTGTTCGATCCGATCTCGAGTAGTCGGATGTCAATCGTTAATCACCGTGACATTGAATACGGTAGATGTAGCCGGGTGAGTGTAATACTTTGCTCATATTGTTTATAACTTTGCGAGCGGGGTGATACGCTTGCGAATAATATTTTGCCAGTAGGTACCAAAAAGTTTGTAAAACGATTATAAAGTTTTAAGGTTTTCAAAAAGTAACGACAAGAAAATTAGCCTACTAATTGTATTTAAATGTTAGTAAAACACCAACTTCACGGTTTTCAATGTATTTTCTAAAAGAAAATTTCGAACTACAAATCAAAACTCTTCTCCAAGTATACACACATAGCCAATTTTCAGTGCGCCAGCTATTTTAAATCTTAAATTGAACTCCTGTATTTCCTATGTAGAGCAACTTACCTACACTTGTCTACATTATGCGAGTACTCACTCACGTCTCAAGAACAACAGACTGGATGTTTGCCTCCAATTACCATACTTCACAACACAGAGCATATTCAAACGACCAGTTCCGTTCAGTTCCCGCGCCCGCTCGCGCAGAGGGAAAGTTACGCAGAACAAACGAGGCATTACCATACCATCAGTTTCATGAATACCTGGTACATACTGCCTGAAAATACAGGGCACTCGGTGTTCAGAGCAATCAATGCTCAGTGTTTTTGATTAGTTTAGGTTTATCTGTGTTTACATTGTGTGCTGTCTAAGGAAAGTGGATGTTTTGAATAGTGAGTCTGTAGAGAAAATTATGATAAAACCAAGGTCAGATCAAATAAAGAAGACTTTATAGTTAAGAAACTATATAAATAAGGGTCTTACAGACAGATGCGATACGATAACATTAATATTACCTATGTCACATGAAGGTTTAGAGATACTTCCATACATTTACATTGGACATACAGAGATTAGGTCTACAAAGACGAACTTCTACCAAACCTCGATGAAAATAAGTAAACACTACTACACCACGTATTGACTTTCCACGCGGTCTATATTTATCTCAGAGCACTTTCTTCGAACACCACTGAAAGTACGGTAAACTGCACACTGGAACTATAAAAACTCCCTTACTGCTTTGATATAACGACGTTTTGTGAACTTTTACAGTAGATTTGCAGCTTACTGTACTGTTCTCAATATAATAGTCCTGTAGTGAACACTAATGCGTGACTGCTGACCTAATGAGTTTACTGCGAACCGGCGCACAGGCGGAAGGAGGTCGACATGTGGACAACATTTTTGTATCCGCATTTTCATCCAGTGTTGGGGGACTAAAGAAAAGTTTGATGGATTATGTGATCTGTGATATGAAATAAAAGGGAGTCAGTGATAACGTGACGGGTGACAAGACAGAATGGAAAAGAATCAATTTGCGCCGACCACAAGCAACTTCGGACGAGGGCAGGAAGATGATGATTTTTGTCGTGTATTGTTGGTTGCAACTAGCTGATCTTGGGAAGATTATAGGCTAGAATACCGACGTCAGAGTCTAAAAATAAATAATAGATTTCTGTCTTACTTTTTTAATCCAAGTAGCTGTTGCCAGCGGCTTTGCCCGTATGATGGTAGAAAATTATCCCTAAAGAACATACTCCCGAGGTAAAAAAGCTATCCTATGTGCTATTATTGGACATGGTCTATCTGTGTACCAAGCTTCATTGAAATACCTTCTGCTATTCGAGCGTGAAGAAGTAACAAACATTCACACATACTTCTTTCTGCCTTTATAATATTAGTGTGATAACATAAAAATAGATATGTAATAGGATAATAGTTTAGTGTTCAAATTATTAGCGCTCTAAAGAGAAACTGTTTCAAACACCGTGTGTAGCTGAATACAATATTCAACATACAGTGACTGCTTCCACAACACAGTCACTTCGCAACACGTTACCCCTCGATAGGTCTGGCGGTCAGATTCTAAATCTGTTACTTAGATTAAACATACTTTATTCTATCTGTTCACGAGCTTTAACATAAAAACTGTTATTATCTGCCTGCCACAATAATTTTCAACCACGAGCTATTTATGAATGGAAAGTCCCGACTAAATTGAAAGCTTGGCAGTCGACCTTGCATTGTAAGGCTTTGTAACTACTAAAATCTATGAAACCAGAAGGTACGTTATAGGCCGGTAGTCAATCAATGGGTTCTTGAATATCTTCGACTATTTCATTGTCCTCAAACTCATTTTACAAGTCTTCATCTGTGCTGTCGCCCTGGTAAGTAAATACGTCCGTGACAGTCACGACACCACTTCACATAACGTAGAATAGATATATCTTTAGTAAGAGTCTAATAAACATATAGACTGTATCTATAAGAACTGCATGCCAACACTACATGCAGGTGCCATGGAGTTTTAAAGACTGTTGGCGGTTTCGATGCAGTTATACTAGCTGCATCTGCAGCAAAAATTGCTTCCAAACTGCAGTTTTCCATCTGCCGTGTCTGATACATAATTATTTTAAATAGTAATTTTGTTTATTATATACCTAGTCAAAGGGAATCGGGACATAACTGTATTCTTAGACGAAGTACTAGGCTGACATAAATCTATGGATAGTGAGGTATAAAATCCCTCGCATTGCTTGAGAGTAGTAAAATTGAGTTTATATAGTTGTTCCAGTCCATGCATATGAAAGTACTAGGACCACATAAACAGATAGATATGTTTGCTTTGAAAAGTGGTAAGTCGGTGATTTAACACATCACGTTTTCGAATTTTAAGGTTGGCGTCATCATACTTATTTATCGATATGTTAAATATAAAATATGTTTTCATTACTTTGGAGCTCACAGAGATTTCAATTTTGAATAAATAATTGGACGTTTAAATGTCATGAAAGACACCTAGGTACCTGTTATATTTTTTCAAAAAGTATCATTTTCATTTCCTACTCTTGGTGTGCAATTTTAATGGAAACTGGCGATTTTATTCCGGTTTTGATTACCAAAGTTCACCTGTGTGTAAAAATAAACTGTTCTTGGTAGTTGAATCATTTGATTGACCTAGACATCACAATAATTTAAGACAAGTCTAGGAACAATAGCCAGTCACGGCTACCCACGATCGTCTAATCCGTGTCATGTAATAACCGTCGATCTCAACAGGCGTGTCCAATGGTATCAGCCTTCCAGCCAGGCACACAGACATGCGCAGGTACAGACGTATCATTAGGTTAGTTTTTGTGACTCTGGCTGGTTCTAGAATGCGGTGTTATGTTTGCGTGTGTTATTAGATGTTGCTCGAGTCGAATTTAACAGGAGTAGGTAATTAAACGATCTGAGGTCTAAAATGAAATATATATATTCAAACTTCAATGAAAATCTGCCAATTGTAAAGGGAAAAGTTACAGTTAAGCTCACAAAATGCCCGCCCTTCTTTAACTCCGAGCTTAGAAATGAAGAGGCGCAAAAAACCTCGAGACATTCTTAATTATGCTTAATTTAACGGACTTAAAAACTAGGGTCTATTTTCTGCCTCTGTTGTTATTTTTATTAATAAAAAGAGTTTTTTAAATTGATTAAGCACGCGACTTTCAGAATTGTCGAAACAATACTAAGTAATGATTTATCCACTATCGTCTTTAATCTAATTTCTTCACATAATTGCCGCCATATTAATGCTGGCCGAGGTCGGTCTTTAGATGGGTTGCCACGGTCGTCTTTCATATCGAGATACCTTCGTGACTCGAAAAACACGTTAAACCGTTGATCCCGGCTGTCATTTGTAGATCTTTGACTATCTTTATGGTGTCAGAAGCCAGGAAGTTTAACCCCAGTCTTGCTGAGGGGTACTGTGTTATCCAGTTACTGGGTTAGGTGTAGACTACTGCCTACCTAGGACCTTACTGTCTGTCTATACAGACGCTCCATGTAAAATAACATTCGGTTAGACTGGAAGCCGACCCCAACTTATTTATCGATTTAATTTCGATTTTTTTTTGCTTTTGTAATAAAAAATAGTAACAAAAAAGGTTTAAAGCTGGAACGTTTGTTACCGTGGCCCTGGTATAACGATAAAACACAGTTCGGTTTTAGCCACTAAAAGTCTGACACGCCCTCTCGTTTTACCCTAGAACGCAGGAATTTGATTTCTCACCACAAAAAACTAAACCCTTTGAAAATCATGCATCGTAATTACCTGTGATTTATTACATTTCTGGTGCAATGTTTAGCTACTTATAGAAAAAGTCTAGACTGCCTCGGTTTCCTATATGATTAGCTTTTAGTGCCGGCGCGGCGGCGGCACGTCGCGGCGGCAGTGTAACGCGAGGTGTCTGTATCAGGCCGCGTGTCATTATGTAAGCCGTACTCACTGAGTGCCGCGTGGTATAAGTGAACACTACAGAGCGGGAAGTTGTTGCAATTCAAGTGCAGTTTAATTACAAGCTGTTCTGAATAGTTGAAGAGTCGTTTAGTCAAGGAGCAAACTGAAGATGTTGAATGGTTGTTACAGTAGTTTGAATGTTAAAAGCACTGATCATTTAGTAAAAATATGACCTTTCTGAATTAGTTCACAGAAAGAGATATGACGTCAGATTTTTCAAAGCGGATTAATAAATTATTAGGTTTATTTTTTGTTATATCAGTAGGTTTCTATCTACATAAGTGATTTTATGAACTTATGTACCTAGTACTTGATTCTATGATAAATTAATAAATAATACAGCTCGAATTCGACTCTCCTTAAAATAACCATCATATCTGATACCTAAATTATTGGCAAATAAATGATTTCTATCTTTATTTTAGGTTTTCAAAAAGCTTCTCTCTTGCACCGCTTCTAAATTAGCTCTGAATTCATCCGATATCAAAAACGAACATAAATCAAACCAAAACTGACAGTATCGTTCAGCTAATCCTCTCCTGCTGTTTTTGTGGCCACACCGTCTCTCTGTGGCCCGACGGCTAATGCAAAACTTATTGCTCTTATAAAGCTAATTAGCATTGAATATATTACTCGAAAGCGCGGTTCTATAATGATAACGCAATTTTAATAATTATATTATTTACTATTATTTCTTCGGAATGCTAATAAAGTAGGTTGATTTAGTTAAAGTGAGGTCGCGTTAAACAATTTACTATTATCGCATATTATTTACATAGTAAGTTTTATGATCGTATGTATCGGATATAGCGAGTAAATGTTATCATTTATTTCGTCCATAACTCGGCTGTTAGTGGCCACTTGTCGAATACATAATAGTAAATGTCTACTAAGTCTATACGGCGCATGTCATTACAGAGAATTAACTTGGGGAATTAATACGAGTCATATAAATATGTCGCGCGGTGAATGGGACGCCGTGGCCCGTGCCGGTGAATCTTCGTACGTGTTTCATGCTTCATACATACGAGGACAGGACGAGGGGGGTAATTAAATCTGTATGTTTGCGTAGTGGACAGAGGTTTAATAAGAGTGGAAGCTTATAATCATTCTGATGATCCAAATCTGCCCATTCTAAGTATGGGCTGGCCTTCCAGTCTCACCCGGTGCTGCTAAGTACCTGTATTTAATTCTACATAGAATGACTGTCTATCTGGCTTCCACAACCCAGTAACTGTGTAACACAATACCCCTTGACAAGACTGGTGTCAGATTTCCTGGTTTCCTACTATCCGTTGCGACTGTCACAGATCTATAAATGCCAGCCGGGACCAAACGCTTTAACGAGTCACGGATGAATCCCAATATGGTATGGTAAGGTGGTCCACTATTAGCAAGCGTTGCTTAACCTTGGAGATGGACTCATTCATGTTGTTTTAACTGCGAACTCTTCAATAATTCTGACGTTTATCATGTGTTTATTACAGTCGGTGTGTTTATTACAGTGTGGTGGTTGTGTTGATTAACGCTGCTGTTTTCTGATTGTCGATGTGTTTCGAGAAGAAGCAAACCCAGCGGTGAAGTCTCCTGGGCTGAAGGATTGTTCGAAAGAGTCACTGCGGCCCGGGATCGCTAAGAGCAACTGAACGAACACGGGTGGGTTTTAGCCAGTCTGACTCTCCATCTCGCTCCACTTGGAGCGTGAGGAGTTGTTTAATGATTTGACATTAAAAATAGAGTGCATATCATAGACATAACAATAATAGGTTTATTTCTTTGAAAATTTTCCGATCGGCAGTTGTTTTGAGAAAATCATTCAAAATTTTGTGTTTAATTTGCAGTTTGTCTGTTATTTTAAAAGACTCACTTGACTCTCGAAAAAACACATCATTTCGCACTCAGTTGCCGCGCCCTGTCGCCGCATGAATACTTAGCTTTAGGCTACAAGATCATCTCCATGTGATAATTACGGACAAACAGCCGCAAGCCTTATAAAGATATCTCTATTAATAACTTCGCCGGCTGCAGTTAGTAAATGGCGCAAAAACTGAGACTGGACGCGACAATCTTACTGAAAATATTACATATCGGTGAGAACGGCCAAGTTCTTAAAAAAAGATATTTAGGATTAAAAAACTGTAGTATGAAAAATCTGAAAGATTTCTTTGAACTTCATAAATATCAGTTTTATACATCAAACCTTAACTTTGGGCGACTCATTAACCCAAAGTAGCTGCTAGGAAACTCGGCGTTCTTGCAAAGGTCCGGTGGTAAGTACTTCACACCGGGACAGCTTCTAATGTTATACAAAACACAGGTCCGATCGTGTATGGAGTACTGCAGCTACTTAAGCGCTGGTGCTTCAAAATGCCATCTAGCAGGTTTGGATTCAATAGAAAGGCGTGCGAAGAGGTTAATTGGTGATCCAGATTGGGTAACACCAGTCTACAAAGCCTGGAGCACAGGCGTAGGGTAGCCAGCCTTTCGGTGTTTTACAGGATGCATTTGAGAGAGTGTGAGCCGGGAATTACACGACTTGATTCCGTTATCACCGTAGTACGGTCCGGACTAAGCGTTTCGCCTCGTCGTTTATACTGCGTACATCGAAGGACTAGAACAATTTACCTGCAATGGTCTTCTAGTCCGATTATTATGTAGGTGTCTTCAAGGCTAGAGTCAATTATAGGGCCTTAATAAACTAGTAACATTCACTATTATCGATTGCATCGCTGCTTACCATCAGGTGGGATCGCAGTCCAGCACTAGTTTATACCATTTAAAAAAATACATACCTACTGTCCTTATCGCAAGGCATTGGGTTTTATCCAAGCAGAGTATCTCCGTGACAGCCAGGTCTGGATGTGTACCATGTTTATGATAAAAGCTTCACCCCCTTTAAAGAGGTTTCTTAACTGGGTAACTCTTAGATCTTCGAAGAATAACTTGGCTATCCTCTGCAGTGCTCACAGATCCAGTTCTATGATACACGACACTTCGTATGATTTATTTCAGTGCAATCGCGATTCGAAGAAAAACATGAAATGTCAGGTTATATTGAGAGCATCATCACTTGTATGTGACAGAGTGTTCTACACGCGGTAGTATTAAACAGAATAGTTAGGAATAGTCTGGTATCACTGTATAATCACAGAGTTTGCGATGATTACATTCGGTGCCATACAAAACAAGTCTCGAATAATCTACAGTAATATTATAAAGAGGTAGGTTTGTTTGTTTGCGTAGTAATCTTTGGAACTACTGAACAACCAGTAGGCACGAGTCATTGTGTCGTATATATTTGTAGGAAAACTGAAGTTTTCCTCTTTCCTTCCACTATTTAGCCAGAGTGTTGTGTTATTTATAATACAACTAGTGACACGCCCCGGTTTCAGATTGGCTGTAAATGATTATTTACACAAACCTATCTCATTAATAGATCTTCCTGTTAGTAATACCGTACTAAAATTAATTACGTGGTTTATACAAAGCAAGCGGGGAAATGCATCGACTTTCTTCGTTTATTCCTCTTTCTCTTAGTGTAAATCGCATCAAAGTCAAGCATTGTTAGCGGATAAACAGACGTGACACGAAAAACGACTTTGTTTTATAATATGTCAAGATTGAACACAGACTTTATTTACGAGCCAGTTTAAGATATCTAATAGATCTCAAATCAAAAGGTATTTTAATCGCGAACGATATCACTCTTACGAAATTCAATTAGCGTTTACACTGACACTGAAAAATTATTTTCAATATATCGACGTAGGAAAACGTATTTGCTGTAAGCCTCAAAAAATCGAAATTACGTTTTTTACATCATTTTTATCAGATAAAAATACTGCGTCGATTGGTCTGGGTCTCATATTTTTACGACGAAAAAAATATCACTTACGTCGTAAGTTTTTTGAACAATATTAGTGCCTTTTTTGTCGTAAGTCTACCAAAATCGAGTATTTTTGGTGCATTTGTTGCTTACACCATTCTTGCCGTCAGCAAATCTTTTAAACAGAGGCTTACGCTATTTTGGCAGGATAAGTTTTTTTGAATGCCAACACTTACATCATTTTAGTGGTTTATCTATTAGACGACAGAGATATTTACTACTTTTATCAGTAAGTATTTCATAACTAATAGTCAGTTACTACAAATAAACAGCATTTATTTTTCAAACAATTCAAAATAACACATTTTTGACGGAAATTAAATCGCAATTACGTTATACTTACAACGTTTTAATTGGAATAAATACTTGTCAACGAATACTGATACGCTATTGGTTGCAACCCAGTGTTCGCTGCACCGCCATGTTTACATCAAGTCACAGCCCGCATTCGGTCCACGCGCGTCATTAGATACTGTTGTTTGTTGCAATCTGTGCTGGTTTTAGCGGTTATTGTGTATTAGTTAGTGATTTATAGTACAAGGTATGTATAATTTGTGTTCCTATAAATTATTAGTAATTTTAATACGTATTATTAGAGCATTTATTCAAAATTTAAAGTTTCGTTATTAGGTACCTATTGGTATTTGGTTTAATTTAATGTACCTATGAAAGAGAAACACGAATACACAATGCCATATTATTTAATTTCTTTTGTAGTATTTTTTTTTGTCGTTAGTGTTTTTGATTGATATACCTTAGACAGTTAGACGTGAAGTCTTGATATTGAAATAATAATGACCAACGTTACACCAAAATTATTTTAAGTTGGTAGGTAGTATTATTTATTATTAGGGTAATGCAAGGGTGCACTATCGGGGTTATCGATTGTTGTCTGACGACCAAATAAGTTATTGTACTTGTAATTATTGGTGATTTTTATTGCCCAGGAGTGGGATGAATATGGGTCGATTATGTTGTTAATGTCAATTATACTGTACCTTTCCTGTGGACCACCCGGAGGACACGGTGGAACACACGGTAGAGGTGTGCCCCGCTTGGGCAGAGTATCGCCGTGTCCTGGTGGGGGCGATTGGCGGCGGCAATCTCTCACGCCGCGCCTTTGTTCAAACCATGGTCCGGAGCGAGGAGGGGTGGCAGGCGGCCGTCCAGGAAGCCGACCGCATAAGGCAATGGCGCTTATGCCTCAGCCGCCACCGTTGCCGCCGCCGGGATTCCGATCCCGATTGCCGATGCCACCGTAGGCGCGGTCTTGCGGACGGTGAGCAATAGGTAGCTCACTGTCCGACCGTCCGGTAACTGTACGGACAGAACCCAAGTCGTCGACGGCGCGCACTATTTCCGCGAACCTTAGAGAGTTGTCAGCAGCCCAGCAAGGTCGAAGCCTACAAAGGTCAGGGGTTGATTTCTGAAAAGGAAAGCACGGCCCCGGTATGAAAGGCAACGAAGGAACGGGGTTGGTTTTTCGCTCAAGGACGGAGCATGTCATCTCGATGGGTTTTGGCCACCGACAAAAAAAACCTGTACCTTTCCTATAATTTTGTTTAATAATTTTTCCTATACGTATGAAAATTTTCTTAATTGATATTATTATGATCAGTCTTCATCTACAATTACAGTTCATTGTCTAATTAGTAGGTTCAAGGTCTATAAAATGGGAAAAAGTATTGTAATTTTTCAATTATATTTAATAATGTTTTTGCAGGCGAGATGGCGAAGCGAAGACAGTGGATAGATGAGCTAAAATCCAAAAATGATGACTTGGAAAAGAAAAAGCCAAAAATTCAGATTTTGAGTGAAATTATTTACAAACAAGGTACACAAATCAAAACTTGCACTCACACTGAGGGTGTAAGCGTCCCAGTATTATCATCTACACCAGATAGTAATAAAAGGTCATTTTATGAAAAACTAACTCCTACATTTCGTAGTCCAAACACTTACTTATCTTCAAGCTACTAAAGAAGTTATGAAGCAAATGACACCGTGCAAAATAGACAATTGCGAATCTTTTAATTACTCGCCATCACACTTTGACCATTCATCCTATATGGTGACTGTAACTGTTGATCGTGAACAAGATATATCATTAGATAGAAATGGTCACTTACTTGACGATGACAACGCGCCAGATTATTCAAAAGCTGACATATTGAGTGTCCTTCAAAGAACGCCAGATAATGTTGACGATATACCTGTGTGTAATGATTTACCTGATGCTCACTACCACCACGCTGTGAGCGACCCCAAAAGCGCGCCGTGTTATGCAGACACTGTACCTGTTAATACTTTACCTGATCTTCACTGCCGCGCTGTAAGCGTCCCCCGAAGCACGCCGTTTGATGCTGACACTGTACCTGTTAATACTTTACCTGATCTTCACTGCCGCACTGTAAGCGTCCCCCGAAGCACGCCGTTTGATGCTGACACTGTACCTGTTAATACCTTACCTGATCTTCACTGCCGCACTGTAAGCGTCCCCCGAAGCACGCCGTTTGATGCTGACACTGTACCTGTTAATACTTTACCTCATCTTCACTGCCACACTGTAAGCGTCCCCCGAAGCACACCGTTTGATGCTGACACTGTACCTGTTAATACTTTACCTGATCTTCACTGCCGCACTGTAAGCGTCCCCCGAAGCACGCCGTTTGATGCTGACACTGTACCTGTTAATACCTTACCTGATCTTCACCGCCGCCGCGCTGTGAGTGTCCCCCGAAGCACGTCGTGTGATGTCGACCCTGTATATATTAATACTTTAACTGATCTTCACCAACGCCGCGCCGTGAGTGTCCCCCGAAGCGTACTGTTGGATGCTAATGCTGCAGATGTTGATGATTTAGTCCCCCAAAGCACGTCATATGATACTGATGGTAATAGCTGTCCTGGTTATTCGAATAAAGACATTTGTCACAATTACAAGAGCCGAGAAAGGAGCCACTCAAAATATTATGATTCTCCAGTACCTGGAACTAGTAACTCATATCTGCAACATCAGATCACGACACAAAACACTATTCATGCAAAAGATCTAACGTATCCTGACAACAGTGGAAAAATTGAACAATCACAACTTCGAAAATCAAAACGCAAATTAAATTTTAATATATCTTACCTAGATTTTGTAGATGAAGAAGATTCCGCAGATACTATTTTACTAAATGAAGCATATCCATCTGAAGATTCTGACAGTTGGGATGAATTGAATGATGAGTCTAGTGAAGCAGAAGAGAAAACTAAAGTGAAAAAGAACAAAAATAAGAAAAGACTGAAGAAGAAAAACACAGAAAATGTATCTGAGACTATAAATATTGAAAAAGGTAAAACAAAGAAACAAATTAAATTACGCAACTATAAAAATAAACTGAAAGGCGAAAGCTACACCAACGCAAAGGGAAAAATCATAGAAGAAAAAAAATGAAGGAAAATCCTTGTGTTGGAAAGGCATGCCAAAATAATTGTTCTGAAATTAGTGAAGAACGCCGTAGTGCTTTATTTACATATTTTTGGGGGCTTGAGAGTCAGCAAAGACGCAGAGACTGGGTTGCTCAAGCGACAGTAAAAAGAAGTGTTAGACGCAGTAAGTTCGATTCGCCAGCTACTTCTAGACGCTGCGTGACATACAGTTATTACATAAATGAAGGTGAGTCGAGGAGACAAGTTTGTCAACAATTTTTGATTGCAACTCTTAATGTCTCACAAAGATTTATTCTATATACAGCCGAAAATTCGTCAGATGAAGGCTTTGCAGAACTTGACCAACGAGGCAAACACACTTCACATAATAAAACTCCTGCAGAAGTTATTGAGTTTGCCAAAGCTTTTATTTATAGCTTGCCTTTGTTGCCTTCTCACTATTGTAGAAAGGATAGTAAACGGTTATACTTACCAGAGGAATTAAAAAACATTACAAACTTGTACTCCATTTATGCTGAGAAGTGTAGAGAAGATGATCAGAAACCTATGTCACTTAAAGTGTTTTCGGCATACTTTAAAAATAACTTTAATATTGCATTCCACATACCCAAAAAAGACAAATGTTCAATATGTTCTTATAAATCATATGATGTACTTACAGAAGAAGAGATGGATAAAATAAACAAACACTTAAAAGACAAAGATGATTCTCAAAAAAGATTCCTGTTTCACCAAAATTTAGATGAAAAAGACAGAAGCATTGTTTGCGCAAGTTTTGACCTACAAAAAGTATTGAACACTCCACATGGTACAAATAATATGTCTTTATACTATTCACGCAAAATTGCCGTTTATAATTTCACAATTTATGAGAGTGGAACCCGAAATGGTTTTTGCAATGTTTGGACAGAAACCGATGCTCACAGAGGAGCAAACGAGATATCAAGTTGTTTGTTCAATTATATTACAAATAACATTGACAAAAGAGGCAACATAAGGACATTACTACTCTATTGCGACTCTTGTTTTGGCCAAAACAAGAATAAAATCGTACTAGCCATGTTACGTTATGCACTGTCTAAATGCGAAAACTTAGAGGTCATTCAAATAAATTATCTAACCCCAGGTCATACGTACATGCCAGTGGATAGTATGCATGCAACTATAGAGCGTGCGGTTAGAAAATCAACTGTGTGGGCACCTTCTCAGTGGCCGACGATCATGGAAATTGCTAGAAAAAACCCGTTTCCCTATGAAGTTCATGTACGAGATGGAAACTTTTTCATGGGTTTTAATGACATCGTTAATAAATTATTTAAAAAGAATTTAAATCTGCATATTTCTACGATAAGTGTTGTAGTTTTCAAAAAGAAAAAGCCAAACGTGATGTTTATCAAAAGATCTATGGCAGCTGATGCTGAATGTTTCGAAATTCCATTGGGAGATATGGGTAACACCAAACTGAAGGAAAATTTATATAAGGTGAAATTACCGATTTCTTCCCAAAAATATAAGGATCTGAAAAATCTTGTTTTAAAAAAAATAATTCCATCTAACTACGCAAAAGAATTTCTGGACCTAGAACATAATAATAAAACAGTGGACCGCTTGCCAGATACTGATGAAGAGGATTGAAGATCGACCTTTTTTCTATTTCTGTTTTTTTTTTTATTTTGATCTCAAGTACCTACCTACTAGATGTTTTTTCTTATTAATAATTTGGTTGATTTCTACTTATAATTTGATTTTATTGACTCGTTATACTAATAAGGTTTGTAACACAAAGCAGTGTTTATTATAATTATGTTTTGAAAGTACAAATTAAATAAATACAGCTAACTAACTGCCTTTTATTCGTAAAACATTTTTCCCACTCTATTCAGTTAAATCAATAACATCAATGCAAGATAATTCTTCACTATGGCTTACGTCTTTATAGCTTTAATTAAAAAAATAAGTATGTCATTTACATCATTTTATAGTTATTAACATAATTTAAATATTTTGTTGCCATAGAAAATTCCCTAAGGTTACAGCGTTTTAGAGATCTGTAAAAAATAATATGTTTGTTGTAAGCCACAAAAACACTGGTAATAATTGAGTTAGAGAGATATCTTTATAGCCAACATGTAATATGAAGAAAAATAAAAATACGTTTTTAAAATCATGTTTCTACGATGTATAGTCTATGAGTAATGATTTTTTTTCTAATTTCAAAAAAGTTTTTTGGCTCTGGTGAACATTTCATGTTTTGAGGCTTACAGCAAATACGTTTTCCTACGTCGATATGTACTTGCTACTGCTTTTAGGCACGCAATTTACTAGTGCGGAAAAGTACGCCATCCGCAGCCACTCTTAGTCGCCGGTCAACATCCGTTTATTTATTTCTGTGTAAATGTAAGGAAAAACGTAGTTTGATACACGTGGAAATTTGTCACTGTAGCACTTGGTTCCATAATATCCTCGCCTACGGCTTGGGCGAATACCACGACGGTCGTGATGACAAACTTTCTCCACTTGTATAGAAATGTACTATTTATTTTTAAATAAATTGCGCCGCGCAGCTACAAGCTCATTACAACGCTTTAGGTATAACCCCTAACTAAAAGCTAATTTACTATAATATCGCACTTGTAGCGCCACTAATTGACCTAATAACAACATACTTTATTGCAGCCGTTACATCGACGAGACTCGTGTCTTTGTAACGTCTCTTTTGAAACCGGCCTACTAGGTTTAAGGTATAATTTTCATGCCACTGTGTGATAAATATTTTGCGGGGCAGTCGCTGATGATCAACGTGCCTTAGGCCAAATAGTGAGGTCTATGGACTATTCTATGAAACAGAGGTTTTAACTGAACAAATGGTGAGCAGATACTATCATCATCTGACTAACCACAAGCTTAATTTTCTCTTTTTTTTTCATGGAGTTGCCTCATGCAATGACTCTTGTGTCGTGGTTGCGTTCACAAACGACTAAACTCACATAGATAAAGACACCCAGATCCGGAGCAACCATCTGTAGGCCATACATACGAGTATATTTGTTCCGCGCGGGAATTGAACCTGCGACACGTTAGTGACTGCTTATCTGACCTCCATAACCCAATTACAGAGTAGCACGATACACGATTAGTTAAAATGGCAGTCAGAGTTAATTCGGTTGTAACTTCTGTTCATTATTTCAGCAGAAAGACGTCTACGTTGGACATAGACCTCCCCCAAGTGTCACCATAACGAACGGTCCTGTACATCTCGTATCCATCGGATACCCGCAACCCTCACCGGGTCATCGGTCTGCCTTGTGGGAGGCTTTCCAACGCTGCGTCTTCCGGTACGTGAACGGTTCTGTGCATCTTGCATCCATCAAATTCCCGCGACTCTTACCAGGTCATGTGTTCGCCTTGTGATAGCCCTTCGAACGCTGCGTCTTCCGGTACGCAGTAACCACTTCAGAACCTTTCAGGCCCATCGACCTTAAGTTCTGCAAGCAATGTGCTCTGCTCACACACACTTAAGTTAAGACGACACGCCACGTGACTTCTGTTAGAGACCTATAAATAACAACTGAGATCAACAGTTACCAAAAACCTCTCAACAGAATAAAACTTTTATTTCACTGTTAAATAAATACTTGGTTGGAACACATCCAGTGTTCCAACCTTGACCTTGTCTCACAAAGGTGACTGCACTCGCTCGAGAACAGCCGATGTTCTGTGACTACATTTTTTTGCAGATTTGCTAACGGTAACATAAACACGCTGACATGTGAGTCTGCCTAGTCCTTAAGTTCAATGGGAAAAGCTAGCTCGCAGCGCGAAAAGAAACACGCAAATTGTATTCGCGAGAAATTACACAACTACGGATATTTTATACTCCCACCAACTGTTCTACTTGTATAATAATAATTTATTGGAACAATAAACACGTATAAGAAATTGTATGTGTTCGTTAACAACTGCATCACTACTTATCATCAGGTGGGATCGCAGTCAAGCACTAGTTTAAAACAATAAAAAAAAAACTACGACTCTGCTATCTGTACTTACAACAATTTTTACAACTTCTATGACTTATCGTTTTTATATTCTCATGATCTGCGAAAACCTTTTTACTGAATTTTTTTTGAGTATGAAATCTTCTGAAGACTTCTGAAGTTCTAGAGTGAAGTGGAAGAGAGTGTCAGACTTTTACTGACTAAAACCATACTTATGGTCCTTCAGTTACCCTTGCGTTGTAGGACCGCGGGCAACCTTTTAGAAGTCGACCCATGGCCCCAGTAGACTTCGAATCTGCTAGGTATACCTCCACCGTATGCTCATCCGTATTCTCCGGGTAGTCCACACAATGGTGACAGCCGGGTGTTTCTTCCGCCTGAATCCGGAACAGGAACCTCCCGAACTTACCATGTCCGGTGAGTACCTCCGTCATGTGGAAGGTGTGGACGCCGTGACGTCTCTTCTATCACTCCTCAAAGAGGGGGATTTACCTCCATAACTGTGTCGTGCCAAGACTTTACTCTGCTGAATAAACCCAAAAAGGTGTTTTTCTTCAAGACACAGGAAAAATTGTCAAGCGGTTAGATTTCACAACGCGGGCTTACTGTAAGAACGATTATAGATCGATGCAGTTATGAATTTCAATTGATGTCTCATAGATTTCACGCTAATCTCGACTGGAATCTAGTTTCAAATTGATATTCACATTACTGAGCATGATGCTAGCTAAATGGCCATAATATTCATTGATAAAGTGGAGGTCTAAAATAATCTTGTGCTGTCGTTTATATAAACTATGAAATATTTTCAAAAACATATAACGTAACGAATTTTGACAGTTCCTTAAAATACCTCCAAAGGAAGAATCTGTAAAACTATCATGCGCACGTGACTGGCAGCTAGACAAAGATCATTAAACCAATTCAATATAGGCAATTAAGTTTTTTCTCTAATAATAGATAAATCTTCTCCGAACTAAAACAAATTACAACTCTATCGCTCAACTGTAAGCAAAGGCAGTAATAAACTTGTCAAAATCCGAACCACATCCGATGAATTCGAATAAAAGATAGCAATTACGTGTCTATGGCTCTTAGAAAAAAATACACAGACTTTATGGATCTGTCAGGTGTTTGAATTAGTTAGTTATTAAATTAATAAATCTGTGATAGACGAGTATCAGCAAGCCCAGGCCGCAGCAAGATAACGAGCAGCCGTAAAAACTAATAAATAATAATGTACCTGCGAGAACTTGACTGACACACTATCATTACTAGTTTTTGGATTGAGTCTGTAGATGCATGGCATTCATAATTACATAACTACCTATAGTTAATTTATAAAATATGAGTCTATATATTTATTTAGGTACTCATGACATTTCTTTGAAGATTTAGTTAAATGTATTTAATAATTTGTAGTGCAAGTGACCTACAAATTATTAAATACATTTAACTCTCAACGAATTTAATACATAATTCTGCCTCTGTAACAAAGCGATGATTTAAATTAATTTAGCGTTCAATGCATTTAGTGATTTGTGATTGCTATTAAATCAAATGATATTTGAAATTTATTCAGCGAGTCAAATCATGCAGGTAGTATTTATTTCAGTATTTATAAATATAATAATATCATTTTAGTAAGTTTTGAAATGAAATGTTAAAGACAGTTTGGCTCTTCTGCAGAAGCCATTAATTCTACCTATGAACTATTAAAATACTGAAGGTTATGGTCTATGTGTCATGTTTAGTGCCAATTCTAGGACTTTAACTATTTTATTGGTTTTTAACTGGTCGTATTATTAATGGGTGAATTGTCAAGGTTTGGACGAGACTGGTTAGGAGTTAATATATTGGTTTGTTCGTAATATAAATAACTAAAGTATATTTAACCGGTGGGCTACTATTTTTTATATGTTTATATGTTTCTTTATTTTTATTTATTTTTTTATTTAATAATAACAACTTCATCGCCGTATCTCTACGTTGACTTCGTGGCGGGGCTTTCAAACTCCGTGGTATACCTCTCTACTCCTTAAGCACCTCAGGATAGGTTGCTCTCTTGTTGCTACGTCACTTCGTGCTAGCGACCGTTTTTGGGGACCCATTTATTGAGCGTGCTGGTCACCCGCTGCCTTTTTATCGATGGAAATTAATAACATTGTTCAGGCAGGGGTCATAGTCTTAATATAGTTCTTGGTAACCAGTCCACTTAAGACTCCAAAAACCATAGCCCTATATCTTAGTTGGGTTGGTTAGGGGGTGGTCCTTGGATGCACTTACATTGCGCGTACGGGGATAATCACCGGTTGGTACCATGTTCCATTAAAATCGTCTAAGGGGCCTCTGCGAGTTGGTTTTGACTCCTCATATGCCTTCTAAAGGTCCAGGACTCCCAGGGTTCTGAGATATATTACCCATAATAATAATACGTAATGAAAACGTTTATTTATTGAAAATTATGTGAATTCGATATGGTTCTGAAGTGGCAATATTATTATTATTTATTTAGACTTCATTCCCAGAAAGGTGAAAAGGAGGTGAGTCGGAATTAATGCTTTAAGCAATCTCTACCATTCAACCAATGTTTGCCCTACTGGTCTCGCAGTTGCAAGCTGACTGGCGGGCAAAAAGTGATATTTGGTTATTGTTTTAGGAATTTCCCAGTGGCTGTCCCGAGTCTGGAAGGTAGTGGTATGTTATCCCAGTGCCTAGGAAAGTACGTAACGCCTTTGATCGTTGGTCTGTTCTCTCCTCAGAAGTGTCCGATTACCGTCTCATTGGGCTATGAGAGTAAAGGAACAGAAAATTCTTCTGTGTTTGCGCATACACTTGTGCGCTAGAATATCTCCAACGTACTAGGCTAATCTCCATTGAGATTGATCACTGCATGTGTAAAAAGATAACATGGCAAGTGCATAGATGATTCGCCTACTGAAAGTAGCGTTGGGATCCTTGGGAGGCCTACAACAAGAACACTGGATGCCAGAAGCATAGAACCAGTCAGTGTTGTGATGCTTGGGGAAGGCCTACATCTACATATATCTAGGATGTGTCTTTCTTTTGAATGATGAAATAGATTAGCACACTCTAAAATTTAGAGTCTAAATTATCCCTTAACTCTTGACTACCGTGAGAATTCCCTAATAAGCCTCCCCACTTGACCAAACAAGCTGTGATTGACAACTCATTTATTATTATTTTCTTTAACATGTCATCGTTTATACTACTTGAATTAACAAATGTCAACATCGCTGTTCTCATATCATATTTGACATGTATGTCATATCATTTTGTAGATATTTTTTGTGTGAATATTATTTCTTGTGATGAAGCCAATGTGTCAGTGTGTGTTACTGTTAATGTCACCGTTAGCGCAACAACGTTTTGGTATTGATTGTGTCGACCGCACTGTTGATCTTTTAGGCTGCTTACAAAGACGCGACTACACAGGTGCGGTTAGAAGCACATATTTGTTTTTTTTTTTTTGTTATTAAGTATTTATGTTTTTATGGTGTTGAGATTTTGGATATAATTGCTTGTTTTTAATTATATTAGGGTCATGTAAATATACCAGAAACTTTTAACAACGTCATCAAGACTGTCACTAGCAATATGCGGCGAACGTCGCGACGGTCTATAAAGGTGATGGCCGGTTAACTTGAATATCACACACAATATCTTGAAGGAAGACCATTGTCCAAAAATGTGTCACTACAGGCTACGTAACTATATATCGCACTAGAAAAGTATACAAGTAAAACGTATAAGTAGTACTTAACTAAAATTGATTGTCCCCAATTACTGAGTAAATTTCAGTTTAGGGCTCCTGCTAGACTCCCTCGTGCTCCTGTTACTTCTTTGTACCCTCCTCTTCGTAGAACAGTACTCGGCACAAGCTCAGTCGTCCCACGGCTTTGAAAACTGTTAAACAGCTGCAGCGATCTTGTCGTCGTGCATTTAGATTTATTCGGCAAGTTCCACAGAATTATTAGCAGCAATTTGTGAATTAATATTGTAAACATAATAATATATTTTGATCAATTTTAATTTGTATAGTGATTTTAATCTTTAATCTTGATTCAATTTTTAATGAATTTCCTTTCAGAATCAGACCCTTGGCCCCTAGTAGGCTTCTACCCTGATGGGCCCCTACAGTTGCTGACATCTCCTTGAGGCACGTGTGAAACAGTACGCGCCGTCGACGACTTGGGCTCGGGCCGGACGGTTACTGGTCGGTCCGGACGGCTACCCATTGCTCACCGTCCACAAGCCCGCGCCTACGGTGGCCGGAAATCGGGATCAGAATCCCGGTGGCGGTTGGGGCGTGAGGACCGTTGCCTCACGCGATCGGTCGCCTCCTTTGCTAGCATTACTGCTTCGCAGGCGACGGCCTGCCACTCCTCCTCGCTCCGGACCATGGCCTGTATCAAAGCCCGGCGCGAGAGATCACCGCCGCCGATCGCCCCCACGAGGACACGGCGTTGCTCTTCCCAAGCGGGGCACATCTCCACCGTGTGCTCCACCGTGTTCTCCGGGCGGTCCACGCAATGGTGACACCCGGGCGTTTCTTCCGCACGGATCCGGTGCAGGAACCTCCCGAACTTACCATGTCCGGTGAGGAAATGCGTCATGCGGAAGGTATGGACGCCGTGTTGCCTTTCCAGCCACTCCTCAAAGAGGGGACTTACCGCCATAATTATGGCGTGCCCAAATTACAATTTCAGTTGGATTTCTAGTTTAGTTATAATTTAAATATTTTATTTGTAATTTCAATTTTAATTTTAGTTCCTAATTGTTTTGCTTTTGTTTTAGTTTTGTTAATGTTATATTAAGTAGATACTCGTAGCATGTAGTTTCTACTTTTATGGGGCATGTGGTGCTAACCTATAAGAAATTGTAACACTAACCTAGATTGTAAATATACATATTTTTTTGGATGTTTCAGTGTATACGATTGTTGGTTGGCCAATAAAATAAATAAATAAATAAATTAACAATGCTTAAAATAACTATAGTAGACAATCCATTATTATTATTCTCAAGGAAAGAAAAGAGGAGGAGAGGAAGTGTGGAGAATAAGTGTAGAGTAATGGAATGGAATTCATTATTTTTATGGAATGGACTTGCTCTGCATTCAGAGCAAGATCATTCCGAATGCACATAAAATTCTTGAAATGGCGCTCCATTACAATTGCAATTATGCCTTTGTTTCTCATCATATACATTAAAGGACCTAAAAAGGAAGGTTGTGACACACAACCAGTCAGGAGTGAGTGATGGAACAACGCGAGCACATCGTTTGATGTACGAGTGACGTTTTTATAGAACCAAAGGTGTACTTATAGAATACCGTTGGTTAGCCCAGGCGTGAAGTTATGATACCAGCATAATTGTTACCATTATCACCAATATTTGTTTAACTCTTCTCAGTTTCCATTGCTAAATATCGATGTATTCTGAGCTTAGTTAATTTAACTAGTTCTTGTTAGTTTTCTAGCAGAAGCCACTCAATACGATAAGCGCAGCTCATTCATTAGCTTCAGCCGAGCCCTCCATCATGCTGGATATCGACAGATCTCTGAACTGGCACGACTTAACTAATCATTCAAGTCCCAATAGCTTCCACTCATTACAAATAAGTAGTTGGTCGTGTGGTGCTGGACTAGATTTATTGTTTAAGATAACATAAAATATGGTGTCTACTATTAATATATAAATAATTATATTTTATGGATAGAAACCCTGCGTTATTAAGTAGTAACCGTAAGAGTTTCTTGCACATTCTTCTCCATAGAGATCAACGCTTTGGAATGTGCAATTTGCATCATTTTTTCTGACTGACTGACTTCTTGACATTTCAAAAGTGCCTGTAAATGGTTTATTTGAAATAAATGCTTTTGAATCTTTGAATCTTAGTAGCTTGAAGTTTCTTGACTTCTTCTTTGTCGTGGTACTCTTTTCAGGTGAGTAGGTCATCATTGTGGTATCAATGAGTTCACCTGATGTAAGGACTGTAGCACTGGCTCCTGAGATCTTAAGAAAAAATCCGGAAAAAATATTTTAATGCTATAAATTTCCGGCACTTCTATTACATTGAATATCAAAAACTAACTTAAACAATAGCACTAGTTTCCTATCAAATTCAAATGCTGTTTTAAACGTGCACTAACCTTTAAAAGTGTATTCAACTGACCAGTCGGCTGCTATCAAGATACATTTTCCAGATATCACGCACCCAACACCAGATATATGGATATATAGGTATTATAAATTAATCCAGAGAGCCGGATCATAGAGATGTTTTGATAGCGATAAGGAATGTGTGAAGTTTAATATGTTCAAGATTCTCGTCCTGACAGTCCGATAGTACAGTACAATGCGTCAATTCCATATTATCTTCTTTAATACTTAATGTCATAAAGCTGACGAGATTGTTTGTTTGTTTGTTTGAAAGCGCTAATCTCAGAAATTACAGGTTCAAATTGAAAAAATATTTTAGTGTTAGATAGACCATTTATCCAGGATGGCTATATAAAACTACGACCAATAAGAGGGAAACAGTAACCAAAGATTGGGTGAAATCACGGCGGAAAACTAGTAGCTATTTACTCATATTTTAGATAATCTTTATTGCTGTCTATTCGTCTTCTATTGGTTTGCTAAACTTTATTTCAATTTGTTCAGCCATTAAAGTGTGATTTAGTAAAAAAATTCAAACTTACAAAAATGATTTAGTCGGAGTAGCGTCAAGCCGCGTCGTGACAGTGGCTGGTGAGTATGCAAGCAGCCTAAACAGTTTGATTCGATTATGACAAAGCGTCGCTGTCGATTTGTTTACGACGTAGTTTCTTATTATTTACGACACGATCTGCTCGACGTGCTCACTTCATTACAAAAAATAACAATTATGGAAGCCATTATACATCGAACTCGTTTCCGATGCCATTTTTGTGATAATAACGATTTTGAGCGGAACGCCGTTGGTTTTGATGCAATATATCTTATTTGTAATTATTTAAATTTTATTGGACCCTAATCCTACATTTGGACTGTCTGTGTAACGGTCATATTCAATATGGTATTGTATGGTATGGTACTGTAGTGGGTGGGGGTGATCCTATTCATGAATGAGATACAAGTCCAAACAGGAGGAGACAGCTGCTAAGCAATTCCAGTCTCAGTCTAAATAGATGACTTTTTTTTAAACATCATTTTAGAATTCTTGAGTCGATAACAAAAAGCCTTTCGCTGATAAATAGTTACACAATTGTTGAGTGACATCGATACACATTTCGTGGAGGGAGGGGGGCTCACGGGTCACACGACTCTGGGATCAGAGCTCTTTGCTCACCTGTCGTCATGATACTTCAAGTCCACCGATTAGTAAGTCCTAGTTGTACAAGCAGTTGATTTATGACAAGACTTGAACCGAGTTTTGTTCAGTTAATACAGTTTGACACGCACTTCATTAATTCATCGACCAATCAAATCAGCAGATTTACGTGTTTATGTCGTGAAAGCAGGGCCATTGCTACAGACACTTTCTTTGAGTATCTCCTCTAGAATCTGTGCCTCTACATACAAAGTTTATTTGGCCAACACTAACTTAGCTTTTGGCTCTCAGTAAGTAATACCCTATTATAACGGATAATAATTAATTTGCTGGAACTGGGACATTGACCTTGTGTGTACATTCGATAGCACTGCAGTTACTATTTATATCCCATATAACGTTGGGCACAGAGTAGATAGTAATACAGAGACTAAGCATTCAAGAGCGTTCACTTGCTGATGGCCGCATTGATCAAGCAAGTCACAGGTACTTAAAATTATTCGGATTTTTCATTTAGAACTTATTAACAGCTTAAAAAATATAATCGTCCAGGATTCTATTGGGTAAAGGAAATACTACTTAGTACTATTAAAATAATCAAATATATAAAAATCTCGTGTCACAGTACCTACCCTACGAGCCCCAACCTCTATTCTTTCTTTGTTAATTTACATGGCAGAACAACGTTTGCCTGGTCAGCTTGTTATATTATATACGACTAGCTTCTGCCCGCGGCTTCACTCGCGTGAATGTAGGTTTCTCCATACAAACTTTGGACCACCGCTTCATCCCCTTAGGGAGTGAATTTTGGAAAATCCTTCCTTAGTGCTCACCTACGTCATAAAAACAAACCTTGTGCAAAATTTCACTCTCCTAATCCCAGTAGTTTCGGCTGTGCGTTGATATGTCAGTCAGTCAGTTTCCCCTTTTATATATATAGATTTCGAAATTAATACTAGTGTCCGGAGCTTGGGTTCGCGTCAGGTTTACGGCAATATGTTGTTACGTGTTGATTTTAAACTTAATGTGACGAGTTATTTTAATCTTCCTTTTAAGGAATACATGCTTGATGACATACTCGTACCTATCATTAAACTCAACAGTCTTATAGTCGTTCGTTTCATATCTACGCCGCCAATGCCCCAGCAAAATTCGGTCTCTGTTGACTACCTACTCCTGCCATCTCAGTGCCCTTTCAGGCAAGTGCGTGAGATAGCGCGAAACCTCCTCGGTGCGTGTTTATTGTAATCTGAGCGTAGTATCATGGTAATGAGGCGGCTGTGAAATGGGCTGTGTGGTGTGCTGTGACCCCTTAATGTAGGTAACTGGTGAGCAGGTGCGAATAGCTGCTTACGAACACATTACCATAGGCACAGAGTATGTTAACACACTGAGCGTTAGAGAGAGAGTTTTGAGCTCAAACGTCTGATGTGCTGCTGAGGAGTTTGATGTTTCACTATTTCTCCCCAACTAGGAAGTGTTGACGGGGGCGCTTTCTGCAGGATTTTTAGGGTTCCGTACCTCAAAAAGGAAAAACGGAACCCTTATAGGATCACTTTGTTGTCCGTCTATCTGCCTGTAAAGACCCTTTATCTCGGGAACGCGTGAAGGTATCGAGTTGAAATTATAAACCATATACTCAGGTCTACGGTTCCCTGAAGCTGTAAAAAAATCAAACTTCTGAATTAACGAGAAAAAAAGATACGGCCGTTTATGTCGCAAAAAACGTATATTTCGACACTCTCAAGGGAATCAAAATTCATAGCGTAAGTACTTCCCGTTGACCTAGAATCCAGAAATTTGGCATGAAGCAAGGTCTCATAGCACAAATATAGGATTAAATCTGAAAACTTATTTTGTAGTTAAGTCACAAAAAAAACTTTTTTTGCGATTCGGAAAAATCTTCCTAACTCAATTTGGGAATTCAACTGTTTTCATTGGTAAGTTTGTACGAAACCATCAGTGCGCGAGTGCGACTCGCATTTGTCCGGTTTTTTAATGCAATTTTTGAAGTGATAAAAGTCTAATTTCAGTAAACGATTTGTCGTATTTATTTTGGAGAGGATCGAGTAACTAGGGTCATGCTCTACAAAAATGAAATTTTTCTAAATCTTGACTGACCTAGCCCAAGACTATCTATTAGATATTAATGTCAAACGACTTAATATGATTACGGGTCAAATCTTATGAGCTGTATTTTGCAAAGAATGGGCTCTTCCATTTATATCTGGTGTTTTAAAAGAAAACTGACAGGCGACGTCACTAGACAAAGAAGCAGCGTTGAAATGACATTCAAAAGCTAAAAAAATACTGTTAAACATCTTGAAAACATCAATAATGTCATGAATCACCTGCCTAGCCTTTTCAATTAAACATGACAAAAATGATACAATTATACTGAAGCTCGCTCACCGAATCGTCTATTTGGCAATGAGCGGAGATTATCCGCCACTCTATCACAATATTACTATAATCCGATTAGACACATCCGATTACCGATCACCCATATGTCATGCGGATTATATGCTTACTGCCATATTGGGGCATATTGGGAGATCATCGATTGATTCACTGACTTAAGAAGGAAACATAACTTTAAGAGTTCACGGTTGACTTTTGATAGCTTTTACACGCCAAAATATAGTTATGCTTAACATTGATTGCAAGACTTGCCAAAAAGGTAATTACATTAAAAAAATTATCTAATAATATTGTGGTAAGTTGCATTAAGCAATCAATTAGATTAAAGTACACGAACAATAAACAATAACAGCTCAATTATCGGGTTGCGATCCTCAGCATTAAGAAACAATTTAAAAGTGACGGACAACGCTCCGTAAAAAGCTACACACGAATCCTGCTAGATAGGATAGAGGCACAAGAAGGTTGGACCTGTTTATTGATGCCCTGAAAAACCTAAGAGGCCTTATCTGTTTTTGGAGAGAGGTGGGCTGGTTGGAATAAGCCCACCTAAGGTTGTGGCCGCTATGGCCCACGTACAATGGTTCACACAGGACTAAGTGCGGAAACCGTACATGAATAGATAGATAGATAGATAGATAGGTTGGACCTGTTGTGTCCCTATGTACGCTAGATAATTAAATATAAATAAATATCAGCTCACCCGCGCAGTACTCGTTCAGGAGACGACAATAAATATATACAGCTAATACTAATACACTACACTGTGTCTACATCTCTCATCCAACTCTCCTGTCGCAGTGGAAGATATTTCATTTAAAATAAGCAGCACCTTTATACTCTTCTATCTGTGTTTTTTCTTTTCCTCTTTAAGTGTTTGTGTATATAAATAAATAAATATTGTAACGATATAATGTTTAACACAGATAATATATATTTTATAATCCATTTATTAAGTTTCTGGTTGTAGATATACACAAACGGACCAATAGTTGCGAAATGGATTTTTCAATATTTTGTAAGAAGCATATAGAAAGAAAATGCGTTTGTTAACGCAGAATACAAAGCACATATCAAATTAAGTTTCAGATAATAAGATTAAATTTAAGAACGTAAAATAAACAAGAGTAGTAATCTTTAGGCGTTTTTCTAAACCAACTGTACACGAAAATGTCGCAATTCGGAGATGACCGCAGAATAACAATCACGTTATGTTAAAGTTTAGGCGCTCATTACCGAGCCGGCGCGCGGCGTGCGGTCACAACCTGCACATTAAGATATACATCATTTTTAGGGTTCTTACTATCTATTACTTAAAAGGAAAACGGATTTTTTGTAAGATCTCTTTTTGTACGTCTGTCATAGAGATCCACATAACGTAAGCATTTGAATTATGGCAAAATATTTCGGGTCTCGATGACGTACATACAGATCGACCGTCTAAGACCAAAGCATATTATTTTTATATTAGTTTAAGTTATTAATATTATTGTAAACCAAATAATGTGTCGATTTAGGTATCATTACATAGAGCTATCTACAAGAATCTTCGGTAAGTCCCCTCTTTGAGGAGTGGCTGGAAAGACCTCTCGGCGTCCTCACCTTTCATATGACTCAGGTTCTCACCGAACATGGTCTGTTCGGGAAGTTCCTGCATCGGATTCGTGCGGAAGTAATGCCCGGGTGTCACCACTGTGTGGATCGCCCGGAGGACACTGTGGAGCACACGGTAGAGGGCCTTGGTCCGAAGCGAGGAGGAGTGGCAGGCGGTCGTCTCCTTCTTCGAAGCAGTATTGTTAGCAAAGGAGGAGGGCGCACATGCACGCGCGAGGGAGTGGCTCTCACGCCCCAGCCGCCGGGATCCCGATCCCGATTTCCAGACGGCGAGCAATGGACAGCTCGCCGTCCGACCATTCGGTAACCGTCCGGATTGAGCCCAAGTCGTCGACGGCGCGTAGTGTTCCACGCGCGCCTCAAGGAGATGTCAGCAAACCGTAGGGGCCCAGCAGGGTCGAAGCCTACTGGGGCCAAGGGGCAGACCCTTCTAAAAGGAAGACTCGGCTCTTGTATGAAAGGCAACGAAAGAACAGGAGTGGGTTTTTATTCAGTAAAAGTGTGACACTATCTCCTGCTCCGCCTAAGAGTGCGATCTGCCATTAGATGGTTTAAAAAAATTGTTGATTTTTTTTCCCTTAATCTCAATCTAATTTTGAAGACTAACCCGCATCTTCAAAAAAACCCGTCTTACCTTTTTCACCTAGTTTTTTTAAACTTAGAAGAGCCATATTTTACAGAAAAATTAAAGTCGTTTGGTATAGTGTTCAAAACCCTAATTTTGTGCGGCCGCCTCGCTCCTGGCCGGTTTTATACTGCAACACTAAAATATGATTGTTTGTATTTTTAGTTTTATGACGTCTTCGTCATTATTCTAGGAGCTGTGGAACATGTTGAGGTCATCTTTCTGTCTGACAAGATGCAATAACATTTTGGGTAACCCAAAATATAAGCTACACTTTTATGCATTATTTATTTTATTAAGGCAATTCTAAGATCTAGAGATGATATTAGAAGATCTAGACGGTGCGGAAGAGGAATGTCTGGAAGGTCTTGGGGGAGGCATTTGTCCAGCCGTGAAGCAGTAATGGCTAAAAAAAAAATAAAGGCAATTTCAGGAATTTTGTACAAACTAGATTAAAGAGAAAAACATTGAAGTAACTCGATAGTTTCGATAGTTATTATGTATCGTGTGTTGTTTTAAAACATACCTTATCTTTCTACTAGGTCTTCATTTTCTGTTTGGTTCGTAGTGCATTCTGGCAAATATAACCGGCCTTGCTCAACCCGGAAGAAGCGTACAGAAACATCTTAGGAGCTTCATAAGCTTCGTAGAGCGACCTCACTGTACCGAGGTTCTATGGTTTGTGCGCTTTGAGCTTGCACTGAAAGATGTGTCCTGTGACAGACTACTTCAAGAGAGAGTACACTAAAGAATACCGAATTTTTGATAAAATGAAGCAGAAATTATTTAAAATGGTGCAATAACTAATACTGGCTTTAATTGACTAATAACAAAAATAGATGCCCAACCTTCACAAACCAATACCAAATAAACTCTTGCCATTAGCTCTCTGTTCGTTCTAATTGCCATCCTTCACCATCTATCATAAACTAACCCAGTTCCATTCACTCCATATTGACATAATTTAAATGTCAATTACTTAATATCGCCGTAACCGTCACGCTGTCGTGTCGCCGGCGCGGTGGGCGCCATCACCGTGACACACTACCATCAATCATATCGACGTATTAGGAGGTAGGCAGAGATGTGCCGAGCCCACGCGACAGCTGAGGCTGGCTATTGGTTCTTTAGTAAGATGGTATCTATTGTAGAGTTGTTTGTATTGGGTACTGGCCAATAAGCTCACATTGATTATGTTGTACAAATGGATTTAATTTTGGTAAATAAGATAACATAAACCACAATCAATTTCCGCAGTCCTTTTCCTAGGCTTCCAGTCTTACCGCAGGCAGTTGAAAACATATACTTAACTTAGTAAACTTTACTAGTAACTATGTAACATGATTTCCTTTGGTAAAACTAGACCCTAATGATGGCTTGATTGATTTATTTATTTCATAAACAATTTTTACATTGTATCGAAAAGTTATGATAATAATATGTAAATCTAATATATATGAATAATATATGAATCTAATTCCTACTACAAATCAAAACTAAGATAATTATAATACATATTACATAATTGAAATTTGAGAACATAATATAAACAATCCATAGAAATTATACAATAAACAAAGTGCTTTCAAATTATATTTTACAATTTCCATTTTTATATGGTGTCTGTAATTAATCATATTAAATAATATCAAAACAATATAAATCCAGATTCCACCATTACTAATGTCAAAAGTATAAATATAATGTCAATAGAGAAATAGCGATTACAAATGTCAAATGTATAAATATAATGTCAATAAAGAAATAGCGATTAGAAATGTCAAAATTAAAAATGTCACGTAAATAAAAAAAGTGATCAACTAAGTCTTGTCAATAGAAATAGCGACAATACCATTACAAATGTCAAAAATAAAGTCAATAAAGAAATCGATTACAAATGTCAAAATTAAAAATGTTCCGTCAATAAAAAAGTGATAATGTTATAATAATAAATATATTGATAATATCATTACAAATGTCAAAAAAATTAAAATAAAATGTCAATAAAAATCGTGATAATAATGTATTAAAGTCTAGTTGAATTATTGTCACAGAGAAACTCATCAAGTATGTAATATCACTTTTCTATCAATAATGACTTTAACTGGTGCTTAAACTGATTTAAATTATGTATGAACTTGTGTACAGGTATAATTGATTAAACAGTTTAGTCGATTGATAACCTGCAGCATGACCAACTATTCAAATGAGGTTATAATTATAATATTTTGCAAGTCCTTACGCCAAGTAGCTTCCCGTTTACTTTTTTCTTCTAGAGTTTCGATATTCTTTAGTTTCTTCATGAGGTCGGTGAGCATTACCAAAACATATAAACAAGGGACCGTTAATATTTTGAGCTCCCTAAAATACTCCTTACAGGATAACCATTGTGGAATTCTCATCATGGTTCTTATGGTTCTTTTTTGTATAATAAAAGCTTTATTAACATTGTACGCAGAACTACCTGCCTATAGAACGATACTGTACCTAAGCTTTGACTCTCATCATCATCTTCCTGCCCTTGTCCCGTGTTATTTGGGGTCGGCGCAACACGTTTTTTTCTTCCATTCTGCCCTGTCACTCGTCATACTATCACTAACTTCCTTTTCTTTCATATCACTCTTCACACAATCCATCCATCATTTCTTTGGTCTCCCTCTCCCTCTCCATCCATACACATGTAAACTCATAACTCTTTTAGTAACATGCGTTTCATCTCTCCCTAAGCTTTGACTCTACTAGCGAATAATACACTACTTTTAATTGTTTAAGAAGACTTAGCAAGCAGAACTAATTGAGCTTTCTAAAGCAATCAACTTCTTTTTTCAGTTGAGGCTTTCGTCAATGTGAATACCTAAAAATTTTACGCTGTCCATTAATGTTATTGCATTTTCATTCAGTACGCTGTCTATTATAATTATTTCATTGTTTCTCGATGTCGTTCCAAATAATTTGGCATTTGTTTTACTAGCATTCAATTTGAGATTGTTGATGATAAAACAATGTTGAGAGCCAAAGCCTTGTTTACTTTACTACTAAAGGTATCTACATCTTTAACAGTTATAATAGCGTTCGTAATAGCAGCAAAGAGCACAACTTCCGTGTCACTTAGATTCAGTATAAAGTTAATTACGTCATTTATTTATTTATATTTATATAATTATACTAAACTAATTTGTAATCTTGGTATGCAATACATACCAAGATTACAAATTTAAAAATTGAAATAATAATACAAAAGAAACATACAATTGGCGGCCTTATCGCACTCGGCGATTTCTTCCAGGCAACCTAGAATGGATAGAGATTGCCTGGACACAAAATGGGGTTGCACTTGGTGCAAATATAAAAGTTACAAAAAAATTTTATTGATACTTAATACTAAAATAGATACACATATACATACATACAAAATATAAATATATAAGCAAGAGAAACAAAACGAAGACGAGTGATGAAACGAAGACATGATCACAGTGACAAGTAATGATCCTTCACATGCCTTTTAAATACAGGCAATGTTTGCACACGTTTTATTGCCACAGGAAATGCATTCCATAGACGAGAGGCCTGGACAGTAAAAGATTTATCCAGGAAAGTAGTCGAATGCATTGGCATTTTAAGTTTTAAGTTATATGATGATCATTAATAAATAATATAAAAAAGATTGGCCCCAATATTGAACCTTGTGGAACTCTTTGTTTTATTAGTTTAAGTATTTTTTTTCTCACTATTATCTTCTTCTACTTTAATTATTTTCTACACATTGCTTACGATTTTCAAGATAAGATTTAAATAAACATAAAACCGGTCCTCTCACTCCATAATGCTTTTTTTTATTTTTTATTCTTGACCACAATGCTATGTCATGTATCTGTAATTTACGTTTTTTTGACGTTAGATACAAAACAAAAATGTCTTATGTTCGTAAAATACTAGTATACTCTTCAAACCAGAACACAGGTACATGCTCCACAGTGAGCAGTGGGCAGCTCGCCATCCGGTTGTCCGGTAACCGTCTGGACCGAGCCAGAGTTGTCGGCGGCACGTGTGTACCACATGCGTCTCAAAGAGATGTTAGCAAAACCGTAGGGGCTACGCAAGGCTAAGCAAAATTTCTGAAAAGGAATCCCTTGGTCCTAGAACACAAAGGGCAAATGAAGGACACAGGCTTGGTTTTCATCGTAAAAGTCTAAAGGGCCTATTTAAGGGTTAGACTGGTCTTACTCGGAACAAAAAATAAGACAGTCTGAATATCGTGTGCTGAATATCACGTTGTGTAATAGGCCCCAGGAGTAGAAGGGTTTGGATGTGTCTTCACAGAGAGCTCTAGGTACTAAGCATTTATAAGGGTATTTCCCTTATATTTAGCTGTGAGGAAATCCTCATGAATTCCTCCGTCTGAGGAGATCGTATTATTAAAATTATGTTTGACTTCCACCAACAAATTATTTGTAAGCGGAATTTTATTGTCACACATCTCTTTTTGAAATGCCTACCTACACATGTTCTCATCACCCACACATCCGCATAAACTCTAATTAAAAGCCAATCAAGAGTGTTGCTCGTAAAGTTAATGATTATACAATTAGTTGAAAGCGCCACAGACTCGCGGGACAACACTACCACTCTTTATTTGGTGACTTCGGTGTTCGGACATGTTTCCAAATTGGCGCTGTTTACTGCCAATTAAAAGAAACTGTAGAAGACACAGTACAGGGAAAATCAGTAGATCAAAATAACCAAAATAATGAATTATTAGGAAGATTTTAAAAAACATGACTACTATGCCGGAGTTCGTGCGTTCGATTTCCACCCAAGACAAATGTTTGTGTGATGAGCATGATCATTTGTCCTGTGTCTAGGTGGATTTATCTATAATATGTATGTTTTTAAAAATATATAATAGTATGTTTATCAGTTGTCTACTAGGTACTCATAACACCAGCTCTGCTGAGTTTGGGACTCGATAGCGTTGTGTGAATATTAGTGGAATATTGTTATTATATAGAGTTTCGAAAAGAAACATCGAAAACTTTTTCAAAGTTTTAAAAGGTTTTTTTTTTATAAGGTTTGATTTTAATTTCACCATGAAAAAGGTACGTACCTATTAGCACAGGTTCAAAAACAGAGACTACGTTTAAAATAAGTTTTTATGAACCATAAATAGTAAAAAAATAGCTAATAAATGCTACTAGAGATTTAAAAACACCGAGGTATTTATAATCAAGCCTTATTACGAGGAATAATCGCTTCATCAACGCAAGCAGATCTTAGATTACCAAAAAACTGTAAATAGCCTCTTTGTCATTCCTGCACAGTTAGTTTGTCATTTAAATAGCTTATTAATAAAGTAATATTTTAATTAATAAAAAATAACGTTCGTCCCACGGCGTCGTTAACAACGGGTGGTCTGCCATTTTGAATCTTGTCATAGACCATAACGTTGCTTACGAACATGACCTTTTGATTAATAAATTATTAATCAATTACTATTGCAATAAATTTCTCGTTTCCGCTTGCGGATGAAGTTATCAGTATCTTTTATAGTTATTATTATTTTTGTTTTATTCTGTCATTATTTTGAGAAGCCGTTATTGTGAAGACCGGTTGAATTATGATTGGTTTCTGTCTGTATATGTCAAAGGTTTACGTAGGCTAGGTTGAACTTATGTTTAGCTGATGGTTTATATTCCCGGTTTTCGATTGCTTCTTTGGTAAAGGTACTAAGTCTGTCACTAGGATCACTGACAGTAGTCGACAATTGTTTGAATCTCGGGATTTTAACAAACATTCATGAAATATAAATTAGGCGACTCTTTCGTGTAGTAGCCTGGTTCATAGAATATCCAAGATGTTGAACCTAGCGGTATTGGTATCGGTATCAGTGTTTAGATTTTTTACCGTAACCGATTAATCAGTTAATTAAGAAATGCTAATTAGTTAATTATAACATAAGTTAAGTAAATAATTAAACGCATAATTTTCACGCTCAAGAACTGGAAATATTTTATGATTTATGACAAATTCCTACAAAACAGGTAGTTAGGTAGACTCAACAGGTACTTTTTTTTAAAATATCAATTAGGTAATTTGGAATATGTCGGTTAAAATAACCAAACATCTTTATTTATTCTGCTACTACTTTAATACCGAAGGTAGCACTGACTGTGGTCAGTAATTTACTAAAAAGATATTCAATGGTTTCAGAAATACCAATCAATTCAAATCAAGTGTCAAATCTCATGTCAATTTGGGATTGGTTAACCGAACAAAGTAATCACAACGCCTTATGAGTTTAAGTTTCTACACATTCCATTTCTTATTCTACATTTTCAGAAACTTTTAGTCGAGTTATACTGACTATATAGCAGCTCCACAGATCAAATAAATCAGTAGCTGTAACTGTAGCTCGGTACTTCTTGACCCGTCGTTAGTCTCTTGTTCTTAACTCAATGTATTTATGATCCCCCCGTGTGGCTTTTCTTCTTACATTTATTATTTCGTTTATCCTGGCATAGACAGCAATTTCACTATTGAAACAAATGATAACTTCAGAAGTTCATATTTCCATTCTTCCCTATGAGCCGTCTTCTCAGTAGTTAGGTGTTTACTTAGGGGATGTTATCTGAAATTTACTTACCCATATCATCTCTGATCTCTCACATTTGACAGGTCATCCATACATTCCTCTACTGGTTTCAGTACATTGTCCTTGTACATCTTCAACCATTGGGCTACATCTTGTAATCAATGTATTCGCTGCTCTGTGCACTGACTCACGGCTCATCTGGAGAGGCTCATTATTACATATCTATGTCATCTATTACGCGCCGACATGTTTGTGGCGGCGCGCGGCGCTTCCGCTAACAATTGCCGCTCGCCAATATATTGGTAGTTTCGCAGAAATGCTACATATAAATAAACACTAGGGGAATCTAGGCGGCTGATGCGTGGATATAGTACGTAGGTTCTTTATGTAGCATGCTAGTTTGATAGTCCTTTTGAATCTCGACAAATGGCAACGATACGTACGTATTGTTCTTATTGTAATAAAAAAGCAAAGAGTAAGTATTTGTTTCAAATGTCAATAACATCATTCCGCAAGTGTCACAACAACGAACGATCCTTTGCGTCTCGCATCGCATCCATTGGATTCCTGCGACCCTCACCTCAAATGGGTCCTCGCGCCGGGCCTTGGTACAGGCCATGGTCCGGAGCGAGGAGGAGTGGCAGGCGGTCGCCTCCTTTTGCGAAGCAGTAATGCTAGCAAAGGAGGCGGCCGATCGCGTGAGGCAACGGTCCTCACGCCCCAATCGCCGCCGGGATTCCGATCCCGATTTCCGACGATGAACAAATAACATTCACGTAAAAACTTTAAATTCTGTCTTAAACAAAAAGGGTATATAACGAGAAAAATGATGTAAAATGTTGAACATTTGTTTGTAAGCTGATAGAAAAACTGAATATGTATCTACCTAAATAAAGCCGGGTATTCACTAGGCAACATTTGTTAATAAACACCATTTTTAAACGGTTTATAAACAAATGTGATGAAACATTGTTTAAGAAACATGTTGCCGTGTTTTCCACTTCGAATGGAGAGCAAGACGAAACATCTAGTTCATAAGCAAAAGTCCAACTTTTGCTTATGAACTAGATGTTGCGGACGTGTGTTAAGCGAGTTTATAAACACGGAAACAGTGTGGTCCAACAACCAGGTTTCATTGCTCATAGAGTCGTCTTAACTCAATTTTGCCTAAAAGGTCAGATGCGCATTTTTTTCTTTGAACGGCAAAATTTTAAAACTGTGAATCATTATGGTTTCCATTAACATCAGTATTGGTTGCGCCTATATCGCTTGGTAATTGCCGCGTAAAAATTAGTTCCGTAATTAGCCGCATAGAATTAAATACCGCGTTTTGTTTGTGTGACAACTTGCAACACTTCCCATTTTGCATCCCTTTCCTGCACAACCTCGGGAGAAATAGACTCGAACGGTATCGCTCGCAACGCTAAGACGGCGTCCCGCGCATTTTACAAGAAAAATTAGTTATTGTAGAACTTATCCGCTAAAGACAATAAAACCGCTAACGCTTTGTGCTTGAGAACTGTGCAGTGTTCAGTGAGTGTTATATCTCCTCGTCACTGGAGCAGGAGTCGCGAAATCTAGAGAACACCGGCCGGCTGGCACATGGACATCTCCATCATAGTTGAAAAGGTTAGTGCAGTTTCCTCCCATATACGAGCTGTTTTTCTCTGCTTCCTAATCCTAAACGGCTCCAATAAGATCCATCTACTGCAAGGTGTCAAGTACATTATCTGAGAAACGCTAATCCGCAAAATACAGTCCACTTCCAATATTAGTAGTATATGCGCATCCAAGTATTATTGTAATTTAGTTATGTCAGTCATATAAGAGATCATTAAATACCGCTACAAATAAAACAATACAATACGATGCATAAAAGTTTCTTTAGTATAACGTTCGGGTAAACCGTAAAGTCTTAATTATTCCCGCAATTAATTGGCTAATAAACCGTGACTTAACATAAATAAACGACCTGTAGGCACCTCGCATGATGCCGTCGTGAATGACGCCATTCCATCGAGGCAGACCACAAAATAGGCGTGAAATTATATTATTAAGTCTTGAGAATGATTCCATTAACTAATGAAGATAATTTAGTTTTCAAGTGCTTGCGATTAGACGGACGATCTTATAATACTTAGAATTTCTGTGATGCTCTAGATCAGTGGTTTCCGCGTACCGGTTTCCGGTTGTTTGGTCAGAGCAAAAATATGGATTGATGCGAGAAGATAAGTTTCTATCACAAAAGTTGTTTTTTATAAAATAAAATAATCTTCAATTCGGATTAGCGACATCCATATGGGTTAGTAAACAATTGAGAAAAACTTATATCTATGTTAGTAAACTTACTATCTATTTAATTTAAAACAAGGTGTTTGTTCATGATACATCTATGAACAACATTACCTAACAAAGAAGAATCGTATCTCCCCGCTATGGTCTTCAGAAAGTAGTTGGAGCTAGCCCACACTGCAGAGCAAAGAGACTGATTTCTGTCTGACGATGGCGTGGAAGCCATCGACGATGACGGTACAATACTCGTTACTTTTTGATTTTAAAGAATAGGTGTGGTACAAGTTTTGAATTTGTGATAAAATTTTTGTTATTATTTTTATTAAAATTGTCAAGTTTTCTGGTCGCAAAGAAACCAAACTGGTTTCCGGTCAAAAAAAGTTGGCAATTGCTTTAGATAAAGTGTAAATTTTCAAAAAGTTCAAATTTTTGAGTGACTTGTACTGCCGACAAGTCTCATGGACAAACCCCCTTCTGTTTTAACAATCGTTATATATTATCGATAGAATGACATTAGTCTAGACACCAAGTAGTTCTGTTCCTGTATCATCGTGTAGGGTTATTTGTAAAATGGTGATTTCAGCGATATCTCGAAAATAAACTTTGTTTATTCTATGTCCAACAAAAGCTTACAGGCAAATAAGAAAAAAAAGTATAAGTAGATCTATATCTATACATATAATAAAACAGTAAAATGGTGGAGCGTTGGTATTAGTTGGCGAAAAAACTACTGAACCAATCCTGTTCAAATTTTGCATACATAATCCTTATAGGCCGGGTCAACTGTTAGGCTACATATTATCACGCTATTTGCTATGGGGGGTGAGCAATAATCCAAAATGTCGACATTGAACGACATTTGCCACGTTCGATCCCCAGCTACAGTTAAAAATTTTGTCATTATTTTATCTTCTTTTTTGTAATAAAATAACTTTTACCATTTTTTCAAAATAAAATTGACATTTCTATTCGATATCTTCTAAATATTTTGTAAAAACTAATCAAAACACATAATAAAATCAAAGCGGCGAGTAAAATCACGTACTAAAATGTAAATATGGCACAACGCCATCTAAAGACTGAAAGTAGAAATAATGATGACAATGATAGTTGAACGTCATATTTGATAGATGGCATTGTGTATTTTACATAATTTTCTGAGTGGCGGAAGAATGACCATCGCCCAAGTTTGCAGACAGTTTTATTGTTTAAAATTGGGCGAAAACCGTTATGGTTAAATTGGAGTTAGACGGAGACATTTTTAATCCTACTGCTTTTTTTCCCCGTGGTTGTAACAAACTAATTGACCGTGATTATTCAAGGGATACCAACCAAAGGCGATAACAGTAAATACTTATATGTATTTAATTATTGACTTTAAAATAACATGGCCAAATTTTCGGAAGGGGTTGCATGGCACCTTGCGTTGGAAGGCCCCCAGGTAAACCTGGTGAGGGTCGCGGGAATTCGATGGATGCGAGACGCACAGGACCGGTAATTATGGTGACACTTGGGGAGGCCTATGTCCAACAGTGGACGTCTTTCGGCTGAAATGATAATGATAATGATGGCACCTTTATTTTTCTTTTTTTAAGGGTGGAAGTCATCCAATGACTTCTCCCACTCTGGTTGGAGCGGGAAGGCGTGTCAAACTTTTACTGACTAAAACCACACCTGTGTCCTTCAGTTGCCCTTTGCGACATCTCTTTGAGGAGCGCGTGGATCACTACGCGCTGTTGACGACTGGGCTCGGTCCGGTCAATTACCGGACGGCCGGACGGCTGTGGACGACCGATTGCTGGATGTCCGCGAGCCCGCGTTTACCGTGGCTGGTCGTCGGGGTCAGAATCTCGGCTCGGCGTGAGGACGTTCGTTCCCTCACGCGTCCACCTCCTTCACTAGCATTACGGCTTTGCAGAAGGAGGCGACCGCCTGCCATTCCTCCTCGCTCTGGACCATAGCCCAAAGTCACAAGGCCCGGTGCGAGAGGTGACTGACGCCGATTGCCTCCACGAGGACAACACACACCTCTGTGTGCTCCACTGTGTCCTCCGGGATGATGGCACCTTGCGGCCTAATAATGGTGTGTTTTATTATTAGCAGTCACTGCTTCATATAAAACTGGGTCGAAAGGTTTGCGTTCCTGATCACAGTTCGACAACGTATGATGTATCTCAGATTCCTTGCAGCCTTACGTCGACATCCGTACGTTACCTCCTTGCAGTGAGTGGTGACCAACACTGGAACCACCCTCTGAGGGAGGCCAGTCTCAGGGATAACACTAATCGGCTGCTACATTTGTTTACCGGAATTTAATTGTTTTATGGATACACAAGCTCAGGACTGTTGAGGGTGTTTCACGCGGTTTCTGTTCCGGATTCGGTTGGAAGTACTCTGATATTACCATTTTACAAATCGCCCGGAGGACCCGTTGTAGCATGCGGTGGAGATCTATCCTGCTTGGGTGAACCGCCGTGTCTTCATAGAGGCAATCGGCGTCAGTGACCTCTCGGTTTGGCCATCAATATGCGAGTTCGATTGGACAGGGATACACGCGTTCAAGATTTCACCGAAATTCATCCAAAAGTTGGAGACTCTTCATAGGGTAGTTCCCACTATGGAATAACATTTGTCTGATATACGAGGACGTCAGTCAAATACACATAAAAAAATCCTAGATAAATGAACAAGTAATTTTTACGCCCCAAATGATCAAGCTGCAATAGTCAATTCAAGCATGCTCTCGCAAATTCTTCATAAGTACTGTTGTGGAGGAAGATAGTTGATGATGATGGTAATTTTTGGATTCACTGGCTTTTTGGCTTTGCACCATCAGTGCAAACGTTATCCAGCTGAAGGTCGGTGTCCCGATTATGTTCCTTCGTTTACCTCTACCAAAGCTGTCTGACGGCTTAAACTCTTCAGTGAAACATTATTGAGGCGAAAATTTTACAGGAGGTAACTCTTTCGAACAATCTCGCAGCCTTAGCAGACATTGGCCCTAGAGGGCCCTATCCATTTGCTGACATCATTATGAGTCGCGCGTAGATTACTACGCGCCGTCGATTCAGGATTGCTTTGACCAGATGACCGGACGGCTCCACCGCAATCGCCCTGCGGCTTTCAACACCTGGAGCATCACTTCCCTCATCATCCCTCATAGTTTCAGCCACCTTCTTCGATCGTAGTGCTTCACTGAAGGAGGCTACTGGTTGGCATTTTTTCCACTAATCGCCTCCATGAGGGCACGGCGGTGCCGGCGCTCCTACCAAGCGGGACTGTCTTCCACCGTAAGTTCCATCGTATTCTCCGGGCGATCCGCACAATGGTGAGACTCGAGTGTTTCTTTTTGCTGAATTCGATACAGATACCTCCCGAAACACCCACATCCGGTGAGTCCTGCACAAAGAGAGGATGCCGTGACGCCTCTGTAGCCACTCCTCAAAGACAGGCATTACCGCTGCGATTGTGACGTGCTCACTGTGACAATGTTGTTTTACCGGAACATAAACCAGAAACATACATAAACTAGTGCCTTTTCCCTTGGGGTAGGCAGAAATGCCAACTGCTACGACCCTTACATACTCTTTCTATTCATTGACGTTCATACATCTGGATCTGGACGAGTACAAAACATGTATCCTGAAGGTAATTTGCGTTTTTACCTTTTACAGTTTTATGTGAAAGTACAATAAATAATTACGATGCTTTCAGAATGAATTGCAAGCACAGAATGATTGTACAGTTTTACCAACTTAACGTAGACGAAGTCGCGGGCAACAGCTAGTAATTAATAAATCTGCAGTTTCTTACCATCACAGTGAAGATTTCATAAAGTAGGTATCACAAAAAGCCACAACAGGTATTGACGAACTAATATGGCAGCTTCATTTATTCGTGACGCATTTCTTTCTAACAGTATTTACTTATTTGGTTTAGTCACTAAATAAACTTCATAAAAACAAAGCAGCTTATGATAAACTGAACGAGAGAATTGACAGATTTAATTGGAATTCTAGACTTAATAATACTTAGAAATGTTCCGGTCTCACTATACCTATGTCACGGACCGATGGATCCCACTCTATGGTGACAGCGAGCTAACGAACGGGCCCGTCGTCATCAAGATTAGATGTACTCGCTTTATGTACTACACAATGATTATCACTAGGGATGATCTCGCAGACGACAAGCGAATTGGCCATGCTTTGCAATGACTTGAATGGCTTATTTTTTTTAATCGAAGTAGTGTCACGCCACGTAACTTCTGTTAGAGACCAAATAACAGCTGAGATAAACAGTTATGGTAGGCCTTCCAACGCTGCGTCTTTCGGTGCGGTTTTTGAATTGTCAATACAACTTTCCAGTTATCGATACTTCGAACAGATCTTAAGTTTCTAGTACTTATAAATACTTCTGGTATCGCTGCAGCCCTGCTTATCACAGTACTTTGTGCCCTGACTGGCAGTCGAGCCGAGATTTACACAAATTGAATCGTTTTCATCGAGTAAATACAGCCCAGATTAAGTATCGTATCTCTTGATTATCATGTCGACGAGAAAGTTGGTATCGGTATCAGATTTACGGTCTCAGTATCGGTATCATGCAGCGTCACTAATTGTAAGTAAGCTTGGGGGCGATATCGTAGTGAGATCGTTAGGGCCATGATTAGTGGGCTCGGAACTGTTTCCAGCGATAAATGTGTTAATTTACAGGTAAACAGTACAACACATTGATTAATTTTGTGTGAAAGTAAAGAATTTCTAGTTACAGTCTCATTGGTGTAGTTGTTAGAAGAACGACGGCTTAGCAAGGAATTATTAGTTCGATTCTCAAGCCACGTAAAGTTCTGTTATGTTTTTCCAATTAGGAAATTTTTAATAGCATTCTGTAGCCTGGGTTTGTGTCGCTGTTACCCTAACTATGACTGAAGTATGTGAGTGCACTGTATTGGTACACCACTGCCTGTTACCTCAGCATCAGGAAAATACTAGCGTCATGAACTCATGATATAATAATTTGTTAAACACTTATCTCTATATCAATCTGTCTAGCCAATTCTCAACGATGGTGGGTTCAGCTGTTTGTCAACCCCGATGCAGCTAAATACCTGTATTTTCCATGAAGCGACTGCCTGCCTGGCCTTCACGACCCAGTCATCCCGCGGCTAAACTTTTGACTACCCGTAACGACTATCAAAGATATTGAAATGTCAGCCGAAACCAGCTGATTAGCACACATATTCACATTTTCACATGTAACACGGAGAAAACTCGATACGTACTGGATGATCACCTATTATATCACTCGCCTATCGTCAACATCGAGCATAGTTTAAAAGCTTGTTACTTCATCTAAAGCAATTCAACGCGATGTTTGACGAAAAGGCAACGTGAAAAAAGAGAGATAATGCCTGAAAACTCTGTTAACATTCGGTAATTTCGTGATTTACTCGAATATTTCAAAAAACTTGTTCCAGGAAATACGTGTTTTTTTAAAACCTTAAAAGTTTTTAGAAAAAAAATGTCGTCATTCAGAATCTTGATTAAATTTGCAAGGCGAATATTGTTATGCTTTTTTAATTTTTGAGCAAATTATGAAGTGTCAAAGTTCATGCAAAATAACAGGTTTTCAGAGGTCTTTACTGGATTAGTTTTACACAAATTTATAAATTGATTTCAATAGAAGCCTAGATAATATCCACAAGATACTGTGTTTCCAAAACATCTAATGAAAAATGTGTAATATTTATTTAACGTTATAATCGCATAGGAGCAGTTGTATGAAAAACAGTGAAAATGTATGTCGAGTTGCATCCCCATAACCTCGAGGTTTGACTCATATATTTAATACTGTTAGTATTTAGCCAAGAACTCCTCATTTTCAAGAATATAGACTGTGTTAATACGATTAATTTGCTCAACACTTCCGCCTGTAGGGACTTTGCTAAAACAGCCCCTCAATCGTCTACCCACTCCTCCAATATAATGATATTAGCACAACCGATAGACCCACCGTCACAGCTCAGACTAATCTCCGCCATAACTATGAACTGTATCACAGTACCTCAATCAACGAGGTCTGCTCCTCTAGGGCTGAACCTCTAAGATTAGCTGCTATAGGACGAGTTTATCCGAGGCTCTTTATCTGTGCACTTTGTCGCATTGTCAACGTGCAGAATTATTAACGAAAGACCAGTCAACGCAAAACTGTGAGACGCTCACAGGATACTTTGCATGTGAAAAAGATGATTGTATTTATAGTTCAAATTAGCTACTATTCATTCTACCTATTTAAGTGATTACTGATTATACTTTCAAACTTTTCTTGGACTTAAATTAAGGATGAGATTTTCAGTTCTCTCTCTTTCACTAAATGTTAAGCTTAAATAACGTGAAACAAGATATTTTTGGTATTTTATAGCCGTTTGTAACACCTCATGAAGATCATCAGAGATGAAAATGGTTCTGCTTAAATTACTACTTAATTAAATAACTTTTTTTCTGCAACAGCATGTCTCTTATTTGTTCACAACACCATACCTACATTCTTTTATTGGTATTTTTTACAAAATAACCATAGTTATGCATAATCAGGCTTATAATGTTCCTACTGCTGGGCTTCAGACCTCTTCTCTAAAAGAATGAGCCGTCATGATAAATCACGCGAGCCTAGTGCAGAATTGGTGGATGTCACACGTTTTCGAATTTTTGGTTCTAAGGGATGCTATTTTCTCACGATGTTTTCCTTCACCATTTGAGAGTAGTGGTCATTAAAGCGTCTGTCAGGGTTTAAACCCATGAGGTACCTACATACTCGTAAAACGAAGCTTTTTACTATTAGGTCACTGCTACTAGAAATATTTGTGCTCCAATTATGTTTTTACGTGCAGCCTTATCAAAGCAGTGAGCCTTCTGAACTATCTTGCAGTATGTCCTGATTTAACACAACGTAAAGATTTATTTCGATGGTAATGCATCGCGGGCTGTTGTCGAGTTATTAGACGCAGATACTTAGTGACAGCCCTGCTCATTTCAATATAAATAGAGAGTTCTATACTACATAGTACAGCGGTGTTAAGTTGTCAAGGGTGAGAGCGATATCTTGACTTACTCTAATAGTTATTTTAATGTCCAGTGTTTAGAAATGAGAAGTTAGTTTTTACCCGACTACGGAGGGTTATGATTTTGACAGGCTATGTATGTATGTGAGTATGTTCATCTGTTCCCTCATAGCTCCTAATCTACTTATCGGAACTTGACTTATGAGGTATCGTTAGAACCGTCTTAATTGTCCGCTGAACATAGGCTACGTGACGTGTCACAAAAATTGATATGGCGCCCTCTAGCGGACAAAAAGTAATGTGTTAAAAATAAATATGGAGTAAAATACGCCGTGTTTGGTATCATTTGAAAGGGCTTCACTTGTAAATTTCCAATATATTGCTCAAATTTAAAGTGACGCCCTCTAGCGGACAAAAAGTCGTGTTTAAAAAAAAATAAGATAAATATACCGTGTTTGATATCATTTGAAAGGGCTTTGCTAGTACTTATCAAAAAATATCATCAAAATTCAATGTGGCGCCCTCTAGCAGACAAAAAGTATTGTGTTAAAAAAATACGATAAATATGTCGTGTTTCGTATCATTTGAAAGGGCTTTACTTGTACATACCAAAATAAATAGTAAAGAAGCACAGTGATTTAACACCAAAATCTTTTAAATAAAAAAAAAAGTAAAAAACTAAAACCCGACTACTTACGACAAAAAAAAAATGACGCTGAAAAAGTATGAAACAAGATTTTCAAGATGCTGAAATAGACAAGGTAACTGGAAAAACAAGAATAGAACAAAAAGAAAAGCCGTAGTCACACGTTATTAAAGTGTTTCGATTATTACCTACCTATAACGTGTGACTACGGCTTTTCTTTTTGTTCTATTCTTGTTTTTCCAGTTAATCTTGTTTCATACTTTTTCAGCGTCATTTTTTTTTTGTCGTAGTCGGGTTTTAGTTTTTTACTTTTTTTTTATGCTTTAGTGTGTCCGTCAAGCACTTTATTTGTGTCTGATGTGTCAGTAATTAAGTAATCATTTATTTAGCAAAAAGATGAGCTATCCGTGTGTGTTTTGGGTTGCGACAATGCTCAAATACACGCGGTATTTGTACGCGCGTATAAAAACCCTTTTTTTAAGTTGGGAAATCATCCAACGACTTCTCCTGCTCTAGGGCGGAGCGAGAGGATGTGTCAGGCTTTTACTGACTAAAATCACACCTACGTGCTAGGACTACGGGTTTCATTTTCAGAAAATCCCCGCGGTCCTAGCGGACTTCGGCCCTGCTGGGCCCCTGCGGTTTCCTGACATCTCTTTGAGGAGCGCATGCGGTGTTTTTTTGTACGCGCGTATAAAAACCCTGTGTGCTAAATTTTCTTAATTAAGGCAGGCGGGAGGTTTGATATCAGTAGCAGTATTCTACTTGTAAAGCGATTGTACATTTATATTGATCACAAATTCGATAGCCGTATTACATGAATCGATTTTCCTTCAAAATTGATACTAGTTCAATGTCTTGTTAGTCATCGCCACCGTACATAGACCGCTGAGAACATTGTAACTTGTACGTCGCGTTTCAATAGATTCAGTGACTCTTGCTATTGACCCGGCGCCGCCTGCGCGACAGGTCGGACGCACGACACGGCCGACACGAGTTCTTGCCTACTCCAAAACAAAATGAATCGGTATTCTATCTTCAACACTTAACCAATAATTCAATCCCATGTTTATATTGTAAAAAGTACGTTTCAACGAGTAGGTTTACCAGGCGTATTACTTTGTGTAATTTATTTCATGACCACTGCTCTCAAAACGGTGAAGGAAAACATCGTGAGGAAACTGGCATGTCCTAGAACCAAAAATTCGAAGACATGTGACATCCACCAACCCGCACTGGGCCCGCGTGGTGGATTACAGCCCATTCCCTCTCCTAGAGAGGAGGCCTGAGTCCCAGCAGTGGGAACATTAAAAGGCTGACTATGCTATGCTATGCTAACTAGTAGGTTTTTATGCAGAAAAACTGTGCAAGAAACTACACGGACACTATTACACACACGATACATATACTATCGTTTTGCTTCTCATCTATTTTCATTAACCACTTTCAAAAAGGAAGACGTTCTGTGTTCGGTGATATGTATTTTTTTACTAACATCTTTGATCAGCAAAGCTGCATGTCGACCAAGACTAGGTTAAGCTCTGGTGGTCAGCTGCGGTTGTCCCACAGCATCCGCAGCCCCGATGCAAGGGTAAACCGGTAGTTTTATTCAGTACGAATCTGACAGACTCCTTCTCCTTCATGAAAGGAGGACATGCATGAGGATTTCCACCCCGAAAATAAGGCTCTGGAGGTCGGACGTGGATCGATATCAACTGTCGATGTCATAGTGCATCACCTAACTCAAAAATTGCAATTTGTGGAAAATGAGCAAGAAAGTCTTTATATCGCAATGTTGTAGAGTAGGTTACAGCAAATTCAGAATTTACAGGCATTTAATGTACTTGCATTCTAAGGGTACGAATGAGGTCGCACATAATCCAAATGCCGCAAAATCAACTGTTGAGGTTTTGTAACCAGGATCTAATGAAAAACAATAGTCAATCCAATAACATTATTATAAATTCTTGACTTTATATGATTGATGTCAGAGGCTAAAGTTAATTCAATGAACACGGCAATACCAACACAATATCTGTCTCCATAAAACCGCAGTACCCCCATTAGTCGCACCTACTAAATAATTCAACAATCGCCAATAATATTCCGCAAGTTATATGAATGGTCGGAGCGTGTCTTGTCCGGGCGTAACTAAAGGCGGCCCAGACATAACTTGTCGCGCTTATTGATGCTGTCTAAAGGTTAAGCATTTACTTTACTCTTTGTCACTTCGCACTAATTGGTAATGGGAGTTATTGAGTTGGCGCAGTGTTTGGAGTCCGTTGGATAAAGCTGAGTTACATGGAACGCAGTACTTTAGCTGTGCTGTAAATTATAGCTCTATGGTTTTGGCTGTTCTAGCAAAGATTAGGGTGTCCTTATCGAATCACCATAAAGTAATGGATGTTCCCGAAATAATATTTCATTAAAGTGAGCATTAAACGATCTGTCCTTTATCCGTTACCTTTGTACCTAAAATTCTCGCAGATAGTTTGCGGTTAGATCGCCACAAATATTTGTGTATTTTGATTTGACTCATCAGGTTCAATATACAATATTGATGGGATTGAACTGAAGCCAAATAAATTCTCCAACGGAACCTAAGACATTGTAATTTTTCCCATTCTTGATACAGTAACTCCACTCGTCAGAACCAGTTTATTTAGTTTAAACTTAATGCATTGAGCAGCAATGTCTACGTTTCCGTTAACATTATAACAACTGCGATAAACCGTGGTTGTCTAAAATTACTCGTTAAAAGTTATCGACGTAGACTGGTTGATGCGGAAATCCTGAATGGTATTGTAAATTATAGTAATGTAATTGCAAGTTCGTATCGCTCAACCAGTGTGACGTCACCCTTATCAAGAGGTGCTAAATTTCTCAGAATTAATCAAAAAGTAAACAGAGCAGATAATGTGTTGGTTAATTGATCGAGAAGTTTGGCAAATGTATGTAAATATTTACGTTTATTTTATGCAAGGTTTATATTATACAACAGTTCATTTAAAGTTTATGTACTTTTAATTGTGAGTGGGAGTGATTCAGAACTTGATTTAAATTGATTTTTTATTGCCAAAGCTATGTTTAATATTTTATGGCTGGTAATAAAATTAAGCGCATAAATTTGTTAATTTTAAGTCGCTCAAAATGTTGTCAACCTTTTAATTGTATTTTCTTGCATTTTTTTTTTGTTTAGGAGGATTTGGAGATTTTGCTGATAAAAAGTGAATGTCATAATTATGTACAAAACTGTTAGTAAACTTGGTATCTATAAAGTAGGAAATGACCTCACAAACACATTATCTAAATCGTTTTAAAAAGTGCCGGAAAAGTGTTCCAATCAACAGTTTTCTATATTCGTATACATTCTTCATTATCAATTTAACTCCATGTTGGGAAAGCATTCGTTACGTGTTGTTCCTGTCACTCATGTCAGGGGTTACTAACATTTTTATTGTAAAAGTTGCATTTTATTTCAGTTATTTTGAATCTGGTGGTGTTTTTTTAGCTAAAGCTATTTTTTATTCTTAAGTAAAATATAAGATAGGCATCAGTATTTTACATTTTTTTTTTGTTTCATACTTTTGGATTCGTCGATTGCTAATTGTTTTTAGAATTCGCTTTATCAAGAATCAATCTGCCTGCCTTTTCCCAACAATGTTGGGGTCCGCTTTATCTCTACACCCCAGTAATATTGATTAACGCGGTACTCGCGGCAAGACTGCTGTCAGATTTCTAGGCTTCTGAATATTTGTTACGACTCTACACACGCATTCGTACAAAAAAAAAAACGTTTTGGGAACACATTCAATGCGCTAAGCAATCAACAGCTAAGAAGTGGAATTCCCTGTCGGAATCTGTGTTTTCTGACAACCTTGAAGTCTTTGAGTCAAGAGTGGATATCGCTTTCCAACAGGTGAGAAAGTGGTAGTGATAGGTGCATATTAGAAAAAAAAAGACTGTCAAATAGGTTTACAAATTACAGCTGGGACCAAAGGCTACACTAGCTTTCCGAGGCACGGATGAGTGCCGGTATGTTAACATGCTCACCCATCTATGGACAGACCTCGGCCAGCGTTGCTTAACCTTGTAAGTCGACTTTTTTTTTGTTATCAAAATGACTTCTCGCGCTCTGGGTGGAGCGCGAGGGCGTGTCAGACTTTTACTGACTAAAACCACACCTGTATCCTTCAATTACCCTTTGCGTTTTAGGACTACGTGTTTCCTTTGTGTTGTTCTTCTAAGCCACGCTTAATCAAGATAAGATCAAACTTAGAATTTTTTATCTATTATCATTCTCCATGTTATTGCTAATTAAATTTGTAACAACAACAGCAAAAAAATATAAAAAAATATGTACGTATTTTTTCCCCGCCTGCCTCAAGTGTTCCGCCCCTGTCGGTCTGATTACGCGGCGTGTTGTGACAAGTTCAAGTAATTAATTAATGCTACATTAGCGCCGAGTGCTAAGTGTTAACTTGTTAGAACTGGTTCGTGTATTAACATAATATCTACGTGTCTCTACTATCTAGTGGCCGCTGATAACTTTTTGTTTCGAGTTGTGTTTGGACAGGAGTGTTGAGATGCCGGAATTATATTTGACTAGTAGGCCCCCGCGGTTTCACTCGCGTCTTTGGTTACTACTCCACTCCCATAGACGACGTTATGTAGCCAGGAGCCTACCTCAATAAAAGTGCTATAAAATACTAAAATAATTTTTCAATTCGAACGAGCTTTAGTTCTTGAGATTACCGCGCGCGCGTTTAACCAAACAAACTCTTCAGATTTGTGAGATGACGTTTTCTGAAATGAGGCGCTCGTGTCACTAAGTAACAGCTGTCCGCATCGATCTACAGGATTTAGTATGGCTTGCCGAGGTCAGACGATGGAGGTGATCATTCATTAGGTTTCTACTGAGACATCGGCCTCATCTAGTTTAAATTGACAAAAAATTAAAGTTTTTTTTTAAAACCTATTTGCAAAATAAATATCAAGAATAGAATAGAATAGAAATACTTTTATTCGGGACAGACACAGCACAACGGCATATCACTTACCATTTCGCACTCTTCTGTGCCTCGGAAAACAAACTAAACTGTTAGTTCCGGTAGTCATTTGTAGATCTTTGGCAGTCATTACGGGAGTCAGAAACCATAAATTCTGACTCCAGTCTTGCCAAGGGATAGGTATTGTGTTACCCAGTAACTGAATTATGTACCTATAATATACTTATACGAATACTTTTAAGCTATTGCATAGCTTCTATCGAGGGCCTTGAGCGCGGGGACCGAATCCAGAAATTCCGTAACGAAAAAAACCTCACGCTCCCCACTCCGACGGGCACGGAGGTGTGGCTTGAAGGCCGTGCATTGTCTAACGTCGTTTCTTTTCGGCAGTCTTCGACACGGTCTTTGTGTGCGTGCAACTAGCCGTATTGTACGACTCTACATGCTATGCAATAGCTTTACCGCGGCAGTCCCCGAGTGCCACACGTATTTTTTTTTAGATAGGCAGTTATCTAATGATTTCTCTCGTCCTAGGGTGGAGCGCAAGGACGTCTCAGACTTTCAATGACTAAAACCACACCTATGTATCTTCAGTTGCCTTTTGCGTTCCAGGACCACGAGTATCGTTTTCATACGTTATCATATAGCCCTAGTAGTCATCGGCCCTACTGGTACCCTACGGCTTGCTGATACTACGTGCCGTTGACGACTCGGGCTCGGTCCTTATAGGACGAGCGGACGGCGAGCTTCATTGCTCATCGTCGTGGCCTGTGGTGGCCGTTGATGGTTTTGCGATTTCCGATGCCCTGGGCGTCTCCTATCGCGGTGGTTGGGTCGTGAGTGTTCCCTCACTCTTGCAGCCGCTTTCTTCGCTAGCATTACTGCTTCACAGAAGGATACGTCCGCATCCCATTCCCGCTCGCTTTGGACCATGGCCTAAACCAGGACCAGGGGCGAGAGGGCGCCACCGCCGATATACCTACGAATACTACGAATGCGAATGTGTGGATAAAATCTCATTAAATTAGTTTTGACTTGATTACCATCAATAATAATGAATCTGTCACAAACTTTAATTAAAATTTCTGCTCAACATAAATGTATTAATTGACTACTATCTACAATCTACGCACGTAATGTAACGCGTCTATTTATTGCGAGAACTGGGACAAACTATGACATGGAATTAATAATGCCATGTTATAACACTGACAGGCGCATATCATTAGTTTATTAACTAGACTAGACCTATGGTTTCACCTGTTGTAATACAAATAGTACAAAATGTTTATTTCTGAAACAACACGTTTAGTTTAGTTTATTGATTAGAGTCACCTTTTAATCATCCTGACACCTGTGCTAGAAGACTCCGCTCCTCAATAGCTTTGGCTGTTTTGCACTACTTAAAATAATATATTTTGATACAAGTGGAGAAAGTTTGTCATTGCTACCGAGGTGGAATTCGCCCGAGCCGTAGGTGAGGGTGTTATGGAGTCAGCTGCAGTGACCTACGTGTATCAAATGACGTATCACAAAGAAGATATAGTTAAGTAACTATGACAATACAAATAAATAAATGGCTCTGAATAGTTATGTTGAAAATGGTATCATCTAAGTGGTCTGATGATGATGATGGAGCTGGAAGGTAGGCAATGGAACTCCGTAATTAATCAATGTTACCTAGTCGAGGGTGGGCTTATTAGAAATGTCTTGAGATGTACTTTGGCTATATATACTCCCCAAGCCAGCTAATAAGGTAAAGAGAATAAGGTAATAAGGTATAGAGATACGATAACGGGGATATGGCTATAAGGTATTATCGAACTGACCTGATGATGGAGCTAGAAGGTAGGCACATAAACTCCGTAATTAATCAATGTATCCTAGCCGTGTTTGGGCTTATTAGAATTGTCGTCCACTGCTGGACATAGGCCTCCCCCAAGTGTCCACACAACGAATGGTCCCGTGCGTCTCGCAACCATCAAACTCCCGCGACTCTCACCAGGTCGTCGGTCAACCTTGTGGGAGACCTTCCAACGCTGCATCTTCCGGTACACAGACCCCCCTTCAGAACCTTTCGGCCCTATCAAATATCGCCATTCCCTTGATTTCACCCAACAACCCGTATTTCTAAAGCTGCAGTAAAACACTCTCACAACAAATTGATCATCTCTCGATATTCCGAACATTTATTTTCTCAAGTTTATAAATATTGATGTCGATAACTGTTACAGTTTGCACTCCGGTTATAATCATTAACACGACAAGTCTTCCTCATCAACTTTATTATAATTTGCTTAATTATTTATAGCTGTAACTATTTAGTACAGTTTTACAGTGATTAGACAAAGCAATAATTAAGTATCGACTTGCTTAAGATAAAAAAAACTGCCCAAGTGCGAGTCAGCCTCGCACACGAAGGTTTTCATATTTGAATTTCGGGACTTTCCTGCACTGGTTCGTGCGGAAGAAACGCTCGGGTGTCTCCATTGTGTGGACTGCCCGGAGGACACAGTGGAGCATACGGTGGAGGTGTGCCCCGCTTGGGTGGAACGACCTCTCGCGTTGTGCCCTGGTACAGGCCATGGTTTGGAGCGAGGCGGAATGACAGGAGGTCGCTTTCTTCTGCGAAGCAAGCAAGCATTACTAGCGAAGGAGGCAGCCGTACGCGTGCGGGAACGGACTCCCTCAGGCTCCGGCCGCCAGGATCCTGAACCCGATTTCCGGCCACCGTAGGCATGGGCTTGCAGACGGCGACCAATGGGTAACTCGTCATCTGGCCGTCCGGTAACCATCTGGACTGAGCCCGAGTCGTCCTATGGCGCGTAGTGTTCCACGCGCGCTTCAAGGAGATGTCAGAAAAACCAAAGGAACACGAGGAATAGAAAGAACATAGAAGTAGGTTCCAGTAAAAATCTGACACGCGTTTTATGAGATACAGCCCTCTAACAGATGTTCTGGAGAGCGGAGGCTTAATAATGTGGTCTCGTTAGCACCCTTCGGGTACGGAACCCTAATAAAGGATAGACAGCAGACAGAATAGACAAATTCAAACAAATTATGGAATATAAAGTGATTATCTTACACTTAAAAAACATTTTTTTTAAAGTGTAGTGAAGTTGGTTATATTTTTTTTGTAAAAAGATTTTATTTCACATTGCCAGAGTACCCAAATCTCATAAAAATTCCAATTAACACAAACACTGCCAGGATACATTGTTTTATTAAGAAGTTCCCGTGTCTACCTTCCACCTTCCGGCTCCATCATCAGATCAGTTCGATAGTACCTTATAGCCAAAGTGCATCTCATGACAATTCTTATAAGCCCAAACACGGCTAGGTTAATTACGAAGTTCCGGTGCCTATCTTAAGGCTCTATCATCATCATCAGATCACTTCGATGATACCATTTTTAACATAACTATTCAGAACCATTTATTTGTTTGTACTGTCATAGTTGCTTAACTATCTTCATTGCGATAGCTATAAGAGGATGTAGTTCCGTTGGCCATTTCTGGTCTTCTTCACCAGGTCCCCTTCATCAAATGTCACTATTTGACTGTAAATGCTTGAGATCTCGATGAAAATACCAAAATCACTATATTATGGTTGCCTATAATATTTGAGGAGTTCTCTCGATTCCTCATGGATCCCATAATCAGGGATTTTGAAAAAAAATGGGACCAATCTGAAAGCATATCCTTTTTAGGGGAAAAACTTTGTAAATCGGTTCATAATTTAAGATAACGCTATGTAGTCTTTTTCTTCATCTTTGATATCACTTGATTCGATTCCATATTTATTATATACCTACTAAATTAATTTTTAACTTTATCTTAACCTAAAAGATGGCAATGCAATCTGTAGCTAGATATATATATGTGGAAGCTTGTTATTAGCAATTTTCATTACCTATGTAAAAAAAATATAATTGTTATTAGTCTGTAAGCTTTCTTAAAAAAATAAAATAAAATAAACGACGGAGTTCTGAGGTAACAAACATAAAAAAAAATACAACCGAATTGAGAACCTCCATTTTTTTTTAAGTCAGTTAAAAAGTGATTATTTGAAGAATAACATATTAGTGCATTAGAATGCTTAAAGTTCAAACTGAGGTGGATCTCGCGCGGGATGCAGTACTAAAGTCGCTAGCGCCTGTATTGACTGGCTTGTATGGAGATGTTCCAACGATTTAAATAATCGACGAGCGCAGTTACGCCAAGCACCCTGCTTGGGATTCGCTTTTTATGTTGCTACTCACTAGAAATAACTCCTATATCGTGGGTACGTTCACAAACATGTAAACTCACATACACAAGACACCCAGACGTGGAACAACTATCTGTAGGCTATACTAATATTTGTTCCGTGCGGGACTCGAACCCGCAACACGTAGCCACAGTATAGACATATGGAACAGTACGGAAACTACCTACAAATGTTCGAAACGGACACTCACACACACATACGCATCGACGAGACTCCTAAACGGCATTCGCTACTGACAGGACCGCGAGAAACGCTTAGGAGTCTCGTCGATGCGTATGTTTGTGTGAGTGTGCCGTTTCGAATATTTGTAGGTAGTTTCCGTACTGTTCCATATATCTATACTGTGACGTAGCGCAGCAGCCAATCACTCAACTACTACACCAACCGTTTGAATAGCCTCTCATTTACAAACTGGATAAATTATATGATAACTCTTGATACTGACTTTTTGTCGTGATTTAAGACTTATCATGATTCAAAAGATCTCCTAAAGATAAAGAGGTGCTGATAATTCCATCCAACAATAATTTATTATCAATAAATCGTATGCAAATATTGACTAATTAAAACACATAAATAACGACAGCTATCTGCTACATTTAGCTGATCTATAAAATATTAATTAGCAATATTTAGATCCGTTTAGAGCATAGACAATTAGCATAGATAACGATATTACTAAACATGTAACTGTAATAGCGTTACTAGTATTTCATTAGCTCGGGATTGAGATAGAGTATTTATTGATTAGTATTCATTTAATGGGTGAATTTGTGTTTTCTCACGATTTTTGGTTGAAATGTAGATAAAGTGATGGTTGGTTCTGGTTTGACGACTCAGTGAGCCAGATTCCGTTGCCTATGTGAGAAAAGTAAATAGTTAATAACGTTCTAATTAACTATAGATTTTAGATCGGTTTCTAAAGACATATTAAGCCTTTTTCACTCGCCTATCGTCAACATCGAGCATGGTTTAAAAGCTTATGACTTCATCTTACGCAATCCAACGCGATGTTTGACGAAAAGGCAACGCGAAAAAAGAGAGATAACGCCTGAAAACTCTGTTAGCCTTCGGTAATTCCGTGATTTACTCAAATATTTTACAAAACTTGTTCTTGAAAATACGTGTATTTTTTTAAATCCTTAAATTTTTTTGGAAAAAAATTGTCGTCATTCAGAATTTTGATTAAATTTGCAAGGCTTCTATTGTTATACTTTTTAGACTTTTTAAATTTTTGAGCAGACTTTCGGAGGACTTTACTGGATTAGTTTTATACAAAATTACGAGTATAAATTGATTTCAATAGAAGCCTAGATAATATCCACAAGATACATAGTGTTTACAAAGTATCTAATGAAAAATGTGTAATAACGTCATAATCGCGTAAGAGCGGTTATATGAAAAACAGTGAAAATGTATGTCGAGTTGGGTGCCCTTAAGCGCTCCACATACAGAGACCAATGGAATATATTTTAAATATGAGTACAAAGGAACTGCTTAATTCTATAGAAATTTCTACCAGCGGATTTGAGAAAAAGACGAAAAGAAGAGTATCTGAAGTCTTAAACTCATCATCATAATCTTCCTGTCCTTGTTCTGCGTTCCTTGGGGTCATAATAATCATAATCATAATCATTTGTTCTGCAAACATGGGTATAGCTAGGACATAGGTGTCCGCAAGATGATTTATTCTTTTATTCCCCTATCTTTTTTCTTTCGTATAAAATAATAATATGAATAAAGTGAATGGCAAAATGTTGCGAATCTCATTTATGAACAAATAAAATACATATTTAAAACCTGTTCAAAGTTACTTAAAATTTTCCAGAGACCTTTACAATTCCAAGCATATTTCAACTTACAATATTTTAGGAATTAAAAAAACGCTAACCAAAATCTAGCAAAATAAAACAAACAATCTGTACCGCGCCTGAGAATCGAACCTGGCTCACATAAATTTCATCAATCTTAAAGCGAGCTTGTAAACCACTACACAACAAAGATATGGATTCCGAGAGAAACGCGATACGATACGGAACGTCCCAGGTTCGGAGCACGGCTGGAGCATAAATAGAATTAGTGAGTCGGTCACGACTCTACTTCCAATGTTTATCGCGACCGGGAATCGCGAGCGCAGTCGCGGGAAAAGTTAGATTATCATATTCCATAGTAAAGTTAATACAATGAGTAATATTCTGGAGGTTTACTAATAATGATAGAAACAGCGAATTTGTTATTATTGCTCTTATCTCATGAACCATTACTGTCAACTGACAATCGTTATAGTCATAGTAGTTTGTTGAATGTTACATTATAGTCAATAAATTAATAAAAATAATGTTACATTGTTAAACAATGTCAGATAATAAAAGATAATACAAGAAATATATAAAGAGAAGTAAAATCACACATGAAAATTAATTAAATCAAAAGAAAAGTCACACTAACTTTATTGTGACTTTTCTTACGGATAATGGTTTTTTTCGGGAGTACTTAGATACTCCCGATGGAAAAATTCCACTATCCGTATGTATAAAAGGCAAAGTCCAGACTCACTCACAGACTTATAAACGTCATGCCCAAATCCTTGGACTTAAAATACAACGTCCCTTGGACGCTGTTATGACTGACCTGTTGGTCTAGTGGTTAGTGGCCCTGACTGCTAAGCCGGGGGTCGTGGGTTCGATTCCCACCCAGGACAAATGTTTTGTGTGATGAGCACAATCATTTGTTCTGTGTCTGGGTGTAATTTATCTATAATATGTATGTATTTAGAAATATATAAGTAGGTTTATCAGTTAGTTGTCTAGTACTCATAACACAAGCTCTGATTAGCTTGAGACTAGATGGCGTTGTGTGATAGTTGTGGAAAAAAAAAACTGTTCCATTCTCTGTCAAAATTGCATAATGGTTCCTTTTATGATGTATGCAAAGAATAAGAAAGAATTTTCCAAAATTCACCCCATAGGGCGATGAAACGGGGTTCCGAAGTTTGTATGGAGAAACCTACTTTCAAGCGGGTGAAACCGCATGCCGAAGCTAGTCATTATATAATTGTCTATACATAGTATTAGGTTTACAAGTATTTATTAAAAATTTAAATTACTCGTATATGTGTAATTTTATTAGACAGTTTTAGTAATGCATGTTACTAAAAGAGTTATTTATATATAAATTATATATATATGGATGGTTAGAGAGTGAGATGGAGGCCAAAGAAAAGATGGGTGGATTATGTGAGGAGTGATATGAAAGAAAAGGGAGTCAATGATAGCGTGACGGGTGATAGGATATAATGTAAGAAAAAAAAAAACTGGGCAAGTGCGAGTCGTACTCGCGCGCGAAGGATTCCGAACTGGTCCGTAGCAAAAAACGGCTCATTGTATGAGAGCCCCACTTAATTATTAATTTTATTATGTTTTTAATACTTGTTGTTATAGCGGCAACAGAAATATATCATCTGTAAAAATTGCAACTGTCTAGCTATCACGGTTCATGAGATACAGCCTGGTGACGAACGAACAGACAGACAGACAGACGGACAGCGGAGTCTCAGTAATAGGGTCCCGTTTTACCCTTTGGGCAAGGAAACCTAAAAACGTGTTGTGCCGACCTCAAGATACATAGGACAAACGCAGCAAGATGATGATGAAGAGATTAAGACTTTAAATACACTTTTCGTCTTTTTTCACAGATTTGCTGAAAGAAATTTCTTCAGAATTAAGCAGTTCCTTTGTACTTATATTTAAAACGTATTCTGACTGCGTGTTTTTTGCACACACAGATACCGTATGTGCATAAAAAGCACACACATGCAATCACTGTACTGTTGATTAGTCCAGAGTATTTCACATTTACAAAAGTTATACAATAATTGATTAAGAAAGTTGGATGACTATTTAATGGTCGCTCGGAATGCAGAGTGGATGTTATAATGTGAGTGCTCCGATTTGCATAGATAACGCATCTCAACACTTTCCGTATTCGACAACTGTCTATATTTACAGCTGCATTTCTTTATTCCAATTTGTTAATCTTTATATATAAGTGAAATACCACTCACTGATTAATCACGAAATCACAGAAACTAAAACACCTGCAAACTTAAAATTTGGCAGGTAGGTTCCTTATAGGGTGTAAACATCCGCTAATAATTTATTTTCCGAAATTCACCCCCCATGGAGATGAAACAGGGGTCCAAAGTTTGTATGGAGAAACCGACTTTCACGCGGGCGAAGCCGCTGGCAGAAGCTAGTTAATATAGGTAGGTAATATGTAACGAATACGAAAAATACACCAGGTGCTTTATCCATTTTAATTTTTCCGGGTGTTTATTTTTTTCTTCTTCTTGATCAGTGTAAAACTGATCAATTATATATTGGCATAACATGATGGTTTCCTTAAAATAAAAATAGTCAGTCCCTAAATATAGGACCGTAAAAACTTTTGTGCAAACTGTACTTTCACACCTTTGCAGTTTCTAAGAGGTTGGAACCATTTAGTCTAAATAGGAATTACCCCATCTGTTCTTTCAGAGGAAAAATATACGATAGTTGAAGTCCGAAATCAGAAGCTCAATGCACTAATTCATTACCTTAGGCGCGGGCTTGTGGACGACGAGCGAAGAGTAGCTTGCCGTCCGCTCGTCCTATAAGGACCGAGCCCGAGTCTACGCGCGCCTCAAAAAGTTATCAGCAAACCCTAAGGGCCCATGGGATCGATTCTGAAAAGAATATACTCAATATGGTCCTAGGATTCTAAAGGCAAATAAAGAAGCATAGGCGTGTCAAACTTATACTGACTTTTAGTCAGTATAGGTTTGACACGCCTACGCGCTCCATCCTAGAGTGGGCGAAGTCATTAGATGATTTCTTAACTCAAAAAAATGCATTAATCCAAGAAGTATCTCAAAATCCATCATCTTATAGCTGAACTAGTCGCGGGCTCGATCTCAATGATGGGCTTAGCCTAAAATCGCGCTGTCTCATCTGACGTCGTGTCCGTCAGACATAGTACCTACCTATCACTGATGAGCAGTTAGACACTAGTATATCCTACACACAAACTCCGTTCCGAACTGAAACGACATTGGGCGGTGCTTAAAAATTACTATACTTGGTAAAACGAGTTTTCGCTAATTGAACTTTGTCGGTGTCGACTTCGTTTTGGAGATTTTTCACGATTTTTGTTACTTTTTACTCGCAGTTGCGTTAAAATTATCAAGAAAAATGAAACTTTGGTGGCTCATAACTTTTTAATGGCAAATGTTTTATTTCTTTGTTTTCGCAATTAATAATAAGAAAATGCCTGGTAGAGAATGCCTTGTTGCATTAAGTCCGCCTATGTACCACTACTGTACATGAAGTTTAAATAAATAAATAAGATACAACATTATCGCGTTGGAAGGCCTCCTACAAGGTGGACCGATGACTTGGTAACGGTTGCGGGAGTCCGATGGATGCGAGACGCACAGGACCGTTCGCTGTGGCGACGCTTGGGGGAGGCCTATGTCCAGCAGTGGACGTCTTTCGGCTGAAATGATGATGATGATGATGATGAACATTATCATGTTTAATTTTGGATGTACAATATCAAACTGTGGAGTAATATCCCCCCGAAATTTGTTTGGAAAAAATATAGACTAGTGTAAACTTAAAATCGATAGTTACAAAAAGTCTCATCCAAAACATGGATACCTACACGTTAGATATATAAAATCTTTGATTGTGTGTTGTGCGGTGGCATTGAGTATCTTACAATTCAAAGCACCGATTACAAATCAAAGATCGATTGAAGCATCGAAGCGAAGCTAACGCGACCTATTATTGTGCGTCTTACATTTCACGTATGTATGTCCGTCTTCATAGTTAAGAGCGTATCAAGTAATGGCGAGTGGTCGGCCAGCGCTATTTGTCCATCATTAGTATTTCGACACGCAGCTTGCAATACTTCGGATCGCAACTAATATCTGCAGCTCTCGACCATTCAATGGAAATTTGTACAAGAATATATTCAAGATTTGGTGATGACATGTGAAGTTTAGAGGTAAATATTTCTTAGATAGTGATGGGTTAATGCCCAGCCATTTTGGGCATACTATTGATTTCTTGGGTCGTTAAATGCATATTCATACAGCTATAATTGCCCAATATAGCATAAGTCTATCATCAGGCCCAAACGTTCTTTTAGTTTTAAACGTTTTAGAGGCGGATAAAAGTTATAGTGTTTAAGGAACTTTTTATTCTGTAGAAAGACTTATTATATAGGCCATACAAATATTTGTTCTGTGCGGGGATCGAAGCCGCGATCCACAGCGCAGCAGCAAATCGCTCAACCACTGCACCAACCGAGCCGCAAAATTATAGATAAATTACGCCCAGACACAGAACAAATGGTCGTGCTTATCACACAAACATTTGTCCTGGGTGGGAATCGAACCCATGACCTCCGGCATAGCAGTCAGGGTCACTTACCACTAGACCAACAGGCCAGTCAAAAAATATTATTGAAGTGTGTACATTCTCTGTGAAAGGTCCTGTTGTTGCTTAATGAAAATATTTTTTAATAAATGTTGTCCTTAAAAAACTAAAAAAAGCTTTATTACGAAATAAGTTATGATTGCGTTGGTTGCGTTATCGTGCCCATCAAGCCTGAGGTGTAAAATATGAGAACCACTTAGTAAATAGTCGCCGCTGACAACTGCAATAACTCTTACAAATAAATTCAATCTAGATCACTTCAAATTACTAATATTCACTTCCCACGGATTTCCACCTCCTTTCAAAGCTCATTTATACGGGGACAGTTTTTCGCCCACAATAGGTGAGTTTCAAAAATTTGCTCTGGCTTTTCCTAATTATGTTGGGGGCATGTCCTAGAATCAAGAATTTTATGTTACGTCCTCCAATCCACACTGGGCCCGCGTGGTGGATTACGGCCCATTCCTTCTCCTAGAGAGGAGGCTTGAATCCCAGCAGTGGAAACATAATAAAGCTGATTACCCTTTATGCACTTTCCAATATAACTGAATGCAGTTTCCAATGTAAACTGTATTCAGTTGAATACAGTTTCCAATATAACTGAATGCAGCCCATAAATCCAGGAAACGGGCCAATAAGATAGACGATTACCGAGAGTTGAAAAAAAAATCCATAGTTCTATTCTACGATGTTTACATGAGGAAAAGCAATCACTATATTTTTCCATTTAATCCAGAAAAACTAGTACGGTTGTCTCGTACGGCATAAGTACTCAAGTTTTGTTTCTTACTTGAGTGTTAAGGATCAATAAGCATAATCAACTTATAGTGGGTATTCTCACTGCTGCACTGCACACTACACCGTGCACACTACACTGGTACACAGAATCTTTGGGAAAGTTTCTGGTCGTAATCCACTATGCGAGTTTTTCGTTCTAATTTCCTTCTGATGTTTTCCTTCAACGTTTTAGTGTAAAGACTGATTAATATTAAACAAATTGTCTGTAGATTGCAATACATATTTTGATATTGTTGAATCAAGAATCAATGGTCAAAGGTGTTCAATAATTTCCTTCCTCTCCCACTAAATTCGCTGAGCCATTCAGGCGAGTATCGCCAAGCTATTCAGTTTTCTTTGGGCGAGAAACTGTCCTCATCTAAACGAGCTTTTATTCCCTCCAATCATCAAAATCTAAGTTAAGATATAATCGAATAATTTCTAATCGATACCGAGGCGAGTGTTCGCAGCAGAGAGCGCAGCAGAGGCGTAATGTGACAGAATTTACATTTAATATCCACTTGTAGCCCCTGTACTGTTTGTTTGATTTATATAGCTTGGCCAATATAATGTTTAGTGGACTATTTAAGGACAATCGCATTCCTGATTGTGTTGATAAATAATGAGTTTTTTTTAATGATATAAATTAGTGATTGACTGCGATCCCACCTGATGGTAAGTAGTGATGCAATCGTTGATGGTGAAGTGGTCTAGTTTATTAAGAGCCTATTTACTCTAACCTTAAATACACCTAAATTATAATCAGACGGGAAAACCGTAGCAGGTCAATTGTTCCAGCCCTTCGATGTTTTGATTAGATGGGCCTAAATTGAAACCATAACTCGATATTGGGAATCAGAATATATATAGGATTTCGTGTTAGGAAAAGATTATTTCATTTCGGTGTATTATGTACACCTGTTATAAGTCCTAATTTTTAATATCATTTTTGGTATTTTTTTCTAGTACCGTTAGTGCGGAAAATTCAAAATTCGTATGAAATTGTTTCACTTGCGATGTACGTAATATAAACTGTGTTACGTCTTGTATTGTACGGTTTTAAACTTACATTTAAAGGCTCTTAAAAATTAAAATGTTGCGATTTATTTTCCATCATAAAGTAGTTTGTTTATTTTTTGCACAATTCATTTAAATGAACTGTGCAACGAAAAAATATTTCATTGAGTTATCGTTGTTTGAAAGATCTCTAAACTTATATTTCTTCTAAGTAATAAAGTTAAACTTAGTTGTTCTGGAATAATCACTAAGTATTGATGTAAATGTTAGTACCTATCTACGAATAATAACAATAAAAACTTACGAAAATTTCGTCGATCTTTTCAGTTTTCAGGTTTTCCACTTTTAAATGAAAATGATTAAAACTGTTACTGAAAAATCTTGTTTTACTTCGCAATATTATTGTACAAAAAAAAGAATTAGTTCAAAAAACACAGTTCACTTCACACACGGGGTTCGAACTCGCGACGTAAATATTCGGAGATTGTTAGAAACACGAACGACGTCCGTTCACCTCGCGCACGCAGCATCCACTGGCGGTCATCGCTGAATGGACCGGCATTTCGCCTGCATACTACTGCCCGAAAACTATAATAACTAGAAAAGGACATCCATTACCGGTTGTACTCTATTTAAAATATTGATCGTTCTATTTTTGAACAGCAATGAATAAGTGTTGAAAACTTTTTTCTTCGTTCATTATTTTCTTGTACCACGTATGGGTTTTATTAAAACCTTTTATAAGTTTGAAAGCTGAGCCAGGTACTTTTTTGTAAGCAACTGAAAGGAGGTTGTATAGTTATGTGTGTGTGAGAATGTGAGACATTTTAACGAAGGAGTCCGAACGTTAGAGCCGCAGTTAGGAGACATGTGCCAATGTGCTAATTATAGGATACTGGCTGGAGTGGTCCAATGGAAGAGTATTTTTAGAATCTTATTGAAGGTAAGAGATAACAGTTGTTATGTAAGATATAATGGCAGCTAAATACTTCGTATATTGATATTTCTCATATTATTAAGCGTAGTCCGTTCAATAACTTTCTTTATAGCACAGATGACATTAGTTTAAATACAATTATCAAACATCAACAAATATAAATCTTGGTTTTTAATAACTTTAGATAAGTCATTATTTAAATAATAACAAATAACAATGGCCCCAAAATATTTCCTTGTTGGACTCCTAAACTGATATATCTGCTTTTTTAACGTGTAATTAATCTCTTTAAATTTTTCAAGAGTAGCTCGGTGTCCGGTTGGCGGCAGTAGGCTTGGTGCCATGTTTTGGGTTGGGAAGTCAGTGTCCGACTTTTATTGATCATAAAACTCATCTGTGTTCCTTCAGTTGCCCTTTATTTTGGGTTTTGGGGCTACAGTAACCCTATCAAACTATCCCGCAGCCCTCAGAGCAGTGTTCCTGTGCATCTTGCATCCATTCTCGCGACCCTCACCAGGTCATCGCGATCGGTCCACCTTGTGTGAGGCTGTCTTCCATTACATGACCACTGACCATTCTAAAACCTTTCGTTCCCATTGACCATCTGTTCCGTGAGCAATGTACCCCTGTCTACTGCCACTTAAGTTTGGCGATTCTTCGTGCACCTTATCTTCAAAATATATTTGTCTAACTTCTGTCCCAGCTGTAGAAGCATAATAAACGTCTCAAAACACTAACTAAATGAACTATCTACTGTTTACTTTACAGATACATACATCTAGTATCCATAAACTAACGTATTTACGAACCTTGAGTCATTTATTACAACAAACAATAGTTGCATTCATATCATCCAATTTAATAGTTTCCTATGACTTGGTGTTTATGAACGTAATGCTTTTATGGCTGGAACAATATTGATGATGTGTTCATTTCCGTGTCTTATTTTAACGCCGTGAGATAACTTGATTGGTCAATACAAGAGGTTGATGTTTTGATTGTACATTGTATTAACATTAGCTGCTGTCTGCGGCTTCACCCGCGTGAAAATAGATAACTATCCTAAGGGAGCATATTCCTGAGATAAAAAGTATCCAATGAGCTATTTCAAGACATGGTCTACCCGTGCATCAAGTTTCATCGAAATCCGTTTAGCCGTTCGTGAGTGAAGAAGTAACATACACACAATTTTTCACGTTTATATTATTAGGTTCTTTTTTAAAGTTAGGAAATCATCCTTTGACTTCTCCGCTCTTAGGTGGAGTGGGAGGCATCAGACTATTACTGCCTAAAACTACAGCTATGTTCCTTCTTTGCACTTTGCGTTCCAGGACTACGGAATTTCCCTTTCGGAAATCAGCCCATAGACCCAGTAGGCTTCAGCTCTGCTGGGACCCTACGATAATATTAGTGTGAAGTTTGATTTGACGTTAACACTACGATCTTGCTACATTTCCATCGATATTTTGCCCTACCGTGAGATCAAAACCAGGACTCAACACTTAGCAGCAACTCAAGCTACCGTTTACGGTAATTTACCCATTTTAAAAGAAAAGTCTAAAGCTAAATTATCATCATTAACTCCACCAGCTTTCAAAGCAACAATGACCAGGCATATTCCGGGCTTAGTCTTTATAACGTAAACCTTATTCATCGCTCTCCATTAGACGAGCTCGATTGTAAGAGCCAACGCGTCTCGTTATGAAATAAAACATGTGTAATTAATGTGTACAGGTAGATAAAAATAGATCTAATAACAGTTTGTTATTCTGCTTAACATTTTCCCGACTACATTAAGGTCGGCTACCATCCTACCCAGTTGCAGATGATTATGAGTACTTTACGTGAAGCGAATACCTATACCTATGATCTCCACATCCCAGTAACTGGATAATATGATACCCTTTGGCAAGACTAGAGTCATATTCTCGGCTTTCTGACTACCCATAAAAATCGTCAAAAACGTACAAATGACAGCCAGAATCAATAAATACCTTAACGTGCTTTTGGGATGCAATGAAGTATCATGACGTAATATATGATTGCACATCCTCGTATCGATCTTGGTCAGCGTTGCTTAACCTTGAAACCCAATTTGTGCAGTAGAAATGATTGAATATTTATTCCTACCCCGTTGTTAAGAGAAAAAAAAAACAGTTGGATAGAAACAGTTGGGTAAAATACAGTTGAATAAAAAACACTTGGGTAAAATACAGTTGAATAAAAAACAGTTGGGTAAAATACAGTTGGATAAAAAACAGTTGGGTAAAAAAAACAGTCCTTACTGTTGGGAAAAGGCTTTATAGAAGTAATAAGGGCCCTTAAATATCGCGAAGCTACATAATAAAGTTCTGCAACAGTTATAGATACACGCCATGTCTCCGCGGTGGTCCTAACTCGCGACTTTTTGCTTCGTTAGGCGTCTGGTCTAGCCAGCCAGGCTGCTACACATTCCTAGCATAACTCTGTAACGATCTCATAAGTTTGACGGAGGATCTTAGATAAAAGGGATTTGTAGTGTTTAGTTTATTGGTGGAATTAAGTTTTATAACTACCATGGGTGGCCCTAGATTAATTATTATTAACTACTTTGGCGTGATTTATTTGAGATTTTAGCTACATTACTGGTTATAAAATAATCTAATTGGTTTAATACAGTTTGCAAATATAAAGCTAGTGGAACCTTGGAATTGATTTATTACAGTTAAATTACTTGTAGTAGAATTTTGTTGATCCTTTACTTTATTTTAGCTGGATTCAATGTAAATTTATCTAAAAAATAAAATAATTTGACAATCTGTTTACATAAATACTCGCCGTCTCATCGACGCCTAGCCAAAACTTTTGGACCTAAAAGGCTGAAAATTTTGCACAAAGATTCTTTTTATAATGCGTAAAAGGAATAAGAAAGAATATTTCAAAATTCGACCTCAAAGGAGATGAAACAGAGGCCTCGAGTTTGTATGGAAAAACCTATATTCAAGCGGGCGAAGTCGCTGGCTGAAGCTAGTAGACCATAATTGCATACCTATTCAGAAATTAAACATACCTAAAAATAATATCTAAAACATGACATTATAAAACACTAAAAGCGAATAAATTAATTTGTAAGAAAAATACAATGTTTTTTTTTTTTAAATCAAACGACGACGTCTCTCGTTGAAGTCTTTTGTAGGGCGGCGCGGGCCGGTGCTTACATGCTTAACTGTAACTTAATAAGCGCCGCACTTACTGCGCTTTTATGGTTATGAGCGCTATGTACGATAAGTTATGACTCGTGGTTCACGGAGCGTATTATAATTGGTACATGATGGGTTACGTGTTTATGTATAGAGAAATATATAACAGTGTTATATACATATATTAGTATAAAGGTATATTTATTGCTATTTATTTACTTTTTTGGCTTGCCTTTGTCCGCAATTGCATTCTCTGATAAATTTATGAAGTATGAAAAGGATACTCGTGATCCTAGAACGCAAAAGGCAACTGAAGGAACATAGGTGTGGTTTTGTTCAGTACAAGTCTGAAACGGCCTCTCACTTCACCCTAGGGCGGGAGAAGTCATTAGATGATGTCCCACGTTAAAAAAACCTGCTGATAAATGATGATGTGTTCGAAGATGGAACTCGTTCGTCTAGTTGTAACCTATTCACTGTTAACTTAATGACCCCAGGTTGTAGCTATCAGCAAACCACTGCGTATCTGAGCACAATGAAAGCATTCCAGAAATGTTTTAGCCCTACAACACACGGTGTCCTACATATGGAACAAAAGAAAAACAAATGTCTATATTTCAAAATTCGCTGTAAGTGGCATCATTTAGTGTCGAGTAGATTCAAGATTCGAAGATTCAAAGCATTTTATTTCAAATAAACCATTTACCGGCACTTTTGAAATGTCAAGAAGTCAGTGAGTTAGAAAAATGATGCTAATTTCACATTCCAAAGCGTAGATCTCTATGGAGAAGAATGTGCAAGAAACTCCATGGACACTCTTTTCAATCATATATTTATAATCATCAATCGTAGATAACAACGATAACAACAAGTACAATAAGTTTTGTTTTTTTAATTGTTATACACCGGCGTTTGACCCCAGCCGATGGTAAGTAGTGATGCCATCGTTGATGGTGAGGGGCACTAGTTTATTAAGAGCGTATTCACTCTAGCCTTGAAGACACTTAAATTATAATCGGACGGGAAGACCACAGCAGGCTAGTTGTTCCAGACCCTCAATGTACACGGTAAAAACGCTTGATCCGGACCGTAGAGGTTTAAACAACGTAAGGGTGGATACTTGCCGTTTGTCGGGTTGTCCGATGGTAGAAATGAGATGGTGAAATCAAGTCATGCAATTCCCGCGCACACCCTCCAAAATGCATCCTGTAAAACCCCGAAAAGCTGGCTACCCTCCGCCTGTGTTCAGTTTTGGTAAGATTGAATGAACGTTTATAAATTTTTTCTTCAATTCGGACGGTATTACGATTAGCGAGTCACGTATAAATAAACCATTTTTATAAAATTTAATATTTTAGTGTCGAAATAATTTGTGGCAATAAAATTATTTATGTTTATATTTGTTAATTTGTCATTTTGATGATAAATAGTACATAAAATTATTATATTTTTATATGTGGCTCAAACAAAAAAGTAACTCATAGGTAGACAAAATAATCGTGCACTGTAGAGTTAAGCGTATAAGTACATTATTTAATAGTTCACGCAGCCTTTTATTTGTATGAAAGTAAAAATATAACAGATTTTTTTATTATTGTAATAGGTATGTGACTGTTGGATTATTATTTACTTTGTAAATAAATAACTATAAATTTTCCTGAGATCATTGCAAGTCTATTTTGCGTGGGAAATGTACAAACAATATTGATAGTTCAAGGCATAAAACTTATTCCTTTTTATTATCTAGTTTAATTGACGACGCACTTAGTATCCGTCCAATAACTTACAGTAATTAAGCACATAATGTCTTTCGTATTGGCAACATGTCATCATTTATATGTAAAGCATATTTCCTTATGTATGCGCTATAACATAACATAACTTTACTTACTAATGTATTTATCATCCTGAAACGATTTTGATTTAAATATAAATATTTATTAGAAGAAAAATTCTCTGGCAATATTAATCCGATTATGAAAATTCTTACTATAGATAGAAAGTTGAAAAAACGAAGTATCGGAGGATTTTTTTTTAGGTGGGAAAATCATCTAATGACAAAACCCGCTCTTGGGCGGAGCGGGAGATAGTGTCAGACTTTTACTGACTAAAAACCCACTCCTGTTCCTTCTTTGCCTTCGTCCCAGGGCTCCGGGTTTCACTTTCATACTACCCGTGGCCCCAATAGGCTTTGACCCTGCTGGGCCCCTACGATTTGCTGACATCAACGACTTGGGTTCGGTCCGGACAGTTACTGGACGGTCGGACAGTAAGCTATCCATTGCTCGCTGTCCGCAAGCCGTCGGCTGGGGCGAGAGGACCGTAGCCTCGCGCGGTTGGCCTCCTCCTTTGCTAGCATTACTGCTTCGCAGAAGGAGTCTCCTCGGACTCCTCCTCGCTCCGGACCATGGCCTGTACCAAGGCCCGGCGCGAGAGATCACTGCCGCCGATCGCCCCCACTAGGACACGGCGGTGCTCTGCCCAGGCGGGGCACACCTTTACCGTGTGCTCCACCGTGTCCTTCGGGCGGTCCACACAATGGTGGCACCCAGGCGTTTCTTCCGCATGAATCCGGTGCAGGAACCTCCCGAACTTATCATATCCGGTGAGGACGCCATGTTGTCTTTCCAGCCACTCCTCAAAGAGGGGACTTACCGCCATAATTGTGGCGAGCATCGGAGGTTATTTTTTTTAATGAAAAAATACATAATATTTGTGAGAAAAATCATCAGGTGGAAAAATCACCTAACTCTGTTAGGATGGATGATTACAACTATCTTACTCAATAATTCAGTCAGTACAGTTCATTATAATATTCTTCTTGGGAATAGAACCCAGAACTTCACGTAGGTATGTAGTGCCGTCGCATTTACTACCACTGGACCATTGAGGCAGTTAATGATAACGTTAAAAACAAATATCCTACAAAATCTATGTGCGCCAGAAATTCCTACTTAGCAAGTAAACTATTGTGAATTAGACTAATGGAGGAAACCTCGAGTAACCTTAACCCCACTGATCATTGGCCTGGGCAGTAACTCAGCCTAGATTCCAGCCTGTACCTCGGCCTAATGCCAACTCAGGCTGTATCTAATCTACGCTACACGGGGCGTAATTACAATATATAAAGGTAACGGGAGCTCCTAGATAATTTATACAATGCATACGTACGGATATCTGAGGCTGGCTTCCCACCAAACTGCGCAAAGAAGTGGAGTGGTAAGCTTGAGGTCAAATCCAATAACATAATTGCTATATTTAAAAAATAAAGTTACTCAGAATAATTTTTAATTGGCTGAATTCTGTGAGTAGAAATGACATATAGGACACACATATAAAAAGTAAATTGCCATGGATTTTAGAAAAAATAATAATCAAATAACCTATGTAAGAAGAACTCAATAAAACGGAAACATTCTTTGTAATCCTAGAGGAATAACGTTTCAGGCTTCGTTTTTGAGACGCTCAATAAAATAAAAAGACTTTTAGTTATGTCAAGGCTGTTTTGTTTTTAGCATCCAACGGATACCAATCTGCACTGAGCCCGTGCGGTGGTATACGACCCATTCCCACTCCTAGAAAGGGGGCATATTATGAGTCCGAAACTTATAAGGCTGATTATGCTATGCTATCCAGCGGATTCCCGCCACCGTCCACAGATCCCGCTCTATTTTATGGGGCTCCTGATCGAAACCTTCAGTCCATTGAAATAGAATGTGTGTTCTCCATCTGCGTGTAGTTTTTTCGAAAAAAATACCGTAGCCCTGGAACGGAGAGAGCATTTGAAAGAACACAGGTGGGATTTAGTTAATAAAAGTCTGACACATCAAAGTTCTTCTAGAGCGGAAGAAGTTATTTGATGATTTTATTTATTTATTTCTTTATAACACACCTTAATTTATTACAGGACAGACATTATTATTTATTTTATTTATTGGTGAAACAAACAATAACACTTAGGGTCGCTGCACACGGACCATCGGCCACAACCACAAAATGTCGTCACCGGGATATTTCCTGTAGTTCTCATACATTTTATATGAATTCGCCACACACGGTTTACGCCGGTGGTCGCCACCCGCTACAAAATCGCATTTAAACCTTCTTTGTCAGAGTCCATTATGATAATGCGCGTATGGGTTATAAAAAGTAGCAGCCGCCGGCCACAAGTGTTGCGCGCTTCAGCTTCCTTTGTGGCCGCTTCTAGCTTCTCGTGGCGGCGTTTGTGGTTGTGGCCGGTGACCCGTGTGCGGCGACACATAGAGTATTACATAAAGAAAGGATTTACAATAGTTTTACAAATGAAATAGACAACATTCTCCACAGATAAAACCATGACACTTTTGGTTTGACGAGAGTTGTTATTTTTTTTAAAGAAAGCGAAAAGTTAATGTAATAAATTAGAATGTTGTTAACTAACTGTTTGTAATGTTGACTTATTACACATACACATAGATTTTTTTAAATTTCCCAACTCAAAAAAATTTACCGTTCAAGTGTGACCAAACATATGAAACTTAGTCTGAAACAGAGTGACTATTGTAAGTGGCGTCTCTGCATCGTGTCTACTCTGTGGTACTTTACCGCTCAGGATCCATGAAAACTACCATTATAGCACTAATATTATTGCGTGCCTGCAGCTATCGGGAAAGTATTGCAAATGTATCGGGACTGTCTCGCTCGAGAGTGTCGGGCCAGGTAATGTACGTGCAGCGTTGACTGTCGTGTGCTATCCTGTATCCAGGGTATTACAACCAGGGACTTGTAATAGGGATGTCTCTGAACATTATGATCTATGGGTGGTTTTTTTATTATGGATAAGCTTGCCTAGAAGTAACCTATTCACTCTTGATGTATAGACCCCTAGGTTATAGTGGTTACTTTTCTATTTGCGATCAGTTTGTTTTGTGTTTGATTTTATATTGTAGCCTTGCTGGCTGGTTGATGTATTTTGCGCTACAACAAGATAGTATAAAATACACGATAAACTTGCAAATAACGTATATTGTTATTTGCAAGTTTTGTTTATCTTTGACTTCAGATAAAATACAACTGAAAAACTACAAAATACTTCTGTTTCTATCATTAAATCATTAACTGTTTACTTTGATAACTAACGTTTACGCTTGTTCACAAATACACCCTGACAATAAGACTCAATCGATGTCAGTCAATGGATCGAAATAAATGTTAGATTCCTAATCTATGACGGGGTCATCCCTACCTTCAGGGTACCGTTAGCATCAATACACGGGCTCCATTTCAGCCGCAAACCACAGCTTTCCCTAATATCGTGTGCCGACAGCAAAACAACTTCTTTATAATAGCACAGTTATTGTACGACTTTCGTTACCATGCCATTATGTTAATAACACGCAGTAAATCGTATTGGATTCTACCTTATTTGAACTTGAAGACATTTTAATAACTTGTCAATACTGCTTGGTTTGGTGCATGGACAATAACAGGATAGTTGGCAATACCAGCAATAGCATATTGGTGAGTGAAGCTAAATGTATTTAGCTTAGTAGGAGGATTTAACTGAAATTTCTATCAGTAGGTATTAATGTATTTTCAAGATTATTATAAACTAGAATTTTTCTACGACTCTTCTTCCGTGACAGGACAGCGTCCTATAGGAATATCTTTCAACTCTATGTATGAACTTTGGAAAATATTGGAAATTTATCTTAGGTATCTGCCATTAACTTTTTTTTATTACATGAAAGTCCTCGTTGATAATATCCTACTTCCCTGGATGGGAGCAGAAGTTCGTCAGACTCGTACTGACTAAAACCACACGGCGTTCTGCAGCTATCTTTGGCCGGTGCGCTGGAGTGCTTGCGCACTCACACACTACTGCGGTCAGGCCTATTCACTCTAACCTTAAATACACCTAAATTATAATCGGACTGGAAGACCACTGCAGGCAAATTGTTCCAATCCTTCGATGTATGCGGTATAAACGACGAGGCCAAACGCTTAGTTAGGTTAGCAAGGCTTAGGCCGGACCGTAGAGGTATTTACAACGTAAAGATGGACACTCGCTGATTGTCGGGTTGTTCGACGTCCGATATCTGTCTATCTGTCCCTATTTGTTAAATCAAAGTGGCTAGAAATAAAACTCAACCATATCACCAACTTTATACTCTAACAGTACCTAATCACAATATGTGAAATTATACACAATGTAACTGAACACGTCCTCTCCCCGCACCGCACTCCACACCCCTCTCTCGTCCTCTACCTTAGCTGTAAGGATGCAAGTACTAGGGCCACATAAACTATCATTAAGTAAGACAATTAATGCACATTCCTAATGATGCAAGGTTAAGGTGGGATCAAGTTTACTTGGGTGCTGAACTGGTAGTAGTCAATTTATAGTCTGTCTATATTTATTCTTGTTTTGGATTAGTCTACATGCTAATGTAGAGATCCTTTTAATTATATCACCAAGAAAGAGGCTTGTATAGAGGTAATCTACATGCGTAGCCTCCTGTTAGTGTGAGAATTATTTTAGTGAAAGAATGATCTCAATACATATTAGAAGATTAGGATCTAATTTTGTTTTTTTTTTTAGGTGGGAAAATCTTCTTATGACAAATCTCGCTCTTGGGTGGAGTGGGAGATAGTGTCAGACTTTTACTGACTAAAAACCCACTCCTGTTCCTTCGTTGCCTTCGTCCCAGGGCCCCGGGTTTCGTTTTCACACTACCCATGACCCCAGTAGGCTTCGACCCTGCTGGGCCCCTACGATTTGCTGACATCTCCCTGAGGTGCGCGTGGAACAATACGCGCCGTTGACGACTTGGGCTTGGTCCGGACGGTTACCGGACGGTCGGACGGCGGGCTACCCATTGCTCGCCGTCCGCAAGCCCGCGCCTACGGTGGCCGGAAATCGGGATCGGAATCCCGGCGGCGGTTGGGGCGTGAGGACCGTTGCCTCACGCGATCGGCCGCCTCCTTTGCTAGCATTACTGCTTCGCAGAAGGAGGCGACCGCCTGCCACTCCTCCTCGCTCCAGACTATGGCCTGTACCAAGGCCCGGCGCGAGAGATCGTCGCCGCCGATCGCGCCCACGAGGACACGGCGTTGCTCTGCCCAAGCGGGGCACACCTCCACCGTGTGATCCACCGTGTCCTCCGAGCGGTCGACACAGTGGCGACACCCGGGCGTCGCTTCCGCACGAATCCGGTGCAGGAACTTCCCGAACTAGAAGATTAGGATCTAATGAAGATTTTCGGAGATATACAATGTAAGTATTCAAAATCTAAAAGGGAGAAAATAAAAACTTTTTTACAAAAAACGAAAACATAAATCCAGAAATTGCAGAGATAATAGTCCTATATGGAGGCAGTGGATACAAATCCATCTAAAATAATAATTTTTACCATGTATTAGAGTAAGTACTAACATTTGTTCCTAAATTTCTTTTTTATGTATTTTTATTAACACTTTATGGACACTAGGCTGAAAATAAAGATATTGAAAGGAGTTCTCTTTTTTAATGATATAAACTAGTGCTTGACTGTGATCCCACCTGATGGTAAGTAGTGATGCAATCGTTGATGGTGAGGCGCACTAGTTTATTAAGAGCCTATTCGCTCTAGCCTTAAAGACACCTAAATTATAATCAGACGGGAAGACCGCAGCAGGCAAGTAAACAATTAAACTATTTATAAAATATAGAAACAAATCATTATACAACACAAAAGTCGTTACTACTTTTTGTAAAGAGTTAAAAAAAAAACGAAACCTTAAAAAACTATTTACGTTTATATGGAAATAAAAAAAAAAAACGATATGTTGACGATTGTGTCGAGTTGATCGACGTCAAATCCAATCAACGAGCTGGTCGCACCAGCCCTGTCGCGTATCAGCTTCTATTAAACCAAGCCGGCCGTGTACAATGATCGGACAAATTGTGACAAATAGAACGCCGGTGAACACCGCGCACTATGACGGACGAGAGGGACCTGACGCGGTGACGTATTGTTGTGGAGCACACGCGAATGGAGAATTAACTGAACATTGATCGATGAATAGAGCTTCATTCCAATTCGACAGATGCTGTACAAATCTAGATTATGGTGTTCTTGAATAAGAGTAATTTTGCGAAATCAACGATTTTAACGCAAATATTTATTATTTATTTATATTATTTTACAGAAAGTTTACCAACTAACAACCCAATGATATAAAGTGTGTAATATTAAAAAATATGTAATTACAAGCCTCCACATAATATATGACGGATCGTCAGGATGGTTCGAGCTACGATCAGCCAGCCTGGTGATTCTAAGTGGGTATCTTGCAATATATAAGAAAGGCTAGTAATTGAATCGCTTTAGTTCTCAATGCTATTCGATACAGTGCACTATTATAGCTACAAATAACAAAACGTAGAACAGTTTCAGTACGTCTTCACGTTACAACGGCCTGGTTGAGAGTTACCACTGTCCTCGTGGGTTCTCTTCAACCTCTTAACAGAACGGAAACGCCTGACTGCCAAAAGCGCGCCGACTCTAGTTCTCCTAGTTGCCACAAGATGTCGTGCCAAAAAATAAATCAACTGCCGGAAACGACACATAATTTAATTAGTTATGGAGTAGTAAGTTTCATGTAAATGAACACAAATCTAAGATGCACAAAAATCTAAGATGTTAGATAATACAAATTCCTAGTAAGTTTCAAAATCCTGTTGAGAAATCATATCGGAAGGATTTTTCATCAATATCGGGTGGATTTTTCAAATAACTCGATGACACACCAGGATTGCGGAACTGTGACTTACACACAATCGTACTGTATAGTCGTAAATAGTCATATTGGATGATCAATTGAACAGTAACAGCAACTCTTTATCTAACACAACAACAATAAGTAAATAAATAACAAACAAAACGATTCTTGAGTGGGTTAACGCCGATCGGTTCAATATTGAGAGTGTACTTACTGCTTGTAGACATCAGTGCCAATAAAATGTGCGCCCAATATATGTAGGTACTGCAATGTTCTGCCAATAACAGTAGTCAGATGACGAGAAATCTAACAACTGTCTTACCAAGGAATCGCGTGTTCTCCAGTTACTGGGTTGTGGAGGTCAGATAAGTAGTCTCTAAGTATGACCCACTTGAAATACTAATCCCAAGTTGTCGACGGCGCGTAGTGTTCCACGCGCGCCTCAAGGAGATGTCAGCAACCGTAGGGGCCCAGCAAGGTCGAAGCCTACTGGGGCCAAGGGTCTGATTCTGAAAGGAATACTCGGCCCTGGTATGAAAGGTAATGAAGGAACAGGAGTGGGTTTTAGTCAGTAAAAGTCTGACACACCCTCTCAATCCGCCCAAGAGCGGGGGATGTCCTTGGATGATTTTCCCACCGAAAAAAAAAATTTAATACTAATATTCAACTGCATAGGCTTGAACTGGAAGCCAATCCTAACATAATGCCTCAGATACATTAGGGGACCAAATGTCCCCCAACATGACGCGCAACGCTCAATCTACGTGAAGCTGCAACGTTGTCCAGTGTTCCGTAACTTGCCCTAACATCTTACAACGCATTCACTTGACGCGGAACTTGTTGTTGGATAATTTGACAGTGTTGCGCGTCATAATATATCTGAGGTTTTATTGGTAAAAAAACAGACAAGTTGTATGAAAGTTTTTATAAAAAGTTCTATTTTATCTTGATCATCATCATTTCAGCCGAAAGACGTTCACTGTTGGACATAGGCCTCCTCCAAGAGTCGCCACAACGAACGGTTCTGTGCGTCTCGCATCCATCAGATTCCCGCGACCCTCACCAGGTCATCGGTTCACCTTGTGCGAGGCCTTCCAATGCTGCGTCTTCCGGTACGTGGTCACCACTCCACAAGTTTTCGTCCCCATTGACATTCTGTTCGGCGAGCAATGTGCCCTGCTCACTTTCATCTTGATAGTGTAACGGATATAACTATTACTACTATTAACTGTAGAGGTCATGTTGGTATTTAATGTAATTTAAATAGTTATTACCTCTATGCCCGCAAGTCAGATCGCCATCATATAAAATTTTATGATCAATGAGAAAGCTTATAATTACTGTTTTAATTATTTTGTTTAATTACTTATGTGCCTATGTATATCGACTAGCAATAATATTGTGACGGCCACAGAAGTTCAATCATTCATGAATAGCATTTGTAACGGCAGTGTCATATATGCTATTCTACCTGTGTGAGTAACAAAAATACACACACACACATAGGTACCTATAAACATAGCCTTTATAATATTAGTGTTATGTAGGTACAAATGGGACGAAAACACAGTTATTTTGACTTTTCACGGGATATTTCCGAAAAGGTAACCTGTGGTCTTAGAATATAAAGGGCAACTGAAGAAAACCGGCCAGGAGAAGACAGCAAAACCGTAAGGGCCCAGGAGGGCCGAAGCCTACTAAGGTCATGGGTCCTCCACCTCCTGAAAGGGGGACCCGTGGTCCTGGGGCAAAGAGAGCAACTGAAGGACCATAATATGTAGGTGTGATTTTGGTCAGCAAAAGCCTGACACGCCCTCTGACTTCACTCTAGACAGGAAGAAGTCATTTGATTTCCCGCCTCAAAAAACCTACTTTGGCTTTATAAGTTACCGATCAAATACCAAGAAAAAATAGATAAGTGGACATGACGCAGTCAGCCAAACCGGCTTGTTGGCTTGCTATTGTTATCTCGCAAAATTTGTCATAATGACTTCTACAAAAATTATAGCTCTAAATTGATGACCGCCGCCTCTGCAGAACATTAATGCCACTTTAATAAGAAACCCTTCATTTAAGAGCTGGTGACAGCCAACGCCTGAAGCACAGTCTAATAAACAATTTCCTATACATTTAAGTAATTTACAACGTAAATAAACACGACCCACGCACGCATTTATTTTACATCAACTGTAGCAATAATGAGATCTAATTGACATGAGCTTACAAAAACCGGACAAGAGCGAGTCGGGTTCGCGCACTTAGGGTTCTGAACCTGCAAAAATTTAGCTGTTACATTACATTTTAAAATATTAACATATAAAAAATATTCATCCACCGTTATCAGGAGCATGTTTAAACTGCGGTAATTATGTATTATATTTGGACCGTTTGATATCAATTCAGACCATGTCGCCAACTTATAAGTATTATAAACCAGCTAGCTTGTTGTTGTTAGTTGCTTATTAGTATTTTATTTTTGGTGTACAATTAATAGTGTACGAGTAGATACTCGAAAAAAAAAGAAGAGAAAAAGAAAAGAAAGATAGATATATATATTTATCTATTTAGCTATCTATCTATTACCGCTATCAAGATATAATTGAAAAACAGGTATCTGGCATGGGATTTACTGTACATCATAATTAAGATACAATTGTAAATATATCATGTAGTTACACAAATATTCTTTACAACTGCTAGTACTTAAAGTTATACTTGAGACGGATTGATATACATAGTAATAGAGACCCATTTACACTCATTACCGACCGCTTACTGGATTACTAGTTCCAAGCCTCAGACACAGCCTTTGAGAGAAAACAATGGATGAGGTTTACGAAAATAAAAACGTGCCAAGATGTCTGTTCACTTTTGCTTTGGTTATCTCCTAAATCCATATATCAAACCCTTTATTTACGGAACCTTAACCATGACTATGCCCCGCGGCGTCGCTCGCTCATTACCGCGTCATTACTGTGTCACTGCGTCCGTCTGTCCGTGTGTCTGCACGCCATGGGAAGCATGTTACTATGTGGGATAATCATTTATTATGTTTAGTTGCTGGCTACATTTGTTTGTAATCTTTGATGTTGTGTTTTTTTTATGTGGAAAATCATACAATAACTTCTTGCGCCCTAATGTGGAGTAGGAGCCCGCATGCCAGACTTTTGCTGACTAAAATTCACTCATATGGTCCTTCTTTGCCTTGCGTTCTAGGATCCATGGCCCCAGTAGGCTTCGGCCCTGCTGGGCCCCTACGGTTCCTGACATCTCATTGAGGCTAGCGTGGAATACTACGCTCCGTCGACTACTCGGCCTCGGTCCGGACGGTGAGCTACTCATTGCTCGTCATCTGCAAGCCCACACTTACGGTGGCTGGAAATCGGGGTCGGGATCCTGGCAGCTGGGGCGTGAGGAAATCCGTTGTGTCACGCGTGCGCCCGCCTCCTTCGCTAGCATTACTGCTTCGAAGAAGGAGGCGACCGCATACAATTCCTCCTTTCTCCTCACTTCGGACCATAGGCTTTATCAAAAAGGTCGCTGCCACCAAACCCTCCACGAGGACACGGCGCGGCGGTGCTCACAGACACCCGTGCGTTTCTTCCGAACGAATTAGGTACAGGAATCTCCCGAACTTACCATATCCGGCGAGGACTTACATCATGTGGAAGGTGAGGACGCCGTGACGTCTCTCCAGCTACTCCTCAAAAAGGAGACTTACCACCATGATTATAGCGTGCCAAGTAATGTTTGTTGTTGAGGTTTCTTAAGACTGTGAAACAACCGTATATAGTCCATTTGCGAAAATGATGACATAACTGAAAAATAATGATTTTACAAGAAGGCATTTTTAAGTTTGAATAAATATATTTTGATGACAAATTTTTGTCAGAATACTTTTGAATTTTGATGAAACTTGGCACACGAGGAGACCATGTCCTGGAATAGCGCATAGGATACTTGTTATCCCGGGAGTGTGTTCCCTTGGGACATGTTTCTACTTTCTTACAGGTAGAACTAAATGTTATTAGAATAAAAGAAAACCTTTTTTTTGTTAGTAGAAAATGGTGCTAAAACAAGGATAATTTACCCATACCAAATGAGGGATTACTCAGATCTTTTCGAAATATCCATATTATAATGAACCATCTAGTGCTTTCTAAGTTAACTCTAAGTAGTCGTGAATCTACATAATAGATAAATTTATTCAACACGCCCTAAGAATAGTATCTATGTATGGCAAAGCAAAAAGGCTGTTAAAACTACCAGATCAGTTCCAAAGATTAATGGGGTGTGAAAACAAAAGATAGACTTTTAAAGAGCTATTAATCGAACCATGCATCTGTATCCTTCACGTTACTATCTCTGACTCCTATCCAAAACGTGTTAAGTACATTTCCATATAAAGTCAAAACGGCGTAAGTCACATTAACGTTAACAGATTTTACGCTATTTTAACACCGAGCAAACAATTTATTTGTTTTAAAAAGGACAAGTCTAAAGAATTTGTTCGTTCAACAAAAAACTGTCCCTTTCATCTGACGCCAGTTATTGAGGCAAGTAAACGTTTGGCCCAATTAGTTAGTTAACTAATAGTGCTGCCCCAACAAAGGGACGGAGGTGACAGATATCAGCGATGCAACTGATAGGGCTATGCCGACGACAGATCAAGATCGGAGGCCCGTGAACGTTTTTTCTCTATTTAATGTGAGAAAAGAAACGATAAACTGTTATAATTAAATCTGCAATTAGTTTTTTATTCCCCTCATAATAGTCAGTTTTGGTTTTATTATTTAAACCGATTGTTTTAAATTTAATTTTAAATATAGGTGCAGACGTGCATTATATACAAATCAAAACAGCTGGTTATTGCAGATGGGCATTTTTTTTTCTGAGTGTATTTTTCCCGGAATCCTTGACAGTCTTTTATCTTAAAAAAAAAACACCTTTGCCCCACATTAAGAATAACTCCTGTATCGTGGGCAGTGGCGTAGCTAGTCCTAATAGGCACTATATCAAATATTTTTGAAAGTTGGTTTTCTGGTACGAAATATTCTTCAATTCAGTTATTTTTTTATTGCTATAAATATCATATATATCAATATTTTCTACTAGCATAAAAATAGTGCCTTGAAACGCTTCGAAAATGAAAATGAGCTCATTTAATGATCATCCAGAAGTTACCTAGGTTGAGTTTTTATTGTCGTCTTGTATGTGGAAATGCTAAAGCGAGAGGAGCGTGCTAAAAAATATTTACTTAGAGTCATTATTCACTCACTCTTGGTCTTTTAACAATATGAGAATTTAAGATTGTGGATAACATGTTACGAATTTAGGTATATATCGGGGCCCCTGTAGCTCGAGGGCCCCGAATCATTAATACGGCTGATAAGGCGGTAGCTACGCCCCTGATCGTGGGTTCGTTCACAAATATGTAGTCATTTTTTTTTAAACTTTGCCCCACAAAAAAAAATGACTCCTGTATCGTGGGTACATTCAAAACCATGTAAACTCACATACACAAGACACTCAGACCCGGGACAACTCATATTTGTTCCATGCGGGAATCGAACCTGCGACACACAGCGCAGAAACCAATCGCTTAACCACTGCGCCAACCGTTCAGTCAGTTGATTAGCTTCTCCGGGATACGTCGAGCGTCCTTGACTCGGTGGTTTTCTAGTCAGAACTGTTGATTCTGGCTTGCAGGAGCTAAAGTGGTTGGGTAGTGAATAGCTTGTCCTGAAAAAAAAAAAACGTAAAAATGTTAAAATTAACTGTGTCATGATTTAAACTCAAACTCAAAATTATTTTATTTTCCATAGACCAACATGGGCTCTTAAAACGTCAAAAGCATTTTATAAGAGCCCATTTTATTGCATAAAACGACAAATGTAATTGGTAGAAGACACTGGCTCTAGTGCAGGAGTCAGGGCCTCACTATTTTTGTAAAATGTCAATTATGTCAATATAGAATTTATTATTATTTTAAGGCTAGTGCACGGTTACAATTGGTCGTTTTCTATGGAGAAGAACCGGCAAGAAACTCCATGGTTACTCTTTTAAATAAAAAGATTGATTCTATAATTTTTCCATATTACAATATTATGTAGTAGCAATACTTATGAGTGGACAATGAAGACCGGTCAACTTCGCACCCAAAAGTACAGTAAAAATAGTAATCTATGAATCCACGGAGTCTACAGTGTTCTCACATTTATCTGTCTCGGTTCCACTTCCAGTAGCTTCCAGTAACAATAAGCACCTTTTATTACTATTTATTTATCACTTTACGACTTAATGTTGATGGATCACAGCTATTAAATACTGCGCTACAAATTAATTTAAGATAATAAAAGCTTTAAATGTCAAACTAGTAAATATTTATAAGGAAACGGAAAATATCAAGATTTAATTGTTATAAATATCATACTCAAATGATACAGGCGAAAGTTTGTAGATATATCTGTGTATGTCTCTTACGACTTTACATTCAAACTGCTGAACGAATTTTGAGGTACGTAGATAGACCATATCCTAGAATAGCGCATAGATTTTTTTTTATCTCATCCCCCGTAGCCAAGTTACAACCGTTTCGTTTCGGTTCTCTTTTCGTTGATCGCCTCGAGTCGACCTAGCCTCCAATTCCTTTGTTCTGACGTCATCTCAACGCTCGGTCACGTGGTCAGAACGAAACGGTTGTAACTTGGCTAGGGGGGCAGGAGTATATTGTTTCTACTTTCTATGCCTTAAATTTTCTACTTTCGCGCAGGCGAAGTCACTGACAGAAGCTAGTGCTGTAACAAAACAAATCTGTTATTTGGTTTGGTTATAAGTATATTTGTAAAAGAGTGTTTAAAATATTAATAATGAGCTGGTTATAATAATATTCCACAACTGTTACACAACGCCATCTAGACCCAAACTAAGCAGAGCTTGTGCTATAAGTAACCATACTCATAGGTACTTATATATTTTCTAAATACATACATAATATAGATAAATTACACCCAGACACAGAACAAATGATCGTGCTCATCACACAAACATTTGTCTTGGGTATTTTTTTTAGGTGGGAAATCACTTAATGAATTCTCCCACTCTATGTGTCAGATTTTTACTGCCTAAAACCCACTTCTATGTTCCTTCTTTGCCTTCGTTCCAAGGTCCTGGGGTTCTCTTTCGCAAAACCCATGACCCCAGTAGGCTGCGACCCTGCTGGGCCTCTACGGCTTTGTTGACATTTCTTTGAGACGCCAAGAATACTAGATGCCGTTGACGACTTGAGCTGGGTCCGGACGATTAATCGAACCCACAACCTCCGGCATAGCAGTCAGGGCCACTAACCACTAGACCAAATAGGCCAATCGTACATCGTGGCGACCGCGCACCGGGAAACCCAGCGTTGGAAGACCTCCCACAAGGTGGACCGACGACCAGGTAAGAGTCGCGGAATGCGGTGGATGCGAGACGCACAGGATCGGTCGTTGTGGCTACGCTTGGGGGAAGCCTATAATATACAACAGTGGACGTCTTTCGGCTGAAATGATGATGATGACAGTATCACTGATTGCTATGGTCTTGTTTATTTTCCCGGTTAAAGGCAAAGTTTCTGTGAGATGAGCTACAAAAGCAAAGCCGAGAAATAAAAACTAGTTATGAACAAAATACTGATGGTATAAGAAACACTCGATTGTTATGGCCGAGTGGTAAATCAAAGGGGTTTTACGGCTAAGTTTATATTGCTGCACAATTAGCAATTTTAATGTCTGTCCGTGTGGTAGGACTCGTTCGTTCGTTTTGGAAACGTGTTGTACCGGTCAGTTCAAGTGTGTTTGTGAAAAAGCCACTGAACTTTATTTGGACCTGGTCGAATCAATCTTGCGCTAGCATATGAGTCACAAAAATGACATCCGACATTGCATAGATTAAATTAATGGCATGATAATTTATTTTATTGCAATTGTACGGGGTAAAGGTACATTTAAATGATAAACTGATTTTGTTCAATTAGTGTATTGCCCGAAAATGATAGATGATCGACCCGCGGCGAATGCGTCTTTCATCGATGCTATGCAACTACTAAAATGCTTACTTAAATGTGTGTTTTTATTCATTCGCTGCGCGTCGATGTCAGCACAAAATTAATACAATTGATATGTACGGGTTTGCTCGTACAGAAATAAAATATTATTTAACGATGAAATAAATATTATTTTAATTATTCAGGTTATTGGCATGTTTAATTTTTTTTTCAGGCTACTTGCAAGTTGACATAAAAAGGTAATCAGGAAAGGTTTATTGTTTGGAAAAAACGTATTTCTATTTAATTTTGCTATCTTAATAACTAAAAATAACTACTTATTCAACCCAATTAGCTAATTACTACCGACACTTTTTTAATTTAATAATAAACACTTAACTAACTTTAATGCTTACATGCATATTGCATATACAAAAAAACCCATGACTAATTAAAATTAACCAATCATCACTGTCGACTGGTAATGATCGCTAATGTAATGTGGCCAAAAGACTGGCGGCTTTGCCACGCTGTATGGCAATGTCTATTCTTTGTCGAAAAGGAAAGCCAGCCCTGATTACGGTACAAAGTACCCGCATATGTCTTTTAATGTACCAAAATATTATTAATCCAACTTTGCCCAGTCACTTGTGATAGATATAAACAGTGAACAGAGGTAATCTTGTACTAAGCTAAACAACAAATAACTCAATGTGACATTGTACCACTAATAATTTTGTCACATTAGTGCCAGCTGGTTGGGGCAGCCCTAATATGGTCTGATACTATTGTCACCGTGTACTACTCCAAAGTTAGGGCTGTCAAACATCTCGATAAGATTGTTCTTAATTTAAAAACAGTTATTGTGTATGTGTTATTTTATGTAAAATAGTAGCAGGTAGCATTCTGTGTATTTGCCTAAAAGGCAAGGCAAAAAGGCTTGAGTTTATGTTTGTAGATTGATAGATTCAGTCACCATAAATATGTAATAGATTTTAACAAATTCAATTCAAGATATTTTTTTTTTTTAAATATCAACCGTAATTTAACACGTATACTAATTATTATAAAACTACTTATCAACATCTAAACTAATAAATATTATATATATATATATATATAGATAGCCATAGATATCTGATTATAACTTAATAGGTATAGGTATCGGGTAGAAAAAGAATTACATAAGACAAATTCATCCACATCGATGTCAATGGGAAAAGCGCCTAGAACGTTGGTAGCATTGCCACAGGCACTTATAAGACGTCAAAACCTAGCCGGTCCCAATCGGTCGTTTACTATGGATAGGACCTGGCAAGAAACTCCACGTTACTCTTTTAGATGAATAAAAAATGATCAATTTTAATATTTTTAACCGACTTCAAAAAAAAGGAGGAGGTTATCAATTCGGTTGTATTTTTTTTATCATTTTTTTTTTTTATGTTTGTTACCTCAGAACTCCGTCGTTTACGGACCGATTTGCAAAAAAATTTTTTCCCTTTATAGGATATGCTTCCAGATTGGTCCCATTTTTTTCAAAATTCAGTTCTGATGATGGGATCCATGAGGAATCGAGGGAACTCCTCAAAAATTATAGGCAACCCTATGGTAATTTTAGTATTTTCATCAAGAACTTAAGCATTTACAGTCAAAAAGTAACATTTGATGAAGTGGAACTGATGAAGAAGACCAGAAATGGTCAACGGAACTTCATACTCAAATAGATATCACAATGAAGATATAGTTAAGCGACTATGACAATACAAATAAATGAATGATTCTGAATAGTTACGTTGAAAATGGTATCATCGAAGTGATCTGATGATGATGATGGAGCCGGAAGGTAGGCACTGGAACTCCGTAATTAATCAATGTAACCTAGCCGTGTTTGGACTTATTAGAATTGTCATGAGATGCACTTTGGCTATAAGGTACTATCGAACTGATCTGATGATGGAGCCGGAAGGTAGGCACAGGAACTCCGTAATTAATCAATGTATCCTAGCCGTGTTTGGGCTTATTAGAATTGTCGTGAGATGCTCTTTGGCTATAAGGTACTATCGAACTGATCTGATGATGGAGCCGGAAGGAGGAAGGTAGACATAGGAACTTTATAATAAAACAATGTAACCTAGCAGTATTTGGGTCAATTGGAATTGTCATGAGAAATAGGCACTCTGGTTATAAGTGTATCGCAACTAAAAAGTGTGAAATAAAAACTTTTTAGAAAAAAAAAATAACCGACTTCACTAAAAAAAAAACACTAAAAGGATCAAAATAACTTTAATTTCGGAAGTCGGTGTTAAATAAGAAACAAACAATACAGAGAAACACCGACTTCCGAAATTAAAGTTATTTTGATCCTTTTAGTGTTTTTTTTTAGTGAAGTCGGTTATTTTTTTTTTTCTAAAAAGTTTTTTCCATACTACAATATTAATAGCTATAAGATGACAGTGTAGACCCAGACAACACGAATGCAATATAAATGTGGATAGAAACAGAAATTAATCTTAGAATCTGCATAGTCCATAAAATCTTACATAATATATTACAACGCTATAAGCTCCGAAGGGTAAGTAAGGCATTAGTGTACCTATCTATTGTAGCATTGCCAGTTGTTAATAAGTCCCATGTATGAGATGGTGAGCAGGAGTGCTTCCACGAGCTCTTTATCCATTTTACGACCTAATCTAAACTGTTATAGGGATGGAGCCATATAGGGTCTATATTATTATTTATTTGCTTCAGATACAAGATCCATATTTTAGTAGGCACTTAAAATTATGTTAATAACAAAATGTACATAAACAAATACAAATAAACATTACCATAGATACCAATCAAATTACACATAAAATGTCAAAATTTTAATAAATAAAAATAAAATTAATCATGAAATTATTAAATGTAATGCAAAAATTCAATATTATAATTATTTTAAATAAAAGAAATAATTAAAAATCATTAACATTGCAATAGAATTAATAAGATTAGAGAGATTTAAGGACAGAACATAGTTTCTTTTAAAATTATATTGGACTGGACAATTAAATTAACTAATCAAAGAAAAATTAAGATATATGTATAGCTTCATTCATCGTTCGAACGGCTGACATTTTAACACTTCAAGGTAAGTCCCCAGTCCTTTACTGTAAAACAAGAACATAAGGCCTTTTATCACAAGTCTGAACTGGCGCTGTGTGCCACCCCTGCGGGCAGCGCGCTCACTCCGGTAGCGATTCGTCAGCCAGTTTACTGCGTCAGATATGAATTCGGACGGGTTTATAGCTTTCGACGCGACATGCAGCTAATTCGCCGTTAAGAGGTAAACACTTTTTATTGCTAGAATGTTGACTTTTTGTTGGGGTTAGAGAGAGGACACGTAGCATGAGAGGAAGCGAGTTCAAGGGTAGTTCAGGAAGATTAACAAAAAATAATAATAAATAACTTATATTCAAGGCATCTTGGTCATATAACTTACAGCCTAACATAATTATATAATTTAAATAAAATAAAAAAGTAAACAATACTATGATCGTGAACTAACTGTGCCCCGCGCAACTGCCACCGCTCTGATGGAGAAGGTACGGTATATCTCCCAAAAACCGCCACTGATTGAATCCACGCTCCTTGAGCGCGAACGTATCCACTATGTGGAGCAGTTGCAGGAACGCGAAGCGCAAGAGGATCGCGAACATAGTGGATAATCGGCTTTATAGTTTTGCGTTCCACAATTTCCATACAAAGACATTTTATCTATCCGCGATAACGATGTACAAGAATTTTTTTAAATATCAGTAAGTATGTAAAAACGTAGACGGAGAAATAAAGACAAACTCAAGTTAATCTATCGACTTTAAAGGCAGACAATACAATTTATAACTAAACAAGCCGAGCGTTTGTCTCCGTCACAACAAAAGGTTAATCGCATTACTGTCTACCGAGGTTAAAAGTTAACATTACGTTTAGGTTTGCTTTACGTTTTAGTTTAAAAAGGTGTTTAGCCTTCAAGGTAATGTCAGTTGAAAGGTCGTTGACATGCAAGACTTTGATTGATTGCTACAAGTGACTGAATCGTTGGTCTAACATAAATTGTAAAGGTATAGGAACAAAATGTAGGTTTAGCGATTTAATATAACATTTAAATTAAATACTGCGATTTTTAATCACTGCGTGTGTATGTCTTTGATATGAAAGAAAACGGAGTTAGTAATAGTGTGAGGGGAGATAGGATAGAATGGAAGAAAAAAATGTGTTGCACCGACCCCAAAATAACACGGGATAAGGACAGGAAGATGATGATGATGATGATGCGTGTGTATGTCTACATGTACTGTAACTATTTGTATGTATTACCTGCAGACTATTACGGATGTAAAAGTTACCAGAGCTACAGTTTGTTAAATATTTCTTGTAGTTAAAAAAAATTCTATTTCTCCGGTATAAGTATAAAGTTGTAAATATGCCTGAGTTTCTCACCATTGCTGTAGCAAGATCTCCGTTTTCATCTCAAATTAGAGAAAAACAAGTTTTAGAATATTACGTGAACTTGTAACGACATTTGTCGCCACATAGGAATTAAACTACAAAATCCTGCATCGTGGTATCAGAGTTGTCCACGCAATTAGAGCATAGTACAATAGTACAAAATTAACTATCGGGCTGTTGTTCGGACCAGACACCATCTTGTTGGAGGATCCTTTTTAACGTAGGTACAGTACGGCCGTTATATTTTGGCGAGCCCGAACTTTGCGCAGAAGGCTGCGCACGAACGTTTTTTAGGAACAAAATGGTGGCATGAGGCGACGTGCGCGGGGCGGAGGTTTAGGCTAGAGATTGACTCTATGTAAACACAATCGACCCTTTATTCAATCAAATATCGCAATCGATTTTTATCGATTTGGAATTTATTAATTTTTGTTTCTATGAGATATTGAACGGAATAGATTTACAAACATAGTGAATGTTGTCGTTAGTAAACGAGATTTCGGAATTAATGAAAAAAAAAAAACTAATCAAATTTTATTTTCTTGGTTGAAAGACATGATTTAGTTAAATATTAGTTATTTATAAACAGCTACTAGAATAACGATTGTTTGAGAATATTTTAAGCCTCCATAGAAAATTGAATATAAATATATTTTTAAAACTTAATTTAAATCAATTTGAAAAAAAAAAACCGATTAAACAACACCATCAGACACGCGTATTGGACATCTCTCTTCGGTAACTTCGTAAAGCTTCGTACTTATTCGGCAATGTTCGGTACGCAGTAATTTGTCTCACTCATACGTTAGCATTGGTGTTATTTTCGTGTCGCTGTCTCTGTCTTGAGCACAGGCGGTGACAAAAGTTTTCGTTGGTTGTTATTATTATATTGTTAAGTTTTTTGTATAGTGTTAGGTTTGTTTCTTTAATTCATAAGTTATTTTTGTAGCTTTCTGTCTCAAAGTGTTTTAATATTTATTTTATTTAAAAATACTAACTATAATTACAATAAAATAAAATAAATAATAATAAAAACCCTAATCTAATTACAACTAACTTTATTTTATTTGTACTTGGTCCCTGTATTAGTAAATTTTTATTCGTAATTTGGTTTAAAAAAATTAATGTCAATAACAGTTTTTTTTATGAGTGTACATGCGCGAAAGTTCGCAGAGCCTATGTTCAGGGCCGTCAAGTTACAACGGCCGTACTGTATCTGGAATTTTACACCCTGTTTCGCATACCTAAAGGAAAATGACCACAAGGTTAATTAAAAACATTGGTGATAATGTTATCTGAACATTCGCCACTGCCTGCTCCTTTGATCGCTCCGCTTGTGTGCGCATCGCTACCTTACATCGACATGTGCTTATGCAACGGATTCATCGCAAACTGTCATTAGTTACCTGTCACCACAGAGCTACCAACTAAATCCCATTTACGTATATTATTATCAAATACTATGCCACTAGCAGATTCCGTGGTTTTACTTTGAACTAATGAGTTATTTTTGCTTTTATTTGGCCACATACATTATGTACATTATGTATGTACCTACGTCATTTTGTCGTCACTTTGAACACAATATCATCATCCTAATTCAATCACACTAATGAATGCGATTGTTTCTATGTATGTGGGTGTGAATGTTTGTGAGAGTGTATGTTTACTACTCCTTAGCGCATAAACGGCTAAACGGATTGGGGCAAAATAAAGTCAATTTTTTTTTAATGATGTAAACTATAGTGCTTGACTGCGATCCCACCTAATGGTAAGCAGTGATACAATCGTTGACGGTGAGGCGCACTAGTTTATTAAAAGCTTATTCATCTCCACATGCCTTGAAGATACCTAAATTATAAGGGGAATTAATACGAGAAGACCGCAGCAGGCAAATTGTTCCAGTTCTTCGATGTACTTATTGATTTCGATGTACTTGAGATTGGACTTAACCAAATCATGATCACCAATTACCCTCTTCGCACGCCTTTCCACTGAGTCCAAAGCTGCTAAGTGGTATTTTGCAACACCAGCCCATATGTGGCTGCAGTACTCCACACACGATCGGACCTGTGCTTTGTATAACATTAAAAGCTGTCCCGGTGGGAAGTACCGCCGGAACTTTGGAAGAACGCCGAGTTTCCTAGCAGCTGCCTTGGCTTTGGACTCAATGATCCGCCCAAAATTAAGGTCTGAGGAAATTTCTACTCACAAGAGTTAGCTAAAGGCGGTCGGTGCACTCCAGGGATACATTCTGAAAAGCAGGAGCCAAGGTAAAGGTTCCTTTCAACGGTGAACAGACATGCTTGTGTTCTGTAGGCGTTGAATCCCACCTGATTGACTTCACCCCACTTGAAGACTGCCTGTGAGACATTCGTACGCTCTACCATAGCCTCTCTTTCAGACCGGATTAGCTCCTTACTAGCCCGAGCACTTGGCAGATACCTAAATTATAATCGGACGGGAAGACCGCAGCAGGCAAATATCGATAGGTGAGTAGTTTATGGGATAGTTTTTATTCCGGGAATTTGTGGTCGCGAAAAGGACGGCCTTCTACGGCGACTACTGAAGGTAACATGAGTGCTGTACTGTATGGCTAATGATAGAAGCTAGATAGAATGGTGACATACTTATATAAACAGAATCGGACTGCTTTAGCCATTGGTACAAAAAGTTCTTACATGAATATTTAGGCGTCAGGAAGCTTTGTACTATTTTAACGGAAGGTTAAAAACGCCGTCGTTTAGATTGGTGCCGCTAAATGCTTGAAAAGTATGACACCACAGGGGATGAAAGCTGGATATATATTGTTACGAACCCGAAACAAAAGACAATCTGCGCAATAAAGGTTCGAGGATTTGCCGACAAAAGTAAAGAAGGGCAGAAGTTAAGGGAAACAGTTGATTGCCTTATTCTTTGGACGGACGGGTCATTTCGCAATAATTGTCTTAGAGGACTGTTACGGCAGATTGGTATGTCAGTCATAATTTACCAGTAAGTTGTCTAGGAAAATATTAGATAGCAGCGCCCAAGAGACAGGACCCTCTTCCACCATGGCAACGCTCCAGCTCACTTCGAATATTTGCCTCCATAGAGAAGCTTTTGACTTTTATTTATTTTCAAAAATAAAAGATAAAGTTGGAGATATTCGTTTTATGAATCCTAAAGGTGCCTGCGTTTGAAAAAGACGTAGAAGAGATCCTTAAAGAAGAGTGGGCCCACTGCTTCTGTCAATGGTTCCATCGCATGCAGCGGTGCTTAGAAACGATTCACTTTCTGATCCCCGTAAAGACATGGATAGAGTTATTAAAAAAGTTGAAATAATCAAAACTACAAATAAGCACAATAAACAAGGATACCAACATTAAGCAAGTTGTACCTTTTCCTGACACAGTTTCAAGGGCTATCGTGTCTTGAAACTGTGTTAATACATCATCATCATCTTCCTGCCCTTGTCCCGTTTTATTTGGGGTCGGCGCAACACGTTTTTTTCTTCCATTCTGTCCTGTCACTCGTCACGCTATCACTAACTTCCTTTTCTTTCATATCACTTCTCACACAATCCATCCATCTTTTCTTTGGCATCCCTCCCAAAAAGATTGCACGTAGCGGAGATGAGAATGTTAAGATGGATGTGTGGTGTGACAAGAATGGATAAAGTGTGAAATGAGTATATTAGGGGAAGTTTGAAAGTGGCGCCAATGACTGAAAAGTTGAAAGGGAATCGTTTATCTTGGTATGGTCATGTGAAACTGTGTTAATACAAGGAACGGATACCAACATTGAACGTTATTATTAGTTTTCTTCTATCGTATATTGATTATTAATTTAATTATTACGATACTCGATACTACACAGGTGGTCTGAAAAGTTTCCGACCTGACAAGTAATTTTTTCTAACAATTTATTTTTCTTTTTTACATTGTCTCCTTGTAACTCTACACACTTCTCCCAGCGATGCCTCCATCTCTCTAACCCGTTCAAATAGTAGTCAGCGTTTTTCTCTGCAAAATAATTATTCATGAAGTATGCCTTCGCATTTGGCGAAAATCTCTAACCTTCGAGAGCAATAATAATTAGATGAGGGAGCAAAAAGAAGTTTCTTGGGGCTTGATCTGGTGAGTAAGGTGGATGTTCAAGCAGTTCAAATCGTAATTCATAGATTTTCACCGTGGCAACCGCTGAGGTGTGAGAGCGCGCGTTGTCTTGATGAAAAAGGATTTTTCTTTTTCTACATCTCACATCGACTCATTCAATTAACTGTCAAATAACAACTACGCATCCAAAATGGCTGAAACTTTGGTGAGTAACAGTCAAAAGGTACACAACTACATCCACACTAGCTTATAATGACGAGTGTTAATGAAGAGCTATCTTCGCTTTGAGGTCGGAAACTTTTCAGACCACTCACGTAGTGGGGGATGCGGTCGTCCAGTAATCATCCGGAACGAGCTCGAGTCGATGGCGCGTAGTTTTCCAAAGAAATTCGCATCTCAAAGAGATACACAGACAACAAACCGTAGGGGCCCAACAGGGTCGAAGCCTACTGGGACCATGGGTTGACTTCCGAAAGGGAAACCCGGGGTCCTGGAACGCTAGGCAAAGAAGGAACATAGGAGCGGGTTTTAGTCAGTGAAAGTCTGACACGCCCTCCCGCCCTGCCCTGGAGCAAGAAAAGTCACTGGATGATGACCCTGCGGTTTCGCTACCGTGGCCACCGGTGTGTGTCCCACAGGATCCATTGACAAAACTGATTTTAGATTTCTATTAAAATATTTTTTTTGTAAACTGAAAAGTTCTTGTACAGATTTGCCTTCTACAAACAAACAACCAATAATACCTCCTTGTGCTTATTACTTTAGATTAGTAGTATAATAATATAATTATAAAAATTGTGTGAAATGTTTATTCAAGACTTGACACCGCGTGATAAAATCAGCATAATTAATAATGAGCCAGTTTCTCTGATATATTGTGTTAAATTTTAAGATGAACAGTTTGATAGTGAAATCGTTTAAAAGTCATGAAAAAATGTCATATCAAGATCTACTTTTAAAGTTTAATATAAAAAATCTAGCCACCTTGGTTCAGCGCCTGTTTTATTCCTGCGCAGGATGGCTGCTAATTTACCTAAAGCTGGAGACTCATCGTCATTACTTTACAAGCAAATGGTGGTTGATTTTTGACCGGGTCGACTTCCAGGCTAGCGGGAAACAGCTGAATATCAATATTTTGTTCTGTGGTGAGACTCGTTGTCAACCGTGCTTCTGACTACCTGTACCTGCAGCGATTAAAACGTGATATGCGAAGATCTGATCTGTTCACTTACTGAATAACAGAAGTCCAAACTCAAGATTTGTCAAAGGGCAATGGAGCGCAGCATAATAGGTATTAATCGAATAGATCGCGCTAGAAACACCACGCTGCGCTCCATAACTCAAACAACACTACTGATGAGACAGAGATAGAAAGTATAATTATGACCTTGAAAGACGAATGTGCAGTTGGTTGGGATCAAATACCAAATAAAATTATTAAACAATTCAGAAATATTTTGGTACCACCACTGACTTAAATTTTTCGCATGTGTCTATCTTTGGGTATTTTTCCTGAGTGCTTAAAAAAAGCAGTTGTTGTCCCTGTTTATAAATCAGGCAGTAAAGAACAAGTTACAAATTATAGACCTATCTCTCTGCTGCCTGCTATGTCCAAAATATTGGAGAAAAATAATAAACAAAAGATTGTTCAAATATCTGGAAAACAAATCAATTTTATCGGAGCGTCAGTTTGGATTTAGACCTAAAGTTTCAACTGCCGATGCCGTACATCATCTGACTGACTTTCTGGCGCAAGAACTTGACAAGGGTAACCATTCAGTAGGTATTTTCCTGGACCTCGCAAAGGCTTTTGACACAGTTTCTATTCCTAATCTGTTGCGCAAGATTGAGGCTGTGGGAATAAGAGGCATTCAACTGAAACTCTTCAAAAGCTATTTGGAAGACCGTACCCAGTGCGTTAAGATTGGCAGTGTCCTCAGCGAAGACCAAAAAAATACGTCTTTTGGTGTTCCCCAAGGAAGTATTTTAGGGCCTACCTTGTTTTTAATATATATAAACGACCTTTGTAATCTCAAGCTTAATCACGGCATAATAATATCTTACGCTGATGATACTGCTCTCCTCTTTTCGGCTGAATCGGAACATGAAGTCTACAAATTTGCGCAAGACGGCTTCGATATTGTAAATAAATGGCTTCAGCACAACTCACTAACCCTAAATGCAGATAAAACAAATTATATAAAGTTTTCGATGCGCAAACAATCTTCTAATAACTCCTCAACTGTATCTGCCCATTGTTGTACAACCCCTGCAGAATGCTCGTATATGTGTCCCAATATTAATAAAACTAATAAAATAAAATACTTAGGTGTCATAATAGATGAGACCCTTACGTTCAAACAGCATATGGAAGTTTTAAATAATAGGAATCGTAAGCTGATATTCGTATTTAAAAAGTTACGACATATTGCAGACACCAAAATAATTAGGCAAGTTTACTTTGCTCTATGTCAGTCAATATTGACTTACTGCATTACCTCATGGGGTGGAGTGGGTAAAACTTTATTACTACCGATAGAAAGAGCCCAAAGAGCGTTATATTATTATATTATATTATATATTATATATATTATTCTCAAGGTGGCTACTTGCCGCCCTTTTCTTTCTCCCACTAACCTGCTCTATAAAACTTGTGAAGTACTAACAGTCCGACAGTTATTTATATTGAGCACTGTACTAAAACAACACACAGCCCTCTATTACAGCACTGTACCCTTACCATGAGTTACTATCGAAAAACTACACCATCTCACCGTAGTCGATATCGAATAAACGCGCATCGAATAGATTACTATTAAACTCGTACCATGAGTCAAACGGACTCGCTAGCGACAACTCGATAGTCTAAACGGTGTCGAGTGTTTACGTTGGTACAAAAACCGCATCGTATCTAACTTCACACTCAAGTTTGCTCTCTTTCTAACTGCAGTAAAAGACAGAGTAAGGCAGATAGACCTACAAATCCTACCAAATTGAAACACCAATTCTCTAAGTATAACCCGGCCTATTGAAAATGAAATATTGTAGTTGTAGAAATATTTTGATGGTTCAGTGTTGTTGTGTTTGTGAATTATTGAATGGGAAAAAGAGAGATTTCATACGTAAAATAACAATGCGCATAGTGAAAAGTGGTATTTCTATTATGAAGTGCATGTATAAAAGTAAGTTAATGTAACATTCTTATTTCTAATAATTTACCTTCGATTCAAGCGTTACTCTTTGTGTAAATTTCAAATCTATATAAACCCTTAGCAGACCACACAAATACTCGAAAGCCCCTTTATTGAGCCTATATTCTTTGATGAAATTATTTTAACTAATATGTTCAAGTGCCTTTCGTTTAGTCGCTTGGAAATTTCCTTTGACGCGTCGTTCGTCTTCATATGCAGCCGTACCTAACATATTCTACGTTAAATAAGTTTTACCGGACATATTTATGCACAAATAAATAAAATATTGTTTTACACAACACGCTTTACATCATTTTCACCCTTTAATATGCTAGTGAGTTACTTTGCTACAGTAGTAACGGTTTGCTTCGATAGCACCTGTCAAATTTGTTACTCATGGTACCGTTTTTCTATAGGAAACTACTAAAAACTTTAGTCGCTAGCGAGTTCTTATTCGACAGGTTTTGTACTTGATGTCTCATACTACCGATTTTGGTTCTGCAAGTGACCGCTAGAGGCGCTGCAAAATTTGCCATACAAAATATTTACGGCGTCGATATCGAGTAGCGACGAATACTATTGCTTTAAACTCATGGTAGAGGTACTGAGCTTACTAAAAAGAGACGGAAAGATATAGTTTGTCCCACAAAAAGTACGAAACATGCTTTCACAGCCAAATTTTATGTTTTTCTGGGACCTCTTCTTTATAATAGACTGAATGCGAAAGCAAGCATTTATTCCCTAAATTACGTACATTGTAAGAAGTCTCTCAAGGAAGCTCTACAAAAATCCTATGAAGATACAGAGAAGTTACTAGTTGTATTAAAATAAAGATTGCTTGCACTATTTATTTTGATTAGTTAGCTAAGTTAGTATAGTAAGATTTTATTAGCAGGTAAGATTTTTTGTAATGTATACACTTTTTTTACTTGCTTACCTACTTGATGGCTATTTTACCTTTTTGTTATGTAAATTACTGTGATTATTTATTCATAATGTTTTACGTTTTCTCGCCTGAAACACAGGATAACCTAGTTCAGGCATAAAACACGTTGAGAACTTGTTATAGATTTAAGAAAATCGATATTCACTGATTTACTGTATAATTTGAATAAATTTTATTATTATTATTTATTATTATTATGTTTTTTTTTTGGCAATTTTTCTCAGGCTAGTTCCTGGTATTCTTTTAGAATCTCACGGGTGTGAACCAAGGTGAGATCCTAATTATTGGTTTAAGATGGTAAAAAACTTTGTACTGAATTTAAATTATTATCTAAGTCCAGTTGTAAAAATTTTCTAACTATACGACAAGTGTTCAAAATAGCCGCTTTTTGTAGTGTTAGATATGTATATTTTGATAGATTGAGAACATTAAAACTATTGAATATTTGTTTTGGAATAACACCTATTGTTGATATTACTATTGGGACTATTGTGACTCTATTCATTTTCCAAACTCTGGTGATTTCCTCTTGTAATTCTGTGTACTTCCTAATTTTTTCCGTGATAGTTTTTTGTATGTTATTAGTGTTTGGGACTGCTATATCAATTATGTATGCATGTTTGTTTTCTTTATCAACTAGTGATATGTCGGGTCTGTTGTTATATATAGTGTGATCTGTAATTATAGTGCGGTCGTAATATATTTTGTAAAATTGATTTTCTAAAACCGCTCTTGGTGAATATTTATAATATGGTGTGTCCCATACACATGAGTTTAAGTTTAATTGCGAGTTTTTGGTGTATGATGTTAACAAGTTGATTATGTCGGTGAGTATAATCGTTCTGTGTCAATGTCATACAAGCACCCGTAATATGTTGTATTGTTTCCGGTTTGCTGTGACATTTTCTGCATAAATCATTCCTTAATGTACTATCTTTTATTATAAATTTTCTATAATTTTTGGTATTAATGACTTGGTCCTGAATGGCCAACATAAACCCTTCTGTTTCAGGGAACAGCCCACTTAGTTCTAACCATTTGTTGGAAGCTTCTTTATCTATAATATGTGATTGTTGTAAATCATTGGGATGTCTCCCATGTAGCTCTTTTTGCTTCCATTTTCGATTTATCTCTTCTATATGTTGCACTTTATCTACTGTCTCAATATTATCATCATCGCTAAGGTTCAATGGTGTATACTGTTTATCTATCTCTATAATTCGCTCGTTTGGAAGAATACTGTATTATTACCAAATACTACAATTTCGAGTTAGTTAAACCATGCGATAGAGAATAGTCCATACTATATACTCAGTAAAGATCATATTTGTATCACGTTTCTTGTAACTGTGGCGCTACGAAAAGACTTTATGCCATTGGTTGATTTTGGTCGCCATTTCTTTTCGATAGTGTTGTTTCACCAGTAGTTACATGAATTTTGAGGGGAAGACACGTTTTTTCTTAGGGAAACAGTCATAACACGAAATAACACCACGAAAGTGTGCTTCATTTTATCCAGTTTAGTGTATTATTTTGTGTCGATTCACTATTCTATAAAAACAGTGAAAGTTTTAGTGTCACATTTTGTTTTGTAACCTTAATCCAGAAAAAGTAAGTATGGGTGTAATGTATTTATTAGCAAATAATACTGTGTTACATAAAAAATAAAACAAAGTCGTTTGTCACTATTCTAATTAAGACAGTTTAAATGATAATTATGACTTTGTTATTTTTGTTATGTTTTTGAATAAGACACTATATCCTAAAATATCAAGTAGATTTTTTAACTTAATACCCTAATTCACAAAAAACAGTGCTTATTGTTGTTTGATGTTTTTATGTAATTTAGCATGATTATTATAGTTGTGTAAAATTAATACTTTATTGACCAATGTATTTATTTACCTACAAAAATCAACAAACAATCTCACAAAATAAGTGAAAAAAATATTTAAGCTATGAATGCTTCTCTTTGTGCAAATAGGTTTCATAATAAAAGTACTTACCTATCGACTTTAACTATGTTTAACTATTTGTTTAACTATTTCAGTGGCAAATTGACGAACGCTGCAAATGTTTCAAAACATAAATATTCCTCTCTTCGATTTTATTTATCGCTCTTCCCTTTGTCGGCGGCGCGTGCGATTCAAGTACCTACGAGTTATGTCTATTGTTATAATTGTTTCTAGCACTTTCAAGTGTTGTTCATTTATTTTACGACGGTTAAAGTTGTGATTATATTTCAATTACTAATTTTCATTACAGGTCAATTATGCACAAAATGAAGAAAATCCTATAGAACGCGAAGTACTATCACCATTACCGTGTCAAGATAACAAGTTTTTAACGGATTGCGATAATTTACAAATACAAGATTATTGCTCGGATGACAGTGTTAAGGACCCAAACTAAGTTAATTCTATTGATTCTTATTCAGATTCTGATCAGAGTGGTTATTCTTTCCAAAAAGAGAATCGCAAAAAATATAAAGTAAACCGGAGTCATAGTAAATTCGATCCCATAATTTCAAGTGTGGCTGAGTGTCACACTTTTAGTTATAATGAAACTCAACCAAGTACTTCTAAAATAGTTAAAATATATTCCACCGAGTTCATCAAATTCAAGCTCTTCTTTAGACTCATCAGATAGTTCAGTATACCTCAGAATGAAAATGTCACGCAGTCGCCTATAATTGAAATAAATACACCAATATCTAACCAAACCGTTGAGAGTAGAGGTTGCACTACGTCATCAATAGAACCTGTCTCAGTAGACACATCATCGCATGATAAAGATACCTGGAATAAAATTGGTCAAAAACGGACGGCTAATCCCATGAACTGGATAGCTGTGAAAGCAAAAGTTTTGAGAAATCATGGTAAATCCTATGTGACTAAAAAGAATAAAGTACTTCCGAAAAGACAACTCAAAACTGCACGTGGTGAAAAATGTAAATTCAAATGTAAAGAAAACGTCACGAAATTACAGAGGCGAAGTATTTTTAAGAATTATTGGGATATTGGTTATTTACAACGGCAGCGCGAATTCATCATGCGACATATTATGGTAATTAAACCGAGGTATTCGTATAAAGTACATAATAGTAACAGGAGGAACAATTTCTCATTTTATGTTACTGTCGGAGATAAAAAAATTAGAGTTTGCAGAACTTTTTTCAAGGCTACCTTGGATATTAACGATCGAGTTATTAAGACTGTAATACAGAAGTAAGATGATACCCAAAATTACACCTTCTTATACAAAACTTCCTACGAACAAGAACATTTCAAGAAGGTTGTTGTAGATAAGGTAGGAAGAACAAGAAATACGCAAAATAGCATTGTATTGACAAAAGCGTATACAAGAAAGATGACAGTTTGTGAAAAAAAGAAAAAAGGACTGCTAGAACTCGTAAGAAAAAATACTATTCATAAATGTTACTCGCTATTCTATGAAAACCTTTAGAATGTAGGTAATTTCAGTGTTTGATTTTTTTTGTTGATCTGCATTGAAATTTAACAGTTGATCTCATTTATTATTGTTATTTGTATGTTTTAAGTTTACCTTTGTGTTAATGAATGTTTTATGAAAAAGTTTTCTTTTTTCTAAATGTAAATGGCTTAGTTATAATATTAATATTTTATACTACAAGAAACAGACAGTTGGTAAGGGAAGTACTTATATAGTCGTAGCTTTTGAGGTGGTGATTATGTACTGATTTGGCAACTACTGTGATAATAGCCAAATTAAATTTTACTAGAGAGGTCATGAAAGTTTAAAGATAGTATTTAGATAATTAAGGTGATTCGTTTTCTAATATTTTTATGTTTTTTAATTTTTTCTAGGTTGGTTTTATCTGTCATAAGACTAATTAATATGACATTGTATGTCTTTATTATATGTTTTGATATACTGCTTCTTTTGGTTCATTAACGGCCGAATTCGCGTTATGACCATATCATTATGAATATTAATGCGTTGAATGTCTTAGACCCAAATGTGACTATATTCTTAAAAAAATTGTCATGTTTGTGCTGAATTATTGCAAGAAACGTCATTAATGATGAAAAAAATATGTGCCTTTAAACGTATCATTACGAAATTGAGTCTCTATACGTCATAAAATTACCAAAGACGTTCTGTAGTATGTCGAAGATCTTTTATTTTTTTATAAGTTTAGTTCCACGTGAAAGTTAAAATCGGAACAGGCGTTTGTTAAATAAATATTACAGTAAATGTTCAATGTTTTTGTTTCATTTTCACCACAAAAAAAACCAATAGATCAAAAGTTATACAAGTTTGAAATAACAGTAAACTTCAATCAGCTCTGTTGAAAAAAATACCTGTTTTGAGTTGCAACAGTATTCTTCCAAACGAACGAATTGTTTTGTGTAAATTACTGGTACTTTTCTTTCGCCTGAAAAATTGTTTTAAATTAATTATTTGTCTTTTGTGGAGATGTGAAATTTCGATCAATCCTCTTCCTCCTTCTTTCCTGGGCAATATAACTCTTTCTATTGCAGATTTCGGGTGGTGATATCTGTGTTGTGTCAGTGTAGTTTTTTTTTTTTTTTTTTTTTTATTGGTGGGAAAATCATCTTATGACAAATCCCGCTCTTGGGCGGAGCGAGAGATAGTGTCAGACTTTTACTGACTAAAAACCCACTCCTGTTCCTTCGTTGCCTTCGTCCCAGGGCCCCGGTTTCGTTTTCACACTACCCATGGCCCCAGTAGGCTTCGACCCTGCTGGGCCCCTACGATTTGCTGACATCTCCCTGAGGCGCGCGCGGAACAATACGCGCCGTCGACGACTTGGGCTCGGTCCGGATGGTTACCGGACGGTCGGACGGCGGGCCACCCATTGCCCGCCGTCCGCAAGCCCGCGCCTACGGTGGCCGGAAATCAGGATCGGAATCCCGGCGGCGGCTGGGGCGTGAGGACCGTTGCCGTTGCCTCACGCGATCGGCCGCCTCCTTTGCCAGCATTACTGCTTCGCAGAAGGAGGCGACCGCCTGCCACTCCTCCTCGCTCCGGACCATGGCCTGTACCAAGGCCCGGCGCGAGAGATCGCCGCCGCCGATCGCCCCCACGAGGACACGGCGTTGCTCTTCCCAAGCGGGGCACACCTCCACCGTGTGCTCCACCGTGTCCTCCGGGCGGTCCACACAGTGACGACACCCGGGCGTCGCTTCCGCACGAATCCGGTGCAGGAACTTCCCGAACTTCCCGTGTTCGGTGAGAACCTGCGTCATGCGGAAGGTGAGGACGGAGCACTGGGTCGCGACAGTCGCTGTCGCCATTTCTCCATGAGATCTCGCCGGAGCTCTGTCCGCCATGCTGCGACTTGTCGCGGCAGCGGAGTTTCGCCCCGGCGTTGCATCTCCATGCGCAGATCGTGCATGTGAGCAAGGCCGGTTGCTACCAGATCCCATGGTGGCTGTCCAGCAAGGAGGCTCGCCGCTTCGCGGGAAATCGTCCGGTATCCTCGCACCATCCGTATGGCCATGACCCTCTGGCATGCGTTCAGCCGGGCCGCCGGCTGCTTCCGCAGCGCCGGCGCCCATATCGGTGCGCCATAAAGGGCCATGGACCGAACGATTCCCGCGTAGAGCCTCCGGCAGGAGGCGTCTGGACCCCCAAGGTTGGGCAGGAGCCGCCCGAGGGCAGCCCCAGTCCGATTTAGTTTGGGAGCCAGACGTCGGAAGTGCTCGTCGAAATCCCACCGGCTGTCGAGAACGAGTCCCAGGTACTTCATCGTTGACCCGACGCCGATGTGGACTCCTCCTACCGTCAGTTGGGAACCCGGTGGTGGCGCGTTCCGAGGGCCGTGAAAGCACATTGCCTCGGACTTGTGCAATGCCACCTCGAGTCCCAACTCCTGGATCCTGCCCACGACTGTCGCAACCCCGCGTGTCGCTAGTTCGACCGCCGCCTGGTACGACTCTCCCTGCGCCAGGACCAGCGTGTCGTCTGCGTAGCAGACCACGCTGACCCCGCCAGGGAGGTCGCCGCGCAGCACGTAGTCGTATCCGATGTTCCACAAGGGCGGCCCTAGTACCGATCCCTGCGAAACACCGCACGACATCTCTCGACGTTCCCACTCTCCCTGGTGACCAGGGTAGATTATGTACCTGTCCGACAGGTACGCCTCGACCACACGACAGAGGTAGTCGGGCGTCCGGTGATACCGGAGTGCCCTCCTAATGCTACTCCAAGGCAGGGAGTTGAAGGCGTTGGCGATGTCCAGAGACACCGCCACGACACACCTGCCCTGGGCCACCGCATCCCCCGTCGTGAGAGCTCGCACGCGCATGATGGCGTCCACCGTGGAGCGCCTCCTGCGAAAGCCGAACTGGCCGTCCGCCAGATCCGGCCCCACCCGTGTTAGGTGCGCGACGAGGCGGTCTGCAATTACTCTTTCAAAGAGCTTGCCCACCTCGTCGAGCAGCACAATGGGCCGGTACGCGGACGGAGAGTCCGCAGGGCGCCCCGGCTTTGCGATGAGGACCAGTTTCCCCGTCTTCCAGCGAAGTGGGAACTGGCCCCTCTCCATGCATGCGCTGAAGAGCCCTCTTAGTCGAGGCCCGAGAGTCTCCATGGCCAAGACCCAGGCCTTCCCAGGCAAGCCGTCGGATCCTGGGGCGGTATTTTTGGCACTCAGCCTTCGTACCGCCACTCTCATCTCTACCTCGGTCACCTCTGGAGCGTTGTCGTCGTCGTCGCCATCGTGGTCCGCGTCGGACACCGCTGGTGGCGGAGCCATGGGCGGGGGAGAGTGTTCCCCACGCGCAGGGAACAGAGTACTCACCACACCCTCCACAAGCTGGGGCCGGAGACTCTGCGTCAGCGGGGGGGCCCAGGGGCGTAATTTGTCCCGCACCACCTTTAGGGGCGTCCCCATGGGTCCCCATTCAGAGTCCCCAGCCACACGTTGCGGGCCTCGAGCTTGGCCCGCCTTATCTCCGCTCGGAGGGTGCGCTTTGCCTCTCTGTATCCCTCGTACAGCTCCGCCTCTCTGGCCTCCGCATCCGGTGGACGGATGCGGCGCCTGCGGTATCTGGCATACCGGCGTCGCGCGGCATTGCACGCGTTGCGTAGTGCCGCAATCTCCGGCGACCACCAGTATACCTGGCGCTGAGCACGTCCAGTGTCAGTGTAGTACTTGTTTTTACTTCGAGACTATGTAATTCTGTGTTAGACCATTTTATTACCCCGAAAGAATATGTAAGAATTGGTACCGCGTAAGTATTAATGGATTTGAATAAATTTTTACTAGATAGATGCATTTTGCATAACGAATGTAGTCTACTATTGTATTCTTTTTTTATATATCTGTCGAGTAGTTTCCTCCTACAATCTTACCTTTCTCTATATTTAGTTTACGGCATTTGTCTAGTCCAAAATCCATTCTTATGTCTTTCGAAAATGTAGTTGTAATATTTAATAATTCGTGTAAATTTGAATTTTTATTAGCATATATTTTTAAATCATCCATATATAATAAATGTGTAATTTGGTGTAATATTGACCTACCATTGTTGATGTCAAAACCTAACTTAGAATCTATTAATGATCGGGAGAGTGGATTTAGGGCTAAACAGAACCATAGAGGGCTTAATGAGTCACCTTGAAAAATACCTTTTTTAATCGCTACTTCATCTACGGTTATGTTTGCTGTTTCAGTTTGTAACATAAGTGTAGTTCTCCAGGATCCCATTGTACTCTTGAGAAAATTTATTATTAAAGGATTAATTTTATAAATACTTAATATTTCGATCAACCACGAGTGCGGAACGCTATCGAAAGCTTTTTTATAATCTATGTATGCTACGTATAAGTTTTTTCTAGATCTCTGAACATATTTTAAAATAGTGGAGTCTATGATTAATTGTACTTTACATCCCATATGCCCGCGCCTACAACCTTTCTGTTCTTCTGTTAGGATATTATATTTTTCAGTGTGTTTAATAATTCTATGTGTAATACAAGATGTAATGATTTTATATAAAGTTGGTAAGCAAGTAATAGGTCTGTACTGTGAAGGATCCTGGGTTCTATTAGATTTTGGGAGCATATATGTGATTCCTTTAGTCAAAAATTCTGGAATATTTTGATTGCCTTTTAGAATATCACTTATCTGTTCTGCTATAGTTTTATGAAGTGAATGAAGTCTTTTTATCCAAAAATTGTGTACACCATCGACTCCTGCTGCTTTCCAATTATGCGTTTTATTTATAATTGTATTTATTTCAAGCGCATCTATATCTTCAAATGGCATTTCGTTTATAGTTTCTGATCTACATACTTCCTCTTGTATCCATTTAGCGTCTTTATTATGTTCTGTACTGTCTGACCAAATTCCTTGCCAGAATTCTTTTAAAGCCTCTTGAGATGGAGGATTTAGGATTCTTGTATCATTGCCTTTAAGTTTTCTATAAAATTGTTTTTCACTTACTTTAAACAATATATTGTTATCCTTTCTTAATTTTGCTTTTTTATATCGTGCTAACCTATGGCTCTTAACAAGAAGTTTTTGTTTCAATGTGTCTAAATGATCTTCTATTCGTTTGTTAAAGTTTTCATGTGTACTGTGTTGTTTAGTATTATTGATAATCTGTTTGACTTTTTTTTCCAGTTTACTTGATGTATTACCGTTTTTGTACTGTGTTAGTCTATTTATATCTTTTCTCAATTACTCTATATCTGATTCTAATCTTTTTTGCCAAGGTGGATCATTTTTTACTCTATTACTTTTAAAACTTCTGTCCGTATTTACTTTTAATTTAAAGTAATTTGCAGTTGAGATAGCTACGCAATAAATTAACGAATGTGTGTCACTTAGATTTTCTAGAGATGTAAGCCTTGAAGGAATAATTTTTTGGTTAAAAATATTAATTATATCGGATAATTTGCGAGATGGTCTCATTTTTGGTAGTAACGGTCTACAAGTAGGATTAATTCCATTATATTTTAACATATTTGTTTCTAATTCGTTGTGTAAGCTGTTGATCCCCGCACGAACGCCGGCGGTCGTGCGCTATTGTCTTACTATTGTGTCTCTAATTACGCTACTCAAGAAGTTAATGTATTCACTAATGATGAATCAAAATCAGTATTATTTTGTGTCTCAATTAATGTCGAATTATTTAAAATAGATTGAGTGGTGTTTTGTGTAGGTGTAGGTACACTTGAATCTGTAACAAAATATTCAGTCCCGGGACTCGTGTCGGGTTCCAGGGAGGTGTTTATGTGTTGTGTAAGGTTTATTGTTTCCTCTTCTTCTTTCTTCAATTGTTCTGCTATTTCAAATCTAATTCTACTTAAAGTGTCGTCCGATAACAACTTGTTTCTGATAATGACCCTTCTTTGGTCTGCTATTCTTTGCTCAGTTACATTCATTTCTGGGTATTGTAATTTAAATTTTTCAAATAATTGTGTGCAGTACATAGTTCTGTCCTCTTCAAGTTTTGTAACATGAAAATAAGTACGCATGATGAATATGTTCATATCTTCAGTCCATTTCATGCGCACTCTGGGTTTTCCCGCTTTGGTGGTCGCAGGCTGAGTAGCTGATGCCGCCTGCGAAACATCCAAGGCGGATGTAACTGCTCTACTGTCACTGTTGTCTAGTCTGTCTGTCGGTTCGGCTGTAGTATTTTTGTCGGGGAGAACCCGCCTGCTCAGTCCCCCACCGCCGATGGGTCGTATGCTGTGACACCCAGCATCGGCCCTAGGTGCGCCCCGACGATTGCCCTCGGGTAGCGGTCCTATACGTAATCTCATTGATCTAGTCTCCATTTTGAATGGGTTTCCAGAGCCACGTTAGCCACGCCAGTAATTTCAGCTTCGTGTGTCCGCCCCCTACGTGATTAGATGGTCAATCAGGACGTGTGGTTGTTTAGGGGGCTTATTATTATTATTATTAATAACAGATGTCAGAAAAAAAAAACCGCCTGGCTGAAGTGGGAGTGGGCTGGCCACGTCGTATGAATGCACCCGGATAGGTGAGCGAGGATTGTCACTCACTGGACGCCTGAAGGAGGTCGACCGCGGCGAAGGTGGTGTGACGATCTGATCATGTTCGCGGGGCAAACTTGGCCAGAGATCGCTCTAGACAGAGAAGTTTGGAAGGAGAAAGGGGAGGCCTTTGCCCAGCAGTGGGACACACAATAGGCTATAAAAAATGCGAAGATCTTCATATGTTTTAGATGGTCATCCAGACAGATTGACCTCATGTCATCATCATCATCATCATCATCATTTCAGCCGAAAGACGTCCACTGTTGGACATAGGCCTCCCCTAAATGTCGCCACAATGACCGGTCCTGTGCGTCTTGCATCCATCGGATTTCCGCGACCCTCACCAGGTCATCGGTCCACCTTGTAGGAGGCCTTCCAACGTTGCGTTTTCCGGTACGTGGTCGCCATTCCAGAACCTTTCGTCCCCATCGACCATCTGTTCTGCGAGCAATGTCCTCATGTCAGATGTCAGGAAAATTGACGTGACCCGTTAGGGCTGACGTCTGCCAGGGTTGTAGATTGATCGATAAAGTGGCTGTAGGTAGTGTACAAATAAGGCTGCGGTAATGTTTGAAAGGGTACCCGTGGCCCTAGCACGCAAAGGACAACTGAAGGGTGTAAATTAATTAAAGGTAGAGTTACGAGTTTTGAAGAAAAGAGGGAGAGGTAACATTGCGGCGACACTTGGGAGAGGCGTATGTCCAGCTGTGGACGTGTTTCGGATGAAACCGTGACGATGATGATCATTATTTACCCACGAGCCCTTGCGCAAGGCGGTTTGTTGTAATAAAATAACCGGGGCAGTTAGTAGCGGTCATGCTCATTACTCCCAACTGGTCACTAGTCAGTACTCTCTGGCGACAATAGAAGTAATAAATACTAGTCTCATTTAATTAGCCACGGCCCGCGGCGACATCTGAGTTATGATATTTGTTAGCCCCGGTGACGTTGTTATAATGCAAATGTGCGCACTTTATGAGTGGCCGACAGATCGCAGTTGTATCAGCGTTACTTTGTTACATTATGTTAATTTGTGCAGATAGTGCGGAATTATATTTATGTACCCTTACGTTGTTAACACCTCTACGCCTCGTCGTTTATACCACGTACATCGAAGTATTGAAACAATTTGTTAATTTGTTTATTAAAACTTTATGCACTAGTAATAAACACTGTACAAAGGTGGACTTAATGCCTTAGGTATTTTCTACCAGTCGACCTTAGGGTGGTGCAGAAACATAACATAGTAGGTGCAGCTTAATGGTAAAGAAATAGAAAAGAAATATAATAATAAATATACTTAGTTATATACATACAAATAATTATGAAAAACAAATCCAACAAATCAACATTGTGATGATTACACCAACTTCCTGCGAATATGTTCACGTGCCTTCACCTTAAAAGTGAACCGTTTGGACGCCATCCTGATTCTCAGCGGGAGAGCATTCCAAAGAGATATCGCCTGGATAAAAAAGGAGGACTGGATAAACCCAGAGCGATGTGTGGGACATCGTAGAAGACGATTATTGATAGCTCGGAGATTTTTATTATGACCAGAGCAAAGAAATTGGATTTGAGAAGTCAAATAAGAAGGAGAAGAAGGTTTATCCAGAAAAGAAAACAAGGTAGTCAAGGCTCTTAGCTATCTACGCTGTCGGATGCGTAATTTGCCTACTTCCCGTTCCATTATAATTTTGGTGTCTTCAAGGCTATAGTAAATAGGCTCTTAGTAAGCTAGTGCGATTCACCATCAACGATTGCATCATTGCTTACCATCAGGTGGTACCGGACCTGCTATTTCGCGACGGTGCACTCGTTACTCCAATACGGCGCTGAGCTATGGGGACGTGCTGCCGATTGGCAGCGCGCCTTCCGAATGCAGAAGCGTGCCGTGCGGGCCATCGTCGGGATACCGCAGGACATGTCCGCTAGACCCCATTTTGCTAGACTAGGCATCCTCACGTTACCTGCTATACTTATATATCAGGTCGCACTGTACGTGAGGATGAACCTCGACCTTTATCCAAAGGTAGGCAGCCGTCATTCATATTGCACCAGAAGCAGGGGTCAGCTATCGACGGTCTCAAGAACGCTCACCAAATCTTCCAAGACGACTCATGTTATGGGCCCGACAGTTTATAATCAGCTGCCTGTAGCTATTTCTGGTGCCCCAACTATAGGGAGCTTCAAAACTCGTTTGAAAAAATGGCTTATCGAGCAAGCTTTTTATTCTTTTGACGAATTTATGATTTAATTTAATTTAACTTTGACGCGAATGTTAATTTGAATGAAAATTATTTTGACTTTTATTTTAATTTGTAATTTGACTTCGATTATTATTATTTTTATTTCTTGTATTTTATTTTATTTGTTTGACATTTTTTATTATTTGACATTGTTATGTACATAATCATTTGTTTTCATATTTTATGTAACATTATATAAATGACTTGTAAGAATCCCTTACCAATAAATTACTATGACTACTATGACTATGACTATCGCAGTCAAGCACTAGTTTAAATCATTAAAAAAAATGTATACTCTGCTGTCACTAGTTTCGCCTTCGTGAAAGTAGAAAAATATCCCAAGGGAACATACTCTCGGGATAAAATGTATCCTATATGCTATTCCAGGATATGGTCTCCCCGTGTTCCAAACATTCACATCTGTTCGAGCGTGAAGAAGTAACAAACACACACACACACATACTCACAGACTTTTGCCTTTTTAATATAGTGTGATTAAATTTTTGTTTTAGAGGGTGAGAAGTCATCAAATAACTCCCGTTTCGGGTGGAACAAGAGAGTGTCAGACTTTTGATGCCTAAACCCACCCGTGTTTCTTCAGTTACTCTATGTGTTCCAGGGCTGCGGTGACTCTATTAAGCAATCCCACCATTCAGGCAGGTATCGGCCTCGTCTCGCCGACACAACTGGTCTAGGTTGTGTCGCGGTTGTGTGGTGGTTCGAGCTACGAGTATCTATTGCTCACCGTCTGTAAGCCCGCGCCTACGATGACCGGGAATCGTACTGCGACTGACGGCTGAAGCCCAGGGTGTCCTCCTGTGACAGCTAGGGCGTGTGGATTGTGTTTCCCTCACGCTTTCAGAAATTAAGGGGCTATTTATGACTAAAAATATTGGGTTCAAAAATATTTAAAAATAGCAAGTCTACAGTTTTTTTTTTATACAGCTAAAAAATTAGTCTCGTTTATTTCCGATAGGTAAACTCAGTTAGTTTTCAGACTTATAAATTGAACATAATATATTGACACAATATTAAGCATACAGATTGTTATATTTTGTTCGATAAGCTTAGATCCACTTTTAGCTGCACTTTTCATAGCAAACTTCAATGAAGTTATTTCTCTAAATTCGAAAAGACTTAAGTAGCTCACTTCAGGCTTCCATCATTATAATGTCTCATACCTTATTACCATATCAGTATAAACGCAAGATAACTGGTTTGAAAATTATGTATTTAATGCGAACTAAGTCGTAGGCAAAATCAAAATGTATAAGCGGTAAAGGAGATTAGTGTGTCTGCGCTGTCAGGAGGGACAATGTTTTGGTGCATTTTAGTCTAAAATCGTCAAAATATTATTCATCTAAACAAAATTAATGTTTTGTTTTCGTGATGGGCCAAGGGTTCGAGACCGGGCAAGTACCAAGCAATGTAAACATTTCATTATATAATTATTTATTTATTTATTAAAACTTCATGCAACACCCACAAATAAACCTTTTATTTAGGACATTACTGACACTTCGTGGCTCGGAAAACACGTAATATCGTTGGTCCCGGTCGTTATTCATAGACTTTTTACAGTCATTAAGACGCCAAAAAGTCTGACCATTAGTCTATCCAATGAGAATCATGTTGCCCTTGTGGAACATCGGGTCACGCGGGGTTGCGATAGTCGTTGATAGGATCCAGCAGTTGGGACTCGAGGTGGCATTGCACAAGTCCGAGGCCATGTGTTTTCACGGCCCTCGGAGCGCTCCGCCTCGGCGTTCCCAACTAACGGTAGGAGGAGTTTACATCGGCGTCGGGTCGACGATGAAGTACCTGGGACTCGTCCTCGACAGCCGGTGGAATTTCGAGGAGCTCTTCCGACGTCTGGCTCCCAAACTGAATCGGACTGGGGCTGCCCTCAAGCGGCTCCTGCCCAACCTTGGGGGTCCAGACGCCTCCTGCTGGAGGCTCTACGCAGGCATCGTCCGGTCCATGGCCCTTTATGGGACACCGGTGTGGGCGCCGTCACTGCGAAAGCGACCGGCGCCCCAGCTGAACGCGTGCCAGAGGGTCATGGCCATACGGATGGTGCGGGGATACCGCACGGTTTCCCGCGAAGCGGCGAGCCTCCTTGCTGGCTAGCCACCATGGGATCTGGAGGCATCAAGCCTTGCACGCATGCACGATCTGCGCGTGGAGATGTAACGCCGGGGCGAAACTCCGCTGCCGCAACAAGTCGCGGCATGGCGGAAAGAGTTCCGGCGGGATCTCATGGCGGAATGGCGACAGCGACTATCGCAACCCAGTGCCGGGCACGCCATAATTATGGCGGTAAGTCTCCTCTTTGAGGAGTGGCTGGAAAGGCAATACGGCGTCCATACCTTCCGCATGACGCAGGTCCTCACCGGACATAGTAAGTTCGGGAGGTTCCTGCACCGGATCCGTGCGAAAGAAACGCCCGGGTGTCACCATTGCGTGGACCGCCCGGAGGACACGGTGGAGCACACGGTGGAGGTGTGCCCCGCTTGGGAAGAGCAACACCGTGTCCTCGTGGGGGCGATCGGCGGCGGTGATCTCTCGCGCCGGGCCTTGGTACAGGCCATGGTCCGGAGCAAGGAGGAGTGGCAGGCGGTCGCCTCCTTCTGCGAAGCAGTAATGCTAACAAAGGAGGCGGCCGATCGCGTGAGGCAACGGTCCTCACGCCCCAACCGCCGCCGGGATTTTGATCCCGATTTCCAGCCACCGTAGGCGCGGGCTTGCGGACGGTGAGTAATGGGTAGCTCGCCGTCCGACCGTCCGGTAACCGTCCGGACCGAGCCCAAGTCGTCGACGGCACGTACTGTTTCACGCGCGCCTCAAGGAGATGTCAGCAACTGTAGGGGCCCATCAGTGTTGACGCCTACTGGGGCCAAGGGTCTGATTCTGAAAGGAAGACTCGGCCTTAGTACAAAAGGCAACGAAGGAACAGGAGTGGGTTTTTAGTCAGTAAAAGTCTAAAAAAATCCTTAAAACTGGATGCACAAACATTTAACCCACTCCAATGTCCGCATCTTAACATATGAATAAAAGATGTGAAGGACTGTGGTAAGAGTTTCCAGAATTCAGTGCCTTCTGCGTCCTGCGAAAGCTTCGCTTGTATAAGCTTTTACGAGTATAACAAACTAATTTCTATAATCATAATTAATTTATAGTATATAATTTAATTCAATTATTCTTAATTCCATTTAATTTACATAAATATTTTTATTTCATTCCATTCTACATTATTTATTTTAATTCAATGCAATTTACAAATTAATGTATACAATTTATTTTATTTTATTAGAATTAATGTCTACTCAATTCAGTTTAATTGTTATTCCATTTGATTAATTTCTATTTAATTAAGTTCAAATTAATTTATTTTAATTTATCTTTTTCCTTATTACAGTTTTTTGGACAAAATATCTATAGCTTTTTTTTTAAAACAACCGGTTAGAGAGAGCAAATATGTCGAGCTTCAAAAAATTAGTGTTGTATGTTTTGACAAGGCGACGAAGAGGTGCAATAGATGATCTCATGACAAGCCCATAAATCCGATACGCTTTATTCACTATGTTGTCAACATGTATGTCAAAATGCAAACGTGAATCCAGTGACACCCAAGTCTCGGACGGCTGCAACACTGCTCAAGCGTGCGCTATTAATAAAATAATTGTGATGTATAATTTTCTTATTTTTAGTAAATGAAACGGTATGACATTTTAAAAGACTGAGAAAAAGCTTATTTTTAGTGCAGTAAACATAAAACCTATTTAAATCATCTTGCAAGAGCGCGAAATCTTGCATATTTTTACATGACCTGTAAACTTTTATGTCATCTGCATACATTAGAAAATTGGAATTTTTAAAGCAGTTTTTAATGTCATTAATAAATATAATAAAAAGAAGGGTACCAAAAATGAAACCCTGTAGAACCCCAGACCTAACAACAACTGGTTCAGATTCATAATCATTAACTACAGTTCTTTGTGTCTTATTAAAAATATATGAAGTGAACCATCTTAGCAAATTACCTCGAATACCATTGAAGGCTATTTTTCTAAAAGCAGTGAATGCTCCACCTTGTCAAAAGTCCGTATAGACGGTGTCTACTTGAACTCGTTGATCTAATTTAAAAAAAAAAGATAATTTGTAAATACCAACAGATTTGTCATGGTGGAACGATGTTTGACAAAACTGTGTTGTTCAGGAATAATAAGTTGATAAATATGGGGATACAAGGCGCTGTGGACAAGACTCTCAAAAACCTTAGACAAAGTGAAGAGAATTGAAATGGGGCGGTAATTCTCTACATTATTCTTATCACCAGTTTTGTATACAGGAGTAATAAACGCACGTTTCCAAATTATTGGGAAAACTCACAAAGGAGTACACAAGCCGTCACAGTCATATTTAAATGAAAAAGTTTGGTGGTAAACCATCTGGAAGGATCTAAACATTTCAATTTCAAACGTCCACAGAAAAGTAAATTTCAGATATGCAAGACGAGTTATCTGCAAAGCTGTCAGAAGGCCGCCAATTTTCAGGGTCAAAATTAGATGGTTCATAGACAGATGAAAAGAAAGAGGAAAACAAATTGCATATGTCCGTAGGGTAATCAGAAGAAACATGTTTGAAATGTATTGTCCATATTCGCAGGATAATTAGCTTTTCCCTTTTTGGAAGTGCTGTAAGCGCAGAAAAACTTTATATTTTTAGGAATGTTGTCTTCGACTACTTCAATGTGCTTGAGATAGCATTTGACAGCCTCTCCGTGGAAAAGCTTCCAATAGTTAAAGAAATTAAAGTAATCCGATTGATTATTGTACATCTTCCATTTAATCCAGGCGCGTTCTTTGGTTTTAAAGATTCTTATGAGAGAACGGGAAAACGAGACTGGAAAGCTTGAATTTTTGGTTCTAGTTAGCGGAACATGTGATATTTCCTTATAATCTCTCATAGAAAACGTTAACGGCTTCCTCAGACCCAAGGTGAGAGAGTATTATATCCCAATCAATTTTACCTTGTTTATAATTTATGGCATCGTAATTGGCTTTATGAAAGTTATGTCTATGAACCGTACAGCATTTCAGGGGAGTATATTGCGTAGTCAGGCAAGTCAAAGCAGAAAATGCTGGGTGGTGACGGTCGAGGTCAAGAGATGGTCTTTTGAGGAAAGAACCACACAGATTTGAGTGGACCTGTCTAGTCAGTGCAAACATTTGTCAATATTCGTGTAGCTTAGCTCAGAAGTAGACTGTAGGTATTGTTATAACAGATTACATAATTTATTGTACTTTAATAAAGCTATGTACGTTTAATATAGAGAGAAGTCTTTTAATAAATAATGGTAAGTGTTCAGCTGACTACCTACTATCAACTTCCAAAAGAAGCCGTTTCTTTGACTGAAAATTAATAGCATGCACAGCCAACAATTTTACTGTGTGTACACTTGTGTCCTGAACAGCAGAGCTAGTAATAGTAAATTTAATTTATGGCGCCGCAGTGAAACTGGCTCGCCTCACTGACTCTCTCGCTTATAATCATACACTTTCGTTTTCAACACATTGTTGTCTGTGGCTACGAGTCCACCCGAGCTATCCCGATCCTGCACGAACGTATTACTGTCGGTAGCTCCAGTTGGATTCCTGTTAACAAATGATAACTTAGTTTCTCATGTTTTGCAGGTGATTATAGAAGTTACATTTATGGAATTTATGTTCAAGGTATCTTTCTGATATAATTGTATTCCAATTTGGGCAAAGTTGGATAAATGAATAGCTTTAGTCTTTTTTTTTGGGGTGGGAAATCATCTAATGGCTTCTCTCGCTCTAAGGTAGCGCAGTAAGTCAGGCTTTTACTGACTAAAACCACACTTGTGTCCTTCAGCTATGCTTTCTAGGACCACGAGCTTCCTTTTCAGAAATTTCCCGCGGCCCTAGCAGGCATCGGTAGGTGCTGGGCCCCTACGGTTTTGTTGACATCTTTTTAAGCCGCGTATGGAACACAACGCACCGTCGATGACTTGGGCTACGGTCCGGATGATTACCGGCTGGGTTGTAAGGATGTCCATTTCCTCACGCATGCGGTCATGTGAAGTTGACATGCGCTATCGAAATTTCTCATGTTGTATAGCTAAATAGGCTGCGGGATGGAGTATTTTGTGTGAACTTAAAGGGCAACTGAAGGAAAACAGTTTGATTTTAGTCAGTAAAAGTTTGATAATTCCTATTGCTCCACCCAGAGCGGGAATATTTAAGTATTTGATAATCTCAAAAAAAAACACTCATGATCAAATCAAATCAAATCATTTATTCGCATAGAATGTGGGTATTTAACAAAAGTTGGTAAAAGAAAAATATATATTGGCCCGTGCACATTCTGCCTGAGTATTGGCATGCAAAATTTAACAAATTAAGTTTCAAATTTAAATACAGTTGGAACACTAATAAAATAATTAATATAATAATTTCAAAATTAAATTTTAAACTTCAATACAGTAATAAGGAAACTAATAAAAAATTAATATAATAATTTCAAATTAAAATGTCAATAATAGCTACTTAATGTCAATTATAATTAATGTCAATAATACTTCATGTCAATATACAATGTTCATGGTCATGGTTCAAGGGTCATTCAAAAAATCACTTATTGTATAGTAACATTTTTGAGTCAAATATTCCTTGAGTTTGTTTTTAAATTGTTGAAGGGTGTCATTTTTTATGTTGTCCGGTAGTTTATTAAATATAATTGGACCCATGCAAAGAACACTTTTTCTAACTAGTGCTGTTTTATAGCTGCTGACATTTTTATATTGACTTCTAACGGGACCTTTCTTGGTGTCTGAGACCTTAGCAAATAGCTTTATGTTGCTTTTAACAAAAATTGCCATTTCTAAAATATACAATGACGGAAATGTAAGAATTTTTAACGACTTGAAGTAGGGTTCACAGCTATCTCTTGGTTTTATACCGCACATGGCTCTTATACAGCGTTTTTGGCCTTTAAATATGGTATCTCTTAAAGTACTATTACCCCAGAAAATTACTCCAAACCTTAAGACCGATGCGACTAAGCCATGGTATGCAACTAAAGCTGTCTTAATGTCAACTTTTTTTTTCAAATTAAATTAGACATACGCAGCAGTACTCAATTTTTTACAGACCTCTTCTGCTTGTGGTTTCCATGTTAATTGATCGTCTATAAGAATTCCTAGAAATTTCGCGACCTTCGTTTTTTGAATCGTCTGTCCGTTATAGTTTACGTTAACGTTTGGTGGAATAGTACGTTGGTGAAAATGCATTATATTCGTCTTTACCAAATTTATTACCAAATTATTTTTATCAAGCCAATCAATTATATTTCTAAGACTATTGTTGATGTCCTCTTCATAATCACTAATGTCATTACATTTTATAAGCGCTGTGCTGTCATCGGCAAATAGAACCATAGGATGTCGAATTTGTTGAGGCAAATCATTTATATACAGCAAAAATATTGGAGGACCTAATACACTACCCTGTGGTACACCAAATTTGACTATTTTACCCTCAGATTGATATTTCTGTTCACATTTTGACTTAAGACAAATTCTGGATATCTCGGTATACTGTGTGCGGTTACTAAGGTAAGATTTTAGGAGATTTAACACATTACCCCTTATACCATATTTATTAAGTTTGCTTATTAAAATATCATGATTGACACAGTCAAAAGCCCTAGTCATGTCTGTAAAAATAGCACAGACAGGGTTCTATTTATCAACGTTTATCATAACTTCGTATAATAAGTCATACAGTGCTGTATTAATACTCTTATTCTTTCTGAAACCTGCTTGTTCACTACATAGGATGTCATATTTTGTCAAAAATTTGTTAATTAATTCATAGATAACCCTTTCTATAACTTTGGATCACCAAGAGTTCCTAATTTTTATATTATTGATAGGCTCGGTAAGAGCAGTGGTGGCCGAGTGGTAACGGCCCCGACTTACGAGTTGTAGGTCGCGGGTTCAAACCCAGCCAGGCGCATTACTTTGTGTAATTTATTTCATCACCGCTGCTCTCAAAACGGTGAAGGAAAACATTGTGAGGAAACCGGCATGTCCTAGAACCAAAAATTCGAAGACATGTGACATTCACCAATCCGTACTGGGCCCGCGTGGTGGATTACGGCCCATTCCCTCTCCTAGAGAGGAGGCCTGAGTCCCAGCAGTGGGAACATTAAAAGGCTGATTATGCTTATGCTTATGATAGGCTCGTGTTTGATCAATATCTCACCTGATGGTAAGCGATTATGTGGTTAATGGAAAACGTTTGCCTAGAGGTAACTAATTCACTCTTGACTTAAATACCCCTAGGTTGTAGCTATCCGGAAACACAGACTTCGGGGAAATTCAACTCCTTAACTGTACGCCCAATGAAAAAAAAAGTTGGAGGTCGAAAAGCCTTAGTGTTTAATATTAACCTATTGAGTGCGTAATTAGAGACACAATAGTAAGACAATGGCGCGTGAACGCCGGCGTTAATGCGGGGATCAACAGCTTACGTGACATTTTGGCTTTTTGACATTAGCAAACTAGCCAATGTCACTTTCACGTTCATTATAGGACTAGGTTTAAAATAAGTCAATCATACAACATCACGCTTGTAACTTGCCACATCTCATCTCCCTCGTCGTTGTCAAGTCCCACGGGGCGCCTACCGCCTGCCACCAGGTACTTATCCGAATTCCGGGTACTACTTTCGTTTCCTAATCCTTTAGTAGGTATGCTTCAGTCAGCAGGTATTAATGCCATTCGATCTCTGTCTGTTGAATTGTAGATGAAGCCAAGTGCAGTGAGTAGTGTGACGAGTTTCATAATATTGTGACGCGTAGCGATAGTGACAAAGATCCCTCGAATGCTTCTCTGAGTAGTAGAGGGGAAAAAATGCTAGTGAGAAGACAAAAAAATAATTGTTTTCCGGTAAAACTTCATATTATTTCGGTACCTATCTATTCAATCATTATTATTTGGTAATCCCGTGTTAATATTGAATATTGCGGTATTAAAAATTATAAAACAAATTAGACAATCGTAGTTGCCATTATATTGTGTTAAATATTCATTATAAGTACTCTATCTATAGCCTTAAAAAGTTTGTCATAATGTCAGTGTTTTCAGTAGGTATATTTTTAAACAACACGACACTTTATATGCGAGCTGTACCCGCGCTACCTACTGCGGCTGCCAGCAATACAAGTGTAATTTAATCAGATTACGAACATCGTCTTATTATAATTTGAGCTGTCTTATTAAGATATATCTTGGACCGATTGTTCGAATAATGGAAAGTTAAGACTTTTTTTAAATAACCTTTCATAAATTTAGGAACTTTTGGTCAAAGTAAGACCATGTCAGTCCCGTCGTAACCCAATACAAGTAAAGCTAAAAAAATTCCACTTTCAGTCCTTTAAACCTTACTCACTATTTTATATACAAAGATGATGCGTTAGAGAGAAGCCGTTAATCCGATAGTGTACTTTGAAAAGTTAAGACTTAATACACCTTTTAGAATTTGGTACGAGCTTAAACTACAAAACCAACGGGCATGAATTGGTTTGAATCTGTTGACTGAATAAACTGTGAGTCCAGCTCATGTTAGAGAAGAATTATTCATAGAATTACAAGAGAGGTTTTCTTTGGAATTTGTGCTTTAATGTTTAATATTAATACCTCACCATCGCTCCCCCTTGATACACAATAAGCTCCATTAAACTAGTCTACGTACAAACAGCAGGACACCAGACGTTATGGTGCAAGGAGACACTTATTAGCATGATAAATAACACAGAATTACTTAATAAACCCAAGTGACGATATAATACTGAACGGAGTGCTTTCCATACTATTTGTCAGGCTCTGGATGACGCCCACGAGATGGAAGTCGCCTCCACACTACTCAGTGGACACCTGTTGAAACGATCATATTGATCTGTTTGAGATTCGAATAAGTGATGGAGTCTATGATTTAGTCGTCAGTTAATTTGATCGGGGGGGAGGAGTGGTCAAGTGTGAGCTTATCAATTAAATGATAATCTAAGGGGCTTCAGCGAGTAAAGTCCAGGATTCCAAGGTCCTGAGATAAATAAATACATGACAAATAATAATAAAAACATTTTTGTTAAGTATAATGATTTGAGTATGTCCTAAATTCTTTAAATATGTGGCTAGGTAAACATCCATCATATACCAAGACTCTTCCGTACCCTTGGAAGCATATTAAGTCATTGCTCCCCTCTGTCATTTGCTGTCATTTCGTATTTAGCCGATACGGTAGTCAAAACGAAATAAAATGACAATAATTATGCCATTGCCGTGTACACTTTGTATTACTTATTTTTTTGTAATTGGTAAGTTTAAGGCGTCGTAATTGAATATAAAGTAGATGACATCTAATCTTCCTTCGCTGAATTACTACAGATCTAATCAATAAGTTTCTACTTTTAACTACAACTTTACTCTCGTAAAGTTGTAGTTAAAAGTAATATAAATATAACAAAACCCAATGTGATCCAATAAAACAGAAACACTTAACTATACTATAACTTAACCCGCAGACAAACTGACCAACTTAAATAAATGAGTTATTCGCGCGTAACCCATAAATCTAACATTATGTTACAAAGCCGAGAAATAGTCACAATAACGCGACAACCACGATATATCTCTCTTCAATGCAAATATAGGGGAAAACGATCGCGAAATCGCTCTGAAACCATAAATATTTGAGTAAAGCTATTGAACAGATACTCGTTCGAGCATTATACACAATTACAGTCGTCATTTATCAAGAGTTATCACCGGGAGAATAATAACCGGTGAGCTAGAATCAATTACAGGTGGGTGGTGTGAAATTTGTATGTAGTGTGCTGACTGGAGCCGCACCTCCACTGTGGATGGTTACTTATTGGCGGATTTTTGCATTTTTTCTGAATGGGAACCCCGGGATCCTGGAACTCAGGGCAAATAAGGAACATTGTTGTGGGTTTTAGTCTGTAAAAGTCTGACATGCGCAGCTCCGCAATAGAGCGGGAGAAGTCTTTGGATGATTACCCATCTAAAAAAAACCCATGCGGACGCTTTTGGAAGTCTTCACCATCATTATGCTGCGGTATCCTGCTGTGCCTGCGACGCAGCTGTATATTTCGCGTCTGCTCTAAACAAAGATTGAGGAAGTCGTGAAGTACATGAGAGTGAAGACCCACTGAACTGTAAGGTTCATAAGTTTGAGATCGCGCTACAACACCAACTTCAAGTCGTTCGTGATACGAGTTCCAACCCTGGCCAAAAAGTGTCGTATATCGTCGTTTCCGAGGACGGTTACGCAGCTTCACATCAACATCGACATCTATGTCGTGTTTCACTGCGTATAATTATAGTATTTTATCTATGGGCCTTTATTGTCTGACAATAAAGAATAAAGATGCGTCTCGTATCTGTATAATGGTATAAGATATATACCATGAATCACATCGATGCCTTCTTTATACACTATTCATGTACTATATATGTACACCACAAAACAAATAACAGTTGGAGCATAAAATGAATATGTTGTAACAATGGGCGCTCTTAACGCTAAAAATAATCTTTTACAGACAACCTTTGGATGAATTCATAAATAAATGTGTAATTATATTTTTACACAGCGCTTCTTAAATTATTTTGCTTAAAACATTGAGAAAGTAATGATATGATCTATTAGTACGTAGGTTGCTCGTAATGCCCTGGTAAGTAGGTATGTAAGCATTTATCAAACAGCTTGTACAGGTTGATGATGACAAATAGTCGGCCAATTACGCTCGTGTAACAATCGGTCACGATCGGGCGTCTTCGAGCCTTGTCGGGAATCTTCAGCTCGGCTCGTAACTCATGCACATGTAACTTTAATGGTAATATCATTAAAGTAACAAGGGCCTGTAACAAATAATATAGGTTACGCTATTGGTACTTAAAAGAAGAATTTCTTAATGTGATATTTTACAGTGTAGTGTTTGTATTCGCTCATTGATTAAGTATAGTGTAATGCTCAAGGAACTTGAGATTTTTCATTACTATTCATAAGTAGCTTCTTGTAGTTGTTTCGCCTGTGTGAAAGCGGAAATTTTTCGAAGAAATCATTCTCCTAGGTTCTAAAGTGTTCTATGTTCTATTTCAGGACATGTGGCAAATAACATCCCCCTATCCGTTCAATGGTTTGAGCGCGCCAGAGTATCAAACAAACACACACAGTACATACAAATTTTCGCCTTCATAATATTAGTGTGATGTGATTAATAATAATAATATTTTTATTAGCAAAAATACAAATTTGATACATGTAAAGTACCAAAAAAACTGTCACACAATAATCAATTAAAAATTTGAACCCCTACTCCTAAACTAGGAAGATCCTGTAAGTATCTTAGGAGGCAGTGTCTTCGCATAAATAGTGGACGAACAAATTATGAGCGTACCGCCATAGTACAGCGTAGCAAATTCGGATTGTTTTTTTAATACAATTTTTTTTTTAATAATTAACTGCAGTTTTACAATTACAATGTTATATTGTGGGAGACTGGTGCCTAAGCTAGACGTAAGGCCTGTATTTCAGGACACCAGGAATCTCATTCAGAGATAGTAACATTTTTATACATTATGTACTCTCACATTATTAAATGCGGTAGGTTACCTATAACAGAGGTAAGCGCGTTCCATCGTCGACCGCATCGTCGCTTTCCATCAGGTGAGTTAGCGGTCAAGCGCGAACCTATCAAGAATAAAAAAAAAAACAGATCATGTTTACAATAAAATTGTTAAATTCAGTGTTAGTATTTAAGTGAATATAAGTTGTGTTTGGGTGTATGTGTGTGATGGTATGTGAGGGTGTGTGTGTGTGTGTGTGAGAGGGTGAGGGTGTGTGTATGTGTGTTTATGTTTGATTTGTATTGTTTAATGTTATTTTTTTTAAATATTATATTGTAATATAATAATGACTCTCTGCACGTGTTGGTTTCGACTGTCAGTGCAGAGAGTACCTGTCATAAAATAAATAAAAATAAACTATCTGTAAGCCGTCCAAATATTTGATTCATGCAAGAATTGAACCCACGACACGCAATCATCAGCCAATCGCTCAACCAATACGCCAATTGTATCATAGTCTTTAGAAAAAGACCAGCATTTATAATCACTTAGTAATGCTTAAAGGTAAGTAGATTGTGGAGTCTCCCACACGAAGTTACTAGATGTATGAACAGTTATGATTGATGTGCGAAAGCCTTGGACGTCTGTTGCTAATAGTTTGTGATAGTTTCACATAGAAATGCACAACTTTGAACGATGGGTGCTGCTTAGTAGAGCTAGTATATGGGGAGATGAAACTAGGCTTCAACCGGGTGGGAACGGTCTACTAGAAAGTAGGTTCGCGTTAGCAAAGACACCTAGTTCACTGCAATTTTAGACCTCAATGCCATAAAATTAGTTTATTTTAGATAATATTTTTAATTGTTATCACCAATTGTCTCAAATGTCAATCGTGGCAAATTTCACTGAACCTACAAAAACCAATAAATTAATCTTTGTATATGTATATCTCTTTTTCTCGTGTTTGTCACCAAACTCCTCCTAAACGGCTTGACCGATTCGGATGAAATTTTATTTGTATATTTTAGTAGAGGGATGGTTTGAATGTACAATTTAAACCCGGTACGTAGCGCTGCCATCGGATTCTCATTTTTCTTTTTATGACGGTAATCCAGCTTTCGGGCAAGACCATGTCTGTCACTCGGGATCGATGGTTTTTATAAATTGACACGATTTAGAAAATGAATTTACTTTAATCCATGTGTTGTGACTTGAATAGGTACTACTAAATACTCGTTTGTTTTGTAGGTTTGCGAACGGTGAACACGTTTAAAATTGAATTTGAGTTTGGGAAGTAGACCTGGGTAGCGCTATTTATTTTGGAGCTGTAGAAGTAAGAACTTTAACTCTTCATGTCGTTATGTTCCTTCGAGTGGGAAAGAATCCAGTGCAACACATATAAGCGTCTCATCTAGGTATCGAAATCCGCGGAAGCCATTTTGGATTTCATTGGAATTATTTCAATTTTTGACTACTAATGTGTATTTTTTACCATATATCAAAACAAAAAGGAAGAGGTTCTCATCGACTGAATGTCTTTTTTTGTATCTTGCCGATATCTTTGTTAAATGGTAACTAATTTTGATGGTTCCATTTCAATTCACTGAATATCTGATGGTTTTTCACCATAGATGGAACACGGAATTCTTCAATTAATTAAAGAAAAACTTCTAGGGTTTTTATTGCTTATAGCGGAATACTGACACGATGTAACAGTTTTCTACATTTTGCCATTCGCCATGCGCTTATTCTGTCACTCACTATTAGGATACAACAGTCAGTTAAATACCCATAACACGACCATTAATTACAAATTATACAAAAACACATACCTACATTTAACTAATCTACGTAAACCAACATTAAACGCATTACCAACAAACACGGAACCGTAAATCAACATAAATAGTCCCGATATCTCTGCCGGCGCGCGGCGCGCGGCGCGCGGGGTCCGTGGGACCCGCCACAATCGCTCGATGACATGTTTATGGGCCCGAGGGACCCCTTATAATAGACTCACTTTGTATTTCATAAAAAAGGCTGCGTTTAGGAAAAGGCATCGGTAACGAAATAGTTTTGGATATGTAATAAAATAATCCGGTGGTTTTATGTAGTGTACGTTGATTTGTTCAGTTAATATAGTATTACTAGTTGCTGCCAGTGGCTTGGCCCGCGTGATCGTAGAAAATTATCCCAAGGTAACATACTCTCGGGATAAAATGTATCCTATGCGCTATTCCAGGACATGGTCTACTCGTGCAGCAAGTTTGATCGAAAGCTATTCAGTAGTTTTCGCATGAAATCTATACATTACAAACCTTCACTTTGATAGTATTAGTAGGATAATAAATAATAACTCCAAAATCCTGCATCGCATTATTAGAGTTCTCGGTTCTCCGCGCAGTTAGAACATATACCCGCCCAGACATACACCCGTCTGGTGGAAGATCCTAACGCGAGCCTATCAATAATAAAAAAAAAAAAAAAAAAGATCCTCCATTTTCAACGGAGTTTTGTAGGACTTTACACTCTGTTCCGCATACCTCTAAAATAGTACAGCTATGAAAAATAATCTGTTCTAATAAAAAGTCACCTTAGTATATTAAATACCTATTATATAAATAACATTCATTTTTGGTTAAAAATAACACTTTCACTCGTCAATCTTTCTTTTATCAAACTGCATTAGTCCGGTGTTTCTAGCTGATTAATCTAAGAAGAAACACTCAAACAAACTCAGAGGGCAAAGTCTACTTTAAAGTCCATCCAAGCGAATGGTAGGACCAGGACCCTTTGTATATATGAAAGTCTAATAGCTACCTATTCGTTTCGATTTATTAGAGGCACAACAAAATAATAATACTTGTATAATTTGTAGTCATAAAGTCGTCCAGTTACTCGTAAAAATGAAAAGCCGTACGATTTACATTTTATCACCGACAAATTGTCATCGTCACTGATAACTTACAATATTTACGAGTGTTTAAGGACATTACGGCGCTCTTACACTAATTGTAACTGCTCTCCATTAAAGGACCATAAAAGTTAAATAATGTGTGTTAGTCGAGTTATCGCCGACCTCCTGCGAAGACCAACTACGGTCATTCCTTAAATTATCAACAGTATTTTCAAGAAGTTAAATGTTATAATATAGAGACTTTAGGATAATCTAAGACGATACAATATGCAATTACTTAAATATCTTATTATAGCTAAAATTCTAAAAGTCTGTATGTTTTGATGTCATTATCATCGTCCAAGCGTTTTCCCTAGCTTGGGGTCGACCTCCAGTCCGCGAAAAAAATAACTAGTGTGATAAATCACATTCGTTATTTTTCGTCGCGGTAGTAAGCCTTTAGGATTAATATCATCTTTTACAATGAAGCTGCAAGTAAAATGCTTGGTTCGAACTCATAATAAAAAATTACTATGTGTTCACTGTGGACACGGCATTACCTTCAATATTTTCAATTTCATATAAACAATATTATCTTTGGCAAACTTTTATGACAATAAATGTTGTGGAATCATTGTACTCATATTCCTTTGTTTTTATTGGCATTGCCTTGCGCTTTATACTGAAATATGTCGGCGCCTCGTGAAACTGACATAAAGTGCTTTTAATATTTATCTTTTGATTCAATAAGTGCAGCACAACCTTACGTACCTTTAATCTAAATCTAAATTGATATAAAGACGTAATATTGTTGAGTTATTTGTTAGAGAAACTGGGAAGGTACAGATTCGAAAAAACTTTACTTCACTGTTCATAGAAGTATACAAAGCTATTGTATTGCTACTGAATGTCATTGGTTTCTTACCCAGAAAGCATTTTGCTTTGTTGTTTATACCATATGTATCGAAGGCACGGAACAATTGGCCTGCAGCGGTCTTCCCGATTATAATTTAGGTGTCTTCAAAGTTCATGGCTAGAGTGAATAGGCTCGTAATAAATTAGTGCGATTCACCATCAATGATTGCATCACTGCTTATTATCACAAAGATTTCAAAAATTCAACAATTTGAGAACAGTTTTTGTTAGAAATCATTGGTTTGAAAAAACTATCAGAAACCGTTTCCGCGTTCCAGCGTTGAGCCCATAACCACAAGAGCCAGTCCCGCCCCACACGAGCCACAGAATGCTCTCAATAAATAAAACATATTAAAAACCCCTTTATATGAGAAAGCTCAATTTTATCGAGGCTCCATTCATTAGGATCGTATAATGCTTTATTTGAATAGTTGTAATTATAAGGAGCGGAGAATCCCGTGTGGTCTGCAAGGAGTTTGTATGGACCATTGTTATACTGGGGCTGTTCGCATTCACAGACGTCACGTTATTTTCGAGATTCTGACGTGTCGTGTATTATGTTTCTTTATTAATTTAAAGAGGGTTTGATCAAGATAGATTATGCCACCCTCATCGTTACAAATCCACTTTACAATTTAGGTACATATTAGCTATATTACGAATTTACATGTCCCCCTGCGCTTAATCTCGGCAATAACCAACCAGTCTGTACATCATCTTGGCCGCTTCTGAAGTAGGAGCAGCCAGGACGTTGTTATGTACGCCAGTATCGAAGACATGATGAAAGGTCATCAGAAAATCTCGTCTCTCCACCCAGTTTTAGACACACTTCATCATGATGTGAATACATCCTCAATTGAGTTGTATTTTGAACAGTTTGATGATGGTCGATATCCTGGATTATAGACAAAATGTCATTATATTCGAACGATAACGATTTTCGGAGAGCCAAATTTTTGACACGTGACGTTTCAGTAGTGCATGTCAATCCTATACATTTTTGACTTCTCGACAATCGTTATTGCTAATATACTGTTACTTTATTTAAATACTCATAACATAGTTTCCTAGTAGTTAGTTTCCTAGTATTCAGTTTAATAATAAATCTTTTGAATATTTGTATCGATTGAGTAACTAAATATTAAGAGTTTGTTTAAGTATATCTAAAACGAAACGAATAAAATGCATTTTATAAAAAAAATTGGATGGGACAAGGGGAGAAGATAATGATGAGGAAAATGAATTAAATACAACATATTTCGAAAAAAAAAAAAATTTTTAGGGTTAATAAAGTAATTTATGACACACAGTAGAATTGTTTTTCAGTAGAAGGATTTACGTAATCGAATCAGTAGATACTTTTAGATCCCTTCACTCGCTTATTTCTTTTCACGTACTTCTTGTAAACAGACAAACAATGTATTTTTTTTATTATATTAGTTCTGATTTACAATATATCTCTACAAGGTAACACCGCAACCTTAATAACCGCTTAATAATATAAAATTACAACAATATCGTATAGCAATGGAAACCAACCCGTTCACCCAACTATCGTTCACGGTGTGACACTTAATACTTCCTCCGGGGTCGGCTTTGAATAATGTGACAATAACGACCCATTTATTTGAGCTATCATCTCTAGTCCCGCCGGGTCTGTGGGACCCGCCTTACATTTTATAACGATTATTTAATAGCCGGCGTTTTAGGGTTGATGTATGACGTCATAATTAACGGCTACAATAGATTTTATCGGTTTCGAATTTGTAATGAGCTTTCGATTATTTTTTAGAGGATTAATTTTTTGTTGACTCTTATGAAGGTATTTAAGTTGAATTAAAGAGATGTAGATATTAGCATTTGAGAAGAATTTTTGATTCACTTTTTATGAGGTAAAATTTTGATACTTATCGAAGTCATAATTTGAACATGCGAACATTTGAACATATTATGTTATGTTTTTTTTTTGTGTAGGTACAATAAAGAATTAAAGAACATTTGGGTAATTTTCAACCTTAACAAAACTACGTAAATATATTTAGATTACATTCATTATCAACTTAGCTAAAGAGTCCCCTGTCGGAGGCTCCTATATATAATTATCCTTTATAGGTACACCCTGGGGGTCTTAAGTTAAGAGTGAATAGGTTTCTTCTAGGCTAGCGTGCACCATTATCAGCTACATCAACGATTACCATCAGGTGAAATAGTAATCAAGCAGAAGCCTGACAACATATAGGTAATTAAAAAAGTATCTTAATGCAATTCTTTCTTGTGTTGAGTTTAGAACGCAAAATAGCTGAATCTTCTGCTCGCCAAATCTAAAAATACATGTATTAAAAAAAATACCTAAAAATTGAAAAAAAACTTTACCAAGTTTGAAACTCGGTTTCAAAAAATTAATTAAAAAAACAATTCCAGAGCAGATTTCTGAACTTTTTATTTTGCATTTTTTTTTTTAATCTATGTCGGTTGTATTTTATTTGTATTGTTTTTTTTTTACTTTTTATCCCTGGTATCCCACAAAAAAGAATCATCAAATCGAATACTTATTGCGGTGTTTTATTAAGACAGTACTGTAATTAAACTGGATTGTATTTGTGTGAACTCAGTCTTGAAGCTGACTAAAACATATTTACATGTCAATGTTTTTAACGCAATATATGTGAAATCTGAAGACATACACTTTTTGGGCACGGAACTCTAACCCGTCTCGAAACTGGCTGCTACGGTCATATAATGTATCGTAACGTTAGTTCTGTGGAAGTGGGCGCCATTCCCACATAAACAGCGCAGGTTAGCACGGACAGCACTGACAGCGTAATGTCAGATAATGACACAAACCATGGGAAGAGCCGGTGTTCACGGTCACCGTGTGCAATGGTCAATGATACCTGCATTATGACGTCACATAAAAATACCTACAGTAAAATATACTGGCTTGCTCTTTAGTAGTAGGTATTGGTAGTATCTTTATTCATAACAATATATACAATTCTTATTTAAATACAAATTAAATACAAATCTTCTTAAAATTAGATTAATTTAAAATTCCAAAAATAAATTATATCATTACATTGTCATAATTATTTAAGTATTATTTTTATTTCATATAAGTACGAACAATATTATATCTACATATTTATGTGCATAAAAACTTAAATATTAACTAAACTATTTAAAATAAAACTTTACTATGTACATAAATATAATACAAAAACCATCAGATTAGTCGGCGTGAAATTTCCTTGAAAAGGAGACGCGCACTCGGACTCCATGACCCAAGCGTTTCGATCCCAAACAGCTCAAAACTGTAATTACCAATAAAGTTACAGTATTTGCGTCGTTTGAGGGTCTCAGCAGCCGCAGCGGCAGCGCCGGCACAGCCCGCCCAATTAGGAACATGGGATGGCGCAAGGGTGTCGACAAAGGTGCATCCCACACCAGAGGCCTACCCACCTTCCACGGCACCAACGTCAAAGCATCTGGTTTCTTCCCATCGTCACGTACCAAACCGCTAGTTTCTAATACAGCAGGTACGCCGGCGGTATCATGACTTCATGAGCTCGACGAATAATGTAGTTGATGCTAGCGTGCCGTGCTATGCGGCCTGCGCTCCTGCAGCAGGACAGGCCATGGTGTCCAAGGCTGTCGACAGCTTCGCCACAGTGGCACCGATGTGGAGCAATACAAGGTGCGCCTAAGCGTAAACAGATTGCGAGCCGAAACGAGGCATCATCCATCATAATGCCTATGGTGGACTAGCTTTTGCCCGCGGCTTCGCCCACGTACCTACATAAAAAATAGTCTATGTCACTCAAGAATAAAACAGCATTCTATGGGTGAAAAAATTTTAGCAATCGGACCAGGACTTTCAGAGATTACCTCCTATAAACAAAAAAAAACAAACTTTACCTCTTTATAATAATAAATAGTTTTTATGACGGGAGTGTCTGAAGTCACAAATCCGACTCCCATTCCCCTACAGCCAGCAGACGTACACGCTCTACAGTACTTGACGACGTATTATTAGGTTATTACGTACAATACTGCAGAACGGCACATCCCACAGTCTCAGCGAGGACAGGTTGTCGGGCAAATCCGTGTTAGGACAAGCCATTTTCCGAGCATTCGACGCATCGTACAAGCAGGGTACCTCAACATCAACCAATGAGGAAGATAAAATATTCCTGGTTAATGTTTCAGTACTGTGCATCAAGGAGAGGAAAGCTGGTAAACTGATACTTGAAATTTTACGGACGCCGAGGCCACAAACGGATGGGAAGAGTGGCTAACTGCCATGCTCGGTCGTCCAAGGCCATATTTAAAACCGATGATACTTACTATCATTAGTGTGTTCCTAATGATTTGATCGACTTTTTCCAAAAGTTGTGGGTGTTTCCAAAGATGGGCTATATGTAAATTTTGGCCCAAAACAACAGTATCGAATGAGTGTGAAAGCCGAATGCATGTTAATTTTGAAAAGTTTTTCCAAGACGTCATTATCTACTTATACAATAATAATTAAAGATTATTTAATTAGTTCTTTGACCTCATTGGTTCGATTCTGAGATCGGATTCAACTTGATGGGCCATTTGGCGATGATATTAGTGTTGGTTTTTTTTTTTAATTCGATTTACGCTGTATTAACTACTTTTAGCCAGTGTATTGTAGTGATATGAAAGAAAAGGAAGTTAGTGATAGCATGACGGTTGACAGGATAGAATGGAAGAAAAAAACATGTTGTGCCGACCCCAAATAAGATGGGACAAGGGCAGGAAGATGATGATGAGCCAGTGTATTCGCCCGCGTTAAAATAGAAAATTATCCCAAGGGAAAATACTCGAGAAATAAAAAAAGGACCCTATTATTAAATATCCTATTTTAGTTCACAGCCTACCCGTGTTCTAACGATAGAGGTGTGCCCCGCTTGGGCAGAGCACCGCCGTGTCTTCGTGGGGGCGATCGGTAGCAACGATCTCTGCGTCGGGCCTTGATACAGGTCATGGTCCGAAAGCGAAGAGGAGTGGCAGGCGGTCGCCTCCTTCTGCGAAGCAGTAATGCTAGCAAGGAGGAGGCGCACGTGCACGTGCAAGGGAGCGGCCCTCACGCCCCAGTCGCTGGGATCCCAATCCCGATTTCCAGCCACCGTAGGCGCGGGCTTGCGGACGGCGAACAATGGGTAGCTCGCCGTCCGACCGTCCGGTAATTGACCGGACCGAGCGCAAGTCGTCAACGGCGCGTACTGTTCCACGCGCGCCTCAAAGAGATGTCAGCAAACCGTAGGGGCCCAGCAGGGTCGAAGCCTACTGGGGCCAAGGGTCTGCTTCCGAAAGGAAGGCTCGGCCCTGGTATGAAAGGCAACGAAGGAACAGGAGTGGGTTTTTAGTCAGTAAAAGTTTGACACACCCTCGCGCTCCGCCCAAGAGCGGGGAATGTCATAGGATGATTATCCCACCGAAATAAAAAACTCGTGTACTAAAGGTTTCGATGAAATCTGACCTTTCAAGAGCTATGCCTGTTCTTTCTAACGCTGGATAGGTGATTTTGAGCTGAATAAAAGTTACTATGGAACCTGTACCTACTTTCTGTGCAAATAAAGAACTACAACTATTCTATTCTATGGCGCCAAAGTTCAAATCTTAGTCTGTTTAGAGTTCCAGATCTTCCAAAGATGTAACACACAGCTTTTACCTCCATTGGGAGGTGGAACCAGGATTACACACATGGTACAGGCAAATTGACGCATAAGTCGAAGTATCAATCTAAAAAACGATTCTTTGGACCCTTATCTTCACAACGTAATACACATATTATTTTGAGACTAGCTTCTGCCCGCGGCTTCGCCCGCGTGAAAGTAGTTTTCTCCATACAAACTTTGCACCCCCGTTTCATCCCTTTAGGGGGTGAATTTAGTAAAATCCTCTATTAGTGCTCGCTTACGTCATAAAAGGAAGCCTTGTACAAAATTTCACGCTTCTAGGCCTTATAGTTTTGGCTGTGCGTTGATATGTCAGTCAGTCAGTTTCTCCTTTTATATATATAGATTAGTCGCATACATTCAACCGACTGCGACTACTTTGAAATTTGCCCTTTTCAGTTCTGCGTCGATATGAGACCCTAAGAAATAAAGATCGGGGTGTCTGTTTATGTACACGCTATAAATTAACAGATACAAGTCGTCATCATCATTTCAGCTGAAAGACGTCCATTGTTGGTCATCGTCTTCCCCAAGTGTCGCTAGAATGACCGGCCCTGTGCGCCTTATATCCATCCGATTCCCACAACCCTCTCCAGCTCAATGGTCCACCCTGTGGGAGGCCTACCAACGTTGCGCCTTCCAGTACGCGATCGCCACTCCAGAACCTTTCGGCCCCATCGACCATCTGGTCTACAAGCAATGTGCCCTGCCCACTGCCACTTAAGTTTGGCAATTCTTCGGGCTCTGTCGGTAACCTTGGTTCTCCTGCTGATGTCTTCATCCCTAATTCGATCACGCAAGGAAACTCCGAGCTTTTCATTATCCTTTGACTGACTTTAAGCCTTCTGATAGCTTCATTGTGAGTATCCACGTTGTAGATATACTTATATGTCGTAGTCAGTTCTTAGAATTGATCTCTTCATGATATGACCGGCCATTTTATGAAATGGTGCTATTTCAGTTAAACGCATGATTATGTGATGGTCAAAAATGGCTGATTATGACGTAAAATAGTTACGTTGTCCACTGGTAGAGTTCACTTTTCCTCAACGTATATCTAAATACTAATAGTTCACTAGAATATGCGTTTCTGGGTGGTGTAAATAAAAAATAACCACGAAGGAGATGGCGCCCGCCGACATATAATAATATACATATCATAATATCATGTGTAAAATGCAAAAAACTGCTGATACAGCACGAGCATTTGCTTCTCTATTGCCGCAGACGATGGGTATATCCACAATAGAAAATGCTCTTTGTCATTATAATAAGCCGCGAATACATTAGTGTAGCTCTTAACTGGTAAGTGGTCGAGCAACAATGAGCAATTTAGTTAGTGATCTAGCGGCCGCCTGCCTCCGCGCCTGCAGCCGTGATGTGTATCGGGGAGAGGAGCGGATGCGCTTGGCACTACGGTGTTGCATAGATAGTGATATAATATTTATGTAGGTGCCTGGTAATGGCTTGAAGGGTACAAGCGTCATCTAGGAAGGAATAGGTGCTTGAAAAGTATTATTAAGACATATTTAATAAACCAGACTGCAAAAATAAGAGGTCTTATAGAAAAAATGCGATATCTGCCAAAGTTTTATACCTTTACCTATATAGTTTTATATCTGTACAGTTCGCTAGTGTAGGTACAGAATATGTATTTAAGCAGTTTAGTAATGCTTATTATAAAACTAAAAGAGGTTTCATTTATGAACAAGCTAAAGATAAAAATCAAATTTTCTGAATTGAGAGAAAAAAATTCTCAAACCAAATGGTCATTATACATTTTTTTTAGACTGTTCACTATTTATTTTATTTATTTATTTAGCATAGCATAGCATAATCAGCCTTACAATGTTCCCACTGCTGGGACTCTGGCCTCCTCTCTAGGAGATGGAATGGGCCGTAATCCACCGCGCGAGCCCAGTGCGGATTGGTGGATTTATTTATTTAGTACAGGAAAATAGCCATTAATGCTAAAATAATGTAATCCTTTCACTCTGTCTTCTCACAGAATCGTAAACTTTCTAATAATATTGTCTTCCATTCATCAGCAAACAAATCCAATCCAGGGTTGGTCTCCACGAGCGCGTTGAGCATCGTTAGCATACGCGGTATAGGGGAAGTGGATCGAGCTACAGTGCGACAAAATGGGACATTAAATAATATATGCTTTCTAGAGCGATTGTAATTATTCGGAACAAATAATTGACACAACTCTACATGTAAGTCGGACGCATCAGTGTAACCATTAATAATTTTATAGGCTGCTGTAATTTGGTCAACAGCCCGCCTAACCTTTAATGAATTGCAATTTAAGCATCCTAAAATAGACATAGTAGGATACATAAATATGGATAGTATCCAAATAATCGTTTATATAGGTACCTGAGATAAGCTTTTTGTACTTTCTACAGCATGAATATATTCAGTACACCATTATACGACAAATAAACACCATCATATAAGTATGATAAAAGTGAAAGTAACTCTATCTATCTGTTACTTCCTCACGTCTTAACGGCTGAACGGATTTAGATGACACTTGGCATACGGGTAGACAATGTCCTGGAATTTTCAACTTTCACCCTCTTTTTATCTGAATCTACTAGATTTATAGTGCCTATGTATTGTGGTGGCCTGTGGGGTGCAGGCGTCTGGCGAGCAGAGGACAGCCTATGTTTAAAAAATATTTGGACTTCTTTTTATTAATTTTAAAATAAGACAATGTTTTCGTTCTTTAACAAATTTTATCTTTTAAATTGCATTGTTTTTTTATTATTCTTATCTCAAAAACATATTTTAATTACTATAATATTGCATTGAAATCATTATAAAAATAATAAATTATATATCTCTTCTATCATATCACAATAATAAAGAATTTCGGAACTGCAACCATCATCATATCTAGATGTGGTTCACATGTGAAGCATGTCCCGCATAACTATCCTGGACTCGTGCGTGTCTCGCTGCAAGCCATCATTTAGTGCCCAGAGAGAAGTCTGCTGACGAACCCAGGGTACGTAGCGCGCGAAGTCGATAAACCGCGCCGGAAGAGCGCAGCCCGGGCCTAGCACGCTCAGGCCTAGCTGTAACATAGAGCAACAATGTATCACTGTTATACTGCATAGGACACAGGGCACATAGCGTGCAAGGTCTATAATATAAGCTGTGGTGGAGACCGCACCCTGAGTCAACAGGCTCAGTCCTTCCTAGTCATGGTAACACTGTGTCACTGTAAACAGGAGTCTTACCAAGACATGTTAATATGTCAGTCGTGCGAGTGACATTTTAATAGTTCGAGTATGAGCTATGTACACCCTATAAAACTTAATCCCTTTGACCACACAATAGCTCGCGGTAGGGCCTCCCACCCATTATTATAGCACACCCAAATTACTTCTACGTGGAGCGAGGCTAGAGGGAGAATCAGGAAAATTATAGGCAGAAGTTCTACATGAATGATATTAAAGGTAGTAGTACTCATATAAAGTTATTAGTTACAAACCAGTTTCCATTTCCTGCGATGGTGTACAGCGAGCGTCATGCCGGTCTCGAACACACACTTCTCCGTGCTGAACTTCTTGCGAAAGCATTGGTACTCCGTGGGGTTGATCCATTGGTTGTCCAGCTGGAAATCATTTTTGATGGACAGATGGAATGCTCTTGTATAGTCGAACAAAGAGTTTGTTATAAAGGTAAAAAATATACACTACGTCATCACTCTCGCCCTCATCTCTACTACTTTAGAGTTAGTTCAGCATGGCTTCCTCTTCCATACTCCTATGTTTGTCGTCATCTCAGTCGTCACCTTTCTAGACATACCTATCGTCCTTCACAAAAAATAAGACTACTGCTTACGCCGGTTTTCTGAGCCTTTGAATGAGTATGGAGGTGTCCGCGAGTCTTGATTGAATGAAATGGTCGCAAAAAACTCGCTCACTACTACTCATCTGGGTGTTATTTCGTGCATTCGTGAATGTACACCGCTAACAGTTTAGCCACTTATACTCGCTACGTTGTGTGTGTTTTGATTTGACAATTTTTTCTTTCTTCTTTGTAAAATAAGGTTTTACACACATTAACTTTTTGACCACCTACGTCGGACATATCCGACAAACACTCTCGCGTTTATTCCGCCAGGGTCACACATCCACGACCAAGTAGTCCATCTCGTCAGCTCTTCTGTCACATAATGGGGATTGAAGAGCTAAACGAGATGGAGTACCCAGTCGCAAACATACGACCCTGGCAAAAAGGGCACGAAGACGCTCGTCGGACCAATCCGACGCTAGTGGTTAAACAGTCTTATTTAAAAGTGGTTATCTAACAATAATTACTTTTAAATAGGACTGTTAGTTAAAGGTTATATAGTATACTCATCTGCGTATACTTTTTGACTCTAAGAAGGATGACACTTACGTCTCTCTGCTTGTAGAACTTATTGCATTCGCGCCGCTCGACGAATTCCATCGTGTGCATCACTTGCTCCAACACTTCATGGTCTAAAATAAAAGCATGTTATATTGTGTTTATAGCTTTAATACCATATTGAATGGTTAATGCTCGTTCGTACAAGATTTTGAGAATGCTTAAGTCTATCTATAAAGCTCTTGAGAAAGAAAGAAAAAGAAAAGAAAGAAAACACGTTTATTTGGCACACAGGTACACACAATGAGAAAACGATTATAATATAGAAACTTAAATACTAAAACTTAAAAAATACATTAACATTGTGTGTCTCACGGCTGCGCCAAATAGGTCCAGTTCAGCATAATGCCAGGCCACTACGTAGCAGTTGCCTGACGCTGGTTTTTAACTGAACCTTACTATGAGTCTACGGATGCTAATCAGTTTGTTTGATGTGAGGTAAATAAATATACGTATATTTTATATGTAGGTATAAATTGGTGTGTAGTAAATAGTAAATAATAGATAGGTGTTTAGTGATAAATATATAATATGAAACAGGAAAAAACACATAGGTACTAAGAATAAAAAATTCATCATCAAAACTATATACTATCTTTCTCTTTTTCTCCATCATCATTAGTAGGTAGGTTATTTGATATAATTTCTTAATAATTTGAATAATGAAAGAAAAAATTAACATAGTTGCCTTTAGTGCCAAAATGGGCATAAGAAATATACCTACCAGTGCTGATATTGAACACCATGTATCCACTCACCATCTACATATCCGAAGACATAAATGTTCCCGAGCTGGTTATTCATCTGCTCGTTCTCCTTGGGCCAGTCCATCAGCACCCCTGCCAACACAGTCAAATAAAGTGGCATTCTATAGAATCTGCTTAAGCCACGGGACCGGCGTGAGTTTGCAAAAGAAATCGTCAAAGCCATTTAAAATATTGCAGGAGCGCAGGCTGTGTAGCACGCGGTACTCCAACATCAACGATATTATTCGTAGAGTTCTTTTTTTTTCATCTTTATTTAAAGAGTTTTTTCGCTAATGCGAATATGTCACTCTGTTGGTATACACATATAACAGTTAAATAAAAAATACAGTTAGGTTTTGGGTCGGTTTCTCAGAGCGAACTTAACCATATTAATGATAGGGATTATTTTATCTGAAACAGGATTTGATAAATTAATATTGTGCGCGCCAATTTGTGTTCTGAGCGATTGATTCCGGACACATCTCATTAAAATATGATATGTGTCCTCGTCTTCATTACATGTACCGCAAATAGGTGAAGTTAACTTTTACATCATAAAACCGAATTTATTGAGAGGCATATGACCCGAACGAAGCCTTATACGTCGAGTTCTTGCCACCGCTCCGCTGTACCTGCCGTATTGGAACTGTAGTTTGTTATTTGACAATGGGGAGAGACCAGATCGCAAGAAGTTGGTGCCAGTAGTGTGGGACGCAGACAAACTGAGTTCCTTCTGCGAAGCAGTAATTCTAGCGAAGGAGACGGCCACACGCGTTAGGGAACGGACTTCCTCACGCCCCAGCTGCCGAGACCCCGACCCCGTAAGCTTGCGGACGACGAGCAATGGGTAGATCGCCGTTCAGCTGTCCGGTAATCGTCCGGACCGAGCCCGAGTCGTCGACAGTGCGTAGTGTTCCACGCGCGCCTCTAAGAGATGTCAGTAAAACCGTAGGGGCCGGCAGGGCCGACGCCTACTGGGTCCGTAGTCCATAACTTCTGAAAGGTTACTCGTGGTCTTAGGATACAAATAACAACTGAAGGAACACAGGTGTGGTTTTAGTCAGGAAAAATCTGCAGGAGAAGTCATTAGATAATTTCACACCTTAAAAAAATATAATTCAAACAGTACTCTACCCTACTCTACCCTACTCTACCCTACTCTACCTACCCTTCTCTACCCTACTCTACCCTACTCTACCTACCCTTCTCTACCCTACTCTACCCTACTCTATCCTACTCTACCCTAATCAAAAAAAAAAAGTATCCTATGTCCGTCTCCTGGTTCTAAGCTACCTCCCCACCAACTTTCAGCCAAATCGGTTCAGCCGTTCTTGAGTTATAAATAGTGTAACTAACACGACTTTCTTTTATATACACCGTGTAATTGACAGGTTAGCAAAAACTGAAACAGTAGCTTCATGACGATGATTATGACTGAAAAACGTTGGAATTTTCTTCAGGAAAATTGTCGAATTTTCCGACCTTTTTTCAACTAGATTTGTGTTCTATTTATTTGTTACAACAAAATCCAGCCCAAAAACACAATTTTAGTGAAAAAAAAGCAAAAAACTTAAATTCGGCAATGTAATCGTAAAAGAAAATTCATACAACCCGCGGGGAATCAGCTGTTAGCCGTAAAAGTTTACTGAACTCCGTAGTGCCTACGACAGACAGAGACAGCATACCGCTCGCTCGCTCGCTCCTTTTGTGTGGTGCGCGGGTGCGCCTTTGCTTACGCGCCGACGCTGCTAGGGTTGTACCGCGTACGGAATTTAATACTTGTAATTTTATTTTCTTTATGTAAAATGCTTTAATAATAATTAGATACTCAGGAGTATGATTACTTTATTATTTCTTAATTCCAAAAACCTTATTTTAAATCGTTAATGATCTACAGTATCAATTACGAAGCTGCCCGAACTGTACACACGCGTTGCATTACAGTAATGTAAATTGTTTGCTTTAGACAATTTAGTGGGACATAAAACATAAAAACAATGTGTCAATATTGCCAGATTCACATTCTACCTGTCAATCCCTGAGCGAAAGCCGGCGTTCGCGTGTGTAGTTACGAAAAGCTTTGCTTATTTTCGATTTTTACATACTATAATGAAAACTTCTTATTTACGTTCTTGAATAAATACCCTATAAAAAAAAACTTAATTTATAATCTATGCGAACGCCGACGTTTGCTTAGTGTTTAGAAAATGCGCAAAATCGCGCGCATGCTGCTAGGGGATTGACAGGTACTAGGTTTAAACTTGGAAGCAGAACCATGAGTAAAAGTTACAAAAGATAGCGGTTAATAACAATGTTTATCATACGATTACGATACGATTATTTTTCAATACCTAGTTCTTCATCTTTATCTCAATCGCAGGCCGACCACTGTAACTACTGCGCCATGGGCACCTCGACTAACGTACTTACTATTACCGAAATAAAAATGTTTAATTTCATACCATGTGGGCAGCCCTAATTGCTACACGTGTCACACACACTCTCAAAGGTTTGCCGACAAACGAAACCTTTGCCGCCATTTCAGTTTGCCGCGATTGCTGGTGAGTTCTGGACGTCTATTTCGTTTTCTTTCAACTGTCGAGAGTTCGGTACTGTGTATTGCGTTCAGTTGAGTTGTGTGTTTTTGTGTTGTGTGGTATCGTCATGAATCGGCGTAATAAAACGTTTAGTGCTCGCGAATATGGCCAGATGTTAATGTGCTTAGGTGAAGCTAGAGGAAACGCGTCGTTGGCATTAAGGCTCTATGTTCAAAGACACCCAAATGAATGACATCCAGCTAATAGTCGTACTATCACAAGGGCATATCAACGTGTTTTAGAAAATTTACCTATTGTGCCGCGTCAGGAAGGTGCTGGAAGGACAATCCGTGCTCGTTCTGAGCAGGCGATTTTAGATGTTGTCCGTCGAAATCTGCGTTTGGGAACCCGTACTGTTGCAAAACTTGTAAGGCGTAATAACGGACCCCGTGTTTCACATCGTTGAACCAAAAACTCAATGAGGATGTGACAATGATGCCTCGTCTCCATGCCGAAACCCTGCGTAGAGCACAACTGTGCGTGCAGCTCGGAGGCAACCACTTTGAGCCATGCCTTATACGACCCGAGAGACTTTAATTTAGGTAAGTGACTATTTTAATTTTTGATAGGTTTTGAATTCGTGTTAAAATTTTTTGATAGGTATGTTTGTGTGTGTAGTGTACTATGTATTTATTCCAAACTGGTACTTCGGGACGTGGACCTTACGTCCCGAAGTACCTACCTATTAGTATGAATGAACAACGCGCGAGGTACAGGGTCGCGCGCGTATCGATATATTCGTTATACATTGCGTAGCCGAAATAAAATTGAAAATTGAAAAACGTTCACCTATCATTTCCGGGAAAATATTTCACTATCAAAATATTAACAATACCAGTCTGAATTCATACTTTTCGTTTTTGCCAACCTGTCAATTACACGCTGTATATAGTTTTGTTCTTTGTAAACGCCTGTCAGGAAGCAACCGCAACACCCTAATTAGTTGACAACTCATCTAAACAAGAAATAGTACATCGCCGTCATACTATGGTAATGTGTGATGGTAATGTAATGGTGGTCGTCTGTCTGTCTGTTTGTTTGTCTGTCCATCTGTCACCCCAGGCTGTATCTCATGAACCGTGATAGCTGTCTAGCTATCACGACAAATTCGACTGTCTAGTTGAAATTTTCACAGATGATGTACTCGTATTTCTGTTGCTACTATAACAACAAATACTAAAAACAGAATAAAATAAATATTTAAGTGGGGCTACCATACAACAAACGTGGTTTTTTGCTGCGGAACCCTTCGTGCGCGAGTCCGACTCGCACTTGGCAGGTTTTTGTTTAGCATTCGATATTACATCGTTTAACCGAACACAAGTCATTTTATTTAAATACTCTTGATTTTTAAGATTCTTCAGGGATAATGGAACTGGGCCTCATAGTAGAGAGGCTCATGAAATAAAGACAAACAGAAAGCAGAGAGAATACATTACAGTGAAAGATATTCTTGTCGTAATCAAGATAGACAAGCGCGATGGTGTTCAACGTTTCCTCGTTAAACTCGGGGTGGATGACGTAGTCCGTCACCGTGGCGTAGCGCACCGCGCCCTCTTGCGCCAGGAACATGGCCTTTGTGGTGTTTCTGGAAAGAAAGTAAAGGTAAATATGATAAGGTTGTAAAGAAAGATATAGGGTGGCCAAATATGATAAGGCTGCAAAGAAAGATATAGGATGGTCAAATATGATAAGGCTGCAAAGAAAAATATAGGGTGGCTAAATATGATAAGGCTGCAAAGAAAAATATAGGATGGGTAAATATGATAAGGCTGCAAAGAAAGATATAGGATGGTCAAATATGATAAGGCTGCAAAGAAAAATATAGGGTGGCCAAGACCGATGGAACGGTACACTTCGGCGGCGTTTCTTTGACGGCACGGTTGGCGCAGTGTTGAGCAGTTAACTGCTGTACTGCGTGTCGCGGGTTCGATTCCCGTACGGAACTAATATTTATATGACCTACACATGGGTGCTCCAAGTTTGGGAGTATTGTGTTTGTGAGTTTACATGTTTCTGAATACGATATAAGATTCATTTCTAGTGTGGGGCAAAATTTAAAAAATGTATGAGATCGCATGTCAAATAAGCAATGTATACATAAATCAGATAAAACAATACTTTCCCTGGCTGTACATAGATACATATACAAGTATGATCTTAGTTAAAAGCATACCTGATGTTAGTCTTCGTAATGCGCGCCACGTCGTATGCATTTGACAGTCCTAGTTTCATTTTGATTAAAGTTATCCCTGTTAGAGCTTCGACGGAAAATTTTGCTGTAAGGAAAGATGTTAGACATTATTACTATAGGTCCTCAAAGTACAGTTGACACTGAACTAAATATTTAAAACCTTATTGTTACTGGAAAAATACAAATGCTTTAGAAATTGAAACCAAACGACGGAAAATGTTGTCTTTAAGTCACCACCTAAAAAGAAGGACATACCTAACGTTAGCAAATTCAGTGTTTTGAGAATCATATACCTGGTAGACCCCTTTCTAACTATATCGGGGTGGGCTTGGATGCAGTGGAGTACTATTATTTTACATGGAACAACTGCCTGTCTAACTTCCACAACCCAGTAATTGGGTTACCGATACCTCTTGGCAAGATTAATGTCAGATTTCTTGGCTTCTGACTGCTTCTGACTAACCGTAATAACTGTCAAAGGTCTAAAAATGACAGGTGAGGGACGGTAATATGGTCACCCATCCACAGACTAACCCCGGCTAGCGTTGCTTAACCTTGGAGATTGATCCGTACGGATGTTATGATTTTAGCACCAAAATGAATCATGAAGCGAAAAATTATAATGGTGAGTTCACAAGCAACGTGTTTAGTGACAAAAACGAATAATAATGTAATAATGGAACTTTTCGGAAGCAGATTTGTCAATAGAACATGCTCAATAGTATCAGTTCTTACTTTCTTTGTGGCTCAGCACGCCGACCCAGGGTACTGAGAATGACTGGATCCACTTTCTGTTGGAGCGATTTGTTGTGTAGCGCGGATGAGCATAACCTGGTGGTAAAAATATTGCTTGTGTGTATGATTACCTACTATTTACTTTACTAAAACATAATATGGGGTTATTTTTGTTTATTTTATTTTATTTTATTTTATTTGGAAAACTTACAGCTAATAAAAACATGTTAACTTAGTATACTAAAGCTTAAGGCCAATTACAAGTTTTCACTTATAATGAATGAATAAATGTGTTGAAACAATCGGTACATTACACGATATAAATACACAGCTTAAAAACTAAATTAATATTTTCAAAGAAATCGATGCTATTACAATTAAAATTATTACAACACTACTGTACTAAATAAATAGGATCAGTTATGAAATTATAAAAAGTTTACAATTTTAACATTAGGAAATGTTTGCGAAAAAATCATTGCAAAGGGTTCTTTTCAATTTACGTATGCCAGTGTCATAAAGATCGATGTCAACTTCCCGGCAGGCTATATTAAAAGCACGACTCGCTCTAATCAGGTACGAGTTTTGCCTGTAGCGAGTTCTCACCACTGGTGTGGCCAATAGGTGAGGTCTACGTAGATATGCACAAGGCACACGTAGTCCTATCTTATTTACCAAATCAGGTACGTCTACCGATCCGTTCATGATTCCGAACAAAAATGCCAAATCTCCGATTTTTCTGCGCTCATAGAGAGGAAGAATGTGAAACTTCTTGCAGCGAGTTACATAATTGGGTAAAAGTACTTTCGAGCGGAATTGAATGTACCTTAAAAAATTCCGTTGAATGCTTTCCAAGCGATCGATGTAAACGTTATATTTTGGGTTCCAAACTTGAGAACCATACTCTAAGTGACTGCGAACGAAAGAACAGTACAGTATTTTAATAGTCTTGATGCTCCTGAAACCTGACGAGATTCTAAGGATAAAACCAAGTGCCTTTGAAGCCTTCTTGACTATATTGTCGACGTGCATGTCAAAAACAAGCTTTGAGTCAAAGGTCACTCCCAGGTCCCTAATAAAGTTCACTCGGGTTATTGGGGTATCTAATATTTTATAAGCATAATGGATCGGGTTCGGTTTGCGAGTAAAGGAACACACATTGCATTTAGACACATTTAAATCTAATTTATTGGTTCTACAGTAATTTTAAGTGTCAAATGACTTCCCACGGTCTAGGAAGAAGCCAAGGGGCATGTCAGACTTTTACTGACTAAAACACTTCCTTCATTCCTTTGTGTTCTAGGTCCACGATAACTGTTTTAAAAATTCCGAGCTAACTATAAACTCTAGTTAAATATGACGTGGTTTTTTTTTGAGATGGGAAACCATCAAGGTTCTGCTCCGGCACTGAGTAGAGCGATAGGGCGGATCAAGTTTGAGGCCACCAGTGTCCTTCAGGTGGGCTTTGCGTTACAGCCACAATGGACACGGTCACTCTTTCGAACATTAAAGCAGCAGATGAACATGACCTTCAACCACATTTAGCCATAACGTCCTACACCTATCTTAAATTTCCACCTGCTGGGCTCAAATCCGGACTCTGGGTCAGAGGGTCGTCTGGACTGTTACTGAGAAATACCAGATGAAAAACCCAGTCATATATACCTATATAGTCTTTGCCTGATGTTGGATTGAATCCGACGTGACCAATAGGGCAACTGTAGAGTGAATTAGGATAGGTGTGTAACAATGAATAGGTTACTTCTAGACAAGCATATGCTCTGTCGCCGTTTGCCTTCAGGTGAGATAGTAGTCAAACGTGAGCTTATTAATATAAAAAAAAAACTTACCCAGTGACATGAAAACAATCCACATCAAACGCATTTTACCAGGAAACTGTACTCTCACTATAGTGATGCCTACGTCTCACTCTCACGTGTGCTTCGCAACTGCTCCTCATGATGACCGAGTATTACATAAAAAAAATATTATGTTGACCAAACTATATTATTATAAACAATAACAACATTGTTTTGTTTTTATTAGTAACAAGATTTACGTTAGCTGCGGTATGTAAATAAACAAATAAATATAAGGCGGTCAGTGCAAGTTTGACATTCCTTTTGTTATTCATTATTTGAAAAGATGGACAAAAAGTAAAATTCAATTCAGATTCTAGGTTTTTGTATTATATTTATTAAAAAGAAAAGAAAATTGTAATATCTGTATATATAAAAGGCAAAATCTTGACTCACCCACTCAATCATCAACGCCCTCCCCCGCCGCCGGGATTCCGATCCCGATTTCCGGCCACCGTAGGCGCGGGCTTGCGGACGGCGAGCAATGGGTGGCTCGCCGTCCGACCGTTAGGTAACCGTCCGGACCGAGCCCAAGTCGTCGACGGTGCGTGCTGTTCCACGCGCGTCTCAAGGAGATGTCAGCAACTGTAGGGGCCCAGCAGGGTCGAAGCCTACTGGGGCCAAGGGTAATTAGAAAACGAAACCACGAAGGAACAGGAGTGGGTTTTTAGTCAGTAAAAGTTTGACACTATCTCCCGCCCCGTCCAAGAGCGGGATTTGTCATTAGATGATTATTCCACCTAAAAAATAAAAACTTAGACTTAGAACGCTCGAGTTTTGCACAGAGGATCCATTTATGATGTAAGTACACAAAGAACAAAAAATAATTTTCTAAAATTCATCCCCTTAGGGGACGAAACGGGAGGTTCAAAGTTTGCATGGAGAAACCTGCTTTTACGCGGCCGAAGCCCCTGACAGAAGTTAGTACTAGAATAACAAAATAAAGGCTATGAGGCTCATAATTACCACTAGAAACCATCTATTGCATAATTATTGTCCCAAACACTCAACAAACAGATGATGTAATTTTCACACAAAAATACAGTACACAATAAAAAGGTAGAGAAAGAAGCGATGCAAATGAAGTCAGTTGATTTACTGGCGATTGTCTGTGGTGCTGTGGCGCGGTAATTATGAACACCAAACAAGGCGACGCTAATTACTGCGACTCGCTCCTGTGATAAATATTTAACGTATGTATTTCTATGAGTGTTGCGGAACGTGTATTTTTAGTGATTTTGCAAGGGTTTAAGAGGGTACTCCCACATTTTTTGTCTGTGTTTTGTTTCTTGGTGTACCCACCTACAGCTTGACAAGACCACACGCGAACCTGGCAATGATTCATAGACATCAAGTCACTTGAACTTTTTAGACACTGAACCTGATACAAATAAAAGCTATCAATCTGTAACTGTCCCATGCAAAATCCCTATTCTTTAACAGAGAAACAAAGCGAAACAAAAAAAAAAGAGCAAGAGCGAGTCGGACTAGCGCACTGAAGGTTCCATTTAAACTTACCAATATAAATAGTTTAGTTCCCGAAGATTTTTCCGAATCACAATTTTTTTTTTTGGTTTCATATCAACAAATTTACTGTTTTCAGATTTATTCCTATATCTACTATAAGACCTTGCTTTATGCCAAATTTCAGATTCAGATCAACAAATGAAATGAATTTTGATTCCCTTGAGGTTGTCGAAATATACGTTGTTTGAGACATAAACGGCCGTACCTTTTTTTTTCGTTAATTTAGAAGTTTGATTTTTTCACAGCTTCAAGGGACTGCAAGCTTGAGTATATGGTTTTAATTTCAACTCGATATCTCCACGCGTTCCCGAGATAAAGGGTCTTAACAGATAGACACACAGACGGACAACAAAGTGATCATATAAGGGTTCCGTTTTTACCTTTTGAGGTACGGAACCCTAAAAAAACAACACAAACCACTCTATTCAATTAAAATCTTAAACTTGAACTAACTAAAATAAAACAATAATAAACCAAAGAGAAAGAGCGAGATCATTATCATCATTTCAGACGAAAGACGTCCACTAAGCTGTTGGACATAAGCCTCCCCCAAGTGTCGCCATAACGACCGGTCCTGTGCGTCTCGTATCCATCGGATTCCCACGACTCTCACCAGGTCATTGGTCCACCTTGTCGGAGGCCTTCCAACGCTGCGTTTTCCGGTACGTGGTCGCCACTCCAGAACCCTTCGTCCCCATCGACTATCTGTTCTGCGATTAATGTGCCCTACCCATTGCCACTTAAGTTTGGCAATTCTTCGGGCTATGTCGGTAACGTCGGTTCTCCTGCGGATATTTTCATTTCTGATGTGTTCACGTAAGGAAACTCCGAGCATAGCCCTCCATTGCCCCTTGGGTGATTTTAAGCATTCTGATGAGGCCTATTATTACTCTTTACATACATTCACATTTCTTTTTTCTTTTCTGAGCAGTGGTAGCCGAGTGGTAACGCCTCCGACTTACGAGTTGTAGGTCGCGGGTTCAAACCCAGCCAGGCGCATTACTTTGTGTAATTTATTTCATCACCACTGCTCTCAAAACGGTGAAGGAAAACATCGTGAGGAAACCGGCATGTCCTAGAACCAAAAGTTTGAAGACATGTGACATCTACCAACCCGCACTGGGCCCGCGTGGTGGATTACGGCCCATTCCCTCTCCTAGAGAGGAGGCCTGAGTCCCAGCAGTGGGAACATTATAAGGACGACTATGCTATGATACATTTCTTTTCAAAACATGCGTTCCCTCCTCATCACATACCCGAGCTACCAAGGCAAGTTCACTTTATGGTATGCAAATCACCTGCCCTGAAATCAGTGCAAATATAGTGCAGCAAGATCTGTGTAGTTCTCAGGTATCACTACAAGGCTACATTGTCGTGTCGACTACCAACAGGTACTCGTGTAGATCACCCCAGATTGGTTTATGCCACTTGGGCCTTTTCTTTGCAAGGTCAATCAAAATAATATGTGTAACTTTTGATAACAATTTTGAACTGTCAATCTTTAAGTGAAAAAAAAAAATAGATTACCTGACAGTATATATGTACATATATTAATTGTGTTTATTCTACACTTTTCCATCCCGGCTGTTCGTTTTTTTTCAAGGGGTATGCAATGGTATAGTATTGTTATCAAAAGATCAGACAGTTTTGCCATATAATTCACAGACGAGGCAATGAACAAAAGAAAAATAATTTATTTGTGGCTCGCGTAGGACAAACTAATAAATTATTAACTATTCATAAAACCTAAGCTGATTAAAATAAGATAACAGCATAAAAATAAAAAATAACTGGGCAAGTGCGAGTCGGACTCGCGCACTGAGTATTCTATGTTAATAGTTCAATTCTGGAATGGAATCTCGAAGATATTTCCAAATCACAAAAAAATATTTTTTATTTGTGACGAAACAACAAATTTACTATTTTCAGATTTATATCTGATATATCTGAGATATTTGTGCTATAAGACCTTCCTTTATGCCAAATTTCAGGATTCTGGGTCAACGGGAAGTACCCAATGAATTTTGATTCCTTTGAGATTGTAGAAATATACGTTTTTTGCTACATGAACGGTCGTATCTTTTTTGTTGACTTAGAAATTTGAATTTTTCACAGCTTCAAAGGGCCGCCGATTTAAATATATAGTTTTAATTTTAACTCGATACCTCCACGCGTTTCCGAGATAAAGGGTATTGATAGACAGTCAAGACAGACTAGACAGTCAGACAGACAGACGGACAACAACGTGATCCTATAAAAGTTCCGTTTTTTCCTTTTGAGGTAGGTACGGAACCCTAAAAATAATCTGTGCCCGTACTAAAGATAGTGTAGAGAGTCATTCACATTTCGGACAGTGTGGTTGGGTTTTTAGCCAACTGCAGGAAAGTTCAAAAGAAAGATTTTGATTTTCTTAAATTATTCAATTTCAATCGCTCGAAATCTTGACGTGTGCTAATTTTCTCAATATCATGAATGGTAAAATATTGATTGTATTGCTCTTCGGGAAATAAAGCGTGTGTGCATCGGAACCCAAAAGGAACAAACCCTTTGCATTCCTGTAAACGTAGAAATAGTTAACCTTTCCGTACTTCGTAAGCCTGTAGACCATTAATTAGGATCCAACGTGTCCTTACTACGACCAATCTATCTTGACCTACCAAAACACTCTGCTATTAAACAGACTGAGTTCAAGCTGTACTAGTAACTGAGAAGTTCTCACCGAATAAGTATTTTCAGTGAGCAAGGTTTCAAAAGGTAGGGATTAGATTACCAGGCTGTGTAATTGGAGCTTCTAGGTTGGTGGACAGTGGTTTAGGGGTCAAAACCATCCAATCGTAATTTGTCCGACCTGGGCTTTGAACCTAAGAAGTTTACATATTCGTTTTAAAAAACTGTTTGATTGGAATTCATTTTAATTAATTGAATACATAAAATGTATATACATTGTGAAAATCGAAATAAACGATGATATTTGATATTTTTAATTAAAAATCGGAACATTTAAAACCAGACTGTCATCAGTCTGACCTAAAAAGATTTTTGAAAAAAAAAATAATGGCTTATTTTTATTTACTATATTTTGGTAAGTTAAATTTATGAAATCTTTTCTTCGAGTTCATTATTGGTCACCCTCACGTTTATCATGATACAAAAAAAAAAAGTGACAAGGGTTGATCAATTTAAATCGTTCATCATCATCTCCTTAACCTTTTCCCAACTAGGGCTTCCAGTTTACCCGGATGCGGCTGAACACCTGTGTTTTGATACCCTGTTCAGTGATACTCCACTTGATATAGTCTATCGCTAAATTGAATTTTGATTAATGCCATGCCGTGAGTGACACACACAAAATGAAGACAAATCGATTAACTTAAGAATCTTCAAAATCGGCTCAAGCGTTTGGTGTTTTTTTTTTTATTTGATATAAACCAGTGCTTGACTGCGATCCCACCTGATGGTAAGCAGTGATGCAATCATTGATGATGAGGCGCATTAGTTTATTAAGAGTTGTTTAAAGCGTCATAAAGGAATAATTGTAGATAGCGTCATACATCGCTTTAATACTTATTTGAAGCTTGCCTTTTCTGCTATATTATTTTTCTGGTATATGTTCGAATGAATACTTCATTTCTCATCAATTCTGTGTTTGTAAACGATTTTGTGATTGCTTGTCACAAATAACAGCATAATGAATTCGCAATGAGCGGCTTGTAGCAATTTCACGGTCGGTATAGACCGGTCATTAGCTGTGATTAGGCTTCGCTTTATGTTTGAACTTACATTTGTTTTGAAACAATTATTTCTATAATGAAGGGGATAAGCCTACTCTTTATCAAAGTGGTAATTTTGTTCGTTGGTGAGTTGATTGTTCTACTTTAATATTTGAATATTTTCAAAGCAGTTGTAATAAGAAAAAAAATTGCAGATGCTCCTATAGGCGTACCTTCTGGGCTCCGTCTAACCATCTAATAAAAAAACTATACAAGTGCTAGTCGGACTCGAGGACTGAGAATTCCGTACAAACTTAACCTAACCTATGTATATTGTTTAATTCTGGAAAGGAGTCTCGAAGATTTTCCCGAATCGCAAAAACGGTTTTTTATCTTTTTTTTTTTTAACTTTGAAGTTTGATTTTTTTCACGGCTTCAAGGGACCCCAGACTTGAATATATGGTTTGATTTCAACTCGATACCGCCACGTATTCCCGAGATAAAGCGTTTTGACAGACAGACAGACAGACGTACAACAAAGTGAAGGTTTTTTTTTCGGTGGCAAAACGATGGCAATCTAATGACATCCCCTGCTCTTGGGCGGAGCGGGAGATAGTGTCAGACTTTTACTGACTATAAATCCACTCCTGTTCCTTCGTTGCCTTTCGTACCAGGGCCGAGTCTTCCTTTCAGAAGCAGACCCTTGTCCCCAGTAGCGTGGAACAGTACGCGCCATTGACGACTTCGGCTCGGTCCGGACGGTTACCGGACGGTTACCGGACGGTCGGACGGCGAGCTACTTATTGCTCGCCGTCCGCAAGCCCGCGCCTACGGTGGCCGGATATCGGGATCGGAATCCCGGTGGTGGTTGGGGCATGAGGACTGTTGCCTCAAGCGTTTGGCCGCCTCCTTTGCTAGCATTACTGCTTCGCAGAAGGAGGCGACTGCCTGCCACTCCTCCTCGCTCTGGACCATGGCCTGTACCAAGGCCCGGTGCGAGAGATCACCGCCGCCGATCGCCCTTACGAGGACACGGCGTTGCTCTGCCTAGGCGGGGCACACCTCCACCATGTGCTCCACCATGTTCTCCGGGCGGTCCACACAATGGTGACGCCCAGGCGTTTCGTCCGCACGAATCCGGTGCAGAAACCTCCCGAACTTACCATGTCCAGTGAGGACCTGCGTCATGCGGAAGGTAAGGACGCCGTGAGATTTTTCCAGCCTCGCCTCAAAGAGGGGACTTACCGCCATAATTATGGCGTGCCCAAACCCATGAGGTTGGCCTGGTTGAGCTGGTTTTTCCTTCTGAGGTACGGAACCCTAAAAAATCCGACAAACGGTGTTATTTTCCAGGTTGGTCTTCAGCGGATCCCTGTGACGTGGCCACAACGGCGCAGGTACGGGAGGGGAACCTCGGACAGAGCGGAGACTTCAACTGGCTCGGAATACTACACGTGCATAAACGTTAGTACTGTGGGGTGGGAAGCTCAAATGAAAGGCTTTATATTCTTATTTAACTTGTTATTTTATAGATTTCAGCACTTTTATTATATATTTTACATATAAAATATCTTCCGACAATCCTTGACGGCTTCCTTCTTATTCCATTCCAACCTCAAATCTAACTAAACTTTTTATAACGTAAACCTTAAAAGTCTAACATGCCAGTTTTGCAAGTTAGTAATTATTAGTGGAACCTGCACGGTTGCCACAGTACACACGTCTTCAACATCATCTCAAATCACTACTAATTTTAAATAGTCCTAAGTTTTGGCAAATATTATAAATACTTTATAGGATACAAAGTGATTTCTTTGAATATGTTTCTAAAGGACTCACACTAAATGGGTCTTTCATTTTATAAATTGTCTGGATTGCCCTCTTTTGTTATGTCAAAAATTGAATCTACATCAGCTGCGTCTCCCCACAGCAAAATGGCATAAGACATAATGCTGCTTAAAGTAAACTAACTTATCTGTGTGTATAAGTTAAGTGCCTTAGTTTTCACACTACATACATATTCTGCTAAGGATAACCTGATTGAGGGAGTTCTAATGTGAGCGCTCCACTGCAGTTAACCTAAAAAATGTAGTTTCCGGTGTATATTATTCATTCATTTTGATTGGTTACATCCAATTCAATATTAGAATAAGTAGTTTTATTAAAAAATGTTAGCTTATCCCAGCTCTGTTATAAAATTCTTCGCATATACTTTTTTAACCAAATATTGTATGTTGTAAATTACACTCACAATTTTTTTATTTTCTGCAAAATATCAGCGCTTTTTAAATAATCTTTTTTGCCGTCAAGGATCGAGGCAAACTTGGGGTAAACAACATTCGGTATTGCAAATTAAAGACATTTAGTTTCGATTGCATTAAGTAAGACGCTATTAGCTACGAATTACTTCGAAAGAACAGCCATATTTTACAGCAAAACATTCGTATCTTTTCTATTTATTTAAAAAATTGAGGGATGTGTTATAAGCGAATAGAATTATATCGGGAAAGTTTCAAGAAGAAAAGAACAAGATCCGGTGGCAGAATTGTCCTCTAAAATCAACTCCATTTTTCTTAACCTCTACAGACTAAAATCATTTTAAATTAGATTTTTTAATTCATACACAGATGATGAGGGCAAAATTCGAGTAGCCATGACTGGGATTGTTCTCATCAAGATAAAATACGCGCTCGCTAACGCTGACGACATGGTCAAGATACCAATGCAAATCCTCAAGTTAGTGTCTTTAAATATAGGGCGCAAAAGTAATGTCATAATTTGAACCCAATGAATTGGAGGCCATTTTGTTAGAAATGAGAAAATTAATTGACATTAATTGGAAAAAATTATATCGCTCAAATGGCCACATCCCGAGCTGATGCACTAGGCCCTTTTTACGGCATTTTGAATAGTTGCCTGCAAAACATCTGTCTCTAATTTGATGATTTCTTTTTCAATGTTTGCTTTCAAGACTTGCAAGGTCCGTGGTTTGCCGTGGTAAACTTACGCGAGATTTCAAAAAGTCCAAAGGAAGTCTCTCAAAACGACAAATTCTCAAAAAGAATCTCAAAACGACAGATTGAAAATTTATCAAATTAGCAGTAACAATAATTCCTCGTCTTTGAGTTGTGTATCGCTCCACGGGTTGTTGACAAATAATTTTCTATATGTCTACAACATAAATGTTAAAGAACAATGCCATTTGGCGCCATCTGCAAAAATTAAGGCACACTCACATGACATTACTCTTGCGCCACCCGTTATAACATGTAATTAAAATATTACTCCGAAAATTAAGTTACATTCATAATTTAAGCACTGAAACTTATATTTAAATGCGCTCAGTTAGTGTTTTAGTTATTCTAATTTATGTGTGCGTTGGCAGGCCACCCTCAAGGTGGACCGATTACCTGGTAAGGGTCGCGGGAATCCAATGGATGCGAGATGCAGTGGCGATCCTTGGGGGAAACCTATGTCCAACAGTAGGCTAAATGTCTAATAATAATATAATAATAATAATATTCCACAACCGTCACACAACGTCGTCTAGTCCCAAGCTAAGCAGATCTTGTGTTATGAGTACTAGACAACTGATAAACATACTTATATATTTCTAACTAGCATAGCATAGCATAGTCGACCTTATAATGTTCCCACTGTTGGGACTCAAGCTTCTCCTCTAGTAGAGGGAATGGGCCATAAATCCACCACGTGGGCCCAGTGCGGGTTGGTGGATGTTACATGTCTTCGAAATTTTGGTTCTTGTTTCCTTACGATGTTTTGAGAGCAGTGGTGATGCAATAAATTACACAAAGTAATACGCCTGGCTGGGTTTGAACCCGCGACTTACAACTCGTAAGTCGGGGCCGTTACCACTCGGCCACCACAGCTCTCATATTTCTAAATACATACATATTATAGATAAATTACACCCAGACACAGAACAAATGATCGTGCTCATCACATAAACATTTGTCCTGGGTGGGAATCGAATCCACGATCTCCGCATAGCAGTCATGGCTACTATCCACTAGACCAAGACCAGTCAAAATATATAGGCGTCAGCGTACTCTATTGGTAGCGCATCGGTATTGGTATCTACGCATGCACAGAAACACGCTAGTGACGCAATCAAGATTTATCAAGAACTAGCTGACCCGGCGAACTTCGTACCGCCTAATAGTAAGGATAGCTTTTGCCCGCGGCTTCGCTCCCGTCAACTGACTACTATATCCTACTCTACAATACTCTACCCTACTCTACCCTACTCTACCTACCCTACTCTACCCTACTCTACCCTACTCTACCTAGCCTACTCTACCTAGCCTACTCTACCTAGCCTACTCTACCTAGCCTACTCTACCTACCCTACTCTACCCTACTCTACCCTACTCTACCCTACTCTACCCTACTCTACCCTACTCTACCCTACTCTACCCTACTCTACCCTACTCTACCCTACTCTACCCTACTCTACCCTACTCTACCCTACTCTACCCTACTCTACCCTACTCTACCCTACTCTACCCTACTCTACCCTACTCTACCCTACTCTACCCTACTCTACCCTACTATACCCTACTATACACTACTCAAAAAAAAAAAAAAATCCTATGTCAGTCTCCTGGTTCTAAGCTACCTCCCCACCAACTTTCAGCCAAATCGGTTCAACCGTTCTTGAGTTATAAATAGTGTAACTAACACGACTTTCTTTTATATATATTATAGGATTTTTTTATCCTAAAATGATCAAGAATTATTTAAGGAGGATCTGTAGGTTTTAAAATATATGGACTTGTTTTCATTGCATTTTTTACCGTCTGTAACAGATCCGACAGCAAGGTGATGTTCTTGGCAGCTCGGGACTCGCCCTGGGAAGCGAAGCCTACCTCCTACGTGACGCACCCGGAGTACGAGTACGCCACGCTCAACACCATCGCTGTCGTCGAGCTAGACCTCGACGATGTTGACGATTGTGAGTTTTTTTAGGGCTCCGTACCTTAAAAGAAAAACAACAAAACCCATAAAGATTCACTTTGTTGTCTGTCTGTCTGTCTGACAAGACCCTTTATCTCGGGAATGTGTAGAATGTGTAGGTATCGAATTGAAATTAAAACCATAATTATACTTAAGTCTGCGGTCCCTTGAAGCTGTGAAAAAAATCAAACTTCTTTACGGAAAAAAAAGATACAGCCGTTTATGATGCAAAAAACGTACCTATATTTAAGGAGGATCGAAATTCTCAAGGGAATCAAAATTCATAGGGTACTTCGCGTTGACCTAGAATCCTGAAATTTGTCATGAAGCAAGGTCTCATAGCACAAGTATAGGAAAAAAGTCTGAAAACATTCTGACGTTTTTTGCGATTCGGAAAAATCTTCGTAACTCAATTCAGGAATTGAACTGTTTTCATAGGTAAGTTTGTACGGAACATTCAGTGCGCGAGTCCAACTCGCACTTGCCCGGTTTTTTTTATTTGGATTACTTTAGTCACTGCCAGCGACTCTTCAGCCATTTTTCTTTTTTAGATGAGAAATCATCCAATGACTTCTCCCGCGCTCCAGGACTGGGTTGCCCTTTCGAAACCAAAACGAGCTACTTATTGCTCGCCGTCCGCAAAGCCCAAGGACTTCCTCTGCCATGGACCCCCATTGCAGAATTCCCAAAATAAATGTTTTTATTTTCTAGCTATTGTTTACCTTACCATAACCATAAACTGACATATATGAATAAATTACTTTTAATGTTACATAATATTACAGTTCCGTTGAATCCAATATGCCTCCCGACCGGTGAAACATTCAACACTTCTCGATATCTCTACCTCACTGGTTTTACGGACGGTAATTTTATTTATTTATACTTTTTGCACACAGGAAACGTTTCAGTAAATTTGTGATACATACTTCTTTCCTCAATCAATTAATTCCTAATAATTTTTTAGTTTTAAATTCAAGAACTTCTTTTTAAAAAGCGCTGGTTTTTTGCAGAAAACCAAAAAATTGAGAAAGTAATTTACAACATACAATATTTGGATAAAAAAGTATGCGAAGAATTTTATAACAGAGCTGGGGTAAGCCAACATTTTTAAATAAAATTACTAATTCAGATATTAAATCGGGTGTGACATATCAAAATGAATGAGAAATACCAACATCTAAAGAAATGTTTTTGTTTTCAGTTGTCATCCCAAAAACGCGTACCTTCTGCTTACGTGTGCGGATACGCGCCCAGCAACAAGACGCAGTGTGTCTGGGACAATGGGATGGTGCTCGTCTCTAACGTGACTGGGTACTTCAACTTGGTGTGTATACTGTGTCCCAAAGTTTGTACAGTATTCTGTATTGTATTACAGAACATTGGCTCTTAATATATCGTTTTCCGTTGTACGTGAGGAAGATTGGCACGTTGATATTTTGCATCGCCTAGTAGCGCCTTTCACATTTGCAGTATGCAATTGCTCGATCCAAACTCTCGACTGTATTGATGCAAACAACAGCGTCATCAGGCGTACAAGTAGTCAATTCAGATGTGTGTTAGTAGTGATGCAGAATCGTGGTTATGAAGTCAAAGTTATAAGACCTGCAACAGCATCGCGACTGTATCGGAATTATGTAGACCAGGTATTGCTACTGGATCGCTGCAAAAAGTCAACGTGGGTCACCTTCTTATGGAAATTAGACATTTTGACATTGCAACGTACCTACTTTACTTTGAAAGTTTTCCGTCGTATGCAACTTCTACAGTTTCTTACGTTACATGAGAATCATGAGTGTTAAACTAACCAACTACCAGGAAGCCAGAATTATGACGAAATATTCTTTGATTATAAATTAATGCATAGAAAAGTTCGCAAGTTTTTCCCACATACCTACTACTAGTCAGTATTCGATGCTTTATTATATTTAAGACGTCACATCCTATGTTCGATAGATCGGCTTCGGTGTCCACGGCCCCGGCTGCGCGGCGCCCGCTCGCTTCATCGACTTGTTCCCTTACTTCTACTGGATCAACTCCATCATCAGCCCAGACGAGGTGTACGATGAAGCTGACTACAGACGCAAGGATGATAACGAGTTCATTTCTGCACATGGACTCTTGAAGTTAGTCTTTTACAGCTCCCTATGAACTGCTGAATACGATGGAACAGTGGAAGTAAAAAATAGACTATACAATAAAAAAAAACTTTTGTGTATACTTGACATAACGGGTACACATGTAGATGCATCCAGTATGCCAAAGTGGTGCAACACGGCTTAACACTAATAACCCTCAGAATGCTGTTGACGCTCCCACTCAATCTGCGCATCAAGGATGCTACTCACTTTCTTATGATGATTTTAAAACCATCAATATGCTGTATATGATTAAGCTTAAGGAAAAAGCTCATCAATTCTTCTTTCTACATTATACATACATATATTCATAGTATTTATTGTACACACTACTTTTGTAAAACAATAAAAATAGGACAGATAGTATGGCTTCCTTTACTGCATTATGCTCAATTTTGGCACACCATTCTTGTCTTTGATCGATATTTTTGTGAATAATTGAGACCGATTGTCATTTTTTTCAGAATGAACGATTCTCTCCATAAATCTGACTTTATTCGTCATGACTTCAAGGCCAACATGGACCACCACATTAACAAACTCTCCGAGGATGAAAAATCCCTACTTCCTTGTAAGTTATTAGTGCTATTAGAGAAAAATATGTTCATAATGTTTCGTATCCTAATACTATTATACTTTTTCTGTTAAGCGAATAGCTCCCGCAATTTCAGGTAAAAGTTTAAATTTTATTAATATTAGTGTACTATTTTTAATTCAAAGGTTGCCTATGTACCACTCTATTTATGTACTACTGTGTATGAATTTTAAATAAACAACATAACACACTTTACTGTAATATATTTTGTAGTGCATAAGACACTTTTTTTTTTAGTTTTAAAGTATTACATCTTCAACAAAGTGCCATTATATTAATTTCATTAGGAACTCCTTAGTAGCCTCCTAGAGTTTCGAAGTCGGTTTTGTCGAATTGTCTTTCCATTGGATGAGGAGAGTTACACTAAAACACAGAGTACACCTATGCTTGAACACACATCTGTTTAAATGTATATCTCCGTTAAAGTTGGTCACCGTGGCCGAAATTCTATCGAAAGGATTATTAATTTAAGAGCTTGCTTCAAAAAATATGTGAAATGTTTGTCAAATATCAAACATAATGAACATTCAAATGAGGATGTGGCTGCTTGTAATGTTAAAAACTTGGTAAATCAACATGGTACATGTTAGTCTTCAGCCCACTCATGTTGGTCTACCTTCTTTTTGTTATGTTTTCAGTCAACGCGTCGTAGGAGTCATTCAAGGACGCTTTCACCACAGCGGAGAAGGTTCAATTCTATAAAGAGCTTTACTAGTTAAGTGCAACGGGTGAGATAATGTACATACAACATTTAAGGTAGAAATACAGTCTTTCGTCGGTTATAATCCATACTAATATTGAGAATGCTGGGAGAGGATTCTCTAGAATGCCATAATAGATATTATTACATTGAGTACCCCGGGAGAGATTTTTTTTATTAATCTCAACGTAAGATTAATAAAAAAAAATTAAACCCGCTATTATTCATCCACTAACCTATATATTTAATCTTAGTCTAGAATCTGGAATATTCCCGGACAGATGGAAGGTTGCAGCTGTCAGTCCAATCCATAAAAGTGGTGCAACAGATATCCCCGATAACTATCGACCTATCGCCCTATTGTCTATATTATCTAAGCTCCTCGAGAAAGTTGTGAACAAACGACTTACGAACTTTTTAGAGAAACACAACACGATATCCAACAGGCAGTTCGGCTTTAGACGGGGAAGATCAACTGAAGATGCAGCCAGGCTTCTTACCAATACTGTGTCGTCATTTGTTGATAAAGGAGAACACACTATGTGCGTTTTCATAGATTTGGCAAAGGCTTTCGACACAATTTCAATAGATCTCCTTTTAAAGAAACTTGAAGCAGCAGGTATACGCGGTACACCCCTAAACTGGCTCAAAAGCTACCTGTCCAATAGAAAGCAATTTGTCAAGCTCGGTGATATCTCCAGCAGCCTACTTCCCATCACGTATGGAATCCCACAAGGTAGCACACTTGGTCCGACGCTTTTCTTACTTTACATGAATGATATTTTGAATACTTCTCTTACAAGTTCTGAAATAATAGCGTATGCAGATGATACAGCTATAATATTTCATGGTAAAAATTGGAACCAGGTGTACAGCTATGCTGAAGAGGGGCTACTCAAAATATCTAAAGTTCTGGATAGCAATTTACTAACCTTAAACGCAAAAAAGACTAAGATAATTTCATTCTATAAAACCAAGACTTCAAGTCCACCCCCACACCTCACTCTCATACTTCATACTTGCTCCCATAAGCCTAATAATCGAACTGCGGGCTGTTCGTGCACAGAAATTGAGCGTATAACCTCCATAAAATATTTGGGAATTACTTTAGACGAAAATTTATCTTTTAAACCGCAAATACACGCACTATCAGGCAGAGTCAGGAAACTTATTTTCATCATGAAAAAACTACGTGACTGCACACCCCTGCCTATACTGCGCACTGTGTACTATGCTCTCTGCCAGTCCGTCCTCCAATATGGTATCTCTGTCTGGGGTGGCGCAGGTAAGGCCGCACTTATTGAAGTCGAAAGAGCACAAAGGGCCGTCATTAAAGTTATGCTCAAGAAACCTTTAATGTATCCAACTGACCAACTCTATAACGATTTCCCGATCCTCCGTGTCCGACAGCTTTTTATTCTAAATGCAGTCCTTCAAACACACAGGCAATTGAAATCTAGACCAGACTACGCGGAGATAATATCAAAGCGTACTTTTAGGATACCCACTCCCAAAGGAAACTCTCTTATGGCAAGACGCTCCTCAAACTATTTATATCCACGCATATATAACGAAGCTGTAAAGAACTGTAATATAATGGACCTCAAAATACCCCTGTGTAAAAAGACCATAAAGAACTGGCTTCTCACACTCTCCTACGATGAAACAGAAAGGATCATCTTCAAATAAATGCAAATGAAGTAAGACTGCATAAACCGACAGCACTCCTAATATCGCTTCCATCTCACTCCCACACACGCTCACACCCACACCCTCTCTCCCACACACACATACACACACACACACACACACACACACACACACACACTCACTCATCATTACGCCTACGTACACACATACATATTAAATTGAATATCGCAGTGTGATTATTTATTATGTACCACTCTTTTAATTATTTTGATTCAATTTTTTCTTGTGTTCGTTTTTATTTATTCTCATCCACTTTAATATGCTAAGTTATGATTCTTTAACTTCACTCTTAGTTTGTTTTTGTTAATAATCACCATGTACGACCTTTTGGATATAAAGAATATGTACAACTCTGATCCCCAAGATACAGACTAACGTCTAGTTTGGGGATCACTGTTCTAACAGACATGTATAATGTACTTGATATTAATAAACTATAAACTAAACTATAAACTATAGAGCACTCTCTAGAATGACATTATAGATCTTATTACACCGAGTACCCCGGGAGAGCACTCTCTAGAATGACATTATAGATCTTATTATATTGAGTACGCCAGGAAAGGACTCTCTAGAATGACATTATAGATCTTATTATATTAAGTACGCCAGGAAAGGACTGTCTAGAATGACATTATAGAATGAAATTATAGATCTTATTATATTGAGTACGCCAGGAAAGGACTCTTTAAAATGACACTATAGAATGAAATTATAGATCTTATTATATTGAGTACGCTGGGAGAGGTCTCTCTGGAATGACATCATTGATCTTATTGTTCTTTAGAAAAGTCAAGTGCGTAGTACTTACAACCATTGCGCGTGTATGTTTAATTATATGAATGTATAATCGAAGCAGTTAACGCGACTCGCTTCTTCACGCGACCTCGTGTTTACCAAGTCAAACTTTCGTGTATTCTAAAGATTTTAAATGGTTGTTTCAGCCGTCTGGCGTTTTTTTTTGTTTTTGTTTTTTTTTTCCCGAATTTTGGATCTTTAATCTTAGAGTTTGGTTTTAGAGTTCCTCGCCTGGAGTCTCCATAAGGGAAAGTCTGCTCGTCGGAATGTTCCTTTAACTTCTTAATTTTTTTTATTTAACATAACGTCAACGATGCAACAATATCACTATAAACATTATCACGTTTACACCTTCAATCCTTCAGTAGCTTTTTCCGTTTCAGGGCCGCGGTGACTCCTTGAACGAGCCTTTGAAGTTAATCAACTTTATTCAATAGTTTAATAATAATAATGTCAATAATTTTTTTAGAAGTTTGTATTCTAAGAAAATATATATTTTTTTTGAAGTCGTTTCACTTTCCCTTAATGCAAAACGACAGTAAATAGATTAAAGGTAAGTCGTCGATTATCTATCAGAACGTTGTATGAGCGCTATCAGCTCTAGATGTTTACTATGCACTTCAAGATTAAAACAAACAAAGTCGTATGTTTATCTTTCCAAACCAATCAAGTAGCACATGGAGTACTCATTTATATGCGTTTGCGCTATTGTCGTAATGTTTAATAGTATTTTTAAGATAAAAAAATATGTTAATATAAGCTTTTATCCAGATATTGGTACAAACCTAATGTTATAGGAAAGGTTTCGTCATCATTTCAGCCGATAGACGTCCACTGCTGGACATAGGCCTCCCCCAAGTGTCGCCACAACGACTGGTCTTGCGCGTCTCTCATCCATCGGATTCCTGCGACTCTCACCCGTCATTGATCCACCTTGTGGGAAGCCTTCCAACGCTGTGTTTTCCCGTCGTCACTCTATAACCTTTCGTCCCCATCGACCGGAAAGGTATCACTTTGGTTGATTGATGTTTCCAGATTCAGAAGACAGAGGATCACTTCCGACGTCTGACTCCCTCTGACTGTATCGGACTGGGGCTGCCCTCAAGCGGCTCCTACCCAACCTAGGGTGTCCAGACGTCTCCTGCCGGAGGCTCTACGCAGGCATCGTTCGGTCCATGGCCCTTTATGGGGTGCCGGTGTGGGCGCCGTCGATACGAAAGCGACCGGTGGCCCAGCTGAACGCATGCCAGAGGGTCATGGCCATACGGATGGTGCAGGGATACCGCATGGTTTCCCGCGAAGCGACGAGCCTGCCACCATGGGATCTGGAGGCACCAGTCCTTGCACGCATGCATGATTTGCGCGTGGAGATGCAAAGCCGGGCGAAACTCCGCTGCCGTGATAAGTCGCGGCATGGCGAATAGAGTTCCGATGGGATCTTATGGTGGAATGGCGACACCGACTGTCGCAACCCAGTGCTGGGCACGCCATAATTATGGTGATAAGTCCCCTCTTTGAGGAGTGGCTGGAATGACCTCACGTCGTCCTCACCTTCCGCATGACGCAGGTTCTCACCAAACATGGTCAGTTCGGGAAGTTCCTGTACCGGATTCATGCGGAAGTAATGCCCGGGTGCCACCACCATGTGGACCGCCTGGAGGACACGGTGGAGCACACGGTAGAGGTGCCCTGGCCGAGCACCGTTGTGTCCTCATCGGCGGTAACGATCTCTCGCGCCGGGCCTTGGTACAGGCCATTGTCCGAAGCGAGGAGGAGTGGCAGGCTGTCGCCTCCTTCTACAAAGCAGTAATGCTAGCAAAATGCCACACGTGCACGCGCGAGGGTAGCGGCCCTCACACCCCAGCCGCCGGGATCCCGATCCAGATTTCTGGCCACCGTAAACGCGGGCTTGCGGACGGCGAGCAATGGGTACTTCACCGTCCGGACCGAGCCCAAGTCGTCGACGGTGCGTAGTATTCCACGCGCGCCTCAAGGAGATGTCAGCAAACCGTAGGGGCCCAGCAGGGTCGAAGCCAACTGGGGCCAAGGGTTTGTTTCTGAAAGGAAAACTCGGCCCTGGGACGAAGCAAAGAAGTAACAGGAGTGCGTTTTTAGTCAGTAAACGTCTGACATGTCCTTTCGCTCCGCCCACGAGCGAGGGATGTAATTGGATGATTTTCCCACTTACAAAAAAAAAGATTCAGAAGACAATTACTTAAATTTTACGAATTAATCCTCCATTTGTTTAACTACTCCACGTCTGAGTAGTTTGTGTCGTAATGGATGTCTTCTTAATTAGTAATGTATTGGAATCTGTGAATGACTTGTGTCTCTCCGTGAATCTGTGGAGAGGAATACGAGTCTTATAGTTGCCACTTTGATGTTCTCTTTGAAGCAATGGATAGACAAATGGTGTTGTTCTTTCAATTTATTCTTCATATCGGTGAGTTATTTTGTTCTATAGTTCTTTATGAAACAAATGTTAACACGGCAGGGAAGAATAAAAAGGTAAAAAAATCACCTGTGTGTTTGTGTTTAACCTTAAAACGTATGATCATGTTTCATACTTACTTTCGCAAAGTACTCCAGTGGCTGCCCATTCGACTTCGCAAGAATCTTCGATTATTGTGTTTACTATTTAATTTCCTTTGACTGTAAAACCCCTTCCTACTTGCAGGAACGCTTCTTTTATTCCTGTCCTTCTAATACACCATGTTGTATCTTAGGAATCTCCTTAAATCCCCTCCCCACCCTACTGATTTCTATTCCTATTCTTTTACTGCGTACGCAATACGATCCTAGAACTCATTACAGCCAGACATTAGAATGGACATGCTATAATCATAGCGCTATAATTTAGGAAGTGGCAGAAAAGTCGTTACGGCGTCCTCACCTTCCGCGTGACGCAGACCGGGACGGGAAGTTGCTGCACCAAGATCAGGTAGAAGAAACAACTGAGTGTCAGCATTGTAGAAACCGCCCGGAGGGCACGGTGGAGCATACGATGGAGTTGTGCCCCGCTTGGGCGGAAATACATTTAAGGAGTGTGATAGTAATAGGCCGGAAATCACCCTGAGTCGGCTGGAGCGTGAGGATGTCCATTCCCTGACAGTTGTGGCCATCTCCTTTGTTCGCATTACCGCTTCATAGAATGCAACCGCCAGAGCTGGTCGTGATAATATTTAAGATTCCTTTGCGTAAATTTGAAGTAAATACCATAAATCAGGCAAAATTTCAAATTCTAAATGGATACTGACAGATTTAAAACTTACTGGACGCTCTACTCTGACCAAATCGCACACAATTTGTATTTCAAACATTTTTGTTTTGCTCAAGAAATTGTTTGTATTGATACTCGATGTTTACTACTATCTTACAAAAACAAATATGTTATTTTGTGATGTTTAAACAGACTAGATAGCAAATCGAGTGCTCATTTGAAAGAAGAAGTGCGTGATAGGAGTATGATTTTTATAGATACATTTAAAAATTTCAAAATTCATTTATTGGTGTGATTTTCGGTACATTTTACATGAGATCTTAATAATAAATTAATTAGTTCCGCAAAAATCGACCTTACAGGTGTACACTCTTTCTCGTAGTTAGTTATTATTATAATTATGAATTAATCAACATATTAAAATACGATAATTATAACAGAACACAACATAACCTTTTGAGTGCGTAATTAGAGACACAATAGAAAGACAATGGCGCGTTAATGCGGGGATCAACAGCTTAATGAATAGAAATTAGAATAATAATGCAATGTCAAACTTAAATAAATATCAATGTCAAATAACTTACTAAACTAAAAATAATAATACAATGTCAAAATTAAAAAAAAAACAATGTCAATTTTTGAATGTCTTGACGAACCTACAGACGACAAAATGATTCTTTAGGGTTTTTAATTATTCCTTTTGAGGTAAGAAACTAAAGCGTTGACTCATCGCGCTTAGTACAATGTTTTCAAAAGCTGCCTCGGTGTTGAAGCAACAAGACCGCTTTTCAGGTGTTTGTTGCTGAAAGAATGAATCTTCCATTCAAAATCAAAGTCAAAAATTTCACATAGGCCTACATGGGCACTTATAAAACGTCAGAAGCTATGCACGGTTCCAAATTGGTCGTTTCCATTGGTTAACCACTCCGTGTCGGTGTGCAATTCAAGCTGTTTAACAAATTAAAAACAGTTTATAATTAATATCAATGAAAAGAGTGACTTGCAGTAAATACTCGGGCGATATCAAATATTGCTGATTGTACCAAAAGTAAGTAAGTAAGTTGTAAGTTTGACCGATACAAAAATATGGGGAAAGAACGAATATACAATAGGACGTAGCGAGAATAAAATAATTAAAATTATATTTTGGGACGAAAGAAGCATATAGTTTGGAACGATCCAAGATTTTTATAAGTGGGATAAAGCTCAGTGGGCCAAACAAAGAATAAATCACGCTCAAACATTGGATAAATTCTGAATCGATGACGGGACATTGGCTGCTCTTAAAATTGATGATTGTTCTTAATGTTGGTGAGTTGGTTGGTTTACTAACTAAATTAGGCATGTAGCCTACTGTTGCAAGATGAATGGGATATAAACATGTATACTCCACTCGACATAAGATATTAAGATATTAAAAAAAAACCTTTTTACTGCCCGTTCAACCGATTTTGACTTCTATCCCGTAGGCATAAGGATGATATTAAATGCAAAAAAGTGTCAATATCGACTATTAACTGCAGCCGCCATTTATCATGCCACCAACGCCATAAAAGTCAAAATCGGTTGAACGAACAATAAAAAACTGGGCAAGTGCGAGTCGGACTCGCGCACTGAGGGTTCCGTACAAACTTGAAAGGTAAATTGTGGTTCACGATTTATGACGTATTAAAAAAAACTACTTACTAGATCTCGTTCAAACCAATTTTCGGTGGAAGTTTGCATGGTAATGTACATCATATAATTTTTTTAGTTTAATCATTCTCTTATTTTAGAAGTTACAGGGGGGGCACACACATTTTACCACTTTGGAAGTGTCTCTCGCGCAAACTATTCAGTTTAGAAAAAAAATATATTAGAAGTTTCAGTTCTAAGTATGGGCAACCCCTAAAATTTGCTGTTTTTTTCTATATTTGTGTGAAAATCTTAATGCGGTTCATAGAATACATCTACTTACCAAGTTTCAACAGTATAGTTCTTATAGTTTCCAAAAAAAACGGCTGTGACATACGGACGGACAGACAGACAGATATGATGAATCTATAGGGGTTCCGTTTTTTGCCATTCAGCTACGGAACCCTAAAAAGGTTTGTATAAATGTCTAATCTTATATCAAATGGAGTAGAGAGGTACCTTTGAAATATTTTTGTTACTAGTGTTTTACTAACTTAGTTGCAACTTGTTAACTTTCTATCCAGGTCATTCATTAATGGAACACTGCGACCGGGCGAGCAAAGTACAGGAGCGCGAGGGGAACCTCGGACAGAGCGGTGACTTCCACTGGCTCGGAGTACTCCACGTACAGCTACGTTAGTACATATCTCTTGCTTTTCGGTTGCAAAATGTTAATCTTCTTCTGTCGTCGTTCCTTGGCTACTAAGGATCTTCTGTAGTGTGGATGGCTCGGTGTGTCGACGGCAAAGCGCCAATAACCCCAAACGGTCGATGTCAAAAATATCTTGTCCCAAAAACGTTAGGAGGTAATACTATAAATTGAAACGTTGGTTTAGTTAGGAGGGGGTTTCCACTATTTACGAGTAATTTGATGCAGTTGCAACTAAATATCCGCTTCGGAGATTCCACTAAAACAGGCAGAAACCCACATTTAATTTATAAGCAATAAAAAGTAATTTTCTCGAAAAATGTCAGTTAGAAGGTTTATTTTACCGTCGATATGCTGTATTCAATAGTTTTTTTTTTAAGTTTGTCTGTAACTCTTATCGGTGTTCAGCCTTGCTTGAGGGTTTAATGCGTGATCACAAAGAGAGGGTTGATATTGAAATATAATTAAAGACTTTTTGCATATTAAAGGATTAATTAAATCACAGGTGAATTGATAGCAACCACTGGAATCGTTCTAATCAAATTCAAACACGCGCTCGTTAATGCAGACGATGTGGCCAGGATACCACGACATGTCTTCAAGTAAGTGTGAAGAATTTTCACTTTTATAATAAACTTTATGTAAATGAAAATTGGGGGTGTATACGGGGTCCCAATCAACACCTATCGGGACCCAAGCCAACCTCACCTGCACGTGGCGCACCCTGCTGATAAACGAACGAGGCTATGGCGACCCGCCAACACGCACTGGACCAGCGTGGCGGGTTATGGTCCAAACCCCCTCAAATGCATAATACAACAGGAAACAGACCCCAAGTGCCCGGTGACTCCAGCGGTTGTGCTAGCGTGGACGGGCGTGGGCGCAGCCCTGGGGTCTGGGGTGCTAAGAATCTCCGGGTGGGATCGATCAACCGTCGACGACTGGACCTGGCCACGTACAACACGCGTACACTCCGGTCCGATGAGAAGATTGCCGAGCTTGAGGAGGAGTTGAGCAGGTTACGATGGAGTATTGTGGGATTATCCGAAGTCCGAAGACAGGGGGAGGATACGATAATCCTAAGATCTGGTAACCTGCTCTATTTTCGGGAGGGGGACCAGCAGTCCCAAGGTGGTGTCGGGTTTATCGTCCACAGGTCCCTTGTGAACAATGTGGTGAAGATCGAGAGCGTGTCGACCAGGGTGGCGTACCTTATACTCAGAATATCATCAAGATATTCGCTGAAGGTCATACAGGTTTACGCTCCGACCTCGACACACCCCGATGACGAGGTAGAGACTATGTATGAGGATGTATCCAGAGCCATACATGGTTATAAGACTCACTTCACCGTGGTCATGGGGGACTTTAATGCGAAACTGGGCAAACGAGACGGTGATGAGCTGCGAGTGGGGCAATTTGGATTTGGACGTAGGAACCACCGGGGACACCTACTGGCCAGCTTTATGGAGAGGGAGGGCCTCTACATGATGAACTCCTTCTTCAGAAAGCGTGAGCATAGGAAGTGGACCTGGCAAAGCCCTGATGGTGTAACAAAAAATGAGATTGACTTCATCATGTCGACGAAGAAGCAAATATTCAATGATGTCTCTGTGATCAGTGCGGTGAAAACCGGAAGTGATCACCGCATGGTAAGAGGCACATTGAATATCAATGTCAAGCTTGAAAGATCTCGACTGATGAAGTCTACGCTCCGTCCTGCACAGATCCAGATCCAAAACTCCGAGAGCTTTCAGCTCGAACTTCAAAATCGTTTCGAATGCCTAGGAAGCTCTGTGGACGAATACAACGATGGGTTCGTGGAAACTGTCCATACGGTCGGGTCTAAATTCTATAAGACTCGTACAAATAAGAGCAAGAGGCTCACAGATCGAACTCTCCAGCTTATGAAGGAAAGGCGTGATATGATTCTGCAGTCTTCAGACGATGCGTGCACATATCGGCTGCTCAATAAACGGATCTCTAAGTCCTTGAAACGCGATATCCGTCACTTTAATACTGGAAAAATTAAAGACGCGATTGAGCGAAATAAGGGCTCCAAGGTGTTTGCAAGAGATCTGTCTATTGGGCAGAGCCAGCTCACGAAACTGAAGACCGAAGATGGCAGAGTCATATCCGCCAAATCGGAGCTTCTGGGAGAGATCGAGGCTTTTTATGGACAGTTATACACGTCAATCACAAAACCCACTACGAATCTAGCAAACGACCCAAGAGCTAGGTTGACCCGACACTATACCGAAGATATCCCGCACGTCAGCCTGTACGAGATTAGGATGGCTCTGAAGCAGCTTAATAACAACAAGGCACCGGGTGATGACGGAATTACAGCCGAACTCCTGAAGGCGGGTGGTAAACCGATCCTTAAGGCCCTTCAGAAGCTGTTTGATTCCGTCATATTCGAGGGAAAAACACCACAGGCATGGAGCGGAAGTGTGGTGGTACTCTTCTTTAAGAAGGGCGACAAGGCCCTGCTCAAGAATTATAGGCCCATCTCACTTCTGAGCCATGTCTACAAGCTGTTTTCCAGAGTCATCACGAACCGTCTCGTGCGCAGGTTCGACGACTTCCAGCCTCCCGAACAAGCCGGATTCCGAAAAGGCTTTAGCACCATAGACCACATACACACGCTACGGCAGGTTATACAGAAGACCGAGGAGTATAATCTGCCTCTCTGCTTAGCGTTTGTGGATTACGAGAAAGCCTTTGATTCTATCGAGACTTGGGCTGTGCTGCAGTCTCTCCAACGGTGCCAGATTGACTATCGGTACATCGAGGTGCTGAAGTGTTTGTACGAAAACGCCACTATGTCAGTCAGACTGCAGGACCAGACCTCGAAACCTATTCTCCTGCAGCGGGGTGTGAGGCAAGGAGACGTCATTTCTCCGAAACTGTTCACGGCCGCAATGGAAGATGTCTTCAAGGTTCTGGACTGGAGTGGATTGGGCATTAATGTCAATGGCGAGTACATCACTCATCTTCGGTTTGCCGACGACATAGTAGTCATGGCTGAGACTACGGAAGAGCTCAGCACAATGCTCAATGACCTCAGTAGAGCTTCCGAAAGAGTGGGTCTTAAAATGAACATGGACAAAACCAAAGTCATGGTAAATAACCATGTAGCACCCACTCCGATCAAGATCGGAGACTCTGCACTCGAAGTTGTAGACGATTACGTCTACCTTGGACAGACAGTCCAGTTGGGTAGATCTAATTTCGAGAAAGAGGTCAACCGTCGAATCCAACTCGGCTGGGCGGCGTTCGGGAAGCTGCGCGGTATCTTCTCATCCAATATACCACAGTGTCTCAAGACGAAAGTCTATGACCAATGCGTGTTGCCAGTGATGACATATGGTTCCGAAACGTGGACGCTCACAATGGGCCTCATCAGAAGGCTCAAAGTCACCCAAAGGGCAATGGAAAGGGCTATGCTCGGAGTTTCCTTGCGTGATCGAATCAGAAATGAAGATATCCGCAGGAGAACCAAGGTTGCCGACATAGCGCGAAGAATCGCCAAACTAAAGTGGCAATGGGCAGGGCACATTGCTCGCAGAACGGATGGCCATTGGGGCCGAAAGGTTTTGGAGTGGCGACCGCGTACCGGAAGACGCAGTGTCGGAAGGCCCCCTACAAGGTGGACCGATGACCTGGTGAAGGTTGCGGGAATCCGATGGATGCGAGACGCACAGGATCGTTCGTTGTGGCGACGTTTGGGGGAGGCCTATGTCCAGCAGTGGACGTCTATCGGCTGAAATGATGATGATGATGATGAAATGAAAATTGAGCCTAATTTATGAGAAACGATTGAGTGTTGTACAAAAACGAAGAATTGAAATAACAACGCTAGGAAATAACAACGACCAAAGCAGAAAAAGATGGCGAGATGAGCTGAAAACTTTTCCAAAGAACTAACTCAAAATGATACAAGACCGAGAAAGCGGAAGAAGAGGAGAGAGGCCTTTGCTCTGCAAAGAATAGCGCAGGCTCATAATAATCTACCGTAGACGTGGGCTTGAACAGGATGAGCTATGGGTAGCTTGCTGTTCGGCCGTCCGGTAACCGTCTGGACCGAGGACGAGTCGACGACGGCACGTAGTGTTACACTCGCACCGCAAACAGATGTCATCAAAACCGTATAGGCCCAGTAGGGCCGAAGCCTACTAGGGCCATGGGTCGTCTGAAAGGGAACGCCCCGGGGTTTTAGGACGCAAAGCAAAGAGGGAACATATAAGTAGGTTTTAGTCAGTAAAAGTCTGACACGCCCCTTTCGCATCACCCTAGAGCAAGAGAAGTTATTATGTGATTTCCCACCTAAAAAAAGGTTCATAATAATAAGCTTTCTATATAAATAAATGCAGTCAGCATAAATTATCTCTAAGAAATAGTATACGGTCATTGTCTTGCTTCGTAGTGACAGCTAAAGCTAACCCTTTGTTTTTGTAGATCGAAAAGCCGTATCATGTTCCTAGCAACCCGCAACACACCCTGGTTTGTGAAGCCGGCCTCCTACATCACGCACCCTGAGTACGAGTATACCACGCTCAACAGCATCGCCATCATCGAGCTGGATTTAGACGACGTTAACGACTGTGGGTCTTTTGGCCATTAATGATCCTTTTTCTTCGGTGTACCGACGATTTCAAACCAAATATGCTTTGATCAGATTTCAGCCGCAGCAATAGCATTAGCATTTGCCTTGTTAAGGTACAAGTATTCGACAAGCGGTGAAGTATTGTCTGGAACGTAGCTCCGCAGTAGGGAATATGCATGAAAAAAGTATTTGTTATCCAACCAGTTTATCAATAATATACGTCGGCGCCAGGATGCCGATCATCATTGAAGCTCTGTCCAGAGACTATGTTTTGCGGGCGATGGCTGGGTATCGAGCAATAAACAAACTATTTTAGATCACACAACTAATTTATTACGATACAAGCTTTAGGTATACACTTCACACAACGAGCAGTGAGACAGTCCCCGTGACCAGACGTAGTACGCACGGCTGCCAACAGAGGAAAGAGCCCCGAACCTCTGCGGTCGGCACTTTTATCTGTTCGGTTCGTGCAAACGTCAGCGCGGATTCTGTCAAAGTGACAGGTGTCACTTTTCACTTAGCTCGTTCATTCGTTCTCAAGCTTCCGTACTATTGACTTCTCCGACATATACATAAATAGGATATTTTAGTGAAAACAATGTAAAAATTGATAAAAGAAACAAACGAGATATAACAATTTTAAATAAATATATCTGTTTCTCTCGTCAAAACGCCACTTTCTATGGCGGCTCTATGGGCGTGATGAACTTTGACGTCAAAGAGCACGTCGAACTTCTCTTTTTTATTAGCAGCTTTCAAGCTGTATAACTTCGTTGTTGATAAAGATGTTTTAAAAATTCTTTCATATTTGTTTATTAGCTAAAAATATTTATTTTAAAAAGCAAATAGAAAAATTGCATGCATATTCCGTACTAGCTTTTGCACACGGTTTCGCCCGCGTACATAAAATATGCTTATGCCTAATAAGCCTATGTCACTCAGGAATAAAGCAGTTTTCTATCAGTGCAAAAATTTTAGCAATTAGTATAGATTGTTTTGTAGGTGACTTAGTGATCACTTCAATTAAATCAGTTTATTGCAAAAGTGTTGTACTAAGTATGTAGTACGTGTGTTCAAGGTATGACATGGCTATTGGTGGCTCGCAGGGAGCTTTTCTGCAGGCGAAGGAGAAGCTTTAGTCCAGCAGTGGAGCGCTAGGGTGATTTGAGTAACATATACGCTGATAAAACTATTGTATCGATTTGCCCAGATATTGGACGTTAGATGTCAAGTAGCTAGTCACTCCATATTACAATGGTACTCATCTACATCTAGTCGGTCTAGAAGCCAACCCATACATGTATTTGAGAAAAGGCTAGGCTGATTGATCGTCAATTTAATGTTAGTGTTACTAGTTATTAGGAAATTAGCTATTTTGTCATCAGAATCTTCTGAAACAAACGTCTTGATTATAGTTCCGTTGACGCCAGTCTGCCTTGCCACCGAGAAAATATTCAGAAGTTCTAGATATCTCTACCTTACTGGTTTTACGCACGGTAAGTAATTTATATATTTGTCAACAAACCTATTCCTATAATAAAAATAAAAACAATTAATGTTCAAATAATATATAAAGATATGGTAGTGGCCAAAATCTCTTGTTTTATAAGAAAGTAAAAATGTACTTCAAATGCCACTTTGGAAGAAGTTTAAAATTTAAATAAAAGTCAGTAAAAACATTTTAAAGCTTTTGCTAACCACGATCATAACGTTTTTTTGCAGAAAATGAAGTGCCGGAGAAAGTTATCTACAAAATTCAATATTTGGATAAAAAAATATGCGATGAATTTTATAACAAAACTGAGGTAAATAATACTTCGTGGTTTTTCTGTGGATTAAATAAATTACTGAACGTTTTTTATAACTTGCTGTAACTTACAACGATTGAAGAACTTGATGGGCTTGTTTAACGCTGTTACTAAACGTCCACAGTTCATCTGTCTATCCGTTTATCTGTCTATCCGTTTATGTGTCTATCCTTTTATCTGTCAACCGGATGTATCACTTGAACTGTAAATGGTAGACATTTGAATTTTTTACAGAGTGTACATTTCTATAGAAAGGAGTTTCTTGCAAATTCTTCTTCATAGAGATCTACGCTTTGGAATGTGCAATTAGCATATTTTTTCTGACTGACTGACTTTTTGACGTTTCAAAAGTGTCTGTAAATGGTTTATTTGAAATAAAATGCTTTGAATCTATTACCTCTATTTTTTTTTGCTTTCCAGTTATATTCTGCTCTTGGGCAAAGGTCTTCCTTCAATCCTTCCATATTTCGGGAGGCCGCACTTGCACCTTCCAATTCTGGTGCCACTGAAAATTAAATAAAGGAGGACCAGTGGTTCTTGCACTGGTTCTTCTTAAATTTTTGACCGCTGAAACGTGATTATTTTTGATCGCTGAAACAAGGATGGAGGTTTAGTAATAGCTAAAAATGTAAAAAAATAATAATAATATTTCTTCTTTGGTTTTCAACCATTCTTAAAAACATTATAACGTTACAACTGGAGCCTTACCATGACATGTTAAAAAGTCAAGTGTGCGAGCGAGAAAGAGGGATGAAGCTATACACCCTGTACAGCTTCATCCCTTTAACAGTTCAGTTTAGGTCATCAAATGGATCACGTTAAGAACTCATGGGTAGGGCCTCAGTTTTTTAATATATGTAAGAAAGCCATTGACAGTTTGGTCAATGGCCATGTAGTCCTATGCAGTATTCTCTCTACTTCTACTTTTTTTGTTTCCAGTTACCATCACAAAACCCCGTTCTGTCTGCTTACCTGTGCGGATACGCACCGTACAGTTCTTCACAGTGTGTCTGGGACAACGGAATGACGCTCGTATCCAACGAATATGGATATCTCTATCTGGTCTGTATAATGTAATGTGTAAAATGTGAAATATGTCGTTATTCTCCATTCTTGTTTTTATAACACGAAATCTTGCGCTCCATATTAAAATGTTTATGAATGATACAATACATTAAAAAAAGAGTGATATAAATTGTCATGCTGAATCTCTATCTTCTTTTTAAAGAAACACAGTATAGTGCATTGATAATATTAGACTGTATATTTATCGTCATTAGATTGGCTTCGGTGTCCACGGTCCCGGCTGCGCGGTTCCCGCTCGCTTCATCGACTTGTTTCCTTACTTCCACTGGATCAACTCCATCACCACACAGGCAGACAGGGTAGACTCTGTAGTCTACCCTGGGCCTGTGCCCAAGATGGTCTCAAATGTTCCTATACATGATCTGTATACGTAAGTGGCCTTCTTTATAAGTTACAATAGCATCCTCACAAGGGACAAAGTGGTCCTAAATATACATGAACAGTTCACGTGAGTGCTCTGCTCTGTATCAGCAACAATGATAAAGAGCTCTGTAGACAATGGCGGAGAGGACTTCCCATCAACTCTGAGGCATGTTGCGTAGAGAATTGATAAAAGCTATAGACAGATTGCTAAATTTTATCTGCACAACTTGCTTTAGACTTTAAATTTCATCATCATGATCATCATCATTTCAGCCGAAAGACGTCCACTGTTGGACATAGACTTCCCTAAGTGTCGCCATAGCAACCGGTCCTGTGCGTCTCGCATCGATCGGATTTCCGCAACTTTCACTAGGTCATCGGTCCACCTTGTAGGAGGCCTTTCAACGCTGCATCTTCCGGTACGTGGTCACTACTACAGAACCTTTCGTCCCCATTGACTATCTGTTCTGCAAGCAATGTGCTCTGCCCACTGCTACCTACTTAAGTTTGGCGATGGCTATGTCGATAACCTTGGTTCTCCAGCGGATACCTTCATTTCTGATGTGAAGGAAACTCCAAGCATAGCCCTTTCCATTGCCCTTTGGGTGACTTTAAGCCTTTTAATTAGCCCATTGTAATCAACAACGTTCACTTTAAGTTTACCTATCAAAAAAAATATTAATTCTTCAAACACGACAGTTCAGTTCCACCTGATCTATTGTTTCAGAAAGGGTTCTCGTCGCTTTGAGGTGTTGACTCATCACTACGAGGCGTATCCGTATCAACTCCTGCAGACCACGAAGTTCCTCATCAGCAGGCCTACCGCGAAAAATGGCAGTTATCTGATCTCTTGTAAGTACTCGGAGAATGAAACCAGTACGACAAAAATACAAAAATTTAAGACTTTTAAGACATCCAGCTACTCGTACTCTGCCTGCATGGTGAATTACGCCTCACACACCCTCACAGAAAGTGGTGCTGTGAGAAAAGTGTGGCTTTCTTTATTAAATAAAAAAAAAATACGCCATATGTTTTCTTTAAATTTGGTTTTATTCTTAATTATAATCATAATATTATTTCTTATTTTTAGTCTTAAGCTCTTTCTAGCCTGAAACACAGGTTCACCCTAGTTCAGGCAAATAAGCGATTGTGTTGTTTTTAATTTTTAAGATATTTTTATTGTAAACGTACGACGTTATCGTATTTATTGTATTTTATAAATTAAACTATTATTATTATTATTGATAGGCTCGCGCTTGACCACTATGTCATTGTTGATGGAGTTGATGATGGAGCACGCTTGTCTAGAAGTAACCTATTCACTCTTGACTTAAAAACCTCCATTTTGTAAACTATCAGGAAACATGGACTCCAGTATGGCATTCCAACTGTACGCACAATAAATTTGTTAAACTGGCTGATTACAATATTTCTTCCCTTAACAATGTTGAGGGTTTCACTTTTTCTTCATCACATGGCATTTTTTAGTAGCAGCTTAGTGTTCATATAGTGCCTGATTGATTGTATTAGGCATGCTTTCTTGATTATCTCTCTTTTAGTAAAGAATTTCCAGAGTTAAATATTACTAGTCTTGTATTATTGGCAAATTAAATAGATTGTACATATATCTCTGCTTATGCTTTCAAGGAATTTTCTTGCAGTTGACCAGGAATGGGGTGAAAATGAGCAATCCTGTATATTGCCCACAAGGCAAATATATCGCGAGACTTTCGAGTTGAAGGCAGTAGACAATTTTAAAGGATATGCAACATATAAGGTTGGTTACATCAACTATCTACATATATCACCCATATTCTGTGTCCTATTTATATTTATTTATCTATTTTTTATTTTTATTTTTTTCGTACTCGTGGTACGGGCTGTCACGTAAACCGTTGATCTTGGTTGTCATTCATAGATGGTTTGACAGTGGTTACAGGTAGTCAGACGCCAGTAATTCTGACCATCAGCCTTACCAAGGTCTATGGTGTTGCCCGGTGAGTGGTTTGTGAAGGTCTAATAGACAGTCGCTCCATGTAAATGAGATGACGATCTAGTTTTATTTTTATTAAATCAAAACGAGTCACAGTTAAAAATTTTGTGACCGAGCAATTTATCCATATTGGTTTTCAAATCAAATAAATTTCTGAATAGGATGTAATAGATTTGAAAATGTATACAACATTATTTTTAATATATGCGAAACCTAAATTTATTTTTTTAGAATCAGTAACTGAATCCAATAATTTTTACATATTGTTTCCCAAAAATATTTAAAAAAAAGGTCATATAAAAACCTTAATGCTAGTTTCACTTTAGGCGACAACTTATTCTCTTATCGCACAGACTCTAGTATAATAGTAACCCTATCCAAAAATAAATCGTCAGACCTGATAATTCTGTAAATAATATCCCTTACAACATTGTGCATGGAAATTTTTTACCGTTTCGGCATTTTTGGGTTTTCTTGTGAGTCCTTGTAAGCGATTGTAAATTTGTAATATACATCATTTTGTTTTCAGTTATCATTGTACGACTTGCTTATCTCGAAGTGTGTCTGTGTTCGTCTCACTGTAAGTATCACAAGGTATAAAGTTATATTTACTATTTGTTTCAAGTAGAAAATTCAAAATTTGGTTAATTGTTTATTTCAACAAGATTAAGTTTGTGATTGGAGTCTTCTTTTAAGCAAATAATGCCTGTATTAGAAGACTCCGCTCTTAAAAATTAAATTTCCTATTATAATAAACAATATATTATAAAATTTACCACAAGTGGAGGGGATTGGCATAAGTATAGTTTGTCTGTGAGAGTGAAGGTGCGTGTGTATTTGTGTTGTGTGTATGCTTATATGTGTGCTTCATGTGTGTTTGTGTGCCTATATAGGTCATGTCGAAGGTTTCAAGAGGTCTTCCGTTTCCTCTGTAAGTGGTTTGATCCATTTCAGTATACAGAAAAACAGCGCAAGAATGAATTAATTTGCACCATTTTTGTGGTTTGTTGTGGTAAACGAAAAGTTCATCTGTATACCAACTCTACTGATGACGAGCTTATAATCTCTTTGCATGCCGATCGTATTTCCAGTAGTGCCAATTGAAGATTCGGTCATAATATTAATTAATAAATATGTTTCACTATATTAAAAAAAAAATAGTTTATACATAGCTACAATATGTGGGTGGTTAGGATTTCTAGGTTACCTTTTATCCCTTATAGCTGCCTCGTCTCTTTGCAACCGCTGCAGGGGATTGTTGACGTGTGCCTTGTGTGCCTGGCCTATTTTCAGCCGGTACTTGCAATCGGTTACGGCTTCGCCTTTCATCTTCCTCGAATTGCAGTGATCGTCCTTTTTTGTGGCATGGCAAAGTCATTATGACCTGCAATTGAGAAAAATTAGTAGTATATAGGTGCATACATTAGTCACTCGATCATTTGAATGGTTATTACTATAAATTTGCGATATTTACCTTAAATACACATAATTACACTCCCTTGGTTTCACTGTTACATTATTTTGGTTTCACTGACAACTTCATAATCTGATCGTAATGTTTTTTTCTTCTAATACCCGATGTTTACTTTTTTTATTACAAGTTGTGTCTGTTGCGCTCAGCTACCCAAGGCATAGAGATCATTTTTACGTAACACGAACTACGGCGAGTTGAATTGCTTAGGATCAGTTTTTTTTTGTTAGCCGCAAGGACTGTGCGATCGAATTTACGTATAATTTGGATGATTACTTTTTTATTTTTAGAATATGTTTTTTCCTGTTTCATATATATATAACACTAAACACCTATCTATTATTTATCATTTACTACACACTAATTTATACCTACATATAATAATATACAATTATATTTATTTGCCTCACACTAATCCAACTGATTAATATCCGTAGACTCATATCAAGGTTCAGTTGAAAACCATCGTCAGGCAATTGCTACGTAGTGGCCTGGCATTATGCTGAACTGGACCTATTTGGCGCAGCCGGGAGACACACAATGTTGATGTATTTTTAAGTTTAAGTATTTAATATTTTTAAGTTACTTCGTATTTAAGTTGCTATATAATTGTTACCTCATTGTGTGTACCTGTGTGCCAAATAAACGTGTTTTCTTTCTTTCTTTCAAAAGATTTACGTACCAGTCGTCGTTGGAATAATATTTTATGGCCGAAATCAATTGAGCATTCCCTTAGCAGCTGGGTAAATATGCTGTAGGTTTTGAAAGTTCTTGAAATAAACTTGCCTCAAACTGTTTATCTCTGTAGTATTCTTCTCGGGTCAGCCAAATGATATGACGTGATATTCATCAATTATAGTGCCACACAAAGTCAAAGCCTAATTTAGGTTTTCTTTAAGTCAGCTATAACGAAACGCCATGCAAAAGCACGACTAACCCTAAAATTTAACCACCTGAACGTATAAATTATAGTGCCATTAACTGCAAACAGCCGTTTATTTTCTGAAACAAGCAAAGGTCGCGGCCATTTCACTAAAGATTTACTATGATACCAGCAGCGCCCCGAGTTATCTAAGTGGCACCGGTCAACTATCCAAGTTGGCGCCATCAATACCTGCGCTCGGGTCCTCAAGCACGTACGGGATGTGGACAACTTCAAGACCTGCTGCGACAGTTCGTGGATGCTACGAGTGGGGTGATCGATCGCAGCTATCATAAACGTGGCTGCCTGTGTGGATATCGACGTAGACGCTGCGTCCATTGTGCATTTGACTCTCCCACAATGCCAAAATTGTAGACAACATATCCCAAAATGCTAAAACTTCAAACCTCTCGATATGGTCCAAAGATTTGAATTTCTAGGATACTTAAATTACGCGACAATAGCGACGTGATGAATAGCGAAGTAGTATGTCATTAAAGTAACGATGTTTTCGGTGACGCACGGTTCCTTCTGGCACTGAGTGCCTGGCATGACTGGCCAGGTGGTGAATTTCGATAATACACGATCAGGTGTTTGAGTGTCTGCATCTTTTGTAGCAGCTGGTGCTCGGCTGGGCACGCCATAATTATGGCAGTAATTCCCCTCTTTGAGGAGTGGCTGGAAAGGCAACACGGCGTCCTTACCTTCCGCATGACGCAGGTCCTCACCAGACATGGTAAGTTCGGGAGGTTTTTGCACCGGATTCGTGCGGAAGAAACGCCCGGGTGTCACCGCCCAGAGGACACGGTGGAGCACACGGTGGAGGTGTGCCCCGCTTCGGAAGAGCACCGCCGTGTCCTCGTGGGGGTGATAGGCGGCGGCGATCTCTCGCCCCAGGCCTTAATAGCCATGGTCCGGAGCGAGGAGGAGTGGCACGCGGTCGCCTCTTTCTGCGAAGCAGTAATGCTAGCAAAGGAGGCGGCCGATCGCGTGAGGCAACAGTCCTCACGCCCAAACCGCCGACGGGATTCCGATCCCAATTTCCAGCCACCGTAGGCGCGGGCTTGCGGACGGCGAGCATTGGGTAGCTCGCCGTCCGACCGTCCGGTAACCGACCCGACCGAGCCCAAGTCGTCGACGGCGCGTACTGTTCTACGCGCGCCTCAAGGAGATGTCAGCAACTGTAGGGGCCCAGCAGGGTCGAAGCCTACTGGGGCCAAGGGTCTGATTCTGAAAGCTCAGCCCTGGTACGAAAGACAACACATTGCTCGCAAAACAGATGGCCGTTGGGGCCGAAAGGTTCTGGAGTGGCGACCACGTACCGGAAGACGCAGTGTTGGAAGGCCCCCTACAAGGTGGACCGATGAACTGGTGAAGGTTGCGGGAATCCGATGGATGCGAGACGCACAGGACCGTTCGTTGTGGCGACATTTGGGGGAGGCTTATGTCCAGCAGTGGACGTCTATTGGCTGAAATGATGATGATGATGATGAAAAGTTTGAAACCATCTCGCGGTCCGCCCAAGAGTGAGGGATGTCATAAGATGATTTTCCCACCGAAAAAAAAAAGCTGATGCTCGGCGACTTTTATATATACGAGTATCTTGAACACCTTTATAGCATACCTGGGGACTAGGGAGAAATTTGGAACGAAATAATGTAGTGTTACAACTCATACTACATTTTTTCACTCAATAAATATATTTAATACATGAAATGAAAGTTAGGGTAACACAAGAAATGTTTTTTGAGTTTAAAAGTGAATATCTTTACAGGTACAATGTGATAAACGATCAGAAGCTATTTTGGCGTTCAAAGAAGAGATTAACTTCAAAGAAGATACAGAAATGCTTGGAAAGGCAGGGAGTTTAGCACCAGAAGAAATAATCAGATACTTTCCTAGTAATAAAAGAACAGAGAAACCAAAAACAGATGCAAAAGTATGGGAAACCAATGCAGAATTTTTCCGTCCTTCTTATATCGAAGACTACGATGTCCTATCTGAAAAAATAGAGAACTATGAATTGTATATTACATTCGAATTCACCGAGTGGGGCAAATTGGAGTTTGAAATGTTGGCAGCAGTTGCAAATTTTACAATCACAACCAATGGAACCAACCGACCGATAACAGAACCAACTGAACCAACTGAATCCACCATTACACCTAAAAAAGAAAAATCTAAAATAGGAAGGGCAAAAACAAAGGTAAAGTCAAAATCTCGTTGGGGAGTAGACAACTGGGCAGACAATATGTTAACAGAGGGCAAGCTGAGTGTAGTAACTGACGTGGAGGTACACGAGCTTCAGAATGCAGTCCGTGGGAAGAAGGCGCCGTGGGCTACGGTAATGGTTGGTTGGCTGCTAGCTGCTACTCTGAGGAGAATGCTCTAAATTCATTTGGCCACCATTATCAAAATCTACTTACGGTTTTACCAAAGTTCCTAAATGGAGTTCTATGGTTTTATGAAAACTTTAACTTGTTTTAATAATTAAAATACTTACTTTAATTAATTATTGTTTTTATATTAATAGAAACTCATTTATTAATTTTTTTTCATCAACTTTAATATTATTATCTATATATATAAAAGGAGAAACTGACTGACTGACATATCAACGCACAGCCGAAACTACTGGGACTAGGAGCGTGAAATTTTGCACAAGGGTTCCTTTTATGACGTAGGCGAGCACTAAGAGAGGATTTTTCAAAATTCACCTCCTAAGGGTATGAAATCGTGGTCCAAAGTTTGCATGGAGAAATTAACTTTTACGCGGGCGAAGCCGCTGGCAGAAGCTAGGTTTTAAATAAAAAATAAAGATAATTTTATTTTACAAATATGGGTAACAGTAAAAGATGACAGAAAAATATAGGTAACAAGTTCAGCCATATTTTACCATGTAGGCATGCAAAAGACAAAATGCGGCGGCGGCCGTCATTGCTGGCCATACCTGCTGCCAGAACCAACCTACTGTCAAAAGCACCCCTCACCCGCACAATATGTGTACTAAATGAAGTGCATGAGAGGATTGACCTATTTTCGAGCCATGAGAGTGAAATCGCAAGAGTTTTATTAAATTTTGTTAGTTATATTTAAATATTTGTTACTGTACTAAGTCTGATTTTATATTGTATTTACATATAGGTTAACGTTACGTTTTTTATTTTATTTTTTATGTACTTCTTTTATTTTTATAGTTAGTACCTAGTATTGTAATAGAGTTTAGTGTTATTTTAGCTTTTTAGGTTAATCTTAGTGTAAGATTATGACTTTTTTCAATTATTATTTTTTTGGGTTTGGAAACCACTATTGTATTAGATTCAGCCTGTAAAGATAGTGTGTATATTTAATAATAAATAAATACAAATTTAACATACTATAACTACGTACAATTTTAAAATAATACACAATGATGTAGGTACTCGTATAAACAAGTAAATACTAAGAAAATATTTAAACGAACTTAAAATATATAAACTAACTTAAAAAATCTTTCTCATTTAGGTACTCACTTAAGTTATAATAAGATTTCACCACTAAAAAGCTTCGGAGTTTTTTTTTTAAATAATGATAAAGGAAGCTATTTCCAACTCTTAGGCATCTTATTATAAATGACTGGAGTCTTGCAGTAGACACTTTTGCGCATAAGTGCTGTCTTGGCTGGCTCCTGACATAACAGGGTATTATCACGACTGTTGCGGGGAAATACATCGGCTATGCGATTAAAACGACTAGGGTTTGTCTTCACAAACACAGCTACTTCTAAGATATACAGACAAGGCAATGTTAATATTTTGTGATTTTGAAAATATGGTTTACAACTATCGGTAGGTATTAGCTTAAACATCGCTCGAATACATCTTTTTTGTGCCTTGAAGGCGGTTTCTCTTTCGGTAGAGTTTCCCCAAAATATGACCCCATACCTCAACTTATTTTGACATAATTTACCTATTCACTCTTGACTTAAAGATTCCCGGGTTGTAGCCATCAGGAAACACAGATTCCGGCAAGGAATTCCACTCCTTAGCTGTACGCACAATGAATGTGTTCCCAAAACGTTTAATAATAATAATAATAATAATTCATTTATTTCTGAGCATACGGTACATACAAGATCTTAATATTAAAATGTTTCACGTACACTACCATTGCCGGTGTAGAAATTTTAAAAATTATATTTAAGATAGTTTTTTTACATAATATCAAGACCAGTACAATTTTGTTATAATATATTATTATCATGGAATAAAATGTCAAAATGATCACACAATTATACTTATCACTAATGTCAAGTACTTAAAAACAAACAAACAAGAAAAATAAAGTCAGTAGGTAAAATTATCATTAAAAAAAATAATAAAAATAATTAAATGTCAGTTTAAATAATGTCAAAAAAGAAACACAATGTCAAAAATTATTAAATAGAATGTCAAAATAATAATAATACCAAAATACTAATAACCCACATTATTAATTACTGTCATTACTTCAAATATTTATTATCTTTATTAATGTCAAAAACTATGATTTATGAATTCGCTAACCGAATAAAAGCACATGTCCAAAAGCCAGGCAAACATTTTACGTTTAAATTTATCCATTGGTAGCATTCTGAATTCAGGTGGTAATTTATTATAAATTTTAATTGTCATACAACTGGCATTTCTACTATAGAGATGCAATCTCTGAGGAGGAACCAACAGTTTCCCAGCATTTTTTTTATTTAATCTTTCTGAGACTTGTTTATTCAATGAGAATAAATGAGGGTATTTTTTTACAAATAAACAAACCTCAAAAATATACAGACACGGTAGTGGGAGAATTTTTAATTCTTTAAATAATGGCCTGCAATGGTCTAAATATTCTGCTCCACTCATGGCTCGGATACACTTTTTTTGTACTTTGAACGCTCTTTCCACGTCCACTGAATTGCCCCATATGACTAGGCCGTAACGCAGTACTGACGAAACATACCCATGATAAGCATTTAGGACTGTTTTTTTACTGGACACTAGTCTTAACTTGCGAAGAGCATATACAAACTTGTCAAGCTTACTGCATACTCTGTCTACATGTTCCTTCCAATTCAGTTTGTTGTCAATTACAATACCCAAAAATAAAGCCGATGGTTCTGGTTGCAAAATTGTATTGTCATGTCGAATTGTTGTTGGTGTAGCTGATAAGTTGCATGTTTGAAATTGTACTACTTTAGTTTTATTAATATTAACATGTAGATTATTCTCCCCTAGCCATTTTATTACATTAATTAGTTCAATATTAGTATCAATTTCTATGTCAGTTTTGTTGGAACATTTTATCGTCAAAGTGGTGTCGTCAGCAAATTGGATACATTCACATTTTAAGCATTTGATGAGGTCATTTATGTATAATACGAATAGTGGCGGACCCAGTATGCTTCCCTGTGGAACGCCAGAATAATTAATTTTTAATTCTGAGCAATATGTCTTCCTAGTATTTTTTTCTATTCTAGAAATAACAGTTCTCTGTTGGCGATCAGACAAATAGCTTTTAAGCCAATCATGCGCTTTGCCTCTTATTCCGTATTTCTCTAATTTGTGGAGTAGTCGTTCATGTGAGACAAAATCAAATGCTTTGCTCATATCTAAGAATACCGACAATGCAGACATTTTTTTATTAAGAGCTTCAGTAATTAGTTTTACTAAGGAAAAACAAGCTAGAGTTGTTGAACAGTTTTTTCTGAACCCAAACTGACTCTCCACGATTAGGTTATGTTTAGTTACAAAGCTATTTATTTTGCCATGCATTGCTTTTTCAAAAATTTTTGCAAAGATTGAGATCAGTGTAATAGGCCTATAATTACTCATATCAGAGCAGCTACCCTTTTTGTATAGTGGTTTAATTATAGACTCTTTAAGTTTCTTTGGGAAAATACCTTGTTCAAATGAGAGGTTTATTAAGTAGCTAAGTGGGGATGCTATAATTTTTGCACTTAATTTAATTATTTTAGTGGTTACTTCATCATATCCAGTTGAATTTGTGTTATTCAATGAATTAATTATTTTAATAATGTCAATTTCATTTACAGGAGTCAAAAATAAAGTATTTGTGTTATTATCAATGTCAATGTTGTTTATGTTATAATTATTATTGTTAGATTTTTGTGTTAGCTCGATAAAATAGTCATTGAATTTGTTACATATGTCATCAGGATTAGTAATTATTTTATCACCGATTATAATTTCATTTATGTAGTTGTTGTTATTTAATTGATTTGAATTATTTTTTATGATTGACCATGTCGCTTTACATTTATTTTTAGCATTATTTAAAAAATTGTTGTTATTTATCTGCTGTGATTTTGATATACATTTTTTTAAGATCTTAGTGTAATTACGGTATTTTTTCTTGTGGTAACCTTTACTTAAAGCATCGTGTTGATATGCGTAATATAAAGCTCTCTTCTTTATGCATGATATTTTTAGACCCTTACTTAGCCATTTGTTTTTAATGGGTTTATTGGTCTTTTTGACGAGTATTTCGGGAAAACACAATTTATAGAAGAGCGTGAACAAGTCCTGGAACAAATTAAATGCTTTATTGCAGTCTGTCTCTTCGTATATTTCACTAAAACTTAAGGCTGCTAAGCAATCTAAAAATTTTGTTATGTTGCTCTTATCGTAATCTCTTTTCGTATCATACCAGAATTGAATAGCTTTTGATTTATTATTTATCTCTTCAACGTAAAAGGTTAATGATTGTCCGGTATCGTGATCGGAGAGAGCTAAATTATGTATATTGCATTTTATGTCATGTGTGGGAACATTACTGGCTATTTGATCGATGCTAGTATTTTTTCTAGTAGGCATCCTAACATGTAGTGATATGTTATAGTTATTTAGTATCGATATTAATTCTTTTGAATATTTGTTATCTTTTAATATATCTATGTTCCAATCCCCGCACAAAATAATATTTTTTTTAGCTTTGCGGGTTAGATTGCGTAACAATAATTCAAGATTATTAAAAAATATAGACACATCGGAATCTGGAATTCTATAAATGCACACTATAATTAAATTATGGCTCAATACTTCTATACCACAGCATTCGAAGCAAAATTCGATGGCTAGTTCATCAGTTATCGGTAACGGATTAAAAATTACACCTTTTTTCACTAAAACACATGTTCCACCGCGTTTCTTATCGTGTCTTGTGTAACTGGCAGCCAAGTTGTAGTGTGTAAGAGCTAAATTACTTTCATGCCCTGATTTTATAAAAGTTTCACTCAGACAAATAAAATCTATATCGCCAATCTGATTTGCCAAGTCGGTAATTGTGATCTCAAATATATCAATTTTATTTAAGATTCCAGCTATGTTTTGATGTAATAATATAAATTTTTGTTTTTTCTTAGAATTCTCATTACTACCAGCAACCTTTTTATGTAATGGGACGAAAAAGAGTTTTTTGGGTACTTTTTGGTGATTTTGGAGAGTCACAGTTATAGTCATAATCACATGGATAGGTCTCAATATCAACAAGTATGCGACGGAATATATTTTCATAAATGCGTTTTTGTCCTAGTTTGTTTAGTTTGCCCGTATTATATGAGAATGTTTCATCAGATAGGTCAAAATTGCTGTCAAAAAAATAAGCATAATTATGATTTTCTATGTCCATGTGAAGTAATCTATTAAACATTTCTACTTTATAATTGTGTATCAGAGCTCCTTGTACATAAGTAGGGCAGCATATAATAACATTTGTGTTAGTTACAGTTTTAAGAGATTCTCTAATTAACCTGACGATTTCAATTGATTCCCCGGTGACTTTAAAATCTCGCTCCCCAATCATAATAATACAGTAGTCGTCTAAGCTATAATGCTGTAATTTATTATCTATATTAGAAATAATGTCTTTTATACTACTATTACGTGACAAATAATGACAATATTCAAAGTGTCGGCCAAAAGTGCTTTCCAATACTTCTAGTGTACCTCTGTGGTTGCAATTACTGAGAACGCATAGCTTTCTTTTTTTCTTACTGCATTTTGTTATTACTCTATGGTCTTGTAGTGTCGTCTTGTGTTTATTCATATCGTTTTCGTTATAATTATTATACTCAGTAGATTCAGATGCTTCGGTCTGCGTTTGTTTATCGGCGTATATTGGTACAGACACTGATCTAGGTAATTTATCAAAAATAGGTGACTCTAATAATATATTTGAGCTCTCAATGCAGTCTCTTTCATTGTTGCTGGATTCTGACTGTTCTTGGACTAGTGACGCAACACGTTGACTATCCGTGATAGAACGTCTATTTCTTTTTCTCGCAGAAGATAATTTCAGTCTTTGCGACTTTGTAGGACTGGTACAAAGATCTTTCAATGTATTAATATAAATTTGCTGTCTTAATATTGTTTCTTTGAGTTCATTGTTATCACATATCACCTTATCCAATTCATTTTGTGTTAGTTCAAATTGTTCTTTTAGTTGTTGTATTTCAACCTTCATTTCGTCTAATTCATTTTTGCTTATACCCGTTGATAGATCAAGACTTCTTGTGTGTAAGTCCGAATTTGTTTTGTCCAATGATGAATCATTACTAGATGAGTCAATTGACTTAGATCTAAACAGTTGTTTACGTCGTCGCAATGTAACATTGTGGTTTATTTCCATAGACATAGTTATGAAACAACTCCAAATAAGTTACAAAAAGAATCTCGCGTCGTGGGGATCGAAGTCGAGTTACACCGTTCACTGAGGTGTAGATACCTTACTGACTGAGCTATTCTCACAGTCAAGTTAATTGACGAAATAGTGCACCTCAATGTAGATACAAAATTTTTGAATTAAGTGGTGGCGGTTAAGATGATTCATGTATTCTAAATTTTTGCACTGTTTCTTTGTTCACTTGAGTATAGAAAATAACACTTATCAAGAATTATTCTTTCACTTTTTAATGTTGGTTTAAAGTTTATTGTTTATTCGAAATGTTTTTGTTGTGGATAATCACTTTATTTACTTTCACTGTACTTGTTTATTACTCTTTTGTTGTCACTATTATAAAGTTATGTCTTCACTTTTTTTCCTTGGTAATACGCTCAGTTATAGTTTACACTTATATTTACACGTTAATACTTAGAATACGTCAAAAACAGTAATATAACTATTTTTAAATATTTATTTTACACGGAACTTCGCAAGGATCGAACTCAGGACTCGGCGTGCGCTGAGAAGTTTTGTGCGTATAGGTGAGATGTCGACCATGTACCGGTGGCGCATTGACGTAAGCCTGGTAGTCCGATGATGGAACGGGCTAGGCGGAATTAGATTATGCAATTCCGACGCACACTCCCCGAAATGCAACCGGTAGAAAACCGACAGGCTAGCAACTCGGTGTCGATGCTCAAGACTTTGAAGCCTCGACTCAACGAGTGCGTCATTGCCAATGATCCTCCTGGCTCGCCTCTCAATTGCCTCAAGTGCATCAAGCTGGTATCGGGCAGATCCGTCCCAAAGATGAGAGCAGTACTCCATACACGATCCAACTTGCGCTTGATAAAGTTTGAGCAGCTGTACCGGCGTGAAGTACTGTCTGACCTTCGCGAGGATTCCCAGAACGCGCCGCTGGCCCCCGGCGGGTCTCTGCATTTTAAATCTATAATATCTTCGAAAATATTCATTTAAATTACATGCTGTAACCATATTGATCTATATTAAATTCTAGATGTATTTAAGATACTTAATTGGAAAAAGATTAATGCCATTATTTATCGTAAAAAGTAAAAGAAAAAAAAATGGTTATTGTGGGTTATCCAGAGATAGACATATACCATCGCGGACTTTTTTATAGACCTTTTTAAGGTTTACAATACTGTAGTACATTATTTAGACCTATCTCGTAGGGTTCAGCCAGCGTTTGCAATGTAAGCGCAAAAAATGTTTTTATTAACGACATCACATTAGAAACCTCTAAAATTATTAGTGTTTCTCTACTATATTATACATGTATTATACATATATCCCTTTCTCTTAAATCACTCTATCTATTCAAAGAAACCACATCAAAATTTGTTGCGTAGTTTTAAAGATCTAAGCATACATGAGGACAGACAGCGGGAAGCGACTTTGTTTTATACTATGTAGTGATTCTACTACAGCTGCTAATCAAACAAAAAGAGTTATGATTTATGCAGTATATGAATTTACTTATTTAAGAGCTGTGACCTCTCGCGCTGGACCCTGGTACAGGCTATGATCCGGAGCGAGGGGAATGGGCGGCGAATGCCTCCTTTTGCTAAGCAGTAATGCTAGCGAATGAGACGGCCGCATGCATGGGGGGACGGCCATTCAGACGCTCCAGTGCGCTTCAGAGCAATGGGTAACTCGCCGTTCGGCAGTCCGATAACCGTTTGGATTGAACCCAAGTCGTCGATAGCGCGTAGTGTTCCTCGCGCGCCTCAAAAAGTTATCAGCAAAACCGTAGGGGCTCAGCAGAGTCGATGCCTACCAAGACCATCGGTTGACTTCTGAAAAGGTTCCCAGAACGTAAAGGGCATCTGAAAGAACATAGGTGTGATTTTAGTCAGTAAAAGTTTGACACGCCCTCGCGCTCGGCCCAAGATCGAGAAAAGTCATAGGAAGATTTCCCAACTCAAAAATAAAAATACTAAACCGGTTGAATGGAGCCGAACTTGGAGGTCATGGTGTAGCGGTATATCAAGTTTTAGGATTGCGTTTGATTACTAAGAATCTCAACTAATTGTAAGCGGTGATGTAGTGGATGATGGAACACGCTTTTCCAGAAGTAACCTAAGAGAAACGCAGGTATTAACGACCTGGGCACGCCATAATTATGGCGTCCCCTCTTTGAGTAGTGGCTGGAAAGACGTCACGGCGTCCGCACCGGACATAATAAGTTGGGAAGATTACTACACCGGATTCGTGTGGAAGAAACGCCCGGGTATCACCATTGTGCTGACCGTGGAGCACACAGTGGAGATATGCCCCGCTTGGGCAGAGCACCGCCGTCTTCTCGAAACGGCGATCGGAGGCAACGACTGAGAGCCCTGGTACAGCCCCCCTAGCCAAGTCACAAACGATAAACGTAAACTGTCAGTAGTCTTTAATAGATTTTCAACTTTATGTTATTGGATATAAAGTTGAAAATCCATTGAAGATTACATAGTGTTTTCGTTCGTTCCGGTCGCTAACGCTCAGTAGTCTTTAATAGATTTTCAACTTTATGTTCTTAGGTATAAAGTTGAAAATCTATTGGAGATTACTAAGCGTTCACGTTTATCGTTTGCAACTTGGCTAGGGGGGCAGGCCATGATCCGGAGCGAGAAGGCGAAGCAGTAATGCTAGCGAAGGAGGCGGCCGCACGCGTAAGGAAACTGACTTCCTGACGTCTCAGCCGTTGGGTTCTCGACTCCGATTTTTAGACGGCGGGCAATGGGTAGCCGGGAAAAGTCATTGAATGATTTCTCATCTAAAAACAAGTATTAACCACCGCCCCGCAGTTTTTAGTAGTAAAAACCCCAACCCATAAAGCCAGTGGCTCCTAATCTTTCGTAATTTTATGAAAGTTGATAGTTAGATAGGTAGAAACGATGCCCTACTATGAAGTTTCAGTTATGCTGGCTTTGGCAGGTTTATGCGACACGTTTATGACGTTCGGTGCTCAGATTATCTCTGGTGCGGTGATCTGACCCGCTCTAAGCTCTTAACCACCCAGAGAATCAAACGCGGTAAACATTTTTCGATTGTGTTAACGATAATCTTTAAGTCAAGAGTGAATAGGTTACTTCTAGGTAAGCGCGCTCCATCGTCGACCGCATCGTTGCTTTCCATCAGGTGAAAAGGCGGTCAAGCGCGAACCTATCAAGAATAAAAAAAAACGTAAAATCAACTCGCACTCAGCACACAAAATAGGTTCAGTTCAGCAAAAATGCCAGACAACTTCGTCGTAGTTGCCTGACGCTGGTTTTCAATTGAACCATATTGAGAGTGTACGGTGGAAAAGTTAGATTTTTTATTTAGTTCTTAATCAGAAATCAGAAACGTTTATTTCAAATAGACCAATTACAGGCACTTTTGAATTGTCAAAATGTCGGTCAATTAAAAAAAAAGTGAAGCTAAATTGCACGTTCCAAAGCGTCAGTATGATGGCATCCCCTCGCCTGAAACCCTCAAATTTAACAAAATGTAATTGTATGTTATACGCAGATGAGAGTTCCTTCATCGAAAGTTTATGAGGTAGCAACCCTAAGTCAATAATCTCTCGGCCGTCCGGTAGTTAACCGGACCGAGCCCAGTCGTCAACAGCGCGTAGTGATCCACGCGCTCCTCAAAGAGATGTCAGCAAACCGTAGGGCGTAGCAGAACCGATGCCCGCTAGTTAGGCCCGCGGGGAATTTCTGAAAAGGAAACACGTAGTCCTAAAACGCAAAGGGCAACTGAAGGACACAGGTGTGGTTTTAGTCAGTAAAAGTCGGACACACCCTATCGCTCCACCTAGGAGCGCGATTATTGATAAAAAAAGTCAATAATCTCGTCCTTGAGTATACTCATGGAGCTTAATCATAATGGGTATTAACTATGGGGTCTACATGCTGTAGAATTCTGGTGATTTTAGAGAAAATAAATAAGAATAAAGTTTTGAAGTTTTACTCCTTTATTTAAAACTATAATGTAATCGATTTTACATTGAAGTAACTGTAAAAGTACTGAAGAATAAATCAGACGGATTGGTGATATAGTATTCCTCTCTTAAATGTATCAGCCAGAAATCTTATGACAAAATAACTATAGATATGTACTACAAATCTCTACGAGTGACCTTATACTTGACATTTATTAACTTTTTAAAAATTATCCTTACTTACCTTACTTACCAAAAATTTGTGATTATGTGGTCTAACGTCAATTATTACCTATTCTTAAGATACAGCGGCTGTACAAGCATACACAGAAACTGATGGCAGAACTGTTTTTCTATTTATTTTACTAACAATCTAACATTATCTGAAAGAAAATAAGTCTAATAGTAAGTCAGACAATACCGACTTATTTCCATACTTTGAATAGATAGGTATACCTGAAGAAACACACTTAATATAATAAGAACGAAAAAGCCCTCATTATAATTTAAAAAAAAAATGTCTACGGGGACTGTAGTCACAGCTAAACTTATTGTTTAAACTGTCCTGCCCCCCCTAGCTAAGTTACAATCGTTTCGTTCGCGCCGAACGCCTCGAGTAGGCCGATTCCTTTGTTCTGACCACGTGACTGAGCGTTGAGATGACGTCAGAATAAAGGAATCGGAGGCGTGGCCTACTCGAGGCGTTCAGCGCGAACGATACGATTGTAACTTGGCTAGGTTGGCTGGCTGGGGCCGACTTCTGTTAAATATCGTTCACTTTAAACGTGTAGAACATTAAATCCAGTTGTTACTAGCCTACGAGAAGATTACGAGATGGCGCTATATGGAATTTATCATTGGTTAAAAGAATATTTTTAATCTGTACAATGGTAACAAAACATTTAGAAAGGGGAATTCCGTTTATATGCAAAATGGCATTATCTGTGCCAACATACTTGAACAACAGCACAAGTAATAAAGATAGTAAATAATAGATAAAGGTTGTTATAATATGTTTTAAGAAATACCTCTAAAATTATAATTTAGGTAATTTTAAAGATTGTATGTATTATTTTTTGGGTTAATAAACTTAAAACTTGGCACAAATTCTAATCAACAAAAATATAATTATTAGTTTTTAAAATATATCCTCAAAATACGATTTAAAGTCTCAAAGTTTTTATAAAAACACTCTCACGAACGAAGTCGCTGGCAAAGTGCTCGTGGTATTCTAATATAATAATATAATTTCTTCCAAATAAATGTTCTTAAATTCTTAAATTAATAAGTTACAAAATATGTGGATATCTGAATGCATGTACATACGCGATTTTAACTCAAAGTTAAGTTAGGCACGCTATAATTATAACGGTAAGTCCCCTCTTTGAGGAGTGGCTGGAAAAACCTCACGGCGTCCTTACCTTCCGCATGATCATTGTTTAAATTGTACTATAAATAATAATAATAATATTCCACAACTATCACACAATGCCGTCTAGTCCCAAGCTAAGCAGAGCTTGTGTTATGAGTACTAGACAACTGATAAACATACTTATATATTTCTAAATACATACATATTACAGATAAATTACACCCAGACACAGAACAAATGATCGTGCTCATCACACAAACATTTGTCCTGGGTGGGAATCGAACCCACGACCTTCGGCATAGCAGTCAGGGCCACTAACCACTAGACCAACAGGCCAGTCACTATAACATTGTAATTGTATTAAATTAATTATTATTGACATGTAACTTCTTGGCATAGCTCTAATTTCTCAATTAAACTGTTATTATTGACATTATAAGTGTATGAAATTCATTATTAATAACATTAAATTTTTTGACATACTTTAATTTCTCAATTGAATTGATAGTATTTAACATCATAAATATATTAAATTCATTATTATTAAAATGTTTTTTTTTTTTGACAGAACTGTAATTACTCAAATGAATTGATAATATAATTATTAAATAATAATAATGTCTATTGTATTGGCTGCTAAGACAAAAGTACTGACATGATATTATAACAACATTGTAAACACTTAGTTCGCAATAAATGCTTTGATTTTGACGTAAGTTCGGAAGGTTCCTACACCGGATTCGTGCGGAAGAAACGCCCGGGTGCCAACATTGTGTGGACCGCCCGGAGGACACGGTTGGTCTTGATACAGGCCATGGTTCGGAGCGAAGAGGAGTGGCAGGCGGTCGCCTCCTTCTGCGAAGCAGTAATGCTAGCAAAGGAGGCGGTCGATCGCGTGAGGCAAAGGTCCTCACGCCCCAACCGCAGCCGGGATTCCGATCCCGATTTCCGGCCACCGTAGGCTCAGGCTTGCGGACGGCGAACAATGGGTAGGTCCGATCGTCCGGTAACCGTCCACGCGCGCCTCATGGAGACGTCAGCAACCGTAGGGGCCCAGCAGGGTCGAAGCCTACTGGGGCCATGTGTGATGCGAAAGAGATCCCCGGGGCCCTGGAAAAATGGCAAAGAAGGAACACGAGTGAGTTTTTAGTCAGTAAAAGTCTGACACTATGATGATTTTCCCACCGAAAAAAAAAACTCAAAGTTGAGTTTTCTTCCAGCAAACCATTGAGTGATAGAGAGGGATCACAGTAGAGGGTAAGATCCAGTGCACAATTTTAAAATTACAAATAATATGAATAAAATAATACCTATAGACCTCCGTTACCTATAAAGCTTTGCAAGTAAATTTAAAAAAAAACTAGATACCTAATGTCACTAATTTTAAATTTAAAAGTATTTTCTATACATATAATAAAACAGTAAAATTATTTTGCGATGGTATTAATTGGCGCAAAAACTACTGAAGCGATCCTGTTCAAATTTTGCATACATAATCCTTATAGGTCAGTGCATCTGTTAGGCTATAAATTATCACGCTATTTGCTATGGGAGGTGAGCAATAATCCAAAACGTCCGTGTTGAACGACATTTGCCGCGAGTTCGATTCCCAGCTACAGTTAAAATTTTTGTCATTATTTTATCTTCTTTTTTGTAATAAAATAACTTTTACCATTTTTTCAAAATAAAATTGACATTTCTATTCGATATCTTCTAAATATATTGTAAAAACTAATCAAAACACATAATAAAATCGAATTAGTCAAATATGGCACCACACGCAATTCAGATACTCGCAACGCCATCTAAAGACTTAAAGTAGAAATAATAATGATGACAATGACAGTTGAACTTTATATTATCAAATTTTGATAGATGGCATTGTGTATTTTGTGTAATTTTCTGAATGGCGGAAGAATGACAGACAGTTCTATTGTTCAAAATTGGAGGAAAATAGTTATGGTTAAACTGGTGTTAGACGGAGGCATTTTTAACAATCTTACTGCTTTTTTTTTCCATGATTGTAACAAGATAATTAACCATGATTATTCAAGGGATACGAACCAAAAAAGGCGATAAAAGTAAACAAGTATATGTATTTAATTATTGATTTTAAAATAACACGGCCAAATTTTCGGAAGGGGTTGCGTGGCACCTTGTGTTGGAAGGCCCCCAGGTAGACCGATGACCTGGTGAGGGTCGCGGGAATCCCATGGATGCGAGACACACAGAACCAGTCATTATGGCAACACTTGGGGAGGCCTATGTCCATGATAATGATAATGATAATGATAATGAGGGTACTTTTTTTAAGAGTGGAAATCATCCAATGACTTCTCTGGTTGGAGCGAGAGGGCGTGTCAAACTTTTACTGACAGAAACCACACTTGTGTCCTTCAGTTACGCTTTGAAACATCTCTTTGAGGAGCGCGTGGATTACTACGTGCTGTTGACGACTGGGCTCGGTTCAGTTAATTACCGGACGGCCGGAGGGCTAGCTACCCATTGTTCGATGTCTGCAAGCCTGCGTCTACCGTGGCTGGTCGTCGGGGTTGGAATCTCGGCTCGGCGTGAGGACGTTCGTTCCCTCACGCGTGCGGCCTCCTCCTTCGCTAGCATTGCGGCTTTGCAGAAGGAGGCGACCGCCTACCATTCCTCCTCGCTCCGGACTATAGACCAGGCCCCGGCGCGAGAGGTGACTGACGCCGATTGCCTCCACGAGGACACGGCGGTGATCCGCCCTTGCGGGACACACCTCTGCATGCTCCACTATGTCCTCCGGGATGGCACCTTGCGGCCTAATAATGGCGTGATTTATTGTTTGCAGTTTCTGCTCCATATAAAACGGGGTCGAAAGTGGTTTACGTTCCTGATCACTGATGTATCTCAGATTCCTGGCAGCCTTGCGTCGACATCTGGACGTTACCTCCTTGCAGTGAGTGGTGACCAACACTGGAACAACCCTCTGAGGGAGGCCAGTTTCAGGGATAACACTAATCGGCTGCTACATTTGTTTACCGTAATTTCATTGTTTTATGGATACACAAGCTCAGGACTGTTGAGGGTGTTTCGAGCGGTTTCTGTTCCGGATTCGGTTGGAAGTATCCTGATATTACCATTTTGCGAATCGCCCGGAGGACCCGGTGTAACATGCGGTGGAGGTCTATCACATTTGGGTGAACCGCCGTGTCCTCATAGAGGCAATCGGTGACAGTGACCTCTCGGTTTGGCCATCAATATGCGAGTTTGATTGGGCGGGGATACACGCGCTCAAGATTTCGCCGAAATTCATTCAACGGGGACGTCAGTTAAATACACACCAAAAAATCCCGGACGATTTCCCGCGAAGCGGCGAGCCTCCTTGCTGGACAGCCACCATGGGATCTGGTAGCAACAGGCCTTGCTCACATGCACGATCTGCGCATGGAGATGCAACGCCGGGGCGAAACTCCGCTGCCGCAACAAGTCGCAGCATGGCGGACAGAGCTCCGGCGGGATCTCATGGAGAAATGGCGACAGCGACTGTCGCGACCCAGTGCTGGGCACGCCACAATTATGGCGGTAAGTCCCTTCTTTGAGGCGTGGTTGGAAAGACCTCACAGCGTCCTCACCTTCCGCATGACGCAGGTTCTCACCGAACACGGGAAGTTCGGGAAGTTCCTGCACCGGATTCGTGCGGAAGCGACGCCCGGGTGTCGCCACTGTGTGGACCGCTGGAGGACACGGTGGAGCACACGGTGGAAGTGTGCCCCGCTTGGGAAAAACAACGCCGTGTCCTCGTGGGGGCGATCGGCGGCGGTGATCTCTCGCGCCGGGCCTTGGTACAGGCCATGGTCCGGAGCGAGGAGGAGTGGCAGGCGGTCGCCTCCTTCTGCGAAGCAGTAATGCTAGCAAAAGAGGCGGCCGATCGCGTGAGGCAACGGCAACGGTCGTCACGCCCCAACCGCCGCCGAGATTCCGATCCCGATTTCCGGCCACCGTAGGCGCGGGCTTGCGGACGGCGGGCAATGGGTGGCCCGCCGTCCGACCGTCCGGTAACCATCCGGACCGAGCCCAAGTCGTCGACGGCGCGTATTGTTCCGCGCGCGCCTCAGGGAGATGTCAGCAAATCGTAGGGTCCCGGCAGGGTTGAAGCCTACTGGGGCCATTGGTAGTGTGAAAACGAAACCGTGGCCCTGGGACGAAGGCAACGAAGGAACAGGAGTGGGTTTTTAGTCAGTAAAAGTCTGACACTATCTGCCGCTCCGCCCAAGAGCGAGATTTGTCATAAGATGATTTTCCCACCTATATAAAAAAAAAAAAAAACACCAAAAAATCCTAGGTAGGTAAATGAACAAGTAATTTTTACGCCAAAATGAGCAAGCTGCAACAATCATGCTCTCGCAAATTCTTCATAAGTACTGTTGTGGAGGAAGATAGTTGATGATGATGATGGTAGTTTTTGGATTCACTGGCTTTTTGGCTTTGCACTATCAGTGCACGTTATTCAGCTGAAGGTCGGTGTCCCGATTATGTTCCTTCATTTACCTCTACCAAAGCTGTCTCACGGCTTAAACTCTTCAGTGAAAAATTATTGAGGTAAAAATTTTACGGGAGGTAACTCTTTCGAACAATCTCGCAGACATAGGCCCTAGAGGGCCCTATCCATTTGCTGACATCTCTTTGAGTCCGGTGTAGAATACAACGCGCCGTCGATTCAGGATTGCTTTGACGAGACGGCCGGACGGCACCACCGCAATCCCGGTTTGCGATGGCTGGTAATCGCCCTGCGGCTTTCAACACCCGGAGCATCACTTGCAGCGACAGTTAGGGAGTCAGAATATCCCTCATAGTTTCAGCCACCTTCTTCGATCGTAGTGCTTCACTGAAGGAGGCTACTGGTTGACATTTTCTCCACCAATCGCCTCCATGAGGACACAGCGGTGCTGGCGCTCCGACCAAGCGGGACCGACTTCCACCGTATGCTCCATCGTATTCTCCAGGCGATCCGCACAATGGTGATACCCGAGTGTTTCTTCCCGTTGAATTCGATACAGATACCTCCCAAAACACCCACATCCGGTGAGTCCCGCACAAAGAGAGGATGCCGTGACGCCTCTGTAGACACTCTTCAAAGACAGGCATTACCGCTGCGATTGTGACGTGCTCACTGTGGCGAGGGGTTAAAATCATACAATGTTGTTTCACCAGAACATAAACCAGAAACATACATAAACTAATTTGTTTTCTTTTGGGGTAGGCAGAAATGCCAACTGCTACGACCCTTACATACTCTTTCTATTCATTGACATTCATACATTTGGATCTGGACGAGTACATAACATGTTTCCTGAAGGTAATTTGCGTTTTTACTTTTAACCGTTTTATGTTAAAGTACAATAAATAATTGCGTTGCTTTCAGAATTAATTGCAAGCTCAGAATGATTGTACGTTTTTACAAACTTAACGCAGACGAAGTCGCGGGCCACAGCTAGTACTACAATACACATCTAAATAAAATTATAATTCAGAGTCTACATCAAATATATTTTTTTAAATTTGTATTTGAATGAAAAATTTGGGTCTTATTTTCATAAAACAATTAAAAGTCGATGAAAAAAATCCACAGGACATTAGAAGTGTTTAGGGATCTGAAAGGGGGTACACTACATAAATACGAAAAACTTTATTCCGACAGTCACAAATACGAATTTCAAAATACCGATTTTCATAATTCCGAATGGTTCAAAATTCCGAATATAACAACTCCGACTTATCATTACTCCTATTTTTATAATTCCTAAATTTCAATTTTCCTAACTTTTATAATTACTATTCTCAAAATACCGAGTTTCAATAGATCGAATAACGAAAAGTCCGACTTAATGATAATTCGAAACATCAATAAAATTCCGAAATAAAAACGCCTCATAAAACTGTATAGCAAGACACATAAACACATAAATGCTCGTCAGAGGTCGTAGTATGAGGGGGTAGAATTAAAAAACTAATGACAGATGCGTTTTCCAACATGCAGGGGATTTATTGCAACATGCAAGCAGGCATGCAACGTGCAAGCAGACATGCAGCATGCAAACAAGCATGCGACATGCAAGTAGGCATGCAACATGCAAGCAAGCATGCAACATGCAAGCAAGCATGCAACATGCAAGCAGGCATGCGGCATGAAAGCAGGCATGCAGCATGCAAGCAGGCATGCAAAATGCAGTAAGCATTGTTTCTGTCACGGCTCCGGCGCTGCGGGGTTTGGGCGGCCCCACGCGAACTTAACATCGCAGATGGTTTTAACGCTCACCACCTGCTCCTCAGCTCGCGGGCCGCCCTACCCCTCCGCGCCTACGCGGGTTTAAATTACACTCTAGGGGTAGGGCAAACAAGACTGCGTGAAGTCGGTTTTGCAGCGATTCGTTTCTGACACTAAATTTTGTAGCACTACATGTTGACTTTTAGTTTATTCGAAGTATTGAAAATCGGAATATCGTTTTTCGGACGAAGAAACCTTCGAGCATTTGATTCTTCGAACGTATGAAAATCGGAAAACTAACAAATCGCATTTACGACTTTCGGTAAAATAAATTTCGTGATTTTTAGACATTATAATTTTTAGTTATTATGAAATTCGGACTTTTGAAAATCGGAATATCGAAATTCGGAATAAAATATTTCGGAGTATTTGGGTGTTCCCTCTGAAAGGATAGCAGATGACCCCTCCCGTCGACCATTTTAATTTGGCACACGATGCACCAAACACCCTGTATATACATGTCTGTAATATGTCATTGTGAAAGGAAATGCACTTTCATTTTCCTCTTGAAGACACCCAGAGAAGGGCTGTCACGTAAGTAGCGTGGAAGAGAGTTCCATAGGCGCACTGCAGTGACAGAGAAGGAGCCATCATAACGGCTGGAAGTGTGAAATGGAGTACGAAGAAGAAGAGTATTGGCAGTGCGACAGGGTTTACCCCTCGGGACAAAGTACTTAAAGCGTTCACGGAGGTATTGAGGAGAATTAGGATTGTGCAGGATAGTGTAGAGAAGAGATAGGAATCACGCCGACGCCGAATTGGCAGCCACTTCAATCTGGTCCGAAAGTCCGACACATGGTCGTATTTGGGGACGCCAAAGATGAAGCAGATGCACAAGTTCTGCAGTCACTCGAGTTTGTTTAAGAGAACCTCCTTTGCATCTAGAAAGCAGACATCCGCATAGTCTATTAGCGGTAGAAGAAAAGATTGAGCAAGAGTGACCTTAGTATGAAATGGTAAGAATTTTTGGAGACGTTTAAGGGACTAAAAAGAGTAGAAGACCCTCTTACAAACATCAGCTGTATGAACCTCCCAAGAGAGGTTAGTATCTATATGGACGAATAGGTTCTTAGCACTTTTCGAGTACAATATGGGCACAGAATCATATACTACTTGCGGCAGAGACTGGTTGTATTGTTAATTTTGTATTTAGGGGAATTTGAATTTGTTTTTATTTGGAAAGTGTTTTAACTATAGCCTGTTTTACTAATAAAAACACACGTGGCCCAAAAAACGTGTGCATATAGTATCTATTATTTATAGGTATATATTTGTTTTAAGTAAAGTATTTTATAATGTTTAATGCTAAATATTGCACCTACCACAATTTTATTTGTCTCTACATCACTCAAAGAGTAACTGGTAGTAAACACCTTAAAGCATAAAGTCCGCTTCTGTACTTTTGTGTCAATAATTATTGAATACATAACAAACTGACCCTGTAGAATGTGGTGAGACGAGCTGGACTAAATATCTACTGGTTCACATTAACTTTCTATCTCAGACCTGGATCGAAAAGCTAGAATTTTGCCAAACAGTCAAATGGTGTAGGCTAACAGTAATCAGTTAACTAATTAATCTAAAGCGCTACCCTGAGAGCAGCAGCTAGCAGCCAGCCCGCCATGACCGCAGCTCCCGGCGCCCCTTCTCCGCGCGCCACACTCTGCGTATCATACACCTCCTTCACGTGTGCTACTACAGTCTCATCATCCCCTCTGAATATACTATCTTTTATGTTTGTCTTTTCCTTAGGTTTTGCTCTTTTTTCAGGAGGATGATGGCCACTTTTTGTGAACGGCTGCTTTGGCGACGCCGACGCGGACGGCACGGGCTCCATCGACGGCAGCGGCCTCTGCCTCAGCGCCCGCGGCGGCTCTGACTCTGACTCTGATTCCGACGACTCCGACGTCTCAGTAGGCTCCGTAGTCGTGCTTGTTGTTGGTTTTGGCCTTTCCGCTAACATTTCAAACTTTAACTCGGCCCGCTCAGTAAACTTGAATGTAATATACAAATCATGGTTCAATACTTTTTTAGACAAAACATCGTTGTCGTTGATGAAATGGGGAGTGAGTAACTCTGCGTCGGCTCCCATTTTTGGGACAGGAAAATGTATAAATACTTCTTCAGGTGTTCTATCTACTGAGGTTCCATCCTGATAAGTATCTTCTTTGAAGTTAATCTCTTCTTTGAATGAGAGAATAGCATCTGAACGACTGTCGCAATCTACCTGTAAAGAAAATAGGTACACACAATCTACAAACATATTTTTTTTATGATTGACTAAATTTCAATTAGTACCTTTTCATTCAATTTTAATTTAATATTTTCTTTTTTGAGTATACGTTTAGTGAGTTACAATATTACATACTAATAAGTTATTACGTTACAAGCAGCTTCAAAACAACAAGAAGTCGAGTGATGAGAGAATTAATTTTCTGAAAAGGTTTAATTTTTTAATTAATATAAACTAGTGCTTGGCTGCGATCCCACGTGAAGCGCACTAGTTTTTAGGAGCCTATTACTACACTGTACTGTAGTCAGAATGCCTCTATAGTATTGTAACTTAGAACTGACTTTTATAAATTTACTAAATAGACGGACTTCAGGTTTTTCTATTAAAAATCTCTTAGAGTTAGTACATGAATCGAGAGATACGTTAGCACAAGTTACGATCAGAATTATTTTTATGTATTCTGAGCTTGATACAACCGCGGGCCCCACTAAACGGATGAGGTGATTAACTGTAATTACTATCAAATTAGTTAACGTACGTTGGATTTTGTTGATAAATTCGTGAGGTACATTGAACAAATAAAGCATTGCAATGAATTGTAAATAAATGGACAAGGTAGACAGATCCTTGCGGTACTTACAGTGAGTCGAACACAGATACACTCCGAGTTAAAGGTATCGTACAATGATAACTGAAAAAAAAAAACATTGTTATGTATTATTACAACTGATAACGATTGGCTTAATAAAAAGACTCAAGAGGACAATAGAATTTCTATGCCCGAGAATATAGTAAGATACCTTGTTGGAGATAGGGACCTATACAACTATTCTGTGTGTTATTCCAGGACACGTTTTGCCAGTTTACTAAGTTTAATTTAAATTTGTTCAGCCGTTTAAGCCTTTAAGTGGCAGTGGACAGAGCACATTGCTCGCAGAACAGGTGGATAGGGCCGAAAGATTCTGGAGTGGTTACCGCGTACCAGGAGACGTAGCGTTGGTAGGCCTCCCACAAGATGAACCAATGACCTGGTGAGGGTTGCGGGAATCTGATGGTAAACGATACAATACGAAAGCACCAGGTAATGTGACTCTCGACTCCAGGAAGAGCCTAGTCCTGCAGTCAATATTTTTCACTTGAACGATGATGATGATGGTGACTTCTCATTATCTCGCATCGATCTGACTCGTTTTTTAACCGACTTCAAAAAGAAAGAGTTTTTATGTTCGGCTGAATGTTTTTTTTTAAGGTATGGTTGTTGGATTTCTCGGTTAATTGTGAACCGATTTACAAATATTATTTTTTTATTGAAAGTTTATGCTTCCGAGTTGGTCCCATGTAAATATTGTTATGGTCTGATGAGGAACTTCGAAGATATGGAACAGAACTCCTCATAGGATCATAGCAGAACTATGGTAACAAGTAAAATGGCTTTTTTATATGTGTAGACGATGACTGACTGAAAGAGAAAGAAAGGAGGGTAGGGATATATCGAACTGATCTGATGATGAAGCTGAAAGGTAGACACCGGAACTCTGTAATAAATCAATGTAACCTAACCGTGTTTGGGATTGTTACAATTATCATGAGATGCACTCTGGCTATAAGGTACCATCGAGCTAATCTGATGATGATGACAAATAAAAAGTGTAAAAAAATTTTTACGAAAAAAATATACAACCGACTTCAACGTCAAGTCGGACTCGCGCACAGAGGGTTCCCTACAAACTTACCAATGAAAACAGTTCAATTCCCGAATTGAGTTACGAAGATTTATTCAAAACGCAAAAAAAAATTGTGACGTAACTACAAATTTACAGTTTTCAGATTTTTTCCTATATTTGTGCTATGAGACCTTGCTTCACGCCAAATTTTAAGATTCTAGGTCAACTGGAAGTACCCTATAAATTTTGATTCCCTTGAGAGTGTCGCACAGTATGGGAATAAATCTGAAAACTGTAAATTTGTTGTTACGTCACAAATATTTTTTTTTGCGATTCGGAAAAATCTTTCAAGACTCCATTCCGGAATTGAACTATTTACATAGGTAGGTAAGTTTGTACGGAACCCTCAGAGTACGAGTCCGACTCGCATTTGCCCAGTTTTTACGTTGAAGTCGATTGTATATTCTTAGTATTTTTTTTCTTATTTTTACGTTATTTTATCGATACTTCTACAGAAAAGTATTAAAAAATGAACACTTAGGTAAATTGACAGACGTAGGTTATATAGTATAATATGAAAGTTAAAAAGGCCAAGTCCAACCTTATAAGTGGCAGATCCTTGCAGATGGTCTACTGCCGTTACCTTGAAAACCTCTTCATATATTACGACTTTGGGCAATGTGCATGAGGTCTCGTTTCTTTCCCATTGTTCTTTGACTAAAACAAAACATCACACTTAGGTAGGGGGAAGTCCCGTTACCATGGACAGCTCCTAAAGCCGGACACAATTCAAATCTGTCTGAGAAAGCGCGCCAATTTGTTACTTGTGCCGCGTTTAGAAAGCTATATCCAAGTGAAGTGCGGGGAGGGGGGGGGGCGGTTGTGCATCAACCAGTGCTGACTCGTTCGTCGTAGAGCGGCGTAGTGCGAATTTTGAGGTTAGTAAAAATTTTGTTCGAAGTAATATTTTGGTATCTGTAAACTGTATTTAAAGTACGGGATGGTATTAATTATTATTAATTATTATTGCTATTCTACTTAACTGTCATATTTCACGACTAGTTTTGTGCTTAACAACTCACAGTGTGAGATTTTTTCTTGTTTACATCTAAGAGTCCCTAAGATCGGACACTCTAAATGTCCCGTAAAACCGGATAATTTTAAGTTAAGATTTTTGGTTTACATTATTGTTTTTTGTTTAGATTCAACATGGGTAAACCCAAAAATACCTTCAAACATGAAACAGTAAAAAAAAGACCATCGATAAAGTGATATCAAAAAAGTATTCACTGAGAAAGTCATCTGAAGTCTACAATGTTCCAAAAAGTATAATAGTTTTCTTTTAAGCGTTGATTTGTTCTTATAAAATTGATATAAGGTAAATTGTTCTATTGTACTTAATTGTTATGAGTAAGAATTTCTTGTTAAACTAATGTTTCAGTTTAAATAATGATAGTAAATTTGACTGTCCGATATTAGGAGAACTTTTCCAAAATGTTATTTTTACTGTATAAGTTGTCCCCTAGTATCTAATACATATAAAATCATATTTAAGACTGATTATATCTATGTGATGTTTACGTATATATTTAAGAGTTCATGAAACCTAAATAAACAAATAATACTATTATTAGCATTTTTTTTATTATTCCCTAAGTGTCCGTTACTCGGGGACCTCCCCCTACTCCTCGAAAGAGCATAGATAGGTATTGGTACGGCTACATTTCCTTAGTATTACTTGGAACATCCTAATTTCCTGGAAGCTAATGTTACTAAGGAAGTAAGCCTTATGATATGTACGAAATAAAATAAGTAGGCATATATAGGAAGGTTATTAGTTTCCTTTAATAATAAGTGTTAGCGATTTTTATGATTAGTTACATACATTATGATTGTTTTCTGTATTAGCAACATTAAAATGTATTTATTTTGCACTGACAACTGGAACGTTATGCGATTTGACAGCTCAGTGCTATGTCAGTTGACAGAGGTTATAAAATAACGCGCTGCGCTGTCCTGACACATTCCGTTCCAGTCTTCGGGGTAAGCAACATCTCAGAGTAAGTGCTACTATATAATTATTATTATTTTAAATGGTATTGATTTATGATATTTCTAATAATTGTGTGCTGTCAAGGCAAAAGTATAGAGGGTGTGTTACCCGTTTTGGTCGTTTTATTTAAAAACCTTCCCGCTACACTTATCTAGGTACACTAAATAAGTTTCTTATCGAATCTTTCTCTAAAGTTAACACATTAGCTAACAATTCAGAAGTGGGATAAACGAGTCGTTTATTTAAATGCATTCGTTTATCCCGCCCACAAGCGATTTTTTTCCTAAACTGCATCTTCTACTTTTGCTTTGAAAGTACCTACGTATGTAGGCACCGTTACAATGTTGTTGATAAAATAGTACCTATCTAAGCGGGCATAGTGATGTGTACTTTAAAATGGTGAACTTTAAAATATTCAGGCTTATCGCTTTTGTTGTACTACCTTATTCAATATGAGTTTCTTCTGACACCACCACACGTGCCTTGCCAGGGCTACACTCTGGAGGTACTACCACACCACCACACGTACCTTGCCAGGGCTACACTCTGGAGGTACTACCACACCACCACACGTGCCTTGCCAGGGCTACACTCTGGAGATACTACCACACCACCACATGTGCCTTGCCAGGGCTACACCCTGGAGGTACTACCACACCACCACACGTGCCTTGCCAGGGCTACACTCTGGAGGTACTACCACACCACCACGCGTGCCTTGCCAGGGCTACACCCTGGAGGTACTACCACACCACCACGCGTGCCTTGCCAGGGCTACACCCTGGAGGCACTACCACACCACCACGCGTGCCTTGCCAGGGTTACACCCTGGAGGTACTACCACACCACCACGCGTGCCTTGCCAGGGCTACATACACCCTGGAGGTACTACCACACCATCACACGTGCCTTGCCAGGGCTACACCCTGGAGGTATTACCATACCACACGTATGTAAATCTATTGAGTACCTAAGGACAACTCGGGGTGTGTTTAGATGGATTAGGGACCGGTTTTGGATCACTGTTAAATGACCGTAGCAAACATATCTACCAACTTATGAATCGTTGTTACCATGACCTGCGTTCTGAGCTTACTTATAAAGTAAATGAGCAGACCAGTAATACTTTTGATTAGGAATAATCTAAATGCAACTAAAGAGGACAGTTAATAGTATTGACACTTATTGAAATTAAAATTAGGTAAATTAATATTATATGGATTGCCTGTTGACAGATAGTCTGACATTTGTTACATTTGCCTCCTAGCTTTTGCCCGCGGCATCGCCCGCGTACATATTAATATAGCCTAGGTCACTCAGGGATACAGTGGCTTTCTATGTGTGAATGCAATCGGACCATTGAGGGATCTGTTCAGGACCATTGAGAGGCCTGTTCAGGACCATTGAGAGGCCTGTTCAGGACCATTGAGAGGCCTGTTCAGGACCATTGAGAGGCCTGTTCAGGACCATTGAGAGGCCTGTTCAGGACCATTGAGAGGCCTGTTCAGGACCATTGAGAGGCCTGTTCAGGACCATTGAGAGGCCTGTTCAGGACCATTGAGGGGCCTGTTCAGGACCATTGAGGGGCCTGTTCAGGACCATTGAGGGGCCTGTTCAGGACCATTGAGGGGCCTGTTCAGGACCATTGAGGGGCCTGTTCAGGACCATTGAGGGGCCTGTTCAGGACCATTGAGGGGCCTGTTCAGGACCATTGAGGGGCCTGTTCAGGACCATTGAGGGGCCTGTTCAGGATAAACCAATTGGCTTTATCAGGCAATTGTTTATTAACTAATAATTGTTTTTCATTACAGGCAGGACATTTGAGGGACCTGTCTGTTTATATTAGAGGCAGGACATTTGAGAGGCCTGTTTGTTTTTCATTAGAGACAGGATATTTGAGGGGCCTGTTTGTTTTCCATTAGAGGCAGGACATTTGAGGAGCCTGTTTGTTTTTCATTAGAGGCAGGATATTTGAGGGGCCTGTACGTTTGTCATTATATGATAGCGACAAGAAATAAGTAACATAGATTTGTAACTTGACTTCTTGACATTTCAAAGGTGCCTGTAAATTGTTTATTTGAAATAAAATGCTTTGAATCTTTGAATCAGTAGAGGCAGGACATTTTAGAGACCTCGTTTTGAATGACTGTATAAAGAATAAGATAATGATTTGTAAGAATAATAATATATATTTATTGAGCAACAAAGTAAAATCATGTATACACAATTGCTTATAAGCTACTTTTACATAACAACTAAATAATGCAATCAATTGTGTCTAAACAGTAATTGGTAAATTGATAATTATGTTTAGTCTCGTTCCTAGGTACAGCAACCAGTGTATGTATAATCTAAAGTTTTATTCGCTACTGTAATAGATATCTGTTTGCTTTATTGCTGTTATTCTTTTTTTCTTGTCTCATTATTTTGTGTATAACACCAATTTCTTTATTCTTTCACATACGAGGTCGTATTTGTAATACGGATGGCCGACTGTTAGCTATTTTTATTATTAGTTACATACATTATGATTGTTTTCTGTATTAGCAACATTAAAATGTATTTATTTTGCACTGACAACTGGAACGTTATGCGATTTGACAGCTCAGTGCTATGTCAGTTGACAGAGGTTATAAAATAACGCGCTGCGCTGTCCTGACACATTCCGTTCCAGTCTTCGGGGTAAGCAACATCTCAGAGTAAGTGCTACTATATAATTATTATTATTTTAAATGGTATTGATTTATGATATTTCTAATAATTGTGTGCTGTCAAGGCAAAAGTATAGAGGGTGTGTTACCCGTTTTGGTCGTTTTATTTAAAAACCTTCCCGCTACACTTATCTAGGTACACTAAATAAGTTTCTTATCCAATCTTTCTCTAAAGTTAACACATTAGCTAACATAAGTGATAAAAATTAACAATCAGCTGATCAAAATACCAATACCAAATCCATTATTTTAAAGGCGAACGGGGGCTAAAGATCCACTATGGCAAGGTTCACAAGCCACATAGTGTACCTTTATGCCCCCCAGCCACATCACAAACATCAGCACATTTGGAATCACTTTGGATAACCTTATCAAAATTAAAAAATTCAACACCGGTATTAAAGAGAGTTCCCCGAGGCGCGAGACGGTCTGTTGCGCTAAATTTAGCGCGTTGCGTCCGTCTTGCGACCCAAGAGAACACTCAAAGTGCTTGGGAGGAATTACTCACCTTCCCTTATAGGATTCTACATGTCCAAAAAAGATTGGCTTCAAAAAAAACATTAACGACCCAAATTAAAGATAATTGCAATAATTCGGCTGACATTTTAGATCTAAATTTACCCCCTTTCAAAAACGTTTCCCAGAAAGGTTTGAATTCACATGTAGAATCCAAATTAAGTGAGGGTGACATTAGTGGAGCGGCCAGGTTACTTTTTAGCAGTGATGTGGTGGCGCCTTACTCTCCAGATACAATTTCAGCCCTGGAGAGAAAACACCCAGCGCCTGCGGATGACCTCGCTTTCCCTGACCCTCCTGATAGCCCCAATCCAGATTCATCGTTTTTTCAAATTTCAGCCCCCCAGTTACTTGCAGCCGTGAGTTCCTTCAGAAGCGGTTCCGCCGGCGGCCTCGACGGTCTGACTCCTCAGCATTTAAAGGATCTTTTAAGTTCAGGCGCCGGGGACGCTGGTGAGTCACTTTTGAAGGAGCTTCTGGCTCTAGTCACCCTTATGCTCTCCGGCGGCGTGAACGATGCCGTTGTCGATGTCTTGTACGGGGCCAATCTATGTGCCCTGCGCAAGAGGGACGGCGGCATTCGTCCCATCGCCGTCGGGTGCACGTACAGGCGTATGGCAGCCAAAATTTGTTGCAGACTGTACGGCGAATCTTTGACCATCAAATTTCAGCCCCTACAGCTTGGCTTTGGTTCCAGAGGGGGCTGTGAGGCTGCCGTACATGCCCTCTCCACCTTTCTAAATTCCGATAAGGGCGAGGTCATCCTCAAGGTTGACGTTAAAAACGCCTTCAATTCAGTTAACAGGGACACTTTGTTGGCTGAAGCAAAAAAAGAGCTACCTGAAATTTTCGGCTTTTTGTGGCAGTGCTATAGGCACCCATCTAAATTATTATACAAAGATAATGTTTTGGAATCTGCAGTTGGATGCCAACAAGGTGACCCTCTCGGGCCAGTCATTTTCAGCTTGGCTATTCATCCAATCATCCAACAGTTAAATTCAAAATTTAACGTGTGGTACTTAGATGATGGAACTCTGGGAGGTGACGTAGAAACCGTTTTAGAAGATTTCAAATTTCTCAAAAACCAATTCAAATCTTTTGGCCTTGACCTCAACCATTCAAAATGTGAAATTTTTATTTCAGACAATACCGACAGACAATCGATTCTACAGAAATTTTATGCAATAGCTCCAGAAATCAAAATTTTAGATAAAAGTTCACTGCACCTCCTAGGTTCTCCAATTTTGGAAGACAGTTTTTCTTTATTCATTGACGACAAAATTGAACGTTTTAACAAAATTTCAGAAAGACTATCCAAAATTAACCTTCATTCGGCTTTCACCCTCATACGGTATTGTTGTTTTGCACCATATTTCATGTATTTTCTCCGCTCTTCCCCTTTATGGAAGCAGCCACATCTCTTGGACAAAATTGATCAGACCATTCGATATACCCTGACTTCCCTCTTAAATGTGGCCCTGGATGACCGAGCGTGGCTACAAGCTACGCTACCCATTCGTTTTGGTGGGCTCGGCATCCGCAAAATTTCTAGTGTAAGCCTACCGGCGTTTCTGTCTTCGGTCCACAGCACTCAACAGTTGACCAATAGAATTTTGACTCCATCATTGGTTAGCTGTGAGGTGCCGTGCTTGGCCGATGCCGTAAGCGCCTGGAAAATGGCTTGCCCGGACAAGGCGTTGCCCGAGAACCCATCTTCCCAGAGACAGTGGGATGAGCCGCTCTGCAGTTTGGTACGGAATAACCTTATTAACACGTCTACCAATACTGCTGAGCGTGCCCGCCTACTGGCTGTGGGTCAATGGGAGTCGGGCCTCTGGCTACATACACTACCGTCGCCCAACATAGGTACTATGCTGAGTGACACCACCTTCCGGATCGCTACATGCCTGCGATTGGGTGCTCCTAGCGGAGCTCCACATCGGTGTCAATGCGGTGAAGCAGTCGACCGCCTCGAGCACCATGGCCTATCCTGCAGTAAAAGCGCTGGTCGGATAGCTAGGCACGCAAGCATTAATGACATCATCCGTCGAGCTCTTGTCACCGCCGGGGTGCCAGCTGTTCTAGAACCCAATGGCTTGGCACGCGACGATGGAAAGAGGCCAGACGGGATGACCATAATGCCCTGGAAGTTAGGTAGGCCTTTGGTGTGGGATGCAACATGTGTCGACACCCTTGCGCCATCCCATCTTCTGAGTACGGCAGCCTGTGCTGGGGCGGCTGCTGCAAGTGCAGAAAACCTCAAACGGCGTAAATATAATAACCTCATCGGAGGTTATATGTTTGAGCCGTTTGGGGTTGAAACACTAGGGCCATGGGGTCCGAGCGCTCATCGAGTTGTCCGTGATATCAGCAAACAACTGGTCGACTCTTCGCGTGACCAGAGGGCTGGGCTTTTCTTCGGACAAAGAATCAGCATTGCTATCCAACGTGGTAATGCTGCCAGCGTTCTGGGCACTTTTCCCATTGATATCGATGTGGATGAATTTTTTGATGCCCAATAATTTCTTTTTCTACCCGTTTTTAAATATTATTATTTTTAGTTAGTATAAATTCCTATTTATTAATTAATATTTATTAGTTTTGATGTTAGTTCTAGTTTTAGTAAAAGTGATAAATAGAATGATGTCAAAATGAATTACATATACGAAATAAAATTGAAAATTAAAATAATTGAATGCCATTTGTGGGTGAATTAACATTAGTAGGTAATTCAACATACAAATTATTCAAAAACAGCTATGTATTAATTCGTATTCAGACGAATCATTTTTGTTTGCACCATCATCGTCGGTTTCAGATTGATAATTATGGATTCTATGGTGCTGATTTACACCCGAGTGATCGCATTTTTAGTAAGAAATTGAATTTTACTAAAGCACTAGAAAAATCCACTAGCCACTAAAACCAATATTTCGCAATTAAATGGGGTGTTAAAACCATTTTTTAGTGGAAAATTCACTAAGTTGGCATTACATGACTGCCCGTACGCCGCTAGACTGTTTTGTCTTAATAGTGTGCGCCGTGACGTAGACAAAACAGTCTTGTCACAGACGTCGTAGACAATTCTGTCTAAAACAGTTTTGTCTCAAGTGTGCGCAGACCCTTACTTCTGACTGGCCTATTGGTCTAGTGGTCAGTGGCCTTGACTGCTATGCCGGAGGTCGTGGGTTCGATTCCCACCCAAATAAAAATGTTTGTGTGATGAGCACGATCATTTGTTCTATGTCTGGGTGTAATTTATCTATAATATACATATTATAGATATATTAATTAAAAGAAAAAAAACATACATGTATGTTTTTTTTTTTAATTAATATAAACCAGTGCTTGACTGCGATCCCACCTGATGGTAAGTAGTAATGCAATCGTTGATGGTGAGGCGCACTAATTTATTGAGAGCCTATTCAAGCTAGCCTTGACGAGACCCAAATTATAATCGGACGGGAAAACCGCAGCAGGCAAATTATTCCAGTCCCTCGATGTACGCGGTATAAACGACGAGGCGAAACGCTTGGTCCGGACCGTAGAGGTTTCAACAACGTAAGGGTGGATACTCGCCGTTCGCCGGCTTGTCCGATGGTAGAAATGAGATGGTGGAATCAAGTCATGCAATTCCTGCGCACACTCTCCAAAATGCATCCTGTAAAACACCGAAAAGCTGGCTACCCTACGCTTGTGCTCAAGACTTTGTAGTTTGGAATTAACCAGATCTGGATCACCAATTAGCCTCTTTGCACGCCTTTCCACCGAGTCCAAAGCTGCCAGGTGGCATTTTGCAGCACCACCGTTTACCATATGTGGCTGCAGTACTCCACACACGAACGGACCTGTGCTTTGTATAACATTAAAACCTGTCCTGGTGTGAAGTACCGCCGGACCTTTGCGAGTACGCCGAGTTTCCTAGCAGCTACCTTGGCTTTGGACTCAATGAACCGCCCAAAGTTAAGGTCTGAGGAAATTTCAACTCCCAAGAGCTGAAGGCGGTCGGTGTACTCCAGGGATACATTCTGAAAAGCAGGAGCCAAAGCTCCTTTTAGCGGTGAACAGACACGCTTGTGTTTTGGCGGCGTTGAATCCCACCAGATTGGCTTCACCTCACTTGGAGTCTGCCTGAAGTGAGACATTCGTACGCTCTACCATAGTCTCTCTTTCGGACCGGATTAGCTCCTTACTAGCTCGAGCACCTGGCAGGTATCTCTCTACAACTGTGCTCGCCCGGTATCTATGGATATCATCTGCATATCCATAGATACCGGGCATCAGCAGGTCGTTGATATGCAGCAGGAAGAGAGTTGCAGAGAGAACAGACCCCTTAGGAACTCCGGCATTAGTCGTCATGGGCTCTGATGAGCATCCATCGACAACAACTCGGAGAGAACGTTCACTCAGGAAGTCTTTTACCTAGTTAATCAGACCAGGGGAGATGCCGTACGCTGAAAGCTTACTCAAAAGACTAGCGTGCCATACCCTGTCGAAGGCTTTCGAGACGTCTAAGGAAACAGCAATCGCTTCCCCATTCCTCTCGAGGGTCTCGCCCCACAAGTGGGTGGCATAAACTAGTAGGTCCCCAGTAGAACGATTGCGGCGAAACCCGTACTGTTGGTCACTGAGGAGATCGTTACCTTCCAGGTATGCCAAGAGGCGCGAGTTCAATACACGCTCCATAATCTTGCAGAGTATGGAGGTTATTGAAATCGGCCGATAGTTGGTAGGATCGGCACGACTGCCATTTTTGGGCACGGGTTGCACGTTGGCAAGCTTCCAGGACTTGGGCACTGTACCAGTCCCAAATGAGAGGCGATACAAACGCGTCAATACAGGAGACAACTCGGATGCACAAGCCTTGAGAACAATCGCTGGTATACCATCTGGTCCACTAGCTTTATTCACATCAAGACGACACAGTGTTCTCAGAACCTCTTTGTTTCTTATGCGAACCTCGGGCATCGAAGTATCGCAGTGAGGCAGAGTTGGTGGAGTAGCACTACCAGTGTCAAGACGAGAATTATGGGCGAAGAGAGATGCAAAGAGACCCGCTTTCTCTCTCGCCGTATGAGCCAGTGTTCCATCAGGTTTAACCAGTGGAACCAATGATGACCGACAGAAGTTCGCTTCGACCGACTTGGCAAAGGACCAGAATGCTCTGCTACCGGACGACTGCGCAGAGAGTTTTGTACCAATATGGGTAATGCGGTCGAAGCGAGCCTTCCTTAGTGCCTTTTTGTAGGACTTGGCAGCATGGTTGAAGGCTCTCTTCTTTGAACTCAGATCCGAAGTTTTGTGGTCACGAGCGTCAACCCAGGCGAGAAACGCCGAATGCTTACGTTGTTCAGCTTAAACGCAATCGGCGTTGAGCCATGGATGAGCTGAGCCACCGATGGGTAGGTCGCGTTAAGGGATGAAATACTTCATAGCTTGACGTATCACATCGGATATAGCATCTACATAGCTCGACGGATTTTTAGAAGAGAAGCAGACCTGCTGCCAAGGATAAGATGCAAAGAAGTGCTGCATCTCATCCCAATCTGCTGACTTGTAACGCCACATTCGCCGTTCACCGCGTGAGTCGCAGTCAGGTGGGGAGAAGGACGATACAGAGTTCACAGACAGTGATCTGAAGTTCCAAGTGGTGAGGAAACTGTTACGATACATCTGTCCGGATCGGTGGTCAGCAGAAGCTCCAGACAATTGGCAGTATTACTAACTACATCAGGCACCCTTGTCGCTTGCTTTACCAACTGGGAGAGGCCCATCGATACTGCAAAGTTTCGCGCTTCTTTCCCAGCGTGGTCGGTCCTCTGGTACGGGAAAAGCCAGTCTTTTTGAACGGCGTTAAAGTCCCCCAGAGCGACAAACTGCGCATCAGGGTGCCGATGCAGAGCCTTATCGGCGGCCTCACTGAGGTGGCCAAACAGTTGAGTCGTCTCCTGGTCACCGCAGTGCGATCGGTAGACACAGGTATAGACAATTTTGTCCACACCGGTGTCCACAAACAACCACAACGTTGAGAAATTAGGGTCATCAAGGTGACGGAGACGCTGACAGCAGATGTCATTGCGGACGTACACACAGACCCCGGCACGCTGCAGGAAATGGTGCTCCAATGAGTATCCCGGGTAGTCGAGATACGCCGCATCTGACGGACATCTGATCTGCGTCTCTGTCAAGAAAAGTAAGTGGTGCTTGTCAGTCTCAAGGTGGTGATGGACCGCATTGAGATCGGTATGTATTTAGAAATAATTATGTACTCATTCACAAGCTCTGCTTAGTTTGAGACTAGACGGCGTTGTATGATAGTTGTGGAATATTATTATTATACATTCTTTTATCTCAGGACCCTGAGGTCCTGGACCTTTGGAAGGCGTACGAGGAGCCGAAACCAATTCACTTTTAATGGAAAGTGGTGCGAACCGGTGATTATTCCTATACGTACTATGCTAGTGCATCCAAGGACAACCCCCGGTTGGTGGGAAACTATTGCGACATATGGAAAACTAAGATATAAGGCTATGTTTTTTAGAGTTTAAGTGGACTGGTTTCCAGGAACTATGTTAAGACTATGGTCCCTGCCTGAACAATGTTATTAATTTCCACCGATAAAAAAGCCGGGGGTGACTTGCACACTCAATAAATGGGCCCCCAAAATCGGTCGCTAGCACGAAGTGACTTAGCAACAAGCGGGCAACATATCCTGAGGTGCTTGAGGTGTGGAGAGGTATACCACGGCTATCAGGACAATCCTGGAAGTACGGTCAAGATCCCTACCAGCAACTTACTGGATTATACATCTTTCTCCCGAGCACGTTTGCTCTTGCGAATCTCCACTCAAGCCAGCCAATAAAGGCAAGAGAGAGGTGAGAGCTCTGTTCCTCGTCAGCGTTCACTACGGCCGGCCAATAAAGAATTCTCCCGGGAGATCGGGTCTGTGGGGTCGCTAATGCCCAACAGTTCGCCACAAAACTGCCCTGCGGATTGTATCTCTCTTAGTCTGGCCCCTTACCCTAGGCATGTTACGGCAAAGCAAACGCTACCGATACAGACCTAGGGTTTGTTAGAGCGCGCAAGCCCCACCACACCACGACGTCAACTGGGGTTATTAGTTATTATTATTGTTGTTATGTATTAGTTGTCTGTCTCTTATTATTCTTACTGCATGAAGACAATGGAATATCCATTGTCTTCATGCAGTTAATTCATCGTTTGAGTTTACCACTAAATCAATTCATTGCCAATGTTTTAAATTATAAGTTTCATCGAAACCCTTTGTTTACTTCTTTAATGGTATAGATGTCTCGTATTGAAATGTAATTCTTCTTTAATATCAATCAGTCATTAGTATATGTATAAAATAACCTAATCAGCCTGTAGTGTTCCCACTGCTAGTACACAAGCTTTCTTTCAGTGAGAGAGAATGGGCGTTATCCCCAACGCATACTTATATAATAGGTAAAATCTTTGAATTGTTTGTTTTAACCTTTTGAGTGCGTAATTAGAGACACAATAGTAAGACAATGGCGCCCGAACGCCGGCGTTCGTGCTGGGATCAACAGCTTAAAACAAACTGGTTTCTCGGTTTTCTAAGTACTTACAAGGGAAGATAAGATAAGTGTTATCATCTTTTGTAGGCTGAATGAGGTGGAATTTCATGCTGTCAGCGTCGAACGGATACGCTTCGAAGTGATGAACTATCGAGCCCTGGCGGCGAAGTTCGCCTTTACTGAAATAACAGACAAGGTCCGTATAGGAACAATTATACCAGAAGATCTAAATGATCTAAACAAAATACTTTCGGTTGTTGCTATCATTGTACACAGAATATCAATTGGTCACCAAAATTGTAACACTACTTTCGAGCGATCGGTCTGATATTTCAGAAAGCAAAATAATTATGTAAATTGTTAAAAAAAATACATTATAACTATTGTTAGTATTACAAAACAAGCAATTATAATGGACTTTAATTTCGAGAGCATATTCAGTTGAAGAATTTTCCGCCACTTTCTACGGAAAGCTAATTCTAGCTGATGAAAGACATAGCACTTACGTGAACAGTTCGTGTATAGGAATATTTTGAGCGACTTTCTTGCGTTTGTATTTTGGGATGAATTCGTCGAGCATGTTAGTTGGGACAAATTCATCCTTGCGTCTGTAGTCGACACTGCTGGTGATGAAGTTGATCCAGTGAAAGTAGGGAAACAAATCGATGAAGTGAGCGGTAGCTGCGCAGCCGGGGCCGTGGACGCCGAAGCCAATCTGATAAGGACATAATTATAGACAAATTAACAAGTATCAAGGCACACCTACATATATCCTTAAGGGGAAGAAAGAGATGCAAAGCTTATAAACACTTCACGAAGTCCCTTGATTGTAACAGGAAGCGTATTAATAGATAGTTTTATCACGCTGGTATTTCCTGAATAGATAGATTATTCACAGATGTATCAGTTTTCTCGAAAATGCATATTACGGGTAAGCGTTAAGATTGTAGGCCACTATTGAAAAAATCATGATGGAACCCCCAACACCACTATAGGATTCAATGTAAATCCCCATGTCATAGATATGAACAGAGAAATACAAGACATTATACAAACCAGATTGAGATACCCAAAATCGTTGGATACGAGCGTCATCCCGTTGTCCCAGACACACTTTAACACACTGTTCGGTGCGTACCCGCACAGCTGTGCAGAGGGAATGGGCCTTGATGACCACTGAAAATAGAAGCATTCTAATGTTGCGTCATAAGGTTTATCTACACCAATATTATAAAGAGGTAATAATATTATAAAGAAGTGAAGTTTGTTTTTTTGTTTGTAGGGTGTAATCTCTGAAAGTACGGGTCCGATTGCTTGCATTCACCGGTAGAAAGCTGCTTTATTCCTGAGCAACGTAGGCTATTCTTTATGTACGCGGGTGAAGCCGCGGGGAAAAGCTAGTAAGAAATAAACATTATATGACAGCTTACGGAATATTATGAGAAGAAGACGAGTAACACTGAACTTGAATGTATTGGGCAAAGGAAGAAAGATATTGATGGTAAATAAAATAAGAATAAGAATGTAAAAGGAGGAAATAAACGGGCTCAGTGGTAGCTACTTCATAACCCTTGTCACATGTGAACATTAAGTATTACTTACCTCTGTTCTGTTATAAGATTCTTTACAAACTTTCTCATCCAAATGTTGTATTTTATAAAAAACTTTCTCCAAAATTTGATTTTCTATAAAAAAATATAATTGGGTTTACAAAAGATCTAAAATAAAAGCCCGTGGTTGCCAGACTTTCGTCATTTTATAAAAGCTGATAGTTCTCACTCTATAATAAGAGGAACAATGTCGTCAAGCGTATTAGTTTATAATGAATTTCTTACCGTGTGTAAAACCAGCGAGGTAGAGATACCGAGAAGCACTAAATATTTTCACTGTGGCGATGCAGATAGGCGTTAATGGAACTGAAACCAATACACAACCATCAGATCGAAACGTTTGTATTAGAAAGTCCCTGATGACTAGAAACTATTAAAAAGTACTCTGTGATGAAAAAGAGCGACTGTGTTTGAGTCAAACTACTATACATAGCTGGTAGTCAGAAAAAACTGGTTGATAACGGAAATGACGAACAACATTACTTAAATTATCTGTATAATTCTCAGCTTACGTCGTGTAGGTAGACAGAGAGCGAACTTCAGACTCAATCAGATCAACCTTACCGAGAGATATCGTATTACTCAGTAACTTGATTGTGTAGGTCAGAAAGTCAGCCGCTTGACTGGAATCCAAATCTAATATAAACATATTTGGGACAGGACCGTGCACATTAACATTAGTAAACATTGGACATTAGGAAAGCTAGCCCAAAGACATAAAATATAATCTCTTTGAGCTAGCCTAGCTTTTATTATTTCTTTCGAGTAATTCGTCAACTCGTACCGCATACCTACGGCCCATATGGTAAGAGTTGTAGAAAATAAAAATAAATTATATTTTCATTGGTCAACTCGTCCAACGTTTCTTTTTGTATGGAACTTTAAACCTTATCAACGTTTGGTACAGTTAGTAACACAAGATTAATAATAATCACTGTTCTCTATCTACATCACTTCTGACAAACAGATGATAATATGAAAAAATAAAAACTCACATTCGTCAACGTCGTCTAGATCCAGCTCGATGATGGCGATGCTGTTGAGCATGGAGTACTCGTACTCAGGGTGTGTGATGTAGGAGGCAAGCTTCACGAACCAGGGGGTGTTACGAGCCTCTAGGAACATGGCGCGGCTGTCTGATCTATAAGAATTAAGAAAGAAAAAAAAGTACTCAACTCAGTAGATGAGGCATCATAGAACAACAAACAATTTTCGCTGCTTTTATTTTAAGTCATAAATTTTAAGCATAGGAATTTTAAGCTCAGGGAAACGGACTGGTTGGCAAACTATATGGGTGGAGGATATTGCATTTTACGTCGCTAGCATTATGTTACCTATAGTCCCTACAAGTCATAATCTAGGACAAGACGATTTTCTCACACTATTTTCTTTCAGTGTTTAGAGAGTAGTAGCAATGAAATAAATTACACAAAATAAATCACGTTCGAACCCACAACTACAACTCATCAATATGGGCTGTTACTCCTGGGCGACCACTGTTCATACTTATGTTTTCGTGCGTATGTTTTCATTTATCAACGATTCATAATATTGACAATTTTTCACACTCACTTGAAGACATGTTGTGGTATCCTGGCCACGTCGTCAGCGATAGCTAGCGCGTATTTAATTTTTATTAAAACTATCCCAGTCGTGGCTATCCATTCAGGATCTGTGAATGAATTAACGACAAAACTTTTTTTTAGAATTTAGGTCACCTCTTTTCGATCATGCATCAAAACTTATTGAGGCATACATATAATCATGACTTTTTCACTCACCTACTTCGATCCTTAACTGATCCTAGTGCGTTCATAAATTTGATCATATACGCACGCGTTTGTGACAGTACTTAGCCTTTCTGAACAACATCACTAATAAGATCTGTATACCTATATATTTTATGAGTCTCCCTTCCCGGCATTTCTACTCACATCTGCCTTGTTAATATCTGTCATTTGTTTGTTATCTTTCTTTTATCACTTGATAGGTCAAAATTAAGATTCATGACAATGACGTCGCTTAACTATCAAGCAGTTGCCTATTAAACAGCATCCATGGTCGGAGGGGAGAGGAGCACCCTCTTTCGCATACTAACCTAGATGCACGTGAAGTACTCCGATCCAGCTATAGTCTTCTCTTTGTCCGAGGTTTCCCTCACGATCTTGCGCCGTGCTCACCCGGTCGCAGTATTCTGCTGAACGACCTAGACAGAAAGTAGTAGTTCTCTGTTGGAGACGGCTTCCACTGGAAGCCGTCCCCAACAGTCTGGAAGCCGGAAGTCTCTCCGGATGTAGCTCAGTATTTTGCATGACGTAAATGGCTGTCTGACCTGCACAAGCCGGTCACTGTGAACCGCTTAGCCAGCATGCGAAAGCGTGCCGCGTCTATGTTGAGCAGAGCAGAGTGAGGAGTCTGCACCAACGCCGTATTGGCGATGTTTGCTACAAGGATGGACTGCTATATCCTTAGGCATTGTATTAGCCGATATGTTACAGTACAAGAGACACTCAGATACTACTAACTACTAACTGCTAACTACTAATTACACTAACTATTAATTAAATATTAATGAATTATTTACATATTATTCTTGTATTATTAATGAAATCAGTTTGAATAATCCAAGAGGTCAGGATGGTTACAAGCCGATTAAGATTCAAGATTGAGGTTCGCGAGCATATTCGTAAGAAGTTGGCAGTAGTATCATCACAACGTTGATATTTCTCTGTTTGTCGATTGGGACCATGTTTTGTTTTTTTTTTTTGTTTTTGAGTATATATATTTAGTTCATTAAATTATGTATATATTATATTTACCTATATTGTGTTGTATCTATGATTCATTTGTATATCTTTTTTATATTAACCTCTTTTTTTTCTTTCTTTTGTCGCACCTACCACTATTCTTCTCTGCATCACCCAAAGGTTGACTGGTAGAAAATGCCTAAGGCATTAAGTCCGCCTCTGTACCTTTATGTGCATGAAGTATTAAATAAATAATAATTAATTAAATTTTTGAGGCAATTTTATTCATAAATTATGTTTGTATTTAAATTGTGTTGTGTCATGATATGGGTGTAACTTACGTGATTAAAAATTATTATTATTATTATATTAGCAAAATTTTCAATTAGAACAGATTGAAAAGACACAATATAAAAGACACTAACTCCCATTCATGAGGCATCAGAAGGCTACATTCATAATAAAGTTGGTAAAACAATCAACTCACCAGTACCAAGAAGAAACATCAATTTTAAGAACAACCGATGTCCCGTCATTGTTTCAAAAATAAATAATCCAAAGTATAGGCACAGTTTTATACAGTCCGAGAAATATTTGAACAAATCACTGTCTTCAATGAGCGATTTCAAACACATTCATTAGAAAACTGTAGTTATTTAGACAAACCATTTAAATTGCACATTGACACGGAGTGGTTTACAAATGAAGCAATCAGTTTTGAAGTGAAAGACGTCTTGCAGCTTCGATTCCAAAGCTACTTTTTGAAATATTCGTTTGAACAAGATGAGCCATCATATTAATTTTGTGCCTCAAAAGGAAATAATCGAAACCCCCACAGAACCATTTCGCCTTTCATACGTCTGTCAAAGCTATTTTCAAAGATTGAGGTGAATAACAATAACCATCAGTACCTACCTACCTACGCATGCACTTTCAAAAGAGCAGTCCATGTGCCATTTATTCTGTATTTAAAAGCATAAACTAACATTTCTGTTTTCGTGAGTTATTAGTAAACATCCCGAGGTAACTAAACATAGACCGTTTCATGCCTATAACAAACACATAATAGGTGAGGTTTAGGCAGGCGCTTAGGCAGGGTACCCATTTTAGAGCCTCTAAAATGGGTACCCTGCCTAAAGCGCGTACTTATTATACCCACTATTAAAAATGGCAAATTAAAATAAAAGATGAAGTGTGTGTGCATGGAGTAGCATGCAAAAGCATGCCAAACACAAGCAGTCGGATAGCTGCAGTGACGCAAGCACTTTTGAGTAAGAACTAAGAACATATACGAGTATGAACATTTCTCATGGCCTGGCACGCGACGATGGTAAGAGACCGGACGGTATGTCTTTATTTCCGTGGAAGATGGGTAGGCCTTTAGTAGTTTTTGCCTTTAGTGTACCTATATATAGTTTTAATTAGTTAAGTGTTTTATTGAATTATACAGCGAGTATGATAATTGTTTAGGTATTAAAAAAATAGTTTATAAATATTCTAACATATTTTACGCGATAGTTTTGCTAGTAACGTGCAATTACTTATCTATGAAAACTTGTGGTTACCGTCTGTTGTGTTGTGGCTTGTGGCTGTGTTTTAATTTTAAAGTATGAAAACAGACATGTATTTTTTGCGAAAATGGATTGCCAGTGATTCCGTAAATCGTATACCACAGGCCTGTAGTGATTGTCCAATACGAATTGATCTGTAATCAATTTAGTAACGCGTTTTGCGTATATCCGCATCCCATGCGGGCAAAACGGACAATTTGAAGCATTTTCCTTAAGTTTATGTTCTAATTATTATAAAAATTATTGTTTTTAATCTGTTTGTTTATAATTTTGATAATTAATTATGTCTAATAATTGAATATTTGATATTTAAAAAATTAAATATCGTTTTCTTTTCTGAAACGGTTTTATGGCGGTTTCATCCCCCATATAAGAAGTGGGCCAAAAATGGGTGTGCCGTTTTAGGCTCACCTCTTCTATAAATTGGGTGTAATTAAAATGATCATCCGCTTCAGTCTTGTGATCGCATGTTCGACCGTGGATCACGAAGTCTATCAGTAGATAGTTTAGTAGAAGCCGTTTGGTTTTCACGCAGGCGTTACTAATCTCAAAAGCGGGTTGCTGTGTAATTAGGTAAGCAACATTAACAGTGTTGTCGACACGGCACCTCGGGATGCGAGAGAGATGTACTCGTAACGAGAAATATGCGCCCCGGGCGACTGATGCGACCGACACAGGCACTTACATTGATGTTTGAGCATTCGATACAAAAACTTTTCATAGTACTCACTGGTATAATAAGACTCTCTAATGCAAAATGTCATGCCTCTAGATCCAACAACTTGGGCTGGCCATGCGTAATCTCTATGTAATTTATACTGCTTAAAATGTATATAAGTTAATAAACCTTCAATAGATCTCACCTGATGGAAAGGGACAGATGAGGTTTACAGTGGAGTAAGCGAGCTTAGAAGATGCTATGAAGACTGACGGGTAATACATAGGCAGTAGGGAACATGGAAGCTGGTATACAAAACAATTTGCTGCTTTATTTAGACCCTTTTCAATATTTATTTACACATAGGTATTGTCGTGTTCTGATCTGACAACACACTGTCTATATAATACCAGTAATATGTGTATGTATTACAAAACACACACATATTATATTACAATACACAGGAAAAGTTACAAGGTATAACAATACACATTTAAATAATACACACACATATGACTGGGAAAAGTAACACCTTGTAACTTTTCCCAGTAATATAGACAGTGTGTTGTGTGTTACATTTTTAAATTCTGAATACTGGGACTGATGGTATATCATACCTAACAAAGAATTCAAAAGTCGAAACCAAAACTGTATTAAACCTACAGTCACCAACCAGACTACACCCATTTAATATGCAAACCGCTATCGACATACTCGTACATCGTCCGTGACTTTTTGTTTGTTTCGCATTCATCGTAGGTGTTAATTATATTACAGACATCGGCAGATGCGAGGCAGCAATGTACGATGATGCCTCGGGGCCTGTCGACGCGTTATGTTGATCATTCAATAACTGCAGATTGGATGGGAGATGAGACTATAAGGAATGCATGCATAGTATTAGTCTGAAAGCGCTAAATAAGGGAATATCGGAGCTTGGAGATATTTCTGTCTGTAATATATGCTTTTTAATAAACTCTCACGAGAAAACTATGATCATTTGAAATATTTGCAAGCTTTACGTTTAATACAGAATTGAATTTCTCGGTTTTCATTTGTTTTTAAGCAAGTTGGAACGGCTATAGATCGTCACACACGATGAAGATTCTGTACAGATTTTATTTTATCAGAACCTCTTTAAAAGGGATAGAACTAATAGCACATTATAAATTAGGCGAGCATTAATTCGAGTTTAGAGCTATCAGGCCGATAGGGGCCAGTGATTTTTTATTTTTTTTTTTTATTTTTTTTTTTATTAATTATAGGCTCGCGTTTGACCACCATCTCACCTGATGGTAAGCGATGATGTGGTCGACGATGGAGCACGCTTGCCTAGAAGTAGCCTATTCACTCTTGACTTAAAGACCCCTAAGTTGTAGCTATCAGGAAACACAGACTCCGGCAAGGAATTCCACTCCTTGGCTGTACGCATAATAAATGTGTTCTTAAAACGTTTTGTGCGTATGGCCGGGATGTCCACCATGTACCGGTGGCGCAACGCCGTACGTCTAGTGGTCCGATGATGGAACGGACTTGGCGGAATTAGATTGTGCAATTCCAGTGCACACTCCCCGAAATGTAAACGATAGAAAACCGACAGGCCAGCAACTCGGCGGCGATGTCCAAGGCTTTGGAGCTTCGACTCAACAAGTGCATCATTGCCAATGATCCTCTTGGCTCGCCTCTCAATTGACTCTATCGCATCAAGCTGGTATTTGGCAGACCCGTCCCAAAGATGAGAGCAGTACTCCATACACGATCGAACTTGCGCTTGATAAAGTTTTAGCAGCTGTTCCGGCGTGAAGTACCGTCTGACCTTCGCGAGGATTCCCAGCTTTTTTGCTGCCAGTTGAGCCTTTGCTTCGATGTATGGCCCAAAGTTGAGAGTTGACGTCAGCGTAACGCCAAGAAGATCAAGATGGTCGGTTATTGGCACGGTCACACCTCGGAAAGATGGAGCCGGGTGGAATTGACTCCGTTTAGCGGAAAAAAGACACGCTTGGGTTTTAGTTGCATTGAACTTGACCAGATTGGCATCGCCCCAATCGGAGACCGCCTTCAAGGACGAGTTCAAGCGTTCAACCATAGCCTCTCGGGACGACTGGATCTGTGACCCACTAGCGCGTGCGTCAGCCACATATCTCTCGGCAACAGTGCTGTCGTCTGCATACCCAAAGATACCGGGTTTAAGTAAGTCATTTATGTGCAGCAAAAACAGTGTTGCCGAGAGTACCGACCCCTGAGGGACCCCGGCATTAATATCCATTTGACCGGACGAGCAGCCATCAACGACCACTCGGATGGATCGATCCCTCAAGAAGTCTGCGATCCAATCACACAGACCAGTGGGTAAACCGAAGGAAGGAAGCTTAGCAATGAGGCTTTCGTGCCAGACCCTATCGAAAGCCTTCGAGATATCAAGGGAGACGGCAAGCGCTTCCCCATGCTTCTCGATGGCTTCGCTCCAGATGTGAATGGCATACGCTAGAAGGTCCCCAGTGGACCGATTTTGGCGAAAACCGTATTGCCGGTCACTGAGGATGTCGTTAGCTTCTAGGTATGCCAGAAGTTTCTTGTTTAGCACCCGTTCCATACTCTTACAGAGGACGGACGTAACAGAGATGGGTCTGTAGTTTGCCGGGTCAGCTCGACTGCCCTTCTTGGGCACAGGCTGCACGTTAGCTTGCTTCCATGCAATCGGCACTTTTCCAGTCTCATATGAGATGCGAAATAGGCGTGTCATGATCGGAGACAATTCAGGCGCACAAGTTTTAAGCACAATAGCTGGTATCCCGTCGGGGCCGCTAGCTTTGTTCACATCGAGATTACGCAGGACCCTACGAACGTCCTTTTGATGGATACGAACGTCTGACATCCTCGTCGCGCATCCATCAGGAGAAACAGGTGGCCGTGCGTCACCAGAATTCAGACGAGAAGATTCCGCAAAAAGAGAGGCAAACAAGTTTGCTTTCTCCTCAGCGGTGTGAGCCAGCGACCCATCGGGTTTCAGCAATGGCGGAAGTGAGGGACGGCAGAAGTTCGATTCAACCGACTTAGCCAGGGACCAAAACGCTTTACTACCTGCGGGGTATGAAGCAAGTTTGCTCCCAATTCTGCTTATGTGGTCAAACCGAGACCTCTGCAACACCTTCTTGCAGGACTTGGCAGCCCTGTTAAAGGCCTTCTTCTTCTGAGCCACGTCGCTTGCTTTGCGCGTACGAGCGTCAGCCCAAGCTCGATATGCCGCGTGCTTAAGCGCGTCTGCGCGATCACATTCGGCGCCAAACCATGGACGAGCTTGGCCAGACATTGTTACGTCAGAGAATGGGATGAAGTACTCCATCCCCTGCCGCAACACATCCGTCACGGCATCTACGCACGACGAAGCATCATCTGAAGAAAAGCAAGTGGGCTGCCAAGGATAGCATGCGAAGAAAGACCGCAAGCCATCCCAATCTGCTGACCTGTATCGCCAAACCCGCCGGGTGCCTCTAGGGCTGGGATCGGGCGGGGAGTAGACAGATACAGACTTAACCAGACAGTGGTCGGAACTGCCTAAAGGCGAACATATCGACACAGAGTAGCGGTCTGGATCTGTTGTCAGCAAAAGGTCCAGGCAATTGGCTGTGTGCGAATCCACATCCGGCACCCTCGTTGCCCCCTGGACCAGCTGGGCGAGATTTAATGCTAGCGCTAGCTTTCGCACCTCTCGCCCAGCGTGGTCTGTGGACTGGTACGGGAAAAGCCACTCTTGGTGGTGGGCATTAAAATCCCCCAGTAACACCAATTGAGCAGAAGGGTACCGCTGCTGAGCCGCATCCGCCGCCTCACTCAGATGTTGTGTGAGCCCGGATGTCTCTTGATCTCCGCTGTGCGAGCGGTAGACACAAGCGTAGATTATTTTATCTAGGCCTGTGTCCACCAAAGTCCAAAGCGTCGAGAACCTGGAGTCCTCAAGGTTACGGAGACGCCGATAGCAGATGTCGTCCCGGGCGTACATTTATAAAATAATGTGAAAGAGTAATTTTGTAGAAATAAATCCTACACTAATACGCAAATAAACCTTTTTATTATGTCCGATTCCTACAATACTACAATTTTTGTAGTCTCTTAGAATAAATTTTACAATATCAGGAGGGCCATTTGCTCGTTTCAGTCACTGAAACGTCTTCAGAAGTTCCTGCCATTCTCAACTAAAGTTACTCTTGCTCAGTCTCTTCTCCTACTTCTTCTTGACTACGCAGATGTCTGCTTCCTTGATGCGACTGAGGAACTTCTTGACAAATTGAAGCGTCTGCAGAATTTGTGTATCCGCTTCATTTTTGACCTTCGGAAGTATGACCATATGTCAGATTTTCGAAGGCAATTGAAGTGGCTGCCTATTCGGCAACGTCGGGATTGCCACACTCTTTCTTTTTTATTATCTGTTCTTCATACTCCCAACTCCCCCTTGTATCTTCGGGAACGCTTTGAGTATCTTGTTCCGAGAGGAAAACCTTGTTGCTCATCATCCTCTCTTCTCCTTCGTTTTCCTCTCCACTCTTTAAGTCGCTACAGTGGATCTTTTACCGTTCGTGCTGTGCGCCTCTGGAATTCTCTTCCATATACATTGAGTGCTAGCCTTTCGTTGAAAGTTTTCAGGGGAAGAATTAAGGAACATTTTCTGTCAACATGACCCATAAATATGTGTGTTTATAGGTATTTATTTATTGTATATATTATATTTATGTGTAGTCTGCTGTACACATATCTGTTTAGTATATTTTTAATGTTAAGTTAGATTTAATTTATATGTTTAATTTTTTGTTGTACTTACATTTAAAGTTCCTCAAATGTAAAATTTATTTCTCATTCATATGGTTTGCTGTAAGTAAACCCAGTTAAGCTCGCCTATGTACAATAAAAATAGGACAGTTGATGTCCTATTTTTATTGTCTGTCTAAAATTGTATGTACAATAAAGAATATCTCCAAGCGTATGTTATGTAGCCTATAGTTTTCTTTGCTAAATGAGCTATGCAACACTGAAAGAATTTTTGAATCGAACTAGTACTAGTTCATGAGATTAGTTAATATCATGAACTACTGATAAATTCTTTAGCTTTCTCGTAGATTATAGTATCTTCACCGTGTGTGACGACGATTGTCAAAACGGTCGACACGCAAACATGTTTTGGATTGACCATGTGGCAATTATGAGTGATCCCAACAGACGTTGTACTGTCTGTAAGCTAATTTTTCGCAAAAATAAAAAATAAATAATAAAACTGATTACAGCGCCACCAATCGGGTTCAATTGTATTCAAACCTTCCAGGAACTCAGTCAAATAAACTCATCATAAAATTTCATCCTAATCGGTCAAGCCATTTGGGAGGAGTTAGGCGACAAACACACGTACAGAAGAATTATGTATAATAGGTCTTTACCTATGAAATTGGCATTACTTGAAACGAGTTGCTTGAAGTGCAAGTATAAATCCACGTCAATCCAAAGATATAACACTAAAAAGCAACCCGTATTAATAAACGGCAATTTCAGAAGATGTAACATGTTCGGAACAGACTATTAACTAGGTGTGGACTGCAATAGGATCTGTTTGTAACAAACAAACACAGACAAAATGGTAATTATTTCAAACTAAAGCTCAATGTCTCTTCAATAAGACTGTAGGTGTAATGAGATCATAAAGATATTATGAAACTGATTAAAAAAATACAGTCTTTAAGTACCCATCTCTTGTAAAAAAGGTTCAAGGAAAATATTAAAATACTTACAAATCTCGCAGACACCAAAATACACGTTTTACGAGCAAAAACTGAGTGAAAAATTTCACACGCTCCAGCAATCCAGCATGTCTGGAAGACTTGTTGATTATCACAAAAACTTCCCGAAACATAATTAGTTCGCTGGAATTGAGTTGGCGTGTGAAACAGACAGTTTTGGAACTCGGAGTAACAACATAAATGGAGGCATCAAACATTATGACCGTGACAAAGTCTCGAAAACGCGGTCACCAAAAAAAAAAAACTGGGCAAGTGCGAGTCGGACTCGCACACTGAGGGTTCCGTACAAACTTACCTATGAAAACAGTTCAGTTTCCGAATCGAGTCATAAAGATTTTTACGAATCACTAAAAAGTTTTTTTTATGTGACGTAACTACAAATTTACAGTTTTTAGATTTTGTTATGAGACCTGCTTCATGCCAAATTTCAGGATTCTAGGACAACGGGAAGTGCCCTATGAATTTCGATTCCCTTGAAAGTGTCGAAATATACGTTTTTGCAACATAAACAGCCGATTTTTTTATAATTTCAAGGAATCGTAAACCTGAGTATATGGTTTTAATTTCAACTCGATACCTTTACGCATTCCCGAGATAAAGGGTCTTAACAGACAGACAGACAGACAGACGGACGACAAAGTGATCCTATAAGGGTTTCGTTTTTCCCTTTTTTTGGTACGGAACCCTAAAAATAAAGAGATACACAGTGACATAAATAAATGTATAGCATTTTGCTATGAAGCGTTTTGTCGATTTACTCAAAAGTTAGTAGGGACTAGGCATGCCGTTCATTTGATGCACTTACAAGTTAGTGAAATTGAGATGATTTATTTATTTGGTATAGGAATTGCAAAGATAATTAATGTGAATTTGTTTGCCTCCTATGCATATACATGATCAGAAAATTACATTTATCGCTAATCTAGTTTAAACAGAGTGTTTATAGGTCTTAAAAATAGTATGCCCATATTTTTTCTCTTTATATAACCTGCCTGTTAGATAAGATTATGACGTAATTAATGTAACCGTTGCTTCCTAGTTAACATTCCACTTATTTCATACTCTTTGGAGAATTAAAGGCATGGAAGACAGGAACCAGTTTCAAGAAAGTTTTTGTGAGACTAAATGATGGTTAGGTAGCAGTTTTGATGGCAAGACAATATTTTGACACATTATTTCTTATATATCCTTGTGAAAACGACAAAACTCTACGTCGCTCTTGTCTGTCTATCAGCTGATGCACTTTTAAATCTAGAACAAATGACTTCAGATGTAATCATTTTTTTGTTCATAAATCGAGATTCCTCTGTACCTCGGAAAACACGTTAAAACTGTAATTTGAAGATCTTAGATACTAGTTAGAGGTGGTGGTGTGTTAGACTCCAGTTTTGCTAAAGGGAATCATGTAACCTATAAGTTACTGAGTTGTGGATATCAAATAGGCAGTCACTACAAATAAAGTAGGTATTTTATGTGGTTAGTTTGAAAGTCGACCCAAACATAATTCAGAAAAGGCTCAGTTCAGGCCAAATAAATGATAATCTAGACTAGAATAGAGTCAAATATTGCTATTTGTATTTTTACTTTTATAATTTTCTAATTCTAATATCCGTAACCGAAAATATCGGATAATTCATATCTGTAACCGTAACCAAAACTGGTAGGTATAATATAATTCCTATATCAATTACTGATTTGAAACATATCCATAACATCCCTAGTCCACATGAGCAAAGCCGTAGACAAAAACGATGACTCAATACAATGCGCAAACAAACCAAAAATAAACAGATAGTCTAACAACAGATTAACGAAATGACCTTGCTATCCATTCAATAATGCAAGAATCTACTAACCACTATTACTCGACCTGTCCCATCCTACTGCATCCCGTACGTTTTGTTCTATACCTTTAAACATAAATGGAGAAACGAAAGGTTATATCAGGCTGGTAATCAGTATTGGGAAAACAAGATAGGCTTATCAGATTATTTCTACCACATTGTTAAGATATGGCAAAGAGAAATGTATTTTATGATCTAAATGGAAGGTTCAAATTTCACTGAAGTAAACAAAGGAAGATTACGGACAGTCAGTCAGCTATGTAAATTGTCTTTTAGATATTTTTCTATTACAATATAATATCCTTAAGCAAGCAATTGCCTTGAGAAGCACGTAAGCCGTTGATACCGGGTGTCATTTATAGATATTTGATAGTCGATACCAGTCTTGCCAAGGGATATCGTATAACAGCGCTGCACTTGCCCTTTGCCCCGTCCCGCTGCCTGTTCTTGTAGCTCCAGCGAATCCGATCGGTAGGGATTTCACTAGCGTCACCGCGAGCGCCCCTGGCGTTTGTAGAGCTTAGGTAGGCGTGGCTCAAATAAAAGTATAGATAGCAGCAATCAGATATATTTCTTGATTTTACAAAATAGTAATGAACCACATGCAAGGGTGCTATTCGCTTTTATAATGGCTGGCTTGGCTGGCTGGCTGGCTTGGCGGCAACCGTCACCTCCCCACTTTGACCACGTGGTGGGACGTGACGTTGCGGCGGCGTTTGGTTTGCTGGCTGTCAGTACAGTGGCGACATCTTTTGGCAGGCGTTACACGTTCTTCATCTCAAACCTGTGCTTGATAAGGCAAAGAACAAGGTTGAAAATGACTATGGTTTCGTTACGGTGCAAAAGAGGAAACGTCGGACGCAAACCAACAAGAACCAATGCGGTATAGCACCTGCAACTCCTAGCGTGAGTCGTACGCACTGAGGGTACAACCTAATAGCCTATTTTGTGTCCCACTGTTGGCAAAGGCCTCCCTTTTCTCCCTTCTCTCTTTAAACGTCTCTGTCTGGGGCGATCTCTGGCCAAGTTTGCTCAGCAAACATGATCAGATCATTACACCACACCACCTTCACCGCAGTCATTCAATTTACTATTAGGTAAAGAATTTTTTAAATGGAATCAAGGTTGGGGATTAAATAGCAATGTCAGATGAATGGGTCACAAAATATTAATTAATATGTAACTGCATACATACATACTCGTAGTTTTTATAAGCACCCAGTTCAGATAATTAAATAATGCTGACATTGAGTTACTGATTTTTTGCCAGGTTTACTTTTCGAACCGGGAATTTTACCCCACAGCAACAACTATGCACTGATTTTCCAGTTAACATAAAACTACTAAACTTAACCTACAAACACAAAAGATTACCAACAGAGTGTCATTGATCGATCTTGCTGTGTCACACACAATCACTATCTCATAAAGAAGATACAAGATTAGTTTCAGTTGTCAACGAACGAGAAACAAGACACGATCAAATTGGGTTCGAAAATTTAAAGCTGGAGACAAAAAGTCTTATTTAATCAAAATATTTGAAACACCAAGTGTTAATTTGATCTTATTTTGTGATACTAAGTGTTTTTCGATCTAAAATGTTTTTCACTATAAAAGAGGCAGTGTTTGTGTGTTTCTTAGTGGTTGTGTTCTTTTTGGTGTTTATGTATCTGCAGATCTGCGATGCGACGATTGGGCGATATGTCTTCAGAGTTTTTAGTAAGTTTTTTTTCTTATTTTTAGCGTGATTCAAGCTGTTTTGAATGAACGATTGAATTTATAGGTTATGTGTGTCTCAACTATCTATGGCACTACTATCTCTTTATCTTCACAGATATTGTTCAATTCAATCTGTTGAACCTTATCCGAACTATTTTGGCATTGGCTTCCAGTCAAACTGGATGTAGCTGGATAACAGTATACTACATGGAGTGACTGCCTATCTGATACCCACAACCCAGTAATTCGGTAACACGATACCCCTTGCATGACTGAATTTAGATTTCTCTGGTTTCTGACTATCTGTAACGACTGTCAAAGTTCTACAAATGACAGCCAGGCTTTCTGAGGCACGAAGGAGTGTCGTTACATTATGAGATAGGCATTCATTCGCAGACCGATCTCGTGAAGCGAACTTAACCTTTGGAAGTCGAATAAAATCTCTACAAATATTGATACAAAAATACTTAAGTAAGCTTGTTCAAAAAAACTACTTTAACACCAAATGTCGTAGGTTACTATTTATTCCAAAAGAACGTACGGTACCTGTAGTATGGTCACGGGAGTGAAACCATATGAAAAAACTAGTTTTAGACAAGCACACAACAATATGTCGCACCCTTATTCCAATATTGTCACTAAACTAAAACACTAATTGTGCAGCAGAGCCAGTTAAAGATTTGCACAAATGCGGCGTATTTATGTATAAAAATTTATTGTATAAAATGTGTTTTCAAATGCGTGTGTAGATAATATATAAACAGGTTCTTGGTGAGCGAACTAGATGGCGCTAAAAACAAATGATTGAAAAAAATTGTATGGTGCGAAATGTAATTTCTGAAAAAAGACAGCTAGATTCGAGTAGACTTTCTTTGAACATCCGTTGACAGCCAGTTGAGTAGGTAAAGGTAGTAAGTGAAATTGCTATCAGTATTGCCAGAAATATAGCTATTCTATTTTCCTTACGATTGTAAAATGTTGCCACTTCAGACAATGTTGTCGCTACCAATTATTTTGCTATTTTTCTTGTCGTCCTTGTCAAGGATATATAATTTTTAAAGAATTTGTTTGTTAATTATTAATGACAGTATGAGGTCATCGACTGCCCGAGCATTATATCGATTACAACGCAATATACCTAGCATTTAGCATACCTAATCTTTATAATCTTGATTACGTTGATGAAGAGGAGTGTCTAGACAGAGGCAAATGTATAAACACAAAGGTACTCTGTCAATATTGTGATTCTAAGGAGAGAGAAGTTGAAGTGGCTGGAAGAGATCAAACCCAGGACCTTACTCTCAGCGATATTGTTTGAAAGAGTCTCCGCGGTTCTGGAACGCAAAGTTATATAATTAACCAGGTATGACCAGGTACGCATGCTGGTGGTCAGGATACCCTCCAGTTTGGAGGTATGCGGAACAGTGAGTAAAGTCCCGCAAACCTCCGTTGAAAAGGGAGGATCCTCCGACCAGACGGGTGTTATGTCTGCGCGATAGATGATTTTGGGCTGTTCTATATGTTCTAATTGCGCGGAGAACTTTAATTGCGCGATGCAGGATTAGTTCTTATGTGACGCCATAGATGTCGCTACAGACAACAGAAAAAATACAGATAAAATTTAGTTTGTAAAAGTCTGACACTTCCTCCGATGAAGATCCCCTAAAATATTGATAGTGTTTAAGCACGCATCACTTTTATAGGTAGGTAATGCATTCCACAAACGATCAGCTTTAATTGTGAAAGATTTGTCAAAGCAGGAGATGGAATACGTGTTTAGATATATCAGCAAGAAACTGAAAGCGTTCTTTAAGATAAAAAGGAATATAAGGGTTAGATAGCACATCATAATAAAGTATGTGGGCATTCCGGAGAAGGCGAATAGGAAGCCATTTGAGTTAAGTCCGAAATTCAGAAACGTGGTCATACTTGAACAAGCCAAATATGAACCTGATACAAAGATTTTGAAGTAGCTCAAGCCTATCCAATTGGTTTTGGTTGAGATCAAGATAGCTGGAAGGAGTCCAGGATTGGAAGAAGAAATTATGCTAACGTAATTTTAGTAGTGATGGTTGTGGTTTTAGGGTGGGAAATCATGAAATAACTTTTCCTGCTTGGGGTGGAGTGACAGAAAATGTCGGATTTTCACTTACTAAAATCCGCCCACACTCGCGAACGGCAAAGACTGCTCAAAAAAAAAAAACAAATGTTTTTATTTCATATACATGGGCCCTTATAAAACGTCAGAAGCTAGTGTACGGTTACAAATTGGTCGTTTCTTATGGAGAAGAACCGGCAAGAAAACTGGTTTGAGACGACGTGGGGGAATAAAGTCTTGAAGGACTTGGGAGAGGCCTTTGTCCAGCTGTGTGTGGCAGTAAGGGCTAGAAAAAAGAACCCATGAGTGGCCCTTTGCGTTCTAGAGACGCAGCAGCAAATTCTAACCACGCAACCAAAAAAAAAATACCTGAAATGTTTTTGCTGTACTAGGACTGCACCAAATTACGAAAAACAACTGGTAGCTTAAAACATCAACGAGAATATGATGACACAATGAGTAGGTGTTTCCCAAATCCTTTCACTGTTTCGTTAACGATATCTGACTAATTACATTTGGGTATCAATTTGAGCTGATACATTATCTACCGTTTGATAATACTCCGAAACTTTCAGTTGACGACGCGAGCTGGTACTGTCAACATGGAGTATTCCGTTCTATTTCTTCCTTTACTAGTGCTCATCATTTTCTACTCCCTGACTTGTGTGTGTCTTCATTGCTACAGGGTTTGTGGTAAGTGTTTCAATGTGTTATAATTAAGGAACTGGAAATATTTTTATTGTTAGTCTTTAGTTTCATTCTTGTGTGTGTTCAGTATTATCTAGTTTGTTGTTAGTTACATAGATTGGTAATTAAGCTAACTGGTCAGAAGCCTGAGCTCGAAATTTTACACATACGAGTATTGTCAGGTTTTTTTTTTTGAAAATAGAAGACTTTGACCCCACATTAGAAATAACTCCTGTATCGTGGGTGCGATCAAAAACATGTAATCTCTCTTACACAAGACACTTAGATCCGGAACACTTATCTGTTCAGATCACACAAATATATTTGTTCCGTGCGGGAATCGAATCCGCGATACGCAACGTAACAGCCAATCTCTGAACCACTGCGACAACCAAACAGTCAATCTTAAAAAGTCGTTGCCCTATACTAGGCTTTGAATACTATTGTGTACACAAGACAACCTATCTGTAGGCAATACAAAGATATCTTCAACGTGGGAATCGAACCCGTGACACGTATTGATCGCGATAACGTAAACGTTTGTTTATATCACAGCATTATGCAACATCCGTCCTGTCGGAGTGTCCTTTATTTTTAATGGAAGATTCGAGACTTTCCATCCAGTGCCTTTATATATCTCCAGACACCTCATCTGGGGGGCTATTGGCTAACTTTTTCAATAACAGTTGACAACTAGCATTCGTTGCACACTAAACTTAGTTGTCAACTGACAATTTCATAAAATTGGTATTAGGTCACTAATTTAATATATTCCTTTTTGACAAAATTCAACATTTTATGTAACGAGCAGAAGGGTTTTAGAAAAAAATCTAATATTAATATGGCTATTTTCGACTTTTTGAATATTATAATGCCAAATGTTGATAAAAAAATACCGATATGTGCCTTATTCACGGATTTATCAAAAGCGTTTGATTATGTGGATCATGACATACTTTTAAATAAAATTGAAACATACGGATTACGAGGAAATGTGCTTAATCTTATTAAAACTTACCTAAAAGGACGCAAACAATTTACAGAAATTTCTAGAGTCTGTGTGAAAACCAAAAAAGAAAAAATCTATACTTCGTCTAGAAGAAATATCAAATTTGGTGTTCCACAGGGGAGCGTACTTGGTCCTTTGTTATTTTTATTATATATAAATGATTTGCCAAGACAAATACCGAACCCAATGGTCCTTTTTGCTGATGACAGCACTTTGATAATTAAATGTCATAATAAAGCTTCTTATGAAGAAACGGTCAACAATACGCTTGAAAAATTTATAAATTGGCTTAATGAAAATAACTTAATTATAAATTTAGAAAAAACAAAAGTGATGCATTTCAGTCAAAGAACAGTAGACACAAATATGGAAATAAATTATAATGAGCAAACAATAGATAAGGTCAATGTCGCTAAATTTCTAGGAATTTCAATTGATAGCCAACTGACATGGAAGACTCAAGCAGATGACATATGCAAAAAACTAAGTTCAGCTGCGTATGCATTATTTAGTCTAACAAAGAAAGTTAACGTTCAGACAGTATTGATAGCATACCACAGTCTAGTTGTTTCTGTATTGAGGTTTGGTATAATATTCTGGGGCAACTGTAGCGAGAGAGAAAATATTTTTAAGGCGCAAAAACGCTGCATTAGATCTATTTTTAATCTGAAAGTGACCGACAGCTGCATACCTGTTTTCAAAAAACACAATCTTTTAACATTTCCTTGCCTGTATATATTAGAAATAGCCATTTTTGTTAAAACAAACAATCACTTATTTCCAACTTTAAAAAATACTAGAAACAGGACTACAAGTTTAAGAACGCAATACGAAGACAAGTTATGCACAGGCGGTTATAAAACTGCATTATTGAGAAAGAGTGTTATGTGTATGGCTCCTATTGTTTATAACCATGTACCAAAAATTATTAAAGAGCAACCATTAATAAGATTTAAAAAGTACCTTAAAGAATTACTAGTAAAAAAATGTTATTACTCTGTATCGGATTTCTTAAATGATAAATCTATTTAATTTAAATGTTTATGTAGCATTCAGTAATGAAATAATTCTATTGTAGTACCTAGTTATAAGTTAATAAATTTTGCATGCCATGAGGCAGAATGTACAAGGATTCCAAAATATTGTAACACCAAATTGTATTAATTACCTACATTCTACGCAAATAAATAAATCTATCTATCTATCTATCTAACAAACTACGGGGAAAATGTAGTGAATTATAAAAATTTACGGTGCCTATTGTGACCACTCTAAAATTTTATCGACTATTATACAGCTTCAAAAGCTTACACAATCGCAATTTTAAAAGTATCGATACAATAACATCTGTCAAAACGTGTTACGGTGGCTATCAAAGGCACCAGTGGCAATACGAAACTAGCGGTTTGACAGTTCAATGATGCACATTATTAACTAGTGATCATCACTTGAACTGTCAACAGAGTTACGCAATAGCCCCGCAGGTCTGGTCTGGTCTCATCTTGGCACCCATGAATTAATCTATTCTACTCAGCGACCATACGGATCGTATCTAAGAAAAACGCACGCGAAGCCGTTGTTACCAGTAGTCATTCGCAGATCTTTGACAGTTTGACAATCGTTATAGGTAGTCAAATGCCTAAAAGTTTAAGCATCTGTCTGTATCGTGTTGCCCAGTACCTATGTAGGTTGTGGAGTTCTGATAGGCAGTCGCTCCATGTAACACACAGGTATTCAGCCGCATCTGGTTGGACTGGAAGCCGACCACAAGCTAGTTGAGCCGGCCACAAGATGATGATGACCTAAGAAAAATTAGCCTCTTGGCATCCTGTTATTCATAAATGAAGTAATGGAGCTAAACCAGATTGTAGGAATGTACCAATCAATAAACTTCCTCGCGGATGTCTGCCACACTTGGTAATGGGCATATAAAAAATGTCTTAATTTCATCTCTTACTTCTGCAGGGTACAAACTACATGTTCCTACTTTGCTATCTGTTACGGGCAGATCGATGAGGGGCAGAGGGGGTAATATTTTAGCTCCCAGTTCTAGCTAAAAGTTCCTTGAGATGTCTTTTCAAATTAAATCTCGCGAATGGGAAAATTAATTTTCTATTTTTATAAACTCTCTTCGCTTGTACACTCGTATTCTCCATTATTTTATTATATAAAACAGAATTTTCCGAGTCAATCGAAAAAGTAACTCCGAACCATTTCTGTACAGTTGCTAAAAATGATTCCATTTAGTTTTAAAGCGGGTGATAGTCTAGTTTTTATTTCTAAGAAACGTTCGTTTTAGGAACTTAGTAATATTTACAATTTCACCTACTAGTGATGTGTGTTAGAAACAGGTGTGATTGTGAGCATTTGATAACGAACCGGACCGATTACAACGGCTGTTGACAATGGCAACGAGCTGCAGAATTGTTTGAAAGGGCCAGCGCAGCCTTTAAACGAAAACTGTAACTGAAGGAACACTGGTGGATTCATAGTCAGTGAAAGTCTAACGCTCTCTTTTATTACTGCACCCAGAGCGGGAGCAGTAATTTGATGACTTTTATTTATTTATATACTTAAAGTTCATGTATAGTTGTGTCTACAGTCAACCTTTTGGTAAAAAAGACAACACTGTGGTAGGATGCACAATAAATAAATAATAGGTAACTATTATAAATAGAATGAAGTATCATTAAATTAAGTGACATATAATAATAAAATACACATATATGCTAAAATTCATCATCATCATAATTTCAGCCAAAAGAAGTCCACTGTTGGACATAGGCCTCCCTAAGTGTTGCCACAATGAACGGTCCTGTGCGTCTCGCATCCATCGGATTCCCGCAACCCTTACCAGGTCATCAGTCCGCCTTGTAAAAAGCCTTCCAACGCTACGTCTTCCGGTACGCTAAAATTACAAACTAATAAATACTATGGTAAATATCAAATCATTATAATAAAGATCTTAAAATATAATAATTATGACGAAGACCAAACTAAGGTTGAGAGGACTTCAAGTAGAAGTTCCGAATTTTACGCTGGAAGGAAAATTTGAATTCAGCTTTTTTGATATCAAGGGGAAGCACATTCCAGAGTTTTATGGTAGAAACTAAGACTTTACTATTTAGAAGACAAGTCAATAGAATCTGTAATTTGTAAGCTAGATCCATTGACATTACTAATTGGAAATACATTTGCGCGCCATGTTATCGAAGGATATATTCTGAAATTACTGTAACACTATAAATACCAGATAAATATATTTTTATTTATTTTTATAAGACCTTGTCTAGTCGAGGCTCAAAGTCTTGAGCATCGACGCCGAGTTGCTAGCCTGTCGGTTTCTTACCGGTTGCATTTCAGGGAGTGTGCGTCAGAACTGCATAGCCAAATTCCGCCCGCGCCCGTTCCATCATCGGACCACCGGGCATACGGTGATGCGCCACCGGTACATAGTGGACATCCCACCTATACGCTAAATGTTTTGGAAAACCATTCATTGTGCGTACAGCTATAGAGTGGAATTCGCCCCGGGTTTCATTTTCACACTACCCGTGGCCCCGGTAGGCTTCGACCCTGTTGGGCCCCTACGATTTGCTGACATCTCCCTGAGGCGCGCGTGGAACAATACGCGCCGTCGACGACTTGGGCTCGGTCCGGACGGTTACCGGCCGATCGGACGGCGAGCCACCCATTGCTCGCCGTCCGCAAGTCCGCGCCTACGGTGGCCGGAAATGGAGTCGGAATCCCGGCGGCGGTTGGGGCGTGAGGACCGCTGCCTCACGCGATCGGCCGCCTCCTTTGCTAGCATTACTGCTTCGCAGAAGGAGGCGACCGCCTGCCACTCCTCCTCGCTCCGGACCATGGCCTGTACCAAGGCCCGGCGCGAGAGATCGCCGCCGCCGATCGCCCCCACGAGGACACGGCGTTGCTCTGCCCAAGCGGGGCACACCTCCACCGTGTGCTCCACCGTGTCCTCCGGGCGTTCCACACAGTGGCGACACCTGGGCGTCGCTTCCGCACGAATCCGGTGCAGGAACTTCCCGAACTTACCGTGTTCGGTGAGAACCTGCGTCATGCGGAAGGTGAGGACGCCGTGAGGTCTTTCCAACCACGCCTCAAAGAGGGGACTTACCGCCATAATTGTGGCGTGCCCAATTCTCTGCTGGGGTCTGTGTTTCCTTATAGCTAAAACCTGGGGATCTTTAAGCCAAGAGTGAATAGGTTACTTCTAGGTAAGCGTGCTCCATCATCGACCACATCGTCGCTTTCCATCAGGTGAGATAATGGTCAAGCGCGAGCCTAACGACAATAAAGAATGAACTTATCTACGCAGGTTTATATTGTACACTGGATCCTACCTTCGAATGCGATCTCTCTCTGTCACTCAAGGGTACAATAAAGAATTAAGATATCACAGCTAAAAAAATGATCAACAACAATGAATAGTCATTAATTTCACGTAGAATTATGTGTTACCACTATAACATAACAATGATTTGCAAAAAATTCAAGTAGATGCTATTATTGAACAAATTAGGTATGAATTGTCATTTAGGTATGTGGTGTGATGACAATTCGATTAAACAACGACGTGAAATCGATATCTACGATTGTTATTAATCTCTACTAATCCTATAATGGCTTAAGTATATTTGCATGAGCATGCAGATGTCTATACTCCATACCTACATATAAAGAAAATTGAAGTGTCTGTCTCCCACACCACACAGATTGGAAAAGATATTTGATGATTTCCCAGCCAGTAAACTGCGTTAAGTCGATGCTTATAGTACGTATTCCGGAGCCGGCCAAGGCCACGGGCAAGGGGCAAGGATTGGAACATAAATGGCAACTGAACAAATAAAGGTGGGGTTTAGTCAGTAAAAGTCTTACAAGCCTTTTTAGAGGTGAGGAAAGATTTGACTATTTCCCACCTTAAAAAAACGTACTTATATTTTATCTATTATCGTTCACGGCGCGGCGACCTACTCTGTAGACTAGGTATAGCCATCAGTGCAGGAAATATATAGCGTACAAAGGTTTGCGCTAACACAGGATACACTCTTCTATATTCCTTAACTCTTCCCAACAGACTTGTTGGCTGATTCATGACATGACTAGCTCTTGCCAACGGCTTCGCCCGCGTAGAAGTTGTTCTTCGTACAAACTTTGGACCCCTTTTCATACCTTTAGGGGGTGAATTTTGGAAAATCCACTCTTAGTGCGTAGTCATAAAAGGAAACTGTGCCAAATGTCACACACCTAGACCCAATAGTTTTGAATGTGCGTTGTTATGTCTGTAGGTCAGTTTCCCCTTTTCTATATATAAGTAGATATATAATAGATGCACATGACTCATATTGTCAATCGGAGGACATTTGAAGAACCTACGTGAAGCAAGTCTTGTACCTGATACGAGTAAGTATCCATCGTATTTCTATTTTCTTTATCTTTATAAAGTTTACTAAAAACAAAGAATTCACATTAATATATCTACTGATTAGCGATCGAAAGAAAAAACTATAAATAGGTATTGATTGTGGAAAACCAACGAAACGATGAATGGAATGTAGACGAAATGATAGGACTTGACTCCTTTTTAGACTTCATCATTTCTAGTTTGTGAGGTTTTCGGGTGACTACTGAGATGCAAGTGAATAAAAATGTGTGAAAACAAAAGACATAACATAGGTAGGTACTGGTACCGATCACTAAGACTTTAGGATAGAGGCAGGAGGATAATGATGTGGTTGGCATTAAATATTATATAGGGTGACTGGTAATTAGTGTACGATACCTAAACACGTGATTGTGCTCATGATAACCAACAACTTTTACTATGGGAACAAACCTGAAATCGCGAAAAAAAAATCAGCTGTTCAGTACATTTATGTTTGACTAATGTACTGAACAGCTGATATTTTTTTCGCGATTTCGGCTTTGCTCCCATAATAGAAATTGATTGTTATCATGAGCACAATCACGTGTTTAAGTATCGTACACTAATTACCAGTCACCCTATATATTAACAGTACCAAGAACAGGGGAGTAACTACCGCCATATCAGCCCCATCAATGGTACGGGCCCCCCGGGCTACTTGGGCCTTGACGTGTGCAAAAAATCTTAACCTTAAATTCTGTTATCGACAAGAGGCCAGTAGTGAATGAATAACTAGATGTTAACAATATGATAGGAGGTTCCAATTTTAATACGTATGTAACCTATCGATTTAGTCTGGTCATCTGTTCCGCGGCTTATCGCGACTCCGCCTCAAGAAATCTCACAAAAATGTTTGATAGAGGGCTCTCTCTAGACCCAGAGGGCTACGCCACTGACCAAGGTTAATTTATTGGAGACTGATTGGACTTGACTACCGCAAATAATGTTACATGGCATAAGATTGAAAAAATAATACCCTACTCAAATAATTTTGTACTACTGTCAAAAATGAAAGATTAACCGTGGTCCTGGAACGCAAATGGTAACTAAAGGACACGGGTTGGTTTTAGTCACTAAAAGTCTAGAGTGGAGTGAGAGAGCTCTGACTCCACTCTAGAAAGAGAGAAGTCATTTAATGATTACCTACGAACAGCGCCAGCTAGTGCTGAGTAGCCGATTTAAGCTAACTGCTTTGACTGCCATCTAGTGTGTAATAGCTAAACTCATCTAGTGTTTACCAGCTGTACTAGATGACGCTGTCAGTCTTGTTAAGGAGATCGTCAACAAAGTTAACAAGATATGAAATAAAAGCTTGTCCTAAAAAAATAAACGTAGATGGATTTGATCTTTATTCAATACGTTGTTCAAAATATTCAATTATTTAGATTAGGGTTTTTATTATTATTTATTTTATTTTATTGTAATTATAGTTAGTATTTTTAAATGTAAATAAACAATTATTTAGCAACTCCAACCTTCACTAAGAATAAATTTCAAATAAATTACTTTTACTCAATTTATATTATTGGCCTTCACATTTTTTTTCACACTAATCCCTTATATTTTCACAGGGTCAAATTAACTATTAAAATTTTGCAGACGAACTAATTACGAAAAAAAAAAATTCTTAATATTTAAACTAGGTATCTGTGTAGGTAACTGTGGAGAGCTCTAATCTTGTTGAGATGAAGTAGGTAAATAGGGTTGTTTACGAGCTTGAAGCGGGCTAATCAGAGCGCCGAACATCATAAACGTTAAAAAAACTCGCTATAAAAACACTGTTACTGCTGCAAATCAAAACTGTAACATGTTCAGTTAAACAGACATGGTAGAGAAAAGTAAGAAAAAATAACATTTCGATATAGTTATTCCTAAATATATTTTGCTAACTGCTAAGGCTTAATATTAAAGTTATAACTTTTATAAAATAATACAATAAATCGACGATTACATTAAAATTATAACAACCATAGACGAATGAGTCGGTCAGTTTATAGATTTATAGAGTTTCAGTAGTCGAGCTGAAAAGTCAGCCCTTTTTAGATCGAAAAAAAAAACTCCAAATCAAACCAGTTTCTTGGCTAAAACTAACTGAAACCCAATTCTAGTTATGTTGTCATAGATATCCATCGCGAGCAGGGGTAGCCGAGTGGTAACGGCCCCGACTTACGAGTTGTAGGTTGCGGGTTCAAACCCAGCCAGGCGCATTACTTAGTGTAATTTATTTCAACACCACTGCTCTCAAAACGGTGAAGGAAAACATCGTGAGGAAACCGGCATGTCCTAGAACCAAAAATTCGAAGACATGTGACATTCACCAACCCGCACCGGGCCCGCGTGGTGGATTACGGCCCATTCCCTCTCCTAGAGACCCAACAGTGGGAACATTGTAAGGCCGACTATGCTATGCTAGATATCCATCGCCAGTAGCGTTTTATCATCATCATCTTCCTGCTCTTGTCCCATATTACTTAGAGTCGGCGCAACACGTTTTTTTTTCCATACCTAGGTACTGTCCTGTCACCCGCCACGCTATCACTAACTCTCTTTTCTTTCATCGCTCCATCCATCATCAATCTATCCATAATTTCTTTAGCCTCATCTACATGTATACACATAATTCATCTTTACATGACCATACCAAGACAAGCGATTGCCTTCCAACTTTTCAGTCACTGGCGCCACTTTCAAACTTCCCCTAATATACTCATTTTTCACTTTATCCATTCTCGTCACACCACACATCCACGTTTCTATAATTTATTTAAATTGATCTTGTAGGTACCTACTAATAATCCGCAAATTCATAACGGATACGGATCTCACGATTTTATGATTCGTGATTAACAGGCGATTAAAAAAAAAACATTGAATTTTCTAAATGTTTTGTCGAAGATTTTAAGCCTGTCAGATTCGATCCTTCATTTTTTAATGATATAAACCAGTGCTTGACTGCGATCCCACCTGATGGTAAGCAGTGATGCAATCGTTGATGGTGAGGCGCACTAGTTTATTAAAAGCCTATTCACTCTAACCTTGAAGACACCTAAGTTATAATCGGACGGGAAGACCGTTGCAGGCAAATTGTTCCAGTGCTTCGAAGTACGTGGAAGCTTCAACAACGTAAGGGTGGATACTTGCCGTACGTCGGGTTGTCCGATGGCGGAAAGGAAATGGCAGAATGAAGTTATGCAATTCCCGCGCACACTCTCTCATTTCTTGGTTAGCCAATTTATTACTATGGCAAATGATTTGAACTGTGCTTAGATTTGGTACATTACAAGGAGTCAGTAATCATGTAGATACAGTAAGTACCTATAGAAATAGAAAGTTAGATAGAATAATGAGCAGCGGTGGCAACCTCTGCTCTCAAAACGTTGAAAGAAAACATCGAGAGGAAACCGGAATGTCCTAGAACTAACAAATCGAAAATATGCCAACCCGCCGTACGGACCGTAATCCACCACAAGGGCCCAATGCCCGCATGGTCGATTATGGGCGATTCCCTATACTGAAACAAATTATATATTAGAGGAATATAAGTATTACTTATTAACAAGTTAATGTTAATTATCACTCGACATGTTTTAAAATTAGAAACAAACAAAATTCACTACTAAATTGAACTATAGTTTTAATTTATAAAACACTCTTTCATTTTTTTTTAAAGACTCAACAGTACCCACATTTTATTGTTTTTGTTAGTGGTCTGTTTAAATTTTGAATAACTCGTTTGATGCACGTAAATTTTAATAAACTTTGTTTTTATTTTCTCTATGACGAGAGGTTTTGACGTTCCAAATTTAAATCACGTTATTCCCTGGGGAACGCCCATACTACATTAGTACCTAGGGACAGAATGACTTGCTTTAGGTCAGGGATGTATGACTTAAAAAAGGCCATTATCGAGTCAGCGGTGTAAAAATATTATAATTTTAGAATTTAGAAAGAAGATTATAAACCAACATAGTAACATAACTTATTCTAAAAATTCCGGTCATTAGCAACAAAAGACCCGCCGTAATGAAGTTGATTACAACAATGAGGCTCAATCTCATTCAGTTCAACGTCACGCGATCACTGGAGCGTCAGTGTCGGTCACATCACCCGCGGTCCTGTGACACAAAGGGCCTCTTCACACCACATTTTTTAAACGCGCCGTTGACGCGCGTTTGTAGCGATACAGACGCGATATGTACGCGAGTCAGACGCAGCCTGTAGACCTTTAATAGGATAAAAGCGCGCCGTTGACGAACGTTTTTAAAACGCGCGTCAACGGTGCGTTTAAAAAATGTGGTGTGCACAGGCCCTAACACGTTATTGGTAGTGCATGACGATCGCCTCACTGTGGTCATCACGTGAGGTACACGCAGGAGTTCCTTGAATTGGCTTGGTGCCGTCAACTGTGGGCCTAGACGAAGTATCATCCTATCGGCAGAAACTACTGTGAATAGTTCAAAATTTATTATAATGACTAGTTGACACCTATGTACCTACTAGCTATACCCATGTTTGCAGAATAAATGATTATGATTAAAAAAATGGGGGTAAAACAGCCTAAGACCTGTTCTCAGACCTACCAAAGATAAACAAAAATTTTTATAAAAATCGATCAAGCCGTTTCGGAGCAAACACTGTGACAAGAGATTTTTATGTATTAGAAGATTTAATAATAATATTCCATAAATATCACACAACGCCATCTAGTCCCAAACTAAGCAAAGCTTGTCCTATATGTACTAGACAACTGAAAAACATACAAAAATATTACACCCAGACACAGAAATGATCGTGCTCATTTGTCTTGGGTGGGAATCCAACCCACGACCTCCGGCATAGCAGTCAGGGCCACTAACCACTTGAACAACAGGCCAGTCAAATCAATAAATAAATCACTTTAATAAACTAGAAGAGGTTTTTGGTTGGTAAAACGCGCTACTGCGCACTGGAACTACTAGCGGATTGAAAAAAAAGTCGCTGTGGGATTATCAGGTCCATAACAAATAGTATAGGCATAAATCAGCCTTTTAATGTTCCCATTGCTGCTGCACACCTTCTCTATATGAGAGCTTAAGAGCTAAAGGGGCCGTCCACCATATGCCCAGAGCAGGTTGGTACGCATTGCAATCATCTTTTTTTAAGTGTATATTATCTAAATTCGGTCAGGAAACGGAAATCAAGTAGACACGAGTATTTCGTCACGTACACAACTGAACCAAGCAGCATTACTAGACCATGTCTGATATTCGATCGACATAATCACACAGTTATGCAATTTGCAATTTGTAAATACACTAAGTTGCGAGGTGCGGACACCACTTTTTCTTCTCTGGCTGTGGGTGGTGTCACCGAAAAATTGCAAACACCGTCAGATTGTAATATATCGCAAAAAATTATTAACTATTTTTTTTTCTAAGTATGACATGGTTTAAAGAAATTTAACTTGTTTTGCCATCGATACGCTAAGAAGAAGTGGCAACTAAATAGCCCCACGGCCCAGAAGTTTCAACCCCAAACGGCTCGAAAACATAACTGCCGATGAGGTTGTTGTATTAGTGAAATAGAAAGAGGTTTTCCACGCAGTCAGACAAAACAAGCTAAAAATAAAACAAAATAATGCCAGACATGAAGATGGAAGCGGGGTTGACTGACAATGGACAATGCACCGTAGCGTCTCGATGACATCAGAATCAAATTATGCCTGCCCAAGCTACGTATTAAGCGTTATCATTGTAGTGTACATTAGTTCCGGTTGCTTCTCTAAGCGCATCGGCATGCCACCAATCACAGCACAGCACGATTGTTAACTTTGTAAGGAACCAGTCAGCTGAGTGCGAGTTGTTATTACGTTAATGCGATTGAAACGCGTTTAGCTTTCTGATTGGTTAAGAGCTTGGAGCGGGCCAATAGGAACGCCGAACGTCATAAACGTGTCAATCGTGTTAATGTAAAATAAACTCGCACTAGGCTTTCTGGGGCCTTACCATATCAGGCTAAAATGTCAGTCGGGCGAGCGAGAAATAGGGATGGAGCTATACACCCTCTATAATAGCTCCATATCTTTATCAGTTCAGTTTAGGTTATCAAATAGATCGCGTTAAGAACCCTTGGTAGGGTCTCCGGTCTCTGTAACTTATCAACCACCTACACATCTGTGTCTGTGGGTCAAGTCGAATGTACCAAGCACATCCTAATAATCACACTACTGTTATAAAGACCAAAGTTTGTATTTATGTTTGTGTGTGTATTCACATTCACATGGTTATATGACTTTAGATGAAACTTGGCACAAGAACAGATAGTCTCTAGACAAAGTAGCTTTCTTTTAGTTATAACGATTATCGAAAAGTAAAGAATCAATGGGCTTGACATGCGCTACAGAAATTTGTTACTGATATAATGTGATTCTGTCGTGAACCCCTATAACCTGGATGAGGACTGAGAATTTATACTTTTAATATCAGTACTAGGTATGTTTGCTAGGGATAAAATACTTTACCAGCACCACCACCACCATCAATCTTTCCAAGGAGTAATGGAGATCTGACAGGCAGTCGCTCCATATAAAACATGGATATTCAGCCGGATCTGGTTAGACTGAAAGTTGCCCCTAAGCTAATTGGGAACAGGCTGGGAGATGATGACACACGGGCGAAGCCGCGTGTAGAAGCTAGTCAATAAATCAAACAGGTCATCTTGTCTCAAACACGATGGTACTAACATTACTCAACCGGTACGAGCTATAATATGTTTCGTAAGACAGCCATTCGTTTCTACCTCTAGGTCGCGGCAGACGTGACCTAATGCACGCCGGATTTTAATGATCTTTGATGACTCATTGTCCTGTACAATGTGAACTTTAGAATATGATCCGTCAGCCTTCTTATCAGGCATCTTCTTGGCGCCCGTTCCATTGTAGACCTCATCCATGACTACTTCCAGCAAGATTGGAACAAATAATACATGAACGAGACCTTCAGGTAATAATTTTAGCGGCTTAGTAATTTGAAATGACTTCAGTCCTTTTATCAAAGTAGATCTAAAAATAACACAAGCCGTGTACCCAATGGGATTGCACATCGAAAATTAGCATTAATGACAAACTTCCAGTAAAACTTCAACATCCTCTATTTAATAACCTTCAAGATACCTTCCTTATAAAATAAACTTTTGTGCGAACGTGATTGTAGGCCATCCCTGAAGGGCACGCCATAATCATGGCGGTAAGTCCTCTCTTTTAGGAGTGGCTGGAGCGGCAACACGGCGTACTCACCTTCCGCATGACGCAGGTCCTCACCGGACATGGCAAGTTCGGGAGGTTCCTGCATCGGATTCGTGCGGAAGAAACGCCTGGGGGTCACAATTGTATGGACCGCCCGGAGGACACGAAGGTATGCCCCGCTTGAGCTGAGCACAGCCATGTCCTCGTGGAGGCAATCGGCGGCAACGACCGTCTGATAGGTTAGCTGCGGCTTTCGCGAGATTTCTCCAGCTCTCTCTATTCGTGGCACTGCGTGTAAATTCAATGAGGGAACACTTCGAAAATGATTTAGTGAGGTCTATCCATCGGGTGGGCGCTCGGCTGCGAGAACGTTGGCCCTCTACTCGGCCTTGTACCATTAACCGTTCCAAAGAGCAAATTAACAAATGTAAGACTGTTATACAGTATATTGCATTGATCCCTCATTCATGCAGCATTTGCCGAGCCATTGCTTACCACGTTGGAGTCATCTTCAAGTCTAACCAGATGCAACTGAAAACCCGTATTTTAAATAGAACAACTTGCGCATCTGACCCTCAAGACCCTCCTCCTGGATATGCGATATCTCTTCATAGCGGGCATGCGGTATTAGCTATGCCCCTCATGCACAACGGGTCAATTGGTAGTCTAAGTGCGGAAAATAGAGTCCTTAAATATATCTATCAAGCTCTCCATACTGACAGTGATTATAACAGTCTTATTTTTGTAGAAGATGCTCACGTTATTAATATACGAGTATATATCACACCACTACATTTCTAAGATATAAACAGTAACAACAGTTATCTAAAATCTCAGATTCACGGTGACTGTACTTTAGAATCTCTCAATCTCCAACTTTCCTGTCTCGCTACAAATTCTAGAGATCAGTGCGTCCGTTGCTGTAATCTAATAACTGATTTGTTTTCACTGATCATAGACATTGATTTGGCTATCACCTGTATATGCAACTACTTTGTTCATAATGTCTGCATTTCTAAACATGGAGCTGAGTCATGTAGGGGCGCAATATTGTCACTATTCGGTGCATAATTTGCCTTATAGATTCTTGGCTGCTACAGATAAATCCCCTTGAGGAAGAACCTAATTACATGTTAAGAATCCCAAACTTGGTTGAAGTACTTGCATTGGTTTCGATGGCAGTAGTTTCATGGGTATTTCTGTAATAAATTTTTATTTTATAAATTTCTCTATTTGATTAAATATGTCCAGATAGTTACCAAACGGCTTGAAGGCAAACTACCCATTGCTCGTCGTCTGCTAGCTCTCGCCTACTTTGGCTGGAAATCGGGGGTGGGATCTTGTCAGCTGGGGCATGGAGAAGCACGTTCCCACACGCGTGCGACTGCCTCCTTCACTAGCATTACGGCTTCGCAGAAGGAGGCGACCGCCTGCCATTCCTCCTCGCTACCTACCATGGCCTGTACAGAGCCCGGCGCACTGCCACCGATCGCATGCACGGGGACACGTCGATGATTTGCCTAAGCGGGGCACACCTCCACCGTATGCTCCACCGTGTTCTCCAGGCGTGACTATATCTGTTTGAAGTTTATTCAACTCCTTCTTGGTTCTTAACTCTAACAGCTACTATCCCGCAAGTATTTAAGGCGTGTCACGGCGGCTAATATGACATCACCAAGTGGGTCTCGGACTCTTTGTTACCCGAGAGACTTTATCTAAAAATGACAAGTTTATCTTAATTGATTGAACACACAACCAATTTCGTCATGTACAAAACGATAGATGGAATACGGTCAACTAGAATCGAATAAGAACTGACGCCATGCCACTTAGCTCAGACAGTTATACTTACATAAATATAATTCGAAATGATAATAATATTCATAGAAGCTGCTTGTGTGAATTAAACTTATGAATAGATTACGTAATTATTACATTATATTATATTCAAAATTATCTCAAATAGACACAGAAGATATAGAAAAACAAAATTAACCTAACTTCTGTTGGCACAGTACCGTTACTAAGCAGCTCCAGGCGATATATCCTATGAGTAGATTAAAAAGATGCAGAGAAACATTCCAGCTATATCTTTGGGACGAGTACATATTTGAATGTCGAACATTCAAATACCTACGGGTAAAATATCAACGTTCAAAACATCGAAAATTTAAATATCGATTGTATCTATCATAATATCGAAAATTGTTATACCTAAGCTTAAAATGTCTAACATTGAAATGCCGAGTTATAAAAATATCGAATGATTAAAAATATCCATAGTCATTATACCTAAGTTCGAAATGTCGACATTTAATACACCCAAGTTCATTACTTATATTTACGTTAAAAATACCTACTCGTTAAAATATCGCACAACAAAAATATATTTTTTTGATTTGCGTACAAATCTGTTTTATTTTGAGAAGTAGCCTAACGAATCATACTTAAAATTTCTCGCAGAAATGTTTGCACCATTGTCTAATTATCTAGTCGCAGGCAGATTGTATAATTTATCATTTTGAACTGGGTGAAGTGGTTAAGGTTAGGTTAGAACTGTGACCAACCGCGCGTAAGCCGAGCGGTGTCGCGGTAGCGGCCGGCGAACGCTACGTCCAAGTTGCTAGCAGATCTTATTTTAAAATATAAATATCGATATTTAGGATATACGATACTCTGTACTTCGATATTTAGGACATTCGATACTCTGTACTTTCAATATTTAGGTATTTCGATTTCACTTTTGTAGATAATTAGATTAGATATATTGAACGTAGGTCATCTAACCATTCAACTTACGTCATTTTAATTTTCGGTCATATAGTCATTCGATGTTTAAATTTTCGATGTTTTGAACGTTAGCATGTTACCCGTAGGTATTTTAATGATCGACATTAAAATATGTACCCCTTTGGGACGGCTAGACACATGCAACGTCGAGGGGTTGATTCATCATCCCCTTTTTTACACTCTTGGGCCAAACTCATCCAGGTTCTACCCGTGACGCAATTATTATAATTTGCTTATCTAGCTGCCGGACCTCTAGTCTTCCATTCTTTGATTGCCACACGATCGCTTCCCATGTCCACCAGTCCCCACTCCTCGCTAACTATGTAATTATTACCTACCAAATAGCCACCCAGTAACACCGTCAACATTTACCCAACTCCAGCATTTAACAGTAAACTTTGCACAAATGTCTTGCTAATCACCATTTCTGCCATCATTGTTTATAATGACTTCAACAATTAACCTCATTTAGTCTCTAGTCGATGGAACACCAAAATGTAAATGATATCGCCTTTGTTGTGTCCAAGAGTTGTTCTTTTTGTTTAGATAACAACGACAGTGTTTATTCTGATAGATTTTTTTTTTGGCAAGATTTTATTGGTCCTTTGATCCGGAAAGATCTCATAGAATGCTAATTCTACAAAGGCAAAAAACAAACTGAGTGTCATAGGAGAAAATATAAGGAAATGCGATCATACTATATTTTTTGATGTGGAAAATCGCCAACTAACTTATCGCGCTCTGGGTAGAACGAGAGGGAGTGTAAGATTTTTACTGACTGAAACCCACCCATGTTCCTTCAGTTGCCTTTTGCGTCCCGAGGCCACGGTGACTTGCGTCTTTAGGAACGCAGCATCTTGATCACTCCCTAGGGCTTCATAACCAGCAGGTTTTGTTCTCACTGCTGGAACACAGGCCTCCTCTCTGTGAGAGAGAGAGTGGGCTGTGATCGACCACGCGGGCCTAGTGCGAATTGTCACAAGAGCTTCATTACAATTATTGGAAATAACAACGTACAAGCCAAAATAATGTAATTATGCTATTAATAAATTTAAAATTACGTTCCAAAAAGTAATTAAAAATTACACGCAGCACAGCTAGGTAAACCGGATAGGAAAACCAAAGTGTGACGTTCACGTACGTAACAGAAAACCTGTTTATTTCTGTTATGCTCTAGTATTTTTTTGTACTACAAGTTATAAGAAATTTTTCTCGTAAACACGGAACATCTTAATATAGACGTTCAGATTAAATTTTGAGTGAAGGTCGATTAACGTAGAGATTGTTGTATCAAATTAAATAAATATAAGTACCTATTGCATAACTTGAAATAGGTACCTACAGTCATTTATTTGCTTTAAACTTCACGTTCAATAGCGGGTATCTAGAGGGCACATTGCTCGCAAAACAGATGGTCGATGAGGCCGAAAGGTTCTGGAGTGACGACCACGTCCCGAAAGACCCAGCGTTGGAAGAGTTCTCATAAAGTAGGCCGATGACGTGGTGAGGGTCGCGGCAATCCAATGGAGATGAGACGCAAAGGACCGATCGTTCTGGCGACAGTTGGGAGAAGCAGATTGTTGATTGTTGGATATGTTGTGACTGCAATGATGACGATGATGATGAGTAATAAATGTATTTCTATCTACATTAGGTACATATTTTCAACATTGACAATCAGTTCTTTTACGATCCTGTCTGATGTTTCAACCTAAATTTTTCTCAAATAAACCACTTAGCAGAAGGCAATACGTAGATAGCTCCCCCTCCTAAGATAGATAAACGATCTAGCGAAGGGTATGGAAATTTTCTTGGGAAGGACAGGATCGTACCATTCTTATGAGAGGCCTTTTGTACATGATGATGTTAGAATCAGTCTACAAGAAACAAGGATCTCAGTTTTAATGCCTCTCTCTTGCTGTCTCGAGCAGCTCTCTCGTTCTCAAGCTAATTAACTATAGTTACTTGTAGTTGCTGATTGATATGCATTTTTAAAGTCAATCAAAGCACAACATTCTTTTTTCCTTATCACTCGCGATTGTATTGTATAGATGAATATAACTGGAACCGCTCAAGATTTTATAGTTACAGGAATGTATATTTTTAATTCGGTACTTTAATATTTGATTACTCAGAAAGAAATTCCCCTTCTGTGTTTATTTCATTTATATATATTTTTTTAAGTATATTTTCCAGTATTGTAAAATTGTTTCCGTAGACTATAAATTGGGTTTATTTAATTTACAAGCTTCTTCCGCGTAATAGTAGAAAGTTATCCCAAAGTCCAATATTTTAGATAGATGAGGATATGGTCTACCCATGAGCCGATTTTCACCCAAATCCGTTCAGCCGTTAAAGCGTGAAGGAGGAACAAACAAAGAGCATACAAACTGTCGCCTTTATATGGGTGGAACAGTTTTGATACGATTTTTTTTTGCCACATACTTGATATTATAACTTACACACGGGTGTCACAAATATTTCAAGTTCTCGGTATTTCTCTACTATAATATGCATGTATTATACACATAATTATACCTTCCTCATAATTCACTCTGTATAATAGTGAAAACGGCATGAAAATCCGTTCAGTAGTTTTTGAGTTTATCGCGAACAGACAGACGTGTTAGGGGAAAGTACCCCCTACCACGTATTATTAAATGTAAGTACTTTAAAATGAATATATAAACAATATACATATTTAAAAATAATATTGTTTTTGTATTAGAATAAAATTTATTTAAAATTTTATTCTAATACAAAAACAATATTATTTTTGTAAAAGACCTTGACTTTAATGCATAAACTAATGTATTGAACCAACAGTATCATAATAGGCACTGATATCATTCAGTTATTAATAACACAAGATAACACTTCCAATAACATAGTATTAGACGCTATTAAATGTTATCTTTCTCCTTGCACCGATCGATAATGATGGACAATTACTAGATCTGAGAGATAGTAATAATTACAAATGAGAGTCTTATTGTTAAGAGATTTTTTTCTCGGGAGTCCAGACCGCTGGTGGCTGGACCCTGTTCCCGACACTGGTGGGATACTATTTTCAACTTATTTTATTTATGTTTATTAAAAAAATATAATTATATTTAAAAATTGTAATTTGTGTATAATATTTAGATGAATTAACAAAACTACAAATAATATAAAGATAATCTGCTATTAAAATATTACGGTGGTTTCTTGCGGCAAAGTCACAGCGGTTTTATCAATGAACTAGAGATAATATTATGTGTAGTAAAACGGCCGACGCTCAGCAGCCTTTCTGTTACTATTTACTTCAGAACCGACGCGAAGCTAACGTGCGCGCCTACAACGTCCAACAATACGCTATCAAATAACTAAAATAACAAACACTTTTTTGAAAGAAAACTGAATTTATAGGTATATTTTTTTTGAAGTGAGTTCAGTGTGCAGAATTAAAATAAAATAAATTGAAAAAATTTCGTGGAAAATGTGTTCGATTTTTATATTCCAGAGTGAATTGAAAATATAAAATTGAATAAGATTAAATTCTTTGAAAAATAAGTGTGACGTTTTTGACAAAATATTTGTGTGAATTGAGTGAAAAACACTTTTTATTTTTAAAATGGAGGCTCAACATGCTGAAGCTAAGGGGGAGGAGTTTCCTTCGTACGTGGCTGACAAGAGACTGATAGGCTTACTGCCTATGTTCATACTAGTTCTAATCATTGTCTTAAGGATATCTTGGACCCTGTACAAAAGTTTCGGTAAGTTTATTTTTAGGCTTATTTGATTCTACCGGTTTATAAGTTAAACGTGTTTCATTCAAGTTAGTGATCAGTTTTGATGAAAAAAAAAATTGTGCCTTTAATTATTTAATAGTTTATTGCGAAGTTCGGCTTAATTGTAATCACAGATCTTATCTAAATTTATTTTAATGTTTACTACATAATTGTTATCTCAGATACAACTCGAAGATAAACATTGTAAATGTTTTATTTCGCGCTCTGGTTAACTAACCTCAATCCTAATCGATGTTATCAGCGGATTATGGATTCCAAAACCAAAGAAAAACCATCCAGATTGTAGTAGGTAAACAAAAACGTTTTGTTTTAGTACACACCCCAATTATTTTTAGGGTTGATAAATCATCTTATAACTTCTTCTGCTTTATGTTCAACGAGATGGAGTGTCAGATTTATACTGACTAAACCCGCTGAGTTCTTTCCGTTGCCCTTTGCGTTCCACATCCGCAGTAACTTTTTCAAACGTTTTCGCAGCCATGGAGCTGACACAGAGCTGTTTTCTGAATTAAGCATTTGAGCAACAACAACATTTAGGTACTTCCTCAAATAGTACTTTAGCCATAGGTATTTACATTTAAAAATACTAACTATAATTACAATAAAAAAATAAAAATAATAAAAGCCTTACACTAATTACATCTAACTAAAATCAAACTAAAATATGGCGTCAAAAACCTCTTCCTCATCGCTGTCGACTGGAAATGTGCCCAAAATACTGGCGGCATTGCCACGCTGTATGGCAATTTAACTTTAGCCATAAATTAAAAAAAAAAATTTGTATGAATGTACTTTAGTAGGTTTTGACACGTTCTTTTTTTTAAATTATCAATTCTAAAATCTGCCTCAAGTAGATTCTATTTTTCTAAAGTATTTTCATAAAATTGGATCCTAAAAACTTATATGAACACCAACCTAAAATGTTTTTAAATTTTCAAAAGAGCTGTCAAGGACAAGTAGTTACTAGGGTTTTTACGTGTCTGTACCAAAGGACCAAAAATAAATATGGTTAAATATTATTGTCGTCTTATACGTAAATACGGCAACTAGCCGCGCATAATTACAAGCGAATCGAAGACTGACATTTCCAATATTTATTTAAGACTCGGGTGAATGAACCCAGTCTCTGTCAATAGGTTCCGGGTTCGTAACTATTTTGAAACTTAGGCCTTCGTGTTAAAATCTAGGATTTACGGCTTAAGTTAAAAAGCTGTAAATAGAAAGATGTTTATTGTTTGTATATTCTTCGATATTTTTTATATTTATTTATTTAAAATGATGTAAATAACACAATTACAGCTATTAACGCCAATGCGATTTTATTACCAGCTATACATCTGTATTCAATTTATACAAATAAATAACAAATAATATACTTACATAAACTATTAAATAAAAAAACAACATAAATATACAATATAATATTAATTAATCTGTACCATTTTTTTTTAATTGATATAAACCAGTGATGCAATCATTGATGGTGAGGCGCACTAGTTTATTAAGAGCCTATTCACTCTAGCCTTGAAGGCACCTAAATTATAGTTGGACGGGAAGACCGCAGCAGACAAATTGTTCCAGTCCTATATATATATACCTAAATATTTTCAATGCACTTTAGTGCTGCTTCAGTGAACCTCAGCATATATTTTAATTAAAGATATAAGCGGCAAGATATAAAATTGTCAATCTGCCTGCCTGTTTCTAACTATGTTAGCATCAGCTTCCAATTTAACCTGATGCAGTGAAGCACCAGTATTTTACGTAGAGCGACTGCATATTTGACCTTCACAACCCAGTTATTGGGTAACGCATCAAGACTGGTGTCAGATTACTTGGTTTCTGATGATCCGAAATAGTCTCATTTGTAGATCGTTGATCACGATCAACGGCTTTACACCCTCGCTATACTCGTTTATAAAACGCCAAAGTACCAAAACTGTTACTTTGTTAAAACTGTTAATTACAAACACATTCACTACGCTTTCTTAAAGTATTTTTAGAAAACTAGCGTCTGATAGCATCAGTCTGTCTGAGATTTTTGTTGAAATTGACCTTTTTGGCGCAAATGTGAGGCATAATGTGTTACGATTTTAAAGCATCACATCTTTTATTGTTTTTTCGAGAAGCTTGTGACTAAGCTTCACTAACCGCATGGGTCAATGATTAAAGTTAAGCAATGCTTGCCATTGTGGATGGGTGACCATCTTAACATATCGAAATTCTCCAATGCCCTCAAAAAAAAAAAAAAAAAATAGTACACCACGCACTACTTGTGTATCTTTTTCTCCTTCTCTGACCAATCCATCCAAATTTTGTCTGTAAAAAATCGCTTTTGTCGATAAGACTGCCCATTGTGACACCCTATTAATTTTAAGTTCCTATTGTAATTTTATTAATGGTGTACAATAAAGAATATATCTATCTATATATCTTCCTCCCATTCATTGGTCAGTCATTATTTTGGTAGTCGTTACGGAGAAGTCAGGAAATCTGCCACCAATTTTGCCAAAAGGAATCGTGTTACCTAATTACTGGGTTGTGCAGGTCAGAGAGGCTGTTGCTCCATGTAAACAATACTGATATCTAGCTGCATTTGGTTAGACTGGAAGCCGAGCCTACCAAAGTTGGGAAAATGCTGGGCACGTAGATCATATTTTATTGATTTTTTAACCTTTTGACGTGCGTAATTAGAGACACAATAGTAAGACAATGGCTTGCGGACGCCGGCTACCGCCTGAGCGTTAATGAATTAAATACCAAGTGGGCCTAATAAACCGATGCCAAATTCTTCAACGATATCTATCTTTTCCACTATGAAGTTATACGTATTGATTGCCCATTCAGATAAGAATTCAGTTAATGTTTTGTTTTGGTTCTCAATAACATTGTACTGTAGCTGCATACCCCGCTTGCTTGCCTCTCTCTCTTTTTGCTCTGTCCACATTCCTGCGCTACAGTACGTATTGACTACTCGTATCGACTGCATTCGATACGACCCGCTCTTTCGAACAAACTCGTTTATAGACACTGTTTGTACACTTAGTTATAATAGTACAGTGTGACCTCTTGACATTACGATAACCAGTCCGTTTTTAATAAGGTAATTGTTTGATTAATAGGTACCAGCCCGATTAAATATATTTAACTCTATTTATTTGTAGTGATCAGTCAGAAATTATAAAATAATTATCCACCAATCCACACTGAACCCGTGTGGCGGATTATAGCTTACTCTGTCTCCTATACAGGAGGCCTGAGTCCCAGCTGTGGGAAAATTACAAAGCCGATTATGCTTATGCTTATAGAAATGATAAACTTCTCGTTCTTTGAATAATCCTTCAGAAATCTCTTGCAACTCTCTTTCCTACTTCTGTTTAGTCTTCCCCGATCCATATGCCATCTCTGGTTTACCTTTCTGTTAACATTTCGACTTCATTTGTCTATTTTTAAGTCCTAATAAAAATACTACGTACGGACGTACTATTATGTGACCTGTCCATCTTCATTTATCTTTATTTTCGCTCGTTAATCCATGTCTTAATTACTAATTTACCGTCCGTGAGACAACTTGACCTTTTTGACGATATTCACGATAAAGATTCCGGCGTATCCACAGTGAACGTTCCTCCTAATTTCGTTTGAGTGGCTATACAATTATTTTTTGACAAGTCCGAACCCTCAGCCATATAATTTACTACCGTAATTTAATAGTATAACTACCGTCCTTGATACTAAATGAATAGAACCTCCAATAATAAGTTCAGTGGCTCGACGAGGTCTCGATTTTTATTGCGTAATGTAAAATAACTGCCGCGTCCGACTTAGCTGTTTGAGTACTTATGTTGTAAAACTTGGCAGAAACTGCTGCCATGTTGTTCCTCTTTAATTAAAGTTAAATGCGGTGCAGCTAATTTGGTGTTCTGTACAATTTTACAATCAAAATGGGTAATTAAATAGTATTTGTAATTAAATGTTTTATACATTATATATATTTCCATTAGAATACATTTTCTACCAAATGGAAAAGATTTGAATGTGGTCTAAAATTACGCATTATCACTACAATGCCTTCGTACTTCAAACCTATGTACGATTGACATAAATAACAAAAAATAACGATGGTCTTAGGGCTGAAACTACGTAAAGCGGGCGCCCGCGCGGTTCCATACAAAAGTGCCCGGCGCGGGCACTTTTGTATGGAACCGCGCGGGCGCCCGCTTTACGTAGTTTCAGCCCTTAAAGGCTATGTCATTTGAAATGCTAGCAAACGAGTATCTACTCCTAAATTGGAGGATTGCTTATTCAAAATTATTCGAAAAATATAAAAATACCATTTCCGTAATGGCCTCTTCGAGACCTGTTAGGGCGATCTATTCATAGACTAATCTAATCTATGCTCTTAGACATACCAGCTTATAAATAGAAATCTATTTCGTTCGGAAGTACGAGTACTTTAGATAAATTATTTTAAAACCGGTTCTATTCATTTCTTTAGATGGTCTAGTTTTGAACAACTTTGCAATCGTATAAAATAGTTTCTATATAACAAATAACGACTCACTAATCACCTATAAAATAACAATTAACTAATCGGTGAAAGTTTGTATGTATGTGTGTGTATGTATGTGTGTGTGTGTATATATGCGTGTGTATGTATGTGTTTGTTTGTGTCTATGTTTGTTACTCTTATACGCTCAAGCCACTGAACAGATTTGGATGAAATTTGTTAACAGGATATCTTATATCGTATTTTGACATACTGTATAGACGTCTAATTTAGGATGTACCTACTAATTCAAAACGGCTGAAGCCTTTGTTAGATGCTAGACAACTATAAAATATAATATATGCTAGTGGAGTATAAATGCAGTAGCGAAACAAATATAATATTTATGAGTGTATTAAATCTGATAACATTCATAAAAGTAAGTAGGTTATTGTCAGATAGCGCTGGATATATAATAGAATGGGATCATAACAATCGACATTTTATTGCGTCGGCGATGCACCACTTTATGTGTGTGCAATTGTAATGTTTATAAGGTTGGCTATCGTCAAGCATAATTTCTTTTTGTGGTGGTGTAGTAACTTTTACTGACTTAAACCCACCCATGTTACTTTATTCAGTTGTGTGTACCTGTGTGCCAAATAAAAGTTTATTTTTTCTTTCTCTTTTCGTTCCAGAGCCACGATTACTCTTTCAGATTGATTAAAGTCATGTTGTCATACAATAAAATTAGTCATAACGTCAAACAATTATGGTCCTTCTTTACGGACTTCTTGAGGTAATAAATTGTAAGACTAGGATCAATTAATTTTAATTTTTAAGTACAGGAATCGCACTGTTCAAACAAACTTCTATTTTTTCTTTCATAATTATACATCTTGAAAATCTATTTTTCCTGAGTCAGAACAAACAAGCGGGATTGTTTGTTGCTCTGGTTGGCGTCAAGTACGATTTTTATTTTATTTTAGATTAAGTTCCAATAAAGTAAAAGAAAAAAGAAATGTTTTTTTTTTCAAATAATCGTCTTCTTGTTACTTGTGGTGGGCTCGGTACGTTTTTTTCTTCTTTTCTCACTTGTCAACCGTCACTATATCATACACTCTTTTATGTCATTCCTCACACAATTCATTCCTTCCCTTCCTATCCAGATCCATAAACATTGACATTCATACTTTAAGATACAAGTCATCCCTCCTCATCACATTCCTAATATGACTAAACAAACGATTCTCTGAAACAAATCTGTACAAATTCAAAATTTGTCTTTACAAAAACAAAAATCAGTCTTTTCTTTATCATCATTCTATATTTGGTCTGCCTGACTAATGGCTACCAATATTTTTTTATGTACACACGCCTCAAAAATATATGTGAACTTGTCAGTCCTAATCTTAACATCTGGACAAAAACAAATTTTCACATGATTCACTACATTGTCATCTTCGCCTGTCAGTCTGTCCATCTATGCCGATGACCGTCTGAGCAAAATCTTGTATATTGGGGTTATTGAACATTGTATGAATTTTAATTTCACTTCGTGGAATACATTTGGTTGTATTTATATATTTCTAGTAAAGAAGATACTCCACACAATATTTAATTTTATAAATTCCAATTTATCTGTTTGTTATCTCTTCACTTCTTAACGGCTCAATGGATTTAAATCAAACTTGACACACGAGTAGGCCATGTCTTGGAATACAATATAGGATACTTTTTTCTCGGGATTATTTCCTTTAGAATAATTTTCGACATGCATGCGGGCGAAGCCGCTGGCGAAGCGAAGTCAGATCTAATCTAATCTATAGATATTGATTAGAAATATGTAGATTTATTTAAATAATTACATACGTAGGAAGTGTCTTGGTTAATGAGCACGATCGTGATGATGTTATGACAGGAATGATTAATTATTAAAGCATGCATAACATATGAGTTTGCTTATACATATTATGTATGTTTTAATACCACTAACCAGTTTACCTATTTCTGGTTCCTATTCTAGAGTTATTGCCAGACTTTAGTACTTCAGTTCCGTTACTTCTGATAATTAACTAAAGGGTTTATGGGAATATTTGAAATCATTTGCTTCAAACAGGTATGTAATGACGGAAAAATTATTTGACTCGATAACGTAAATTAAGACGTTTATATTATATTATCGAGTACTGTCAAAATTAATTGGCCGAATTGATTTGATTTTTGTCGATTGCATCACTGCTTACCATCATGTGGGATCACAGTCAATCACTAGGTTACATTACAAAATAAAAATTTAACATAGTTGACTAGAATGGACGAAAAATACGAGTTGCAGCCTCCCTAAGTAACACGAGACAAGGGTAGAAAGATGATGATTAAAGTAAAGATTCTGTCAACATAAAAGGCATTGCCATTATAAGTGTCATCTCATGACCTTTGTGCATACCATAATGCGGCACTTAAAATAATATTTGTGAAATCCTTCGGTTTAATTCTCTTTGTTCTGTCCCCTTTCTGAAAGCCTTGTAAGTACCTATCTTACTGTAATGTGTTTGTACTAATACACCTAAGTTTGTACCAAGTTTTTTTACTAACATTGAGAACTTTGTCCGAAATAAATAAATAGTTATTATAATTTCCCTCCTAATTAGGAGATGCCGTGACGATTTGCACTCCTACCTAAAGGATTGGCCAGAAGTGGCTAAGGACAGAAAAGAATGGAAGAACGAAAGGGAGGCCTTTACCCTGCAGTGGGAAACAACAAGCTCATGATAATAATAATTTCCCTTGAGGAAAAGCAAGAAAGAAAGAAAATGAGAGTATACGGCACAACATAAGGCACACAAACAATAGTTAGGTAAACACGAACCAATGAAAAAGAAGTAAAACGCTACCCACGTTTAAAAAAATGGTGAAGGAGCATTACCTTTCACTTTGATTTTTTCTTCTCCTGGCTCAATTATATATTTAATATTTATTAGTATATTTTTTTTTTTCTTATATTGTATGTATGTATTTGTGTTATTCTGTATTATTAGTATTTTTCTGAAGTTGTACACTGACAGCCCTAAAAATCCATCTCCTCTCTTTCAGTCCATCCAAAGGTTGTCTGTAAGAAATTGCCCTGTGCGATAAGACCGCCCATTGTACACTTATTTATTAATTTTGTTTGTCCTTATTTTTGTTTATGTGGTGTACAATAAAGAATATAATAAATAAATAATAATAAATTAAAATACAATTGTGTTTCTCACGGCTGCACCAAAATAGGTCCAGTTTAGCGTGACCTAGCCAGACAACTAGCGGTTTTCAAAAGAATCTGAGGTTATGACACAACGGACGGTCGGAAGAGCGGTTATTGTCACCACGAATTCCTTTATGCATGCGTAGATATTCTTACTTATATTTCGTTTCAAACATTTAAATTTATTTAAAAGACTGGGCAAGCTCTGTAGCCAATAGGGACAATAACCAGTTGAATAAATACTTATTCATACCTAAATTATTGTTTTTGAACACATTGTGTTTGAAGTCACCTTCTACGAAATTCTTCACAGTTTGAAATACGAATAAATAACATATATATTATATTCTTATTCTAAGGTTCAGACCCTGACCCAAATGCTACAACTATTGGAAGTCATCACCGATGACAAGACAAACATTTATGTCGTAGCAAGGCAAACTTGTATGTAACACGAATAAAAAAATAGTAAATGTGTCTGCAGGTTTGCACGTGAAATTTTTTTTTTCCTTAATAACATTGAGAGTATATTAATATAGAATAGAAGATTTATTACCGTGAATATGCAAGTGAATATGTGACATTTAGACAGAATCAGATTAGAAACAGTACATTTGTATTTCTTGAAAGTTTTTTTTTTTTTTTTTTTTTTTATGTGTGGCCTCTCGCAGGTCAACCTAGGAGGTTGTCGGCTGCTTAACCGGACTTGCCTGTGGCGGCCTCGATTCGAGAATCAAAGCCTCCAGCCAGGGCTTACTTAACTAACTTAAAAACTAAGCGACTACACGCTAAGGGCACCCCCTGTGGGGTACGGACCTCGGCTTAGGGCGTCGCTGGGGGGGGGCAGCAAGGGACGGGCTGGATCGCACAAAGATATTATTATTATTAACGGGGAATTTTAAAACTACGGCTTAGCGGCGCGGGCTGGCTCGAGCAAAGGACGGGGAGGACGTTGACGGGTCTGTCGCGGCGGGCCTCGGCGGCGAGGACGGAATGACGGCGGTCTGTAATGTCTACGAACTGTACTGGTTTCCTTACGGCTCTCTTGGAGCAGGGTAATGGGGTCGTCGGGGGTGACAAGAGTATGCCTAGGACGGCGAATCTTTGAGATGAGGGAGGGTTCATATCGGGCGGCCGATACGATAAGGGGGTTGCGGTGTTTCACAGCAGTATCGAAGAAACGCTTGCACAGGCGTTTCATGAACTGCTGGATGGTGGGGATTTTGAGATCTAAGTGTAGATTCTCATTTCGGACGTAATAAGGGGCACCGAGGATTTTACGGAGGGTCCGATTTTGGAGGGTCTGCATCCTATGGAGGAAACGGGGCTTGGCGTGTGCGAAGATAGCACAGGCATATGTCATAATCGGGCGGATTACTGCTGTAAAGAGGCGCAGCTTGCACTTAAGTGATAATTTGCTGCGAGCAGTCATGAGATAGTGGAGCCTACCTTGAGCGAAAGCGGCTCGCGAGCGAGCCTGCTTTATGTGCTCGGCGAAGGTCAAGTGCTGATCTAGGATCACTCCGAGGTACTTGGCTTGCTTCTCCCAGGGGATTGGCTTGCCGTACATGGTGATCGGAGGGGGAGGGAGGACGGACTTCCGCTGTTTCGAGTAGAGAACAGCTTGACTCTTATCAGGGTTAACCTCAATTCTCCATTTCCGGAACCATTTGCCCAAAATGTTTGCGGAGGTTTGGAGATTGCGAGCGATAACTCTGGGGTCACGACCGGTGTAGTAAATTGCCGTGTCGTCGGCGAATAGAGCCAACTGGGCCTTTTTACTCTGGGGAATGTCGCTGGTGAACAGCGTGAAGGCTAAGGGGGATACTACGGAGCCTTGCGGGACTCCTGCTCGGATGGGGTGGGGGGTGGAGAGGGCACCCTCAATTCGATAGCGGAAGGTGCGATTCGACAGAAAGTCTCGCATGATGAGCACGAGACGGTCTGGCACTCCGAGTTTGTATAGCTTATATAATAAGCCATTGTGCCAGACCTTGTCGAATGCTTTCGCTATATCGAAATACAAGACACCCGTCATCGTATTACGCTGGAAGCCAGCGCTTAGGTGCTCTACGATGCGGTGGACTTGGTGGATGCATGAGTGCTCGGTACGGAACCCGAACTGCTCATTAGGAATGAGACCCTTGGATTCGGCAAAATCTTTGAGACGCTTATAAATAAGCCTCTCGTAGACTTTACCGAGAACATTGAGGAGACTGATGGGGCGGTAGCTGGAAGGGTCAGACTTGGGCTTGCCTGGTTTGGGGATACCGATAACGGTGGCCTGCTTCCATGCTTGGGGGAAGATATTATTGCTTCATGCGCCATTGAAGATGGCGGTCATTAGCATTATAAGTTGGGGAGGGAAGAGTTTGAACACTCTGTTCGTGATACCGTCGGCGCCGGGGGCTTTCCGGGGTTGAAGTTTTTTGATGATATCCTCCACCTCGTCGGGAGTGACAGGGGGTAGAGGGTTATCAGGGTCTTCAACGGGAGGGAGGGAGGCTCTACGTTCGACTTCAGCGTCCACCATGTCGATGTGAGCTTGGTCTACTAGTTGAGAGCTAGGCGAGCATTGGGCTTCGAGGCTGTCGGCTAGGCATTCCGCTTTTTCAGAGTTGTCGAAAGCGACACTCTTGTCAGGGCGGGTGAGCGGAGGGATAGAGGACTCTTCAGTGGAACGTAATTTCCTCTGAAGTTGCCAGAAGGCGTGATGAGTAGGCTCGAGTTCGCTAAGCGTCTTGTCCCAGCGGGCGGAACGCAGCTCGGTCATGCGTTTCTTAACAGCACGCTGTAATCTACGCATGTGAGCCTTGTTAGCGTCGCAGGGAAAAGCGCTGTACGCACGGATGGCTGCGTTCTTCTCGGTCATCAGAGCCCGTACATCATCCGGAATTTTCCAGCGACGGTCCTCCGTCGCTGGAATCTCCCTTGAACATTCGTTCAGGACGGATTGTACGTGATCTGTGAGCGAGTCGATCGCAGCCGTCGTGTCAGCGACTGAGTCGATGTGGTCAGGGATAGAATCCAATTGAGGTGACGTGGTAGATTTCAGTCTTTCGCTTACTTTCTTCCAATCAGTGATCAATTGGGACGGGGGAGGCTGGCCGGGGTCGAGATTACCCGAGCGGGAGCCTAGGTGCATGATCACGGGGCGATGATCGGAGTTAAGCTCGTGTATTGCTTCTATAGATTGTAAACGGAGGTTTACATTCTTCAGGAGCGCTACATCGAGGACGTCGGGGCTATGGTTGGGATTTAGGGGGAAGTGAGTGTGACACATCGGGGCGATGATGTCAAAGTTAAGGGATGCACCAAGGTTGAACACGACCTTACCTCTAGGGTTGGTCGTACTACTGTTCCAGGCGGGATGTTTAGCATTGAGATCGCCCGCTAGTATAACGGAGTCACTCAAGCCAAAGAGGGCGGTGAGGTCTCTAGTGAGAGCGATGGACTCGTCTGGCATACGAGACGAGGAAGTCGGAGGGGGATAGTAGGCGGAGATGACAGTGATCGGTTGATGACCAGTCATGCCTACTCGACAGGCTGCGTATTCTAAGAACGAACAGGGCGCGGGTGGGGTTAGGGGGATACAGTACAGTTCCTTCCTGTAGTAAATGAGGGTGCCACCACCGTGGCAGCGAGATCTATCGTTGCGAACTATGCGATAGTTGGCAATTTTAGGATCTTTACGGTGGGGTTTGAGGAATGTTTCCTGGATAAGGAGAATGTCTAACTGATGGTCGCGGAGAAAAGTGGCGATCTCATCTCTCTGATTGATAATGCCGTTGGCATTAAAGAAGCCTAATTTAAGGGATCGCGGTTTGGAGGAACAAATTCTTTGATGTCTATCCATCAAGAGTTATTGCGGGTAACTTGTCGAGTTCGGCCGTGACCGACTCATATTTTGTGAATAGCTCAGCTCGCTTAGCGTAGTCGAGCTGGCCATTTATTTCTGCTAGGGTTAGCTCATCAGCTAAATCCCTAGCATCCTGCGTCATAAAGATGCGGTAGTTGTCCAGAATGATCTGGCCAACGGTTCTGCGTGGGAACGCAGCCGCTCTTTGGGGAGTTTTTGCGGCCACGGGGGCCACAGAAGCGGGGGCAGGCGCTGGAATGGGCTTGGCCATTAGCGCTGGGATGGGCTGTGAGACCGCCAAAGCCGGGAAGGCTTTGTGATGGTTCAACAGATTCCATGGGGATGGTCTCTGGGGTGCGAGACGTTCGGGGAGTTGGGAAGAGGGGGCTTTCCCAGATGGAACTTCCCTCTGTTGGCGAGCAGCAGCACGCTTTGCCAGCTTGGGAGGGATTTTGGGGGCTTTAGGGCAGCCACGGTAGTTAGCCGGGTGCCCGGCTTGACCGCACAGTACACAGCTGGGTGGCTCTGTGCAGAGTGTGCGGTCCTTGGGCCGAGGGCAGTCGCTCGTGCCATGCTCGCCCAGACACTTAACGCATCTGGGTGTAGCGTAGCAGTTCCGCTGCGAGTGGCCATATAATTGGCAGCGGTGACACTGACCGACTATCGTCGGTCTGAAAGGCTTCTCAATGGAGATGCCAGAGAGGGAACACACCGACTTGACTTTGAAGATCGGGTGGTGCCCTTCGGTGGGGTCGCATACGACAAGTACCATGTCGTAGAGCTCGCTTCCTCTCGCCTTATGAAGGCGGTGGACAGCGGACACGGGGATGTTCTGCGCCAGGAGGTCGGACTTGATGTCCTCGGTGGCGATCTCTTTGGGGACACGTCTTATAACCACTCGGGTTGGCGTGTCTTCGGGGAGGGAATACGTGTGAAAGGAGATTTTCCTATCACGGAGGACTTTGGTTAGTTCCCGATAGTCATTTGACGTCGGGACCTGAACCTTAATGCCTTGTTGGCAAGAGCGGGCGTTTGTGTAGTTGATCTTGCGATCACTACACATTTTGGACACATCTGTCCACTTCGCCTTGTCCTGGATGTACAAGGGCGGAGGGGGGCGCTGCTTCTTTGGCTGAGTGCCAGAAGCGGACGGAGGGCAGCTAGCCTGCGAAACGGGGGCGGGCTGGGTAACAGGGGCGGGCTGGGTAGCGGGGGCGGGAGGAGACACTACGGTCTTCTTTGCTTTAGAGGCCTGCGCGGCCTTTCGGGCTTTCCTCTTGCCCCCTAGAACGACTTGGAAGTCGTCCTCGGAGGAGGAGGAATCAGTGGACTGCTCGGAGTCCGAGGCGGAGGAATGCGACGTTGAGTCGCTGGCGGGCACCGACGTGTCCATAGCCTCATTGGCAAAATGGGCTACTAAAAGGGGAGGCATAGAAGCCTTTCCCGGTAAGGGGCGGGGACAGGGGGACGGCGGGGACGGACCTGAGTCCGTGTTGGCCGGGAATGGCGACAATACGTCACTAAAATCGGTGACGCTCGTCGGAACGGGAGGAGGGGCGCTTTTAATTAAAGCGATTTTCTCGCCATATTTGGCGAGAAAATCGGGGTCCTTGAAAAGGACCTCTTTGACGAACGCTAAGATTATAGCGTCCGTCATGACTAGGGTGGGATTGGGCTTTGTTACATTAGTTGTAACTCTCCTATGCCTAATACCCTAAGTCCCCGGGTGGACGGGCCCGGGGGTGTGTGACCCTCCCAGTAAGGGTTTGCTAACTGGGAGGTGTGTACCTACTGGTGAGCCCTAAGCTTGAAACCGATCGCCAATCTTAATGTGCGATCGGGCCCTACCAGGGTCTGGTGCGAAGGGATAGACACCCCAACCGACACCAGGTGTGTAGCTGAAAGAGAACTCGGAGTAATAGGTTTGACTAGGAGATCCCCCAAGGCCAAAACCTAGCTCCCGACTCCAAATGACTGCCTAGCCCTGAAGGGGTTCGGCGGGTGTATTGGGGCAACACCCCCTTGACGTTGTTGACACCGTTAGGTTTCCCGTCAAGGACCACGAAACTGTGGATTTTCCCTGAAGGGGCACACGTTTATCGACTGTTTCCGTAAGGAAAAGTCTATCCTCCACTGCCTTGAAAAAGGCGGCTTCGGATCGCTGGTGCGGTCGGCGACCACGATGACGTCACGCGGGGTGACGTAACACGACACAGAGCACGGAGCGGGCGCGGAGCACAGAGCGGCACGTCCGTTCGGGGCGAGCGTCGGGCGAGAATCCTCTTGAAAGTTTAGGCAGGGATATTTATTTATAGTTAATTAAAACGGTACATGCCCACTTACATTAATTAATATAGAATTTTAAAAACTTATAAAAAAAAAAACAATTATACATAATGTTGACAACAAAGTTGTCTAGAATTTTAGAAAATAATTGATTTTGATTATTATAATAGGATTATTTCAATAACACATAATTATAAATTAATAATTTAAGATTAAATATAACACATTAACATGGAACAGTGGACACCCATGCATACTGTCTCTCACAGAACACCAGACAAACACGTATTATTTTATTCCATTCGTCCGCAAACACATCACATTCAGGGTCAGCATTCAGGAGGGCGTTAAGCATCAGATATGATCTATTAAATCTCTGTCTTATATTTTTTTTAAATTTCCCACATTTAAGAATGATTCCTGTATCATGTATGCTTCACAAATATGTAAATTCACATACACAAGACAGAACAGCTATATGAGACAGACAAATATTTGCTACGTGCTCCACTGAGCCAATCGTATTGTCAAAAATATTTCACCGTAAGGAAACCAGCCTATTGCTATCAATATCGTTTTTTTTTTTTTTTTTTTTTTTTCGGTGGGAAGATCATCTAATGACAAATCTCGCTCTTGGGCGGAGCGAGAGATAGTGTCAGACTTTTACTGACTAAAAACCCACTCCTGTTCCTTCGTTGCCTTCGTCCCAGGGCCCCGGGTTTCGTTTTCACACTACCCATGGCCCCAGTAGGCTTCGACCCTGCTGGGCCCCTACGATTTGCTGACATCTCCCTGAGGCGCGCGTGGAACAATACGCGCCGTCGACGACTTGGCTCGGTCCGGACGGTTACCGGACGGTCCGACGGCGAGCCACCCATTGCTCGCCGTCCGCAAGCCCGCGCCTACGGTGGCCGGAAATCGGGATCGGAATCCCGGCGGCGGTAAGGGCGTGAGGACCGTTGCCTCACGCGATCGGCCGCCTCCTTTGCTAGCATTACTGCTTCACAGAAGGAGGCGACCGCCTGCCACTCTTCCTCGCTCCGGACCATGGCCTGTACCAGGGCATCAATATCGTACAAATCTAGACTAAGGGCTGCTACTGACCAACTCCTGGTAAAAAAACCTAATTACCTCGACTAGGACCAAGGATCCTATGCACAGCAATCACCAAAATTCCCTCCTTCATGCGAAGTATATAGATTCCCTCCTGGGGCAGTTGGGTAAAAACAAGTGGACAAATAATTTACAATTTTACATGGAGAGACTGCTTAGTTAACCTGCACAACTACAGGGTATCGAGTAACTGTACTAGATACCTCTTTGGCAAGCCTATGTATCGCAAGTATACTGTTAAAGATTTACTTAGATACTTGCTTTCTAAAGGAACATACTCCTAGGATAAAAGTATTCTATATCCTATTTCTTGTGCCAAATTTTATCCAAATCTATTCAACTGTTTGAGAAAGTAACAAATACACACCCACAGAGACATAATTACAAATTATCGCCTTTTTAATATTAGTGTTGTGTTAAGTATCATATTTATACTTTTTTTTAAGGGTGAAAATCATCCAACGACTTCTCCCGCTCTGGGTGGAGCGAAAGGGCATGTCAGACTTTTACTGACTAAAACCATAACCACCTGTGTCTTTCAGTTGCTCTTTGCGTTCCAGGACTACGGGTTTCCTTTTCAGAAATTCCCCGCTGTCCTTGGGCCCCTACGGTTTGCTGACATCTCGTTGAGTAGCCCGTGGATCACTACGCGCTGTTGACGACTGGGCTCGGTCCGGTTATTTACCGGACGGCCGGACGGCAAGCTACCCATTGCTCGACGTCCACAAGACCGCGTCTACCGTGGCTGGTACTCGAGGTCGGAATCTCGGCGGCTGGAGCGTGAGGACGTTCGTTCCCTCACGCATGCGGCCTCCTCCTTCGCAAGCATTACTGCTTCGCAGAAAAAGACGATCGCATGCCATTCCTCCTCGCTCCGAACCAAGCCAGGGCCCGGCGCGAGAGGTCAATACCGCCGATTGCCTCCACTAGGACACGGCGGTGCTCCACCTAATAATTGCCTAATCTATACATATAAAAGGAGAAACTGATTAACTGACATGAAATTTTGCATACGGCTTCCTTTTGTGACGTAGGCGAGCACTAAGAGAGGATTTTTCAAAATTCACCCCTAAAGGGATGAAACGGGGGTCCAAAGTTTGTATGCAGAAACTTACGTTCTCGCGGGCAAAACCGCTGACAGAAACTAGTAATATAAATAAATGTTTTAGAAAAGAATCTAACGCACTTCGCAATATAACAGTGTGTACCTACCCTACAGGGTACCTATATCATATAAAGATTCAACAAACACCGTGAACTGGTCCCACCAGTTCGGATGGCGCTGGAAATAGATTCGAATTCTCTCATACATAATAGTTCAGGTTTTGGTGGTTCTCTCTGCAAATAGAACGCGTAATATTTTTTATACTACGCAGACGCCGGCTTTCGCTTGGGGCTTTACGCGTCAAAACTATTTCAAAAAGTTCAAACACGATATCTTAGTTCCTATGGCCACCTTCCGGTTCCATCATCAGATCAGCTCCATATCATAATAATTTTACATTGTCATCTGATTTACATATGCATGCAAAATTTCAGCTCAATCGATAACCGGGAAGTGGATCAAATTTAATTTGCAAGATTTGATTACAGACAAACATTTGCTTGTATTTTCTTGTTAACACACAACTCGAATGTTTCGCGAGCCGGTGCTTCCTCCTTTCGGTTCTGGCAAAATCTGTCCAGTTCTTCCCGCCATTTAGACACTGTCTCAGTGCACAAACCCGGTGCTACTTTGACCCATAGTTTTTTTTTTTTTTTTTTTTTCTAATTGATATAAACTAGTGCTTGACTGCGATTCCACCTGATGGTAAGTGGTAATGCAATCGTTGATGGTGAGGCGCACTAATTTATTGAGAGCCTATTCACTCTAGCCTTGAAGAGACCCAAATTATAATCGGACGGGAAAATCGCAGCAGGCAAATTATTCCAGTCCCTCGATGTACGCGGTATAAACGACGAGGCAAAACGCTTGGTCCGGACCGTAGAGGTTTCAACAACGTAACGTGCTGGCCACGGACAATTCGCTATAGCGAAAATTCGCGCGGCGCGACCGGCGGCGCGTCTTGCGAATGAATCAAATGTATGGAAATGTACTGGCCCCGGTCGTCTCGCTGGTCGCCGCTGCGCGTGGCATGCCCAGTACATTTCCATACATTTGATTCATTCGCAAGACGCGCCGCCGGTCGCGCCGCGCGAATTTTCGCTATAGCGAATTGTCCGTGGCCAGCACGTAAGGGTGGATACTCGCCGTTCGTCGGCTTGTCCGATGGTAGAAATGAGATGGTGGAATCAAGTCATGCAATTCCTGCGCACACTCTCCAAAATGAATTCTGTAAAACACCGAAAGGCTGGCTACCCTACGCCTGTGCTCAAGACTTTGTAGATTGGAATAAACCAGATCTGGATCACCAATTAGCCTCTTTGCACGCCTTTCCACCGAGTCCAAAGCTGCCAGGTGGCATTTTGCAGCACCAGCCCATATGTGGCTGCAGTACTCCACACACGAACGGACCTGTGCTTTGTATAACATTAAAAGCTGCCCTGGTGTGAAGTACCGCCGGACCTTTGCAAGTACGCCAAGTTTCCTAGCAGCTACCTTGGCTTTGGACTCAATGAACCGCCCAAAGTTAAGGTCTGAAGAAATTTCAACTCCCAAGAGCTGAAGGCGGTCGGTGTACTCCAGGGATACATTCTGAAAAACAAGAGCCAAGGTGAACGGGCTCCTTTTAGCGGTGAATAGACACGCTTGTGTTTTGGCGGCGTTGAATCCCACCAGATTGGCTTCACCCCACTTGGAGACTGCCTGAAGTGAGACATTCGCACGCTCTACCATAGCCTCTCTTTCGGACCGGATTAGCTCCTTACTAGCTCGAGCACCTGGCAGGTATCTCTCTACAACTGTGCTATCATCTGCATACCCATAGATACCGGGCATCAGCAGATCGTTGATATGCAGCAGGAAGAGAATTGCAGAGAGAACAGACCCCTGAGGAACTCCGGCATTAGTCGTCATGGGCTCTGATGAGCATCCATCGATAACAACTCGGAGAGAACGTTCACTCAGGAAGTCTTTTACCCAGTTAATCAGACCAGGGGAAACGCCGTACGCTGAAAGCTTACTCAATAGACTAGCGTGCCATACCCTGTCGAAGGCCTTCGAGACGTCTAAGGAAACAGCAATCGCTTCCCCATTCTTCTCGAGGGTCTCGCCCCACAAGTGGGTGGCATAAACTAGAAGGTCCCCAGTAGATCGATTGTGGCGAAACCCGTACTGTCGATCACTGAGGAGATCGTTACCTTCCAGGTATGCCAAGAGGCGCGAGTTCAATACACGCTCCATAATCTTGCAGAGTATGGAGGTTATTGAAATCGGCCGATAGTTGGTAGGATCGGTACGACTGCCCTTTTTGGGCACGGGTTGCACGTTGGCAAGCTTCCAGGACTTGGGCACTATACCAGTCCCAAATGAGAGGCGATACAAACGCGTCAGTACAGGAGACAACTCGGGTGCACAAGCCTTGAGAACAATCGCTGGTATACCATCTGGTCCACTAGCTTTATTCACGTCAAGACGACACAGTGCTCTCAGAACCTCTTTGTTCCTTATGCGGACCTCGGGCATCGAAGTATCGCAGTGAGGTAGAGTCGGTGGAGTAGCACTACCAGTGTCAAGACGAGAATTATGGGCGAAGAGAGATGCAAAGAGACCCGCTTTCTCTCTCGCTGTATGAGCCAGTGTTCCATCAGGTTTAACCAGCGGAGGCAATGAGGGCCGACAGAAGTTCGCTTCGACCGACTTGGCAAGGGACCAGAATGCTCTGCTACCGGACGGCTGCGCAGAGAGCTTTGTGCCAATATTGTTAATGCGGTCGAAGCGAGCCTTCCTTAGTGCCTTTTTGTAGGACTTGGCAGCATGGTTGAAGGCTCTCTTCTTTGAACTCAGATCCGGAGCTTTGTGGTCACGAGCGTCAACCCAGGCGAGAAACGCCGAATGCTTACGTTGTTCAGCTTGAACGCAATCGGCGTTGAACCATGGGTGAGCTGAGCCACCGATGGGTACGTCGCGATAGGGAATGAAATACTCCATAGCTTGACGTATCACATCGGATATAGCATCTGCACAGCTCGACGGATTTTTAGAAGAGAAGCAGACCTGCTGCCAAGGATAAGATGCAAAGAAGTGCCGCATCTCATCCCAATCTGCTGACTTGTAACGCCACATTCGCCGTTCACCGCGTGAGTCGCAGTCAGGTGGGGAGAAGGACGATACAGACTTCACCAGACAGTGATCTGAAGTTCCTAGTGGTGAGGAAACTGTTACGATACATCTGTCCGGATCGGTGGTCAGTAAAAGGTCCAGACAATTGGCAGTATGACCAACTACATCAGGCACCCTTGTCGCTTGCTTTACCAACTGGGAGAGGCCCATCGATACTGCAAAGTTTCGCGCTTCTCTCCCAGCGTGGTCGGTCCTCTGGTACGGGAAAAGCCAGTCTTTGTTGACGGCGTTAAAGTCCCCCAGAGCGACAAACTGCGCATCAGGGTGCCGATGCAGAGCCTTATCGGCGGCCTCACTGAGGTGGCCAAACAGTTGAGTCGTCTCCTGGTCACCGCTGTGCGATCGGTAGACACAAGTATAGACAATTTTGTCCACACCGGTGTCCACCAACAACCACAACGTTGAGAAATTAGGGTCCTCAAGGTGACGGAGACGCTGACAACAGATGTCATTGCGGACGTACACACAGACCCCGGCACGCTGCAGGAAATGGTGCTCCAATGAGTATCCCGGGTAGTCGAGATACGCCGCATCTGACGGACATCTGATCTGCGTCTCCGTCAGGAAAAGTAAGTGGGGCTTGTCAGTCTCAAGGTGATGGTGGACCGCATTGATATTGGAGTGCAGTCCTCGAATGTTAGAGAGGTGCACTTGGAATAAGAGGACGTGCATCCGCTGTACACACTTACTTCTCTTTTTACCTTTCATTTTATTTTTTATTATTTTGAGTGAATAGGTAGGTGGAAGATGGCAGTTGAGCGAGGTGATGCGATGTAAATCCAACAACGCGACCAGAGTTGCTGCGCCAATGGAGGTCTGATCTGGAGACTGCGGGGACGCCCGAACCCCCCCAGGGATCGCCATCGGGTCCTCTCGCCCGGTCGCCAACCGGCACGATGGGGCCACCCTGGGATTTTTCGCAGTTGGCGGGGCAGCCTTTTGTGCGTGGCTGGCACACTACTTGGGCCCCCAACTATCTGCGGTCGGCCAGCGGATAACCGTGCTTCGGATCCCGCTACCCTCCGCGATCAAACGTCCGACACAACAACAGCTGTCGCATCATACCCGGTACGGTACACATCGCAACACAACTGCTCAGACCCATCTTCCACCATATGGCTTCACCAGACATCACGCCGAAACACGACAAGTCGCTTGGCGGCATGGCTTTGTCTGGTGGGTGGTAACTCCTAAGCCGGCAGCCGATACTATGGCCTACCACCGTATTTTACTGCTCGTTTGGCACTACCCAGGGGACACGTGTAGGGTGGTCAAAACAAGTAGATCCTACGGACGCGAGCAGTTCATCCCCCAAAAGTTTCCTTTTAAGTTAGGCAATTTTTTGACCCACATCAGCTATCCTGGTTTTGGAGCACAATATGGTGTTTCGAACTCGATCCGTTAATTTATTTAACATTCATCCATCATCATTTTGCTCCATTGCTCGTTGGCAAACCTTGAATACTAAGGATTACTTATCAAATTGGTTTTCACGCTGAAACCTACGAACTGTAAGCCAATTTGAAATAGATGCTAATAAGCTTAGTAGGCAACTAGTATTGATGTTAGTTCATTCGGTACCAACAATTAGGTTAAACATACATTTAGAGGAGTGGCGCTAATGTTGAACGTCCATAGAGTATAAAGCTAGAATTACATTATACCGACGCACACGTTTAACACGCTTATTTGTACGTAGAACGACGTCGCGTGGCGTGGACCAAGTGTAGTTCTACAAGTTTAGTTTCCATATAAAATGTATGGAGACTGATGCGCCCAGATCCGGCGTGTGTGGCCCACGTGTGCGCAGTGTAGTTCTAGCTTAATACATTGGCGTCAGTCTCTTGTGGGCAGGGCGTCGAACCTTTACTTGTAGCCAAGGATGACGACATTCACGTATTTATTTGAGACTTGCTTCTGCCAGCGGCGTCGGCCGTGTCAAAGTTAAAAATTACCTCAAGAGGACGTTGTGTAGAGACTTCGTTTTCTGCACTTAGACTACCATTCAAAACATTCTACTCCAAGAGATCATATTTCGGGGATAAAAAGTATTCTATGCCCTTTTCCAAGGTTCCATCTCTGTACCAAAATTCATCAAAATTTGTTTAGCGGTTTTCTTTTTTTAAGTCGGTTAAATTGTAACAAACAAACATACAGACAGTGTTTCTTTAGAATTTATAATATCAAGTACTGATGTTAGTGATAGCTGAAAAACTGGGTTTAACTCATTACGAATATTTTTCACAAAAAGTGTTATGATCAGTTATTATGACTAAACCACAAAACTATGTATATGTAAAAAAGTTGACTTTACTCACTTGGTATAGTATCGAAGTTGAAAATAACACTATTAGATAGTGACTAAGAAATAATAAAAAGAAGATATTATAAAAATAGGAATTTATAATAGTCGAATCCAAAATCGAATCAATAGACTTTGAGTTTATATATACCTAGTTATATAACTAGTGGCTCATGCCATTTTAAAGTATGTTTTTTTTGTTCTTGTTCTCGAGTATTCTTCCCATTATACCAGTCAATGTTTGATGAGTACAGACTCACAAAAAATTTCAATTCAAAATGATTACTGGTCATTGAAACGTAGTTAGGTGGGTACCTAGGTAAACATGTAGCTATGTAATTTGCATTGTATAATGCTTGTTAAATCACGATTCAAATGTGATTGTAGGTACTCATGATGATGATTGAATCTACAAATGAGTAGCTGTTAGTTAAACCGGGGTTTTAATTCTTCAGGGCTGTGCGATTGTTCGTAAGAAACACTGTTTCGCTGGATTACAAAGGGCAGCTGAAGGAACACGGGTAGCTTTTAGTCAATAAAAGGCTGATAATTTCTGCTGACTGCTGAAAGGTTGATTTTCCGCCACAAAAAAATAGGAATGTTTTTCTTTTTCATATTTTAGTAAAACTGTTTTCATGTTTAAGTAAGTCACAAACTTGAATAGTTTCTATTTAAGTTTGTGACTTAAATCACATGGATAAAATTTAAAAAAAAAACTCTCAATCATTATTTTAATTTACTTGGGCTTGATGAAGAACCACTGCCCCTTGTTGTACTACCATATCCTTGTTCTCGATTCCGGGAAATTGATTTTTAAATTTTTAAATAATTTATGAAATATTTCAAAATATTAAAGATATGTATATACTCGTATTAATTTACGAACTACCAATAAGTTAATAGAAAACGGACCATTTAAAGAAAGGAAAACTCACGACTATTAATGATAATTTTCTTTTTAAAGACAGCTGATATTGACAACTAATACGTGACCACGGCAACGTAAGCCGAAGCCTTAAAGAAATCGAGAGTTGGTTACTTGATATGCCAGTGTCATTTGTATTGTCATGGCACCCGCGTGAGTTGGCTGAGACCTTCATACTAAGTGCTACGGATGTAATGGAGCTCCGTGACCAAATCCGAAATAATCGGATAACCGAAATTATCAGATAACCGAAATTATCGGATAACCGAAATTATCGGATAACCGAAATTATCGGATAACCGAAATTAAAAAAAAATATCCGTAACCATAACCACAACCAATACAAAAATTTCAGATAAAGGCGGAGTCTAAATGACAGATTACGACTGGTTTTTGTTGGTTCGGTAAATGATAAAAATGATAGTTATTTTGAAAGTAGGTTTTTAAAAACACTTTTACACGTCAATTTAAACTAGATGAGGCCGGTGTTTCCTAGCTAGCGTCTACCCTGAGAAAAACACTGAAACAAACTCAGGGGTCAAATTCTCATACAGCAAATATTATAATATAATTTTTTTTTTTTTTCTTTTAATGATAGGCTCGCGTTTGACCACCATCTCACCTGATGGTAAGCGATGATGTGTTCGACGATGGAGCACGCTTGCCTAGAAGTAGCCTATTCACTCTTGACTTAAAGACCCCTAAGTTGTAGCTATCAGGAAACACAGACTCCGGCAAGGAATTCCACTCCTTGGCTGTACGCATAATAAATGTGTTCTTAAAACGTTTTGTGCGTATGGGTGGGATGTCCACCATGTACCGGTGGCGCAACGCCGTACGTCTAGTGGTCCGATGATGGAACGGACTTGGCGGAATTAGATTGTGCAATTCCAGAGCACACTCCCCGAAATGTAAACGATAGAAAACCGACAGGCCAGCAACTCGGCGGCGATGTCCAAGGCTTTGGAGCTTCGACTCAACAAGTGCATCATTGCCAATGATCCTCTTGGCTCGCCTCTCAATTGACTCTATCGCATCAAGCTGGTATTTGGCAGACCCGTCCCAAAGATAAGAGCAGTACTCCATACACGATCGAACTTGCGCTTAATGGTCAAATCACATGAAAACCATGCAAATTTGTGGCTGAGATGGTCTTCTGAGGAAAGAAATACACAGATTTGAGTGGATTTGTTCCTGTCGATCAAACAAATGATAATCTAGACTAGATATAAAAGTCAAATCTTGATATTTGTATTTTACTTTTATAATTTTAAAATTCTTATATCCGTAACTGAAACTAGCGGACAATCCGAAACAAAGCTGACTGGCCTGTTAGTGCTAGTGGTTAGTAGCTCTGACTGCTAGCCGGAGGTCGTGGGTTGGATTCACCCATGACAACTGTTTTTGTTAGTAGCACTATAATTTGTTCTGTGTCTAGGTTTAATTTATCTATAATATAATATGTATGTATTTAGAAATATATAAGTATGTTTATCAGTTGTCTAGTAGCACATGCTTTGCTTAGTTTGAGACTAGATGGCATTATGTGATAGTTGTTGAATATTATTATTATTGTATTATTATTCATTTCATATCCGTATTTAAAAAAAATGATATACTATTAATGATAATATATCCGTACCCGTATCCAGATCTGAAATTTTATACACACAACATCCTTGCTAAGTACTTTCATGTTTGTATGGCTGCCAGCTAACGTGAGTTCGGGAGAGGTCACTGCTCCACAATTTAAGTTGACATTATTTTCATTGTATTGGAAATTCTGAAAATGCTTGCATCAGAAATTATTGGCGTAGCTAATTATATTTTCATGAACGGTTAATTTTAACAAAAGACCAATTTTATTTGGTTCTTTCTATTTGAAACTGTTATAAGTAACTGTACATTTTTTTAAATCTTTTTTAAATATTAACCTTTAAATTTTTGCTCTCATGAACATCTATTTCCAATTCTGGAAAGAATGATGTCATACATGTTTAGATGTTCAACATTTTTGTATTCTTATTTTAGATTTTGATTTTTAGATAAACCTGTTCAAGTTGCTATGTTAGTTTTTTTAGGTAAGTTGCTATGTTAACATAAATGGTCTCGTGTTTATCGTATTTTTTTATATGAATTTTAATCTATTTTTATTATAAAATAACAATAAAAATCTATATTCACGTGACGCTATTATTATTGAGACAAATGCTACAGATGTGAAGGTGCTTAAGGATATCAGGCACGCCCACTGCATTCTGATGTTGGACTAGTTTGTCTGATATATTTCCTTAATGTGTAATGTTCTCTAAGTGTTCGTTAGTAACAGTAACTTATTGCTATTTTAGTTATTACCATCGGCCTATCAAAATCTTTCTCAGGATGCACATGTAAAACGTTAACTTGAAAACAGTAAGGATTGAGTTCTTCATCAATTCTACTCCAAATTAAAGTCCTTATATAAATGATATTGAAATGTGCTTTTTATTAATAGTATAATTCAATCATTTTTACGAAAAACATACATATCAAAATAAAAACTTATATTCGATGATATTTTCCCAAAATTACTATGCTTCTGTATTCAAAGCCTATTTCATTCTAAAGTTCTATCCTAAAAGCGAGACAGCTGGTTTCTCTGCGGTTACAGGGCGTGCAGCCATCACCTAGATATTGTGTTACCTTACAATTACGCACGATCGTGACATAATGTAGGTTGAACTAGTACCAACTAGTACTATGCATAGTTCGACGAATGCGGTATTGAATTCCATGGAAAAAGAGGGCAAGGCATGGATCTATTAATGGTTTTGAATAAATTAGTGGAAGCTTTTAAAAGCAATGTTGAAAGTTTCAATTAACTAGAAGTGTTGCTAAAAGTGTCACAATTCTCCCAAACATCTAAATGCAATCGATACGGTTAAACTGTATGTACCAGAATTCCCGCAAAAACTATCTAAATAAATAAGTATACATAAATTTAAGTTGCAACATCTCAATCCGTGGGATATTGGAGCTAACAAAGTATACAATGAATTCATTACTTGACTTGGGATTTTCACAGCTGTGGTGCCAAAATAGACATGGTGTTGATTGTATTATGTAGGTACCAACTACGTCATCACGTTACTTAAAATATTTATAAAGATGTTCATAAGCAAACAGTACAAGCACGGTTTTTTTTTTAGGTGGGCAAAACATCTTATGTCAAATCGCGCACTTGGGCGGAGCGCGAGATAGTGTCAGACTTTTACTGACTAAAAACCCACTCCTGTTCCTTCGTTGCCTTCGTCCCAGGGTCGTCTTCGTCGTTTCGTTTTCACACTACCCCAGTAAGCTTCGACCCTGCTGGGCCCCTACGATCTGCTGACATCTCCATGAGGCGCGCGTGGAACACTACGCGCCGTCGACGACTTGGGCTCGGTTCGGACGGTTACCGGACGGTCGGACGGCGGGCTACCCATTGCTCGCCGTCCGCAAGCCCGCGCCTATGGCGGCCGGAAATCGGGATCGGAGTCCCGGCGGTGGTTGGGGAGTGAAGACCGTTGCCGTTGCCTCAGGCGATCGGCCGCCTCCTTTGCTAGCATTACTGCTTCGCAGAAGGAGGACCGCCTGCCACTCCTCCTCGTTCCGGACCATGGCCTGTACCAAGGCCCGGCGCGAGAGATCGCTGCCGCCGATCGCCCCCACGAGGTCACGGCGTTGCTCTGCCCAAGCGGGGCACACCTCCACCGTATGCTCCACCGTGTCCTCCGGGCGGTCCACACAGTGGTGACACCCGGGCGTCGCTTCCGCACTAATCCGGTGCAGGAACTTTCCGAACTTCCCGTGTTCGGTGAGAACCTGCGTCATGCGGAAGGTGAGGACGCCGTGAGTACAAGCACGGTGCGTTTTTTGCGTTTGCATTTTGCAGTCCCGTCGTTGTAGCAGCGTCGCATTGCAACTGTCTGTGAGCACCTTAAGGAGGCGACCGCCTGCGACTCCTCCTCGCTCCGGACCATGGCCTGTACAAAGGCCCGGCGCGAGAGATCGCCGCCGCCGATCGCCCCCACGAGGACACGGTGTTGCTCTGCCCAAGCGGGGTACACCTCCACTTAAGAGGTAGCCTCAATGTGTCTTAAAAGTCAAAATATTTTACACTTAAATACTACAGCTGAAAAATAATGATCTTTCCCTAAAAAAGAAAGAGCCTAAAAGACAACAAATTTAATTCCTAATCGTTGCAAACCATGATGCAATAATTAACAAAAGGATGAAAAAATCTTATACACAGTAAAAAGAGTCATCAAAATATTTTAACCAACATACTTGTTTAATTACTACGATTAGTCTACACGATTTAACTAAAGATTTGCTCTCATTTAAAACGTTCTAAGAGTTTCACAGAGCTGTTCACAATATTTGCATAATTTATCTAAATTCCATTCCGATTTGGACATGAATAACAGGAATTAGCATTCTTTACCCGCGTATACTTTGGTTTGGTCAACGACTATATAGATGAAACGATACATTAGTTTAAAAATTCGTGTAAAGAATTTTAATAACTACGAATACATGGAGATTGGAAGGAACAGTTAAATTAGTTTTCTATGGTACTTATAATATGAGTATTTTTATAAAACTATTGCTGTTCTAAATAATCTAATCAACATTAGTAGACCAGTTACATATTTCATTCATAGTGTCTAAGTACAGAATGAATAATTGCGAATAATTGAATTGAATAATTCATCATTGTTCCCCGAACATTTATTCAGAACGTTATTTATTATTGACATTGCCATCATCATTCTTTAGATCGTGAATAAATAATAATAGCCTCACGGGTTGACCTCAAAGGTTGCTGAGGCAACAATTGCTGAGGCCGGTCGATGGAACACGTTAAAAACGGAGAAGTTCGGGAGACTTCCTCGTTCTTTAGCACGTTAAGTCACTGTTCTTGATTTCCATTTGTAGATCTTTGAAAGTCGTTATGGTATTCTTCGTAGTCGGAAGCATGGAAGTTTGTCACCAACGTTATCATAAGGTATTGAGTTACCCAGTTACTGGGTTGTGGAGATCAAATAGATAGTCGCTCGGTGTGACTGGAAACCGACTTCAATATAATTGGGAAGATGCTAAGCAGACGAACTGACAATTAGGGCAAAAATAGTGATGTACTTAATACACAAATCAGTAGTAGGTAGTATTTCATTCTTAGTACTTATTGTAACAATGGATATTTGAATAATTCATCACTGTTCTCCGAACATCTATTTAGAACGTTATTTACGGCATTATCACTACAGTAAAAAAAGAACTTTACGACATTACTCTGCATGATTTGTGTAGTGTATATATTGTATTTGTTTTTTGGTCCTTCGAGCCGGTTACTCCAACAACGTACCATCTTATTCAAATTTCAAGTCGTGTCATCACGACTATTTCTCATTCGAATGCACAAAGTAGGTGTCTATGTATTTCATATTCTAGCTAAACCCACTTGACGTGAGCTCAAACAATATTTACTGCGGGTCGTGCAATGTTTGCGCAAATTGTAAGATAAGTGAGCTCGAGTGAGGCAAGGCTGCGCAACCGTGCATTTATTGAAGATTTTAAGAGAGATCTTTGGTAGTTTGTGATTTATTGTTGCGTGCAAATTGTATTTAGAATCGAAGTATGGGTAGATAATTTTTTCCTGATTGTTAGATAATCTTTGATTCATTTTAGCTATGTGCTCTAGCTCAAAGTCAAAATTAAAATTGATCAAAGTTAATTTAAACACCAAGGTTTACAGGAAAAAGTAATAGATTTTAGCTGTTCTACCAAAAGACTTTGATAGCATGGAAAAGAACGAATAGCAAACTCATTACTTACCTCGCTGTTTGTAATAGTCAGTATGTATGCCACCAGCCCAAGAGATTAAATAGCAGCCTATGTAATCAAATCAATCAATCTTGACAAACTGGTTAGTTTACAAAAATAACCTCTGCTGCCATAGCAAGGGTTATTTTTGTATTTATGCCAACACAGGAAGACAGCTATAGTGACGTCTAAAGTGAACTTCGGAAGTAACAAGGAACATTAGATACTTTATCACTGATCCATGTGAGGAAAAAAACACCAAAAACGAATTGAAATAAAACTCTTTACATAATAGTTAAAGAACCTCATAAAATTTAGCGTCATAACCACGAAGATTAGATTTCAGAGAACGTTCATATTGACTCAAGACTCGGCTAATTATACAATGATAGGAACGGAAAGCCCCGCCAAACATTTGTCATTGAGGGTAGAGGATATTTACTATTCTATCTGTAACTATTTCAATTAAGAATATGCCTCACCCGTTCACAATAATATGTGTGTTCCCTATAAGGTAACTACGATTTCGAATTTTATTGAAGGCTGCGACACGAACAGCCCTCCTAGTCAAGTTACGACCGTTACGTTTCGATACTCTTGCGTCGCTACACCAATTTGAGCTCGGCTCGTGCTCCGCTCGTGCTCAGATCCTCTAGCGGAGACCAACCTTTACATATTTGGGAAAAGGTTATACAAACTTACAAGGTGTTAAACTAAATTCTGTCCACTAGCAAGGAACACATAACACAATTTGGACCGTACCAGGTCAATAGCTTCATCTTATTTGACAGACCAACCTTGAAAATTCAAAAGTGCCTATAAATGGCTTAATTGAAACAAACGCTTTGAGTTTGAGATTAGATTCTTATCGTGATCTGATCTGAAGATCTCACTTGTTCAAGTGTTTTCCGGTGCAATCAATCTTAACGATACAACTGCGTTTTATTTTTTCTCACCTTAATGTCAAACTTAAGTAGGTAGATTGGAAATATGATCAACGAAATTTCAGATAATATTGTTATTTATTTGTTTCCAACGCGTACCGTCACTACCGTGTTACCCGGTCTCTGAAATGTTAAGGCAGTTGCTCTCTACTAAACATTCTCACACACAGTATTCAGCTATATTTACCTAGAGTAGAAGCCGGTATATCCCATGTTGGAAATAAGCAAATCAGTTGATTCATCATTACCATTTCAGCCAAAAGACGTCCACTGCGGTACATATTGCTCCCCCAAGTCACGCCACAACGACCGGTCCTATGCGTCTCACATTCCTTGGATTCCCGTAATCCTCACCAGGTCATCGGATCTCCTGTATGGAGGCTCTATTGGTTACTGTTGTTATAATATGTTTTTTTTTTGGAAAAAGACTCCTTGAAATTTTTGTAAATTTTTAAGTACTCGTAAAATTTGAATATGTTCGTTAAACAAAATTTATAAATAATTTCAGCCTTGTCTACTCTTGAGAAAGTCTTATGTCTAGCAGCTGTCAGTTCATTTTATTTATGCATTTCAATATTATAATCATAACATTTATCTTGGCCTTTCTCTTTTCTATCGGTACTTGTACAGACATCATCTTTATCATCAATCTGTCTAACTTGTTTAAAATTAGAGACTTTGTAGTCACCGCATTTTTTTTTTAAAGTTTGTACCTTTTATTTTTTCATCTTGTACATGTATAATTCAGGTCGGTTTTCATTCTTTTTTTCAAACATTTAATAAATTACAAAATGACCTATTCTACACATTGGAGCTGTTTGTAAAATGTGGGTGAACTATATACATCTGCGTATCCCATCAGAATTTGTGACCATAGCTCATTTTACTATATTTTCAAACCTGGAACTTATAAATATTTCAAAGTCATATCGATTTATAGATAAATTTTCTGTCAGTGCTGTGCACCTCTGTAAGTGACGAATTCACTATGCCTAAAACTATATCATGGTGTTTTTTGTTTGTGTATGTTTTAGTGAGTAAATCGTTAAGGTGCTGTTTCAATAAATAAAATAAAAAGCTTGAAATGTCTCGAACTACCAGATTCTTTTTTAAGGAACATGTCTACTCTTACGACATAAGGTAACGCAAAAACTTAAAACAATACCTATAGGTGACCTTGTAAATATTGAAGATCAAACAGGTGACTTTGGTGGTAAAATAAACAACGTTATTGATATAATCATCGTACATGTACAATACCACTAAGTATTATAAAACAAATAATGTACTGTAAAGGTTGCATACTGAAAGGAACCTAACAGTTTACAAGCTGTTAGGGAAATATCTCTGGTTGGTTTCGAATACTCATTTGAATTGAGAAAGAAAAATTAATCACATCACACTAAAAGTTTACGAGTGTATATTCAATTTGTATGTTTCTTACTTCTTTACCCTGAAACTGCTGAAGGGCTTTGAATGAAATTTGGCACACGGGTAGATCATGTCTTGGAACAGCATATAGAACAATTTTTATGGCTGAAGTATCTATGTGCCCTTGCGCCAATTTCCTACTTTTACGCGAACGAAACCGCTGGCAGAATCTAGTTATTATAATCCTCCGACCGAATTTCGATTACGGTGGTTAATCTCCACGAAGATTAGCCAAGTGATATTATAGTGCACAAGTGTATGCGCAAACAATGGTGCACTCTTTGTTCCTTTACTGTCATAGTGCGATGTGACAGCAATCTGTCACGAACGGGGAGAGATCAGGTGCTTGAACCAAAGGTTTTACGTACTTTCCGTGGTACAGGGGTGTCACACTCAACTTCAAAACTACCTATTAGCTCTTTATGCCCGACCCGAGAATCGAACATAGGACTACTTAGCAGTCGCGGGTCAGCAGTCATGTTTGCGACCGCATGAAACCAACGAGGCAGGTTTTTCTCCATCATCATCATTTCAGCCGAAAGACGTCCACTATTGGACCATAACGACCGGTCCTATGCGTCTCGAAATTAAACTAAATAAAATATAGGTATTTAAAGAGGTCGATCACAGAAAGGAATTGTTTGCTACCACAATATATGCAAAAACCAATTATTATCTGTAGTATTGTAAACCGTTCTAATTTCCTCAAGGCTACAATGTCAACAACCTCGTTTTATCGTAGTATTAGCTAAAGGTATTATATTAATTTACTCAAGTAGTAGATGTCACGTCGCACGTATGCACCCGAACAGATGGCCGAGGATCGCCACTCACTGGACGCCGCGTCAAGGTCGTCCCCGGCGAAGGTGGTGTGACGATACGATCATGTTCGCGGGGCTAACTTGGCTAGAAATCGCTCTAGACAGAGAGGTTTAGAAGGAGAAAGAGGAGACTTTTACTCAGCAATGGGACACAATATAGGATATTAAAAATAAAATAATTTACATTAGCACAAAGTTCCGTTGGGCTAAGTCAAACTTAGTCGTGTATCTTTAATCTTTTAATTGGATTTATCTTCGCTTTATTAGGTTGTAGCGACACCTATGACGCTACATAGGAACTAAAATTCAAAATCCTACATCGTGGTAATAATATATAGCCCGAATTCAACTATTGGACAATTGCCCATACAACACTTGTCTGGTCGGATCCTCCCTTTTCGACGGAGGTTTGCGGGACTTTACGTCCTGTTTCGTATACCTCTGAAAAGTAGAAGATGAAGAAGTTTCTAAAAAGCAGCATCTGGACCCTCAGTAATGAGGAATAAGATGCAAGGAGGAGGATACTATCATCAACCGAGCACAAATATAGACTCCAGATTGCTACTGAGAAATTCAAGATGGAAAAATTGGGCAAGTGCGAGTCGGGTTCGCACATTGAGGGTTCCGTACAAACTTCCCTATGTAAATAGTTCAATTCCCGAATCGAGTCTCGAAGATTTTTCTGAATAGCAAGAAAAGTATTCTTTTTTGTGACGTAACAACAAATTTACTGTTTTTAGATGAGAGATGAGAGATCCTGTGAATTTTGATTCCCTTGAGAGTATCGAAATATACGTTTTTTGCGACGTAAACGGCCGTATCTTTTTTTTCGTTAACTTAGAATTTTGATTTTTTTTTCAGCTTCAAGGGACCGCAGACTTGAGTATATGGTTTTAATTTCAACTCAATACCTTTGCGCGTTTTCGAGATAAAGGGTCCTGACAGACAGACAGACGGACGGACAACAAAGTGATCCTATAAGGGTTCCGTTTTTTCCTTTTGAGGTACGGAACCCTAAAAACCATCACGACCTCAAAAGAAAATGGTTAATATATAAAACCTTTGAAAAACCAATTAAAATCTTTCCTAGTTATTGGCCATGACCTTTTCAGTAATCAGGCTTTTAAATAATTTTATCATATTAAGTACTGATAAGTTAAACTTGAACTACGTTATCATATTTCTTACCAAGTTACGACTCTTTTACGGTCAAATAATTTAAATAACCGCAGATTTATATCCGAACCTGACGTAAGGTTACTTAATAATTAGGTATGTATAATCTATACATATAATAAAACAGTAAAATGGTGGAGCGTTGGTATTAGTTGGCGAAAAAACTACTGAACCAATCCTGTTCAAATTTTGCATACATAATCCTTATAGGCCGGGTCAACTGTTAGGCTACATATTATCACGCTATTTGCTATGGGGGGTGAGCAATAATCCAAAATGTCGACATTGAACGACATTTGCCACGTTCGATCCCCAGCTACAGTTAAAAATTTTGTCATTATTTTATCTTGTTTTTGTAATAAAATAACTTTTACCATTTTTTCAAAATAAAATTGACATTTCTATTCGATATCTTCTAAATATTTTGTAAAAACTAATCAAAACACATAATAAAATCAAAGCGGCGAGTAAAATCACGTACTAAAATGTAAATATGGCACAACGCCATCTAAAGACTGAAAGTAGAAATAATGATGACAATGATAGTTGAACGTCATATTTGATAGATGGCATTGTGTATTTTACGTAATTTTCTGAGTGGCGGAAGAATGACCATCGCCCAAGTTTGCAGACAGTTTTATTGTTTAAAATTGGACGAAAACCGTTATGATTAAACTGGAGTTAGACGGAGACATTTTTAATCCTACTGCTTTTTTTCCCCGTGGTTGTAACAAACTAATTGACCGTGATTATTCAAGGGATACCAACCAAAGGCGATAACAGTAAATACTTATATGTATTTAATTATTGACTTTAAAATAACATGGCCAAATTTTCGGAAGGGGTAGCATGGCACCTTGCGTTGGAAGGCCCCCAGGTAAACCTGGTGAGGGTCGCGGGAATCCAATGGATGCGAGACGCACAGGACCGGTAATTATGGTGACACTTGGGGAGGCCTATGTCCAACAGTGGACGTCTTTCGGCTGAAATGATAATGATAATGATGGCACCTTTATTTTTCTTTTTTTAAGGGTGGTAGTCATCCAATGACTTCTCCCACTCTGGTTGGAGCGGGAAGGCGTGTCAAACTTTTACTGACTAAAACCACACCTGTGTCCTTCAGTTGCCCTTTGCGACATCTCTTTGAGGAGCGCGTGGATCACTACGCGCTGTTGACGACTGGGCTCGGTCCGGTCAATTACCGGACGGCCGGACGGCTGTGGACGACCGATTGCTGGATGTCCGCGAGCCCGCGTTTACCATGGCTGTTCGTCGGGGTCAGAATCTCGGCTCGGCGTAAGGACGTTCGTTCCCTCACGCGTCCTCCTCCTTCACTAGCATTACGGCTTTGCAGAAGGAGGCGACCGCCTGCCATTCCTCCTCTCTCTGGACAAAGTCACAAGGCCCGGTGCGAGAGGTGACTGACGCCGATTGCCTCCACGAGGACAACACACACCTCTGTGTGCTCCACTGTGTCCTCCGGGATGATGGCACCTTGCGGCCTAATAATGGTGTGTTTTATTATTAGCAGTCACTGCTTCATATAAAACTGGGTCGAAAGGTTTGCGTTCCTGATCACAGTTCGACAACGTATGATGTATCTCAGATTCCTTGCAGCCTTACGTCGACATCCGTACGTTACCTCCTTGCAGTGAGTGGTGACCAACACTGGAACCACCCTCTGAGGGAGGCCAGTCTCAGGGATAACACTAATCGGCTGCTACATTTGTTTACCGGAATTTAATTGTTTTATGGATACAGAAGCTCAGGACTGTTGAGGGTGTTTCACGCGGTTTCTGTTCCGGATTCGGTTGGAAGTACTCTGATATTACCATTTTACCAATCGCCCGGAGGACCCGTTGTAGCATGCGGTGGAGGTCTATCCTGCTTGGGTGAACCGCCGTGTCTTCATAGAGGCAATCGGCGTCAGTGACCTCTCGGTTTGGCCATCAATATGCGAGTTCGATTGGACAGGGATACACGCGTTCAAGATTTCACCGAAATTCATCCAAAAGTTGGAGACTCTTCATAGGGTAGTTCCCACTATGGAATAACATTTGTCTGATATACGAGGACGTCAGTCAAATGCACATAAAAAAATCCTAGATAAATGAACAAGTAATTTTTACGCCCCAAATGATCAAGCTGCAACAATAAATATTCAAGCATGCTCTCGCAAATTCTTCATAAGTACTGTTGTGGAGGAAGATAGTTGATGATGATGGTAATTTTTGGATTCACTGGCTTTTTGGCTTTGCACCATCAGTGCAAACGTTATCCAGCTGAAGGTCGGTGTCCCGATTATGTTCCTTCGTTTACCTCTACCAAAGCTGTCTGACGGCTTAAACTCTTCAGTGAAACATTATTGAGGCGAAAATTGTACAGGAGGTAACTCTTTCGAACAATCTCGCAGCCTTAGCAGACATTGGCCCTAGAGGGCCCTATCCATTTGCTGACATCATTATGAGTCGCGCGTAGATTACTACGCGCCGTCGATTCAGGATTGCTTTGACCAGATGACCGGACGGCTCCACCGCAATCGCCCTGCGGCTTTCAACACCTGGAGCATCACTTCCCTCATCATCCCTCATAGTTTCAGCCACCTTCTTCGATCGTAGTGCTTCACTGAAGGAGGCTACTGGTTGGCATTTTTTCCACTAATCGCCTCCATGAGGACACGGCGGCGCCGGCGCTCCTACCAAGCGGGACTGACTTCCACCGTAAGTTCCATCGTATTCTCCGGGCGATCCGCACAATGGTGAGACTCGAGTGTTTCTTTTCGCTGAATTCGATACAGATACCTCCCGAAACACCCACATCCGGTGAGTCCTGCACAAAGAGAGGATGCCGTGACGCCTCTGTAGCCACTCCTCAAAGACAGGCATTACCGCTGCGATTGTGACGTGCTCACTGTGACAATGTTGTTTTATCGGAACATAAACCAGAAACATACATAAACTAGTGCCTTTTCCCTTGGGGTAGGCAGAAATGCCAACTGCTACGACCCTTACATACTCTTTCTATTCATTGACGTTCATACATCTGGATCTGGACGAGTACATAACATGTATCCTGAAGGTAATTTGCGTTTTTACCTTTAACCGTTTTATGTGGAAGTACAATAAATAATTACGATGCTTTCAGAATAAATTGCAAGCACAGAATGATTGTACAGTTTTACGAACTTAACGCAGACGAAGTCGCGGGCAACAGCTAGTTATATAATATAATTATTCAATTGACGTAAGGTTACATAATAATTATATAATGTAATTATTCAATTGCGGGATTGCTCAAAAAGTCTCTATATCCTTGGAACGCAATGGGCAATTGAAAGAACATAGGCGGATTTTAGTCCGTAAATGTCTGACGCACCTTTTCTCCCCTCCCAGAGCGAGGAGGAGTTTGAAGATTCCCACCTCAAAAAAAAAGTATCGTGGATATAACAATAACAGCTGCACGGATCAGTGTCCAAGTTTAGTTTAAGTAACAATAGTCGAGGTTGCTTTGTGGACGGGTGATCGTCTTAACATATTATTTCCCCCATCATCTTCCTGCCCTTATCCTGTTTTATTTGGGGTCGGCGCATCACGTTTTGTTTTCCATTCTGGCCTGTCACCCGTCACACAATCACTAAGTCCCTTTTCTTTCATATCATTTCTTATACAATCCATCCAGCTTTTCTTTGGCCTCCCTCTCCTTCTCAATCTATCCACATCAATATCAAGATTTACCACCAAAAAAAAATTCTAAAATCAAATATTCTAAAAGTTTCTCAAAACAAAATCAAACTAGTTTTTTTTTTGTTTCAATGTCAGACACGAATCTTTTAAATTTGAATCGTCTATTAATATAAAAATAAGTCTAAATATAAGTCTCGTATATATTTCTGAACTGGTTATGGGAGTTATTCAAGATTCTTCGATGCTATCCCGACACATCTTAGAGATCAGTCGAACCTGTTTGCTTAGGTATATGCTGAGAAGGGTAACGGCAATATGTAGTAGGTACATCTAATAGAAGAATCCTTAGAGGTGTATTGGAAGAAAGGTTAAAAAAAAACTCATAATAACTATCCCACTGTAGGACAAAGGCCTCCCCAAGTCCGTGGAAATAAATCTTTAAAGATGTAATTAAAAAGAATTAGTACAGTATTTTATTTACTTGTTAATTAAATCTATATGCTCTTAGAAAGACATAGCCCGAAGAAACGCCAAATTTAAGTGGCAGTGGGCAGGGCACATTGCTCGCAGAACGGATGGTCGATGGGGCCGAAAGGTTATGTAGTGGCGACCGCGTACCGGAAGACGCAGCGTTGAAAGGCCAAGAAGGATCGATAACCTGGTGAGGGTCACGGGAACCCGATGGATGCATGACGCACAGGACCGTTCGTTGTGGCGACACTTGGGGAGGCCTATGTCTAACAGTGTACGTTTTTTGTTTAAAATGATGATGATGATGATCTAGTATATTATAATATAGCCGGTCACCGCACACGTGAGCAGTGTTACCTTGCTGCATAAAATGCCAGCAATCAAATCAAGCCATTAAGTTTTATTGTTGATTGCAATATAACGGAAACAAAACTAATTATGTTTCGTAATATTTCATTCAACGTTATTTCGGTCCAGTGTCGATTTTCGTGGTTTCCTGTATACGCGTATGTGATTTATATAGTAAATGTCGCTATACTTGCTGTTTTAATGATGAAGAAAGCTGACTTTCTTCAATTGATTATGAAGAAGGTGTAGATGAGAATTTCAAAAACTTCGAACACCCGTAAGAAGCTGGGACGCCGGGCGGGGCGATAGTTATATAAATTTATACCTTACGTAAAGTCTAAACCACAGTTAAAGATAACAAATGCATAAATTACACTATCCTTACACATGTAGGTCACCGTCCGATAACGAGACAATAGTCAGAGATTAGCAAGTCTACATCATATTCAATAATCACATCACAATAATCTACCATGTGAAGCATTTTATGCTTATCTTAATATTTTCAATGTCCATCGACGGTTGACCGATACGAGGATAAGAGTTGGTGACGACAGAATTAAGATATTCGGGTTCATAGGCTTTGAAATAAGCTTTTCTATAAGATGTCTGTGATTTTGGACTACTCTGATTTTTTTATTATTATTATTATCGTTTATTCATTACCCTAAACATATAAATTATATTTTTAAATATTTCAATAAAAATAAAAAATAAACATTAAAAAAATAAAAAATAGTGTAACACCGGTATCGGGAACAGGGTCCAAGCTACCGGCGGTCAGGGCTCCAGAGAAAGAAACCTTCTAACAATACGAGCCGTGTCCAGGAGTACCGCTTTCTGAATCAAGCCCTTGATCCAGCCGCCTAACGCGAGCCTCCTAAGGTCGAGGCTCTTGGCTATTAACCCGTTGGCTGACACGACTATTGTTATTATTATTATATCTAGCCTATACTGTTCCACTGCTGGGCAAGAGCCTCCCTCTATTCCTTCCATTGTTCTTGGCTTTAACTAGTTGAATGCCAATTTAATTGGATAAATCGGACGGACTGACTTGCAAGTATAAAAGTCCAAAAAAAAAGAATAAAAAAAAAAACAACTAGTTGAATAACACACTGGCTTTTTAAATGTGTCTCTAATTACGGCATACGAAAGGTTAAGCCACCTCAAGTCGTCCCGCCAACTGTTCTTGGTCTGCCGCGACCCCGTCGTGCGATTTCAGGGCACCAACTTTGTGTTTTACTGGCCCACCGCTAGATCGGCATACGGCAGACATGTCCAGCGCAGCCCCATTTAAACTGTGCATCCTTCTAAGCCCCTTCAATGATCTGCGTTTTGGAGCGCAGTATAGTGTTTCGATCCGTTTTGTTAGCGATACTTTATTGTAACACCTAGTATACTCCACTCCATATCACGTTGGCAAACCTTAGTTTGGAATTTTGGATGTTACTCAAAGACAAAGTTAATTTAAAAAAAAAAAATTGTTTCGCCTTGGGGTTTGCCAACGAGTAATGGAGCGCAGCATTCAGGGTGTTAAAAGAGCCGACAGAATAAGGAACACTACGCTGCGCCAAAAGACGGGGATTATAGACGTAGGAAAAAAGGCTGCCAGGCTAAAATGGGATTGTGTGGCACTCTGACCGTTGGGCAACAGTCTCCACAAAGTGGGTACCTGAAGATGGACGACGCCGCCGAGGTCGCCCTGGGAAGAGGTGGCGAGACGACCTAGATGCCTACCGCAAGGACTGGTTCGAGGTGGCTCAAGAAAGGAATACCTTGAAGAAGTTGGGGTGGCCTTTGCTCAGCTGTGGGACAGTATACTGTATAGGCTAATAAAAAAATAAATAAAGATAGAGCTCGCCTTTGACTACAATGGTCGTTTTCGAATCAGGCAATTACGATCACGACACAACATCAGGACATTGGCAGTTTTATAATTTCTTTAACGAACGATGTAAGTTGCTAGTACGACTGAGTACTCGAGACCGTCCGGTGGCATAACGCATACAAGATGTTGGTTAATGTCAACCCATGTTAATGTCAGATAAATGTGAAAACGGCCAATCTCTCCTGATGCTAATTATTGCATCTAAGTGAAGATGTAGCCGTCGATGGTAATCATATATATTTCTTGCAAATGACCGCTCAGGTTTAAAAACCTCAAAGGCTGTTGGGTTGTTCGAAAGAGTCAACGCGGCCTTGGAAGGCAAAGGGCAACTTAGAGAAGGTTGCTCCACTCAGAGCGGGAGAAGATATTTGATTATCTTCCACCCTCAAACAAAATGTTTAAAACCTATATCTTCTATTCGATATGGATAATGGAGTCCAATATCTAGTTGGCGTAGCTCACGTGTTTACCAATTAGAAACTGGTTCACAATTTAAAGAATCAATGAAATCACGATCAATTTTAGAACTGAGTAGGTACTAATTGATCACCAGTTTAAGTGTTCACAATTTCTTGGCATCACACAGAATGTCAAATCTCGAATGTTGATGCGTATAATTGTGGAAGAAATTTTTTGTTCACAATTTAACGAGACTTTAAAATCTCTCGAGATATTTTATAAGCTTACTGTGTTTGCAATAGTCCGGGGACATAGTATATACAATAATTATTCGCATTAAAGATTTTTTTACCAAAATGGTGAATCCCGTGACCTAAACTGAAGCTAAAGTGGCATGGTTGGCTCCGTGGCTTTTGTATTACCGTGGGTTCGATCCTCGCAATGAATAAATTCTTACACTTGCTTATGTGTGTTGCTTGCATTGTGCACTTATTTTTAATTATGTTTGTCCTGTATTTTTGTTTATGTGGTGTACAATAAAGAATATAATAAATATGAGGCTTACATATAGTTGTGTAGGTATCTGAGTTTACATTTTTATTAATTTGTTTTTAGTGTAGGTAGCACTTTACTTTTTTCTGTTTTTGTTTTGTATTTTTTTTTTATAATAAGTGATATATCTGTCATGCATGCAGCTTTTATCCTAGCCTTTTAAAGTCTATTCTACGAGTATATTCGTAATCTGTGAACAGCGCTGTGGGCTATATTAATATTTAAGATATTTACGCTATCATGTTTTTAATATTGCATAATGTAACTGTTTGTTGTTCCTAATCAATAAAATAAAATAAAAATAAAATGAAAGAACCCACGATACAAGAGTAATTTCTAGAGAGGGGCAACGCTAACATATTTTATACGAATGATACACTATATACGCTAGATTTGATTTTATCAGTTGTATAGCCGGGTACAGACTGCTGTAACGTAACATGCAAGGTAACACGAAGGGAGCATTTTATAAGTGTGGACGCAGCGCGCGAACGAACCGAACATGTAGCAACTCAGATAGTTGAAATGCTTGGTTAGCGCGCACTCTGGGAATTCTTTTACATTGCATGCATTACAGCAGTATGTATGGCTTATGACGAGACAAAATAGTTTCCTTATTTACTAAGATCACATTAGTCTGCCTCTACATAATACACATATAAATAATGTATGTTATGCTCTTATTATTTATTGAGGATATGTACAATTTATAGTTTCCTTAACATTATGTAGGTTTTCTAGTTAACTTCACGTAAACATTATTTAGTTCTATTATTAAAAAACGTTTTATTCGATAGTTAACAATAGCAGTAACTAGTGGCTCAGTAATAATATCCGCATGGGTCGATCTTCAAAGTTAAGGAACACTTGCAGATATCGATTTGCGGATAGGAAACCATCCATTACATATCGAAACGAGATGTTGCCCCTGGCTATCATTTCTTGATTTTTGACTGTCATCAAGAACCAGAAAATCTGAAACTAATCTTTTTTTGAGAACAGTAGTAGACCAGTGGTAACGGCCCCGACTTACGAGGATTCAAACCCAGTCAGGCGCATAACTTTGCGTAATTTATTTCATCACCACTGCAGGCTCTCAAAGAGGTGAAGGAAAACATCGTGAGACATGTCCAAGAACAAAAAATTCGAAGACGTGTGACATCCACCATCCCGCACTGGGCCCGCGTGTTGGTTTACGGCCAATTTTCTCTCCTAGAAAGGAGGCCTGAGTCCCAGCAGTGGGAACATTAAAAGTTTGATTATGCTTAATCTTTTTTTTATTATTATTATTGTGTATAGGCTACCGTTTGACCACTATCTCACTTAATCGTAGGTAAGCGATGATGAGATTGACGATGGAGCGCGCTTACCTAGAAGTAACCTATTCGCTCTTGACTTGACCCCTAGGTTGTAGCTATCAGGAAACACAGGGAATTCCTCTTCTTAGAGAGGAGTGTGTTCCCAAAACGTTTTATGCACAACGAATGTGTTTCCAAAACGTTTTTTTGTTTTGTTTTCTACCTTGTACCGGTGGCACAATGCCGTATGCCTAGTGGTCCGATGATGGATCGGGCATCGTGAAATAAAAATTCTACAATTCCAATGCAAACTCCCCGAATTGTAAACGATATGACAACCGACAGAAGTTTTAACTCGACGAGTGCATCATTACCGTTGATCTCGCCAAGGGATATCGTATTATCCGGTTACTGGATTGTGAAGGTTAGTTAATTGGTATGTATGATAAATGTTGGACTAAAAGCAGATTTGACGAAGAGACAAATTGGGAATGGGTAAGCCAATTCATTGAAGAAACAACATTGGTGATCCAGATCTGGTAAAGTCCAATCTACAAAGCCTTGAGCACAGGCGTAGGGTAGCCAGCCTTTCGGTGTTTTACAGGATGCATTTTGGAGAGTGTGCGCGGGAATTGCACGACTTGATTCCACTATCTCATTTCTACCATCGGACAAACCGACGAACGGCGAGTACCCTTACGTTGTTGAAACCTCTATGGTCCGGACCAAGTGTTTCGCCTCGTCGTTTATACCGTGTACATCGAGAGACTGGATCAACTTGCCTGCTGCGGTCTTCCCGTCCGATTATAACTTAAGTGTCTTCAAGGCTATAGCGAATAGGCTCTTAATAAACTAGTGCCCCTCACCATCAACGATTGCACCACAAATTACCATCAGGTGGGATCGCAGTCAAGCACTAGTTTATAACAATTAAAAAAAAAAAAGCTAACAACATGCCGTCCAAACGGACTACAGATTAAATTATAGACAAGCGGATCTATTTTTTCTTTGAAAGCACTTGAGATATTTTTAGTTGACGCGAATAGAAGCGTGATGCCTCTTCAAGTTATTATAGTACAGGTGACAGATTTCCTATGATTAAGACACGCACGATCGATAAACACAAATGATAACATTAGTCATGAGTCCCGTGACTTGTTAGCATGCAGTTGTTTTGTATTTTGCTATCAAAGAGATCAATGAAGATAAAGTGTTCGATTTTTTATCAAAGTGTTTTTCTGGTCCTTAGTGAATGATCTTGTCGAGTGGCTGTAGTGATAAATGATGAGGATTTAACTCTTTTTTGTTTATAAAATCTAATTAATAAATAAATAAATTAATGCTAATATTGACTGATGGTCAATGGGATCGAAAGGTTCTGGAGATGGCGATCACGTACCGGAAGACGCAGCGTTGGAAGACCTTCTACAATGCGGACCGATGACTTGGTCAGGGTCGCGGGAAAACGATGGATGCGAGACGCACAGGACTGGTTGATGTGGTGACACTCGGGGGAGGCCTTTTGTCTAACAGTGGACGTCTTTCGGTTGAAATGATGATGATGACTATAGACAAAATTTTTCGATTTATAGATAGCTAGCTTCTAGCAGTAGTTTCATCTGCGTGTAATTAATCGATCATTAATCCAAGAGAACCTGTCTCAATGTACCATTTCTCACCCTAATCTATTCAGACGTTTGAGAGTGAAGGCGTATATATATACATATACAAACACATTTTCGCCTTTATAATAATAGTATGATATTATTACTAACTTTTGTCAGTGAATTTGACCTGCCTGGGTGAAAGTCGGAAATCATCCCAGGCGAATAATGCTCCAAAGATAACACGATGTATTCGTTTGTAATGTGTCATTCAAACTCATTTATTAAACCGTTAAGGCGTAAAAAGGTTACATACCCTGCCTATTGCCTGCATATTGCCTGCTGCGGTCTTCCCGTCCAACTATAATTTAGGTGTCTTCAAGGCTAGAGTGAAAAGGCTCTTAATAAACTAATGCACCTCACCATCAATGATTGCATCTCTGCTTACCATCAGGTGGGATCGCAGTCAAGCACTGGTTTATATCAATAAAAATATAAAATAAGAAAATTAACGAAAAAATTGGTCTACCGGAATCTGTGTTCCTGATAACTTAGGCGTCTTTAAGTCAAGAGTGAACAGGTTACTTCTAGAGAAGCGTGCTCCATTGTCGATCACATCGTTGCTTACCATTACGTGAGATAGTGGTCAAACGTGAGCCGAGTAGTAACGAGGAGATAAAAATATGTTATTTGCGCATGCATGAGGGATTTATTTAGGCCAAAACTTAGTAGCTTTAATCTGTCAGGTGCAGTATATGTGTCAACATCTCTTAGATAATCATTTTGATGCGCTGCTCTTTTGATCCGTGATAATACATTTTACCTTGACGAATGAAAAACAAGATCATAAACCAGACCCCTTATTTTGAAACAAGTTTATCGAAACGTCAAAAATTAAACATAAGTCAAGTGATACTACCGTCCGTCACTAGATAAAATAAATTAATTCGAATCAGAATCAGACCAGGTAACGCTTGACAGCATATTGTAATATTAATTTCCAACTAATTTACATTTTAAGAACTGGGCCTTATTATGGGTAACCATTAATTATATTATTATTATTATATTTTAGAAATATGCGGAAGAAGACTTGATTTCGGACTGTGGTATATGTTCTAATCATGCTGAGTACTTTAATACCACAATGAAGGATTTCGAATTTTAATTCTCATATTGCGTCATAGATGTCACCACAATATCCAGCCTGTTCTTTCCCACTGCTGGGCAAGACCTCCCTCCATTCGTTTCACTATTCTAACAATGTACTCATAATTTAATTTCAATTAGACCCTACGTTCACTTTCGTCCTTGTCCATACAACACAGCTTCAAACAAACAGGTATTACTATCAACTATTATAGTACCGACCTCCATAGATCACAGATCATTATCGGTCCCCATTTGTCTATCCAATATGTAGTTATGTCATTATTAAGGCACTTGACATATCATTGTTTAGAGATACTTATATGTCTATAGAACACTAGCTTTTGTCAGTGGTTTTGCCCGGGTGAAAGTAAGAAATTATTTCAAGGGAACATACTCCCTGGATCCTTTGCGCTATGAGTATCCTATGTGCTCTTTCTGGATATGGTCTTCGTGTGCCAAATTTAATCCAAATCCGTTGAAACTTTGAGCGTGCGGGAGGAAGAAAAAAGTCTCGCATACCGCTATTGTAAAGGGAGGATCCTCAGACCAGACGCGTATTACTGTGCTCCACCGTGTACTCCGGGCAACTACCCAATAGTTGATTTCTAGCTTATGTGTATGTTGCCCGGAGGACACGGTGGAGCATACGGTAGAAGTGTGCTCCACCTGGGCAGAGCACCACCGTGTCTTCGTGGGGGTGATCGGCGGCAGCGATCTCTCGCGCCGGGCCTTAGTAGGACAGGCCATGGTCCGCAGCGAGGAGGATTGGCAGGCGGTGGCCTTCTGCGAAGCAGTATTGCTAGCAAAGGAGGAGACCACACGTTCACGCGCGAGGCAATGGCCGATCCCGATTTCCGGCCACCGTAGGCGTGGGCTTGCGGACGGCGAGCAGTGGGTAGCTCGCGGTCCGACCGTCCGGTAACCGTCCGGACCGAACCCAAGTCGGTCAAAGGTCGGTAAAAGTCTGACACTATATCCGCCCGAAAGCGGGGGATGTCATTGGATGATTTTCCCACCGAAAAAAAAACCTAGAGAACTCTAAAACTGCGATACAGAAATTTTTAATTTTAGTTTTAATATGGCTTCATAGATTATAAAATAATATTTAAACATTATAAAATTATATGTATGTGTGATATCTCACACATACATATAATTTTTTGCATTTATAATATTGGTGTGGTCTAATATGTAAAGGTTATTTGCTAATTCCACGCTTCGACACTTGAATTTCAAAAGATCACATTTCTTCCTACCGTTCTCAGCTTAAATGGCTGCATATCCGTCACAGGAGATCCCTCAGATCCCTCTGCATGCTCTTCACCGTAATGAACGATCATTGTTCTCCTGATTATTTAAAACAATATTTTAAAGTGTTGGGCAGTTCTCATAATCTTAACCTTCGTGCATCCAAAAACGTGCTCCTTCATATTCCATCTCACCGTACTGGCTTTATGTCCAACTCATACGCTGTTTCCACCATAAAACTCTGGAATGTGCTTCCCCTTGACATCAAAAAAGCTGAAAGTCAATTTTCCTTCAAGCGTAAAATTCGGAACTTCTCAACCTAAGCTCGGTCTTCGTCGGAATTATTATTAAGTTCTCTTAATGATTTGATATTTTTCTTAGTATTTATTAGTGCATAATTTTAGCATAATTATTATGTATTTTATTATTATAAATAACTTATTTTTTATTTTATTTTCTGTTTAAAGTATCTGTTATTTGTTTATTGTACAAACCTACCACAGTTTTGTCTTTTTTAACCCAAAGGTTGACTGGTAGAGAATGCCTTGTAGCATTAAGTCCACCTATGTACCACTACTGTACATGAAGTTTAAATAAATAAATAAATAAATAAAAGATACGGCAAGTATTGACATATTAGCTTCAAACTTGGGTTCGGACGTATATCTTGTCTCGTCGTCTAAAGTTTTTTCTCAACATGAAAGTTACTCAAGACAGTGCATATTATATTGAAATGCAAATTCATAGTCATGATGGACTGACACGCTAAACACACACTTTCTCGTGATCTTGCAGTTATTGCAATACGTATACAACACATTAAAGAGTTCCTATCATTTGCTTATTTTGAAGTGATCTCTTTTGAAGTTAGACCAGACAATCAAAATAAAAAAAAACTGAGCAAGTGCGAGTCGAACTCGCGCCCTGAGGGTTCCGTACAAACTTACCTATGTAAATAGTCCAATTTCCGAATGGAGTCTCGAAGATTTTTCCGAAAGGAAAAAAAAAATGTGACGTAACAACATTTACAGTTTTCAAATTTATTTCTATACTTGTGCTATAAGACCATGCTTTTGTCAAATTTCAGGATTCTAGGTCAAAGGGAACTATGAATTTTGATTCCCTCGAGAGTGTCGAAATATACGTTTTTTATTTATTTATTTATTTAAACTTCATGTACAGTTAGTAGTGGTGGTGGTGGGTGGTATAAACGGCCGTATCATTTTTTTTGGTTAACTTACAAGTTTAATTTTTTCACAGCTTCTAGGGACCGCAGACCTAAGTATATGGTTTTAATTTCAACTCGATACCTTTACGCGTTCCCGAGATAAAGGGTCTTGTCAGACAGACAGATGGACAATAAAGTGATCCTATAAGGGTCCCTTTTGAGGTACGGAACCCTCAAAAAAACAATATATGTATAATAATTATTTAATAGAAATTGGAAATGAATATGCATAAATAGGCTGGTTAGCCTTATAATGCTCCCACTGCTGAGACTCATGCCTCTTCTCTAGGAGATCCAGGAATGCGCTTTATTCCACCACGCAATAAGATGCAATCTTTCAAAATAATTCTTCAATTATGTAGAAATCTGACATTCCATGTCAAGATCATTTCATTGATAAGTATGCAGCCTTCTACTTCGCCGACACTAAACGATCGGCAGATCGAAAGACTAGATTAAAGAAAATTGACGAGTACAAATAATGCCTACATCGTGTTATTTTAGAAAAGCCTCGAGATTGTCTGATTACAAGATAACGTTGACATTAGTGAGGAAGAAGAAAGGCTTGAGTGCATCAGAATCGAACCTTACAGTTCCTTGGATTTGCTTAAGGTTTTTCGTTTGTTTTATTTTACTTTTCCATTTCATCTCTCTGACTTTGACAACTAAAATACAAGTTTAAAAGACAGAAACAAAAGAAAAGAGGAACAAAAAATAAACGATGTACGTTAAAAAATAACTAACAACACTTAAAAAAAATTGCCTACAGCTTAAAAGCTTCCACAGACAGGGTCGATGCTATAACCATATTTACAGAAATTTTAGTTGACTAAGTATGTTTTAAAAAAAGAAAACACTTTTCTATCCGTTACTCTTTATAAGATATTATACCGTTAACTATTAGACAAGGGACTTTTTACCCATTACAATTTCACAGCTGTGCATAGACCGCCACCAACTTTCTTCAGGTATTTAAAAGAAGACAGAAAAATAGATTTTCCTGTGTTCTGCTTTCTTAGCATATTTCATCAAAATCGGGTCAGCGGTTTAGCCGTGAAACCGTAACAGACAAATAGTTAAGGACTTAGAAGACAAGTCAATAGAACCTATAATTTGCAAGCTTGAGGATATGCTGAAATAAATTTACTGTAATACCTTATGTACCATATAAATAAATATTTTGATTGATTGATTGATAAAATGGGTTAAAGCATTGCACCTGTCTGCAAGAACCTTGAAAACGATATTGAATTTTTTACAGTAACAAAAATAACGCCTACTCAAGGACCGACAGACTCCTTTCACTATATGCAGATGAAGATATGATCTCTAAGATAACACTGAAGTGGAATCATGTGATGGAGTCACGCTGGGTAGTTATCAGTAATTTCGCTAAGCCGCACTTGAGACCGGCACTTTTGAAACGAGAGGCTCGTAGCGTAATGTTCCTTGAGTGGATTTATATTTTAATCTATACCGTTTTTGTTTTTCTTAAATAACCCGGTTTGTTTTTATCGGAGATATGAAATGAAGATGTTCTTATTTCGGTTTCTATTGTTTACTTCTAAGCGATTTTATTGTATACCAAGATAATAAATGTAAATTTAAGTAAGTAAAAAGAAGAAATCTCGAAGCAATACTCTAACGACGACGACTACACAACAACGTTTTTTTACAACAAATTCTATATCACATTGTCGCATTGTAGTGTCTTAAGAACTTGAACACAGATTAACGGGCTGGTTTAAAATACAACAATAATACAGACCAATCATATAACAACGAAAAAAAAAAAAAATCGAAAGCCATATCATCATCATTTCAGGCTTCCTCAGTGTCGTCACAATGACCGATCCTATGCGACTCGTATTCATCTGAGACATAGCCCGAAGAGTGCTCGCAATACAGATGATCGATGGAGCCGAAAGTTTTTGGAGTGGTGACCGCGTTCATACCAACGGAAAAGTCATATAGGAAGACGAAAAAGATATGAAAAGGGCAAACCATCTAATTACCTAATAAAAACCCACATACACAGATAACTGCTGTTTGCCCACATTATCGTACAGATTAGCACTCAACACGGTTTTCGCGTTAGCTAATAACTCATAAACATATTTAAACTGAATTGTTTGTATTTCCTTAACATAATTTATATCTTTCTACAATTTACGAAAGAAATTCCAACGATTCTTCGGTTCGCGGATTAATTAAATAAGGAAGTTCATTGTAAATAAATGAAATATAGTTAGTTATTCTTTCCTCGTTGTTTTTCATGGAAACCTATTACTACAATGAACTAATCGAATAAATTACTTAAATTCTTATCATAATTAGACAATTTCAAGACCAGTTTGACAATGAATACACACATATTGACGATATAGTCGTGAAAATTAAACATAATAGACCATCATCTGCCAAGACTTTCACCTCACTTACAGTCAAATTGGATGCTGCTGAATACCAATATTTTACACGGAAAGATTGTCAGACTAACAGTACGTTGTGTGTTTATCTATCTGTTAACAATAAAACCACCAGTACATCCTGGGTACTGGTGGTTTTATTTCACCTCAGTGGGTTGCTCTTGGATGTGTAGGTAGATTCTTGTGCTCATTTAATTATGTGTGCGTAAGCTCGGAGCATCTTTGTGAGGTAGATTGCAGTACGATATCCTTTGGTAAAATTTGATGTTAGACTTTCAGGGCGTCTTAAAGAAAACTTTTAAGAAAAGGATAGTGGTATCCATCTTGAATAGCTCCGTCTCTCTCTTACATCAGAATTATAATGATTGTGAGACATCATATTAAGCCCCCAGATTTCTGATAACCCGAAACGATTGTCAAAGATTAAGAATCGCATAGGTATTTTAAAAGCATCAGGGATCGTATTAAAATTTTCAATGTCATTTAGAAAGCGAGAGAAGCCGTCAGCAATCGCTAGTTCAAATCAAACCCCTACTGATAATAGCCGATAATGAAGAGATAACGATGATTTATAATGCAAACTAATGGCAACCGTAATAACCTTACTTTCCTTGTTAAACACAAACGTAATCTGAAATGTGCAAAAATTATCCTCAAAATTATTGAGAAGAACTGTTAGAAAATCTAATTTGACTATATAGCAGAAAAAAATTGTAAATCTAATTTAATCGTTTGCAAAAAAAATCTGGTGTCTATTTAATATTTAAATAAAAGTGTTATTAGAAGATTTGAGAATGGAGGCAAATTCAACAGAAATAGATACTCTAGCACAAAATAACGTGGTCAGGAGCATTTGGTTCAAGCTCGTCGCATTACCTTTAACCATATCGTTTATAATTCTGGTTTGTTTGGTGTACACCTGCTACAAAAACAACCTGGAAATGTAAGTATTTTTATCTTAGATGATTAATAAAAACATATTTTATTTCAGACCATAGATATTGTGTAAAATAATTATAGAAAAATTTCTTCGATAATTGCCATCACATCTCTGTCGTATCGCCAGTCTGTTCTGCTCGTAGAAGTAAGTTGGTTTGAATATACGTAAAATTTATATTCATATAATCTGTTACCTACATTATTACCAAAATTAGGTAACGTGTCTGTAGGTAACTTTAAATTATCTAGACACATTATTTTATTATAGAACAATGTAGAAAATAAACAAACTAAAGTTTAATATTTTCATTGTTTGTATATTGCAACATAATATTGTATGGAATTCCTGTGTCCTGAATAGATATGGGATATCTTATCGTCACCATAAGCTCCTTTACTGCAATATGCTAATGGCATTACAACACACAGTAGTTCTGGTGTGTGTTGGAAAATTATGATTTCTTAGTGATGTATATCTAAGTTAACAATATAACTTATATTAACCATGTTGAAATTTTATATTGCATCAAACTGAAAGTGTTCATTCCAGCTTAATTTACAGAAACTTATGAGTTATCAAAGATTCTAGTTCTAAGTGATAATGTTGAATCAAGTTCAAGACCATAGTAGATTTATGAAACACTAGCTTTTCAAGTTTTATTGAAATGTGTTCAAACGTTTGAACGTGAAAGAGTAATCATACATGCAAATTATTTTTAATATTGTGTAATAACAAAATAGATCTGACTAAAAACAAAGGACCACAAAACAACAAAAAACAAATAAGATAACAAAGCAAAGTCCAAATATACTTAAGTACTTATTGAACAATGTTAGTACCCATGCATGAGATGATGAAATGCTTTAATTTCTGTCTACATTGCTTGCTATCTCTGTGGGAAAGTGATCTGTGTTTTTATTTCTTATCGACAGTATCGATTTATTTGCCACGCGTCCGTGCTATTGTGCTTATTATAATACTTTAAACATATTATATTTTTTATTTTTTACAATTTTTTTTTTTAATTATTTAAAAATATCTAACTGTACGATATCAAAACTCATAGCTAAATATCTTAAAATATGGCGTCAGTTAACATCACTGTCACCACATCACTGTCGACTGGAAGCGTGCCCAAAAGACTGCCGGAATGCCATGGCAACGTTGAATGGCAATGCTTAATCTCTGGCCGAGTTAAAAGCCAGCCCTTGGGTCACGTGAAGTTTAAACATTGTTAATTATAACATCAGAAGTCAACATCTTATCAGCCTGTAGAAGTATTTTCGTACAAGCCTCTTGTATATTAGAAAAACGATTATTTTCTTCTTTAGTTTTATTCATCCCTGATATTCTTCTAATTATTTGAGGTGGGTACAAAAAGTTTTCTGTTTCCATTTTCTCCCGTATCTGAAAGCAGGTGAAACACCCAGGTGTGTCTGTATGTGCCAGTTTAACATATTTTCTTTCTTTCAACCGCCTGATGGCCGTTCAGTTCCCTTTCTTTCATATCATTCTTCAGACCATCTATCTTTTATTTGTCACTCCTCTCCCTCCTCATTAATCACTCTTTTAGCGATATTCCTTCGGCCTTAGTCAGCAAACTAAAAATATCTTTATGTAGCCATACGTCCTGGACCTTGCGACTACAACAAGGTCGCAAGACCAATAAAACAATTGCAGTTGACAGCCTATTAACTCAATCCATTAGTTGTGTAGATTAGTGGACAAGCGCACCAATCAGACGAATCATTCAGTTTTTACGAGCTCCGGAGTAGCGTTCATAGGTTTTTATGATCCAATGATTAGCATTACAAACTCGTATTTCTACAACACATGGTGCCAAGGAAACAGTGTCGTGAAGGTGAGCCAAAATAAGTGGTAGGGGCAGAGTCCATAATATATTGCTGTCAGTAGACTATAAACTTTGAACTTTATCAGATTTCTGATATCTAAAGCATTATGAATCAATCTTACTAGCAAAAGTATTGATACTGCTAGGGGCTTTGTTTCGCGAAAAAAGACATTTATCCCAAGGGAAGAGACTCCGGAATAAAAGTAACCAATATTCTTTTCCAGGATTCTACCCATGTGCTAAACATCCAAATTTGTTCAGCCATTTGAACGTTAAGAAGTAACAGACGTTCCCACGCATATACATGCATATTAATAATCATATTAATGGCGCCATTTTAATCAAATTAACGGTTTTTGTAGTTAGTATCATTATTTAATCCGGAAATAGCAGCTATAAGATTTGATGCATGTAAGAAACCAACTGAATAACTTCTTAGAAAACGTCATCAAGGAAGATACTTGTAAGTCTTGTAATGTAGTTTTAGGCAGGTACATCTTACTCTGTTATAAAACTATTTTTGTACACAGCCTCAACATCTACTAAGATAACGCTATTATGTACTTTTATAGTTACATAGTTTTATATAACTTCCTAAGTGACGTCAGTGTTTTATATTCAGATGTTAAAGGAAAAATTTTGATGTTTATGGTGAAGAGTATTTTAGGTTCAAAAGATTAAAACTAAGGTGAGTAATGTAGCGACATTTGATAGTTGTAGTTTTCCAAAATGCTGAAGGAAATCATCAAGAGGAAACTGGCATGTCCTCTATTTAAAAATAAACGAAGATATTGTGTAGTATGTAGGTACTAGCTTCTGTTGGCGGCTTCACCCGTATGAAAGTAGAAAGATATCGCAAAGTAACATACTCCCAGGATAAAGGGTTCTATTCCAGGACATGGTCTCTCTGGCATTTTGCGTGTGGTCAGGGCATTATGCTGAGCGTTCGGCCATTTTGCGCGGATATGGCGCATATTTTTTCGCATAATATGCTTATAACTTGTTAGTTCTAAAGCGTCTTGTTCCGCCAAATAAAATGTTTTCTTTCTTTCTTCTTTCTTTCTTTCTCTGTGGATACTAAATTTCATCCAAATCTGTTCCGCTGTATGAGCGTGAAGGAGTAACAAACATACATACAAACACCTTTATAATATCAGTGTGATTTGTCAATCTGCAGTGAATCCACATGATAGCGACATCTATGTAGCTATATAGGAACTAAAATTTTAAAATCTGCATCGCGGTATTAGAGTTCTTCCTGCGATTAGAACAAATACAATAGTCTGACATCAACTATCGCGCAGTTCCTTTCCATCTGGGGGGCTATTGACTAACTTTTTCAATAACAGTTGACAACTAGCATTCGTTGCACACTAAACTTAGTTGTCAACTGACAATTTCATAAAATTGGTATTACGTATCACACAAGTGACTAACAAACTACGGTGGAAATGTGGTGAATTATAAAAATTTACGGTGCCTATTTTGATCACTCTAAAATTTTATCGACTATTATACAGCTTCAAAAGTTTATACAATCGCAATTTTAAAAGTATCGATACAATAACTATCTAAGGCACCAGTGGCTTATAACGTCACTGCAGTTGGTCACTGAAGATAGGCAATACGAAACTAGCTGTTTGACAGTTCAATGTTGCACATTGTTAACAAGTGATCATCACTTGAACTGTCAACAGAGTTACGCAATAGCTCCGCTGGTCTGCGAACGGCTAAGGAGTGAAATTTCAAGCAGGATTGTGTTTCCTGATAGCTACAACCTAGGAGTCTTTAAGTCAAGAGCGAATAGGTTACTTCTAGGCAAGCGTGTTCCATCGTTAATCACATCATCGCTTACCGTCAAGTGAGGTAGTGGTAAAACGCGAGCTTATCTGCACTAATATTGTAAAGAGGTAAAGTTTTTTTTTTGTTTTTAAGTTTTTATCTCTAGAAGTACTGGTCTGATTGCAAAAAATTTTCAATCTTCACCGATAGAAAGCTGCTTTATTCCTGAGTGACATAGGCTATATTTTAAGTATAAAAAAAGGTTCCTGCCTTTTCAACGGAGGTACATGGGGCTTTACACCTTGTTCCGCAGACCTCTAATGATTCCCTCTCACGGAGGCCTGTGTCTTAGCACTGGGAAGGGGAACATTATAGGCTGACTGCAATGATATAAGCTTTTTTTTAAAAAAAAAAAAAATCTGATGATACATTGAAAAGCTCATGGCTAAAATAATACAGCTGCAGTGGTCGAGGTTAAGCAACGTTTGCTGAGGTCAATCTGTGGATGGGTTAACAGCACGTTAAGCCGTTGGTCCCGGCTGACATTTAAAGGTCTTTGGGAGTCGTTACGGATATTAGTGTAAAAAGCTATTAAATCTGGGCTAAGCTATAAAGGGGAGGGGCCCCCTTTTTTTTTTTTTTTTTTAATTGATATAAAGCAGTGCTTGACTGCGATCCCACCTGATGGTAAGCAGTGATGCAATTATTGATGAGGCGCACTAGTTTATTAAGAGCCTATTCAGCCTTGGTAAGACTGCCGTCATATTACCGAATTGGGTTGTGACGGTCAGACAGGCAGGTGCTCCATGTAAAATACTAGTATTTAGCTGCATCTGATGAGACTGGGAAACGACCCCAACATACTTAGGAAGAAGCTCAGGCAGTTCATTAGTTGTTTCCTGAAACATTTCCGTTATAAAAACTGTGGTGAGCAAGACACTCGTAGTAAAAATATATAACCTTAAACTTGGTGAACACAATACATTAACCTTCAATTGTTATCTTGTGTATTATTAACATTTTAATTTACTGTGTACTTTCGCTAAAGCACACATAGATAGAAAAGATATCTTCAGTATATCATTTATTCGCATACACCGAGGCCGCTAAAAAAGATTTTCACATTAGTAGTGTGGTAGTGCTCAGAAAAATCATAGGTGGAAAACCAAAATCATCTGCAACCAAGTATCTATTTCTAGTTTATCTATTTATTTCTGATCGTGAACGAGAAAATCTTTTACGCAAACATTTTTCTAGAGCGTCAGTGTTTTCCAAAGTTCCGTGTAACTGATTTGAAGATCATTCAATATTGTATCTCAGTCAAAATGATGAACGACGTAGCAGGATTGATTTGTGTTGTGTTGGCGCCTATTTTTTGCTACCTAACATACTTGTTGACTCTAATGCTACTGTACTTTCTGACGAGATATCGAGATGGTAAGTTTTTTGTTATTTGTAATTAACATACATACGAATAGGCATAACATCTGTTTTTACCAAGGTCATTTTTAGAAACGTCTGAGTATGTTTAAATATGGCATACTTTTAGACCTATATTCTTAGCGTAGTGGAGGTATTTACCTCCACTACGTCACAAGCAAATTGACAGTCAATTGTTGTTATTTATGATTGGTTTTGGAGTAGTTTTTTTTCAAAAGGATGGAGAATGATAAAGGTCTTATTTTGTGACTTCCTAAGCAAGATTTCAAATTAACCGAAGTCCAGGTTATCCCATTTAAGCAAATCTAAAGATTTCATTATTAATACTAGGAATTACTCCTGTATCATAGGTGTGTTCATAAATAACTAAACTCAAATACACAATACACCCAGACTCGGTACAAATATCTGTAGCCCATACAAAAATTTATTTCGTGCGGGAATCTAACACAATGTCAAAAAATAAAAATATCCGATAATCCTATCTGAATCGGATTGCTCTGGATCCGGGTATTAACCATAATTGTAGTATTCTTAAATTTCCAAAACTAATATTTAACAACCGCCTCAGTCTGGTAAAACCAGCAAGCTATTTGTAACAGTTTCCAATGGTATTTGTAAAAAAATGGATTCATTTTTTATTAACACGTACACTTACGAACTTACGTCAGTAAAACTTAAGATTTATTCGTAAAACCTAAGATTTACATTAGTCCGGGCTTTTACAGTAACATGTACATAGAATATTTGGCACATAATTCGTCTTCTTATAATAAGGCACGGCATTCATCCTAAATTTCTTCTTCTTCTATTATGTTTACTTTTCCCTAATTTAAAATATTCATTCAGTGATGGCCCGGTGGAAACAGCCCCGCCTTTCGCACGTGGGTCGTAAATACAAACCCAGGCAGGCGCATTACTTTGTCTATTTTTTTTCATCCTCACTGCTCTCAAAACGGTGAAAGAAAACATCGGCATGTCCTAGAACCAAAAATTCGAAAACATATGACATCCACCAATCCGCACTGGGCCTGCGTGGTGGATTACGGCCCATTCCCTTTCCTAAAGAGGAGGCCTGAGTCCCAGCAGTAGGAACATTATAAGGCTGATTTTGCTATGCTATGCTATTCATTCTGCTCCATATTTGGAACATGCAACTATGAAGCTTCAGGCCACGGCATACCTATGTTTTTTAATCTTATGAAATCATGATTCTAAATAAGACATTCAAGGGCAACGCGTTGTACAGGTCGATACTATTTTTGAACAGTTTCCGGCTTTTGGAATTTTCTTCAATCTCTCTTCAATCTTCAGTATAGTGTTTGTGGGATCGGTTAACTGCTTCTTTCTTATTCGTTAGTTAAAATGTTAAACGGAGTAGTAGCTCTTGTGTGTACGATCTTTGTGTTAGTAGCTATTTTCAGTTATCTAGTGTACTTAATAGCTTTATACTACCTGTTATTATCGTACCGAAGTGAGTATACCTTATGTTATTATGTTATCGTCACCAAGTTTTAACACCGCGAATTTCTAAATTGTTTTCAGGAACAAAAAACCCGTAAGACCCGGCGCCATTATCGACATTGGCAAGGAAAATGATCCTTTGGCATCCCTACATGCATAGTTTCCGACAGTTCAATGACATCTCCCGCCCTTTTGTGTCAGACTCTTACTGACTAAAACCCACTCCTGTCCCTTCTTTGCCTTCGCTTCAAGGCTCCCGGGGTTCTTTTTCGTTCAGCACATGGCCCCAGTAGGCTTCGACTCTGAAGGGCCCCTACGGTTTTGCTGAGATCTCCTTCAAGCGCGCGTCGAACACTACGTGTCGTCGATGACTTGGGCTCGGTCCGGACGGTTACCGGACGATCGGACGGTGAGCTATCCATTGCTCGCTGTCCGCAAGCCCGCGCCTACGGCAGCCGGAAATCGGCATCGGCATCCCGGCGACTGGGACGTGAGGGCCGTTCCCTCGCGCGTGCGGCCGCCTCCTTTGCTAGCATTACTGCTTCTCAGAAGAAGGTGACTGCCTGCCACTCCTCCTCGCTCCGGACTATGGTCTGTACCAAGACCCTGCCCGCCTGACCCTCGCTGCCGCCGATCGCCCCCACGAGGACACGGCGGTGCTCTGCCCAGGCGAGGCGACAGTGTGCGTTTGCATGTAGGGATGCTGAAGTATCCTTTTAGGGATATCGAGGGATCCTTTTCTATGCCCATGTCGATAATGGTTTTAAATGACGCACTCTTGCAATGGGAATTATACTAAATTCGAATTGCACACGTAACGTATTGTGTCAATAAGACGACTTAGGAACCACTATGTTAGAACTTAAGTGGGTCTTCCCCGCTAGTCTATCGTCAACGTGAGCTTGGTTTAAAAGCTTGTTGCTATAAACAATGTTTGATATGTTGCTCTAAATAACGCCTGAAAACCTGTGGGTATTCGGTAATTCCGTCATTTACTCGAATAGTTCACAAAATTAGTTCCAGGAAATACGTGTTTTTTTTAACTTTAAAAGTTTTTGTAAACATTTTTCGTTAATCAGAATTTCGATTTAATGTGCAAGTTTCTGGATATACATGGTGTCTTTGACATCAACGCATGAATGAATCCAGTACATGATTCTGGACCCCCAAGTGGTGGAATTTTTCGTTTGCTTTCTCCTAATTAAAAAAAAAACTTTACTTTTTAAATTTAAACTGAATAAAATCGTTATTCTAACCAACCCCGATGATACTTTGATTGAAAGTCGATATGCATTTAAGCGGAAGTTGCGGAATCATTTGCTCCACCAATAGCAGAATCGTCTCAAAACTTCTTTCGTTAATTTATATTAATATATATGTATATATATTATATTAAATATGTATGTATGTGTATTTTAATTATATGTATACCTTTTTGTTTTACTCTTGTTTTTCGCATATAATTTTCTTTTTATGCACCTGCCATATTGTCTCTTCACCACCCTAGGTTGACTGGTAGAGAATGCCTCAGGCATTAAGTCCGCCTTTGTACTTTATGTTGCATGAAGATTAAATAAAATAAAATAAATAAAAATACTTTTAGTAAAAAAAATAATTAACTATTTTTTAATTTTTTTTTTTATTATTTTTAATTTTTTTTATTGTTATAAACCCACCTGATGGTAAGCAGTGATGCAATCATTGATGGTGAGGCGCACTAGTTTATCAAGAGCCTATTCACTCTAGCCTTGAAGACACCTAAATTATAGTTGGACGGGAAGACCGCAGCAGGCAAATTTTTCCAGTCTTTCGATGTACGCGGTATAAATTAATTAATAAGTCATTGGAGTTGATAAAATCGTTATTCTTATCAACCCCGATGAATGATGATTCATTCATTTTTTTCACTAAAAATGTTAAAATAACGATTTTATACAGTTTAAATCAAAAGACGTATTAAAAAAAACAGGAAAAAACCGACGAAAAATTCCACCAATGAGGGGGTCCAGAATCATGTAGTGGATCCATGGTATTAGTTTGTGCGTCGATGTCAAAGACACTTTGTATATGATAGTCATGTATATTTTTTTTTTTATATTTTTCATTTATTAGTACATTATGAAGAGCCAAAGTTCACGCAAAGTAGTAGATTTTCAGGCCCCTTACAAGGTGGACCGATGACCTGGTGAAGGTTGCGGGAATCCGATGGATGCGAGACGCACAGGATCGTTCGTTGTGGCGACGCGACGTTTGGGGGAGGCCTATGTCCAGCAGTGGACGTCTATCGGCTGAAATGATGATGATGATGAGTAGATTTTCAGAGGTCTTTACTGAATTAGTTTTACACAAATTTATGTTTTGATTCCAATAGAAACCTAGATAATATCCAAAAGATATGTGTGTTTTTATAATATCTGGAGAAAGATGTGTAATAACTTCGTCATAATTATGTAAGAGCGATTGTATGGAATGGTATCTCGGGTTGGCCGCTCTCAAGCGATATTATCTGAGTAATTTAAATTTGAATAGTAACGTGTTGGGCTATGGGCGCGATTGGCTTTGCCCAAGGTCTTGCAATGCGTGTACTACAGCTTCACCCATGACTCACCAGTAATGGTTTGCCATATTACCGTCAAACGGGCACAAGTCGAGCTCCGGGATATTACTGACAAAATTCAGACTTGCCTTCGCAAGACCCGGCAATTGAACCCAGGGGACTAACGAGACGTGGAGGTAGTTTTAATCTGTCATTTAAATAATTACCAGTCCTGGAAAAATCCTAAGTCCTATTCCAGCGCATAATCTACCTGTGTACCAAGATTCATCGAAATCAGTTAAGGCATGAAAAAATGATAGTTATAGTTACTTTCGTATTTGTAATTTTAGTACGGATGGCAACTAAAATATGTACGAAGCAAAATGGTAATCCTAGAAAAAATTATAATTAGGTTTTATCATAATGTACTTAAATGTTTACCCGTAATTAACTATCTTGCCTAGCTTTTGAGAGAAAATAAAAAGATGAATGGGTAAACAAATATTTTAATAGTAAATGATAATTATAAGTGGTATTTATTTGGCAAATAAGTTAAAAAAAAAAACACTTTTACACGTAAATTTTTTCGTCAATTTAAACTAGATGAGGCCGGTGTTTCCTAGCTGACTACCCTGAGAAAAAACACCGAAAGAAATTCGGGGTCAAAGTCTCGTTTAAAGTCCATACAGCAAACATGTAATTGTCAATTCATATGGGATGTAAGGACCATGCAGATCGGTAGTACGTAATATCTGATAATAGTGTTGTACTGCAGGACAAAAGTCTTTTCTCATGCAGATCACGAGTATTGGTACTATAGGTGATTTATAAGGTACCCACAGACGGGCCCGATCATACAAATTGCAACATCAATGCGAGTGATAGGTACGACAAAAATGTTTCATTTAAATTGTTTACCTAATGGTTTCCCAAAGATAAAAAAAAATTTACAAAACTAGAACCTGACTCCGATCCCACCTGATGATAAGCAGTGATGCAATCGTTGAGGGTGAAGCGCACTAGTTTATTAAGAGCCTATTCACTCTAACCTTGAAGACACCTAAAGTCACCTCTTTTTTTGAGGTGAAAAATCATCAAATGACTTAGCGCTAGGGTGGTGGAGCGAGAGGGCGTGTCAGATTATTACTGACTGGGTTTTACCCACCTGTGTCCAGACACGAAACCCTACCAGTTAGCCTAGTCCAGTCTAGGGTAACTGAATTACCCTTTGCGTTCCGGCCACGGTAACTCTTTCCAACGTACACTTAGATAGTTTTTAAAACAAACGAGCAGCTAACTCACAAAGACATAGAGCGAGCATAATTTTATACGCAATGCTTCCTACCACGCACAGAATACTTAGTACTTTCCACCCATATCAGTACTCGTTCCATTGTGTTACATATATGTGCACAAGATTACCATATGTTGTGTATAGTATTCATCACAAATAAATGCAGCTTCACTTCGACTTTTGTGACCAAGTTATAAACGACACATGGTTACATTTTTACAGCCATTCCTCAGTCTAGAGTGGAGCGAGAGAGTGATAGACTTTTACTTTGACCCCTGAGTTTGTTTCGGTATTTCTTCTCAGGGTAGTCAGCTAGCAAACACCGGCCTCATCTAGTTTAAAATGACGAAAAAAAAATTGACGTGTAAAAGTGTTTTTTAAACCTATTTGCAGAATAAATATCATTTATCGTCATTTATCATTTACGGCCTATAACTCACCAGTGTCACCGGTCACTCTTTCGAATAATCCTACACTTGTATGGAGCCCTTTAATTTTTTAATTTAGGTTGAAAAAAACCGGGCAAGTGCGAGTCGGACTCACGCACTGAGGGTTCCGTACAAACTCACGTATGAAAACATTTCAGTTCTCGAATTGAGAGACGAACACTTTTCCGAATCGCTACTTTTTTTTGTGACGCAACTACAAATTTACAGTTTTCAGATTTTTTCCTATACTTGTGCTATGATACCTTGCTTCATGCCAAATTTCAGATTTCTAGGTCAACGGGAAGTACCCTATGAATTTTGATTCCCTTGATATAAACGGCCGTATCTTTTTTTTCGTTAACTCAGAAGTAAAATTTTTTCACAGCTTCATGGGACCGTAGTAAATGGTTTAAATTTCAACTTGATACCTCTACGCGTTCTCGAGATAAAGGGTCTTGACAGACAGACAGGCAGACAGACAGACGGATAACAAAGTGATAAGGGTTTCATTTTTTCCTTTTGAGGTACGGAACCTAAAAAAAGTTAAAGCGTTTTGGGAATACATTCATTGTGTGTACAGTTAAAGAGTGGAATTCCCTGCCGGAGTCTGTTGTTCCATCACTAGCATAACTATCAAGTTACAACCTAGAGGTCAATAAGTCAAGAGTTAATGGGTTACTTCTAGGCAAGCGTGCTCCATCGTCGCCCATATCTTCGCTTACCATCAGGAGAGAGAGGTCAAACGCGATCCTATTGATAATAAAAACAAAAATATAATATATTATTTATTTATAATGTTTCAAAATTGTTTATAATAGCTAAAAAGTTACAGATTTTGCAAAACTTTCAACTAAATCGTTTACCTAGGTGTAGGTATTACCTTTCATGAAATACAGCCGGCTAACTGACTGACAGACGGACGGAAAAATCGTTAAACTTAAGTGGCAGTGGGCAGGGCACATTACTCGCAGAACAATAGTAGATGAGGCCGAAAGGTTCTGAAGTGGCGACCGCATACCGGTAAACGCAGCGTTGGATGGCCTTCCACAAGGTGGATCGATGATTTGGTGAGGGTCACGGGAATCTGATAGATGCGCGACACACAGGACCGGTCGTTATAGCGACACTTGGGGAAGGCCTAACTCCAACAGAAGACGACTTTCGGTTGAACTGATGATCATGATCCGATATTATATAACCTCACACGTGAGCAGTGTTACCTTGCTACATGAAACGCCAGCAATCAAATCGAGCCATTAACTTTCATTGTTGATTGCAATACAACGGAAACAAAACTAATTATGTTTCGTAATATTCATTCATAGTTATTTCGATTCAGTTTCGATTTTCGAAGTTTCCTGTCTGCGCGTACTTATTTGATTTTATAAATGTCACTATACCTGCCAATTCGTTTTCAGGTTGGAAAACCATGAAATAACTTCTACCGCTCTGGGTGGAGCGAGAGGGCGTGTCAGACTTTTACTGACTAAAACCCACCTGTGCCATTCAGTTACCTTTTGCGTTCCATCCAAGGCCACGGTAACTCTTTTGAACATCCCTGCAGCCCTAATCATCACATCACCGATGTGCCTTTTATAAACTGCTTTGTAAGAGAGAGACGGCGGTATTCAGGACGAATAGCTCTATCCTTTTCTCACACCGGATTCATGATGGCAATGTCACGTCTATCTATCTATCGGACTCTGGTTTCCGCACTTAGTCCTATGCTGACCATTGTGCGTGGGCCGTGGCGGACAACCTTTGGCGGGCTTTTGCCATTCAACCCATCTCTCTCCAAAAACTGATTAGACCTCCCAGATTTTTCAGAGCATCTGTAAGGGAATTTAGGAACCTTAGGGTTTGTGTGCCCATATTCGATAAATAGGACTCGAAAAAATAAAACGTGGAACATTGGTACAATTTATTAGATATATTGATAAAAATGGGGGTTAAAACCCGGATAATTTGTAATCTCAATGGATTAGTAGGTATGATTATAAATCTAGCATAGTATTAATGATTCGATGTAATCATAAAAATGCCTTTATCTGTTAACATCTATAGGGCATCGTGTAACGAAAAGATTGTGAACAAAACACAATAATGATTGTAGATTATGAAAAGTGGGTCTCAGAAGTAGGCAATCTAATCGAGCAATGATTTAAAAAAAATATTAATTTAAAGTCTACCCTCGACCGTGATTGTATTGTGTAAATACTTAGTGTTTTTAATCACTATTATTATAAATTAACAATTATTTTTAAAATAAAATGGAAAGCGTTTTAGTAATTATTTTCTGTGTTGTGTTGCTTGGAGTTGTTATATTTTCAATTGAATATTATTTACGTAAGTAACGTTGAAATTTGAACTTTATTTTTATGTCTGTAGAGTCTATTTTTTTTGTGTATATTAGTACTTTCACTGTTATAGTGGCATACACTAACAACAATTTTGTGTACTAGAAGCATTTTTTTAAGGAACTTAGAAAGGTATGGTGATCATACTAATATTATAAAGGCAAAAGTTTGTGTGTATATTTGTTACTCCTTTGTGCTCGAACAGCTGAACGGATTTGGATGAAATCTGGTACACAAGTAGATCATGTTCTGGAATATGACATAGGATACTAGGGACTTTTATCCCGGGAGTATGTTCCTTTGGGATACCTAATTTACTACTTTCAAGCGTGTGAAACCACTGACAGAAGCTAGTAATTTTTATAGGTAGAAGTAGTAGGTAGTAGTAGTTCTAGGTAAAGATCTAGAGCACCACGGTTGTTCACTGCTATCATAATTATTAGAGGTTTAAACAAAACTGACGAAACCGTTTACTCTGCATGGAGAACATACGCGTTTGTTTCGATGTATCAATTAGATATTATGGTTTTTTTGTTTTCCTTACTACTAAAATGGCTATGTCCCAGATACCTAACCAGTGTTGAAATTCTGATGTATCCGATATTATTATGTATATTTCGTTATTTATTTATTGTATTCATAAAATATTTAGGTATGTGCTGCCATCTAGTATTGAATAGCAGTACTTATCTCGTTTATTTCATTCAGCTTTATCTCAGCACTAGACTGACAGTCGCCGGACTAAACGATTTACGCTATATTACATAGATGGCGTTAGGTAACGTTAATATATTTTCTCAGTGTTAAACAAATATCATTCAATTATATTGACATCGTCACTATTTCCCAAACCTGTGAAGCTTTTGTGCCTGAAAAATTCTTTATATATCTTTAGAGTCGTATTTATTAGAAAATTCCTGTAAGGAATCATGAGTTCAATTTGAAGTTGAGAGGCGCAGCTACCACCGTATCAGCCATATCAATGATACGGGGCCCCCAGGCTACAGGAGCCCCAACGTGTGCAAAAATTCGCAACATTTTATCCACTGGCCTGGTTCATCCTGCTCTCTCGCGTCTCCATCTCACTGTTTTTGTGATAGTAGGTCTTTGTAAAAAAAAATGAAAATAACCCCTCAACTATTTCTGATACTATAGTCCCAAAGGGGCCCTTCTTTATACGTAGCTATACTGCTGTTTGGAACTGACTTTTTTTCACGTTCTTCTCCATAGAGATCTACGATCTGGAACGTGCAATTTTTTGACAATTCAAAAGTGCCTGTAAATAGTTTATATTATGAAATAAACTTTTTTAGTTTCGGTCTCCCTGCTTAGATACTTCTACATAATGTAGGAAAATTAACACACAATTTCGAATTTATTGGTTTGGGAACAATAAACGATGAACATAAATACAGGTAAACCCACCAAAATTTCGTTCATCATCATCATTTCAGCCGAAAGATGTCCACTGATGGACATAGGCCTCCCCCATAATCGCTACGCTTGGCGATCGCAGTGTGGTTGTGGAAATGCACAGAGAATGCTGCTGCCCATTCTCAGGTATGTCTCTTAGTCGCCTCTTAAGACACCCACGGGAAGTGATGGGATGATGCTATTCTTTACGTCCGAACACCATACGATACAAATTTCGTTATATGAGGGCAATGCCGTCTGAATATCCTTCACTCAGTCGTGGACTGGACTCATCCTGGCCTTGTACCAGCCCTATCACTCACGTCACAAAGCCACTTCACACCTCTCCCATTTCCCGATAGACAGCGATAAGATTAATGCTATCTCTTTGTTTACAAAAGGTTTTAATATTTTCCCCCCTTTACCGATAAACTACAATAGATGGCTAACCGTGATTGTTGCCACCTACTAACAATTAATACTTAAAAGGAATTTCACTGCTAAGACAGCTTAATTAATCTTGTACTTAGTGTAGTGAAAATTTAAAAATCATTAAAAAATTTTTTAAAGAATTTAGAAGTGTTGGAAATATTTCCAAAAGGTTTTGGCAAAATTTCAAAATCCAGAAAATATTTTTGAAACTTTCAAAAGACTTGTTGTAATGTAAAAAACAATTCTAAAGCAATGAATTCTACAATATTAGTAATAGTTTTTCCTAGTGTCTTCGCTACCCTAGTGCTCTTATTCGTGTGTCTAAGATATTGGATGATGAACTGCCGTAAGTTAATAATTATGATTCTTCTATATACATATTTAAGTGGTCCTTCAGACTCAGATTAGTAATTAAGTGAAAATCCTCTTGTAGTAATTATGTTAAGTGGTATCTATTATTATAATTGCATCGTGTTCCACTTTTGAAATATAAGCGATTCAATGGTAAGTACCAAGATTGGTTTTGATTGTCTGAACATGAGTTTCACAGTTTAATTAATGAGATGGTAGACCCTTTAGAAATCTAGACAAAGGGACATTTAATAAGCGACAACTATTGTTGGGAAGTGAAAAATGTATAAAGTTGACAAGCAGTAACGACATTAATGTGATGAAAATGTAACAATTCAGTAATTTGACAATAGCGATTTTTTAATTGATATAAACTAGTGTTTGACTGCGATTGATTGTAATGTGTTACATAAGTGTGAGAAATTCTTGAATTACAAAATAGACCTGGCTTTACATTAATGTGTAAAATCCTAGATTCATTTTGTAATTCAAGAATATCTTAACTTGATTCACCACGGCCCATATTGAGTCTATCTGCTACTGCTAGAAAGCAAAGCCTTTAAAAGCATCCTATATAATTATATTAAAAATCTTCTTCGTTTAAAACTATTTGTATTAGTGAGAACAATATCAAAATCTGTTGCGTAGTTTAAAAATTGGAGCTGAAGGTTGGAAAGGAATCGTTTATTTCGGGATGGTCAGGTAAAGAGACAGGGCCGTGTAATGCATGGTACTAAAATAGTTATGGATTATACATGTGTATGGATGGAGAGGAAGAGCGAGACTAAGGCAAAGATGAATGGATTGTCTATGCTGAGTGATATGAAAGAAAAGGGAGTTAGTGATAGCGTGACAGGAGAGAATGGAAGAAAAAAATGTGTTGTAAGAACACAGGATAAGGGCAGTAAGATGATCTTTTTTTCTTTTCGAATTTATGGTAAACTTGTTAAACTTTTTGGTTCTGTAGATGGCCATGTTAAGTGTAACATCGGTGGCACTCATTAAGTCCTCCAAAGTGCAAGTGCATCGGCACTAGAGGCACTTCAACGTGGCTCAAAGAAGAAAAGAATACAAGAAATATGATGATGATGTTGTTGTTTATGATGGATTAGAAGAAGTAAGCAATGAAAGTGACAGACAGAGACATTTGTTTTATGCTATTTAGAGGTCAGTCTGTCTTGGGGCATCCCACACGTAACTTGTCACGTCATCCCACTCAAGCGTGTGTCCTGTTAGGATGACGTTCATTTACTTTGATAGGTATATAAGGTTACCTAGCTTATAACAATCTACGTCATTTCTGTAAAGGTTTTATGAACAATAGAAAACCCAAGTATATGTATATTTGCGCAGTTACTAGTAGTGACTTATTATTGCGTTTCAGAGAAAGTTAGTAGCCACTAACTTTCTCTGAAACGCAATAATAAAATTCTGTAAAGGTTTTATGAACAATAGAAAACCCAAGTATATGTATATTTGCGCAGTTACTAGTAGTGACTTATTATTGCGTTTCAGAGAAAGTTAGTGGCTATTTCAATGATTTCTTGTGGTTTCTTTATTTTTTTATTAGCCTACATTTTGTCTCCTTCTTCTCCTACAAAATCTCCCCGTTTTCCTTCTATACCCCTCTGTCTTGGGCGATATCTGGCTAAATTTATCTCTCTATCATGATCAGACACGAGTTCTTAACGCGAACCATTTCACAACCCTAAACTGAACAAATTGAAATGTTAAAGGATGGAACTATATTATAGGGTGTATAGCTCCATTCCTCTATCTCGCTCGCACGTTTGACCTTTTACCATATCATGGTAAGGCCCAGATTGACATAGTAGGTTTACTAAACAAAATTTAACTGATCAATCCAGAAACTTAAGTTTTTTCCTTAAAACAGTTTTGCATATACAGGGTGTCTTTGACATCGACGCACAAACGAATACGATGGATACAGTACATGATTGACAATAGAAAAAAATGAAAATGACAGTACTCAACAAATAGGGAACTGGTATTTAGGATGCAAAGAAGGTGTGTAAGATCCATGTATAATTTAAAGTCAACAGATAGTTGCGTTCCCTACTTCAAGAAATTAAAAATATTAACGTTACCAGCTATATATATATTAGAAACTGCATTATTTATAAAATCAAATCCACATTTATTTACAAAATTTTCAACAGTTAAGAAGACCCCCATTCGGAGTCAATATGAAAATCAACTATGTACGTTGAAATGTAATACTGCGCTAATGAAAAAGAGCTTCTTTGGTGTTGCACCAAAGATTTTTAATAAGATACCTGATGCTATAAAATGTATGCCATTAAAGAAATTCAAAAAGTGTCTTCACAAGTTATTAGTTGAGAAATGTTATTATACCTTGGATGACTATTTTAATGATAATACTATTTGATTAAATTATGATATGATGAATTGTGAGATTATGTAATTTTATAAATCTATATTATTAATGTTGACTTGGATGACTATTTTAATTTTGAATGACTATTTGATTAAATTCTGTAATTTTATTAATTCATATTATTAATGTAACGGACGAATAATTTCTCGCATGTTCTTTTGTTATGATCTTCTTGTGTGTGTTTTTTGTTTTTCTTTCTTGTAGTGGACATTATTAAATTGATTATTTTAATGTATTTGTATAAAATTGATGGAAAATTTTGTTAACTTTGATGAACCTGACTTTAATATTTGTATGTCAACAATGACAAAGCATAGTGCAACACTTATCTATTTAAGACCTTGACATGTATGATTAATGTATATATGTTCTTCACCTATGTTTTACAAATAAATAATTCTGATTCTGATTCTGATTCTGGACCCCCCAGTGGTGTAATTTTTCATCGGTTCATTCCTAATTTTTTTATTTTTATTCTTTACGTTTTTTTTTAATTAAAACTGTATAAAATTGTAATTCTAACATTTGTAGTGAAACAAATGAATGAAATACTTTTAAAATTGAAACTGTCATCGGGATTGATTTGAATATCGATTTTATCTACCCTGATGACTTTTTAATTAATTAATATTTTTTTTTGTTTTTTATTAAATATTTCATCGGGGTTGGTTAGAATAACGATTTCACACAGTTTAAATAAATAAAAAAACAGTTTTTTTTTTAATTAGAAAAAATACAACGATAAGTTCCACTACTGGGGGGTCCAGAATCATGTACTGGATCCATGGTATCCGTTTGTTGTACGTCGATGTCAAAGACACCCTGTATACATCATATCATGCCTGTTTTGTCAGAAGTCTAAAACTAACCTAAAGTAGGATGTTCGCATTTCGCAAGATATGTTTATTAAATAATCTCAGGTAAAGTTTAAACTCTCCTTAATTAAAGGTCTGTAAAGGCCTATCATAATTTTTGTTTGTCCATTATAATAAGTAAGACCACCCATTCTAAGTTATTTTGATCACAAAAAGTCAGATAGCCTCTTTAGATACTTAATAAGACACAATCAATTACATTTGCAACCAAGTCATTCATAGCTGGTGACATAATAACTGTATGAAGCCATACACGGGGCACTAAACGACCAGTATACCGAGCACTGCGGCAAAACATCGAACTACACACAACTGTTCTGTATTGACAGATCGTTGACAGTTTGTCTTGACAAGTGGCACCATTGTGATAGGTTATGTTATTTTGGATGATACAGCGTTCAGTCGCTCAGTTGACATACAGGTCAATTGGATAATTTCTTTCCTGCCTTCTTTGTTGGTACGGTACAATATAACGTTATTGTAGTGGGTAGATTCGTCCACATCCCTATTACATATATATAAATTGTATAGCTGAAGAGTTAGTTTGAACGTGTTTATCTCAGGAACTCCTAGTTTGAATTGAAAAATAAAGAATCATGAGTTTATATTAAGTTCGTAATACATTTAAAAAATTACTGTGTATTTTTAAAAATCAACATCTGGGGCCTTACCATACAGTACTAAAATGTCAGGCGAGCGCGCGTGAAAGAGGGATAGAGCTATAAACCCTATATAGCTTTTTTTTTTTTTTTTTTTAATTCATATAAACCAGTGCTTGACTGCGATCCCACCTGATGGTAAGCAGCGATGCAATCATTGATGGTGAGGCGCACTAGTTTATTAAGAGCCTATTCACTCTAGCCTTGAAGACACCTAAATTATAGTTGGACGGGAAGACCGCAGCAGGCAAATTGTTCCAGTCCTTCGATGTACGCGGTATAAACGACGAAGCGAAACGCTTAGTCCGGACCGTTGAAGTTTCAACAACGTAAGGGTGGATACTTGCCGTACGTCGGGTTGTCCGATGGTAGAAAGGAGATGGCGGAATCAAGTCATGCAATTCCCGCGCACACTCTCCAAAATGCAACCTGTAAAATACCGATAGGCTGGCTACCCTGCGCCTGTGCTCGAGGCTTTGTAGATTGGACTTAACCAAATCTGGATCCCCAATTAGCCTCTTCGCACGCCTTTCCACTGAGTCCAAAGCTGCTAGATGGCATTTTGCAGCACCAGCCCATATGTGACTGCAGTACTCCACACACGATCGGACCTGTGCTTTGTATAACATTAGAAGCTGTCCCGGTGTGAAGTACCGTCGGACCTTTGCAAGAACGCCTAGTTTTCTAGCAGCTACCTTGGCTTTGGACTCAATGAACCGCCCAAAATTGAGGTCTGAAGAAATTTCAACTCCCAAGAGCTGAAGGCGGTCGGTGCACTCCAGAGATACATTCTGAAAAGCAGGAGCCAAGGCGAACGGACTCCTTTTGGCGGTGAACAGACACGCTTGTGTTTTGGCGGCGTTGAATCCTACCAGATTGGTTTCGCCCCACATGGAGACTGCCTAAAGTGAGACATTCGTACGCTCTACCATAGCCTCTCGTTCGGACTGGATTAGCTCCTTACTAGCCCGAGCACCTGGCAGGTATCTCTCTACAACTGTGCTATCATCTGCATACCCATAGATACCGGGCATCAGCAGATCGTTAATATGCAGCAGGAAAAGAGTTGCAGAGAGAACTGACCCCTGAGGAACTCCGGCATTGGTCGTCATGGGCTCTGATGAGCATCCATCGACAACAACTCGGAGAGACCGTTCACTCAGGAAGTCTTTTACCCAGTTAATCAGACCAGGGGAAATGCCGTACGCTGGAAGCTTACTCAAAAGGCTGGCATGCCATACCCTGTCGAAGGCCTTCGAGACGTCTAAGGAGACAGCAATCGCTTCTCCATTCTTCTCAAGGGCCTCACCCCACATGTGAGTGGTATACACTAGTAGGCTATATACGCTCTATCTTCTTAACAGTTCAGTTCACGTCGTCAAATGGATTGGGTTAAGAGCTCGTGGTAGGGCTTCAGGCCTATTTTCTCCGAAGAAACGCGCATGGCCACTGCTCGCGCCACCACGTACTGTTTCTGAACCTTTCAAGCAATACTGGTTTTATAAGAATGTAAATAAAGTTTAAAATGATTTCATTCTTAAAGTGCTCGTTGTATCACCGCCGCGGTATGAATAGGACTTAGTCCGAGATTATATGGGACTAAGTCCGATAACGGAGCACAAATTTTGATTCCTGAGAAATTCTAGATGGAAAAAAAAACCTTGAAAAACCTAGTATCGATTTGCCAGACCGGAACTTCAATCCTTGTTCTCATGCTCGACAGTCAATCTAGCGACTATTAAACCAACACGGCAGATGAGATTGATGAGATTTATCATACGATTTTTCTTCACGGTTTTCGCTTCCACCTGTGCACCTGTATCTGTTTTGTCAGCATAGACAGGTTATATAAAACGGAATGTCACAAACAAGTCGTTTTCATGATGTAGACAAGTTTTATATTTATAATATGATACTATATTACATGCACAGTAGCGCCTTATAGTATGGAGTCAAATTCTAGGAGCGTTGTGTTCCAATCGGTCCGACGTGTGTCGATTATCGACACAAAATGACTGGTTAGGAGAATGGTGATGTATGGGACGTGCGGTAAATGAGATTTATTTCTGTAAATCGGTTTAAACAAACATATTGCATTTATCAAATAAAATGATATTATGAGAATTTGGTTGAAAAGCCTTTTTTTACGCTTTTTTATTCAATATTTTTTTGTTAAATGGGCATATGTTAAGCTGTTTCAGAATATCCGTCAGGATTGGTGATATGATTTTAGACATTTTGCAAATTGTTTGCTTCTATTTCTAGCAACATTACTGATAATGTGATGAGGTCATAGATCTAGTTAAGAGACTCCGGACAAAGTGACCATATACACAGCTATGAAAAAAAATATTTATAAAAAGTCCTTTCGGTAGATGTATTAAAGTGTTATCTAAAAGAAATCTTTAAGAAGGAAACAAAACCCAAGAAATGATGTAATTATAATATTAGTTTTACGGAGACAAGGTCTGTTAATTTCCTAGCCACATAAAAAAATAATATTAATAAATAGCCGCCACAAAATATAAAATAAAATGTTAAATACCTATACGATTAAGAACTCGAACCAATTGATGTAAAGTTAGTAAAGTATGTAGGTGCTTACCTACCTTTTGATATCATAATTACTGATAAGTATTTTAATGCTAGTCGCTTATCATTGTGAAACACGACTTCAATCGTCGATAGTAGTAAAGTGGCTTTTATTGTATAAACAAATGCTTTAATAATAAAAAATTTAATCATGGAAGAAATGGCAATAATCATGATTCTGATGACATTGCCTGCATTAGCAATCCTGTTATTTTTTATAATGTTAATGTACTGTATAACTTTCGTCGTATGGCTTCGTGAGTACCTATTCATTACTGGTTGATAAGAATTTCACGTCATTGTCCAAAGTTCTTTGTTTGTTTTGTTAAACAAAAAAAAAAGATGGCTGACTGACAGCTGTTGCAGTTTTTAATTATCTGTCATGACTGTCATTGTTATTTTTAGCTCAATATTTTTTATAAATCTTTACTTTTTTCTGTTTAGATTTTCCTCACTAAATACTTTCATAGATAATTATCATAATATTCTGCTATTGGTTTCCGTGATTATTTTAACATTTGGGAACCCGAGTATAACACTCGGGTTCATGAACAGTTACAGAAAAGTTATTACTGTGTTACCAAAATCCGTGTTTCGATAATATTGTTCAACAATGTATACATATTTATTTATAATTTTCTTAATGTCAATTCCTTTAATAACATTAATATTGCTTATAACATTAAAGTATATTACAACTTTCATCCAGTGGCTATGTGAGTATAAATTGCTATTCAAACCTTTGTCTGCAGTAATGTACCTACTGTTTTCTTAAATAATATAATAATATTTTTATAGTCGTAAGTGAACTGTCATTATATCGTATTCAAGTTGTCTGGCATGGCATCGCTCTTGTTCTTTATCAGTCTTTGCATTTTTTTTTTGTTTTGACTCTTGATTAAAAGAAGTAATAATAAAACAATTAGCAATATGATAGTTTCCTTACTCAACACATGATTTGTATTTCCCGACACAGTCACAATGGAAACCGCATAGGTAGCCAGTCCTATTGCAACGACTTGGCAGTTTATTCCCGCCATCCAAACCGCATGAGCGCTCACAAAAAAATAAATAATTTAAAAACCAAGGCATTGCTTTATCAAATACTTTTTAAATTAGAAGTTGGTGATGATGAAGTTGCTACTTTCGCGATGTGAGAGATAAGATTAGTCGTATGTTTTTCGAGCAGTGTTGATCGATACACAGACTAAACACGATGGATTTATTAGGAACCATATTCGTTGGTGTACTGCTTCTTATGTTCATATATTTGTTCTGGCTGTGGTTCTGTTTCGGGAATTGTGTAAAGAGACGTAAGTTACTTTTTTTTATTTATTTTGAACTACTGATCTTTTCCATAGTGTGTTTATGTGCCATGAATTTATCATAGTTGAAAGATTGTTAAGATTTTTCTCTTTTGCTGTAGTTTATATATTAAGTTTCCATTATGTATCTATGGGCGGATTATGCAAAACTCACTTAATTGGCTTTTGACAGTTTTTCAGGCTAGAGTTTGAGAAAGATTCAACTTCAAATGCTTTAATCAGTAATCGAGGGTTTGTTTATATAGCTGACCTAGTTCCACTTACACCATTTTTCAGACGTTTATTTGAAGATGATAAAGACGAAATGATATTTTAAATACGTTTTACTTTTAAACGCGCATGCGCACGTTGTGCTTCAAAAATGATTATTGAACTTTTTTCAATTATGTATTTATCATTATTATATATTATATTTCTAATACTAAGAGACTTAGATAATTATGTCTTTCTTTAAATTCTTTATGATTCTTGTAAATACTTCTCCTGAAATTCTTGCCGCAGGTTTCTGTTTTAGTGTTTCTGATGTAACCTCTTCTAAATAATCTTTTTTTTTAATGTCACTTGAGCCCCACTCTAAGAATAAAGTGCGTTCACAAACATTGTAATCTTACATACAATTAAACCCGGAAAACTTATCGATATCTAGGCTATGTAACTATTTGTCCTGTGCGGGAATCGATCCATATGATATATCTATTATATTATTCTACTCTGGTAGTACTTAAATCTTTAAAAAATAGAATTTTTATAACATGTCATGTAATTTCACTATTAAAAATTATTCTGCGATAAGAACGGAACCCATAATTGAGATTGACCAATTGCAATAGATAGATAAACTGATAAATGTTTATGAAGGCACTATCTATAGAAATACTTTTGCGTATTCACACGATTTGTTGCATATTCAACCTTGTAGCTGTAACACTTTAAGGTTGAATGTCAATTGCACGTCGAGAGGACCTGCACTAGACAAACTAACATTCTTTCAGAGATAATGATTGCCTAGCTATACCTTTACGCATCTCTTTCTTTTATATGCAGTCTGAGAGAGACCGCGCATTATTGACGTCTAAGGTCCTAACGTAGAAAAATTTAAATATATAGCTACCTAAATAAGAGCTTTATAGAATCTAAACTTCACGCCTACTACAATAATATTATTATCTACGTTGTGTTATTAATTGCTATCAAAATTTCATCCGGCGTTTATAATGTGGGCCCTGGGTCATTTAGTTTTCAATGTACAGTCAATAAAGGAGATTATTAACCAGGTTCGTTATTATAGCTGAATTTTCATGCAACATACCTAAATGGAAATAAATAAAACATAATTAAATTAAGTAAAAAAAAGTAGTAAGTAAACAACTCATTAATAAAATTAACATTCATTTATATCTCTATCCATCGGTTTCCATGAAAACTTTTTAGATGTAAGTATGCGGAACAGAGTGTCCCACATTATCCCTCCGTTGAAAAGGGAGGAGGAGGCAACTGCCCGAGAGATGATTTCGGGCCGTTGTATAATATTCAAATCACACGGAGAACTTGGTGCCATAGATGTCGCTACCACTTCAATTATACTTGCCTGAGAAAAATATTCAAGTTTCATAAAATAATGGGTGTCATGGAACATTATGTACTTCAATATATTATAGTACTGAGTCAATCATAACCAAAGTTAGGACTTTGCTTCCATTTGATATCAAATCTTTTATCGGTGACGTCGAAAATCGATGATGTATACCAAAAAATGCTTAGATTTATACTTATTAATAAGCGCCTATTTCTTTAGACCTTTTATTATCATTGAAATCCTATATCAATGATATGGCCAAACGAGGATTGACATAATTATCATCAAATGTTAATGTTTAAACGATCTGGCCAGTTTTAGTTGGCCATAAAATATCATGAAGTGATCAATTATAAGATCTGGCCACGACATACCTATACACCATTTGAAATAATTTTAACAAACCTTTTTTACTGTCCGTTCAACCGATTTTGACTACTATTCCGTAGGCATAAGGATGGCATTAAACGCAAAATAGTGGTTAAAATACCAATTATTTACTGTAGTTGCCATTTGCCATGCCAGCAACGCAATAAAAGTCAAAATCAGTTAAACGGACAGTAAAAAGGGTTTAGTTAAAATGTCTAATCTTACTTCGAATGGAGTATAGTGGAGGCGTAGCGTGGACTAATTTAGAAGTGGGCGAAGGCGCATCAGCGAGGTCTTTTTCTTTAATAAATTCGAAAACGAGATAGCGACTGTCGGTTGCAACCCAGTCTTTGGCAACATCGTCGCTTACCATCACGTGAAATAGTGGTCAAACATGAGCCTATCAATTAAAAAAAACAAACCTGGTTCTTAAAAAGAGCCCTCGCTTGCACGAGGCCTCTTTGAATGCGAGGCCGTGGGCGAGGGGCCGCTTCGCCCACGCCTATCAACGCTACTGGAGTATAGTACCAGCAGAGGTCGACAATACAAGACTAAAGTCACTGACTGATAATGCCAACGACGACGGTTGAAGGTGACAAAGATAATCTTGATACTAATATTATTGATTATTCATCTCAGACAATAGGAGACAATGGTGCTGTAATTCAGAGTTTTATTAACAACTCCCGTGTAAATAGAGAACTGTCCCAAAGGAGCATAATGGGATACATATCTTATGTCCAATTTCAGGACATAGTCTACGTGTGAAAAATTTCGATGTGTTAGCATACATAATTATGCAGTCGGGGTCAAAAGTGCAGTTGCACTCTACTAATCCTAGGTCTAAAATTTCGTTTTCCTTTTTAGAAGTTCCATTGTCGACAACTACTTTTTTTTAAATTGATATAAACTAGTGCTTGACTGCGGATCCACCTAATGGTAGGCAGTGATACAATCGTTGATGGTAAAGCGCACAACTTTATTAAGATTCTATTCTACAAACTCTACAATTGACCCTCTTTTACAAACACACTCCACACACTTCCTTGCCGGAATCTGTGTTTCCTGATGGCTACAACCCGGGAATCTTTAAGTCAAGAGTGAATAGGTTACTTCTAGGTAAGCGCGCTCCATCGTCGACCGCATCGTCGCTCTCCATCCGGTGAGATAGTGGTCAAGCGCGAACCTATCAAGAATAAAAAAGAAACACTAGCAATGGTAAAGTGCAAATTTATGCACTTTTGACCTCTGATACACGACATACGAACATGTGAACTTTAATCATATTAATGTCATTCAATCAATGAAAAAACTTAGAACCTTAGAAACAAAAATTTAAAAAAATATTTAGATAAGTACTGTTACCAAAATCCGCATTTTTTTTTTAACTTTATATTCCGTAGTAGGATAAGCAACGCACCTGCGATGCCTCTGGTATTACAGATGCCCATATATCTATATGGTGTTGGCTACTTCCCATCAGGTGGCCTTTTCATTGTTTACTGTTCGATGACCATCATAGACAATTAACTTGGCCAGTTTTGTGAATAAGAACATTATTAACACAAACTGAGATTCTATATTTGATAACGAATGTCGAAAAGTCAAAAATAGAACACGTACCTAGTATCTTGATTGCGCATGTAAAAAAGAAACTAAAAAAAAATGTGACTCATACATGACCAATTAAATATTAATGACGGCATTGAGAACTTCTTTCTTTTTTTTCTTTTTTTTTAATTGATTTAAACCAGCGCTTGACTGCGATTTCCCCTGATGGAAGTATTTAAGTGGAAATTATAAAACAGCTCCTCCTGTTCTGGGTGGGGCGAAAGGGCGTGTCAGACTGATTAAAACCCACCTTCCAGGGCAGCGGTAACTCTTTCGAACAATCCTGCACCCAGCAGCCTCCCTGTCGACCCCTTTTTTTTTCATTTCATACCTTACACTATTCTCCCATATTTCCGCATCATCGAATTATCTATACTAATATTATAAAGGGGAAAGATTTGATTTTTGTTTTTTTTTTTTTTTATTAATGATAGGTTCGCGTTTGACCACTATCTCACCTGATGGTAAGCGATGATATGGTCGACGATGGAGCACGCTTGCCTAGAAGTAGCCTATTCACTCTTGACTTAAAGACCCCTAAGTTGTAGCTATCTGGAAACACAGACTCCGGTGTGTTTGTATGTTACGATTTAACTTTAAAATTCTTTAACTGTTAGTAAGGTACATCTTCACTGAGTAACATAGACTATTTATTTCTAACTTTCAAGCAGGCGAAGCCGGTGGCAGAAGCTAGTAAGACATATAACTGAAATAAAGCACACCCTCATACACTCTCATTTAATTTATGCACTGTTTTACGTAAATGCACTTGGTAATATTTTTTTTTAAGACTAATTGTAGTCAAATGTATGTTATATTAGTTATCCTAATAATTGTAGTCAAATGTTAAGTGCACCAAGGACCAAGGTACTACATTGGTAGTGCATCGATCGTTATTAGTATCTGCACGATAAATGTTTGCGTCACTAGCGTGTTTGTGCGCTCGTGGTATCAAAATAGGTATTTTATACACTAAAATAAATATTGATTATGTACTTTAGGATAAAAAATTATATAATTATTTAAAAATAGGATATTATATATTTACAAATTTAGGACATTTACTTATTAATGACTAATCTCAATTCTTTACCCTTTTGGAGGTATGCGGAACAGAGAGTAAAGTTCCGTGAACCGCCATTGAAGAGGGAGGATCCTCCGACCAGACGGGTGTTATGTCTGGTGGACAACTACCCGATAGATGATTTTGGGCTGTTCTATATGTTCTAATCGCGTGGAAAACTTTAATTGTGCGATGCAGGATTGGTTCTTATGTGACGCCATACATGTCGCTACATCACTCCCCTCCGGAGATCAGAGATCGATGGTTCTTGATGCTTCTTGATGCGTGCTAGGCCAGTGGTAGGTTGGTTCCAGTGGGTCGGAACCGAATGCCGCCCAGTTCTTGGTGAGTCGGAACTGTCTGCGGTGGTGTCCCTGAGTCGAACACAGTGCAACAAATATGAGTGACAATGAGACCGAGCACACAGCGTCATCGCAGCCCGACGATCATGTTGCGCACCGCGCGCGCAAGACCCTCAAAATATTACGTGGTAGAGAGACCTAGAAAGCTTATTATATCAATTACCCTGTATAATGTCAAACGTATTGACAGCTTGTACAAGCAACAACACTCTATAGGCTAATACCGGAAAAACCATGAAATTAACTACCTGAGTACATATTATTGTTATCATAAAAATTCTTGCCGTCTTTAGATTACTAACGAGATTATCTTTTTAAAACAAACAACATTATTTTATAAGTAGTTGTTTGTCAGAAAATCAGATATATGCCTATAGACAGACAGTAATGAACCTTTTGAAATAACTAGCGTGCAGGTGATTCGCCGGTGTAAAAATTGAGAATTACCCCAAGGGAACATACTCCTACGATAAAAAGTTCTATTCTAGAGCACGGTCTAGCCGTGTACCTAATTTGATTTAGTTTTTAATTAAAATTGAATACTTCAATAATTTGCAGTACACCGCAGACTACCCCCGTTTTTATTTTATTTTGAGTCCATTCAAAGGTTGTCTAAATATCGCTGTCAGCGATAAGACCGCCATTATACCCATAGATTTATGTTTGTGTGAAAGTTTTGTTGCTATTTTGGAGTAATAAACATACACACAATTTTGTACGTATGTACGAAATTTCCCCTTTATTATTTTACTAGCAGTTGCCTGAGGCTTAAATCACGTGATACTAGAAAATAATCTACGGGGATAAAAGGTGTGCTATTCCAGGACATGGTCTACCTGTGTTCCAAGTTTCATCAAAACCCATTCAGCCGTTCGATTGTGAAGAAGCAACAAACATATCATACAAACTTTCATCTTTGTAAAGTGTGATGGTGAGATATGAATGGATTATTTACCTAGAGATGAATTATTTTTGCAGTACACCGCAGACTACCCACTTTTTATGTTAAGTTCTTACAGTCCATCATAAGATTGTCTGGTAGATATCGCTGTTAGCGATAAGACCACCATTGTACCCATAGTTTAAAAGTTTTTGCTACTATTTTGGTGTACAATAAAGTTTTATTCTATTCTATTCTAGAGTCTAAAATTTTTTTTAACGATAATTAAAAATCCATAACAATCAAAGAGATTTAAAGAGATACAATAGAGCGGCTATCAGAACAAATGTCTTAGAAAAACTGTCATCCTATGTCTCAGTGATGCCATCTGGCTTTGAATAGCAAACACGAGAATTAAATTTGTCAAAATTTATAATTATTTAACTATCGCTCGGTAGGTGATCAGGGGCCTTACCATGATAATGTTAAAATGTCAGTCGTACGAGCGAAAAAGAGTGATGGAGCTATACACCCTATATAGCTTCATCCCTTTAACCGTTCGGTTTAGGTCGTAAAATGGATCACATTATGAGCTCGTGGTAGAGCCTCAGTGTGTGATAAAGGTAAGGTTAAGCTTTTCAACAATAGATAGCGTTATCACAAAATCAGCAAATGTTCTAGAACTATTTATAAAAAATATTGAATTTTAATTAATTACTTCGTAAATACCAAAAATATTTACGAAAATAAACCGAAGTTAGGTCCAGTCATTTTATCATAACAAGATTTGCAATAGCGTAATGCGCAGTTCGGCATATTTTCTCAGAAAATGATTTTCTTTTAATGCATAGAGCGGATACAAACACGACTTGACGTGTAGGGGCGTCATACTAGACTGAGCGACTTATGACCACTACAGGGTTGCCAGATGCCGAATTTTTTATCTCGTACTAGGGCTGTCAAATATCTCGTACTTTCAATAAAAAATCTCGTAAAAGTATACATTTTAAAAATGTACTTAAATTAAGGTCTAAGACCTTAATTTAAGACACACACTTTACACTATGTACTATAACTAGCTAGCTTGGGGCAGGAATACCGCCAAATGCAAAATCATTACTCTAGGTGATTCATATTTTTAATATTTTTTAAAATAATTTTACCAAAATCTTCAAAAAATAAAACAAATTACTTGATAATAAATTTTGTAGGTACTTGCTACTAGTACATAATATTAATTATGGTTTTATTTGTTAGTGGTATGTAATGTCAGGGGTATTGGTAAAATCATCTTCGTTTTTATTGTATAGTTTTTCATGTTGTTCTACTGATTCCGGATAACATTGTTAAAATCTCATAAAAAAAGTGTACGAGATTTTTTTTTCTCGTTTTTCGTACAGAGGCTGCTAAATCTCGTAAAGTTACGAGATTTCTCGTACCTCTGGCAACGCTGGACCACTAGGTAATAAGTATCGGATCACGATTTTGTTCGCTATGTCCTGCCTATTGGTAGTATATATTTAATGTCTTTGATAACAATACACCTACGTACTTTCCATTAACACACAAAAAGGTAAACCACAAACCGGTAATTAAAGCCGATATCAGGAGATAGCGTATCATGCTTCTATCAAAAGTTACCGGGACGTACCTACGGATGGTCAGGCATATTTTGTACAATATTTGTATAAAAGTTGGATCGTATCAACCTTAGCAGTATGTCAGTGAATCTAACAGCGACTTTGATCTTTATGGTCTTAAATATAGCACTGTTGTGGGTTGTTTATGGTGTTTTCGTGAAATTCTGTGGTAAGTGAAAAATTACTTATTTTTAACCGACTTTCAAAAAAAGAGAAGATTCACAATTCGTGAGTGATTTGTTTTTTTTTGTTTCTTGTTCAGCGATATCGATTTTGACGATTCTGTTTTATTTAGAAGAGTTTGTGTACCAAATTTGGTGAAGATCTGATGAAGATACATCATGATCATGAATCATTTTTTTTTGTTTCGTTTTTATTTGTTATAAAACTAATAGGTACTTGACTGCCATCCCGCCTGATGGTAAGTAGTGATGAAATCGTTGATGGTGAGGCGCACTAGTTTATTAAGAGTCTATTCACTCTAGCCTTGAAGACACCTAAATTATAATCGGATGGGAAGACCGCAGCAGGCAAGTTGCCCTCGATGTACGCGGTATAAACGACGGCGCGAAACGTTTGGTCCGGACCGTAGAACTTTAACAACGTAAGGGTGGATACTCACCGTTCGTCGGGTTGTCCGATAGTAGAAAAGAGATGGTGGAATCAAGTCATGCAATTCCCGCGCACACTCTCTAAAATGCATCCTGTAAAACACCGAAAGGCTGGCTACCCTACGCCTGTGCTCAAGGCTTTGCAGATTGGACTTAACCAGATCTGGATCACCAATTAGCCTCTTCGCACGCCTTTCTCTTTTTCTTTTTACCAAATCCAAAGCTGCTAGGTGGCACTTTGCAGCACCAGCTCATATGTGGCTGCAGTACTCCACACACGAACGGACCTGTGCTTTGTATAACATTAAAAGCTGTCCAGGTGTGAAGTACCGCCGGAAATTTTCACTTCAATAAATGATAGCAAATCTTCCGGGATTGCTGCAATCGCATGTCTGTTTATTGTTAACACCATTAATTTAATAACATAAGATAACGCTAGTACGCTCTGTGAGGGTAGCAGGTAGGGTAGCAGAATCTGCTTTGTGATGACATGACATCTGATGTGTAAAATTCATCAATTATGTTTAAATTCCATGTTATTAGGTTTATATATATATATAGCATAAGCATAATCAGCCTTTTTTTAATATTCCCACTGCTGGGTGGGACTCAGGCCTCCTCTCTCTAGGAGAGGGAATGGGCTGTAATCCACCACGCGGGCCCAGTGCGGGTTGGTGAATGTCACACGTTTTCGAATTTTTGGTTCTAGGACATGCCGGTTTCCTTACGATGTTTTCCTTCACCGTTTTGAGAGCAGTGGTGATGAAATAAATTACACAAAGTAATACGCCTGGCTGGGTTTGAACTCACGACCTACAATTCGTAAGTCGGGGCCGTTACTCGGCCACCACTGCTCTTATACATATACTCGTATAATTTTCGCGCATAACTTTTTGGTTTATATGAACTGATCTTGATGATTCTTTTTATGTCAGGTTAAGTTATAACTCTGTAGTAAGCCCATTACTGATGGAACATTGGTGGAATTTAGTCAATAATATCTCACGCTCCACCCTAGTTCAGAAAATTTGCTTACTAAGTATTTAGTTTTAGCTGAGGAATAGATACTTACTACAACTAAAAAGTGTGTGTTTTTTTAAGTCGATCGTATTTTTTTGTTAAAAAGCTTTTTGTTCTTTGTCTAAAAAATAATAATATTAATATAATATTATTTATCAAAGGCAGCACACAAACGCGTTTAGCAAAAACTTTTAAAAGTAAATTAAAAAAAAGTACTCGTACCTACCTAATTTTCAATGTTGTATTTTGAAGAAGTCGTCAGACTGTTCAGAAAGTCAAGTCAGTTCGACCGATGGTGTTACGAGTAGATAGCGCTCCTCTAATTCAAAACTTAAATCACCGCCATCTACGTTGTGTTTTTATGACTAAAAGTATCTTATCGTTTTAAGACGTGCTTTGTTATATTGTGTAGAAATAATATTAGCATCAGGTATGAGCATAATCCGAAATTCAGGCTGTTAACGACAATTTCCTAAAAATTCTCAATACCTAATAGAAAGAAAAAATTGAAAAATATTTTATTTGGAACACGTAGTGTAGAAACTACATATAGAAACTTAAGATTAAAAAAAGGTTAAATAACATTGTGTGTTTCACGGTAATAGGTCCAACACATTTGGCGCAACCGTGCAACACACAATGTTCAGCAAAAACGTCAGACTACGTAGCAGTTGTCTGACATTGGTTTTCAACGAAACCTTATTATGAGTGTATGGAAAAAAATAGTTTATTATTATAATGCTTTTTATTGTGAGGATTAAATGGAATAACGCACACTAGTAACAAAGCCTTCGTTAATTGGGATTTCCATGAATAATGACCTTTTTTTTTTGCATAAATGAGGACAAATTAAAGTGAAATCAGTCCAATTGGCCTCTCTAAATAATGAAACGCTTAGATAATGAGATTAAAAGATAAGATTCCGGGTATCAATAATTTCATTACAAAACTGAAATTCATCTACAGATTGTGTAGTAGTCAGTGCAGAAAGCGGCTGTTCATTTTATTTTAAATCCATTTGTTCAATAATCAAAGTTTAAAATGCTCTTGTTTCTGATATTGGTGACGATGATTTTGATAATGATGGTGGCTTCTGTGTACAGACATCATTTGCGTAAGTTTTTGATATTATTCGATTTTACTAGCCATCACTTTTGAGTATTTTTCCGTTTTTCTAAATCGATTATGTACAATAATACCAAGATTGCCTCAATGCCACGAATAATTAAAAAATATTTGTATAACGAGCTTTATCTAAAATATATATAATTTGATTGTATCAAGGGCTATCGCCAAAACTTTATTACGTAAGCTGTCTAGAAAAGATTAATATAAACAATATTAAAGTGTCAACAGTTGTCACTAGATGGCGCTTCTCAACAAAACTCAACGCCATCTATGTTGTATTTGCATGGCTTATGCTTATAAATATCTTGATAAACAAAGTAATATATTAAAATTGAAATAATAAGTGTTCCCTGTATATAAAATAAGACTGCCATCTTGTAGGCGTCAACCAAGCACGATGACCCTTATCGAAGGCTGCTATAGAGTAGTTAAGTTTTCTTCAAAACTCAATAGCAATTGCCCGACCTGTCTGTTTAATGTAGTACCTACTGCACGCATGAATAACTCTAGTCAATGATATTTTGAAATTTCCCTTGGACTTGATTGGACACTGCAAAAATTGACGTCATAGATAGTGTTGGGTCGATTAGATTTGGCGTATTATCAAGAAAATAATCACTAAAATCCGTTGGTTCGTCTGATATACATCAGTGGTCATTGTAGTGCGAAGAAGATTGTTTTATATTTTTATTTTCACATCAATTTTTTTTATAATGATTTTGTTTCTTATACTGACAACGTTTATTATACTGATGTTCGTGCTTTCTGTTTACAGAAACTATGTCTGTAAGTTTTTAGCTTAAACTTATTTGTCTTAACTATAATCTGCCTACTCTATAGATAAAACGTGTTTATACAAACAATTTATCCGTTAATTCTAAATTGTTTCTCTTTACCATAATATTTGGAGTGTTCGTTGTAAGCATTGTCATTAAATTAGGAGTTGACTTTGCATCAATAATTATTTATTTAATAACGTCAATAAAAAAACTGGGCAAGTGGGAGTCGGACTCGCGCACTGAGGGTTCCGTACAAACCTGTACCTATGTAAACAGTTAAATTTCTGAATGGAGTTTCGAAGATATTTCCAAATCGCAAAAAAAAAATTGTGACGTAACAACAAATTTACTGTTTTCAGATTTATTCCTATATTTGTAATATAAGACCTTGCTTTATGCCAAATTTCAGGATTCTGGGTCAACGGAAACTACCCTATGAATTTTGATTTCCTTAAGAGTGTCGAAATATACGTTTTTTGTGACATAAACGACCGTATCTTTTTTTTCGTTAACTAAGAAGTTAGATTTTAAGCTTCAAGGGACTGCAAATCTGAGTTTATGGTTTTAATTTCAACTCGATGATACGTCCACGCGTTCCCGAGATAAAGGGTCTTGACAGACAGACAGACAGACAGACATACAGACAGACAGACAGACAGACAGACAGACAGACAGACAGACAGACAGACAGACAGACAGACAGACAGACGGACGGACAACAAAGTGATCCTATAAGGGTTCCGTTTTTTCCTTTTGAGGTACCGATCCCTAAAAAGACTATATTCGATACTGCACGTGATAAACAAATTAATGTATAGATTAGATTCTATGCAAGTATGTAGATACACACTCAACGTTATCATAATTATAATTTTATCTCTCCATTTTTGTACTTGTGCTGAAAATGTACCAACGATCAGTATTTATTCTTCCGCGATAGTGGTTGTCGATTTTACATCTACTTATTAGACCATGATTGTGATATTAATTTGGCTGACGGTACTACTTTTTGTACTAACTGCGTCTTCATATAGAAAATGGCGTAAGTTTACTGATTTTCCTTCAAATATCTCCTTGCTTATTTCATTTACCTAAACATTTATTTGCAATAGATTTTGTATTGACAAGCGATACTGAGATATCTTTACTTATTTTCAATAGATGTACTTTTGATGACAAGTTAGACTCTCCATTGAATGAAGTGAATGAAGAGTCTAGCTTGAAATTACTAAGTGAGCGCACTTAGTACCCATGTAATATGCCATCGCAGGTATAACTATGATAAAGCTCAAAATCTCACATAACATCGCTTAAAAAGTGAACAGATAAATATGAGATAAGTAGATTATCACAAATTATAACTACATATTGCTTTATAATGACTGATAGATATTCGAAATATCACGTTGTTTGCCAGTATCAGTGGTTTTGAATTGTTTTTTTTTATTCATTATGCATTACCGACATATTATGTTTATTGTTTGGGTTGTGTTCATCGTGATTTGTATAACGTTGGGTTTTTATAAATCTTGGAGTAAGTTTGAATACCATTTTACGATCTGTGTTTCTTATTTGATTTTTTCCTAACGCTTATCGTATCGATTATCGTTTGATCTAGTAATTATTAGAGCCATAATAAAACTTATTGTGGAATCCCACAATAAGTTTACCCTCTTTGAATTTTGATTGCACAATTGTTATTCATTATAGTTTCTTACCCAAGCAATCTTCAAAAGTAGAAAAAAAAACTACTATTGAAACGAGTATGAGAACACAGCCTCGTGTCAGATGAGATCGTACATCTAGTTTAGAATCTAATGAGAGAGAACAAAAAAGAAAATATTACTTAAAACATAAACTATTTGTTTCTCATAGCCTTAATCGCGTCAAAATTGAAAAAAATAACAACAAACTAAAACATTCCCTTACTGTTGAGTTTCGAAATATTTTTCCTTGTAAACATCATTATGAGATCCTCTGCATTTCAGTTTGAATTGGACTCAATGTCAATCAAAACTAATTTTTTTTTATTGATATAAACCAGTGCTTGACTGCCATCCCACCTGATGGTAAGCAGTGATGCAATCGTTGATGGTGAAACGCACTAGTTTATTAAGAGCCTATTCACTCTAGCCTTGAAGACAACTAAATTATAATTAGACGGGAAGACCGCAAGAGGCAAATTGTTTCAGACCTTCGATGTACGCGGTACAAACGACGAAGTGAAACGCTTAGTCCGGACCGTAGAAGTTTCAACAACGTAAGGGTGGATACTCACCGTACCTATATCGGATTGTCTGATGGTAAAAAGGAGATGGCGGAATCAAGTCATGCAATTCCCGCACACACTCTCCAAAATGCATCCTGTAAAATACCGAAAAGCTAGCTACCCTACGCCTGTGCTCGAGGCTTTGTAGATTGGACTTAACCAAATCCCTAATCAGCCTCTTCGCACGCCATATAAATATAAATGGATAATAATCGAATCGAAAAAAGAAGTTATGCAAATGATAGGAAATATTTGAATAAAGAAATATAATACTCAACTGATCTGTTGTGATGCACAAGACAGGGACTCTTTTGTTTAGCATTGTGTGGAGTAAAAACTCCACACAATGCTAAACATGATATCAAGAACAATACATAATAAGCTTAAGGGTATTGTTTAGATACAGACCATGGAGTGGCAGTAACTGTGAAGACGTGGTCGTTACACATACTGACCTCCTAGGATCATCTCAAAATTTCCCTTTTTCAGTACATTCGCTCTAACTGAAGGGTTTAGTTCAGTGTAGCTTCCTAGTATATACTATATCTGACACTATGTCTGATAAAAATGATAATATATTTAGTGAACATGAAGCTTTGCGTGTAACCCCGGTAGAATTTTCTTTTAAAATGCTTCTAACTTGGTATTTCTTTTTAATTATGTTTGTGTACATAATTGTGCAGTTTACAGCTTCCATCTTTGTGAAGAAATGTAAGTACCGAGTATTTATTTTCATTTTGATACTATTAGTCTTCATGGGAGAGCATTAGATTCCTTCATTTTTGATCCAATTAAATCAAAACTAATAATCACTTGTTTAATGATAAGATTTCGCTATATTGAATGTTTAAAGGCGATTGGTTGACCAAAAGATCAATAACCAATCATATTGATCGACGTATTTATTGTGTAATTAGATTAAACTTTTGGAATCCGCTGTAAGTTTAAAGATAAGATTGAATTATATGAACCAACAGCTTAAATTTATAGTCAAATTTTAAACTAAAGCGAGCAAAGAAAGCCATGGGTATGAAATAAACTAGTTATAGTATCATAAATTTTAATATGATATCAACCTTGATTTTTAAATATATTGCTTGCTTTTAAAAAAAAGTAAAAATTATAAATGTCTGACTGGTTGGCCAGTCAGACATTTATTATTTTTACTTTTTTTTGTGTCCGTTATGGTTTTTTATACGGTCTCTGGACTTTTGACTGGTAATTTTGTAATTGTTTTTATTGACTGAAGATTTCTGTAAGGTTTTCATTAATCCAGGCGACAAATATAACCTGGGCTTTGAGATTTAAGAAATAGGGTTGCCACCATATATTTCTTGAGGTATCTTTAATGTGAAACTCCAATCTGTTGTTTTAAGTCACATAAAGTGATAAGATTTCGCTTTGTTGATAATATACCTTCATTATAATTTATTTAATCTTCTTTTTATAGTGATATAAAATTAGTCGCATTGTTATCACGGTGCCATTTTGCTGTGAATATAAATTTTATTTAAATATGTATCCCGAAAATTCTACATTATGGTATCAATTATTTGTGTTAATGTTCTGGGTGATATTTATCGTCGTCTTAGTTGGAATTACTGCCTATAGAAAATGGAGTAAGTTTTAATTTTTTAATTAGTTCCTTTTTTTTTGTAAACCTGAACAGTGCAATGACGTTAGAAAGTTTTAAAACTGTGTAATATCTAGATAATTAGATGCATAATACTCTGTGAGCACATATTTACCAATCAATGGTCATTATTTCTTCGTATATATACAGAAACCTTACCTAACTTCATAGTAGGAAAAATACCAACTGATAAAGTAGGACTTAGCATGTACGTACAATTTCAACCTACTAGAAACAGCGGAATTGGAATTCTATAATCGTTGTAAATTTCATTGATAAGATTTTGCAACCTATTATCGCAAATTATGCTTTTATCTTCATTCGATTCTGACTTCATTCTATTGTCAGTTTTTATTTTAATGTGAATTTTGATAATATATTCCTCGAAAATGTATTTCGAAATGTTTATATTAGCGTCTTGGTTTATTATTATACTGATCGTTGGAATTGCCTCCGCTTACGGACATTTGCGTAAGTGTTTTCAAATCTTTCAAAGATTTTAATCACGCTCTTAATGTGCCCCAATTGACTAAAACGTTGCAACAGTCATGGAGAATGTGCTGCATTTGGGACTCGAGGTGGCGCTGCACAAGTTCAAGGCTATGTGCTTTTATGGCCGTCGGAATGCGCCACCACCGGGTTCCCAAATAACGGTAGGAGGGTTTCAAATCGGCGTCGGGTCGACGGTCAGCCGCATAGTCTCCCGCAAAGCTCGCCGCTTACTGTTCTGCCGCCAAGGGATCTGGATGCCACAGTCCTTGCATGCATGCATGATTTGCCCATGAAGATGCAACGTTGAGGTAAAACTCCACTCCGCAAACAAGTCACGGCATGGCGGACAGAGTTCCGGCGGGATCTCATGGCAAAATGGCGACAGAGACTGTCACAACGTAGCGCTAGGCACGCCACGATTGCGGCGGTTAGTCGCCTCTTTGAAGAGTGACTGGTGAGGTGCCATAGTGTCCTCACTGGACATGGTAAGTTCGGGAGGTTCCTGCTCCGGATTCAGGTGAAAGAAACGCCCGGGTGTCACCATTGCGTGTATTGCCCAGAGGTTACGGTGGAGCATACGGTAAAGGTGTGCTTATGCGGAGCACTGCCATGTCCTAGAGAAGGCGATCGGCGGGGGCGAGGATGCGGTTGCGTTCTTTGTGCGAAGCAGTAATCCTAGCGAAGAAGACGGCTGCAAGAGTGAGGAAACGTACATCCTCACGCCCAAACCGAAGCGATAGAAGACGCTCCGAATAAAGGAAATCACACTGCGATTTCCGGCCACCGTAGGCACGAGCTTACGGACGACGAGCAATGAGTAGCTCGCCGTCCACTCGTCCTATAAAGACCGAGCCCAAATCGTCGACGGCGCGTAGCGTTACCACGTGCACTTTAACGAGATGTCAGCAAACCGTAGGGGCCCAGTAGGGCCAATGGGGAAAAGTATGAAAAGGATACTCGTGGTCTTAGAACGTAAACTGCAACTGAAGGAACATAAGTGTAGTTTTAGTCAGTAAAAGTCTGACACGCCCCCTCGCTCCACCCTAGAGGGGGAGAAGTCATTAGATGATTTCCTATCTTAAAAAAAAAACCTATCGAACGTTATAATGTACGTAGATAGTGAAAACAAGGTAAACGATAAGATTTGGTCAGATATCACATTAATTAAAAACATTATCGTTTAGTTCTTGGTACGTTGTTTTCCCGATGTATACGTGGTTAATTGAAAGTGAATATTTTTCCCTCACAAAATGCATGCTTTTGATGTATTTCGAGTAGTGCTCTTGATAGTGGTGATATTTCTCTTTCTGACTATTGCTGTTGTAAAATCCATCCAAAAGTTGAGTAAGTGAACTGAAAATAACGTCATTCAGTATCTGCCCAAATATAATAAAGCGCGCTATGCTGTATTTTGACAGATACTGCGCAAATAAGTGTAAAATTTAGTGTCTAGGAGAATGCGAATTATTAAAAACTGGATGAAGGCTTCAGTTGTATTAAGGTCACCATGGACAAGTCCGGTTAAGCCGACGACAACTTCATGAGTTTATCTACAAGAGGACACTCATAAAAAAAAACATTTCGTGTTAGTGACGTTTAGACATGACGTACGATACGCAATCAAACATGACTTAGTTCTAGCTACCTACACTAGATGGCGTTGCCCTCAATAAAATTCAAGAGCCTTTAAGCTGAGCTTTGAATTATTGAGAGTTAATTATTCCTCTTTGATAAGATAGGAAACTGATAAGTTCTTATTTTTTGGTCTTATCGAATATTGTTCATTATTAGTATCTAGTGTAATAACAGTGACGTTGCCAGTGTTCTAAAGACATATTGAAACAATATTTAAATAAAACATGTACACCGACTATTATATATTTCAGATAGTATTTTGGAGTCTGTTTTTAGTTGCTTTGGCAATGCTTGTGTATTACAGATTGAAACGTAAGTTCTGTTTTTAAATATCCTGAGGTTATGTGTAAATAGGTTTTTTGTTATTTTTCTAACACAATGGACTAGATAAACATGTATTTATTAGCTAATGGGACAAAGCAATTTTTTTGAATTCATTTCTATTTTATTACTTAGCTCTCCAGGAGGAGGGATAATGTGTTTCAAGATTATTTATGTCAGTTTATTTATGTCTATTTCTGTGGCATGTCCTGTAGGTATAAATTTAAATCTATGAAAAAAACTAAAATTGCTTGAAAAGTGTCTTGTTTAGAAAGTTTTAGTTGTTTTTTCCAGTCGAGTTTTTAGAAAATTATCAATTATTTCAGAAACACATTTGCAATAAATTATAATCCTATTACGCTAATCTTATCTATCAATCCCCCAAAAGTAAATAGAAATGTAAAATTTTCATACGTTTCGGCTCAGCAGTAATAATTGAGATAACGATGATATTGTAATTAATTAATTTGCGAACTGAAATGAATCAAAATGTCAAAATATACTAATGATTTAATTATATCACTTCTAGGTATTGTACTAACTCTAATGTTTAGGAATTTTATCGTTCAGGACTGGTTTGAACTCTTCAACCGGTTCAACTATTGCGACAATGCATAGAGGGCGCTGTTTAAAAGTTTACAAGCGATTTATAACAACGCCATCTAGTTTCAATCGAGGAAAGTCAATTATGAACATTTTCAATCATGATATCAATCTCAAATGATAAGCAATGGTTAATGGAATAAAACTAAATAGCTGACAAAACTTTTAGGCATTTTTGATATTAACTACGGGAATGTTCTAGCTGGGAACGCAGAGGCCAACTTTAAGAACTCGGATAGGTTTTAGTCAGTAAAAGTCTGACACTCCTTGCTTCACCTGGAACGGAAGAACTTTTACTAATTTCTCACCGCAATAAATAAAAATGTAAAGTAGCTACGTTATTCAGAATTTACACGCGCTACGTGTTAAGCTTGTGAATTTTGTTGACTACTAGTATCTCGAAAAACATATTTTTGTATAGCAGCAAAGAAATGATATTTTTTTTTAGTTCGTAGATTGTTCCCTTGCTTTACGCTTTGGTGCATACTGCAGCAATTGATAAATAAATAAATAAAACAAAATTTAAAAAAAGCTATGCAGAACACAACAAGGCGATATATATTATATAGAATAACTAGCTTTTGCCCGCAGCTTCCCCCGCGTACATAAAATATAGCCTATGTCACTGTCACCGATAGAAAGCTGCTTCATTCTTTATGAAGCAGCTTTCTATCGGTGAAATTTTTTTTGCAATCGGAGCAGTACTTACTGGCATTACCTCCTACAAACAAAAAAAAATTACCTCTTTATAATATTATAGTATAGAAGTATAGATAATATCTAATATTATGTGGGCCCGAGATTAAAGCGGGAACTACACTAAACCGACGCACACGTGGGCCACACCTGATTTGTAAGTAGAGTCGCATCGCGTGGCGTTGCGTGGCGTGGATCTAATGTAGTTTTACAGATCTAGTTGCCACATAAAATGTATGAAACCGACGCGCCCAGATTGGTATACGTGGCCCACGTGAGCCCAATCCGTCCCGTCAGATCTCAGTTCACACCGTCAGATCTCATTTTGTATAGTCATTGGATCTCATAGTGTTGCTCTGGTTACGAATGGTAGTCCATTCCATAGTGACGTTGCAAACCTCGAATAGATAAGATAGTACACTGATATAAATATAATATGCGCTATTATATTTCTCAAACTACTTTCATTGTTTAGCCCAGTGCTGTGTTATTTTTGATATTATTATTTTTTTATTACTCATGAATCATTACTTCATAATGCGAGTGATACTCGGTTTTACAATGTCGTTAATAATTTTAGTCTTGATTTTTACTATTATAGTAGCATGTAAGTAGAACACAAGTAAAAAGAACACTATATTTTATATACGAAGGTATATAATACCTTCGTATACTTATAAAAATAGTATATGAGGAAGCCGCTTTTAGCAATAAAACCATCTTAAGTCCTCATATATTTGTTGTACTTTTTGTCATTTAAACTTGTAAGAAACTTGACCTTTTTTACCGTTTTTTGGTGATTGTTTTAGTGGCAGTTTGTGGAATTGAAATATTATAACATATTATTACCCAATAATAGATACTATTGTATTTAATAAGATCATTGTTTTGGGTTCGTCGGTGTTAGCACTTTACACAACAAAATCGAATAAATTACATTCTTTTTTGTAAATTTTATTGCTCTTGTCCTGCATTAATGTTTTCGTTTTTTTTTTTTGTATTTACTATAAGAGTATACAGAAAATCATGTTTTCACATTTCTGGTGACACTTAACTGCTTTCGCCAAGATAAGCAATTAGATCGTAATATATTTATTTATATAATAATTTTGAAACATAGGTGGGCTTAATGCTATAAGGCCATCAGTGCCATTCAAGCTTAGGGTAAAAAAAAACTACATTATAAGTGTATAAAATGATAATTATTAAAATCAGTATTAAAATTTAAAATTGAGGCCAATAACATTGAAACTAAAAATATCTAAGAAAAACTAAATATAAAAAAAAAAACTGATATATTTCAAACATATTGCTGACATCATTTTTAACGTTAAAAATATTATAGTAGTAGTAGCGGCTAAAAGTAGATGGCGCTGTTGACTCATCTTTCAAAAATGTGAAATAATGCTGTGATTAGATTATAATATTTCGATAACATCCGGTATTTATTATTTATCAAATAACTACTTAATAGTGTACTTATTCGACTCTCAGCTTAAGCCCAGCGCTGTGTTATTTTATCAGAAGTATTTTTTTTAATTTATTTCTCATTGCTGGATACCTCATGGATCGCGTGACAATCGGTTTTTTAATGTCAGTGTTAATAATTACCATTATTTTGGTTATTATAGCATCAAGTAAGTAAACCACTTTTTTAGTTTGAAGTCTTTGAAGTCATCAAATGACTACTCCTGCAGCTCTAAGGTGAGGTGAGGTAAGAGGGGGTGCTTTTTGCGATTTAGGGCCATGAAAATTCACGTTCTCACAGCCAATTTATCACCCTATGCAATTATTTTGTTTTGTGTTTGTTTGCTTGTATAATCGGTCTATTTTACTACGAAAACTCGTATGAAGGCTGAGCCACTCTTCATCAAAAGAAATCACGAGAAAACTTCTCACAATATTTTTTTACTGAATAGGTATTATGTTTATGAAGTTTTCTTTATTGTTTTTTAGTATGTGTGTTGAAAAACATTGTTTAAAGTTGATAATTGTCATTAAAAGTCCCAAAACGGCCTCGCCTATATTGCCTCGGTTGCAATGACAAAGTTTGCCCCCCCCCACTTGCATTGATCATTGAAAATACGATTGTAGTTAGAGCGGTTGAAACTAGATGTCGCTATCCTAAACGCTGCTCAGTGAATCTTTGTTGACTCAGCCAGTCCTGCCAGCTCAATGTGAAATGATATCCTGATTAGATTAAGGTAGTTCGATATCATCCATCCGGTACTTTTTTTATCAAATAATTATACCTATATAGGGTGACTGGTAATTAGTGTACGATACTTAAACACGCGATTGTGCTCATGATAACCAACAACTTTTACTATGGGAACAAACCTGAAATCGCGAAAAAAAATCAGCTGTTCAGTACATTCATGTTTGCCTAATGTACTGAACAGCTGATATTTTTTTCGCGATTTCGGCTTTGCTCCCATAATAAAAATTTTTTGTTATCATGAGCACAATCACGTGTTTAAGTATCGTACACTAATTGCCAGTCACCCTATATACTCTCAATTTAATTACTTTCTGATTCATTTCACTAAATTCAGTGTGTAGAATCTAGCCTTGCATTTTTTTAATTAGAAAATCATGTCCGAAGAAGAAGTGTCCAAAGAAGTGATAATTGTGGTCACATTGTTACTTGTTTTAGCAATGTTTATTGCCGTTTTAATAGCATGTAAGTAGAACTCAAAATAAAAGAAATTTTAATAAGGCGAATCAATTGCGTGTCGAAGAATGAGCAAGAAATTATTTTAATTATTTCTTCTTTTAAATCCTAAAAAAATATATTTTAAATACGGTTACACATTTCTTGTCGCTCCTGTAATTAAATAAAGCAGCGAAAAAACAATTCAAATTTTTGTTGTGTTTTGTAGAGATTTTTTTTTTTAATGACATAAACCAGTGCTTGACTGCGATCCCACCTGATGGTAAACAGTGATGCAATCGTTGAGGGTGATGCGTCCTAGTTCAATATGAGCCTATTCACTCTAACCGTGAAGGCAACACCAAAAAATTAGCTATAAATGGATGCTATCTTTGATTTTATTTAGTACTAGTATTAGTGTTCCATTTCTGCATGTGGTGCGTATCGTATCACGTATCTTATCGATACTGTTATGCTTTTTTATTAATTTCTTTGATTGCTCACATTTCAGATGCATCCAATTCATAGTGGTAAGGTGCTTTGCAGTATTAGGGTTCTTTCAAGTTCGACTTCGGAGCATTGCTTTTATCCCCAATTCTATTGTTTCGGTAATTACCTTAGCTTCATCCATTCCGTATACCACCGCTTTGAGAGGTAGTTCTTCTAATTGATTGGCATGTATTGATAAGAAAGATAATACGCACTGAAATAGAAAGTCATGGAATATTTCTTGTTACCATTATCTTCAGTGAATCGTTAACTTTTCAAGTCACGAGTGTTTTTAATTGTTATTATAATTAATTATGCATACATTCAGCTACGGATGGACATTTTTTTGTATAGTGTTTGTTTGCACTATATTGTTATATTTTTGTTGGTGTTGTAAGTCATGTAAGTTCCTTTTTCTGAATACTGTTATCATCGTGATTAAATATTTTCCTAGCGTGAACTCAATTATACTTGACTAGACTGGAAGGAGACCTCAAGGTAGTTGAAAAAGTTTAGGGAGAAATTGATATTTCGTTGAAACATAACATGATAGCCAAATTGTCTGCTTTAGCCTTTCTTTTCCTTTCTTTTTTTTCTTACACATGACTGCCTTGAGCTGATTTTTTGACTGCAATTAGTAATTCAGTAGTGTAAGATAAGGTTTCTTCTGCATCACCTGTTACGTCAGCTACAGTCATATATTTTATATGAAAGCATTCCAGGAAACCAACAAAATGTATGTAGTCATACATTATTTAATTGAAATTCAGTATCAATTTCATCATCCAATTTATCTTTAGTATATAATTGCTGGCTATCCTGTAAATTTATTTAAAGTAAATTTATTTGTGTTAGGGTTGTGACAAATATTTTAGGTGATAGACAATGAGCATATTTAGCAATGAATATTTCTGGGCTTTCTTTTGGATGTGCACCTTCTACCTTCTAGTCATTATTGTGACTGTGATTATATTAAAAAGTGAGTATATTTATGTATTTTATTTCCTATGGTTAGTCTTAGTTTCTTTGACCAGGTTGACTTAAATGGTTAGAAACAAAGAACACAAGAAGAATAGGTTACTTTTAGGCACGTGTGCTTTATCGTTGACCACATCGTCGCTTACCATCTTCGTTTCGCTGCCATAGTTTCAGGTTAGGTACTAACTTGAGTAACCACTCATTATTTTTCTTTCATTCTAACACGTAAGTACTACTTTAGATTTAGTAGTCAATCATACCGTTTTCTTGTGTTTCTCTATAACAATCTTTCCTTTCTTTTTGGTCCCTTTTCTCCGTTACTCTTGTCAATCTTATTCACATCGTGTTACATTATTTGTCAGATGCCTCCTCTATGTGTTGTATTCCTCAATGTTAAGGGTCATCATCACTTTTACTTGTATGATATTTCTCCATATGTTTCTGTCTCTGGGAGTGTGAAGGGTATTGCATATCGTAGAGTCGAGAGCAATGCGGATCTGATTGGATCAACGTCACAATGAGCCTTTCGAGGTTGCCACCGTCTTTCCGACCGAAGTATTGCAGAATCTTGCGAAGACAGTCGTCAGATGTTGACATTGAGTCGTTGTTGTTTTCAGATGATACCTGTATAGATTGTATACGTGTCCCTAACCCTGAATACTAGGACTTGAATATGATGTACAGGCCATGGTCCGAAGCGAGGAGGAGTGGCAGGCGGTCGCCTCCTTCTGTAGAAGAAGCAGATAGAAGCAGTAATGCTAGCGAAGGAGGAGGCCACACGGGCACGCGCGAGTGCCCGGCCCTCACGCCCCAGCCGCCGGGAACCCGATCCCGATTTCCGGCAACCGTAGGCGCGGGCTTGCGGACGGTGAGCAATGGGTAGCTCGCCGTCCGATCGTCCGGTAACCGTCCGGACCGAACCCAAGACGTCGACGGCGCGTACTGTTCCATGCGCGCCTCAAGTAGATGTCAGGAAACCGCACGGGTAGTGTAAAAGTGAAACCCAAGCCCTGGAAGGAACAGGAGTGGGTTTCTAGTCAGTAAAAGTCTGACACTATCTCGCGCTTCGCCCAAGAGCGGGATTCGTCATTAGATGATTTTCCCATCTAAAAAAAAAGGGGGCCCAGCAGGGTCGAAGCCTACTGGGGCCAAGGTTCTGCTTCTGAAAAGAAGATTCGGCCCTGGTATGAAAGGTAACGAAGGAACAGGAGTGGGTTTTTAGTCAGTAAAAGTCTGACTCACCCTCCTGCTCCGCCCAAGAGCGAGGGATAACAGTGGATGTTTTCCTCACCGAAAAAAAGGGCCTGCATAATTATGATTGCTAGCATTGCTTTAGGTTAAAGATCTTAGAACAAAGATTAATGAAGATAATAGAAAACTCAATGCAAGCTTTGCTGATAACATTATCGATTTATTGACATTTTTATCGTTAATATTTTATATAATTAGTCAGTACAGTGTTCAAATATATAGCGGATACTGCTTTGTGATAGTGAAACAAAATGTCTACAAATTATACTTATTTTTATGTGGTCGTGGGGGTTATGCTTCTAATAGTGATTCTGAAATTTGTGCTAATGTTCAGTAAGTAATTTTCATTTCTATAATTATATAGCCTTCATACTGGCAAAATATTTACGCAAAAAGTTTCGATCTCAGTTTTAATTGACCACTAATTACCTACGCAAAAAGCATATACAAAGCAAACCAAATCTAAATTAGAAATGATATTATATCCTTAATTTATCCGTTTTTGCCATTCATGAATGGCGATGTTTTATTGTTTTCTTCGTTGTCTTATTTACTTCATTGCTATTTGTATATCCATTGCATTTTCATTACTGTAATTTTACCTACATTCACTTTTTCGTCCTCTTTTTTATTATGTTATCTTTGCGCGAAAATCCACTGTTCAATGTGTCTTTTTTTCTTGGTTTCATAGTTAGTTTTTACTATGATTCACTTAGCGATTAAATCTTGTGACGTCACGTTTATTTATCTTCAATTTAGTGTCGCCCTAATACGACATAAAAACACTAATCCATTTTTGTATAGAGCAAAAGTTTTCATAGATTTATCAAAATTTAAGTCACTTAAAACAATACATATATACGAACTTTATCACAACTCATAAATCAAAAAATTCTGACACGTATCCAAGTCAGTGATAATTCTACAGATAAGTAGGAAAAACAGAAACGCCTTTATAGAAATTACGTCGTGATCGCTAACACAATGCATTAAGGTTCGAATTGCTAGTAGGTAATACATGTACCGATACGGGTAGATATCAAAACCTGTCAAAACCTGGTCATCAGTCATATAAAATGACGTCTTTGAGGAGGAGAAAATGTATGGGATACAGTTTGTTTCAGTGATTCGAAGAATACTTGTGCAATTTGTGAAATAATACAGAAAGAAAATAAGAAATTAGAAAAGATAAAAATCTTGCATAAAATGGCGAACTATATACTGTTAGCTCAAATTAAACATATTGTGTGATTGCGAAAGAGTATCTAGTATAATCCGTTTTGTTTTCATTAACAAAATCGTAACTGAACATAAAAAAGCTATTACCAGTGACATAATTTAGAATAGGATTACTGAATTTCTACTAAAGTTTAAATTCATTAAATTCCTAAAACCATTAATATCTTTGAAGTGATTACTACTATTAATTTTTGAGTTAATAGTAAAATAATTACTGAAGAAAATTAACCAATCAAGAAACGAGAAAGAGAAAGGAACTGTCAAGACCAAAGTAAAATAAATAAGTTACATATTTTTTAACTTATATAAAACATCAAAGAAGCAATATATAGAGAAGACTTTTTTTTAGTTAGACTTAGAAAAAGGAAATTAAAACAAACAAAGATGGCGCCAAATATGGAAGAAGACATACCAACAAGCTCAAGCAGTGTGTCTATATACCAAGTGATATACATTTCGGTGCTGTTCACTATTCTGATCATGGCCTTTGTCATAATGTGCCTAAAGATGGCTCATTTAGGTATTTATTTTTGCCTCATATTTTAAAAACTTTTTTCCATATGATACCGTTTTCTTTCAGCTACTACTCTTTTTTTGATCATTATAAAATACTACAGTTCTAATTTAAACCATCGAAATCCACTAATTCGTTATATCTTTAGTCTTTGTCTATTTTCATTTAATTCTTAGTTATTAATAAACTTCTACAGCAGGCTTATATGGTACGCTTATAAGATTATTTCAGTATTCTATTTCTATTTTTGGAACCACTGATTAATCCACTGTAACATTTTACCATCAACATCAAGTGACAACAACATTTAAATCCGTAATTAAAAAAAAAAATCTAATGATTATTTGAATGTAGTTTTGCAAAGCATTTGAAAACTATCAGTTATACCTAGACAGACTGACAGTATAAAAAATGAATTTAATCTAAAACACAGACTCTTGAAAACATTGCTTAACCTTTGCGATAGTGCTGACATATCAGAGATGATATGTGTTATCGATAGATATACTCGATACAGTTATAACACTAGTAAGATGTTCAGCCAGCGAAAAGCCATGAATACCGTGTAAAAATGTGTCGACAAATATTAATTATTGTGTATCTGTGAGAATAATTTGTGTTCAGTGTTCATTCCAATAATTTGTTGATTCAAATTAGTTGTGAGTGTTTGAGTGATCTCCGAGAACTCTATTTGTTTGTTTTACAAACATTTTAGAGGATTCTCGAGGATTCGATCAAATAGCAGAAGACATTTTTGATAATATTCAAAGTGCAATTATTAAAAATTTACCAAGTAAACCAAAAAAACATTATAAAAAAATTTGGACAAAGTCTGCGACGTAGTGCCAACCGAATCGTTATTAGTTGATTCAACATTTGCGACCACAAGCTCTAACTGAAACAAGCCTTTGATCAAACATGGCACCATACTACCCGAATGTGAACTTCTTCGATATAGGAGAATCAGATCCATCCCAAGACTATATTAACGATCAGAAAGAAGCGCATGATTCGACTAGTTTGGGCGGCATGGCTTTCTGGTACATGGTCGTTTTGATCGGAATGCTGCTAACATGGCTGTTCATGTTCTTCTGCCTAAGGATCATTGCTATGAGTAAATTCCTTACTTTATTAATAGCGTCGTATTGAGTTGTCTTTTCTTTCAGTGAGATTTTATAAAAGGGCGTATACCTATAGTTGATTAGATTGTGTCTTGGCGATAACATTGCCACGTTAATCCCGCTTTGTCTTGCTTTATTGAAGTAATGTATCGAATCAATAGCTTCAGCCAGCGGCTTCACGTAAAAATAAAAAATATACCTCAGTGATAATATAGTATTCTATTAATGAAAGAATTTTTTAAACTGGTGTAGTAATTTTAAAGTTTGAGTTGCATTATTACAAACAAAATTACAAATCTTTTCTCTTTTTAAAATTAGTATGCATTTGTTTCAAGTAGAAAATCTTTATCTTTGGAATTTGTTCTTAGTTTTTTCTATAATATAATTGTTTCTTCATTTGGTTGTTTTTTAGTTTCTCAGTAAAATTTTGTAGCTTTAAAAATTCTATCTGTATTAGTATTTACAGGAACTTCTATGCAAAATTTTATTCAAGTACCTCTTTAGGTGTCATATGTAAATGCGCACCAAACAGAGATAATATACTCTCTCGAAATCCCATCAATAAGGATATTACACGTCAATTGTTAATCAATCATTTACGTCATACACATTTTATTATTAGAAACATATAAACGTTATCATTCAGGGCTTAATATACTGTAACTTTTAAATATTTATCAACGTCAAATGAGTTATTTGGCTTAATTATCTCTTTGTTGGGAAGATGATACCTCAACGTCAGAAATTCTATTTTTGGAGCCGAAACGTCATTCTGTTCGTCATCGTTTTTGTCAGAAAAGTTCTTTAATTGATTTGGTTATCAATATTAATAAGATTACATTCAAATAATGCTTCTTTGATTCTCTCAATTATATGTATCTCTCCGTATCATTTACGAAGTGATACACATATTTCATAATTCATCTACGATTTTTCCACAAATATATTATCACTGATGCGCTTCTTTTATCTTCTTCTTCTCTACATTATCTTTTCTCACCGATGCTGTTTTAAAATATTTTTTTATATCAATCTAGCTATCTATTATACATATAAGAAACAAAAACATTGTACTGTCTTTTCATCTGTTTTCGTTTGTCTGAGTAATATTGTTATCAATTGTAATATTTTTAGCTAGAAGTGTCCTAATTATTCGGGGGTTTACTTCAACAGTAAATTAATGATATATATTGTCTTCTTATCTATTTAGTGCAACAAAAAATTCAAAACAATTCAATTGAACCATTTCTATGCAATTTTTAAATGTGGAAGTCGGTTACTCAAAAAAATTAAGCCACTTGTATGTTCCAAAGCGTAGGTATATCACGTAAGAGGTTATTACATCGTAAATGTAGAAATAGAGCATTATGCATTTATATAATTATGTGAGAACGATGTAGAAAGATATGCATGTTAAAAGCGTCTGGAGAAGAAAAAAAACCAGGCAAGTGCGAGTCGGACTCGCTCGCTGAGGTTTCCGTATAAACTTACCTAATCTATGAAAACAGTTCGATTCCCGAATTAAGTTATGAAGATTTTTCCGAATCTTTTTTGTGTCGTAACTACAAATTTACAGTTTTCAGATTCTTTCCTATACTTGTTCTATAAGTCTTTACTTCATGCCTTTCAGTATTCTAGGTAAACGGGAACTACCCTATGAATTTTGATTCCCTTGAGATTGTCGAAATAAACGGTTTTTGCAACATAAACGGCCGTATTTTTTTGGCGTTAACTCAGAAGTTTGATTTTTTCACAGCTTCAAGAAACCGCAGATAGAGTATATAATTTTAATTTCAACTCGATACCTCCTCGCATATCCGAAATAAAGGGTCTTGACAGACAGATGGACAATAAAGTGATCCTAGGGTTCCGTTTTTTCCTTTTGAGGTACCGAACCCTAAAACTTGTTACTTTATACTTATTTTATTAATTTATTGTGTTTTTCAATAATAACTTCGATTATTTTTCTTTACTGAGGTCGGTCGTTCATAATTTATCTAATTAGGTATTTTGATAGGTTTATTGCATTTTTTATCAATAATGGATTATGTTGTTTTCACAGGTTTGTCTGTTTTTCTACTTGTTGTTTCATCATGATAAGATATTTTCGTACTTAGTGTGCTACTTTTAAGGATTATTATCATTATTATTAATGGAGATCATTAACTGTAAGGTTATTTTAATTCTAGTAAGTATATATCTGTTACAATAGCTTATGATTTGTACCTGCTAAGGGTGATCTGATGTCATCTACTTGAGATTTATTTTTATCGTCAAACTGACCTTCATTAAATCAAAATAACTATTATCTGTTCTTAATCCTCTACACCTACTTTACTGACCGAATTATTCGATAAAATTTAAAAAAAATCCCCTAATGTAACCGTGCTCCTCCCCACTATCATTACTTATTATTTATTTATAATTGCATCGGCAATTAATGTCGAATCAGTAATCAATAAGATATCGTCATCAATCACTCATTAGTTACTTCGCGACCACCTTAGTATTAACATCTAACAATTTTTATTAAACCCGTGATAAAATAAAACGTAGGGGGCATATAAAATAAAAATATTTCACAGTTAATCCAAGATAATATCGATTCTGATAAAGTTTTATATCGTATCGATTATGTTAATTTTCTTGTCATTCCAATTTATGTGTCGGTCGCGAGTGATAATTTTGCAGTGAAAACTAAATATTGTTATTACTTGAGTGTTATTCGATTTACTATAATACCAAAAACAATCAATCAACTGCAAATTAGCTAAAAATTGTGATTGATCTTTCAAATCGGATTTTTATTTAATTCATTAAGAAAGTTCATATTCAAATCTCCGACAACTGTCACTAATAGATGGTGATAGTGTAGTACTACGTCAGGAGTATTCAGTGATCTGTGATTTGGAACTGTTATTTTTAATACTCTAAGATGGAATCTCTTAAATTTTTTATCAAACCTGTTGCGGACGAGAGCACTGAAGAGTTACCGGTTCAAAATAATGGCAATTCAATTGATGACATCGTGTGGTCAGTTCTCAGTACTACGACCATATTCTTGATCTTAATCTTCATGTTCACCTGTATCAGGGTCCTTATTATGGGTATGCATATTGTTAATTGTAATATTCCTTATTGATTTTATGTGATATGATAATTGTCATGGCACTATTATTTATTGATTTCAAGGCAATTTTTAATCTGCCATCATTCTATTGATTTTTCAGTTTCCTTTTTTGTTATATTCGGTTATAGCTACATAGCTATAGCTGTTTAAAATCTAGATCAAAGTTTAAGTTATAAGAAGTGATAATAAAATATTGTTCAAACTTGATTCGAAACCATTCTGCCTATAAGTTTAAAGCCCTGTGCGATAAAACTATTATTTATTGTACACTTATTTTTATAAAATGTTTGTCCTGTTTTAAGGAGTACAATATAGTATATAATAATAGTAATAATATGATAGCTCTTAAAAATAATGTATGTCCTATTTTTGGTTTATCTAGAGAGACAAAGTAAGCAACAGTTCTTAATAAGTATAGATTGTTTAACAAGGTAATCGACTCTAGTGTCAATCGTGATTTACATTAGTTCATCTGCACTTAAAACTACGATTAATTTCTATTTTAAACGATGTTCCATTTAAGAAATTATTCCTATATCGTGAGTGCGTTTACAAACATGTGATATCACATGTACAATTATTTTTTTAAGTTGATTAATCAAATAAGGAATTAAATGTACGCCTTGTCTTATTGACGTAACATTATATTCGTAGAATAAACTCTTATCATAAACAGAATACAGTGCTTTAAAGTACAACTGATGTATTCATATGTACTGCACTAATCAGTAGATAATCTCTATCACCCGTTATCATATCAGTTGTATTATCAGGGATCGAAATATCAGGCCATGTTTTGCGACGAACATAAAATAAGTGCATATTCTTTGTATCTAATAATGGTATAGCATACATAGAACTTATATTTGTTATTTTTTTACAAATATTTCCATTCTATCTGCGATAATGGTTTCCAGAATGTCTAAAACGTCTGATATGTACTACCATAATGTCACGTGATCGTACATGAATGTTCGACTATCGATAAAGATATTCGGGCATTTTTTTTAGGGTAATATATTTTATTGGATAAAAGTTTATTGCACTATTGATTAAGCCGTCTATTCCTACATGATAGCTGTATTTGGACACGATAAACTCGTATTTGCAAAGAATTAATTATGTTAGAAGAGTCTATAAATAATTATAAATGTCTACTTACATTTTTTTATAGTGTTCCTCTGCTGGACAAAGACTCAATGTCAAAAACTTGACAAAATTTAGAGAAATTAGAGGTATTTTATACAGTTTACGAATGCAAACGATATGATTTGAATGCGAACCTTCCTATATGTCACGAGAATTGTTCGTCTAATTTTCACCCAGTCCTTTTAGGCTGCTGACCCATCGAATTTTACTCTGAGAATAAATAGTTATGCACTTGTTTACTATGTATTCTGCGCACTAGGCTAATTTCCGTTAAGATGGGCTAATGTTGTCAAAAGTCCGTCTAATCTTATTTTGTGACAGATATGATCAGCTCTGCCATATGACTTATTTGTTAATTTCCTCTATTCCAGGGCAAAAAACGCGGAGTCCGCAGCAGAGGCGAATGTATGTGGGGTCTCGAGCTCGTCCGTCACTGGCACAGCAGGAGCCATCTATATTCGTCAGCCCTTCCAATTTGCCTCCGCCACCCAAATATGGTGAGTACCTAAACTTCGATCTTAAATGTAGGTCGAATGTAGTCGCAGCGTTGGAAGGCCTCTCACAAGGTGGACCGATTAATCCGATGGATGTCAGACGCACATGACTGGTCGTTATGACGACGCTTAGGGAGGCTTATGTCCAGCAATAGTATCTTTCGGCTCAATTGATGATGATGATGATGATGACATAGGTACCTATAAAATAAAAGACACGAAAAGGTTATATAATTTTTAAGCACATTCCTCTGCTGTTTTGTAGCGTGTGTGGCACTATAAGCGAAAAAGTGGAAAGAAATGCGTTTATTGACATAAATAACTTTTAGTCAAATAAGTAACATAACACTAATTGCATACGACATCATGAAAAGTAATCTTGTTCAGAAAAGTTTAGCTGTCTTAGCAGTCTGCTTTATTTATAGTTTTTTTTTTAATTTTAAATAAACCAAACTACAAGAAATAGTAATAGAACTTCATGGTGAAATAGTTACAATTACCATACCTACCTAGTTATTTATTAAATAATTACGAAAAATATTCAAGAAAGCAGGGGTTTCTTAGCGATATATTTTGTTTAAATTTTTAATTGAAATAAATAAGTACGGTGATTAGGCTTTCAAGATTAGCTGGAGCTTACTTAGAACTTGAATTTGACCATTTAAATCGATTTATTTTATTGACACATTTTGACAGCGCAGATTGCTGTAATAATCCTCAATACAGCCGATTTAGCTATGATTTCTATCAATTTCTTGCTCTACTATAAATACTTATTCAATAACATCATCAAACTGGTCTAAATAGTGGCACGAATCTTGAGCGCTTGGCGAAAGAGCGGGGATCGTTTTGCGCATCGTTCAATATCGGCGAGCCAATCACTGTAAAAGGATTTCACTCCCCGCCCCCGCATCTCTCTTTATACCACTAAAGAGACCCGATATTTCACTTCTGCGTGCTTCTACGCAAGTAGAACTGTAGAAGTCAGCGCTCAAGTTCCGTGCCGGTATCTATAACAGCATTATAAATAGTTCTAAAACTCCCTTTTTGCGATAATATTTTTAAGCCTTTCAAAACTATAATATTTCATTTTGATAATTCTTCTAAAAGGTAATGAGGTAAAAAAACAGCAATAATATTGTAATTGTATTATTACTTAAGACCAGGTGTTAGAAACAGGATATGAATAATATTTATGGTTAGATCAAGCACAAGTAGATTAGTACTACGTCACGTGAAGTGCCATTTGTGTTCAAGTACTCGAGTAATTTTAATCAGTATACTGGCAATCAAAGAATACTATCAAACTGATTTTTTTTAAAGATTCAATAAAAAAATATCAAAAGGTTATCTAGCTGTCAACGATAAAATTTTGTACTTTTCGACAATCGTTATTTATGATTAAATGTAATTTTATTAATTGCATAAGGACCGTTCAAACTAAAGCAAAATGCTCGCACTTTTGTTTGAAAAAAAAAAAAAACTCACAAGTTACTAAAACAGTTTGTCTCTTCTCAAATGTTTGTTTTGAAATTAATAAAGTTACATCTCTATAAGACATAACCATATCCATCCTGTACTATTGCCATATCATTAATACGTTCTTTTCTCTCAATTTCAGAATGCATGGCTCCTCCCAGCTACGAAGAGGTAGTGGGCGTACACTACCCCAACTATCAGGTCCAGCCAATCACAACACCGATCACCTCGGCGCTTGCGCAGACTTCTGCCAACAGTGCTGCCGAGACCAGAACAGATACCAGAAGTAATGATACCAGTACCGTAACCAGAACAGCCGATGAAACCATAGTCAATGTTCCAAGAACCGTCGTAGCCTCCTCGTGATCAGCATTCTATTGTTATTCAATGTATTATGTCTTCCAGTTCTTCTGGCAGGTCAAGGCTATGCATTTACAGTTTACTAGTCTGAGAGTTTTCGTGATGTGATGAGAGGAATGTTAAGAAATGTTTTAAAAAAGAAGAAGGATTTTATGAGTCTTAAAATAGACTCTTTTGTAACTTTTATCGTCATGATCGAGTAAATACTTACCTTAAAATAAAAGTTAGTAACTGTTATATTATATACCGTCACCGTTATTTTAATAACGATGGTTGTTTTGATCTTAGCAGCTAGAAATAAAACAGTGTTATGTGTTAAGTTTTATTTTTAGTTCTAGATAAAGGCCTGGGACCAAAATTTTACTTTAACAAGGATGTAAGTTATTCTATTTTATACAAATTTTTACCAAAAATATTCCGTCTTTATAGAGGACGCAAGACTGAGTGTGATTGGTAAAAAAATCACGAAAATTGAAGTTAATGATTGTTTCAAAACGTTGGAGAGGTTGAAACAATATTTGATTGATCAAATCATTGACTGTTGGATCAAATATTTGTCATTTTGTGATTGGACAAAGACGTTTGATGAACAGTCAAGTTAATTTAATATGTATATATTTTTGATGTACCTATAAACTATAAATATAATTTTAATTTAGAGTAAGGAACTTTTGACTTTTATTTATTTCAATAAATACCCTACAACTGCTACAACCTCAACATTTACGAACGAACGTACCCCTAGGATGACCGTAACACGTGTCGAGAATAAGAGCGGTTTACATGTTGTATATTCATAAGTGCATACTTTTACGGGTATAAAAATAGATCTAGTTTTAGGTAGACCTTAACTTACAGTAAAACCTGTATAACTGGCCGCTCAAGGACTAGGATTTTTATTACCTACACTGATTCCCAAATACAGGTTGGCTCGTCATAATTATGGCGGTAAGGAGGGAGACGGAGGGGACCTCTTTGAGAAGTGGCTGGAAAGACAACACGGCGTCCTTACCTTCCGCATGACGCAGGTCCTCACCGGACATGGTAAGTTCGGGAGGTTCCTGCACCGGATTCGTGTGGAAGAAACGCCCGGGTGTCACCATTTTGTGGACAGCCCGGAGGACACGGTGGAGTATACGGTGGAGGTGGGCCCCGCTTGGTCAGAGCACCGCCGTGTCCTCGTGGGGGCGATCGGCAGTAACGGCCTCTCGTGCTGGGCCCTAGTACTGGCCATGGTCCGTAGCGAGGAGGAATCGCAGGTGATCGCCTCCTTCTGCGAAGTGGTAATGCTAGCGAAGGATGCGGCTGCACGCGCGAGGGAACGGCCCTCACGCTTCAGCCGCCGGGATCCCGATCCCGATTTCCAGCCACCGTAGGTGCGGGCTTGCGGACGGCGAGCAAATGGGTAGCAGTTAGTAGCAGCTCCGCCCAAGAGCGGAAGAAGCCATTGGATGATTTCCCACCATAAAAAAGAAGTAATATGCAAAATGATAATTGTCTCACTAACTGAGGCAACACTTCCCAGATATCACCAAGAATCACCAACATGGGACATTTATTTATTTATTTATTACGGTAATCCAACGAATAGTTCACCGATACGTTTACAAAAAAAATCTTATTAATATACAATTATCACAGCGAATTCTTCACTTAAAGGTGTGCACAGCACTTACAGAACTTGGCTAAATTAATAATAATTATATTTTAAATTAATTGTTCTACATTATACATGAAATAAATAATAAAAAGGTACACGATAAAAATAAACACATACACGATAAAAATAAATACAAGGCAGTAAAAACATACATAGGTTACAATTAGAATCCGTCTCACTATTTATGCATATGCATGCGACCATGCGGTCGGCCTTATAATGTTCTCACTGTTGGGACTCAGGCCTCCTCTCTAGGAGAAGGAATGGGCCGTAATCCACCACGCGGGCCCAGTGCGGGTTGGTGGATGTCACATGTCTTCGAATTTTTGGTTCTAGGACATGCCGGTTTCCTCACGATGTTTTCCTTCACCGTTTTGAGAGCAGTGGTGATGAAACAAATTACACAAAGTAATGCGCCTGGCTGGGTTTGAACCCGCGACCTACAACTCTGTAAGTCGGGGCCATTACCACTCGGCCACCACTGCTCAACACTACTTATAACTTAACAAAATGCACATCACGTTTAGCAAGTTCTTTTTACGAAGGCGTTGAGGATGTCACGATTATTTCTTTCCCAGTCACTTTCTAGGAGTTATTAATATCTATAGATATAGTTATATTCACACGGTTATAGACTTTTTGTTTGATACAAAACCTGTAGATATAGATTATTACTTAAACCAAAATTCCAATTGGGTATTCCAAACAAAAATATAGGTACGTAATCTAGAGGTTATACTAATTACATCAACCAATCAACGATTGCATCACTGCTTACCATCAGGTGGGATCACAGTCAAGCACTGGTTTATAGCAATTAAAAAAAAAAAAGAATTACGCCCAGTTTTATTAATAGAAGCAAAGGTTTGTAGTTATAAACAAAATAAATATTTAGAACATGGAGCTAGGCAGGACACACGGCCAGGAGCGGTGATGATACGTGAAGAAAAGCGGTGATTAATTGGCGCCTAAAAACTGGAAAAAATTAGTGTCTGATAGCGAGATAGGTTGACGACATTGTTGCGACATTCTGTGCGGGTAGAATTTTGACGAGACTGGCACAAGAGTGTGGGGATTGATAGAAAAAAGAAGGGCTGGGTCTGTAGTGGCCGAGGTCAGGCTGTGGATGATGAAGTATTTAGGGTTAACTTAGCAATCAATCTCTCTCAAGCCAATGATAATAAAAGGTCTAAATAAGGTAGGTACCTAGGAACTTATTATACGTATTGCATTTATAAGAACAATTTTTTTTAAATGTAGATATATAGATACTAGATCATCAGCATTTAAATAAAAAGCCAATTGCAATTAAAATCGGACAGATGTCGTGAGCACATCATTACTATGATATTGAGCAGTCGACTTTAGGCTTTATTTTAATTGATTTAGAGACCTGTGATATTTCTAATCGACTATTTCCATGGCTAATTGTATTTGGAATTGACTAACTGCTGTTAGTTTTGAACAAAAAACACTCGAGTGTTTCTTTGCTGTAACCAAAAGGACAGGCGCTGTCAGTTGGTAAATTATATTTAATTATTTATTTATTTTTGACGCCATCTCTCAGATAGAGTTTTTTCCAGGAAATGAGGAGCTTTTATATTAAGTTTTTATAATATAGTCAGATAATATTTTAAGTAAGATTAAACATGATTAATAAATTGACCGTTGGAATGATAAATCAAATGTCGGTATTTTATTTATTTATTTTTATGTATACTTTATTGTAGGTAGGATGTGGAACGGCATTGAAGATGATGTCCCGCCACCACTTTCCTGCACTCTGTGCCCCAAAACCTGCAACCAGAGTGACTCACGCGCTGCAACCGACGATGCCGGGGGCAGCGAAGTATTGTATCATCAACCAATCATGCACTTCTCGCATCCAGTCTATTCACGCAGTCCTCATCATGTGGGTCACCGCATACGGGCCACCGGCCACAACGTTCTCATACATTTTATATGGATTCACCACACACGGTTGACGCCGGTGACCGCCACACGCTACAAATCGTCGCTGCTCGCTTCTTGTGGCCCGCACTGGCCACTAAACGCCGATACAAAACGCCGTCACACGCCACTCGCGCATTTAAACCTTCTTTGTCAGAGTCCATTACGATACTGCGCGTATGGGTTAAAAAAAGTAGCAAAACCAGCCACAAGTGGCTGTCGCGCGCTTCAGCTTCCTTTATGGCCGGTTCTAGCTTTTCGTGGCGGCGTTTGTGGTCCGTGTGCAGCGACCCTAAATCTTCCAATACAAGTTCGACACTTCAGAAAATACAGCTAACAATAAATATACTAGCGGTTCCGACATACGTTATCCTACTCGACAGATGGCTTTTTGTCAGGAAAAAATAGAAAACCCGATTGCTGGGTCACCTATCGGCTTCAATTGTATTTTTAAACCATCCAAAGACCCACTCAAATATACACACAAGATTTTATCCATATCGGTCGAGCCTTTTAGGAGGATTAAGGTGATAAACACACGTACAGAAGAATTATAAATCTACATACCTATATAAAAGAAAGTCGTGTTAGTTACACTATTTATAACTCAAGAACGGCTGAAACGATTTGGCTGAAAGTTTGGTGGGGAGGCTTGGAAGCGTTGGAAGGCCTCCTACAAGGTGGACCGATGACTTGGTAACGGTTGCGGGAGTCCGATGGATGCGAGACGCACAGGACCGTTCAGTGTGGCGACACTTGGGGGAGGCCTATGTCCAGCAGTGGACGTCTTTCGGCTGAAATGATGATGATGATGATGGTGGTGGTGGGGAGGTAGCTTAGAACCGGGAGACGAACATAGGATACTTTTTATCCCGTAGTGTAGGGTAGAGTGGGGTAGAGTGGGGTAGAGTGGGGTAGAGTAGGGTAGAGTGGGGTAGAGTGGGGTAGAGTGGGGTAGAGTGAAGTAGAGTAGGGTAGAGTAGAATATAGTTGACTGGCCTGGTTTAGACCAACAGGTCTAAAGGTTAGTGGCCCTGACCGCTATGCCGGAGGTCGTGGGTTCGATTCCCACCCAGGACAAAAGTTTGTGTGATGAGCACGATCATTTGTTCTGTGTCTGGGTGTAATTTATCTATATGTATGTATTTAGAAATATATAAGTATGTTTATCAGTTGTCTAGTACCCATAACACAAGCTCAGCTTAGCTTGGGACTAGACGGCGTTGTGTGATAGTTGTGAAATATTATTATATTATATTATTATATTATAGTAGACAATTGACGGGAGCGAAGCCGCGGGCAAAAGCTAGTTATTTATATAAAAATGTAGAATAGTAAAAAACCTACACCACTATATTAGGCACAGCAACTACAGATATTAATACCATAAGTTTCTGTAATAAGTTTCCATAAAAACCTCATTGCAATGCGCCTAGCACTCGAGCAATGCGAACCAAGTCGCTAATGATGTGTTGGCCTTCTACGGGCGCAGTGATTGGAGCCGAGAAAAAAGGAAGGAAATAAAAAAAGGAAATACATAAATATGTATTTGATTGACCTAAATAAGAGAGAATATAGCGCTAATAAAATTAGATTGTGATCGAGTATCGGTGCTTATTTAGTTGCGATCTGATACAATAAAGCCTAAGATACACTAAGGGACCAAATGACCCACATCACCAGAATGTATCCTAAAATATTGGATATTTTGTTTCCCGTGTATGCCTCAGATACATACAACGGAGCGAGAGGGAATGGGCAGCGGCCGCCTCCTTCTGCGAAGCAGTAATGCTAGCGAAGGAGGCGGACGCACGCATGAGGGACAGACATCCTCACGCCCCAGCTAGCCGCTGTGACCCCGACCCTGATTACTAACTACCGTAAGTAGGCGTGGGCTTGTGGACAACGAGCAATGGATAGCTCACCATCCAGCCGTCCGGTAACCGTCCGGACCGAACCCAAGGCGTCGACGGTGCGTAGTGTTCCACGCGTAGGTACCTCATAGCGTTGTCAGTAAAACTATAGGGATCCATCAAAGCTTCAGTCTACTTCGGACTTCTGAAAGGAAAACTCGTGGTTCTAGAATGCAAAGGGCGACTGAAGGAACATAGGTTTTTTTTTCTTGGGCGGAGCGGGAGATAGTGTCAGACTTTTACTGACTAAAAACCCACTCCTGTTCCTTCTTTGCCTTCGTCCCAGGGCCCCGGGTTTCACTTTCACACTGCCCGTGGGAGGAACTTAGGTGTGGTTTTAGTAGATAAAAGTCTGACACGCCCTCTCGCTTCGTCCAAGAGCGACAGAAGTCATTCGATGTTTTCCCACCTTAAACAAAAATGGTCCTGGAACGCAATGGGCATTTGTATTATTGCCAACAACTGAGCATAAATCCCGCCGTTTCAGTGTACAGTCCACGTCTGGCGAATGCGCCACAAATGTCGAATGTTTTCTGTCAACATGTATGTTTATAGGAATTTATTAAGCTATTGCATAGCTTCTATCGAGGGCCTTGAGCGCGGGGACCGAATCCAGAAATTGCGTAACGAAAAAAACCTCACGCTCCCCACTCCGACGGGCACGGAGCTTGAAGGCCGACAGAGACCGAATGTGCGTGGCGCATTGGTACAGCGTTCTACCTATGTTATCATCGTGCCTCGAGTTCAAATCTCGGTCAAACAAAATAGTCTTTTTGTATTATAATAGATTATAGTAATGTTCTATGATAACAACTGAACATACTTGTAGCAATTTATGAAGTAAACAAGAAAGAAAAAAAAATGTTTTCTTATCGGTCACCACGCTCAAAAAGTGTAACTTGAATTAATATCAAAGAAAAAGAAATACTGCATAAATAAAATAAATAAATAATTATAATTGCATAAGTTGATACAAAATGCTATGCAATAGCTTTACCGCAGCAGTCCCCGAGTGCCACACTTATTTTTTATTTTATATATTATGTTTATATATAGTGTGCTATACACATATCTGTTTAGTATATTTTTAGTTTTAAGTTAGATTTAATTTATAGGTATGTTTAATTTTTTGTTGTACATTTAACCTTCCTTTTTCCAAGTGTCCTTGATTCCAAGCTTTGCCTAGACCTACACATAGGGAAAATTGTCAACAAAGCATATCAACTTTATGGATTTGTAATGCGTTCTACAAGAGATTTTAAGAAGGCGTCTTCTTATATCTACTTGTATAAGTCCCTAGTGCGCTCTCAGTTGGAGTATGCCGTGTCCGTCTGGAGTCCATATTACAGGAAGTACAATGAAATTATTGAGCGTGTTCAGTACAAATTCCTGCGTGCCATGCATTATAGATGTAACGGATATTATTTACCTTATAAAAATTTGCTTACCAAGTACAAGCTACCTACGCTTGAAAATAGACGACAATACTTAGAGGCTATGAATTTATATAATATTGTTAGAAATAAATTTGACTGCATAGATTTATCTAACATGTTAAGTTATGTGGTTCCTAGGACAGTCCATAAGCGAAAGGTGCGCGCTGGTAAATTATTTTCAGTGGGCCCTTGCAAGTCCAATTCTGGTTTGCGTTCGCCTGTTCGCAGAATGGTTGATGCCTACAATGAGACTTTTGAACATATAGATATTTTCGCATGTTCACCTTGTAAGTTCAAAAGTCTCATTCTTAAGGAGCTTTCATAAATGTTTTTCTTGTTTTATTTTTTATTTTCTCTCTCTCACTCCACATATTTGAGTTTGTTTTATTACTTCTCTTTGTGTTTGTTTTTAATCATGCCTGATAGTTAAGTTAGTTTAAATTTAGTCATCCTAGTGATTTTATTTAAGTATCCCACAGTTAATCTGTGAGCAGCGCTGTGGGCTACAATATTGTTTATATGTTTTGTATACCTGTAGTACCTAAGTCTTATATTGTAGCTGTTTGCTGTTCCTTTTTATAAAAATAAAAATAAAAATAAAATAAAATTTAAAGTTCCTCAAAATTAAATGAGTTCCTCAAAAATAACATCTTACACGATAAACAGTATGGTTTCACCAAAGGACGTTGTACAACTGACGCTGGTGTCTCCTTACTAAAACACATTTTTAATGCGTGGGAAGAGGCACAGGATGCTATAGGCATCTTCTGTGACCTGTCTAAGGCGTTTGATTGTGTGGTTCATGAAACATTACTCCTGAAACTTGAGCATTACGGACTAGGCAAAACAGCTTTAAACTTATTAAAATCTTATTTGATTGACAGACAGCAACAAGTTCAAATAAACGGTGTCAATTCGTCGGGATTAAATGTGAAAATGGGGGTACCCCAAGGTTCAATTTTAGGTCCTTTTTTATTTTTAGTTTATATTAATGATTTACCCTATTTGTTGCAAAATAAACTTAATATGGTGTTGTTTGCCGACGACACTTCTTTGATTTTTAAGATAAATAGAAGGACTAATAATCTTGACGACGAAAATAACGCACTACTGCAGGTCCAAAACTGGTTCACTGCTAATAATCTAGTTTTAAACGGGAACAAAACTAAATGCATAAGATTTTCCTTACCGAATGTCAAAAGTAGTGATTGTGACGTAATACTAAACGATGAAAAACTAGAATTTGTCGACAAAACTGTTTTCCTGGGGATAACGCTTGACTCAAGGCTACAATGGGGTCCTCACTTAACATCTCTTGCAGGACGGCTTAGCTCAGCTGCATATGCTGTTAGAAAAATCCGCCAATTTACGGATGTTGATACCGCTAGACTAGTCTATTTTAGTTATTTTCATAGTATCATGTCATACGGTATCTTATTATGGGGACGGGCTGCAGACATTGACTCAATTTTTATTCTACAGAAAAGAGCTATCAGAGCTATTTACAATCTCCGCCGGTGCGATTCTCTAAGGGAACTGTTTAAGGATATTAACATCATGACGGTGCCTTGTCAATATATCTATGAAAACATCATGTACGTTAGAAAAAATCTTCATCTTTTTAGCAAAAGAGGCGATAGACATAATTATGCTACAAGAAATAGGGACCAATTAGTTCAACCAGGTTTCAGACTGGCTAAAGTGGCCTCTTCTTTCATGGGGTACTGTTTGAAATGTTATAATAAAATACCTCCCCAAATATTAGAACTCAATGAAACGAAATTTAAATCTTGTATTAAACGCACACTATGCAGGCAAGCATATTATAAGTTGGAGGATTATATTCAAGATAAAAATGCCTGGCTCAATGCTGGTCCAGCTCCACTACCACTGGGGGTACAAATTGATTAGAATTTGTTAAATTTGTAAAGTATTATTGTAGTTAATTATTATTGTATTTAGTATTGTATAATTTAGAAGCATTTTTTTCAAACTTTGTAAATGTGAGTACCATGGAGCTATTTTATGGTTTTTAGGTTACTATTGGATTTGTTTGACATAAATGAGCATGGCAGTTGAGAGTTTGTCATGCTCGCTCAAATGTCTCACTGATGGTGGCGCGTGTGTTGGATCATTCGGTTCCCTTCAAAATGGTTGAGCTGAGTGGTGCTAATATTCGCGTCGGTTCCGTGAACGGGCGCTGTCAGTTGAGACTGGTCATCTCTTAGCTGCCAGTTGCTATTTTAATATCTATATTTAGTTTTTATTTTTACATTATTGACATTGTTCTCACATGATAGCGACAAGAAACATGTAACAGAGATATTTGTAATTGCAAAACATGATTGAAAAGAGTGTCCATGGAGTTTCTTGCACATTCTTCTCCATAGAGATCTACGCTTTGGAATGTGCAATTAGCATCATTTTTTCTGACTGACTGACTTCTTGACATTTCAAAAGTGCCTGTAAATGGTTTATTTGAAATAAATGCTTTTGAATCTTTGAATTTTTGAATCTTTGAATGTAAAATTTCTTTCGCACTCATATGGTTTGCTGTAAGAAAACCCAGTTGTGGGTTAAGCTCGCCTATGTACATCGACTGTCCTATTTTTATTGCCTGTATAAAATTGTGTGTACAATCTATATATATATATAAAAGAAAGTCGTGTTAGTTACACTATTTATAACTCAAGAACGGCTAAACCGATTTGGCTGAAAGTTGGTGGGGAGGTAGCTTAGAACCAGGAGACGGACATAGGATACATTTTTTTTTTAGTAGGGTAGAGTAGGGTAGAGTAGGGTAGAGTAGGGTAGAGTAGGGTAGAGTAGGGTAGAGTAGGGTAGACTAAGGTAGAGTAGGATAGAGTTGGGTAGAGTAGGATATAGTAGTCAGTTAACGGGAGTGGACAAAAGCTAGTAAAGAATAGAATGTGTCGCGCGCGCCCACTGTGCAAGCCTTGCCTGAGTTGCCCTAAACAGGCAACCAAACAATTGTAGTAACTGCACGCGTACAGTGCACGAGCAGCTTGCGTGCGGGTCGCTAGCGGTGCATTCGTGGCGCATTCATCAGGTGTGGACACGACCCGAACCCTGATTTCAAGCCAACGTAGGCGTGGGCTAGCGGACGACGAGCAATTTGTAGCTCGCTGTCGACTGGCCGTCAGGTAACCATCCGGACCGAGTCCGAGTCGTTGACGGCGTGTACTGTTCCACGCGTGCCTGAAAGAGGTGTCAGCAAAGCCGTAGGGGCCCAGCATGGCCGAAGCCTACTGGGGCGATGGATAGTCCGAAAGGGAGCCCCGGGATCCAAGGGAAAGCAAGGCAAAGAAGGACATAGGTGTGGTTTTAGTCAGTAAAAGTCTGACACGCCGTCTCGCTCCACCCTAGAGTGCAAGAAGTTATTGGATGATTACCCACCTTAAAAAAACCCTTACTGTCTGCTACTATGAAATACTTATTTGACAAAGCATAACACACACACACATTAGAGCACACGTCGACGGGTTTCACGCCATCGTCAGACAGAAATCTGCATCTTTGCTCTGCAGAGTGCGAGCTAGCTCCAACTCCATCCTGAAAACCATAGCGGGGAGGTACGATTCTCCTCTGTTAGGTGATGTTGTTCACAGATGCATCATGCACAACCACCTTGTTTTAAAATAAATAGATAGATTGTAAGTTTACTAACATAGGTTTAAATTTTTCTTATTTGTTTACTAACCCATATGGATGTCACTTATCCAACTGTCTTATGAATTAAAGTTTTTTTTTTTTATTACACCACATTTCCCGATATTTGATAAACAAATCCAGGATTAAATTCTAAAAAGGTCAATTACCGAGAGGGAGGGATTGGTAACCGCAATTTCTTGTACAGAGTACCATGGGAGATATAGCTCAGTGGTAGAGCATTCGACTGCAGATCGAGAGGTCCCCGGTTCAAACCCGGGTGTCTCCTTGACTCTTTTAAGCTTTTTAAGTAAAATTTCAATTATGTGTATGAAATAAACATTTTTGTCTATGTATTGTATTTGAGTACAACTCTTCATTGCTTGATACAGCGCTATTTAGAAACTTTTTTTTTTAACTATGTTTTGACACTGGCCCTCACACCTCACCCTCTTGAAAGCCGGAAAATATTATAAGGCAAGTAATATTAACCTAAAACCTAAATAGACTGACAAATAGAGGCTGATGGTTGCTCCTTTTATATATATAGATGATCTGGTGACCCATCCACAGGTTGACCTCAGCAAGAGAAGCTTGTTTCAAACTCCTTTATATATGTATGTAATACACAGTGAATTAAATATAATAACTTAGTAATATCAATGACATGGCCTCATTTCCGGTCCCACATGTCAATACAAACTTAATCTTACAATATATTCTCGTTATATTAATTAATATAACTTGACCAATATAGGTAGACGGCTGATGACAACAGTTGTGTTAGTAGGATGCGACTTTCCAATTCGGTAGTTTTGCTTGTAAGCACAGAGTATTGAATTAATGGACTGATTAATCGTAAAGGGAAAACATAAGATTTTACGCATTAGAGTCCGTTTTTATGACGTAATACTGAAGCAGCTTCTAGTAGTTACCAAAAAATATGAGTACGTATATATGTGGATGGATAGAGAGGGAGAGGGAGGCCTAAGAAAAGATGGATGGATTGTATGAGGAGTGATATTGTATAGTGTGACAGGACAGAATGGAAGAAAAAACATGTGTTAAAGAAAGATGATGATAAGTAAAGCAACTTCTAACTATCTCCATTTTTGTAGTTTTAAGTTAGGCATCTGTACCTAAATAGTGTAACAAATCTTAGTTATTTTATTAAATTATCAAGTCCTGAAGCTAAATCTGAATATCAGATGACATCTCCAGTTAACACCAGACCAGGCCAGATTAAGTTTGGCACTAGTTCATTTATTTTGTAACATCTCACATTGAAATCTTATAATAAATAAGAGAACTATCATTGCGCTAGAGTCGACAGAAACACATGAACAATTATTTTTCTATCAATAGGCACTCCATTGTGACTTTACTCTGTGTCATGGCGGTAATAGTTTTTGTTACGTGAGTATCAGCGAAGGCGACTACTGTCAATACAGATTAATGTTTGTGAAGGTGGGTAGCATTAGGCTATGCTACTTCCTTTTAATATTATCTAATATTATACAGTGAAAATCTAGAAAGTTCCTCGTGAGGTTCTCAGTACCTTATATTATATTCAATGTAATTTTAAGCTTGGTTGCATATTTAGAAACTGGGAACTGGGTATTATCGAATTTTCACGCGGGCTAAACCGCTAGCAGAAGCTAAGCATAACACTACATCGGGGCAAGTTTAGGTGGGAAATCATCCAATGACATCTTCCGCCCTTGGGCGTTGCACGAGGGCGTGTCAGACTATTACTGAATAAAACCCACTCTTATGTTCCTTCGTTGCCTTGCATTCCAGGGCCCCGAGTTTTCCTTTCAGAAGCAAACCCATGGCCCCAGTAGGCTTCGACCCTACTGGGCACCTACCGTTTTGCTTGCATGGTTTCACGCGCGTGCGGCCGCCTCCTTTGCTAGCAATATTACTTTGCAGAAGGAGGCGACCGCCAGCCACTCCTCGCTCTGGACCATGGCCTAAACCAAGGCCCAGCACGAGAGATCACTGCCACCGAACGCTCCTGCGAGGACACAGAGGTGCTCAGCCGAAGTGGTGACACCCAGGCGTTTCTCCCGCACGAATCCGGACAGTCGCTGTCGCCATTCCATTATGAGATCCCGCCGAAACTCTGTCCGCAATGCCACGACCTGTCGCGTCAGCGGAGTTTCGCCCTGGCGTTGTATCTCCACGCGCAAATCTTGCATACGTGCAAGGACTGTTGCCTCCAGATTCCATGGTGGCAGGCCAGAAAGGAGGCTCTTCGCTTCGTGGGAAACCGTGCGGTATCACCGCACCATCCATGATGGATGGCCATGACCCTCTGGCATGAGTTTAGCTTGGCCGCCGGCCGCTTTCGCAGCGACAATGCCCATACCGGCGCTCCAAAAAGGGATATGGACCGAACGAAACCTGCTTAGAGCCTCCAGCAAGAAGCGTCTGGACCCCCTAAGTTGGGCAGGAGCTGCTTCAGGGCAGCCCCAGTCGACTGACCCAGTTTGGGAGCAAGACGTCGGAAGTGCTCCTCGAAATTACATCGGCTGTCGAGTTCCTGATGTTGTATCACGACTCTCATCTCTACTTCGGTCGCCTCCGGAGCATTGTCGTCGTCGTTGCCGTCGTGGTCCGCGTCGGACACCACTGGTGGTGACCCTCAACAATCTGGGGCCGAAGACTGCGTCAGCGGAGGAGCCCACAGGCGCGGAGCTTGTCCCGCACCACCTTGTAGGGGCGTCCCGACTGCTCCACCTCTCTGGCCTCCGAATCTGGCGGGCGGATGCAGCGCCTACAGTGTCTGGCGTAATAATCGACGCGATCGAATTTTGATTACAGTGGTCAATCTCAACAGATATTAGACGAGTAAGTACGCAGGAGATATTATGGTGCACGAACACAGGTGCACTCTCTATTTGTTTACTCTCACAGTCCGATGGGGCGGTAACTGGAACTTGCGGACAAAGATCAGGTGCAGAAGCAACTGCTTTCCGAGACACGGGAGTGTCACACCATCAAATTTCAAACTCCTCCGGGCTGCTGTAAAGTAAAAAATCCAATATTATTATCTGCCCGACTCGGGAATCGAAGACTGGATCCGAAGACCAACGAGGCAGTTAAGAATTTTATAATAACATACAAAGCGTATACAGATGAAAATATCTACAAATAGCCCGAAAAAAAAACTGTTTGACCCCCGTACCGTGTAATACGACAACCTTCACGCTACGCACGGATGGAGCGCGACGAGATGAAAAACTGCCTGATCACCCGCGGAGTAGTAACAGAAAAACTATACTTGGTAAGCTGACATTATTATAAGTATTTAGTCTTCGTGATAAGATTGGAAAGCGATTCGAATGATGTCTACGGTCGGAAGAACGAGCCCAAAAGATTTTTCGTGATTTAGGCTCGGTCGTTTCACTTTGAAGGCTGACTATTACAGGTGTCATTTATTTAAAAATGCTGTCAGAGAGTTCCATGTTTTACATTATCTAGAGATCTCAACACTCGAAGGTAATGTTGTTTTAACCCACTGCTAGCTAGCTTAGATTTTACATACGTGATTACCGACATAGCTCGAAGAATCGCTAAACTTAAGTGGCAGTGGGCAGGGCACATTGCTCGCAGAACAGGCGGTCGATGAACATGAACATGATCAAAAGGTGACCACGTACCAGAAGACGCAGCTTTGGAAGGCCTCCCACAAGGACCGATGACCTGATGAGGGTTGCGGGAATCTGATGGTTGTGAGATGCACTGGACCGGTCGTTATGGCAACAGTTGGGGGAGGCCTATGTCCAACAGTGGATGTCTTTCGGCTAAAATGATGATTACATATAGAGATAGATCGTAGCAAGGATTCAAGGAGACCTCTAATGAAAATATTAATATAGCTGAAGCCTAAGTACGAGGTATCTCATATATGATATAATTATCTGTTAGTTAACTTGATTAATACAGACGCCAGCTACAATATTTTTAGTATATGCTGACTTTGTATCGTGGGAACTGAATTTTACTCACATTTCACGGGACGGATCAATTTTCAAGATTAAGCAAAGCTTTGGTCAGTCTGTAGATGGGTAACCATCTTAACATGTGTTTTTTTTAAGTCACTGCGGGGTGCCAGCTGAAAACCAGCGTAGGGTGCCTGACGCCCTGACGCTAATTGCTGAGAGGGTTTTTTTCGAGCTCTTTCGGTTCGCACACGCTCAACGCAACTGTATTGTGTTTCTGTACTAGATATAGTCGCTCCATACAAAATTCTGGTACTACATCCATGGAAGCCGACACAAACACAGCTGGAACGCAAGGCAAAGAGGGAACATAGTCTGACCTCCGTGGTCTGACCCAATAGAGCGAGAGAAGTCATTGGATGATTTCCCGCCTAAAAAAAAAAGACATTTGGAAAAAGGCAGGCAGTTTGATCCAAATATACATAAAAAAATCTAAAATCTCATATCTACTTAAAAAAATATATATATTTTATAATTTTATGGTAATCCTTCCACCATACCTAATTTATGTAGTTTTAAGTACAAAACAAGTGATTGATTCTTTGCTGACAATGATGAATCACTTCTACTACTAACAATTTATCTTTTTATTCACATCCGATCTTCACGGTTGTTTACAATTCTGGTGTGAGCAGAATTCCAAGGTTGTAATCAATCTGCCTATCGATATCGAGACTCTTGGGAGGATTTCAACATCTGTTTTGTACTAAGTTAAGTATCCATCCATTTCCATTTTATTCATTCCACGTTGCCTGGAAGCGATCGTGTAATAGTTTTTAGTTTCCTTTTTAATGTTTTAACTATGCAGGCAAGCATACTATAAGTTGGAGGATTATATTCAAGATAAAAATGCTTGGCTCAATGCTGGTCCAGCTCCACTACCACCGGGGTGAACAAATTGATTAGTTTGGAAATTACTTTTGGAATTAAATTTATTTACATTTAAAAATACTAACTATAATTACAATAAAATAAAATAAATAATAATAAAAACCCTAATCTAATTACATACAACTAACTAAAACTAAAATATTGCGTTTGGAAATTATTGTTATTATTTTTTAATGTTTTTTTTTTTGAAATTGTAAAATATTATAAGTATTGTATAATGTAGAAGCATTTTTTTTCAAAGTTTGTAAATGTGAGTACCATGGAGCTATTTTATGGTTTTTTATGTTACTATTGGACTTGTTTGACATAAATGAGCATGGCAGTTGAGAGTCTGTCATGCTCACTCAAATGTCTCACTGATGATGGCGCATGTGTTGGATCATTCGGTTCCCTTCAATAATGGTTGAGCTGTGTGGTGCTAATATTAGCGTCATGTTCGTGAACGGGCACTGTCAGTTGAGACTGGTCATCTCTTAGCTGCCAGTTGCTATTTTAATATCTATTTTTATTTTTACTTTATTTACATTGTTCTCACATGATAGCGACAAGAAACATGTAACAGAGATATTTGTAATTGCAAAACATGATTGAAAAGAGTGTCCATGGAGTTTCTTGCACATTCTTCTCCATAGAGATCTACGCTTTGGAATGTGCAATTAGCATCATTTTTTTTTCTGACTGACTGAGTTCATGACATTTCAAAAGTGCCTATAAATGGTTTATTTGAAATAAAATGCTTTGAATCTTTTGAATCTTTGAATCTTTGAAAAATTATGTACAACTAGCTTCTGCGAGCGGCTTCACCCGCGTGAAAGACGGTTTCTCCATACAAACTTTACCCCCGTTTCATCCCCTTAGCGGGTGAATTTTGGAGAATCCTCTCTTAGTGCTCGCCTACGCCACAAAATGAAGCCTTGCGCAAAATTTTACGCTCCTAGGCCCTGTAGTTCCGGCTGTGCGTTGATATGTCAGTCAGTCAGTTTCTCCTTTTATATATTTATATAATTACGGGTTTGGTGAATAACACAAATTCGCCAAAGATCGCCAAACTCAAAGCAGTATTATATAACCATTTACCAATGATACTGTCAAGGAGGCGTCAGCGTCAAACACAAAGTGTAAATTTCTATGAATAACTTGCAAGAATATGAAAACATCATGGACAGTCTTTTAAGTCAACAATAATATTAAAAAAAATAGTCATATATTATTATTTATTTATTGAATTAATTGATTTATATAAATACCTATTTATAAACTTTTATGTAGGCTAGAGGTAAAGATACAATAAAAATAAACTTAGAAACTGTACCTATTATAGTTAATAAAGAAGATAAGTAACCAGAGTTGTCAGATATAGCCGTGGTTTTTATAAAAATCAAAGCATAGCATAGTCGGCCTTATAATGTTCCCACTGTTGGGACTCAGGCCTCCTCTCTAGGAGAGGGAATGGGCTGTAATCCACCACGCGGGCCCAGTGCGGGTTGGTGGATGTCACATGTCTTTGAATTTTTGGTTCTAGGACATGCCGGTTTCCTCACGATGTTTTCCTTCACCGTTTTGAGAGCAGTGGTGATGAAATAAATTACACAAAGTAATGCGCCTGGCTGGGTTTGAACCCGCGACCTACAACTCATAAGTCGGGGCCGTTACCACTCGGCCACCACTGCTCTAAAAATCAAAGGATGGATATGAATTGATATGATGCTCCTGGTTACATATGTCTTTTGTTGACTGTACATTTTTTTTTCGACTCTATTTCAGAGATATAATACAAAGCCTTAATTTTGCAGGCGGCGGTTATCACTCGTATTCATCACTTAATAAGCTGATTAGCATAAAAAAACAACTCTTGGTAATCAAATAATAGCTCCAAAAATTTCAAAAGATCAAAAATATTACTGACCGGTGTATCAGAAAGTAATGAAATCGCTTCCTAAATTATAACAATTATCACGGATAAAAAGTACCTACTTAACTTTAATCGAATGATGTCAATAACTGTGTTTATGCAAAAGAAATTGTCACGAACTTTAAATTTATCTTTTAACAATATCGTTATTACTGTACTTTACCAGTTTGAACAGCTGCCCTTTCAATTGACAGCTGATACTCGATCCGCTGGGCTGATGTCAATTTAAAAGTTCATGGTTGATCCAAATAAATTCAATCTCAACAGAGTACGTAGAAACATATGTTAGTGAAGAAACAGCTGTACTCTCTGTTCCTTTACTATCATAATTTCAGCCAAAATACGGCCCTCAAGAGTCGGTCTCAACGACCGGTCCTGTGTGTCTCTACTCTCGCGTATATCGGTTTCGCTTCGATTCTTGCTAGGCTATTAGTCCACCTTTTGTGTGGCCTTCTAATGCTGCATCTTCCAGTACGAGGTTACAACTCCAGAACCTTTCGGCCTCATCGACCGTTGTTAAGCGACCAATGTACCCTACTGCATAATTATTACTATGTTTTACTGATAGAACAATAATCCGATACAAACGGAAGGGATCAGGCGCAAGATTTATAACTTTACGTACTTTCCGAGGTAACATTAAAAAAAACCGATGTAACTGTCCAAACTTTCAGCTGCTTTTGACTTTGAGTTATTTTTTATTTTATTTATATAAACTAGTGCTTGACTGCGATCCCATCTGATGGTAAACAATTCACTCTAACTTTGAAGACACCTAAATTATAATCGGACGGAAAGACAGCAGCAGACAAATTGTTCCAGTTCTTCAATGTACGCAGTATAAACGACGAGGCGAAATGCTTAGTCTGGACCGTAGAGGTTTCAACATTTCTACCATCGGGCAACCCAACGTATGCCGAGACTTGCATGACTTGCACGACATGCCTATCGGTATTTTACAGGTTGCATTTTGGAGAGTGTGCGCAGGAATTGCATGACTTGATTCCGCCATCTCCTTTCTATCATCGGACAACCCGACGTACGGCGAGTATCCACCCTTACGTTGTTGAAACTTCAACGGTCCGGACTAAGCGTTTCGCTTCGTCGTTTATACCGCGTACATCGAAGGACTGGAACAATTTGCCTGCTGCGATCTTCCCGTCCAACTATAATTTAGGTGTCTTCAAGGCTAGAGTGAATAGGCTCTTGATAAACTAGTGCGCCTCACCATCAATGATTGCATCACTGCTTACCATCAGGTGGGATCGCAGTCAAGCGCTGGTTTATATCAATTAAAAAAAAAAAAAAAAAAAACTTGATTCCACCATCTGGCGGAATCTAATCACGCAATTCCAGCTCACACTTTCCATAATGCATCCTGTAAAATACCGTGGTATCGAGGCTTTGTAGATTGGACTTAACCAAATCTGGATCACCAATCTCTTAGAATGCCTGCCTGCACCAGCCCATATGTGGCTGCAGTAATCCACACACGATCAAACCTGTGATATGTATAACATTAAAAGCTATCCCGGCGTGAAGAGACCCTTTACAAGAACGCCGAGTTTCTTAGCTAAAGCTACCTTGGCTTTGGACTCAATGAACCGCCTAAAATTAAGGTCTGAGGACTCCATATTTGTTTTTTAATACTTTCTTTAACCAGCCTAATAAAACTTTGTCTACAGATTTAAAATAGCTTTCGTTTGCTTATAAGAAAATACGCATTAATCAAGCACTTGGCCAAGCATTTGTAACATTACTTAAATTCATAGTCTGGATGGCTTTACGGTTACGTTAACAGGAGGCGTCTATTCAGGCAGAATAAATAGGTTTTCTCTCCTTCTTTTGTTAGGAATGGTAACATGATCCATCAGTTTCGACTATTTTTTATAAAGCCTGATATGCATACATAGATTCGGAACAAGGAAAACGGACTTGGAAAATATGATTTCATCATACCTAACCTTTTTAAATAAAGTAAAGTTTTATACCAGCTAAATCATATCGAATTATTTTTCCACACTTCCTTCTAAAGTAGGTACCGAACACATCATAATCTATATATATAAAAGCGAAATACCACTCACTGATTAATCACGAAATCTCAGAAACTATAACACCTACAAACTTAAAATTTGGCAGGTAGGTAGATAGGATGTAGACATCCGCTAAGAACGGATTTTACGAAACTCTACTCCTAAGGGGGTAAAACGGGGCTTGGAAGTTTGTATGGAGAAACTTACTTATACGGGAGTGAAACCGCTGGCAGAAGCTAGTAATTTTATAAAGGCAAAAGTTTGTATGAAATTTGGCACACAAGATGGATAAAGCGGAGGGAGGCCTTAATTCGGGAGTGGGTTCCAGGGCGAAACTCTGCTGGATAGATTTGGGGCGAGGTCTCATGGTGAAATGGCGACAGCGACTGTCGCAACCCAGTGCTGGGCACGCCATAATTATGGCGGTAAATTCCCTCTTTGGGGAGTGGCTGAAAAGACCACACGGCGTTCTCACCTTCCGCATGACGCAAGTTCTCATCGAACATGGTCTCTTCGGAAGTTCCTGCACCGGATTCGTGCGGAAGTAACGGCCGGATGTCACAGCATACGGTAGAGGTGTACCCCGCTTGGGTAGAGCACCACCGTGTCCTCGTGGGGGTGATCGGCGGCAACGATCTCTCGCGCCGGGCCTTGGTACAGACCATGGTCCGAAGCGAAGAGGAGTGGCAGGCGGTCGCCTCCTTCTGTGAAGCAGTAATGCTAGCAAAGGAGGGGGTCGCACGTGCACACGCGAGGGAGCGGCCCTCACGCCCCAGCCGCCGGGATCCCGATCCCGATTTCCAACCATCGCAGGCGTGGGCTTGCGGATGGCAAGCAATGGATAGCTCGCCGTTCGACCGTCCGGACTGAGCCCAAGTCGTACACGGCGCGTATTGATCCACGTGCGCCTCAAGGAGATGTCAGCAAACCGTAGGGGCCCAGCAGGGTCGAAGCCTACTGAGACCACGGGTGGTGTGAAAGTGAAACCCGGGTCCCTCGGACGAAGGCTAGGAAGGAACAGGAGTGGGTTTTTAGTCGGTAAAAGTCTGACACTTGCACTCCGCCCAAGAGCGGGGGAAGTCATTGGATGATTTTCCAACGTAAAAAAAAACTCGGGAGTCGGTTAGAATAGGCTAACACGGATTGAGAATTGAGTCATTGGAATTCCTAGAAAATTTCACCGTGACTCTGGAACGTTTATTACTTCTTCACGTTCGATCGGCTGAACGGATTTCAATGAAATTTGGTACACCGGCAGACCACGTCCTGGACTAGCACATAGGATACTTTTTAAACCGGGAGTATATTCCCTTTTTTTATTATTATTTTTTTTATTCTTGATAGGTTCGCGCTTGACCGCTATCTCACCTGATGGAAAGCGACGATGCGGTCGACGATGGAGCGCGCTTACCTAGAAGTAACCTATTCACTCTTGACTTAAAAATTCCCGGGTTATAGCCATCAGGAAACACAGATTTCGGCAAGGAATTCCACTCCTTGGCTGTACGCTGTGTTCCCAAAACGTTTTGTGCGTATAAGTGGGATGTCCACCATGTACCGGTGGCGCATTGCCGTACGTCTGGTGGTCCGATGTGGAACAGGCTAGGCGGAATTCGGTTATGCAATTCCGACGCACACTCCCCGAAATGAAACTGGTAGAAAACCGACAGGCTAGCAACTCGGCATCGATGCTCAAGACTTTGAAACTTCGACTCAACGAGTGCATCATTGCCAATGATCCTCCTGGCTCGGCTCTCAATTGCCTCAAGTGCATCAAGCTGGTATCGGGCAGATCCGTCCCAAAGATGAGAGCAGTACTCCATACACGATCGAAATTGCGCTTGATAAAGTTTGAGCAGCTGTTCCGGCGTGAAGTACTGTCTGACCTTCGCAAGGATTCCCAGTTTTTGTGCTGCCAGTTGAGCCTTTGCTTCGATGTATGGCCCGAAGTTGAGTGTTGACGTCAGCGTAACACTAAGGAGATCAAGATAGTCGGTTATCGGCACGGTTACGCCCCAGAAAGTTGGAGCAGGGCTGAATTGGCTCCTTTTACCGGAAAATAGACACGCCTGGGTTTTTAGCAGCATTGAACTTGACCAAATTGGCATCGCCCCATTCAGAGACTGCCTCCAAGGACAAGTTCAAGTTCCCTTGAGATAATTTTCCATTATCACGTGAGTGAAGCCGCTGGGCAGCTGGTACTTTAATATAAAACAAAGGTTCGATTATGCAAAATCATCGACAGCTAAATTGTTTTAAAAAATGGGCTATAATTACAATCAGGCTGGGAAAAAATCTTTTCCTCGACGTCATTCCCGTCCTTGAGGAAACATGAAATGGTCATACTTTGCCTGCTAACTATGCCTTTTTAGGAATAGTAGCACTTGGAATATCTATAACATTTTTAAGGAAATAATGATTCAATAACGGATTCCCACGAAACTTTGCCTGGTACTGTCAGTCATTGTTTAGCATTAAAGCTTGACACGCGTGAAAATTACTACCAAATTACATAATACGAAAACGAAATAAATATATCGAAAGTAATACGTGAAAAAAAAACCTATGCTTCGTAATTTAAATGAATTCTAAAAAAAAACACTGTTAAAAAATAACTATTATTTTTGCAACTTAATTCCGAAAACAGTGATTTCGAATATAGACCAGGGATTTTACAGTAGGTATATTTTTTTCTAATAATCAAATGAGTATTTGTGTGACAGTGATGTGTTACTAATGAAATTGGTGATCTATATTTTTTTGTGATATTAATGATTGGAAGGAAGAACACCTGTTGATTAAGGTAAATATGAATTTATATCGATTACATCTATGCTAATAGACATACTAAAATTAGAGTTAAAACTCAAATTTTATAATATTTATATTTATTTTTCTGATTAATTAGTACCTGCAAAGTTCAGGACGAAAAACAAAATTTGAAGTTTGTTTATCTCATTACTCTAATATTATAAAGTTGGATTTTTTCAGTGCTGCTTAGGGACCTGAGTATTTAATAATAATTTCAACTTCATATCTTTCACACGTTCTTGAGAAAAAAGTTCTCGATAGACGGACAGACGGACAACAAAGTGATATTAAGTATAAGGATTTAGTTTTTGCCCACTTAGATACGGAACCTAAAGAATAAAAGGATAGTTTGAATTACTTACAGGAAAGGCCGTCAAAGAATTCTCGCTTAAAATACCTAAATAAATTTTTGTATGACTACCGAAGTGATTAACTACCTAATTATTTAGTTAAACCAAGTGCACATTTCAAGGTTGCTTGTATTAAAACATATTATATTAGATAAGATGTAAATTAGAATTTAAGTACAGGTCTTAGAATAACATGGCTACCATCTAAATACTGTGATCGTTTTGAATAATCATACACATCATTTGTGAGATTGGATCTAACTCATAACATCTAACCAGAAATAAGCAGTTATGAATGTCGCTTAGTGATAATCAATACACATACACACTCCACACTCTCTCTCTCTGGACACTCCTGACACATTGTTTATATAAAACCGACTTAAAAGACAACCTCTTCCTACCAAATTCAAATCCTATTATAAAGATGGAATAGGGTCTAAAGTTTGTATAAAGAAACCCACTTTCACGAAGGTAAAGCTAGCAGAAGTTAGTCAGCGTATAAAGTACCCCCTGCTGAGACACACGCCTTCTGATACTTTTATATGTGCGGTCGAAATGGCGAAGACACATACTCTGAGATTTCAATTGAGAATAAAGGCAAGCTAAGAAAATAATGGTAAAGCCAATTTTCAAGGGCAATGAAGTAGAGGAGCTTGTGGTTAGAATAATAACAGCTATATGCGTTGATCTTCGAGGTTAAGCAACGCAAGTCAAGGACAGTCTATGGATGGGTGACCATCCCAACAGAACCAGACCGGAGGAATCTGGTTCTGGGATGGTTAGAAGATAGAAAATCTGACACCAGTCTTGCCAAGGAGTATCGTGTTACCCAATTACTGAGTTGAGGAGGTCATTCAGCTTTTAATAATAATAATAATAATAATAATAACCCCATCGCCGTATCTCTACGTTGACGTCGTGGTGGGGCTTGCGTGCTCCAATATACCCTAGGTCTGTATCGGTAAAGTTTGCTTTGCCGTAATATGCCTAGGGTGAGGGGCCAGACTAAGAGAGATACAATCCGCAGTGCAGTTTTGTGGCGAACTGTTGGGCATTAGCGACCCCACGGACCCGATCTCCCGGGAGAATTCTTGTTCTTCATCTCCGGCTTGCCTTTATTGGCCGGCCGTAGTGAACACTGACGAGGAACTGAGCTCCCACCTCTCTCTTGCCTTTATTGGCTGGCTTGAGTGGTATACCTCTCCACTCCTCAAGCACCTCAGGATATGTTGCCCTCTTGTTGCTACGTCACTTCGTGCTAGCGGCCGTTTTTGGGGGCCCATTTATTGAGTGTGCAAGTCACCCCCTGCCTTTTTTCAATGCATATTAATAACGTTGTTCAGGCAGGGGCCATAGTCTTGACATAGTTCCATGTTACCAGTCCACTTAAGACTCCAAAAACCATAGCCCTATTATCTTTGTTCTCCATATGTCGCAACAGTTTTTCAATAACCGGGGGTTGTCCTTGGGTGCACTAGCATAGCGCGTATAGGGATAATCGTCGGTTGATATCATGTTCCTTTATAATTATCTAAAGGGCCTCTGCGAGTTGGCTTCGGCTCCTCGTACGCCTCCCAAAGGTCCAGGACCTCAGGGTCCTGAGATAAATAAAATATAAAAAAAAAAAAATAATAATAATAATAACCCCATCGCCGTATCTCTACGTTGACGTCGTGGTGGGGCTTGCGTGCTCCAATATACCCTAGGTCTGTATCGGTAAAGTTTGCTTTGCCGTAATATGCCTAGGGTGAGGGGCCAGACTAAGAGAGATACAATCCGCAGTGCAGTTTTGTGGCGAACTGTTGGGCATTAGCGACCCCACGGACCCGATCTCCCGGGAGAATTCTTGTTCTTCATCTCCGGCTTGTCTTTATTGGCCGGCCGTAGTGAACACTGACGAGGAACTGAGCTCCCACCTCTCTCTTGCCTTTATTGGCTGGCTTGAGTGGAGATTCGCAAGAGCAAACGTGCTCGGGAGAAGGATGTATAATCCAGTAAGGTGCTGGTAGGGATCTTGACCGTACTTCCGGGATTGTCCTGATAGCCGTGGTATACCTCTCCACTCCTCAAGCACCTCAGGATATGTTGCCCTCTTGTTGCTACGTCACTTCGTGCTAGCGGCCGTTTTTGGGGGCCCATTTATTGAGTGTGCAAGTCACCCCCTGCCTTTTTTCGATGCATATTAATAACGTTGTTCAGGCAGGGGCCATAGTCTTGACATAGTTCCATGTTACCAGTCCACTTAAGACTCCAAAAACCATAGCCCTATTATCTTTGTTCTCCATATGTCGCAACAGTTTTTCAATAACCGGGGGTTGTCCTTGGGTGCACTAGCATAGCGCGTACAGGGATAATCGTCGGTTGATATCATATTCCTTTATAATTATCTAAAGGGCCTCTGCGAGTTGGCTTCGGCTCCTCGTACGCCTCCCAAAGGTCCAGGACCTCAGGGTCCTGAGATAAATAAAATATAAAAAAAAATAATAATAATAATTGTTTATTGATAAAAAGGGTACAGATGATATGAAACAACAAAAACCTAAACTACTAACAATCAAGATATACAAGCTTAAGTAAGCACCTTATAAGGGAGAATACATGTTACATCTGTTTACAAATTATGTTTCCCTGACTCTTAAACTAGGGTATACCTGTATCTTAAGAGACAGTGAACGGCCATGAGGTTATGTTAATATTACATACTTATTAAGTGAGGACCCTGTCGATCTATCCTGCTGCAGGTTAGATTGGAAACCAATCCCAACATAGTTTTTTTTTTAGGTGGGAAATCATCTAATGACATCTCCCGCCCTTGGGTGGAGCGCGAGGGCGTGTCAAACTTTTACTGACTAAAAACTACTCCTGTTCCTTCTTTGCCTTCATTCCAGGGCCCCGGGGTTCACTTTCGCACAACCCATGGCCCCAGTAGGTTTCGACCCTGCTAGGCCCCTACGGTTTGTCCCAACATAGTTGGAGAAACCTTAGAATATGCGAGAATACTTAACGAAAGAGAACCAAAACATTCAAGGAAACAACAACTAATTGCTTCATCTAAAACACAAAACGTTTTGGGAACACATTTATTGTGCGTACAGCTAAGGAGTGGAATTCCTTGCCGGAATCTGTGTTTCCTGATGGCTACAACCCGGGAATCTTTAAGGCAAGAGTGAATAGGTTACTTCTAGGTAAGCGCGCTCCATCGTCGACCGCATCATCGCTTTCCATCAGGTGAGATAGTGGTCAAGCGCGAACCTATCAAGAATAAAAAAAAAAGCTAATCAGGCAGAGATCTGATGCCCTACCATGAGCTCTTATCACGATCCAATTTAACACCTTAAACTGAAAAGTTAAAGGAATGGAGCTATATCTATATATATATAAAAGCGAAATACCACTCACTGATTAATCACGAAATCTCAGAAACTATAACACCTACAAACTTAAAAATTGGCAGGAAGGTTCTTTACAGGGTGTAGACATCCGCTAAGAACGGATTTTACGAAATTCTAACCCTGAGGTGATGAAACGGGGGTCCAAAATTTGTATTGAAAAACCTGCTTTTACGCGGGCGAAGCCGCTGACAGAAGCTAGTAGAGTATATAGCTCAATCTGTTTTTCTCCCTCGCACCTTAATATTTTCTCACATCATGGAAACTCCAGGGATGCTGCTATCTTATCTTATCTTATAGTGGGGCTGGCCCTAAACCAGAGCACTTCGACCCTTCTGGATCTTTTGTGCCAATCCCCCTCCCTTCTACTCAACCCCCAGAACTCCGTGCACCTTCTTCATGAGTCCCAGTATGGCCTTGATGGGGCTGAGCCTGTAGTCCTCTGGTCTTGGAAATGGTTGGCCCAGATACTCTAGTCTTTTGGAGCCTAGTGTTGCACAGTCGCACTGTACGTGTAGCATATTCTCCTCTGCCTCTCCACAGATCCTGCAAGTCGGGTCGCTTGCTAGTCCCATGTTGTGGAGCTGTTTGTTGGTGGCATAGTGCCCCGTGAAGACTCCTGTGATTGTTCGGAGCTGTGATCTGCTGTACCTCCAGGGATACTGCTAAATACAGGATTGATTGAGAACTTCATATAAGTTATTTGAAATCTATCGTACAATTTAGTTGAGCCTACAGACTAACTATTGCACAAAATACTTATATGGAAGAGCTAAGGGAAAGCAGTTCTCATGATCGTAGAAATGACGTAAAATATTTATGATGACAATATTATGTTCAAGTAGTAGCCAGAGATTCTTGTCATCATCATCATCATCATCATCATCATTTCAGCCGATAAACGTCCACTGCTGGACATAGGCCTCCCCCAAGTGTCGCCACAATGAACGGTCCTGTGCGTCTCGCATCCATCGGACTCCCGCAACCGTTACCAAGTCATCGGTCCACCTTGTAGGAGGCCTTCCAACGCTACATCTTCCGGTACGTGGTCGCCATTCCAGAACCTTTCAGCCCCAACGGCTATCCGTTCTGCGAGCAATGTGCCCTGCCCATTGCCACTTAAGTTATGTCGGTGAGATTCTTGTAATCAAATCAAACTTATTCAATAATGTTTAAAAAAAAAGTAGAGAAAAATTTAGGAATAGCCAATTGTCGTGACATTGACAATGGACATAAATATGATATGTGGAAGTATGAGGAGAATTTGACAAAGAAACACTACACTGAGATGACGTCTGATAGGAGAGATATTTGAAAACAAACGTGAACCGCGCCAAATAAAACAAAAACATACTATAGATTGTCATATTTTTCCATTTCGACGGTAGAAAGATGAGGAATCATCAAATGACATCTCCTACTTTGAGTGGAACGAGAGGGAATATCAGACATTTACTGACTAAAACTCACGTGTGTTCCTCTAATTGCCCTTTCCGTTCCAGGGCCACGGTAACACTTCCGAACAATCCTGCAGTACTTGCAGGCATTAGCCTTTGTTGGTTCCGTCCATTTGCTGACATCTCTTTAAGGCGCGCTTGGTGATAGCGTGACGGGTGATAAGACAGAGTGGAAGAAAAAACGTGTTGCCCAAGTAACAGGGGAAAAGGGTGGAAAGACGATGACTGCTTGAGGTATGCGACCGTTTATGTTAACGTGAACGGGTACGTAAAAAAAAACTTGCACTGGGTCCTCTCCTACCCTCTGGTCATATACGCACGGCGGTAATGTGCACTACGCATTTGACTTTTCTAAAGTATATCACCCACAAGGTCGGTCTCAAATACAAATAAATTAGAATATGATCATCTGATAAAAATAAATCTATAATTCAGTAATGTTATTTTAAGGATTGCCTTCATCTTTAAACCATGTCCGTTTCACACCAGTGCTAAGCCTTGTCAAGCATAACAATTAAGTCTTAATGCTTCAAAGAACAATGAAATCATAGTTGGACTTAGAAGACCTTCGTCATTCTACTAATACAATCAATGTTAAAATCTGTTTCGTTGAATGAACAACATCCATTTCTCAATCATTGAATGTGTAGCGACATCTAGGAAGCCCCATAGAAAGCATCATTCAAAAATACTACATCGTGGTAAAAGACTTCTCCGCGCTATTAGAACATGTAAAAGAACCCGAAATTTACTATCGGGCAGTTGCCCGGACCAGACACTATACCGTCTGGTCGGAGGAGCCTCATTTTTCAAGATTAGCGTTAGGTTAGCCGCGGGCTTTACACCCTGTACCGCATACATCTAAAAACGAATTTGAATGAAATTGGCACTCGGACAGATCATTAATTAGAACATAACATACACGTTCTCCTCGTCACATATATAATTTTTACACAGTACTCTGGCCTCCTCACTAGGAGAGGGAAAGGGCCGTAATCCCTCTCGCGGGCGCAGTGCCTTTTTGGATGTAACATGAGCCTACAAGAGCCATATGTCGACTTCTGAAAAGGTGACCCGTGGTCCGAGAACGCAAAGGGCAAATGAAGAAAAAAAATAAGCGTGGTTTTAGTCAGTAAAAGTCTGACAGCCCTCTCGCTTCAGTCTAGAACAGGAGAAGTCATTAGACAATTTTCCATATTAAAAAAAAAAACGTCTTCGATATTTTAGTTCTAGGACATGCCAGTTTCCTCACGTTGTTTTGCTTCACTATTTTAAGAGCAATGGTGATGAAATATGCACAAAGACCACCACTGCTCTCAAAACGGTGAAGGAAAACATCGTGAGGAAACCGGCATGTCCTAGAACCAAAAATTCGAAGACATGTGACATTCACCAATCCGCACTGGGCCCGCGTGGTGGATTACGGCCCATTCCCTCTCCTAGAGAGGAGGCCTGAGTCCCAGCAGTGGGAACATTAAAAGACTGATTATGCTTATGCTATATGCACAAAGAAAAACGCCTGCCTGGGCCGTTACCACTGGGCCCACAACTATTCTTCGGTAGTACGGTATCTTTCAAAAATATCCGAATTTCACGCAGTCAAAGGCATTGTCAAAAGTATAGGTATTAGATTTAAAGTGTCAATGGTTTCAATTTCAATAACCTTCAGTAGTTAGCACCTTAACTGTTCCACTATTACCGTGTCGTATAAATGTGTCAAAGCCATTATGATGTCTATAAACAAGTGATTATTACAGCTCGGGTATCAAGCAAGCCTTGATAGCAGACAAACGGAAACGTCGTCGTCGAATATACACCTAATAATGCCGTTTCAAATTAATTTGCTATTTCCTTCCTACTGCACGGTTGCAGCCGCGAAGTATAATGAAGAGAAGGCTCAAAGGCTGATAGTGTAATTCACTCTTACTTTCGGGAGTTAACTGCCATTTCTGCGGGAATATAAAATCTTTGAGCTACTCCTTATAACATCAGTTATCCTTCAGTGAAAGCGTCGTCAACATTGATCCAGCTGTTTCGGAAATTAGCCTGGAACAAACAAACAGAATGAAAAAAAAAATTACACTTTTGTTGGGTTTTATTTCATATTAATTTATTTAAAAAATATTGGTATACTTGCTATCTGACATCTACATTCAATGAATGTAGTATATCTGTCGATATAGTCAACCGATTGCGATGAAACAAAGCCTAAGTTATATATCAAGTTACACTCAATTTTAATGTATAAAAGTTATTTACATCAATTTCGTACATTTTATGTGATGCGCGCACAACTAAAAACTTGTACAGATTAATTATATAGATAGATAGATTATTACAAATAGACACTTCAATTTTATTTATATGGTATAAACAATTCTGACACTTCTTCTTGCCCCCCTTCCCTTTATATTATGAGTGTAAGAAGATATGTAATGATTTGCCAACCCCAAAAAAAAAACATGGAACAGGAAGATAATGATGATTGAAGATAGCTCAAATTTTATTATTTAGAGGAATGCGGAGCAGGGTGTAAAGTCCTGCAAACCTCTGTTGAAAAGTGAGGATCCTCCGACCAGACGGGTGTTGTATCTGGTCTGGGCAACTGTCCAATAGTTGATTTCGGACTGTTGTGCATGTTCTGATCATGCGGAGAACTCTGCTAGTGCGATGCAGGATTTTGAATTTTAGGTGTGTCCTATGTGGCATCATAGAATGTCACTACAAGTCATTATCTGTGAAACTGACAGAAAGAATGAATTCTAAAATTGTTTGGTAAAAAGTTGTCCTACTGTATTTTTATTTTACTTAATGATATTCACACAATACACAGCAACGGTTTTTCCTGTTATTACCAACAATCAGTTAATAATATGTTCTGTAAATGTTACTGGCGATGCAGTATTTTTTGTAATGCCGGGTATCCTAGAGTACTCGTAATTCGATAAAAGTGTTTATTTATAACAAATGCTGAAGGAAATTAAATGATTTAATTGTAGGCACTCAGATGTTACCTACATGAATATTTAGGTAACATTAGAAATATTGACCATTTGTTACTGATCACTAACTTTAGCCAGCGGCTTGTTTCTAGTAAAACTCAGAATCACCTAAGAAAACGTATTTCTAAGATGAAAAGTATCCTATGGCCTAATCTATGATCTAGGTACCTGTATGCTGTTCATCCACTGAGACATGAAAAGATTTTTTTAGATGGGAAATAATCCAATAACTTCTCCCACCCTTGAGCGGAGCGGGTGGGCGTGTCAGACTTTTACTTACTAAAACCTTAAGTTCCTTCTTTGCCTTTTTTTTTTAATTCGTATAAACCAGTGCTTGACTGCGATCCCACCTGATGGTAAGCAGCGATGCAATCATTGATGGTGAGGCGCACTAGTTGCGTTCCGGGCCCCGGGTTTTCCTTTCAGAAGCGAACCCATGGCCCCAGTAGGCTTCGACCCTGCTGGGCCCCTACGGTTTTGCTGACATCTCGGCTCAACTCGGGCTCAGTCCGGACGGTTATCGGACGGCCGGACGGACATGAAAAGGTAACAAACAGACAGACATATGATATTGCCTAAGTATGGATTAATATCCATACCAATGATAACCCACTTAGTTAAGTTTTGCACCAACTAATAAATTACAATAATTAGATTTCCAAACAAACTTATCTTAGTTTACCTTCTTATTATTCGTGAATCATGATATTTTTTGTTGTATGTTTTATTATGTTCCGTACTACAATAATAATTCACTACATTTATTCAAAACACTTGTGAAGGCATGTTACTTGTCCTTGTAATTTTGTTTCGTTTTAGCTGTATTAATATTGTAGTTATTACTTGTTTTCTTGCCTATAATTATTTAATATGTATGTATTTTAGTGTTAAGTATGTACTTTGTTTCTTTTTTTTCTCACCAATTGTTTAGCTTATTTTGTAATGCACCAAGTGCAACTCCATTTTATGTCCAGACAATCTCTTTCCATACCAGGTTGCCTGGAAGAGATCGCGGAATGCGATAAGGCCAATTATTGTATGTTTTTAAATATAAGGCTCAAATGTATCATTTATTATCTTGGTGTACAATAAATTATAACTATAAATAAATAAATAATTCAAACGGTAACAAACTAAGTAATCGTCATACTAATAACGTTAAATTACTGAAGTAATCAAAATAACGATAATCATTATGATTTTATGACCAAGTTGGAAGAAGTGGTAGTCAGAAGCCAAAAAATGTGACCGATGTTGACGATGCACGTGTGTCAGAAGTAAGCTATTACCTCTTGATTAAAAGAGAAATAAATTACCTATATAAATTATTATTGGTATAAGAGTAAGTATAATTTATGTGAAAACATCCAGTAAATGCATTACATGTAAAAAACCTAAGGCGTTATAAAGAGCAATTTTTAAAAGTAAATCTACACATAATAATTAATCTGTAGAAGCTTTTAGTTGTGCGCGCATCACGCAAAATGTACGAAATTAATGTAGATAACTTTCATACATTAAAATTGTGTGTAACTGGATATATTACTTAGGTTTTGTTTCATCGCAATCGGTTGACAAATGGTCAACGGTTGGTCAATGAATGTAGTATATCGAAAGATATACTACATTCATTGACTGTTAGGCGGTATAAAGTTCGGCTGGTCTGGTAGTCGTATCATATTTCTTTTAAAACTAATATATCAATTTATAAATTTTCATCGAAGCAAAGGCTCAACTGGCTGCAAAAAAGCTAGAAATCCTCGCAAAGATCAGACAGTACTTCACGTCGGGACAGCTGCTCAAATTTTATCAAGCGCAAGTTCGATCGTGTATGGAGTACTGCTGTCATCTTTGGGACGGATCTGCCCGATACCAGCTTGATGCACTTGAGACAATTGAGAGCATGTGCATCAACAATGATGCACTCGTCGAGTCGAGGCTTCAAAGTCTTGAGCATCGACGCCGAGTTTCTAGCCTGTCGGTTTTCTACCGGTTGCTTTTCGGGGAGTGTGCGTCGGAATTGTATAGCCTAATTCCGCCTAGACCGTTCCTTTATCGGACCACCAGGCGTACGGCGATGCGTCACTGGTACATGGTGGACATCCCACCACACAGGAGTGGAATTCCCTGCCGGAGTCTGTGTTTCCTGATGGAGACAACCCGGGAATCTTTAAGTCAATAGTGAATACGTTACTTAAAATTGGTAAATGGGTTAGCGCGCTTCATCGTCGACCGCATCACCGTTTTCCATCAGGTGAGATAGCGGTCAAGCGCAAACCTATCAACAAATAAAAATAAAAATATAAATACACTATTTATACGAGAAACAATATAAAATTATGTAATACAGGCATTTGCCTCTACTAGACGTACTAAGTTTCATTCAATCAAATAATACCCAATGACCTTTAAAAAATTAGTTACCTACATCAAGATAAAATCTATATAGATCTCAATTTTGAAACACAATAGAACTCACACACCGTAATAGGTCAGCACAGACTAAATTAATTCAACAGAGAAACAATTTGAAGCAAAAATAACGTGTTGTGAATACTGATAAAAACTTATTACATACTATATAGACGAGTCGCATACAAATAATTTGCGTTACACTACTGATTACAAAACAATGTTAAATGTATTGCCGGCGAAGAAGACATGCTGTTTAGTCGTGGCCAGATCATAGAAATTAATCACTTCATGATATGGCCAACTAAAATTGGCCAGCCCCCCTAGCCAAGTTACAATCGTATCGTTCGCGCCGAACGCCTCGAGTAGGCCACGCCTCCGATTCCTTTGTTCTGACCACGTGACTGAGCGTTGAGATGACGTCAGAACAAAGGAATCGGAGGCGTGGCCTACTCGAGGCGTTCGGCGCGAACGATACGATTGTAACTTGGCTAGGGGGGCAGATCATTTTAAACGTTAAAGTTTGACGATATTTCAATCCTCGTTTGGCCTACTTTCTTTTGACTTTTTACTATCATAGAAATCCTACATCAATGATAAGGCCAAACGAGGATCGACATATCATCAAATGTTAACGTTAAAACGATCTGGCCAGTTTTAATTGGCCATATCATGAAGTGATCAATTTCTATGCTTGCCACGACATAGATACTGGGCTACTGGGCTTAGGTGATCCAAAGACAGACTTATAGAACTGCGAGAGTTGCCGCCACCATAGAATGCAAAAGACAACTGGTGGGATTTAGTCATTTAAAGTCTAACAATCCCTCTTGCTCCACCCTTAGCATAAGCATAAGCATAATCAGCCTTTTAATGTTCCCACTGCTGGGACACAGGCCTCCTCTCTCCAGGAGAGGGAATGGGCCGTAATCCACCACGCGGGCCCAGTGCGGGTTGGTGAATGTCACATGTCTTCGAATTTTTGGTTCTAGGACATGCCGGTTTCATCACGATGTTTTCCTTCACCGTTGCTCCACCCTTAGCAGGATATATTTGATGATTTCCCTGCAACTATGTACCGCGGACGTAAGGAAACACATTGTGAGTACAATGTAGAGCCTACAGTGTAGACTATGCGGATTCATAGATTACTTTTTATATCAGTCCAGTTTTTTATTATTATTGTTTTTATTGTGCTTTTGGGTACATTATCGACTGGTCTACACTGTCCTCGCATACAAATTAATATTGTTTTATAAAACGGGTTTCTTTGAAGTGTTATATCTTTGGATTGACTTGGAATTATAAGTTCAAATAAACTTTATATTAAAGGTACGTTATTCTTTTTTCGAAATTAGGTATTTATTGGTTTCTTTGTGTTTTGTATTTTCTGTAATATCGCAGTACTTATTTATGCATGTCTTTTGTGATTCAGATGGCAACCGGAACCAACATCTAATTGAATCGTTTTTTTATGTAATGTGTGCCAATTTGATGAATTCTATGCAGTTGCTCTCAATAGGCCGTCTTTGAAAAGAGTTCTGTTACTTGCCAATGTTGGCCCAAATAGTTTGTTGAATACTACAATAGCTGTATTGGCCACAGGGGTTTATCGTAGAATAGTTTAACTGTTATATATCTATGCGAATCAAAGCCGTAGTCTGACCGAAATAAATAATAAAGACGAGTTTTTGATCCGATAGTTAAGTCAATCAATAGGTAATGATACCAAGTTTAAATGATACAAAGCGACTAACTGTCGAAAATTCCAAAATGTATGAAATTGATAAATGCATTACCAAAATCTTTTTTTGTTTGATAAATCGACTATTACTAACTTCTCCTGCTCTAGGTGGAGCGAGAGGAAGTGACAGACTTTTACTGACTAAAACCCAACAATACTCCTTCAGTTGTGTCAGTGCCTTAACATTGTCACAAGGCTTAAAAATTTTGGATCTTTGAAAACCTAACCAACCAAAATCAGTTAGAATGTTGTTGTTGTTGATGTTGTTGTTGTTGTTGTTGTTGTTGTTGTCGTTGTTGTTGTTGATGTTGATGTTCATGTTGTTGTTGCCTTTGTACCTTTGTGTTGCATGAAGTTTTAATAAATAAATAAATTGTTTATAGCGAACGATAGGTACCTACCTACCAAAGTGGGAGATTATAGACCCCTTCGACACGCAGTGTGAGAACGGTGTTGCTAACCAGACGATGGCCCACTTACTGGAGTGCCCAAAGTATCCCAACATTACAGTACTTTGGAGGGCCCTAAAAACGCCACTATAAACTTAGCCACCTACTAGGCCCGAATACTTTGACAGAAAAGAAAACTATCGATTCGAAAAGAAGAAGTAGAAGTATACGATTTATTTTAGTCACCATTTCCTATAAAAAACATGAATATTAACCACCAGCTAACGACATAAATACGCCTTGTTCTCCCATTAACTCTTGAAAAACACTTTTATTAAGTTGTCTCGACGTTATAATCTAAATACGTTCTAAGCAATGTACTTTACCATTTAATAATTTATTATATTCTCCTTACACGCAATCTGTACCAATTATGTGTAACGGACGGCAGGACATTAACTTAAAAACAACCTGAGAAATACTGTTAAGCCAGAGCATTATGAATCGTATTGCAAAGATATAAATATGAAATTGATCGCAGTTTTTTCGTTGGTAGTCTTTAATCAGATACCACGGTAACTCAACACCAGATCAAGCAATTTTAATCGTTATTACCTTGAAAATAAAGTTAATGCTGTCTGTAAGTTGTAAGTATGTAGATCTTAACTAGATCCAATAAGATCATGTCTTTCTAAGCAATAAGGTGAGAAGGTAAATATGGATAAATATGTATTAATTATCGAAGCAGGCTTCAATATAATGTTCTAGGTTGTTACAATTGGGGCAGGGTCTCGGCGAGTAAGGATAATTCCATGTATATATTTATGTATGTGCGCTGTGTAATCGGAAAATATTGGACCGATTTTGAGAAACATAAATTTTAAAAATGATTTTTTGAGTTTATTAAAGTTTATATTATTATATAATTTTTAAGGGGTATCTGCAAACTTTAAGGGCTGTAGGGTGGAGCAAAAGAGCGTGTCAGACTTATACTGACTAAAATCCACCATTGCTCTTCTCTTGCCTTTTTTGTTCCAGGACCACAGTGTTTCTTTCCAAAATACTTGTGTTCTCAGCGTCATAGGCTGACCTCTGCGAGTAGAAAAAATAACACAAAAAAATCTTTAATTTTAATTTTATTGATAACTGGTTGTTTGACCACAGTGTTAGCAATTCAGTACAAGGAAGTCAAAACATTGTTACATTACATCAGAAACGACAACTCGTTAATCTTACGCCTAACCCATTATTATGGTGCAATAATAATCCAACAACCATTGATAAAGGAGCACAATGGAGTGTGTCCCTCAGGTAGAGCTTATTTTTTTTTAAAGACATCAAGTTTGTTGTTGGGTATTTCCCATCTCACATCTTGTGCTCAATAATGATGATAGATTTTTATATGTGTGGGTGTAACAATAGGACTGTGTTAAATGTCAGCTTTTGGGGAAACCCCATGGGAAGTTTCAATTTCAACACATTCTTGAACCATATTTGGGGTTTTCGGCTTTGTTTTGATAGAAAGGAGTATTTCTAAAGTTGGTCTTAAATAAACCTGGATGCATATGAATATGCAGACCTGAATTGTCATTTTCAATGATAATACTAGACAGCAAACATAATAGATTATATGACTAGGGGATAAAGCAGTGTCTTTAAGTCGCGGGCGGCATGTTGAATTCCGAACGAAACGAAGGTTGCGAAGTTTTAATCCCGAACACAGTGAGGTTCACTTGCCTATGGCCGCGGTAGCTCTTTCAAATAATCACGTAACCCTAGCAGGCATGGACACTCTCTCCGTTGATTTTGCTGACAGTTCAGTGGGACACAATTTGCCATTGACCCAGTCTTGGTTTCCTATTGGTGTGTGGTGGAAAAGTAATTGAAATAATAAGAATGTCTTGTTTTCTACACTTAACGAAAGTAAATGGCATTTTTTTGTTATTCGGGACGAAATGTAACATGTTCAACTAAACTGAAACATTTTGGTTTGGTAGATTGTCAGATTGTCTAAAGCACCGGTAATGACCATTACAGCACTTGTCGTAATTCCAAGCCGTCATCGCTATTGCTATAAACATAACCCTTCAGCCACCATACATTACTATTGACAGCTTACTATTGCATCAATCTAGTCGTCATGTTAGGCCTTGTCTAGAGAGAATACGCGGTAGCGGGCACGACTATATTTAGCCGCAATGCATCGCCAGTTTTGCAGCGGGTAGAATTGGCGTATTACCGCAAAAAAAAAATCGCTTGTTTACGAGGCCGGCTTCATCACGTCGCGCTAGGTACCCGCCATAATCTCTGGACGTTTGACGTATTCAGATGCTCGAAAGAATGATAAATGATAAATGATATTTATTTTGTAAATAGGTTTAAAAAACACTTTTACACGTCAATTTTTTTTTTCGTCATTTTTAAACTAGATGAGGCCGGAATTTACTAGACTTCGGAACGACTATGAGTATTTTGATAAAAAAAAAGTTGTTTGTGTGATACACACACAAACAACTGGCGACGAGTATCCGAATTCGGGTGACTGAAACCATGAAGCTGGTTATTCATTTAAACGACGAAATGTAATTACACCATATTTATGTATTTACGGACGGGCTCGCGGACGACGAATAATGGGCAGCTCACCGTTCGGCCGGCCGGTAAGGACCAAGTCCAAGTCGTCGACAACATTTAGTGCGAGCGCCATATAGAGATGGCAACAAAACCGTAGGAGCCCAGCAGGGCCGATGTTCGCTAGGGCTACGGGCAATTTCTGAAAGAGAAACCGTGGGCCTTGAAGGCAAAGGCTAATTAAAGGACACAGGTGTTGTTTTAGTCAGAAAAAGTCTGACACATCCTCCCGTTCCACCCTAGAGCCGGAGACGTCATTGGATGATTACCCACCTCAAAAAAAAAACCTTTTGTACGGACGTAAACGGCTAAACGGCGCGGTGGTTCGCGGCTGCGTGTGCTCTTCACCGTGGTCGAGGCCTTACGAACACACCATCGTGAGGCAATCCTGCGCATAGGGAACACAATGTGATCGAGCGCAAGGGGCCGTCATCCTTTCTCTTCTTATAAGTAGCCCTTATATGTTGTGTAACTTGGTCTATAGTCTAGTAACTTAGTCTAGGTCTTATATTCCTTATAATAATTTGTAATTTACAAAGTCTTGAAAGCGACTGTTTTTTCGTTACTTTCGGGATAGGTTCCATAGAAAAATTGTACTTGCTGTAGCGACATCAGTATGACGTCACATGGGAATAATTATTTTTTAAATTACAGATAAGCTCGCGTTTGGATAAAGTGAGAAATGAGTATATTAGGGGAAGTTTGAAAGTGGTGCCAGTGACTGAAAAGTTGAAAGGGAATCGTTTGTCTTGGTATGGTCATGTGAAGAGGAGGGATGAAACGCATGTTACTAAAAGAGTTATAAGTTTACATGTGGATGGATGGAAAGGGAAAGGGAAACCAAAGAAAAGACGGATGGATTGTGTGAGAAGTGATAATTGAAAGAAAAGAGAGTTAGTGATAGCTTGACGAATGACAGGACAGAATGGAAGAAAAAAACGTGTTGCGCTGACCCCAAATGAAACGGGACAAGGGCAGGAAGATGATGATGATGATGATGATGATGGATGGGCTCGCGTTTGCCTAGATGTAACTTATAAACTAAAATTCAAAATCCAGAATCGTGGTATTATAGTTCTCCGCAACATTAGAACATGACAGCCCAAAATCAACTATCGACAAAACATCTGTTTACCCGAAGGATCCACCCTTTTCAAAAAGAGGTTTGCAAGACTTTATACTTACTCTGTTTCGCACTTCACTAAACTGGTGACCCAGACGTGATTTGACCACGCGAACTTCTGATTTAAGTACTTGTGACCTTCTCTAATTTGATTCGGGACACACCACACCACTCGTGGAAAAAGTCGTTAGATGACAACCTTATAAATCATATTATATTATAAGACACTAGTAATCTGTAGAAATGTGTATTTATTGTAATATCGGCGAATTCTCGTAGATGAAAACGTCTGTAGTTAAAAGAGTTGCGAGCTTATCGTCGTGTCGGTCAAACATTCGGTAGCTGCGGTTCCTAATGTAATTTGTATTTTTGATGTACAATAAAGAATATAGGTATCTATCTATCTATCTGAAAAGGCCTGTCGTCGTAAGTGTCACAGATGAAAGTTCCTGTCGGCGAAATGTCCATAAGTGAAAGATGCTGGGGAAACGGAAATAAATGAATCGTCCTGTCGACGAACAGTCCAATGATGAATCGGTCGTAGGAGAACGGTTGCTGAATCGGAAGAGAGACAATAATTCGTTTTTAGGTTTCAGTATACTTTCGTGATAATATATCATCTTTAGTATGAAAACATGGAGTTTTGCTTCTGTAGTCTACTACTCGGCCACTGAATACGGCATCTTGGGTTCGATTCTAGAGTATGGCAACACGTTGTTGGATTTACAGTCCTATCTTGACTGGCAATTGGTAACCGTAACTGGGGGTAGATATTTCTATTACATGGAACTAGTACGTGTACGATCCAATACGTAGTACTAATTACAAATGAAGGTGTCATCTTACACTAATATTAAAGTTTGTTTTTTGTTTGTAGGAGGTAATATCTGCGAATTTTTTTTTCACCGATAGTAAGCTGCTTTATTACTGAGTGACATAGGCTATATTTTATGTAGGCGGGCGAAGCCGCGGGCAAAAGCTAGTGTGTCTATATTACAAAACATACCTTTTTTAGAGTGGGTAATAGTCAAATAACTGCCTGTGCCGGGTGGAGTGCGAAAACTGTTAGACTTTTACTAACTAAAACCATCATCATCTTCCTGCCCTTGTCCCGTTTTATTTGGGGTCGGCAAAATACGTTTTTTTCTTCCATTCTGCCCTGGCACTCGCTATCACTAACTTCCTTTTCTTTCATACCACTCTTCACACACAAACCATCCATCTTTTCTTTGGCTTCCCTCTCCCTCTCCATCCATCCACATTTAGGCTCATAACTCTTTTAGTAACATGCGTTTCATCCCTCCTCTTCACATGACCATACCAAGACAAACGATTCCCTTTCAACTTTTCAGTCACTGGCGCCACTTTCAAACTTCCTCTAATATACTCATTTCTCACTTTATCCATTCTCGTCACACCACACATCCATCTCAACATTCTCATCTCCGCTACATCCATAAATTTACTGACTAAGACCATCAATGAAAAACCTATCCGTATTCTTTCAATTCCCCTGTGCGTTCTTGGGCCAGAGACTTTTTTAAACGATCCTACAGGCCTATTAGAAACCGTGCTGAGTTTATAGTATATTTTGAATTGCATGTCATTTTCTTTGAACTCAAAATGAACAAAAAATAAATAATATATCCCAGTTATTGACAATGAACTTTTTGTTGATATAAACAAGGTCATTACTCATTCAACGGTACTTAATAACCTTGATCTTGCTTGTATTACATACAATACCGCTGTAAAAAATATTCGCGCTCAAAAACTTGAATGGAGCCTATTGTTTTGTTTGGTTTGTCATGTTACTTTTAAGAGCGCACAACCCGTGATACAATTCCATACAACCGCTCTTATGTGATTATAATGACATCTTGTTCTAGATAATATATTTTGGAAACACCTATAAAAAGAAGATACGAATATCTGCAAGTAAGCAAGGCATGCTTACTTGCAGATATTCGTATCTTCTTTTTGTTGCCTGTACTGCCAAGTTACAACCGTTTCGTGTCGAATTCTGTTCTCCAATCGGTAACGCCTCGGTGTCAGCAATTGTAGAAAACGATAAGTTAGTAGCTATGTTGACGCGCCTGAGTCGGCCGCTCGTTCTACAATGTAGCGTTTGTATAACAAAGGATGTAGCGTTGAACATTGTAGAAATTCATTCTATCATTTTGAACGATGTGAACTTGGCTACGAATTTTCTATTCTTTTGTTTTGACCACGTGACTTAACGTTGAAATGATGTCATTGCCATACATTTGATTAGTTTTCGACTAGCGTTAACGATTGCAGATTATCAACTTGGCTAGGGTTGCTGATGTGATCAGTTTGTAGGTGGCGTCTCTGAGTGCGGCTATTTTGCGACTACTTTTATTACCATGGGTCTATACCTGTTAAAACAATATTGTGTGTTAATAAAATAACAAATAATAAATAAATCTTGTGGATATTATTTAGGTTACTATTGAATTCAAAACTTGTGTAAAACTAATCCAGTAAAGACCTCTGAAAATCTGCTATTCTGCGTAAAATTTGGCTCTTATTATAATATATGTACCTACCCATAAATTTTAAAAAAAAGTGAAGAAAATATATATATATATAGAAACCTTGCAGATTAAATCAAGATTCCGAAATACGCTTTTATTTTATTTTTAAAGTTTAAAAAAAAAAGTATTTCCTGGAACAAGTTTTGTGAAATATTCGAGTGATTCACAGAATTAATTACCGAATGCCAACAGTTCTTGACGCACGTTTATACCATATCGACTACGGTAAGATGGTGTAGTTTTTCGATAGTAACTCATGGTAAGGGTACAGTTATAATAATATCTCTTTTTTCACTTTGCTTCGTTTTCAAACATTGCACTAAACAAACAAAAACAATATTTAAATCATGATCACATCACTTTGACGATAGATGGATCGGGACCATAAAAAACTTTAAAAATATTTTTCAGGAACTTAAGAATTTCCTGAAAAATGTTTTTAAAGGTTTTATGAAGGTATCTAAATAGATAGAACAAGCTAAAAGACGATGACATGACAATAACTTCATCACTATCGTGTAGCCGACGGACCACTCATACTGAGTCCCTTTTAACAGTTTATCTTATACTCATACTCGATTCTTATCTGTCTTAACAATAGAAAACGACGTCCAAGGACCGATGTCCGCTAGAGCAACGGATAGATAGGAAATTTATGAAAGACCGTCCGGTTGTCTCGTAACTGTCCGGACCGAGCCCGAGTCGTCGACAACGTATAGTGTTCCACGCGCGACCCAAAGAAATGTGCTGACATCTCTTTGAGCCGCGCGTGGAACACTATACGCATAACCGCAGGGGCCCAGTAGGGCCGAAGGGCAACTGAAGGAGGAAATTCCCTTTCTCACCTGGTACCGGTTGCACACTGTTATTGAAAGCACATGAGACGCTATTGAGAACCTAAGGTTTTATCCATGTGAAAATAAGTCATGTCTGATCGCTCTGGGATCTTAGTATATGAAGCTCAATTGCACGTTCCAAAGCGTAGATCTTTATGAAGAAAAATGTGCAAGAAACTCCATGGCCACTCTTTTAAATCATATTACGAGTTATAATATTTTTTGTCACTTCTATTGGTGTGAGCGTTGTGCTCACATAATAAATTAATAATGTAGATAAATAATTAAAAAACCGGACAAGTGCGAGTCGGACTCGCGCACTAAGGGTTCCGTATAAACTTACCTACGAAAACAGTTCCCGAATACAGTTTTCAGATTTTTCCTATACTTGTGCTATGAGATCTTGCTTCATGCCAAATTTCAGGATTCTAGGTCAACGGTACTACCCTATGAATTTTGATTCCCTGGAGAAGGTCGAAACACACGTTTTTTTACGACATAAACGGCCGTATCTTTTTTTTCGTTAACTTAGAAGTTTGAATTTTTCACAACTTCAAGAGACCGCAGACTTGAGTGTATGGTTTTAATTTCAACTCGATACCTCCACGCACTCTCGAGATAAAGGGTCTTGACAGACGGATGGACAACAAAGTGATCCTATAAGGGTTCCGTTTTTTCCATTTGAGGTACGGAACCCTAAAAAATAGGTAATTATCACCAATCACCTTTCAAGTCTTGCATCCCTGCTTACCTTCTTACATACTCGTATAAAGTGTAATCGTTCGATATTCCCAGCAGTGGGTAACGTTTCAAAACGATCTCCAATATGGCGTATCAGAGGCCATCGCGATGCGATTGTCGATAACTTCGATTTGCGAAACGGTCTTGCTTGAGCAAGCTGAGTTATTCGAAAGAGTCACTGTGACCCTAGAATACAATAGGCAACTAAAGGAACCAGGGCGGGTTTTAGTCAGTAAAGATATAAAACAAATAGCGGAGTAGTCTCTAAAAATCCTTTTTTTTAATATATATATTATTTATATGTAGGTTTCTACTCTATCTATATACATATAATAAAACAGTAAAATGGTGGAGCGTTGGTATTAGTTGGCGAAAAAACTACTGAACCAATCCTGTTCAAATTTTGCATACATAATCCTTATAGGCCGGGTCAACTGTTAGGCTACATATTATCACGCTATTTGCTATGGGGGGTAGCATGGCACCTTGCGTTGGAAGGCCCCCAGGTAAACCTGGTGAGGGTCGCGGGAATCCGATGGATGCGAGACGCACAGGACCGGTAATTATGGTGACACTTGGGGAGGCCTATGTCCAACAGTGGACGTCTTTCGGCTGAAATGATAATGATAATGATGGCACCTTTATTTTTCTTTTTTTAAGGGTGGAAGTCATCCAATGACTTCTCCCACTCTGGTTGGAGCGGGAAGGCGTGTCAAACTTTTACTGACTAAAACCACACCTGTGTCCTTCAGTTGCCCTTTGCGACATCTCTTTGAGGAGCGCGTGGATCACTACGCGCTGTTGACGACTGGGCTCGGTCCGGTCAATTACCGGACGACCGGACGGCTGTGGACGACCGATTGCTGGATGTCCGCGAGCCCGCGTTTACCGTGGCTGGTCGTCGGGGTCAGAATCTCGGCTCGGCGTGAGGACGTTCGTTCCCTCACGCGTCCTCCTCCTTCACTAGCATTACGGCTTTGCAGAAGGAGGCGACCGCCTGCCATTCCTCCTCGCTCTGTACCATAGCCCAAAGACACAAGGCCCGGTGCGAGAGGTGACTGACGCCGATTGCCTCCACGAGAACAACACACACCTCTGTGTGCTCCACTGTGTCCTCCGGGATGATGGCACCTTGCGGCCTAATAATGGTGTGTTTTATTATTAGCAGTCACTGCTTCATATAAAACTGGGTCGAAAGGTTTGCGTTCCTGATCACAGTTCGACAACGTATGATGTATCTCAGATTCCTTGCAGCCTTACGTCGACATCCGTACGTTACCTCCTTGCAGTGAGTGGTGACCAACACTGGAACCACCCTCTGAGGGAGGCCAGTCTCAGGGATAACACTAATCGGCTGCTACATTTGTTTACCGGAATTTAATTGTTTTATGGATACACAAGCTCAGGACTGTTGAGGGTGTTTCACGCGGTTTCTGTTCCGGATTCGGTTGGAAGTACTCTGATATTACCATTTTACAAATCGCCCGGAGGACCCGTTGTAGCATGCGGTGGAGGTCTATCCTGCTTGGGTGAACCGCCGTGTCTTCATAGAGGCAATCGGCGTCAGTGACCTCTCGGTTTGGCCATCAATATGCGAGTTCGATTGGACAGGGATACACGCGTTCAAGATTTCACCGAAATTCATCCAAAAGTTGGAGACTCTTCATAGGGTAGTTCCCACTATGGAATAACATTTGTCTGATATACGAGGACGTCAGTCAAATACACATAAAAAAATCCTAGATAAATGAACAAGTAATTTTTACGCCCCAAATGATCAAGCTGCAACAATCAATTCAAGCATGCTCTCGCAAATTCTTCATAAGTACTGTTGTGGAGGAAGATAGTTGATGATGATGGTAATTTTTGGATTCACTGGCTTTTTGGCTTTGCACCATCAGTGCAAACGTTATCCAGCTGAAGGTCGGTGTCCCGATTATGTTCCTTCGTTTACCTCTACCAAAGCTGTCTGACGGCTTAAACTCTTCAGTGAAACATTATTGAGGCAAGGCACAATGGTGAGTCTCGAGTGTTTCTTTTTACTGAATTCGATACAGATACCTCCCGAAACACCCATATCCGGTGAGTCCTGCACAAAGAGAGGATGCCGTGACGCCTCTGTAGCCACTCCTCAAAGACAGGCATTACCGCTGCGATTGTGACGTGCTCACTGTGACAATGTTGTTTTACCGGAACATAAACCAGAAACATACATAAACTAGTGCCTTTTCCCTTGGGGTAGGCAGAAATGCCAACTGCTACGACCCTTACATACTCTTTCTATTCATTGACGTTCATACATCTGGATCTGGACGAGTACATAACATGTATCCTGAAGGTAATTTGCGTTTTTACCTTTAACAGTTTTATGTGAAAGTACAATAAATAATTACGATGCTTTCAGAATGAATTGCAAGCACAGAATGATTGTACAGTTTTACCAACTTAACTGTAGACGAAGTCGCGGGCAACAGCTAGTATTAAATATATTTGTATATTTATTTTATTCATTTGCCCCCTTGTTTTTATTAATCTTTTCTTTTTTTTATGTACCTGCCATGTTTTCTCTTCACTACCCTACCAGTCAAGGTAGAGAATGCCTAAGGCATTAAGTCCGCCTTTGTAACTTTGTGTTGCATGAAGTTTTAATAAACAAATAAAGATCTGACTAAATTACCAATTTTCAGATAATATTATAGCGAAATCTATGACGCTCGGATATCTATGATGACGCTACATAGGAATTAAAATTCAACATCCTGCATCTTTTCTTTTTTTTATGCACTTGCCATGTTTTCTCTTCACTACCCTTGGTTGACTGGTAGAGAATGCCTAAGGCATTAAGTCCGCCTTTGTAACTTTGTGTTGCATGAAGTTTTAATAAACAAATAAAGATCTGAATAAATTACCAATTTTCAGATAATATTATAGCGAAATCTATGACGCTCGGATATCTATGATGACGCTACATAGGAATTAAAATTCAACATCCTGCATCATGTTTTCCGTGCGATTAGAACATAATATACAACAGCTCGAAATCAACTATTCGGCAATTACCCGAACACGGCACCCGTCTGGTTGGCAGATCCTCCCTTTTCAATAGAGCTGTGCGGACTTTAGACCTTGTTCCGCATCCCTCCAAACTGGTGACCCGGACCTCCCCTAGGTGCATGTTTCACTTCACGTTCAAACGGCTGAACGGATTTAAATGAAATATGACACAAAGGGAAGACCATGTCCTGGAACGTGATATAGGATAGTTTCTATCCTGCTTTTTCTTTTTTTTTCGTAATCATCCAATGACATCCCCCGCTTTGGGGCGGAGCGAGAGGGTGTGTGTCAGACTTTTACTGACTAAAAACTCACTCCTGTTCCTTCGTTGCCTTTAATACCAGGGCCGAGTCTTCCTTTCAGGAGCAGACCCTGGCCCCAGTAGATTTCGACCCTGCTGGGCCCCTACGGTTTGCTGACCTCGTTGATCCACGCGTGGAACAGTACGCGCCGTCGACGACTTGGGCTCGGTCCGGACGGTTACCGGACGGTCGGACGGCGAGCTCCATTTTGGCATTGCTCCGAATTGCTCGCCGTCCGCGAGCCCGCGCCTACGGTGGCCGGAATCCTAGTAATAATTATATTTTCCTACAATAATTTTCAAATTTCACGAGGGTGAAACTGCAGACAGAAACCAGTTATTCTGTACACGGTAAATAAAATATGTGGACTTTCCAATGTTCAAATATATTTATTTTACTGCATCTAAAAAGCAATTTCTAACTAATGACATATCTAACTAAACACTGATTTTTCCGGCACTTTAGTGTCATTTTGCTATCAAATTGCGATTTTTTGTGATTGTCAAGCCAAACTCGTCATTACTATACCTAATCACCGACATAATTATGTTTATGCGATAAATCGCTATAATTTGCGACCAACCATCCAAGTCAAGGCCTTATTCTTTACCATAATTAAAAGCGAGAGCTAAAATTAAATTTTAATTCCATAATTACTGCGACATTTTTGCGTGTCAATTTGCGACCGAATCGTCCGTCCATATCGAGCTTTATTCGTGTCAATACAATTATCAACTGCAATCAGTTATATCTAGGTACTTCATTTGATTGACAGATGCTAAGGGACTACGATACACAACATTAATTTGAGCTTTATTTGTATCTATTTAAGATTCAAAATAATACCTTGAGAAATGGATCGTTGCAAGATTGCTGTCAGTAGATTTTGGACCCTATGACGCCCAAGTTAATGTTTCAAATTCTTTGTAGGCTGTTGGTAATGAGAGTTGATTATGGATGGCATAGTTATCAGACCGGCACGTGGTCACTAGAATGTAAAAGAAACACAAATTTTACGAATTCATACCGGTTTGTTAATTTTACACGTAATTAGAGGCTCTTTCTTGAAGCATTGTTTTAAATGATGACGATATTCTAACAGTGTTTCACTAGAAAAGGACTGCTTTGTTACCAATCGTCCCTTAGCTTACAACACCGCTCAAGTCGAAAATTGGCGGTTTTCACATTTGAATGCCTTTAGATGGAGCTGCTCAATTCGCGTCTAACCATTGGTCACATGATATAGATTTCAGCCAATCAGAAGCCATAATCCGAAAAATAGTGATAGCGTGCAAGTCGGCTGGCCTCTCAACACCGAACAGTTTTTTTTCGTTTCCTGTAAAGTTGGTACAAATGACTTATGCGGTGTTGGACTAAGGGACGCAATGTCCCCTTTTTCTGGAATAACAATTTAGAGCTGAGTATTTTTTATCAAAATCGACTTCAGCAGCTGAAGACTTCTGCGGGATTGTTCGAAAGAGTTATTACGGCCCTGGAAAGAAAAGGGTAACTGAAAGAACGCGGGCGGATTTTCGACAGTAAAAGACTGATACTGCCTCTCGCTCTGCCTAGAGTGCAAGGAATAATTTGACGATTTTCCCACCTAAAAAAAACCCCTAATTAAGATGGATAGTAGGTAGTGTCAATGGAGTTTCTTGCACATTCGTCTCCATAAAGATCTACGCTTAAGCGCGTTATGTGCAATTAGCATAATTTTTCTGACTTCTTGACAATTCAAAAGTGCCTGTAAATGGTTTATTTCAAATAAATGCTTTGAATCTTAAATCTTGATAGACTTCCCACCTTAAAAAAAGCAGCTGAAAACTTGTCAAACTTTGGTAATTAGCTTCAAAGAATCAATTCGCACCTTTAATCCAATATCGTCACTAAACGAAATTTAAACTGTTTTTCACGCAATCTGTAAAGTTAGCACTCAGCTAATAGATGGCGTTAAAAAACAGTTTTTTGAAGAATTTCGTTTAGTGATAATTCAGAAACTGAGTATAATCCCATACAAACCTCTACGAATACCTATTAATCGACTTAGTGCTGAGTGGGGGACATATTTGTTGGAGTTTCTATATTCAATTGTGATATCAAATTGATTATCTTATCAAATTGCGTTTCTGTCCGCTCAGAGGCCTTACCACGATTTGATAAAATGTCAGGCGTGCGAATGAGAAAGATGAAGGGATGGTTCAGTTTAGGACGTAAAATAGATCGCGTTCAGAGCTCGTGGTAGGACCGTGTTCTTGAAGACCTTTGTTTATTTTATTACTCTTTTCACCCGTGGCTCTGCCTTCATGGCCTGCGCCAGCCGCGTATTTTTTACCCGTGGCTCTGCCCTCGTGGCCTGCGCCAGCCACGTATTTTTACCTGTGACTCTGCCCTCATAGCCTGCGCCAGCCACGTATTTTTACCTGTGACTCTGCCCTCATAGCCTGCGCCAGCCGCGTATTTTTTACCCGTGGCTCTGCCCTCATAGCCTGCGCCAGCCACGTATTTTTACCCGTGGCTCTGCCCTCATGGCCTGCGCCAGCCGCGTATTTTTTACCCGTGGCTCTGCCCTCGTGGCCTGCGCCAGCCGCGTATTTTTTACCCGTGGCTCTGCCCTCGTGGCCTGCGCCAGCCGTGTATTTTTTGTGCATCGGCCTAAAACATTCAGCGATAGTGCCATTGTACCTAAACAATTTAGAATACCGTAAAAGAAGTGTTACAATTTTGTTGTACAATGAAGTATACAATAGACAAAAAATGGCGATCGGATCAAAACTTTCAGGGATTGCGTTCCACAAACATAAAATTGAATAGTGGCGACCTGGTAAGGGCCGCTGGAATCCGTTGGATGCGACACGCACGAGACCGGACATTACGGTGACACTTGGGGGAGGCCTATATCCAGCAATGGATGTCTTTCGGCTGAAATGGTTTATTTATCTATTTACTTATTTATCTTTTTTTAATCTCCAACAAAGGACACACAAACTAACACATAATAAAAAAACACAATATTCCAGAAAAATATGTCAATTGAAACTAAAAATTTGAGTCAACATATAAACGTCAATAGGGATACATGATGATGATATGAATAGTTCAGAATTTGAAGTAATGATGTCAGCTTCAATTTTGAACACATGTAGCAGATTCATCAGTTATGTTACGCGGAAACGGCTTATCTCTTCAACATTAGAAAATATTAATATCTATAACAACATCTGATGTCTAAACGCATTATATTAGTTTGACAACGAGGAAGAAGATGGTTATATTCGTCATACGAGCATTCTGATAACCACAAGATCCATGATTCATATTCCAGTCAATGGTGTGAACATTTTTAAGGGACTAATGGACGTGGTTGACGAGGCTGTCAAAGAGCCCTGGAACGCAAAAGGTAACTGAAGAAACACAAACGAAGGGGCTATACTACACAGCCGCACGTATTTTCTTTAAGGTTAAGCAATGCTTACTGAAGCCAGTCCCTGAATGGATGACCACCCGTTAAATACTAAGACACCGTGGTAGTGCATTACCCAGTTTCTAAGCTGTGGCGGTTAAATAAGGCAGTCGCTGCATTTAAAATACTGGTATTTAGCCGCATCAGGTTAAACTGGTAGCCAACATCAACACAATAATAATAATGATAATAATTCTTTATTGGCATAATATACACGATTTGGATCATAGGATTCCCTAACACCTGCGCTAGTAGAAACTGTATTGCAGGTGTTAGTGACTTCCCTACAATAAAGTGACATTAATCTTACGTCAGACAGTGTGTTAAGAAAGTAATAAAACTAAAGAAAAACAATTTTTTTTAAATTAAAAGTAGACAAACATGCTGCCATGCGTGTGTGTATGAGTTTTGTGTATGATGGTGTGAAAGTCAAGCAAAGGCTAAGCAGATTGAAAGACACAGTCAAGTAGAGGTGTTCCCCGCTTGGGCAGAGCACCACTTTGTGGAGTCCAGAGAAAGAGGGAATGGGAAGCGGTCACCTCCTGCTGCGCAGCAGTAATGCTAACGAAGTAACTGAAGGATACAGGTGGGTTTTAGTCAGCAAACATCTGACACACCCTCTCGCACCACTCTGGAGAAAAGTCATTTGATGATTACCTACCTCAAAAAAAACATAGTCAAGCAAAGGCTAAGCAGACTGGATCATCAATCTTATTATAAAACTTCTGACGAAAGTCATGACGTTACAAGGAAGGGCTCTCGCAGTAACAAACCGGTTCAGCTTAAAATACCTACGTCAGATTTTACCAAATTGCTCTATAGGGAAAGCCTACGTGACGGTAGCCTGCTGTCCTATGGCTTGTGGTACCTGTGGTACATACGTCATTAGAAACCGGTGTCCAATGCCGATCGTTACGTCACTATTTATTAAATTGCGTAGCGGCTGTAAAGTATAAGCGGGAGCGGATGATTCTCAACGTTGTTGCTATTTTTTTTGTAGAATTTTTTGTTGAAGTATTTTAGCTGTTAAAATTATTCAACTGGTTTGACTGAAATAATTGGACTATTGAACTTGTTATTGTTTTGACACAACATTGGGTGGACCCAATGTTGTACCGAAGTAAATATTTAGAAATAGATTTAAATAAGGTGTCAGTTAGGTTTTATTTCACTTTTGCCCTGAGATAAGTCCATCAATCTATGTTTTGAAAGCAGCACGTTAGGGTCTCCATCGCAACTTTCCAGAACGAACACGTCCTCAATTCTATCATAAACATTACAAAATGATAGAGAATCAATAATCACATGACTGTAAATTATTGATACGTTAACTCGTCTATACTTGAAGTGTAATGGTCAAAACGCTCTTGAAATATCATCATCACAAAACTACTTGACATTCGCAATGCCACTGTGATTGTTAGAAAAAACGTGTAAATGGTCAATTATAATTATCGGAGTACGTTAGCACGTAGGTGTGAAAGACATTTACATGGTCGAGATCAATTTGTTGCATGTGACTAATGATTTGCTTCAATGTTACACGGAGACTTGACATTGAGAAGTGATATGAAAGAAAAGGGAGTTAGTGATAGCCTGACGAGTGACAAGACAGAATGGAAGAAAAAAACGCGTTGCGCTAACCCCAAATAAAACGGGATAAGGACAGGAAGATGACGATGATGATGATGAATGGCTTTGTCAAATAGGTGTATTGATGATAAATTAATAAAAAAATATCACATATAAAAGTCTATCTAAGCCTGTTACTATGTGTACTTATTACCATTTACTAGTTTAGAAATTTAGCATATCTGAAATTTTATTGATTTTTAAAATCTTGATATAATAAGAGAAACCAACTTATATTTCAACCATCACTTACATTCTATCAAATTGTCACACTCTTGACAAAACTTATAATGCATGTAATTCACGATAAAAACTTTCACCGTAACAACAGCTATTTACGGCATATTTCTTCTCATTCGAATACATGGCCTTTAAATTACGGTCACTTTTCTTAGCATCTTAGCTAGTATTGTCACGCGTACGGGTGCTATAATATCATAAAATAAGCAAATATAGAGAGGTCAGTTCACAAAATCGGCGAAATTACTCACACAGCACCTAGACACGCTTTATGTACATCGAGTGCAACACTCGCATAGAAATATAATATCTATGGGCACTCACGATCGATATTTGTTTGATACCGCTGTTCGCATGCGTTTTTGTATGAACCTGCGACTTGTTCATAAGGTAAAGTAGAACTTTTATATTTCGAGGTAATGGGCAAAATACCTTTAAATGAAGATCGTATTTCGTATGTGGATTGATATGCGTTACGTTGATATTCATCTCTGAATATTGTCAGGATAACGTTGATCTCAGTAAGCATTGGAAAAGTGTAAAATTATTATTATTTACCGAATAATTTAACATTGTGAGTTTACAACAGTTCTATAAATATTTTTTCAAAAGACTTTTGTAAAAAAATTACTGAAACACTTTGGTCAGATGGTTCAAAAAAGTAACCTTCATAAAAAAAATTACCACTCAGTAGGTAAAGTAATGTTCAGTAGTGTTCAGTAGGTTTTTCTCTATTAGCCACCAAAAAAATTAAGATATTTTTTAAAATTGCCTTGTTTATTAATTTAATTCATTTGTTACAAACCTAAAATTAAACTATTCCTCAACTTTAAAAAATGTTTTGTAGTTTGTAAAACAAAAATAGATACCTACTAAACAACATTTTCAAGAAACATTTACCCGCTACCGCTCATACCTCGAACCACCCTCTACTCGTCAATGAATCACGTCTCGACTATAGTACGCTACGCTCACCGCCACAGTTTCACTACCGCATCGGGCCAACGTACCCGTCTGTGACCAAAACAGACCACGCGCTGCGATCGCACTGAGCGATTGTATTTGTGACCAAATTGAACCAAAATACGAGTGTTTGTGACCAAATCGAACGAAATTTGTGAGCTTAGTGACCAAAATTAGTGTTGTGCTGTTAAAGGATAGAAAGATTTTCTTTATCGTGTGTGTGAAAGTTTAAGGAAATTAAGTTCGAAGGTATGTTTTTGTTGCATTCCTATGGTTACGTTACGTGTTGTCGGTTTGTTTAACTTTTACTTGAATGTTAAAAGGGCTATGTTTTTGTTTGTGTTGTTATAAAAGCGTCGTGCTTTCGGAATGCTGAGTTCGACGACTTCTAATAAAAAATTATAGGTACCTACTTAGTTATTTTTCGTTAATTGTTTTTTTTTTTTGCCTTATGTAAATATTATTGATTTATGCGTAAATGGTATAGTGTGAGAAAAAATTTAAGACGTATTACTCGCCTTCCCACAATGTTGTACAAGTGACCAGGTTGATTTTTGTCCTTTTCCTAAAAATACATTGTAGATGTTTTTTTTTTTAAGTGGGATCTCCTCTAACTTGTCCCACTCTGAAAGGAGCGAGGAGTGTCTGACTTTAACTGACTCAAATCTAGTGGCAGTTAGTGCCAAAGGATTGTTGAGAGGATTTTTGTTTTATTTCTGAGAGAATGAGGTGGCAAGTGGTTAAGCTCAATAAATTGAAAAAAAAAAATGGGTAAGCAACATGTTACGAATTATTGCACATGTTGGAGCTCTGTAGAATGGGGGCCTCGTATCATTATTACGGCTGAAACGGTAGTTGTTACACTCCTGCTCAAAACCCACCCGTGTTCTTTCATTATCTCTTGTCGTTCCAGCGACTTATTCAAACAATTCCGCAGCCCTACGTCTCTGTTGTCTCTGTACATCTGCGTCTGTCAGCACATTACAATATTTCGAGATTCATCATCATATCAGCTGAAAGACTTCCACTGCTGGACATAGGCCTCCCCCAAGAGTCGCCACAATGACCGATCCTGTGCTTCATGCATGCATTGGATTCCCGCGACCCTCCCCAGGTCATCGGTTCACCTTGTGGGATGTCTTCCAGTACGCGCTCACTACTCCAGAGCTTTTCTGCCCTATTGAGCATCTATTCTGTGAGCAATGTGCCCTGCCCACTGCCACTTAAGTTTGGAGATTCTTCGGGTTATGTCCGTAACGTTGGTTCTCCTGCAAAAATCTTCATATCTGATCTGATGATGCAAGAAAACTCCGAGCATAGCCCTCTTCATTGGCCTTTGGGTGATTTTAAACCTTCTGATCAGGCCCAACGTGGATGACCATTTTTCAGAGCTGTATGTCATCACTGGCAAAACGCATTCCATGGTCATAGACTTTCATCTTGAGTAACTCCGGTTTGTTGCACGAGAAGACACCGCGCAGCTTCCCGAACGCTACCCAGCCGAATCGGATTCGGCAATTAACCTCTTTCTCGGAGTTAGACCTACTCAACTGGACCGTTTGTCCCAACGTTTACTTGGGACAGACGGTATTGCCCAAACTTTGAGTGTAGGTCTCCGATCTTGACAAGAGTGGGTGCTACATGGTTGTTTACTATGTTTTTTTTTGTCCATGATGTCCATTGTGAGCGACCACGTTCCAGAGCTGTAAGTCGTCACTGGCAACACGAACTGGTCATAGATTTTTGTCTTGAGACACCGTTACAGTATAGTGACCAAATTACCTGCAATGATTTACAGAAACCGTTGGGAAAATAGGCTGACTGGTGGTCTCAGAAAGGTCCATTTTAATACTTTAAGCCTATATTAACTAAAGTTATATTTACTATAAAATTATCGATTGTCTATTCTTCAGTTTATAAACTGTTATGCAGTTTTCATGACTTAATAATTAGTAGAATGTTGTGTCAATAATTCAATATAGTAGGTATAGTCAACAGATTCAGCATAGTCAATAGTATGAGTCTGGGAAATTGCTTAGTAATTCTCGTGACTAAGATCTTAAAGTACTTATTGAGAATGATCACTAATAAATTATATTATATAAGTATAGGTACATAATCCTTCCTCGCTTATTGCTTATTCTATTGGCAAAACCACATAAAAATCTATTGCCTGGCTTTATAGGAAAAATTAGCGTACAAACAGACAGACATAAATATCGACTTTGCTCAATAAGTACTATGTAAAGATTGACCTATCCTTTCCATTGTGACGACATGAAAAGGATTGGTAGAATATAATCTACCCGTGTGCTAAATTTCACCCAAATCCGTTCAGCCGTTTGAACGTAAAGAAGTAACAACATACCAACCACTCACAAACTTTCGTCTTTATAATATTAGAACATTTTATTTTTGAAGTGGGAAATTATCAAATCACTTCTCTCGCTCCAGGGTGGATCGAGAAGGCATGTCAGACATTTACTGACTAAAACCTACCTGTGTCCTTCAGTTACTCTTTTCATTTTAGGACCACAGGAACTCTTGAAAAAATTCCCGCGGTGTTACTGAGCACCAACCTTCATTATAATCATCGTGTCAAAATGAACATAACAACAGAAGGCATTAAGAATTGACTGCAACAATGCGTGAATATTTCGTAAATTGACATAATTACCACGCTCAGCCAACAAATTATATTATCAATACAGCATCTATGAATACATGAAACCAAATTATACACCCCTAGTTTTTTAAAAAAAATTGGGGCTCTGTCCGTACCCGTTACTTATCATACTTATGTAGTCAAAAGTAAAAAAAACGAAATCTCAAAATTGTCCACGAAAATTCGTCATAATTGGTAAATTCATAATAGAATCAATAATTCATAACAATTGCTACTAGAAAATACTACGCGCAGTGTTTTTTTTTCATTTTGATCATCATTTATTCATTCATAATCAATGGCCAATACAATATTTCCATAATTGACATTTTGGGATATAAACAAACGCTAATAACTTTGCTGTTTATGAATATTATTTATTGAGACTTTACTTAAATAATAACAAGACCTTTTCATATAAGACCTTTAAGTATTTGTATCTACTAATTAAAAATTAGTGGTGTATATTCAAATGGACAATATTTTTTTTAATTTTCCAACTTTCCCACAGTTGGGCAAAGACCTTCCCCACCTTTTTCCGGGTAGGTATTTATTTTTCGAACCACCTCGAGCTAGGCCTTGCGGTAGGTTATCTCATCACCTTCCCAGATCGGCCGCGGCATGTTGCGGTGAACAATGGTCCAAATTGTTCACCGCAACATGCCGCGGCTGTTAATTAAGCAACACAAAAATCAGCGTGATCTTCAATATACCGATACTAACGTAAATACTAACGTAGAGTGCGGGCTACATATTAGTGAAAGAATTTTCATAATCGGTTCAGTAGTTTCAAAGATTACCTCTAACATACAAACATAAAAATATGGTTAAATGTAGGTGCAATTCTAAAGTTTTATTTAACAATTGCTACATACTATTTAAATATCTATTACACACTTAATTAACTATAATTAAATAATTATACACAAAAACCCCTCTAACTGATTAAAAAAATGAAAAACACCTTAGCATCTTTGTCAACTGGCAATGTGCTATTTTATCATATAAAGCGCTATTCTATCAAAACGTTAATGTACGTTATAATCTCTACCTGTATTCCTGCTTACCTGAGATTACTTACTTCAAAACCAAAACCCACTATGTATCCCTTTACAGTGGAGCATACCGTGGAGGTGTGCCTCACTTTGGCTGAGTACCACCGTGTCTTCATGGAGGTGGTCGGCGGTGAATTCTCTGAAAAGGAAATCCACCGTCCTAGAGCGCAAATGGCAACTGAAGGGTACAGGTGTGATTTTAGTCAGTAAAAGTCTAACACGCCCTCGCACTTCACCCTAGAGTGGGAGAAGTTGTTGGATGATTATCCTAAATTGAAAAAACTGGGCCCACGGTCCTGCTTGTACACGCGCGGCGTCGCCCGCGCAACAGCCTGACGAGAGACGAAGGTAGCCGAACAGGACGCGGCACCCGAACATAAACTATGTATCCCTAGACATTGCACTATATTCTCAGCAAGTACGTCATTACTCCTCTAGTGGAGTTTTTTCCTGTCAGTCCTTTTCTCAGAAACTGCTGAACCGTTTGACTAAAGCATTTATGATTGTTCTGCTATTGTTAAAGTAATTATGAATGACATGACATTGACTTCTATTTAGTTTCATAAGAAATATTATTGCATGAAGTATTAAAAATTATGATTTTATTGGTTGGTTTGTGAACAATGAAATCTAAACGTGATCTTGATTTATAACAACGTAAATAAAACGTCTCACTTTGCATAATATTATTATCTAGCAGAGTTTATTTTAGGTAAGTACTTATTATTAATAAAAAAAAACAAAATAACATCATGAAATTAGCATTCCTACTACTAGATTTTTCGAAAGAGTTACGGTTAAAACACAAAGGGTAACTGAAAGAACAACAGTGGGTGTTAGTCAGTAAGTCTGACAATTCCTCTCACTGAACTCAAAGCGGGAGAAGTTTTTAATGTTTTACCACTAAAAAAACATTCCTGACAAAGTCATCTATCGAAAAATCTTTCAAAATCTAAGTGAACTGTTAAATATAATTTTACTACAACGTCAAACAATTAAAATATTGACTTGAAATTGAAAATATTTATTTCAGACCCAGAATATAATATATATACATAATACAAATTTTTACTAAAATTATGATCAAAACAATGTATTTGTAATATTATTATTTTAATCCAATCATGTTATTTTAATTATCAATTTAAACTGCACGACACAGGTAAAATTCTATATTTATTTTTGGTTCTTGTCAAACTGGTACATTTGATTTTTCCGTGTCGACCAACTAATGAGAAGCGTCTGGGTGATCCATTATAAAAATAAATGATTTAATATGGTAATATCGATAAAATTGTTGTGTCGTAAAAATAGTCTATACACCGTCTGTACTGTATTTTACTGAGATAATGTAATTCTTGTTTTGTTTTTAATCAAGCTACAGAATATAACGTCCAAGACTGCAAAAACTCGTTAACTGACAGACACAAAACTTTGAATAAAGCCACTTTTAGCAAGCCGACGATAATAATTATAGAATTGGGTTTGGCATTTTGTATTTTAGACCACTTTTAATAACTAAAACTGGCTTTATTCAAAGACTTGTATTTATCAGTTAATGAGTTATTCCAGTAAACCGACGACCTTAAAGAATTGGGTTTAAAAGCTGCTTTGACCAATGAATAAAATCCTCGAAATTTTGTTTGAACCAAAATATTTTTTGAAATTTGCTCCATCTAGGAATTACTCTTGTATCTTACGGGTGTTCAGAAACAAATAAACTTATACGATACACAAGACACCCACCACACCCGGAACTACTGTAGGCCACACAAATATAAGTTCCGTGCGGGAAACGAACCTGCGACTCGCAACGCAGCAGTCGACCGTTTAACCTCTGCACCATCTGCACTAACCATCACAATTAAGTACTACATAATAATTTATTACACTTAGTTAAATACATTTTGATAATGACCGATTATTAAAAAAAGAAACAAACAAATCAAAATGCCGTAAAACATGTTATTTTCATTTGTAACAAAATCATGATCACGATAAGATTGTTAATGTTATTATGAAGTCAAATGACAAATCGTGATTAATCATTAATGATATTGGTAATCCTTTACTTAATTGATGACGATCGTTTTAAAATATTCACATCCGTTTATGTTTAAAAATGCTTATAATGTATCTTCTTAACTATATAACTATTTAATAATATTACTAGTGGTTCCAGCAGACGTTGTTCTGCCCGAAATCTGGCTAATCGTCAGAAAAAAAAATGATACTCGATTGCAGCGACACCTACCAGGTTCGATTGTATTTTAAAATCATCCAGGGACCCATTCATATATACAATAGAAATTTCATCCAAATCGGTCAAGCCGTTTAGGAACAGTTACGTGAAAAGCACACGTACAGAAGAATAAAATTATATATATAAATGAAGATAAAAATTAGAAAGATGTAGATCTTGTTTGGGTGAACGCCCTAATCTCAGGAACTACTGGTTCGAATTGAAAAAAAAAAATTAAGTGTTGGATAGTTCATTTTTATCGAAAAGTTATAAATTATTACGCTTCAAGCAATAGAAGCAGAGCCAAAGACGTAGGTGAAACCTTAGGGTCCGGTATAGTTAATTTACTTATAAAAATGTTCTATTCTTATAAGTAAATTAACTAAATCTTATTAAAAGTAATGTAATCTTTATCAAACCAGTTATTACGGCTAAACTATAATTTTGTTTCTAATTTGGCACAGCAGCGCGGCAGCTTTAGAAATATATTTGTGGTTTCTTTTTTTATCACATAACTATCACACAACGCCGTCTAGTCCCAAGCTAAGCAGAGCTTTTGTTAGGAATACTAGACAACTGATAAACATACTTAAATATTTTTAAACACATACATGTTATAGATAAATTACACCCAGACACAGAACAAATGATTGTGCTCATCACACAAACATTTGTCCTGGGTGGGAATCGAACCCACGACCTCCGGCATAGCAGTCAGGCCATTAACCACTAGACCAACCTCCCAATCAATTATCAACTACATTTTATTCTTTTAACCAAGGTATATGTACCTACGTACAAACCATTTCGCTTACAAGAATTTCAACCCACCATTAGGTACCTACTCGTAAGGGTAGGATGTAACAGAAATGGTTGGTTAAGTTACTACTTCACTTACTATGAATCACCCTGCTACTCCTGATGCACGGGCTTCTTTTGCAGCGGACTTGTGATCCACCTTTGTATCTGATTTAAACCTTGGTCATGATAACGTAGGGGACATAAACTTAATTTTGCATTCATAACATTACATAATTGGTTGGTACAGCCGATAGGCGAAATATTTTGATAGCATTCAGTGCGACACAAAAATAGACGGTTATTAGCATAATTACCAAATTACCATGACATTCAAAACCATAGATCACACAATAGGCATCTGTGACCGATGGCCGAACTACAAAAATAACATATCACACTTGTGCGGGAAATAGTTACCTGGAACGCAAAAGGCAACTACAAGATCACGGGTGCGTTTCTGTCAGTAAAAGTTTGACACTCTCCCGTCCTCCACCCAAAGCACGAGGAGTAATTAATATTTACACTAGTGTCATTATCATCACTATCAAGACTATTTTCGCTATCGTCACCATCGTCACTATTGACTCTGTATTGTGACATTGAGTCATAACATGTTTTTCTTCTGAAAAAATGCTATTTTAGAGGGATAAGCTCACGAATACAAAATGATCAATGATGGAGAGATCTCCGTGTTGCTTCTCCTCTTATTTTACTCAACTGTAAATGTAATGTAAATGGGTCTAGTCCCGGCCTGCCATTCTCCTGCAATATCTACAGGAACCAAATCCTGCATCGCGCGCGAGTTCTTGAATATTATACATATACTAGCGACCCACCCCGGCTTCGCACGGGTGCAATGCTGATCACTTCATAGTATAAAACAAAGTTGCTTCCTGCTGTCTGTCCCTATGTACGCTTAGATCTTTAAAACTGCGCAACGGATTTTGATGCGGTTTTGTCCAGCATTGCACCAGGGCGGGTCGCTAGTAGGTACTAAATATACTACAGAATGTCTTTATACAAAACGTTCACAGATTTTTTTTTCATTAGAAAATACAAACATGTTTTCTTTTGAGGTTACTCTTGAAAAAACGACATATAATTGGCCATGTGAAAAACATTCAACGCTCAAATCTAAGTCTGCAACGTTGAAAGTTTGACCCTGCGATTTATTGATGGTCATTGCAAAAGATATCTTTAGCGGAAATTGTAGGCGTTTATATTGGAACGGTAAATTCGATGGTATTAAAATTCACTGCTAGATTATATTGTTTTATTATGAAGTTCCTGTGTCTACGTTCCACCATCCTCCATCATCGGATTAGTTCGATAGTACCTTATAGCCAAAGTGCATCTCATGACAATTCTAATAAGCCCAAACACGGCTAGGATACATTGATTAATTACAGAGTTTCGGTGCCTATCTTCCGGCTCCATCGTCATCATCAGGTTACTTCGATGATAACACTTTCAACATAACTATTCAGAACCATTTATTTATTTGTATTGTCATAGTCGCTTAACTGTCTTCATTGTGATATCTATGTGAGTATGAAGTTCCGTTGGCCATTCCTGGTCTTCTTCATCAGTTTCACTTCATCAAATCTTACTTTTTGACTGTAAATGCTTATGTTCTCGATGAAAATACCAAAATCACTATATAATTGCCTATAATATTTGAGGAGTTCTCCCGATCATCGAAACTGGATTTTGAAAAAAATGGGACAAATCTGGAAGCATATTCTTTAAGAGGAAAAAAAAAATTTGCTAATCGGTCCATAAATGACGGAGTTCTGAGGTAACACACAAAAAAAAAAAATAAAACATACAACCGAATCGATAACCTCCTCCTTTTTAGGGTTCCGTAGCCAAATGGCAAAAAACGGAACCCTTATAGATTTGTCATGTGTCTGTCTGTCCGTCCGTATGTCACAGCCACTTTTTTCCGAAACTATAAAAACTATACTGTTGAAACTTGGTAAGTAAATGTATTCTGTGAACCGCAATAAAATTTTCACACAAAAATAGAAGAAAAACAATAAATTTTGGGGGTTCCCCATACTTAGAACTGAAACTCAAAAATTGTTTTTTTCATCAAACCCATACGTGTGGGGTATCTATGGATAGGTCTTCAAAAATGATATTGAGGTTTCTAATATCATTTTTATTTAAACTGAATAGTTTGCGCCGCGAGAGACACTTCCAAAGTGGTAATATGTGTGTCCACCCCCCCCCCCCCCCGTAACTTCTAAAATAAGAGAATGATAAAACTAAAAAAAAATATATGATGTACATTACTATGCAAACTTCCACAGAAAATTGGTTTGAATGAGATCTAATAAATAGTTTTTTTTTTAATACGTCATAAATCGTAAACCGAATTTACCTTTCAAGTTTGTACGGAACCCTCAGTGCGCGAGTCCGACTCGCACTTGCCCAGTTTTTTTTTTTAAGTCGATTAGAAACACTAAAACGATCAAAATAACTTTAACGTGTTTCTGGTATTGTTTGCTTGTTATTTAACACCGACTTCCGAAATTAAAGTTATTTTGATTGATTTAGTGTTTTGTTTTTTTTTTTTTGTAGTGAAGTCGGTTATTTTTTTTTTTTGTAAAAAGTTTCTTATTTCTCACTTTTAGTTGTGATGCACTTACAGCCAGAGTACCTATTTCTCATGACAATCCGAATTAACCCAAACACTGCTAGGATACATTATTTTATTATGAAGTCCCACATCCACTTACCGGCTCCATCATCAGGTTAGTTCGATAGTACCTTATAGACAAAGTGCATATCATGACAATTCTAATAAGCTCAAACACGGCTAGGTTACATTGATTAATTACGGAGTTCCAGTGCCTACCTTCCGGCTCCATCATCATCATCAGATCACTCTCTCACATAACTATTCAGAACGTTTTATTTATTTACATTGTCATAGTTGTCATTGTCATTGTCGTAGTTAAGTAACTATGACAATGTTCTTCTTCATTGTGATATCTATGTGAGGGTGAAGTTCCGTTGGCTATTTCTGGTCTTCTTCATCAGTTTCACTTCATCAAATTTTACTTTTTGCCTGTAAATGCTTTAGTTCTCGATTAAAATACCAAAATCACTATATAGTGTCTAGAATATTTGAGGAGTTTCCTCGATTCCTCATGGATTCCATTATCAGAACTGGATTTGAAAAAAATGGGACCAATCTGGAAGTAACCGAGTAGTATATTTGCGTCGGCGCATCAATCTTTGAAAGAATCAAGTTATTTACTGCAACCGCTATGTCCCTGCATTTTAAATCTGTAATATCTTAAAAAATATTCACTTAAATTAAACGCTGCAAAGGGCCATATTGATCTATATTAAATGCACAATGTATTTAAGGTACTTAATTGGATAAAGATTAATACTGTATTGCATAAAATAGTTTCGTAAATAAGCCAATATTTCTCGTAAAAAGTAAAGGATAAAAAATGGTTATTGTGGGTTTTACCTAAAAGATAGACATATACCATCGCGGACTTTTTTGTAGATCTTTTTAAGGTGTACAATACTGTAGTACATTATTTTGATCTATCTTTTAGGGTTCAGCCAGCGTTTCCAATGTAAGCGCAAAAAAATGTGTTTATTTACGACATCACATTAAAAACCTCAAAAAACATCAGTGTTCCTTTACTATAATGTGGGTGTATTATACTTATAAACCTTCCTCTTGAATCACTCTATCTATTAAAAAAAACTGCATTAGAATCCGTTGCGTATTTTTAAAGATCTAAGCATACATAGGGACAGACAGACACGAAAAGCGACTTTGTTTTATACTATGTAGTGATACGACTGGCCTGTTGGTCTAGTGGTTAGTAGCCCTGACTGCTATTCCGGAGGTTGTGTGTTCGATTCCCACACAGGATAAATGTCTGTGTGATGAGCACGATCATTTGTTCTGTGTCTGGGTGTAATTTATCTATAATATGTATATATTTAGAAATATGTAAGTACGTTTATCAGTTGTCTAGTACCCATAACACAAGCTCTGCTTAGCTTGGGACTAGACGGCGTTGTGTGATAGTTGTCGAATATTATATATTATATACGAACATAATGGTCCAAACAACAACTATAGATAAAACAAGGGCAGTTGCATGGACCAGACACAATACCCGTCTTATCGGAGCATCTTCCCTTTTTATTTAATGAATTTTTGCAACATTTTCCACCCTTTTCCACACACCTCTATAGTATACTGCACCTCACGCTCATAAGCGAAGCCTCAGCATTCTCCGCAACGCGGTGAGCTCCCGGAGCCCTGCAATTCTACATGTTTCCTGGCGTTACAAAGCATGTTAGGCATGCAGGGCTAGGCCTCACTGGGACGCCATGACGGCGTAACCAGGTCATGACTTAAAAAAAAAATGTATGATTGACTGCGTGACCAACTGGGGCCAGGTGAGGAACACACCACAGAGCTGTATGCATTTCCTTGACTGCGCAAACTGGCTACACCTCCATAGCGTCCCAGTGAGGCACGGGCCGAAACTGCGTAAAACGGACGACCACGACGGGCACCCGTCGCGTGACAAAGCGCGTGTGTTCACGCAGATGATCCCCGTCGCGGAAACTAGATTATTACCTACGCAGTGTCGATAGTTCAACTTTAACGGTGTGCATGTAGTCGTGTTGATGGAGAACTATTATTACTTAGCAGAACGGGCGCGGGGCACCCCATTGGAGCACTTTTGTATGGGACCGCGCGGGCGTCCACTTTACGCAGTTTCAGTAAACTGTCGTAGTAAGTGTCAAGTAAATTTTAGTCACAATTTTGTTTTAAATAAATTATGAGGTAAAACTTGATTGTTTCACATAATAAAGTAAACACAGCTGGTATTTTATTAATAGGGTCGCCTTGAAAAAGTTTGGTTATAAAACTAATCAATCAAAAGGTGGTATAGCTGAAACCGATAACATTTGACAAAATTATACTTCCTACTTGTATATTTACATCTGTTCAGGATGCCGAGGAATCTCCTCCAAAGTGCTTACTGTGCGGGTTTTTTTTTTGAGGTGGGAAATCATCTTATGACTTCTCTCGCTCTAGGGTGGAACGGGAAGGCGTTTTAGACTTTTACTGACTAAACACACCTATGTGATGAGTGGGTTACAAGCAATAAAAAAAATTTTCCAGGGGGGCTATTGGATAACTTTTTCAATAACAGTTGACAACTAGCATTCGTTGCACACTAAACTTAGTTATCAACTGACAACTTCATAAAATTGGTATTACGTATCACACTGAATTATAAAAATTTACGGTGCCTATTGTGACCACTCTAAATATTATCGACTATTATAGCTTCAAAAGCTTACACAATCGCAATTTTAAAAGTATCGATACAATAACATCTGTCAAAGCGTGTTATGGTGGTTATCAAAGGCACCAGTGGCTAATGACGTCACTGCAGTTGGTCACTGAAGATAGGCAATACGAAACTAGCTGTTTGACAGTTCAATGATGCACATTGTTAACAAGTGATCATCACTTGAACTGTCAACAGAGCTACGCAATAGCCCCGCAGATCACTCAACTCTATAATGTGGGACTGGACATGGACGCTGAGTAGAGGTATGAAGCGCACGTGGCAGCGACAGTGCGCACATGTTTCTATTGGTTGAAGATTCTTTATAAAATAAGGTCTTATCTATCCGAGGAGCCACATACAGCCGGTTGAGTCGCTCGTACTCTTAAACTGGAAGTGAATAGACTACTTCTAGGGAAGCGTGCTCTACCGTCGGACACAATCATCGCTTACCATCAGGTGAGTTAGTGATCAAACGCGAGCCTATGCATAACAATAAAAATAAAAAAATACTTAAATAAAAAAATAAAAAATCAAATAAATAAAAAAAAATTAAATAAATAAGTAAATGTAAAAAAAAATAAAAAAATAAATAAATGTTAATGTGTGTAATAAATGTTTTTTCTTTCTTTTCTTTCTTTCTTTCAAATTATGCGGACACAGTTATTCGCCCTATGCTAGCAAGAACTGATCGACTGGTTCAGAAAGTACAAAACGCTTGCTCCCGTTTCTGCTTCAAAATTCCATCAAGAACTCACGTAATATGTTTGACGTGAATAAACTCTTTTTCTTTCTTTCTTTCTTCTTTCTAATACTATTTTAATTTACAAGCCATACAAATATTGGTAACGCGCGGCAGTCAATCACTCAAACGCTTCGCAAATCGTGCCGTATTTTACATTCGAGATACCTGGGTACCTCGAGTCTGGATCCGAAATTACTGTCTGTAGACCATACAAATAGTGGTTACGCGCGGGAATCAAAACTGCGCTTACCGTGTCGTCTTTTACATCTGAGATACCCAGACCCGAAATAATTATCTGTAGGCCACACAAATATTGAATCAACCCGCGAGATGCAGCCCAACAGTAAAAAATAATACTTGTATAAATGCTTTACGGGCCTCATCAGAAGGCTTGAAGTCACACAAAGGGAGTTTCCTTGCGGGATAGCATCAGAAATGAAGACATCCGCAGAGAACCAAGGTAACCGAAATAACCCGAAGAATCGCCAAACTTAATTGGCAATGTTCAGGGTACATTGCTTGTAGAACAGATGGTTGATGGGGCCAAAATATTCTGAAGTGGTGATCACATACCGGAAGATGCAGCATTTAAAGCAGGCCTCCCACAAGGTGGACGGATGACCTGGTGAGGGTCGAGGGAATTCTATGGATGCGAGACGTATAGGTCCGGTCGTTATGGAGACACTTAGGGAGGCCTATATCCAACAGTGGACGTCTTTTGGCTGAAATGATGATGATGATGAAATGTTCTACCAGAATCCCATGACCACGTGGGTACTAAAAGTCTCAAGTCACTTACATACCTATTTAATATGTAGTAGGTAGGTTAAAAACATGAGCAGTATAAAACTGGCTACCGAAACAGCTCATTACGAGGCAAGTTTTTGTACGAGAATGCCGCTCCGATAACTAGGTATGTGATACGGAATGTAATTATTCTGAACCGGGTCTTAATTATCTTTATTACAAAACAAAATCGCGTCTGTTTATCAGCTAAATTCTTCTATGCGGTTTTTACTAATAGCAAGCGCAATAAACGCAGAAGCCTTTGTTATTCCCTATAGATTAGTAATATTCATTATATCGCAGATGTCACTTATTTGGGTTAAAAGAAACACTGTGGGTCGTGAGGATGTTCTCTCCCTCACGGTTGCGGCCATCTCTTTCTTTCGTATTACTGCTTCGTAGAAGGAGGTGATCGTTTCCCCGTCTAGGTAGACTCGAGCGAGGAACGAGGTCGCTCTGGACCATGGAATGAACCAGGGCTGGGCGCGAGAAGTCACCATCACCGCTCACCTACACGAAGACACGGCGACGGTGCTCCACCCAAGCGGGGCAGACTTCCACCGTCTCCTCCGGGCGATCCGCCCCATGGTGATACCCGGGCGTTTCTTCTCTGCCTGAATCCGAAACTGGAACTAACCGAACTGGCCATGACCGGAAAAGACCTGCGTCAGTACGGCCTCCTCAAAGAAGGGACTTTCCACCGCGATTGTGACGTGCCCATGATTCCCTTGAACCTGGACTTGCACTGCTATTAAATTTAAACATAACAGTTGAAATGTAGTTGTACTGGATCACTTCCACCTAACTCTTTAGAGAATTTAGGTGATTGAGGTGATGTACCTTTCACGTGTTTATTTGGTTAATGACTCATCTAAAAGACCATTTACAAGAAAAATAAAATGCATAATTATAATTATATTACATAACAGAAAGATACATTCATTAATAACAAGTAGCGGTTTTTCCTATCGTACGAGAACTGTCGATATTTAGGTATCTCCAAGAGTTTTATCAAAATACGTAATGATACACAGTTTGTTTACTCTGTTTAGAGTGGAACATTCCTTGTTTTGTGGTTAGAGAATATTGTTCTATTCATTACTTTATGTATAACAGTTCTGTAGATGACTAATATAATATACAGTTTTCTTACTGATCGTCTTCTTGCCCTTGTCCATTGTATAGATACCTATATACTATTTGTGATTGGCGATTCACGTTTTTTTGCCATCCATCCAACCATCACTGAATTCCTTTTTTTTTTACAATCCATTCATCTTTACCTAGACTTCCCTCTCCCTTTCTCTGCACAATTTTATTACTGTGAATTATATACTCGTGTAGAAACACTCTGAATTCATGGAAACTTATTCTTAATTTTCATTTCGTGTCAACTGACTCAATTTTTTAAACTTTGTCCAACTAGTTTCTGGCTACTCGGACCGCTCTTTCATTTGCCAAGAGATCAAATCATTCAGATGGGGCAGGTGGTTGGGCACAGAAAGTAGAAGAGTATACAAGGGGATATATGGGGCGTATTGTGCGAAGTGCCTCCACATTGGTGCTGTTTTTTGGATGGGTCTATGATACTCGATTTGACCAAGTGGTTTCTACAAAGCTTAGATCCATTCGTGGGAAATAGAAGCTGATCGCTTTTATAGTCGAAGAGTCATTTCCTTGACCTACCCCCTATTTCCTTTCCTTTCCTTTCGTACTAATACACACATATCATTATAATACCCAGTATCAGATACTACAATATTGCACCCACAATCTCTCGATTGATCCGATTCGAATAATCGATACTTACCTTCTCAATGAGTCAGGATTTCCTCGAAAACCCTACAATGTATCGCATTACGTTTATATACAGTCAACTGCACGTCATAGTAATGCTTGGAAACTCTAGAGTAGCCGTACTACTACGAAATACAGGCGTTTTCAAAGTGAAATTGGGAGTTTATACGTGTGATTGTCTGTACCTAGGTATGGTTGTATCAGGAACCTGTGTTCAAGGCCGGTCAGTGATATTTGGCCGAGACTTGAGAGGAAGTGGTGTCCTATGTAGGTAGTAAGCTTTTATTAATGGCCAGTAAGATGTGTAGGGGAAGTGTCAAGTGTCAGGAACTGATGAATTTGTTTGCTATCCGTATAAAATCCTTAGTATTTTTTTTTATTTACTTGTTCTTCTCGTCGGTACGCATCTTTTGTCCTATTTCAGAAGAATGGTGCATTTTAGTAGCTGTTTTTAGTTTGGACACTAAGTCATTTAAGCTGTGTCTTAGTATGAATACTTAATTTGTTTACCATTAGAATATGGATGTACAAATTCTAATGTTTTTGTAGTCTCAAGTCAACTTTTTCGGCAAATTTCGCTGAGGCAGTCAACACTACAATCAAATTCTCAGCTACATTTTACCGAATTCGCGCCTGTTTCAATTATTCTACATATAAGTCCAATTGCGCAGGCACTTGAGATACAAGACTGCACCAATTTTACATCACAATATCCACTAGGAAACAATTTGCGAATAATTAAAATCGACACTGAACTTCACTTGAAGAAATCTTGCCAAACATTAAGTTTTTTTATATTGATTAGATTTACGACTTATCTATTTCTATGGAGTTAAAACACTCACTTAATTCAAAGTAGGTATAGTAGTATAGTATAGGTACCTATGTGAAAATGTTATTGAGCACATTAACACACAGCATAAGCACATAGTTCGGTTGCAATGCAGCCATCCGAACGACTTTTTTTCCTTTTATACTTTGGCTACATTATCGTGCGAATATTCGTGTCGCGTTGTCGCAATAAAAACATCATATTCAGGTAGATGTAGTTGTCTACATTAGCGGTCAATCGCATTTCTATGTGGCTGTGTAGTAAGTGTCAACAAGCATTCGGCCATATTAGTCGCGATAGTGCGAATATTCGCCGAATCTCGATAATGTAGCCACAGCATTACGACATAAACATACCAATATCTCGCATTGTCATAAATAAAACACGAAATTCTCACATATGCCGCGACGACGGACAAAAGTACAATATTTTACGATAATAGCACAAAATTCACGAATGTTAATGATCCCTCCAATTGTTTTGTGTGGTGATTATTACGCGAATTACTTGGAAGAAGGCAAAAACTTAAGTGGAAGAAATGTATGTAATTTTAATTTGATTGCCCCTGATTGATGAAATGGACCAATTTGAAGCGAATTATTGCTGGTATTTTGACAAGATTTTTTATTTCGTTAAGGCCAATAAAACTGAAGTTAAAGTGCATAATTATTAACTTGCACTTAGCTGTTATATCGTACTGACTCCACAGTAATGTGTAATTTACACAGTCATTGGTATCTTTCGATCGAGTATACCTTTAATAGTAAAGCGTATCACCAGCGGCCTTTTATTGTTCCCATTGCTGAACTCAGGCCTCTTTTCTAAGAGAAGGAACGGGCCGTAATCTTTCATGCGGACCTAGTGCGGGTTGGTGGATGTCACATGAAAAAATCACACAGAGTAAAGCATCTGCTTCGTTTCAACTCACGATACTTACAACTCGTAAATTGTTCGTGACATTATTTATAACGCGAACGAAAATTCGTGTAATCGCATTATTTTTCCTTTTTTTATTATTGGTAAGTTCACGCCTAGAGGTCCAGAGCAAATTGGAGGTGTGGTGGCACAGACTGGAGAGTGTTGGCTTAAAATTGAGCAGAACGAAAACCGAGTACTTGTTCTGTGATTTCGGTGGCCTCTCCGGTCCTATGCCCTTAGCTCTCGCTGGAACGCCCATACCAATCTGCTCCGACTTTCGGTACCTCGGGTCGCTTATCCAAGGAGATGGCGAGGTAGACCGAGACGTATCAAATCGGATCAATTCAGGATGGATGAAATGGCGACAGGTCACTGGAACAATTTGTGACCCACGGATGCCCCCCAAGTTGAAGGGTAAAATCTACAAGTCCGTGATAAGACCTGTCATACTGTATGGATCAGAATGTTGGGCTGTGAAAAAGACGGATGAAAAAAGACTGCATGTAGCGGAGATGAGAATGTTGAGATGGATGTGTGGTGTGACGAGAATGGATAAAGTGAGAAATGAGTATATTAGAGGAAGTTTGAAAGTGGCGCCAGTGACTGAAAAGTTGAAAGGGAATCGTTTGTCTTGGTATGGTCATGTAAAGAGGAGAGATGAAACGCATGTTACTAAAAGAGTTATGAGTATACATGTGTGGGTGGAGAGGGAGAGGGAGGCCAAAGAAATGATGGATGGATTGTGTGAACAGTGATATGAAAGAAAAGGAAGTTAGTGATAGCATGACGGTTGACAGGATAGAATGGAAGAAAAAAACATGTTGTGCCGACCCCAAATAAGATGGGACAAGGGCAGGAAGATGATGGTAAGTTCACGTTTGACCACTATCTCACCTGATGGTATTTTGGGAATCTTGAAATCACGTCTGTTTTGAATTTGATGGGTATAACCGAAGTTAATAAAGAGCATCGCCCAAAATCTCCACTGACGCGACGCCAGAAGCTAGATCTGTCATTGCTACAAATTGTCGAAAAGTCAAAATCCAAGAACATAACCGAATTCTATTCTTAACTTAATGCACTAGAACCTTGTCATGTTCCAATGCATTTCTATTTATATCCCGTCGGTCGAGAAAGTAGCAGTTAAGGTGAGCTGTGAGCTAACTAGTACATTTATTCTGAGCTAGCCACCGCTTTCCCCACTTATCTGGGGAGGCTATCTACTAAGATGTGTACTTCATTACTTAAGTAAGGTTGCAATCGAGGATTGTAATGAAGGTGCTATTAGGCTGCAAAATTGTTCGAAACAGTCATCACGGCCGTGGAACGTGGGTCGTCAATAAAGTCTGGCACTTCTTCTCACTCTACCCGAGCGGTAGAAAATATTTTGGAATTTCCCACCAACAAAAAAAACAAACTAAGTGTGAATTGGACTCGCGCACGAATGGTTCCGTACCGTACGTAGCAAAAAACGGCAAAAAAGTCACGTTTCTTGTATGGGTGTCCCCTTAAATATTTATTTCATTCTGTGTTTTTTAGTATTGGTTGTTATAGAAGAAACAGAAATACATCATCTGTGAAAATTTCAACTGTCTAATTATCACGATACATGAGATATCGCCTGGGGACAGACAGACAACAAACGGACGGACGGACAGCGGAGTAATAGGGTTCCGTTTTACCCTTTGGGTACGGAACCCTAAAAAGGTATCATTATAATCATTGTCCCAAGTTACGGCCTGAAGTCTAAATATAGATCATATGATTGTCATCATAGATGGATTGAATGAGGAATATAATATTATGAAAGAATTTTTTTTTTTTTTATTTGACTGCGATCCCACCTGATGGCAAGCAGTGATGCAATTAAGAGCCTATTCACTCTAGCCTTGAAAACACCTAAATTATAGTTGGACGGGAAGACCGCAGCAGGCAAATTGTTCCAGTCCTTCGATGTACGCGGTATAAACGACGAAGCGAAACGCTTAGTCTGGACCGTTGAAGTTTCAACAACGTAAGGATGGATACTCGCCTTACGTCGGGTTGTCCGATGGATAAATTAATAGGAATACATGATACGAGTAGCGTTAAGCATTACGAATGAGAAAGTCCGCAGGAGAACCAAGTTTACTGTTAGCCCATTCCATAGCGCGAAAACTCGCCAAATGTAAGTGGTAGTGGGCAGGGTATATTGCTCGCAGAATAGATGGGGCCGAAAAGTTCTGGAGTGACGATCAAATACCGGAAGACGCAGCATTGGAAGGCCTCCCACAAGGGGTCTGATAACGTGGTGAGGGTCGCGGGAATCTGATGGATGCGAGACGCACAGGACCGGGCTTTGTGGCGACACTTGGAAGAGGCTTATGTCTAACAGTGGACATCTTTCGGCTGAAATGATGATGGTGCTGATAGCGTTACATTAGATATGAGAAAGGTAGAAAAATACTTGATGAGTTGTTGCCGCCCTCAAGTGACAAAGAGAAGGGCAAGAAGATTATGGTTGTCATCATATACGGCCATCTAAAAATAAAAATAATAAATAAATAACAATAACCACTGTTAAAAGACATGACAATCTTGGCAGCGTTACAAAGGACTCAGGACTCCTTACTCACGATCTTTAAAATAACAGTGAGTCATTAGTAGTCTTATGTTTTGTGCACTTGCCACTTTGCACTGCGACTGGATTTTTCTGCGATTCGTCAATATTATTGTAACATTGCATTCATTTTAGATTTCTGTTTTATTATTGTTCATAGGCTCGTGCTGGACTGCTATAATTACCTGATAGTAAGTTATGATGTAGTCAATGATGGAGCACGCATCACCTAGAAGTAACGTATTCACTCTTGACTTAAAGACCTATTAGGAAACATACACTCTGGCATAATATTTTGTCAAAAGCCAAAACATTTTGTGCATGTGGTGAAATGTCTCTGCAGGATTGTTCAAAAGAGTTACCGAGGCTCTGGATTGCAAAATGCAACTGCAGGAACACAGTACAAGCCTGACACGGCTTCTCAATCCACCCGGAGTGAAAGAAGTTAATTATATAATAATAATATTCTTTATTGCGGATAACAATAAGACTCATACAGCGTTAGTAACAATAAACAAACTTATGTTAGTGACACTGCAATCACAACCACAAATGACATTAACACACACAAAAAAATAACCATTGCTGCACTTCAGCTGCGTCGAGATATAGGAGCAACGATTCTCTACATAGCCGTTCAGCCTGTCAGCAATCATTCCCAGGATGCCGTTGGTACTGGTCCACATCCAGGGACGCACATCTTACAAACCTAACAAAATCAACTTAAAAAAAATGGTTTCAATGTCTGGTGACATATTATAAGCGTTTGCTGGGGCACCGTATTGTAAACAAGTTCATATTTTTGTTTAGTTTCATTCATTTTCTAATTAATCCGAAAAGGATGCGTAAAGGTTACCACTAACCATCTAAAGCTACACTAACCATAAATAATACTCACAAATCGTGATACTGCCTTTTGTGTTGTTTCTTAATAAAAATAACAAACCGGAAATCTTCTGTTTTTGGGTTTTCCGCTTCACCTTTATAAAGAAATTACTTGTGGTGTAAACAATCACTGATACCTTAATAAATGGAACAATTATATCTATTTTCCGATTTGCTTAAAATATCATAAAGGCCATCTTTCCCTACTGTTAATTGCTGCAACTTATCCACAATCTCTATCAAGTCAATTGTATTACTTACTAACGATATATTAGTCGCTAACTATTTGCACATTATCTTTAATGATAAAGTATAGGAGAGCGTCGCTGTCATTGAGGCTATTCTGGTAGGTTAAGTCATAAAATATGATATTGGTTGATTTTAACTACCTATATTATAGTGGCTTACGTCTTGATACTGTAAATCCCATATTGTTATTGCAGGAGATAGTAACAATACCTACAGTTACCAATATAATTCATCACATCACATTTCACTAATATTGTAAAGGCTAAAGTTTGTGTATACGAGGGTCATTCAATAAATACTTAGCCTACAAAAAGTAAACGAAAATTTTGGAAAAGTGGCAATTTATTTTTCAACATAGTCTCCTTTTAGTTCGATACACTTAGCCCAGCGATGCTCCAACTTTTTTAACCCGTCGGAAAAATAATTTTTGTCAAACTCTGCAAAATAGGCCTCCGTGGCGGCGATGACCTCCTCATTCGATCCATATCTATTCCCGGCGAGTGATTATTTCAGATTAGGAAACAGAAAGAAGTCACAAGGGGCCAAATCTGGAGAATACGGTGGATGGGGCAGCAATTCGTAGCGTAATTCGACCAATTTGGCCATGGCAGCGGCAGACGTGTGAACCGGTGCGTTGTCGTGGTGAAACAGCACTTTTTTCTTCGCCAGATGGGGTCGTTTTTTCTTTAATTCGGCGTCGAATCGGCCCAATAAATCGACATAGTAAAGCCCTGTAATTGTTTTACCCTTCTCGAGGTAATCGATGTAGATCACACCTTGTGAATCCCAGAAAACGGTGGCCATAACTTTTCCGGCCGATTTTACAGTTTTCGCCTTCTATGGAGCACGTTCCCCGGTCTGGATCCATTGTTTTGATTGCTTCTTGGTCTCTGGTGTGTACCAGTGGATTCAGGTTTCATCGACGGTCACAAAACGACGCAAAAACTCTGCTGGATTCCGCTTAAACAGCGCCAAACACGTCTCCGATGTGGTCTCACGGTTGCGCTTGTTTTCTGGTGTGAGTAAACGCGGCACCCATCGCGCCGACAGCTTTCTCATGCCGAGTTCCTCGTGAAGAATATGATGCACTGTTCCTTCTGAAATGCCTACAGTCTCAGCTAGCTCCCGAACCTTCAATCGGCGATCTGCCAATACGAAATCATGGATTTTTTTAATGTTTTCCTCCGTAGCAGCTGTTTTCGGTGCACCTGGACGTGGTTCATCAAAAACCGACGTACGGCCACGTGCAAACTCGTTGAACCAATTCTTGACGGTGGCCATCGATGGAGAAGAGTCACCGTACACAGCATCCAAGCGCTCTTTGATTTCGATGCGCGTTCTCCCTTCCAAAAATAGGAATCGAATCACCGAACGATATTGCTCTTTTTCCATTTTTGTAAAACCGATCGACACGCTTTCATAAGTTGTCAAATTAAAACAAATGAAGGGATTGGAATGAAAATTTGAAAAAAGATTTAAAAAAGAATGTGCTACACTGTGGTAAAACTCTTTTGAAACTACAGCGCCCTCTGGCGATGAGGCTAGGTACTTTTTGAATGCACCTCGTATGTATATGCATGCGGGTATATGTTGGTTACTTCTTCACTTGTAATAGCACATATGATACTTTTTGTCCCGAATGTATATTCTTTTGTAATCATTTTGTACTTCCACGGAAAAGAAGCCACTGCAGAAGATAATTTACTAAAGAAATGAAACGCAAGCAAACACTGCACGCGATTTAACTTTAATAATTACAATTCTATAATGTATAATAATAAATTCATAATTTATACCTATCAACACAAAATTAATTATATTGCCAACTTAATCTTTGAAAGACAATCTTTTTACAACACATCAATAATTTCTTCTAACTTTTGATTTGTTGCTCAGGGTACTAATCGTAAAAGATTTCAGCCATTTGATCTGGGGTCGAAAACTATCAAATTTATATCTTCTTCCGCTCTGGATGGAGCAAGGAGGAGTGTCAGACTTTTACTGATTAAAAACCGCCCCATGTGCCTTCAGTTGTCCTTTTAATAATCCCGCAGTAATATTATACGATCAATTAGATCAATAATTTTCTTTCTCGATGTTCAAATATCGTTAAAAAGAAATCTACTTTATCTCGTTTTAGATAAGACATAATCCTTTCCTTCCTCACAGAAATGGTAGCTAAGATTACCGATAAAACTGTCATTATTATTTATGAGTTACCCTTTAAGTGTACAATAACGCCTATCTATCTTCCCATCTAGTGCAATCTATCATTGCTATCTAGTATTAATCTTAGCTGTTCAGATAGTGCAATATTTTTAACTCGCTATCTCTTCGTCAATGACATCGGTCTTAAGTGTCAGGTCCAGGGTATCAAGCTGTTAATGTAAAGCTTATATAAGGCAGAATATGTTAGCGCTGTGTCAATAGGAATTGTAGTTTTTAAGACTTCTGTCAGTTGTAAATTTTGATCGAGCTGTGATGTAGTTTGTAGTCCTAGTCCACTGGGACTAGGACAAATACTGATATATGTCAGTCAGTCAGCTTTTCCTTTTATAAATATAGATAGATTTAAGCAACTTCATAATGTAAGTTGTGTTGTGGTGTATGTGAGTGTGTGTGTGTTATAAAGTTTATTCTATTCTATTCTAAGTCGTCTTAATCTTAGGTAGGTAAATTCCTATTCAAACTAGATCAGTATCGATACCTCGTTTTCTTCACCAGAGCACAGCTTGTGTGTTAGCTGATTATCTTGCAAATGTATGTCACGGATTGCGGTTAGCACACAATACATATTGTAATGAGAATGAAGATAAACCACAAGTTAATATGGAGATAAATGTGGATGTACATTGTGATCTGCGCTAGTGAGTTGGAGACGTGATAGAATAGATATTGTTATGTTCAGAAACAGTTTGCTGTTATGATATTAAATAAGTAGAACTTATGATCAATAAGTGGTTTTGCACGACCGTTTTATTGTAGCGGAAACAGTCCTAAGGTCGGTTTCTGAATTAAGTATTTGGAATTAAGAACGTGTTAAACCTTACTTTAATGCCACTGTTTCCCAGATTTTCTGAATAAATTTTAACAAATTATACAACTAACCTTCAATTTTTTTTTGGTTTTTGATCTGTAAGCTTTCTGTAAAATAAATAATTCGCTAATAAACTTAGTTGTAGAATTTTTTGTTTGATTAAAGACATTACTCTATACTAGAAATTACTTCTCAATCGTGAGTAAGTTCACAAATATGTTAATTCACATATTCAAATCAAAATATTTTTATTTCACATAAATAATTAAAATTTTATTTCAAATTGGTCGTTTCCTATGGAGAAGAACCGGCAAGAAACTCGATGGTTACTCTTTTAAAAAAAGTGGTTGATGTTACAATATTTCCATATTACAGTTAATAGATATTAAGTAAGAACAGTGTAGACCAGACAATATTATACCCAAAAGCACAATAAAAATAGTCATAATAATAAAAGTGAGTCGCCGTAATAGGAAGTAATCTAAGAATTCTTGGAGTCTACAGTTTTCTCACATTCATATTATAAAAAAAGCTATATAAAAAAGCAAGAAAAATATGAATAATTACAGCTATCAATAAATGAGATATTAAATTACTAACGAATTTAAAGTAGTTGAAGTCTAAATAATTTAAAAAATATTTCAAAAGGCTTCCTTTTATGCGAGCACTAAGAAAGGGTGAAAATTCAACTTTTAAAGGCGTGAAAAAGTGGAAATTCGTTTATACTTATGCAATATTTTATTCTTTGGGCCAATATACTTGAAACATTACCCTCAAAGTATGGTTTGGCGAACGAAATCGCGAGCAAAGTACTAGTTACTACTAGTTTTTTTTTTTAAATTATCGATTTTTAACTACTGATAAAAACGGATAATTTAACTAATTCTAACACCCGTGTGAAGCAGGGGCGGGTCGCTAGTGTTATTCTAATTTAATGGCCATGTCCGAAAATGGCCGTCATGAAACTGCGTCGTATAATCGGCGATTAGCGCGCGGCACAGTTCAAAGGATAAGATAGCTCAACGCTAAATTGTTTAGGAGATGTTCCTATAAGGTTGTCATTATTAACTCTATAATAACTTCTTTAATAGTACATGTTATAGGCTATTATGCCTATTTATACATCTTAAATAAACGGAAGTTAGCACAACTTAAATTGTAATTTGTGTAATTTGATGTTGAAGGATTGTATGATCTGCAGCTGTTATATTGACATTATGTATCTGTCGCCAGCCATTTCATATAACACGCTGTTTTATAAGTTGGCCCGCCGGACTGAAAAACGTCGCTGTAATATAATACCGTTGTAATACGGCTACTTCACGTTCATCCGGATTTCAATTCAGCTGTATTAAGATAATAGGGTGCTACCGTCGACATTGCCCAAGCATTTTTTTGGATTGGTTCTTCATAATTTGTGACTACCCTATATTGACAATTCCTCACGCCATAGCCACCAAGACCCCGACCCCGACTACCAGCCACCGTAGGTGTGGGCTTGCGGACGACGAGCAATGATTAGCTCGCCGTCCGGACCGAGCCTAAGACGCCAACGTCGCGTAGTATTCCACGCGCACCTCAAAGAGATGTCCGTAAAATCATAGAGACCCAACAGGGCCGAAGCTTACTGGGGCCATGGGTTAGCTTCCGAAAGGGAAACCCGAGATCCTGGAATACAAAGCTATGAAGGAACATAGGTGTGGTTTTAGTCAGTAAAAGTCTGACACACCTTCGCACTCCGCCCTTTAGACGATTTCCTTATTTCCCTTAATAAATAAAAACCTATGCTGACAATAAAGCTAAATGTTGGACGCCACTTTGTACCATAACGCTTGATCCTGATAGCTACAACCTAGGGGTCTTTAAGTCAAGAGTGAATAGGTTACTTCTAGGCAAGCGTGCTCCATCGTCGGCCACATCATCGCTTACCATCAGGTGAGATAGTGGTCAAACGCGAGCCTAACAATAATAAAAAATAATAAAAAAAAATAACGCCATCACGCAGTGTTTTTTAATCTGGCGCGCCTTTTTGTACGGCGTATTTTGTGTGGCACGCCTGGTTGCCATATGGCTGTAACATATCCAGTTCCAACAGACAGCTAACACTATAACGAGGCGTCGCCCAGATTGTTCTGAATACTTCCATAACGATGCTATTGTATTGTAATGAGACCTTACTGACACACTTCTGTGATTAACAAGGTTATACACCTTAAGGGACTAGTTGTAACAGTGGGTAAAATATCTGTGGGCGTTAGATATTGTAGGTCACTACAATATCTAACGCCAAATGTCAATTTATGACACCACATCGGAACTAAAATTAAAAATCCTGCATCGCGGTATTAGAGTTCTCCGCGCGATTAGAACATATATGTAGGTACAACAGCCCGAAATAAACTGTCGCTGGTAGAAGGATCCTCCCTTTTCAATGGAGGTTCGCGGGACTTTACAAATTGTTCTGCATACCGTCGTGCTACCAAATAACGAAAGTATTTATACTACTCCCGAACCTATTTCAATCACGGTGGCCAATTATAATAGAGATTAGCAGAAGCATGTGTGCAAACACAGGTGGTGTGGCTCATAGTCTGATGGGTTGACAATCCAAGACGGCTGGGGAAACATCAGGCGCAATACTAACGGCTTTACTTGCTTCATAAGAGATATCATCCCTTTCAGACTCCGGGCAGCTAACGAGTAATTCCTGATGGAAAAATCCAAAAGCACTGTCTGTCCTGCTGACTGAACCAGCTAATGATCTGGGAATCGAATCGAGGCAATTAAAACGGATTAATATTATAACAGAGGCAAGGTGGACCCATGTTGACCATAAGTAAATCAGTTTTAAACTTATAATACATATAATATACAGACAAACTCACTTCTCCAGTACTGTAGGCAAGGGTAGGAAAGCGAAACCTAATTGGTTGTAAAATTATTTATAAAATGTAACTGAGATCTTTAAATTCTTTTTATTCTAAGTTACTAAGAAAACCGGTGAGACAAGTAATTTGTATACTTTCAAGTTATTTTGAGTGATGGTTTACTTTTGACCCTTTCAATAACCATAAGCATAAACTCAGACTCAGGCCTTCGCTCTAGAAGAAGGAACGACCAATAATTCACCACGAGGGCCTAATGCCTGATAGTAGATATCAAATGCTTTCGAATTTTTGGTTCTAGTACGTACTGACATTCCTAATTATGTTTTCTTACACTGTTTTCTCCTTAAACAACATTTGGAAATACTCGTACTATTGTAATTCGTGGAAACGGAGATTTTCGAAATTAAAAAAAAAATGTGAACGTCATATGGATAGCTTTGTAATGTTGTGTATTTAAATGCGTTTGATTCATCTACTCTTACATATATATAAGAGTCTGATCAGTTTGAAAATACCAATTTACTATGTGCAATCAACGTTTGTTCTTTCTCTGCAATCAACTTAATATACCATTTATATTCTTGTCTAACCACACACCTCTTTTGTTACCAGGAATGCAGTATTGTACAAGAGTGACATCATAATCGACCCCATGACCGTTGTCGACATCTTACTTTGCGGACACTATGTGAACAACTCAAGATGCTGCTCAAACTGTGCAAGTCATGCCAGTAGTAAGTAGTTTTATATTTTTTACCAGAAGTGCAATGTTCTTAATGGATTATTTATTTACACATTTATTTAGTACAGCAAAATAGCCATTAAGAATAAAAAATCGTTACATTTTTCACTGTGTCTTCTCACAAAATCGCAAACTTTCTTATAATATCGTCCTCCATTCATCAGCAAACTTCTAATCTAATCAAATCTAATGTTATATCATAAACTGACCTCTATGATCGTCACCGTGCCGCGTTGTCGAGCTCTGCAACTGAACACTATGAGAACAACTCAAACTATGCAAATCGTGTCAGCAATTTTAATAAGTGGTTTTACATTTGTTACCAGGAGTGTAGTGTTCTGAAGGAGTTATATCATTTAATAAACCGATCCCTGTGACCACCTTCAATAGGTATTTTACTTTGCGGACACTATGTGAACAATTCAAGATGCTGTTCAAGCTATGCAAATTATGCCTGTAATAAGCAGTTTTTTTTTACATTTGTTACTAGGAGTGCAGTGTTCTAAAGGAATTATATCATAAACCGACCACTATGACCGTCGTTGATGACATCTTTTAGGCTGTAGATATTATGTGAACAACTCAAGATGGTGCTTGAACTGTGCAAGTCATACCAGCTAGGCTACTTTTTTGTCTTATTTTTTAGGTTGAGAAGTTTAGGTTTTTCTTAATCAAAACTTTGGGTTCTTTGGTTTGATACTCAGGTCGAGAAAAGTATCATTGCGTTCTTTTTTTAACTCAGTTATATCCATAAAACAAGCCCAGAATATGGATATGAGCAATAGGCAAATTATATTACTAGTGAGTACGTATGGTGCTTTGGCTAATCTTGCAGGAGAGTTATTATAAGCAATGACAAACAAAAAGGCACGGTACAGATGAAAGGTTATAAAACGTCAACGGCAATATTCAATGGAGTTTTCTTAGATATTCTTCTCCGTAGATATCTACACTTTGGAACGAGCAATTAGCATATTTTTTCTGACTTCTTGACAATTTAAAAATGTCTGTAAATGATTTATTTGAGAATAAATGCTTTGAATCTTCATTCTGTTATTGAAAAATCATTTTCTTTGTAATTAATCTGCGTGTTTGTCGAAGGACTCTAGTAAACACAACGTAGTTGATCACGTTTAATACCAGTTATTAAGTAATCAAGTGTAATTTGCCCATCATCTATTATTAGGCACTTCATTCCTTTATAAGTGGGTGAAAACAATCATAGAAGTTTTTGCTGGGAAATCATCCATTGATATTTCCCGCTGGGTGCGAGAGGGTCTGTCTGAGTTTTACTGACGAAAACCCACCTGTGTCCTTCAGTTGGTGTTTGCGATTAAGGACCACGTAATCACTTTCAGAAATTCCCCGTGGCCCTAGCGGGTATCGGCATTGTATACTAGGCTCCCTCTGGTTTTGCTGACATCTCTTTGAGATACGCGTTGAACACAATGCGCACTCGACGACTGGGGTTTGGCTCTTACCAGATGGTCGGACGGCTATCTACCTATTGCTCGTCGTCTGCAAGCCCGCGCAAAACATAAATAAATATGTTATTTCGATACAAAAATTCAAACGTGTTTTCCCAAAACCGCAGCTTTGTGGGTTGACATATAATTGCTTATTGTATATCTACTAACAACAAAAAAACCCTGTATCCATCCATTTAATGTAAGCTGTTCTTCAAGCCATAAGCTTGAAGACCTAGTTCGAAAGACAGTAATAATATTAAGTTAAATAGCTACTCCATTTGGATTCGATTTCTTTAGCATACATACAAAACTATGAAATTCTGTCAAAGAAGCGGCAGCGTCGTGCCGTCGTGTCACGTCTATGAAGCTACGCGTCCGTGGACAGAAAGCCATAGTTTTGTATGCAAGCTTCACGCAGGCGTACACCAAGCGTAGAATGACGAATACTCGTCTATGAAGCTACGCGTCCGTGGACAGAAAGCCATAGTTTTGTATGCAAGCTTCACGCAGGCGTACACCAAGCGTAGAATGACGAATACTCGTCTATGAAGCTACGCGTCCGTGGACAGAAAGCCATAGTTTTGTATGCAAGCTTCACGCAGGCGTACACCAAGCGTAGAATGACGAATACTCGTCTATGAAGCTACGCGTCCGTGGACAGAAAGCCATAGTTTTGTATGCAAGCTTCACGCAGGCGTACACCAAGCGTAGAATGACGAATACTCGTCTATGAAGCTACGCGTCCGTGGACAGAAAGCCATAGTTTTGTATGCAAGCTTCACGCAGGCGTACACCAAGCGTAGAATGACGAATACTCGTCTATGAAGCTACGCGTCCGTGGACAGAAAGCCATAGTTTTGTATGCAAGCTTCACGCAGGCGTACACCAAGCGTAGAATGACGAATACTCGTCTATGAAGCTACGCGTCCGTGGACAGAAAGCCATAGTTTTGTATGCAAGCTTCACGCAGGCGTACACCAAGCGTAGAATGACGAATACTCGTCTATGAAGCTACGCGTCCGTGGTTAGTAGGCCTTATTGAGGTTTCTTGAAAAATAAGCAATGAACATAGAATACAATAGAATAGAATAGAATAAACTTTATTGTACACCAAAATAGTAACAAAACTTTTACACTAACTTAATTAAATCTATGGGTACAAAGGCGGTCTTATCCCTGACAACCTTAGGATGAACTGAAAGAACTTGAAATAGAAAAAAGGGGGGTAGTCTGCGGTGTACTACAAATTAATATACTATAATAAAATACTTATATACTAGACTATACATAGATATAACACAAAAAAAAACATATTGTAAGTTACACAATTTCATACAAAGATATAGAAAAAAGAAAAGAACAATAAGGTGGGTGAGTGGTAGAAGAACTGAAAAGGAAACATACACTTATTCATGTATTTCGGGGGACCACAGCTCACTTATATATTTTTAAAATAATGCACTGGTGCTATATTAATTCACTCTTACCTAAAGGTAAGTTCACTGCCAGAGAATAGATGATCATGCCACACTCTAGATAGCGTCAGTCAGTGTCAAGATAAGTCCTCATCCGACGCGTATCTCCTTAGTGTACAGTGTAACATACCAGGGCACTGTACTGCAGAATGTGTCTACCTGAAATTTTATAGTGCAGTGTCTTTTTGCTACCGTATGATGTGTTTATAGAACAAGGATCTGTGTGAATGAAGCCTCAGTGTGATGCAAAGTTTTTTTTTTTCTGGAATTATCTTCGAAGAGATACCGATTCAAAGTTATGTGTGACTTCTGCCAGCTTCTGCCGGCGGTCTAGCTCGTGTGAAAGTAAGTTTCTCAATATAAACTTTGAACCCTGTTTCATCCCTTTAGGGGTTGAATTTCAAAATATCCTTTTATATCCTCTGTGCAAACTTTCTTGGAACTTCTGTGCAATATTTCAGCGTTCTATGTCCAAGAGTTTGGGTTGAGCGTGGTTGAGTGAGTCAGGACTTTGCCTTTTATAATAATAATACTAGTCTTGCCCGCGGCTTCAACCGCATACATAAAATATAGCGCATGTCACTCAGGAATAAAGCAGCTTTCTATCGGTGAAAAAATTTTCGCTATAGGACTAGTACTTTCAGAGATTACCTACTACAAACAAAAAAACATAAAAACAAACTTTACCTCTTGATATTAATTTTTAAGACGGAGACTGATTCCCGCTGTTTTGCTTTCGCTGTTTTTGTGTCGTGTAATTTAATGGAACAATTTTATCTCTTTATTCAAATGAAACCCTGGTACTTTTTAACTTTAAACTGATAATTTTGTTTTATAATAAAACATTAAGTATAACTCCTCCATAATAGTAGATACATTTTGATACAAGTGGAGAAAGTTTGTCACTGTAATCGAGGCGGAATTCACACGAGCTGTAGGCGAGGGTGTTATGGAGCCGAGTGCGATCAAACGACGTTTTTCAATACACATACATAAATTAACGGGGCTTGACGCGCGACTCGTGGGGGTCGCTTAGCGCTCAGCCTGATTCAATAAATGTAATAAAACGTGACGGGGAAGTTTGCACATTTTTCTGCACTAGTGCGAAAAAAAGTAAATTACTTGCTTAAAAGTGGTAGGGATAAGAGCGAGTTTTCGAGTAAGTACCTATATTGAAAATAAATTAGTTAAATAGCGTAATTCTGTGCTATGTCAATGCCGTAACTATTTATAAGTTATTTTGCCGGTAAGATGATTGTGTAATCTGACTTCAAATCAAAACAGATATCGAGACACACATCCTGATTAAGATTTTTTTGGCCAATGATCTAAACGTAAGTATTACCAAGTTCAAGTTCAATCATTGAATAACGTCTTACGTAGTAGGCAGTGTTATGCAAGACTTTACTATACTACCAAGAAAATAAAGGTGAGATCTGTCTTCTATCAAATTCTAAGAACAGGGAAGATAATTTTATCCTTTAGCAGCTGTGATCATCATCATTTCTCTAGCCTTTTCCCATTATTTTTTTTATTGAGGGGGGAATTCATCTAATGACTTCTTTCGCTCTAAGACGGAGCGGGAGCCAGCGTGTCAGACTAGAACCACTTCTATGTTCCTTCAGTTGCCCTTTCCGTTCCAGGACCAGGGTTTAACAATCAGAAGTCAACCCATGGCCCCAATTGGTTTCGGCCCCTTACGGTTTTGCTGATATCTCTATAACACGACGCGCAGTCGACGACTCGGTTCGGTTCGGACGGTTACCGGACAGACGGACGGCGAGTTACCCATGGCTGGACCACGTCCACGCCTATAGTCCCCAACTACCTCGGGGACGACTTCCAGTCTAAGCGAATGCGGCTTATTACCCGTGTTTTACGTGGAGCGATTGTCTTTTAAATCTTCACAACCCAGTTACGGGCAACCTTTATTTTATTTATTTATTTATTAGGCTTTTCAACAATAAGTTGACTATAAGAACAACAATACATTCAAAATTTGGAAAAAAATATTAAAAGATTAAAATAAAATAATATTAATTATTAATAAAATATTTACAGTAAGTAGTTTATAATGGATATAAAAACTTTTTACAAAAAAAAAAAAAAATATCCGACTTCACTAAAAAAAACAACACAAAGGATCAAAATAACTTTAATTTCGGCAGTCGGTGTTTCCCGGTATTTTTTGTTTCTTATTTAACACCGACTTCCGAAATTAAAGTTATTTTGATACTTTTAGTGTTTTTATTTTAGTGAAGTCGGTTATTATTTTTTGTAAAAAGTTTTTATTTCACACTTTTTAGTTGCGATTCACTTATAAACCGAGTGTCTATTTCTTATGACAATTCCAATTAACCCAAACTGCTAGGTTACATTGTTTTATTATAAAGTTCCAGTGCCTACCTTCCGGCTCCATCATCATCATCAGATCACTTCGATGATAACATTTTCAACGTTGAGAACCTAGTGAAACTATTCAGAACCATTCATTTATTTGTATTGTCATAGTCACTCAACTATCTTCATTGTAATATCTATGTGATTATAAAGTTCCGTTGACCATTTCTGGTCTTCTTCACCAGTTCCACTTCATCAAATGTTACTTTTTGACTGTAATTTATGCTTAAGTTCTCGATAATAATACCTAAATCACTATGTGTTTGCCTATAATATTTGAGGAGTTCCCTCGATTCCTCATAGATGAGATGATGGGATATCATCAGAACTGGATTTTGAAAAAAATGGGACCAATCTGGAAGCATATCATATAAAGGGAAAAAAAAAATTTGCAAATCGGTCCATAAACGGCGGAGTTCTGAGGTAACAAACATAAAAAAATGATGATAAAAAAAATATAACCGAATTGATAACCTCCTCCTTTTGTTGAAGTCGGTTAAAAATTATATTGCACAGATCTATCTATCAAATTTAATAAACAATTATTTACATTTAAAAATACTAACTATAATTACAATAAAATAAAATAAATAATAATAAAAACCCTAATCTAATTACAACTAACTAAAACTAAAATATGGCGTCAAAAAACTCTTCCACATCGCTGTCGACTGGTAATGTGCCCAAAAGACTGGCGGCATTATCACGCTGTATGGCAATGCTTATCCTCTGTCCGAGGTAAAAGCCAGCCCTTGGGTCACGCGAAATGTCAACTAGACGTTTTGACAGATCTTTATAAAACTTGTGAGCACTCGGACCCCACGAACCAAGAGTTTCAACCCCAAACGGTTCGAAAATATAACTTCCAACAAGGTTATTATATTTTCGCCGCTTGAGGTTCTCTGCAGCCGCAGTGGCAGCACCAGCACAACACGACGAGTTAGGAAGATGGGAAGGCGCAAGAGTATCGACACAAGTAGCGTCCCATACTAAAGGCCTACCCATCTTCCATGGGAATAACGACATACCGTCCGGTCTCTTGCCATCGTCGCGTGCCAGGCCATGGGGTTCCAATACGGCTGGAACGCCGACGGAGACAAGAGTACGTCTGATGATGTCGTTGATATTCGCGTGTCGTGCTATGCGACCCGCACTTCGGCTGCATGACAGACCGTGGTGTCCGAGGCTGTTGACGACTTCGCCACAGTGACAGCGATGAGGAGAACAACAGGGAGCGCCTAGACGTAAGGAAGCAGCGAGGCGGAAAGTATTATCATCGAGCAAGGTGCCTATGTTCGACGATGGTAGTGCGTGAAGCCAGAGACCCGACTCCCACTCTCCCACAGCCAGTAGGCGCGCACGCTTCGCAGGAGCAGTAGATGTTTCAATCAAGTTTTTTCGAACTACTTTGCAGAGCGGCTCATCCCACAGTCTTTGGGAAGATGGTTCATCGGGCGGATTAGAATTCGGGCAAGCGAGTCTCCAGGTATCTATAGCCTCGACGAAGCACGGCACATTGAAATCAACCAGTGAGGGAGATAGGATATTCCTGATTAATTTCTCAGTGCCGTGAACCGAGGATATAAAGGCTGGTAAACTAATACTAGTAATTTTGCGGACGCCGAGGCCACCCATACGGATAGGAAGGGAAGCTTGAGCCCAAGCTCGGTCATCCATGGCCACGTTTAAAATTAACGTAAGAGTATACCGGATAATTTGGTCCATTTTTTCCAAAAGATGGGGGTGTTTCCATAAATGAGAAGCGCGAAGGAAATATGTTAATTTAGGGCCGAAACAGCAGAAACGAATTATGGTGATGGCTGAATGCATGTTAATTTGTAGTAATCTTTCCGAAATATCATTAAAATTTTGAATTTTTTCCTCAACAAAATTGGGAAAGGAATCCTCGAAAATAGGAGATCCAAGGAGACGAAGAGAGCTTTTTTCAATAATTTTAATTTCTGGGGCTATTGTGTTAAATTTGGAAAGAGTCAGTTGTCTGTCGGTACTGTCGGATAAGAAAAGTTCACATTTTGAAAGGTTTAGATCAAGTCCTATTGACTGAATTAAATTAAATTAGATTGAATTAAATTAGAATAGATAAAATTAAGTTTGATTACAATAAATTAAATTTGGTTACAATAAATTAAATTTGTTTACAATAAATTAAATTTGATTACAATAAATTAAATATGATTACAATAAATTAAATTTGGTTAAAGTTAATTAAATTGATATTTGATTAGAGTAAATTAGATTTATCAGTATAAGATTAGGTAAACATTTGGTATTTGACTAGAGATAATTAACTGGCAATTTAACTTACACATAATTTGGCAACATGTCACTTTTTTCAGTGACTGTAAAGTTATGTGGAAGAAATGGGAGCACTGTGGAATTATCAAATGATATATCACCCTCAAAAAGGCATTATATCTTGAAAGTCCTTCCTCTGGGATTACTTTTGACTTTTACGTGATCAAAGCCGCTATCAAGAAATAAAATTGTATGCCTACAGTTACCATTTTCCATTTTCTTTTGTCCGTTTTCATTTTCTTCATTTATAATATACACACTTGCTTTACCAATTTACTGGCAGAATAATCGACATAAGAGGCCCTAGCACGAGCTTTTAACGCGTTCCATTTGACGACCTAAACTGAACTGTTAAAGGGATGGAGCTATATAGGGTGTATAGCTCAGTCGCTCTATTTCGCTTGCACGTCTGACATTTGAACACGATATGGTAAGGCCCCAGGGCCTCTAGTCTGCTATTACAATAGTGTCAGAATGGTCTGACTTCATAATTGTTGATTTTGACAAGTTTGGTAATCCACTAATATAATGGCGTCATTATGACTTTCCAATGATGAACCACTGACACTCCATTGAAAGAAATGGCACAGAATTGTAATCTCGTACATAATGACAAATGAATGTCTGACGTATGCGGTAATCTGGTAAAATTTTGACAGTTCTTTTGATCAGTGATCTACCATTAAAACGTCACTGGGCAGTCTTTACTTTTAATTCGTTAAAAGACAACTCGTACCAAAATTCTATTTCAAGACCACTAATCGATCAATGATCCGCCATTATGAATTAACAGATTACGAACTTTTAGCAAAATGACGATGGAATCGTGTTGGAATGACAAATTTATAAAAATAGCAGACTACTTGCCCTGCTCTACTTGTTGTAAAGAAACAACAAAAGAATTAGTACCTTGCATATTAGAACAAGTTACTTATGCTAATCATCTTTTAATTGTTCAAGTAGACGTAAAATAAAAACATTTCTATCAAAAGAAGTCGGTTAAATACTTTATAAATAACAACTCATTCTATTTTAAAGACGGATAACTGTCAACTGTGAAACATGCTCATTAGGTATGTCATTTTATTGTTTAAGAGTCAGTTCTCTTCTAAGTGTAAAACGGACAAGTCGCGTTTGTAATCGTTTTGTCAAATATTTTGTAAAATGTTTGATTTATCAGTTGTCTTTGTCTTACGTAACCTTAACTCCTAAACAGGTGAGTCAAATTTGATGAAACTTTGGGAATGAATCACGGTGATATCAATGTGTATCAGATCGTTATCAATGTCGGTTCATGACGTTTTGTAGCGAGAAAGGTTACTGGAGTACCTATACTGACGTATAGTATTACAGCAATGCTCATAGCTGTATGAATTTCTAAGAAAATAACGCACTATTACATCATCATCATCTTCCTGACCTTGTCCCATCTTATTTGGGGTCGGCACAACATGTTTTTTTCTTCCATTCTATCCTGTCAACCGTCATGCTATCACTAACTTCCTTTTCTTTCATATCACTGTTCACACAATCCATCCATCTTTTCTTTAGCCTCCCTCTCCCTCTCCACCCATCCACATGTATACTCATAACTCTTTTAGTAACATGCGTTTCATCACTCCTCTTTATATGACCATACCAAGACAAACGATTCCCTTTCAACTTTTCAGTCACTGGCGCCACTTTCAAACTTCCTCTAATATACTCATTTCTCACTTTATCCATTCTCGTCACACCACACATCCATCTCAACATTCTCATCTCCGCTACATGCAGTCTTTTTTCATCCGTCTTTTTCACAGCCCAACATTCTGATCCATACAGTATGACAGGTCTTATCACGGACTTGAACGCACTATTACATATGCTGCCTTAAAAGTCTAATGAAGATTTATCGCAGTAGTGGCTCAGTGGTAAAGACTCTGACTTACGAGTTGTTTTTCATGACTTCTAACCCAGGCTGGTGGTTTACTTTGTGAGCAAACTAGCATATCCTGGAACTAAACATTCTAAGACATTTGACGTCCATCAACTCGCAATGGGCCCGCATGGTGGAGTACGGCCCATTCACTCTCCTAGAGAGGAGGCCCGAGTCTCACCAGTTTGACATTACAAGGCTGATTATGTATGCTATGATATTATATAGATGTATACTAATCATCTGGATAAAGTCCCACTTTCATCTGTGCTATGGTCCCACTGAAGCAGAGCAAAACTCTGTAACACAGGGGGATCAAACATTGATATATCTAACTGGTCATCTTTATTGTTGACAAGTCACTGGATTAGACTAAAGGGGTGACCAGACGGTTTCAAACTAGCGTTTCAACCAAGGTGACCTTAGTTTATGTGTTTGGTTTGTGTTGCGGCTACATGGATGTAAACCACGCGCCAACACGTTCCTTGGTTGGGAAAACTCGCCTCCGAATCAAGGGCGTTGAATGAAGCTCATGGATTACAACTGCTGTCTACACGGATTGAAACTAGCAAGGTCACCTTAGTTGGGACGTTGGTTTGCAACCATCTGGTCAAACCTTTAGGTTTTCGTTTAGTTTGTGCTCAGCCTTAGAATCTGAACCACCACTAAATACTTACAACTCAAACTCTTAGCATTTATTTCAATTAAACCGTTGGCACTTTTAAATGATCAAAGTCGGTCAATCACAAAAAAAAAACCAGCCAAGTGCGAGTCGGACTCGCACACGGAGGGTTCCATACCAGCCGTAGCAAAAAACGGCAAAAAAATCACATTTGTTGTATGGGAGCTTCACTTAAATAATTTATTTTATTCTGTTTGTAATATTTGTTGTTATAGCGGCAAAAAAAACACATTATCTGTGAAAATTTCAACTGTCTTGGTATCTTGGGTCATGAGATATAGCCTGGTAACAGACAGACAGACAGACAGACAGTCTTAGCAATAGGGTCGGTCTCCTTTAGGTACGAAGCCCGAAAAAGATGAAACTACTTGCACGTTCCAAAGCCTAGATCACTATGAAAGAACGTGCAAGAAACTCTACGGACACTCTTTTATATCAATTAATAGTTTCAAAATTATGGTTATATTTTTAGTGTAATAAATGTTTTCTTAATTTAGATGTTATTATCTTGTTATTATTTTAAGATTTTCGAAGTTTAGATCTTCAGTAAGAGTTTTTGATTGCATTGTCTTACCCGTCTTGCTATTTATATGTGGTGGTAATAGCTGTATTATTTTGTTCACAGTTGTCTGGAGACAATGTACTGGAACTGTTGCGAGGAGAGGTTCTGCTTCGACAAAAAGATCGCGACCTACAAGTAAGTGTCCATCTCCTTAAAAGCTACTTTAATTTAGCTAACAAGCATTTTATCTCCTGGGATCGGGTAGATTGTAAACTGATCCTGCTCCTTATATTCAATCCAACCAACCAATCCAAGCCAAAGCCAAACCAAGTCAACAGTCAGTCAGTCCAAGCTTTGTGTAATCATATCTCTCCAAGCCTATTGCGAACCCCATCCACAATGAGAATATAGAAAAGAGTTGCTGCAGGTATTGGTTTCAAAAATATTTAATAATCTCCACCATGTACGGGTAGCACATTTATTTATTTACATTACACGCGACCGTATATCTGGTGGTCTGATGATGGAACGGGCTTAGCGGAATTAAGTTATGCATTTCCGACGCACGCTCCCCAAAATGCAACCCCTTTGAAGCTTCGACTTGACGAGTGCATCATTACCAATGATCTTGTTGACTCTTTTTTCAATTGACGTGAGCGCATTACTTATTGAAAGGAAGATGTAATAAAGAGCTGTTCAGTACACAAAAAGGTCAAATTTCAGTGAGACAGAATACCAAATGCTTCTCACGTCAGAGGCTACAAGCAATTTTTGACTAACAAAAAACTAACATTATTACCGAAAAAGATAATTGACATGTTGTGTAAGTGACTTTCAATATTTGTGATTGCACCCACGATACAGGATGTGCATGCCATAATCATGGCGGTAAGAAGTGGCTGGAAAGACGTCACGGAGTCATCACCTTCCGCATGTCGCAGGTCCTCACCGGACATGGTAAGTTCGGGAGGTTCCTGCCCCTGATTCGTGCGGACGAAACGCCCGGGTGTCAACATTGTTTGGACCACCCGGAGGACACGGTGGCAGAGCACCATCGTGTTCTCGTGGGGCATGGGGCCGATCAGTGGCAGCGATCGCTCGCGCCGTGCTCTGGTACAGGCCATGGTCCGGAGCGAGGAGGAATGGCAGGCAGTTGCCTCCTTCTGCGAAGCAGTAATGCTAGCAAAGGAAGCGGCCGCACGCATGAGGGAACGGACTTCCTCACACCCCAGCCGCTAGGATCTCGACCCGGATTTCCAGCCACCGTAGGCGTGGGCTTGCGGACGACGAGCAATGGGTAACTCGCCGTCCGGCCCTCCGGTAACCCTCCGGACCGAACCCGAGTCGTTGAAAGAAAGAAACCCACGATAGAAGTAACTCCTAGTGTGAGACAACGTTACATATAAAAACAAAGATATTAATTTTAATCTCATCTTAACGATTTTCACGGTCTAGTAAAAATAAATGTATTGACAAAGAGAATAAAGACTGACAACAGTGTGACGTCAGTCGTCGTGAAGCCACAATTAGATGAGCGATGGCTATCACTAATAACACGGATGACTGAATGGACAGTGAGGCTGTGACATGACCTTGGTAGCTTTCAGATAATAAGGGACATCACGATGTATTAGCGCGGGTGTATTTATGTGGTTTTTGGTAATTACCTTATTCTGAAGCGTGCGAGCTATGCTGTGGGAGTCGGACTCGTGCACCAAGGATTTATAGACTAAATTAGTCTTGTATTTTTTGTGGAGTCCATGAAAAGAGCAGAGGTTGCGCAGTGGTAACGACCCCGACTTATAGTACAGTAAATTTAGACATCCGGGGTATTTATGATGGTGTTTTGAACAATCCTACTAATTTTCGAATTATTGTAACCTTACCCTTATTTTTTGGTCTAATTTGATTGGACTATTACGAGTTGTAGATTACGGATTCGAACACAGCCAGCAGATTTACTTTGTGTTATTTATGTCATCACCACTGTTCTAAAAACGATGAAAGAAAATATCGTGAGGACACCGGCATTAGAACTAAAAAATTGAAGACATTTGACATCCACCGATCCGCACTGGGTACGCGTGGTGAATGACGGCCCTTTCCCCTTTAGGCCTAAGTCCCAGCAGTGGAGACATTATAAGGCTGATTATGTACTTATATATAAGACTTTATTTTCATAGATTTTGAAATGATTGTAGTTTTAATATAAAAACCGCCGATTTATAAGAACATAAACCGGTTCTTTGTAGAGCGAAACCTGGGGCCCCGGGATGAAGGCAAAGAAGGAACAGGAGTGGGTTTTTAGTCAGTAAAAGTCTGACACTATCTCTCGCTCCGCTCAAGAGCGGGATTTGTCATTAGATGATTGTCCCACCTAAAAAAAAAGTTCGGATCTTAAAAATACGCTCATATGATAAAAATTATGAATCATTTGCGAACAATAAATCATTTTTTCTCGACTGATAAATAGACCTAACAGACGGACTTACACAGAAGCTAGAACAAACTATTTGTATAGCGAGGAATTTACGTCGTTTACTTTGTCGATATATTTATTTGTAAAAGACCAGAAGTATTTGTTTAAATTGATAACTAGAGTACCTGTATTTTTTTTCCATCTAGTGATCTAGACCTATAATGGCAGAGTCGTTTGAGTGAAATAGTGTCTATAGTGTATAGGTATTACGTTGGTGCCATGGAAGGTGGGTAGGCCTCTGGTGTGGGACGCAACCTGTGTCGACACCCTTGCGCCATTCCACGTTCCAAGTACGGCGGGCTGTGCCGGTGCTGCCGCTGCGGCTGCTGAGACCCTTAAACGGCGCAAATACTGTAACCTTATTGGTAATTACAGTTTTGAGCCGTTTGGGGTCGAAATGCTTGGGTCAAGGGGTCCGAGTACGCGTCTCCTTTTTAAGGAAACTTCACGCTGGCTGATCGATACTTTGCGTGACCAGAGGGCTGGCTCGTTCTTTGCCCAAAGAATTAGCATTGCCATTCAACGTGGCAATGCTGCCAGTCAGTCAATCTTCTATTGTCAAATGATGGCCATAAGAGAAGAAACAAAACGAATACCTGTTGCCTCACCATGACGTGTTAAAATATTAGGTGTGCGAGCGAGAAAGAGGCATAGAGATGTACAGTGTAGGTACACCCTATATAGCCTTTAACAGTTCAGCACCCCTAGCCAAGTTGATAATCTGCAATCGTTAACGCTAGTTGAAAACTAATCAAATGTATGGGAATAACATCATCTCAACGTTAAGTCACGTGGTCAGAACAAACGAATAGAAAATTCGTAGCCAAGTTCACATCGTTCAAAATGATAGAATGAATTGTTATCGCTTCTACAATGTTCAACGCTACATCCTTTGTTATTGTAGAACGACATTGTAGAACGAGCGGCCGACTCTGGCGCATCAACATGGCTACCAACTTATCATTTTCTACAATTGCTGAGACCGAGGTGTTACCGATTGGAGAACGGAATTCGACACGAAATGGTTGTAACTTGGCTAGGGTGGTAGTTAGGTTGCCAGAAGGATCGCGTTAAGAGTTCGTGGTAGGGACTCTGACGAAGGTTGCGGGAATCGGATTTGAGACGCACCGGACTAGTCGTTGTGGCGATACGTGGGGGAGCTATCTTTAAGTAGGCCATCCATCCGTGTTTCCCCGGATTTTTCGTAGTTTAAAGAGTGTCCGGGGAGTGTCCGGGCGGAGTCTTATTTGTAATCCGGGAATGAAATTATCAAGCCAGGGTTAGACCTAATCAAGTCAACGCGACTCGCGCGCTGCGCTGCGAAAGCCGCGGTCAATCGACTCGGTAGACGCAATTTTATAGGTATAGGTATTGTTTTTATAACAGAGTATAATAATTTGCGTTTTATTTCAACAATTAATCAATTTAAGATTTTTTTTAAATTGTAAGTAAATCAAGATGATGGTCTTCCATCATCTTGATTCGCTATACTGTTTCGTTTAATTAATTTCGAAAAGGATGATATGTCCGGGTTCTGAGCTCTAAAATTCACGGTTTTTAGGCTTCCTGTCCTAGTTGCTAAACCTTAGATATGGTAACCCTATCTATAGGTATCTGTGTGGAGGAGGCCTATTTCCAGCGGTGGAATTCTTTTAGTTGAAACGATGACGATAAGGCCTTACGACTATTGAGTATTAAATAACAATAAAACCCAATTAATAAATAGATAAATAAAAAACTTATAAACGCACGTGTTTTTTCATCTTTTATTAGAGAATAAAGTGATCATTTTGTGGTCTGGAAACAATACTTACATGAATGAATTTATAGAAGTAATAAAATAAAGTGAGTAATCGCAAACTTCAGTCATAAAAGTCTATATTTGTCATTAAATCATTTATTTATTTAAACTTCATGTACAGTAGTGGTACATAGGCGGACTTAATGCAACAAGGCATTCTCTACCAGTCAACCTTTGGGTTAAAAGAGACGACACTGTGGTAGGTGTGCACAATAAATAAATAACAGATAAATATCAAATGAAAAGTAGTATCATTAAATTAAGTTACAATAATAAAATACTTATATATGCTAATATTATAAACTAATAAATACATTATAACTAGGAGAACTTAAAAATAACAATTATGATGAAGACCAAACTAAGGTTGAGAGGACTTCAAGTAGTAGTTCCGAATTTTACGCTTGAAGGAAAATTTACTTTCAGCTTTTTTGATGTCAAGGGGAAGTACATTCCAGAGTTTTATGGTAGAGACAACGTAAGAATTAGCCATAAACCCTGTACGGTGAGAAGGAATATGAAGAAGCATGTTTTTGGATGCTCTAAGGTTGAAATTGTGAGAACTGCCCAATACTTTAAAATATTGTTTTAAATAATCAGGAGCACACGGATCGTTCATTATAGTGAAGAGTGTACAAAGGGATCTGAGGGATCTCCTGTGACGGATAGGCAGCCATTTAAGCTGAGAACGAAAAGAAGAAATGTGATCATATTTACGAAGACCAAATATGAAACGAATACAGTTGTTAAGAAGTCGATCCAATTTGTTTAGAAGTTCTTGGGATAGATCAGAGTAACAAACATCAGCATAGTCAATTATCGGTAGGACAAGTGATTGGACCAAAGTGGTTTTAGTGCTTGATGGAAGGAAATTCTTGAATCTATAGAGAGATCGCAGCGTGAAGGTGACTCTCTGGCTAACCTGAGCAATATGCTTATTCCAGCTTAACCTATCGTCAATATATAAGCCTAGGTCTTTAACGTGTGTAAAACGTAACGTGTGTGTAAAAGGTGTGGCGAGAGAGGAATAACTGTATTGCCGAAAAGAAGCGGCAGAAGTCGGCTAGTGTTCAAGCTTCGTAAAAAGTATGAACTACCAATAAGGATAGCCTGGCATTTACTAACATTGACAGTAACCCCAAACCTGCTTGACCAATCACTAATCGCCACGACGTCAGCATTTATTAAGGAGATGCAGTCATCGAGGTTGTCAAGGTCAGTTTGCGCGTAGAGCTGTAGGTCATCAGCATACAGATGGAAAGAGCATTTGAGGATAGCTGTGATAGAATTAATAAACAAAGAAAATAAGGGTGGAGAGAGTATACCGCCTTGTGGAACGCCAGTTTGCAGGTCACATCAGTCAGAAAGCTTCTGATCAGCACGTACCGCTTGCCGACGTCCACGAAGATATGATGAGAACCAATCCCGTGCCGACGAAGAAACCCCAATTTGAGACAAGATAGCCAGAAGGATGTCGTGATCAACGGTATTAAAAGCATTAAAGAAGTCTATTAAAACTAACACCGTTAACCTCGAGTTCTCCAGGCCATTCCTGACGTCTTCTGTAACTTTAAAAGGCTGTGGCTGTACTGTGGTCAGGACGAAAACCTGATTGAAAAGGGGATAACAGTTTATATATTCAATTCAACAATATGAGTGTTACTAACAAAATTGTTGAAAAAATATCACTGCGGCCCTGGAACGCAAAGGGCAACTGAAAGAACACCGGTGGTTTTAGCCAGTATAAGTCTAATACTCCTTCTCGCTCTACCCAGAGCGGGAGAATTTTGTTTAGACAAAAAAAAAAAATTATGGGTAGCTTATAGCAAGATCGGTCTATCCAAGAAGTATAATATTCCCCAGTAACTGGGTTATGGAGACCTGACAGGCAGTCGCTCCATGTACAACATAGGTATTCAGCCGCATCCAGCTAGACTCGAAGCCGATCCCTAGTTGGTTGGAAAATGGTTAGGGAGATGATGATGATAGCAAAATCAGCTGGAGCGTGAGGGCCGCCCCCTCGCGCGTGCACGTGCGGCCTCCTCCTTTGCTAGCATTACTGCTTCGCAGAAGGAGGCGACCGCCTGCCACTCCTCCACGCTTCGGACCATGGCCTGTAACAAGGCCCGGCGCGAGAGATCGTCGCCCCCACGAGAATACGGTGGTGTAGGAACTTCCCGAACTGAACGGTGAGAACCTACGTCATTCGGAAGGTGAGGACGCCGTGAGATCTTTCCAGCCACTCCTCATTGAGGGGACTATTACCGTCATAATTATGGCGTGCCCAAGTGATGACGACGATATCTTAAAAGTGTTTGATTTGATTTCCTCGATTATGTATGAAAAAATATGTGACGAAAAATCTTTTTTTATAATTTAATTTCAATTATTAAAACATAACAACAAAAACTCATTCGAAAGAGCAGTTCATCGATTAATATAATTATGTTCGTTGAATCGTTCAGTTGAAGTAGTGTTTGGCGATAAAAGGTTGTTTCGCAATAAATTCTATTCGATCAATCGTTCAGTTGACTTTCCGTTAATCGACCATGTGACTCTCGAAATATCGTTACGGACCCCGTAAACAGACTGTAGGTTTCACGTCTTCTCAACAAATCATCTAAGATGCAGTCACGTTGAAACCATTAAAATATAATTGATACCAACATGACAACTTACAAGATGTATCAACTTACGTCAGATGTAGGTTTGCCGCATCGTAAAACTGTGCAATAAAATTATACAAGTACCTACTAACTTGTTAATAAAATAGCTAAACTTGCAAACTATAAGTGACACATGATTTTAATGTTATTGAACATTAAAATCCTGTTGCATTCACTGACTGAATGACATCAATACTAAACCCTAACATACCTAAAAATATTCAGCTTTTTTAGTCCAAAAGTAACTAGCATTTTTCAAGCTAAATTTTTGCACAGATTTACTGATGAACTGCCACTTCGAATGGCAATACTAATTCTTTGAGCATCGAACCATTAATTCAATTCAATTGATTGTACGTACAGCTAAGGAGTGGAATTTTCTGCCGGAGTCTGTTTCCTAACAGCTACAACCTAGGGGGTCTTTATGTCAAGAGTGTATAGGTTACTTCTAGGCAAGCGTGCTCCATCGTAGACTACACCATCGCTTATCATCAGGTGAGATAGTGGTCAAACACGAGCCTATCAGCGATGAAAAAAAAATTTGCCTCATGACCACAGTCAGAAGTGGTTTCAAGCATAAATCCTACTGCTCAGCATACCCAGAAATTGTTAATCAAACTGTCTTACAGTCTAACAGCATACAGCTGACCAGTATTTTACATGGAGCGACTGCTTATTTGTCCTCCAGAATCTAGCAGCATTCTCCCGGCTTCCGGCAGCAATACCCTCTTCTGTATTCTTACAGTATTTTTACCACTTCAATCAAACCAATGATCTGTAAGGGTTTTCTTGACTTCTATTTGACAATCTTCTTCACTTTCTTTCTTCTAACTGTTCGTTTTCACAAATTTCTAAACGCCACGTTGTATATCTTCAGCTACTTTCGTTTTCTATACATGTTGCAAAATTTTATCTAGGTACTGGTTATTGGAGTGATGTAGGCAAAATAAAAGAAAACTTTTCAATTCAACGATTCGTGTAATCTATATACATATGTAAAAAAGGAGCAACTGACTGATTGACATATCAACGCACAGCGAAAACTACAGAGCGAGCACTAAGAGAGGGTGTTCCAAAATTCACCAACTAAGGGGATGATAAAACGGGGGTCCAAAGTTTGTATGGAAAAACCAATTTTCACGCGGGTGAAGCTGCTGACAGCAGCTATTAATGCTGTAAAATGGTATGAGCAATTACAAATATAAGTTGAGGCAAGGCGATATGGACTGCCAAGAGTTGTCTCCCCAGATACGTCTTTCGTCAAAAAAATATAATACAATCTAATTCGCATGCATTTTCCATTAACAAAATAAAAGATTACGTAAACAACATTGTAAACTGTAGCATTATGTTGTAAATCATTGTACACATGTGCCTGTTTGAAGAGGAAAACCATGTAAAAACCAACGTCAACAGTCATGCAGCTAGCTGGCACACTAGTGCGATAAGAGTGGATTTACTCGCGGATATTAAATATGTTTCAGATAATATTGTGTTACACAGATGTTCTCAACAATGTGGATTAGAAATATCTGCCTAACATTTCATTCTGGCTTTTAGCGATAAGAACACCTATATAATACATTCATTTTAAGCTCCAACTGTGTTTTTTATGGTGTACAATAAAGAGTATATCTAGCTATATATCTCTAGGTTAATAAGTGTGATTTGAAAGAAAAAGTTATTTTATTTTTAATAGCTTCTGTGAACGTTGTAACTTCAAGAGACGGAGAGAAGGGCGGGGGAGGAGGTGGAATCTATCTGAATCCCGCAGTAGTTTAGCTAAGTTACTTTCTCACTAATAACATTAGTATTGGATTTGGACAAAGTGATTATATAGGTGATAGTATCTGTTTTGTATTGATTCCTAATAAATAACTAGAACGTAAATAATGAGTCTGCAACTATCCCAATGCAAAGCAAAAAACTTCTTCTTATTCAGAGAAGGCACTCAGATAAATAACAACGCTTAGTGCTCGGCCACAGTGGCAGCGCGGTGCGGGTAGCGGCGCGGGTGCGGCAACGCGCGCGATTTGCGTGGCCACACTGGCAGCGCGGTGCGGGCAGCGGCGCGGGTGATAGTGCCTGTCCGAAGTAGGCTTGTTGAAAAAATATCGATATTTTTGCTTCGATATATCAAAATTTTCAGTCTATATATTTTGATCCGATACATCGATATATCGATGCAAAATATTCAATATTTAAAATCGTATCAAAAACGTTTTTTTTTTTTTCAAAATTTATTTATCAGCAGAATATTTAAATGAATTCAATGCCGTAAAAGATAGGAACGAACGGAAAAAAATCTGTATTATCTACATATACTGTACTGTTATGATTTTACTTTCGTTAAAATATCTGAAAAAATTAATTGGTCTTCAAAATATTAGTATATTGTTATTTCGTTAGTTTTAATAAGATTACTTGTTGCGCCCAACACGATCCCAAGTAATATAGGATAAGGGCAGGAAGAAGAAGTTTTATGCAGATTCTCATAAATTAAAATAATGTGAATTTTGTATGGAAATTACTATGTATTACCTATTATTGACCTAGACTGAACTAAATGAATTATTATTTTAAGACCGAAAATCTTGGAAAGTTTGACCGATATATATCTTTTCCTCGATAAACTCAAGCTGATATTAAATATTTTTATAAATATCGATACATCGATAAATATTACTTCTAGCATGGCTCGAACTTGTTTGCCACTTGCCGCCCACGCCCTCACTGTGGCCACTTGAATGAACTCACTATGGCGTGAGATGCCCGCGCGCGTTCCGCGTGTCACAGTCCGCGCCGCTTCCCGCGCCCGCGTGCCCACTGTGGACACTCAAAGGAAGTTCTTGTGTTTGAGATTGCCGCGCCGCGCCCGCCCCGCACCCGCGCTTCCACTGTGGCCGAGCACTTACTCTAAGCGGGTTGGTAACTAGCGCATAATATTATTAAGGCATATAAAACATCTCCGAGAAAAAGTAAGCAATCACGAAATTCTCGACTACGAGAACAATGTTTGTTTCATTGAGTTACAAAGCAACTTTCCTGAAATTAATACAGTCTTCATGTCGACTATTCGTACAAGCGAAACGAAATAATTATGTCTCGTTAAAACCAACAACCGAGATAAGCGACTGTATCATTTTAATGAAATGAATTGACCATGATATATTAGTGATTATAGGAAGGTCAGTTTCAAATTTATTTTATTTTAATTTTAAAGGAAGTGACTTGATAAGAGTCACTTTTCGCCCATAACATTAAAAAAATAAAAGTTTGTACATACAAACTTTTTTTTTTAGAGAGTTTATTTTTCTGTACATACAGAAAAATAAACTCTGGCGTATCGTCGCGTTCACCGCGATCGTAAACGTGTATATTTTTGCGTATAGGATAGACGGAAAGTTTATTAAGATTAGTATCATTGAGACTCAAAATTATTTTTCAATACACTTACTCGAAAACCCGCTCTTATCCCACCGCTTTTAGGCACGCAATAGACTGCTTTCCGCACTAGTGCAGAAATAGCTTGTGCTGTCCGCCGCCACAATGTTATTACATGTATCGCATCAGGCTGGGCGCGCGTCGACCCTCACGAGTCGCCGGTCAACCCCCGTTTATTCATTTCTTCGTAAGTGTATTGAAAAAAGTCGTTTGACACACGTGCAAATTTGTCACTGCAGCCCTCGGCTCCATAACACACTCGCCTACGGCTCGTGCGAATTCCACCTCGGTCGCAATGACAAACTTTCTGCACTTGTATCAAAATGTACTATTGGTTCATGGAGCGCTTGTTTCAGAAATACTTAAACATTGAAAAACGCCCAAAATTTTTACAATACTCTCTGTTTGGGCAATAATTGCTTTGACTTACAATATTATATTATTTATCAAGTAAATGTCACTAGTTAAAAAAAAAAATATATGTATTTAAAAATTGTCGGAAACAGAAACTTTTTTTTTAATGTGTGATTAGTGAAAAATGCCTCATACCAACCCTCCTCCTTTTAGTAGCTATTATATTCATTGGGTAGAAGACCCTATCTTTTTATTTCTATTAACGTCACTTTAGCTAAAAGGTGTAGGAACATAGGGTGCCCCTAAGAATCGCCAATTCATTCAGTCCTGTGATTCTCACTTTTAGCATATTCCCGTATCCTTCGTTAGGTCACGCCACAAGCCGAGCCAATGTTTGCTTAGATAAATTTTAATAAAAAATAAAATATTATACATATATCAGAAATTTAGAACTGAGTTCAGTCATTTTCAGATCATCAGACTTATGCTAGCAAAACAAACATTTTTCTCAGCGCTCTTCTCATACTACTCGCGCTCGCACTGGTCCTAGCGTTTCCGAGATATCGTGTCCATGAGCGGTGTCTATGTGGCCGTTGATCGAGCGCGCTTTGTATGAAGATAGACTTCTGTACAGGACCTATCTATTTTCTGCTGTTATCTCGTATCTGCCTCCGTAATCACCAGCCTCGCAATCCGTAAGCAAATGAACAAACACGTAATGATCTTGATAGTCAGCTGTTATGCTAACATTTACTCAAGTTGTAAATTATGTATTTATCAAAGCTGTGACTTGTCAGTCACTGTGACAATATCAAATAATAAAAATAAGGGTATCACGTTTGAGGTTGTTTCTTATTGAAATGAAACATATTGAGACGGTGATGTGTTGCCGGGGAGTTGATGTCGCTATTTCCTCCTAGCTTATTTAATCAAAGCTGTACTGAATGTTTTGACAAGCAAAAAGTACTGATCTTCCTGCCTTAATCCCGTGATAGTTGGGGTCGGTTCAACCTGTTTTCTTAATCTATTTTCCCTTGTCAACCATTTCGCTATTTTTCATTCCGTTATATTTCTACTCAGATCTCAAACCCCCAACCGACACCTACCCGACTCTCTTTAATAACTTTAACAAAAGTAGGATTGAAATATACATTTGCTGTTAGTTGGGGGCACACCAAAAAACGTATTTACCTGACCGTTACATTTGCACATTATTTTGGGCTGTCGAAAGAAAAAACTAAACAATTTATAGAACAGCTTAAAATCATCTTCTCCAAAACTATAAAATTCTAACACTCATAAATGGTCATAAGAACCACGGGACAAAAAGATTGACGTTTTCTTCGTTAAGAACAGTTATCTATTTCATGGACTGTCAACAACCGTAGTTTAGCAAAAGCTAGTCAAAATCAAAAAGTCATCAATCAAAATAAGGCTGAGAGAGCACTTTAGACACTAAACAGTCCCACAAAACGCTTTCCCGTCACAGTCTAATTAAGGTCAGTTATTAATATTCTTCTTGTATATCTATTCAGACTAGAAGAAGATGCAGCCCACACGAACGGATACGTCAACAACGGCGCCAGCCTGGAGAATGTGGTCACCGAGCAACCGGTCAATAACAACCACCTGCCACCGAGAGCCATCACCGGAAGGGAGGTCAACGAGGTGCCTCTGCACGCCGACAAGCTTTATGAGGTGAAATACTTGCACAAAGTGTCGTCATGAAATCTTGGCTTTCAAAATCCAACATTCACAACACTGACAATACTGATATCACTGACATCTGAAACTCTCATATCGTATCAATAATCTCAATTCGTACACTTCCGACATCTACTTTTGATACTCGCGATACCGAAATCTCGCAATCACGATACTAAAATCAGCACTTGCAACACCCACCTAATTAATACACGTGATCTTATATTATAGTAATCAGGTTACTGATCCCTAATTTGAGTTTTAATAATGCATTTATATTACAATGTCCTATCATCTTTATAGTACAAGGATTTTGAATAATTTACTAGCTATAGTACTGACAAATTAAGTCATCAAAACTAACTTTCGCTTTTTTATTTACAGGTCTTTTCTAAATCTCTGATATTTAGAGATGATCACGAGCTTAAAGAAAAAACTGAAAGCACAAACTCCTTGGACGATTTGGAAACCAAATCCGAACCCGACTACTTATCAGACAGACCCAATAGGACCAAAGTTTACTTCGAAGACGAAATCAATTCTCCAGTTACTGACTTTGAAATTATGTTCAAAGATGAACTGCTTGGTACTAATATATTCAAAATTGACGAAGAGGAAAGTGATCGACAAAGCCAGGACACAGAAGAAGGGCTGACTATGAATGTAGCAGTTAAGAAACAAGATGTTATTAAACCCAGTACGATAACTATCAAAGACGAAACTAAGATTACAACAGTCAGTCCTATTTACAAATACGATCCTGTGTCTTCAATGGCATTACCATCAGCCTTCTCTCTACCAAAAGTGGAGAGTGTGAAAGGTATTCTAAGACTAAGAGCAGATAATGAATTCCCGAGAAGTAACAGCTCTAAGACCTTAGATAGAGTCGACAGCAGTGGCAGATTATCAAGACCGATGATCAGCAGAGTTGACAGTTTGAAGAACATGGATACAACCAAACTAAACAAAGTATTATCAAGGGTACCACAGAGAAGCGCATCGTTCTTGAACATTCCGGAACATTTGGCTCCAGAGAAACCTCCTTTGATTAAGAGCAAATCAATGGTAGGAGTAATGTCAGCAACAGAACAGTTGAAACTAAGTCAATTGCCAGACACTCCGATTATTAAGAGTAACAATCTCCCAAGATTCTTTGTTGACTGTCCTTCATTGCCAGAATATAAAGGCGAGACGAGTTTACAGAGTATAAAACAGCAATCAGCTATGATGTACCAAGAAGATTACAGTATGCCGAGGTACTACGGAATTATGCCCAAGTCAACAGAACAGTTGCCTGTTCATGAGAGCAAATCGATGCCAGATTTGAGGATCCCAACGACCAATTCTTCTGGAAAGGTCAGCAAGCGCCTTGTTAAACTTCGCAGTAGGTTAAAGCCATTGGTTATAAAGAAGAATTCCAATGAGAAATTGTAAATTTTAGTTTTAAGATAGTGCCTTTGTAAGATTATCATGTTACTATTCTTATAAATAATGTTATGTAATCTGAGGAAATGCTGGTTGTGTGTGTGTGTATGTTGCCATTTTAGATAAAGACATTTTTAACCTTGAAGCAGGTTCTTGAAAAGGTTTTGTACTTATATGAAAAAATTGAAGAGGCTCATGTTGTGGGTCGATTATTAAAGTTTACGTTCTTGAAGTGTTGCAAAAGTTGAGAACAATTTTATTGTAAGCTTTAGTATTTTGCTCAAGGTTATAATCACAATTTATTTAGTCTTCTTACTACTGTTGCTATTATCTTTAAAATATCAGAATTAGTTGCAAAAAAATCTCGGTTCAAAGGACCAATTTTTCGATGTCTTTTAAATTATAATTGATTGACTCACATTTGACTACTTCCTATCACACTTGATGGTAAGCGATGATGTGGTCAACGTGATTCTAAATATTTATCCCTTTTCTTTTATAATACTTGTTTATCTTTATTTATCTTTTACCAGTGACTTGTTACAAACTTTCTTTTACTTAACTACATAAGCAAATTACCAAAACCACTTATTTAATATAATTGTTGCTCAGAACAATTTGTGATTTAAATGTATAATATTTTTAGACATAAGCTAGTATTATGATCCTACCTATTAATATAAGTACTTAAATATTATTGTCTAGTCATTTCATCACATTATTACGGCGAAACACCCGGTATTGGAAAGCAATATGATTTCAAATAAATTGGTTTAATAGGATCCTACAGATAGGTGCGATGGGATAATGTGACAATATGACAACGCGACAGCGATGTAAAAACATTTGATTTGTCATTATCACATCGTACTTACGTGTCTCCTCGTTTTAACCTTTTGAGCGCCAACCTATGCCGAACCCGAAGTGTCCTTTCGCACTAAGCTATAAATTTATAACGAATACTATTATAAATTTTACTATTTTAAAAATATAAAAAGACCCCTATTGTAATAAAAATCTAAGGTTTTAGGCAACAGTAAAAGTTCACACATAAAACAAAACAAAGGATTTTTTTTTTATTAATAAATGTTAAATTAGATATTGTCTTCTAATAAAGACGTGGCGTGGAGGGCACGGAAACGTTTATCTTTTGTACAAGACCGTGGCGCTTATAAGGTTAAGCCAACTTGTAACTTATACATATGCCTATGAATTCCTATGAAAATTTTAAATCCCGGTGTCGTCGTTCTCAATATCAATCAGTAAAGTAGATATGTAGTAAGTTATATTGTCTCAGTTTAGTTTAGTCGGTCAAAATTATGATGCGCTTGGAAGTACCTCATAAAATTATGATTAGACATTTAAATAAATCTTTTTTACTGCCAATTCAACCAATTTTAACTTCTATTCCAAAAGCATAAGGATAACATTAAAAACAAAAAGTGGTTACAATACCAACTATTTACTGCAACCGCCATTTATCATGTCACCAAAGCAATAAAAGTCAAAATCGGTTGAACGGACAGTAAAAAGGTTTGTTTAAGGGGCTCCTGTTAGCCGATGACCTTTAACATTTTTCTACCCATTTTTCCCTATATTATTATTATACTTGAACGATAAGTCTACGTTAATAAAGAAGTGTTTTGGCGAGAAAAATGATGTCCAAGGTCTAGGCGACCTATGATTTGACATTTTGACGTAGTGATTTACAAAATTTGTTACCGAGAATTTAAAAAAAGCTAATATCTCAAAAAAAATTACTGTTACTAAAAAAAAGTATTGGTACAATATATACAATCATTATATTCTGTCTATATTGGTATAAATTTCGTATTGGTAATTGCTTAGGTAAAAAAGTTAAAACACAAACAATAAATACAAATTGTCATTTTTATTGTTTGTAGAACAATAATTATTGAAAAAAATATTTTTACAAAATTGAAGACTGAATCAAAGTATTGCATATATCTTATATATAAAATTCTCGTGTCACGGTGTTCGAACTTGAACTCCTCCGAAACGGCTCGACCGATTCTCATGAAATTTTGTGAGCATATTGAGTAGGTCTGAGAATCGGCCAACATCTATTTTTTTTTTTTTTTTTTATTTATATGGCAGAACAACGTTTGCCGGCTCAGCTAGTACATATATATATATTTAATTTTATGATGCACTTTTAAGGTACATTATACAAGTTGAAAAACGTATATTTTCAAAAGGAGCCCCTTAAATGTCTAATCTTATTACCAATGGAGTATAATTATTTTTAGTGCTCAATCAATTTAAAACATCTTACTGTTTCTATTAATCGCTTGAAGAGGACTCCTTTATTCTTCTTCTTCCTGACCTTATCCCATATTTCCATGAAATTTTTCTTCCATTCTATTTTGTCACCCGTCATACTATCACTAACTCCCTTTTCTTTGATATCACTCCTCACACAATCCATCTACCTTTTCTTTGGCCTCCCTATCCCTCTCCATCCATTTACATGTATACTCTCAGAACTCTTGAAGATGAAGACGACCGCTTGAAGATGACTATGACATGTTGAGTGTTCTGTACAAGCGAGCCTTAATATTCCCGTGCTATATATTTATTTTATATGCCACAAAAGATGTTTAATGAGTCTTGCAGTATTATTTTTGTGAACCTGAATCAGGTTTTTCATAGTAACAGTTAAATTGAATACTTACTTTGGAGAGCTTCGCACCTAAAACTTTTTTCAAACAAAATAACTAGTAAGATCTGCATAATATTCATTATTGATAATAACTACATAGCCCTGTACATACTTACTGTTAAGTTTTGAAGTTTCCAAATATAGTGAGTGAATTTGAAGATGATCATTTGTTTTATTTAATATTATTCCCTCTTCGGGGCCTGAGCCTCTCTGGGTGTACCGAAAACGACCTTATCTTCGTTTTTTGTCGACGTAAAAGTATATTTCGACACTCTCAAAGAAATCAAAATTCATAGGATGCTTCCGTTGACCCGGAATCTTGAAATTTGGCATAAAGCAAGATCTTATAGCACAGATATAGGAATAAATCTGAAAACAGTAAATTTGTTGTTACAAAAAAAACCGTTTTCGGTACACTGGTGCCTGAGAGGTTAAAATAAATTCAGCCACATTTAAAACTCGCTAAACCATAATGCTTAGTTTAAATACTGATTGACGGATTCTAAATTTAAATCTCTATTTTCTTTGGAGACTGAATTAAAAATCTTCTAATCAGTGTTTAAACTAAACAAAAAGTTATTTTATTAAAAAAGCCACATTTAAAAAAAATTAATAGGTTTATTATCACAGTAGTATGTTCTCTGGTATAATTTCTGACTGTCATGCGTGATATGGGCAATACCGTGAGCCGCAGCTAGTCACATAATCACACTAATATTATACATAAAGGTATATGTATGTGTGTCTGAATATTTGTTACTTGTTTACGCTCGAACGGCTGAACGATTTCTTTGAAAATGTTTACTCCTAGAGTACGTATGTTCCCTTGGAATAAGTTTTATGCTATTACGCAGGCGAAACCGTTAGCAGCTGCTAGTGTAAAATAAAACAAATGTGTAAAAAAGCGCACGTTTTATTACAGTATCACTATCTCATACAATTTCTGTTTATATTATATTATTAGGTAAACTCCAACAATAAAACGTTATTAAAATCTTACGACCCTACACTAGAACGTGTCTAGTAGAACTGAAACTATTCTAATATACACCTAAACTTCATTACAATAGAGTTTAAATTATTTTATCAAGGCGAATCTTAGACGACAGGGAAAAAGGGTATAACTTAATAAGTACTGAAAGAGTTACATTACTCTAAAGTTAGATCATTTACAGTAAATATAAGGAGTTTATTATATTTATAATAATGAAGATCACAAATGTCTACTTAAATCTAAGGGAATACTATTTAAATGGGTATATAAATAGCATAACACATTAGGATTGGCCAAAATACGTCCCAATTAATGGTACTTCGCCATTTTTGAAATAACTCGATAAAGTTAGAAAAGGAGGTTAGATTCAAAATGCATGTTGCAAGAGGTTTACAATTGGAACGCCTGAAAGCACCTTATATTAGACTTAAAATTGTTTTCACAAAATGGAGATTTCTTTTAATTTGCATGAAATACTTTTTACTTTACTTTAAACCCGATTAATTTCTCTTTTTGATTAGATTTTTTTTAGTTGACTAACATTTTAGTTTATTGAAATATGTTGTGAAAAAAGATTAGGTAGGTATCTAAGTAAAAAGGTGTTTATAATTAGGGGCGTTTATGAATTTTGCGTGAATAATGCTCTGTTATATTCCATAAAGAGTTTTATAAAATATAAATATTATGCTATTTATACAAGATTTAGCTGAGTGAGGCCGCACTACCAATATCTAAATGATTCCAGTAAGAAAGGACTAAACTTTTGTAAGTTCGACGTCCATTTCTAATTTTGTTAACAATCAGTTTTATTAGTTCGTAGCAAAGTACCTACTTAAAAAAATATTCGATACTTGCATACTAGAATCGTAATGAAAAATCGACTATAATTAGGCAAACAGTACTGTTTTCTAAATATTATTATTAAAAAGGGAAAAGACTTTATACACTTTACAATGTTTTAGAATTATGCTACGCAATCCATTTATTATTTAAATGCATTATTTTAAATTTTAATTTATATAAAAGTCGCAAGTTTTGCTTTTTCATAATAAATAGTTCTTTTTTTATAAATTAGCTTTCAGCGAAATTTGGATAGTTACGAAATAGGTTTTTTTTACATTACAGTTACGAACACCGTCGCCTAAATAACATAAATAGTTTAACTGGTATCTTTTTTTTTTTCTTTGTTAACGGTTTTTGAATCATTTTGTTTTCCTTTCATAGTTTTGGGACGGTGTTCTATAAACCTTATTTTAACCCTTATATCGAAATGGAACAAATTTTTAGAACTTTGAAATAATTATACAATCCAAGGAAGTAATCCCTCTAAGTTTCATTTCAATGCAAAGTTTATATATAGAAAATCTTTAAAGTTCATTAATATTTTATTTTCAAAACTTCACGTCAAACAAAGCTGGATGCGTAAATCCTAATCATGATAGTATCAGCGTTATACAAATTCCAGAGCTGAAAAGGGATGGCGCTATCGGTCAAGTATAGCTTCGTCCCTCTCATACATTGAAATCTTGATGGCATTAAAACGTTATATGGCCATTTCTAAACAAAGCCTTCTTTGATCTTAACATACCTCCTATTAATTGACAGTACATTGGCTTCTATTTTTCTAACCAAGTGATGAACTTATCTTGCCTTTTGTTTGACGTGTACTTAAACCCTTTTCACAGACACAGCGAAGCGAATAGTTTTTTTCCGCATTATATTTTAACACAAAAAAAAATCGCTACCCGTTCTATCTGTAACGTCTCGCTTTGCATTCGCTGTTCATGTGACAAAAACCAAGAAAAAAGCTGAAGTACAGTAGGTATAGTCAAAATATGTTGCCTTCTCTGAAGTTAGGCGTTCCGTACTATGCGCATACTTACTCGAAAATATATGCAATTACTGCGCAGCTAATGAGGGTTTTCAAGAAAATTCACACCACCAGTTGGCGCCACTTAGCCGAGAGGTCTTCTACTTTGAAAACGTATACAATCGCATGCTTAATAGAATAAAGACCTAACTCAAAAATGAGCGTATTTAAAAATTTGACCTTATTATTGAAACATATTTTTTAATATTCACGTACCTTCTTTTTTGAGTTAGGTCTCTTTTTATAAGTCTGCAATATAACGTTAAATTCAATTTAACTATTGTCATTACGATAAGCATTTTGACAGGTGCCTGGACCTGACGACTCAGTGCTGCCGCCTGGTGAACGTCATTTTAGAAAGCCCTTATTGTTCAAAGTTTGTAACGGTCAATATATTTAGACCGTACCGTAGGTACTATCAGTGGTAATGATTGACAAAAATTCTAAATCACAAACATTTTCAATTTTGGATATCCATTATCACTGATATCAATATTTGTCTCAAGTCTACCAAATATATTCTAAGTCCTTTCGAAGAAGACTCTGTGGCCATGACAACGAAAAAAACCATTGATTAATGTCAATAAATGAAGAACTATAACTGTCTTTATCTTGTCTGATCAGGCTGAGTTGAAATTGAGTCGAGTGGAGAATATGACTTAGAATACAGAGGGTTAGACCTTTTTTCCTTGGTGCTAAGTGCGTCACCTAATAGTGCCATTTTGGTACTTATCGTACTAATTAGGACTCTAGCTGCTAGCGATGACAGTGGAAAAGCCTAGTCTAGAAGGCAGCTTACACGACATCTATTAGATACGACTAGATTTAGTGTACTTTTATTATTATTTTATTATTAATAATAATGTATATTTTAGGTGTGTTCAGAAATTATTGCGATGCGTGGCACTTTATGTTGGTGTTTATTCACAATAATAACATAGGTATCATAAATTTAAAGATGTTTAAAAATATCTATAAATAATAGTTAAAAAAATAATTAAATATGGAACAATAATAATATATTTATTTGCAATAGGTAAACATTGAATACAGTCGATCAGCAAAAAAAAGAACCTGACAAAAAACCAATACAGATGTATATGCAAAAAAAATATGCAAATACTATTTCTAATAGATAAATAACAAATCCAACTATTAAAAAATCCTACAATCTACTTTCTTGTACTGAATTAAGGTGTACTTATAAACTGCAAATCTAAAATACTGAGGCATTGCCTAAGCTACAAACCAAGGGTTTTATCGGCCTTAGCAAATAAATCTAAATCTCAAATCATCTTAGACTAAACAAAACTAAATTTATAATTGAATGGCATACATTTTTGATCTAAGCTTTTAGATGCACTAAACTTTTTTTACAAAATGGAATTAATTTGATCGTCGTCTACAAAAAGTAAATATTTCAGACATAAATAGTTCGTGTGTTGCCAAATAATAAATTTAACACAGTACGGATTTAAAGAATAAATAAAAAGACAGGTATACTAAGCTATTTCTAATTTCAAATTAATAACACTATCTTGCCGAACATTGAAGTCACGGAATCTTAAATAAAAACATTCTTTTAAGACAAGACTTATTTTTCATGGCTAAAAACACCGACGGTTTGGTAGTTTTTGTTCAAGTAGCAAACAGTATAACAAAATGTATCGAATGAGAGTAATTTATTGTCTAATCACGTGTCAACACCCGATGTCAACTACTGAATAACTAACTAGGTAAGTATTATTTTATTTGGCCTAGATATTATTCTAAGTTATACACCGATATATCTACAGATCAAAACCTTAGCATCCTTCGAGTCGGATAGCTTACACCTATGCTGGTGTAAGCTATCCGGCTCGAAGGACCAATATTTTTACCAGCTATCTGATTCCAAGGACCAATATTCTTGAGTAGGTACTTTGAAACTTCGAAAGTCGTTGGTAAAAAAATATAGAAAGTTTTGGATGGAAGATATTTTTAATAATAGTATTTTGGTCTGCAAACTATCGAACCTATAATAGTTATCCTAGTTTTGGTGTCACAGTGTTCTAAATTAAATTATTATACCGTCGGTTTTAAATGGGTATATAATATTCGAGTGGGTACTTATATTATTATTTCGAGTAATCTCATTTTTTAACAGATAATGTCACTTCAGATTTATTTGCATCAGAAGTGACGTTATCTAAAAAAACTTCTCTTAAATTTATGAATAACATGTGACACATATTTTTGACAAAGAACTTCCTAGTCTATAAAACACAAAATTGTTGAAAAAAAAATGCAATTGATTTTTTCCTCTTCTATAAATCTTTCGATGTACCTTCTCCTTGGCTCGGTCTTACGTATCCTCAATGTTCAAGTCCTTTTTCGCTTTCCATGGTCCTCAAAATATTCCCTTTTATTTTTCTTTCAGTTTCATATTTACAACAGCTCTTTCATTAACTACTTCCTTTTAAATCACTTAAGCGAATAACACATCAGCACTTAAAAAGTCAATAACCTATTCATCACAATTAAAGTCCTCATTTGGTATTTCCATCTTTGAAACGGTGACACCAAAACTGCTGCTACACTACATTTACCGAACTGTCTTGAACCGCTTGACCTTGATGGTGGCCTTGTTGCCGCACAGCTTGAGCGCCGCGGCGCACGCCAGCAGCTCGGCGCCGCCCACGTCGCGCCCGTCCACCGCCGCCAGGAAGTCGCCGCGCTGGATGCGCCCGTCCAGCTCGGCCGGCGTGCCGGGGAGCTGCGGACACGTGAGGGGCTTGTTATTGACAAGTACGTCTAGTACTTAAGCTATTGTATACGCAATTAGAGTTCTCTGGGCGATTTGAACATATACAACAGCCCAAAATCAGCTATTGGACCGTTTGCTCAGATCACACGATCACGTAACATCTGTCTAGTCGGAATATCCTCCCTTTTCAACGAAGGTTTGTGGAACTACACTCTGCGGCACACTACAACATACATGACGCATCCACCCTTTCAAACTAATCTAGGTATATTTTATCAGCCAAAGCAAATTAAGATAAAATGATATATGGTAGGGACGTCCACTGCTGGTCCTAGGCTTCCCCCTAGCATGGTCACAAAAGAAAGTACTGTGTTCCATCAAGTGATCTACATTTTGCTTTTACAGTCTCCTCAGGGACACATCCTTGAGGAGACTATAAAAGCAAATAATAGGGCACACCCTAACAGGCGTTGTACAGAGGGGGTTCCGGAAAGATCTGTTAAAAGGTCGTCTTCCATGTGCTGATGGTGATCATCGGAGTGGTTTTAGCGAAGTAAGAATCCCGTGCATCCTGGTCGTTTCTCTAAAGGTCCAGATGCATTTTGATGGTATCTCCGGAAAAAAAAATTGATCTACATTTGAGGATCCAACGGCGTCTATCGGTTTTTAATAAGTAATCGATTCCATCGGTTTTTTGGGAACCACCTTTTCCATCATCGGGCCAGACGTACGGCGATGCGCCACCTCCCACCCATACACACAAAACGTTTTAGAAACATATTTATTGTGTGCCGGAGTCTGTGTTTCCGGGTAGCTACAACCTACGTGTAAGTAACCTATTCATTCTTAAAGTCAAGAGTGAATGGGTTACTAGACAAACATCGTCGACCACATCATCGCTTTTCATTAAGTGAGATAGTGGTCAAGCGTGAGCCTATCAATATAAAAAGTGTATACCATTGTTTTTGAACTGATAATAACCATTACGTGATACTCACAAGCTGTCCTATATAGACGGCGGGCGCGGCGACGGGCGCGACGCACGTGAGGCCGAGCGGCTTGCCCGCCTTGCGGCTCAGGTCGATCTCGATCTCCTCATACTTCAGCGGTTCTGGTCGGTGAACTGTCAGTTTTAACTGAAATAAGAAATAAAGATATATTAGAGACAGGATTAAACTTTGTCAAGTGTTTGAGATGTTTTCAATAGCTTATAATATATCCCAACAGTAACTGGGCTATAATCAGACAATCAGCAGGTATTCTGTTGCATCTGGTTAGACTCTTAGTCTTAGACCAGCGGGGCTATTGCGTAACTCTGTTGACAGTTCAAGTGATGATCACTTGTTAACAATGTGCATCATTGAACTGTCAAACAGCTAGTTTCGTATTGCCTATCTTTAGTGACCAACTGCAGTGACGTCATTAGCCACTGGTGCCTTTGATAGCCACCGTAACATGTTTTGACAGATGTTATTGTATCGATACTTTTAAAATTGCGATTGTGTAAGCTTTTGAAGCTGTATAATAGTCGGTAAAATTTTAGAGTGGTCACAATAGGCACCGTAATTTTTTATAATTCACCACATTTCCACCGTAGTTTGTTAGTCACTTGTGTGATACGTGATACCAATTTTATGAAATTGTCAGTTGACAACTAAGTTTTATTGAAAAAGTTAGCCAATAGCCCCCCTGAACCCGAAATACATAAATTGAAAATCTTTTTTTTTGTGGAAAATCATCACATCCCTCCCTGGCTGACCCCGTTTGGGGCGGTGCGAGAAGGAGTGTCAGATTTTTACTGATTAAACCCATCTATACCCTCAGCGTTCCATGGACACGGTAACTCTTTCTTACAAATCCGCAGCCCTGGATTGACTTGAGATATTCCGGATATAATGAAAGTGCGGTGATCAATGTCTTTTTATAGTTCATCTCTTTACCCTGACCTGAGATAGCTGCAGACTATTAAATAGACGTACCTTAGCAGTTTTCTGCTTGATGGTGAGACATACTCTCTCGTGCGCCATTTCCTTGGTGATGGCTATACCGTTGCATTCGAGGATCTGGTCTCCGGGCTTGAGGCGGCCATCTTTCGCAATCGCGCCGTTGTTGTAAATGTCTAGGATTATTGCTGCCGCGCCCTGCGATAGAAAGAAGATGTTATTGATTACTGTTGCTTGACCTAAAGCTTCAGGACTGCATCGAATTAGATTTGGTATCGACAGCATGTATGGGATAGCAAGGACAAATCAAGCAACACCGGCCTTAACCGCTTTTATTATGGCTTTTCTAATGATTATTCAGACTAAGTCCTCAGCCAGTATCAAAAAGGTTTTTGAAAAATCAGCGATTTACTTGCTGATCTGACAATAATAATAATAATCCATTTATTTGCAAATAAGTGTCACTGTTACAAAAAGCTCTGTCTACTGAACTAGGTAGTTAACTTGTATCTCAGGAGACAGTTCCTTCCTAGTGCCATGGGAATAGGGCAGACAGACGATGATGCACTTACATTGATGAGTGTGTCGCTGCCTCCCAGCAGCAAGATGCCGAGCACCTCGTTGGCGGAGTTGATCTCTATGACGGTGTCCGCGTTGGGCGCCACTGGAGCCGTCGAACTAGGGCAGACAGACGATGATGCACTTACATTGATGAGTGTGTCGCTGCCTCCCAGCAGCAAGATGCCGAGCACCTCGTTGGCGGAGTTGATCTCTATGACAGTGTCCGCGTTGGGCGCCACTGGAGCCGTCGAACTAGGGCAGACAGACGATGATGCACTTACATTGATGAGTGTGTCGCTGCCTCCCAGCAGCAAGATGCCGAGCACCTCGTTGGCGGAGTTGATCTCTATGACGGTGTCCGCGTTGGGCGCCACTGGAGCCGTCGAACTAGGGCAGACAGACGATGATGCACTTACATTGATGAGTGTGTCGCTGCCTCCCAGCAGCAAGATGCCGAGCACCTCGTTGGCGGAGTTGATCTCTATGACGGTGTCCGCGTTGGGCGCCACTGGAGCCGTCGAACTAGGGCAGACAGACGATGATGCACTTACATTGATGAGTGTGTCGCTGCCTCCCAGCAGCAAGATGCCGAGCACCTCGTTGGCGGAGTTGATCTCTATGACGGTGTCCGCGTTGGGCGCCACTGGAGCCGTCGAACTAGGGCAGACAGACGATGATGCACTTACATTGATGAGTGTGTCGCTGCCTCCCAGCAGCAAGATGCCGAGCACCTCGTTGGCGGAGTTGATCTCTATGACGGTGTCCGCGTTGGGCGCCACTGGAGCCGTCGAACTAGGGCAGACAGACGATGATGCACTTACATTGATGAGTGTGTCGCTGCCTCCCAGCAGCAAGATGCCGAGCACCTCGTTGGCGGAGTTGATCTCTATGACGGTGTCCGCGTTGGGCGCCACTGGAGCCGTCGAACTAGGGCAGACAGACGATGATGCACTTACATTGATGAGTGTGTCGCTGCCTCCCAGCAGCAAGATGCCGAGCACCTCGTTGGCGGAGTTGATCTCTATGACGGTGTCCGCGTTGGGCGCCACTGGAGCCGTCGAACTAGGGCAGACAGACGATGATGCACTTACATTGATGAGTGTGTCGCTGCCTCCCAGCAGCAACATGCCGAGCACCTCGTTGGCGGAGTTGATCTCTATGACGGTGTCCGCGTTGGGCGCCACTGGAGCCGTCGAACTAGGGCAGACAGACGATGATGCACTTACATTGATGAGTGTGTCGCTGCCTCCCAGCAGCAAGATGCCGAGCACCTCGTTGGCGGAGTTGATCTCTATGACGGTGTCCGCATTGGGCGCCACTGGAGCCGTCGAACTAGGGCAGACAGACGATGATGCACTTACATTGATGAGTGTGTCGCTGCCTCCCAGCAGCAAGATGCCGAGCACCTCGTTGGCGGAGTTGATCTCTATGACGGTGTCCGCGTTGGGCGCCACTGGAGCCGTCGAACTAGGGCAGACAGACGATGATGCACTTACATTGATGAGTGTGTCGCTGCCTCCCAGCAGCAAGATGCCGAGCACCTCGTTGGCGGAGTTGATCTCTATGACGGTGTCCGCGTTGGGCGCCACTGGAGCCGTCGAACTAGGGCAGACAGACGATGATGCACTTACATTGATGAGTGTGTCGCTGCCTCCCAGCAGCAAGATGCCGAGCACCTCGTTGGCGGAGTTGATCTCTATGACGGTGTCCGCGTTGGGCGCCACTGGAGCCGTCGAACTAGGGCAGACAGACGATGATGCACTTACATTGATGAGTGTGTCGCTGCCTCCCAGCAGCAAGATGCCGAGCACCTCGTTGGCGGAGTTGATCTCTATGACGGTGTCCGCGTTGGGCGCCACTGGAGCCGTCGAACTAGGGCAGACAGACGATGATGCACTTACATTGATGAGTGTGTCGCTGCCTCCCAGCAGCAACATGCCGAGCACCTCGTTGGCGGAGTTGATCTCTATGACGGTGTCCGCGTTGGGCGCCACTGGAGCCGTCGAACTAGGGCAGACAGACGATGATGCACTTACATTGATGAGTGTGTCGCTGCCTCCCAGCAGCAAGATGCCGAGCACCTCGTTGGCGGAGTTGATCTCTATGACGGTGTCCGCATTGGGCGCCACTGGAGCCGTCGAACTAGGGCAGACAGACGATGATGCACTTACATTGATGAGTGTGTCGCTGCCTCCCAGCAGCAAGATGCCGAGCACCTCGTTGGCGGAGTTGATCTCTATGACGGTGTCCGCGTTGGGCGCCACTGGAGCCGTCGAACTAGGGCAGACAGACGATGATGCACTTACATTGATGAGTGTGTCGCTGCCTCCCAGCAGCAAGATGCCGAGCACCTCGTTGGCGGAGTTGATCTCTATGACGGTGTCCGCGTTGGGCGCCACCGGGGCCGTCGCGGGGTCAGGGGGAGGTTCAACTGGAAATAAACATACAAATATTTGAGAATATACAACATGCAACTAGAATAATGCATGCCCTCATAAACCACCACTAGAAAGTTATCTTACAATCAAGCACTGAAATTTTACTTATTGCATATAAGTAGAGAGGATGAGGACGAGTTATCGTAGTGGAGGAGTACATTGCCTCGAGGACGCTTTTCGTGAACTTTTTCTAAGACTCTCCTGATTTGCCGAAAAAAGAAGCAACCATTTTTTTACCAAAACTTCGACATTTCTTCTTTTCTTTTTATGAGTATACGATTGGATGGATGGAGAGGGAGAGGGAGACAAAGATGGATTGTGTGAGAAGTGATATGAAAGAAAAAGGAGTTAGTGATAGCGTGACAGGTGACAGGACAGAATGAAATAAAAAAACGTGTTGCGTCGACAACAAAATAAAACGGGATAAGGGCAGGAAGATGATGATGACTTCGACTTTTCTTAAAGTTCGTCGGAAAATCTTCAAAAAGAAAGACCCAATCTGTGGACTGAATGTTTTTTCGGGTTCAAAGTAGTACACCTAGGTTTCGTCACCTGTCACTATATTATAGACAGCCAATGACTGTCCTCCATTAAACTTTTTTATCATTTTACGGCACCACTGGACACGCAGTCGTTTCTGGTCCTCTGTTAAGTCATGTAGTATCCATCGTGTGCAAAGCTTCCGAACCGTCATATGCATATGCAAAATGTTTTGCACTTGGCTCATTCCAATGCCTAATAAAGCACGAATTTGCTGGCAAGTAATATTTTTGTCAGTTTCAATAAGTTGTCGTACGGTGTCAATTTTCGAGTCTGTAACCGCAGTCGCCGGCCGACCTTCACGTACCTTGTTATAGAGATGATCACGTCCACGTCTAAATTCTCCAAACCTAAAAATCACAGAGCTGCAAGATGGTGCTTCAACACCAAATGCCAATTTAAATCTCTGGCAACTCTCTCCTTGACTTAATTTACAAAGAAAATCATAAAAAATCATAGAACGAAAATATTCACGAGTTAAATTCATTTTGATAGCGACACGCAATGTTCGAAAGGACACCACAATGAAAAACAAATGACAGTCTCGCAAATTAAAGAGTAACATGCTCGCAAAGAGTTATATTTTCGAATTCTATAATTGTTTTTTCATTCTTATATTATAAATGGGCAGATCTGGAGATTTTCAGTATGCCCCACGTAATCAAAAATATATCAAAATAGGGTTTTTTTTAATTATAACTAGTGCTTGACTGCGATCCCACCTTATGGTAACCAGTGATACAATCATTGATAGTGAAGCGCACTAGTTTAATAATAGCCTTATTCACTCTAGCCTTGAAGACACCTAAATTACGATCGAACGGAATTCTTAAATTAACAAGAATTATTTTTGGATTGAAAAATATCTATTTTAAAAATAGCTGCAATCGATTCAGTAGTCGATCCTGAACATATTTTTAAGATATGCGTTTATTACGTTATATACTGTATTTCATTTATCGATGGTTTGGATGTCTGATAGAATATAAGTAAGAGCTCGTGATCAAGAAATAACTTCCAAGATCTCATCTTTATGATCTTTTAAGATATCCTTTGGTATTTCGGACAGTAAAGCTGTCGAATCTGACAATCAGTTTTGTTAAGGGGTATTGTGATACCCAAGAACTGAGTTGTAGAGGCAAGATTTACAGTCGCTATATGTGAAACACTATTGCTTCTGGTACTGTATCAACATAGTTGGTAAAAAGAGTTAAACGAGTGATGACTTGTTTAGTATTTAGCCACTTGTTTCAGGAGAACGCTCCAGGGTAACCCGCGAAATTCAAATTTTCTTAAGATTTTTATTTAATAAGACTTCAAGCAACACAAAGGTAGACTTGCGAACTTAATGCCTTAGGCATTCTCTATCAGTGAACCAAGGGTGGTGAAGAGAAAACATGGCAGGTGCATAAAAAAAAAGAAAAGATTAATAACAAAACAAGGGTACAATAAAATAAACATACATATATATTTAATATAATATTATAAACCTAATATTTAAATACATATTATTCATATAAGGAAAATTAAAGGATTTTTGAAACTACTCCGTTATTTGTATAGAAAATAAAGCCGCAATTTCCGCTTAAATGCATATTGACTGGTGGCCGTCCTGATGTCGAGAGGAAGCGCATTCCACAGAAGTATGGACTGTATATGAAAGGAAGAATGGATTTAACCATAAGTATGAGAAGGACAAAACAGTAGAAGATTGTTAGAAGAACGCAGATTCTTAGCATGGGAAGAACATAGATATTGATAGTGTGATATAAGATAAGATGGAGGAGTGGGAGAGTATTAAAGTTTTTTTTTAAATAGTTTTTTGCACTTTTTTAGGTCATTCAAGTTATATATTGACTCGAGCTCATAGGTTTCACATTATGATTCTCATTTAATAAATAAAGACATATTGTTGCCACCATACGAGCAAATCAAGGCTCTGGACTGCTACCGAAAATACACCAAACGCAAATTCCCTCAATTCTTTGGACTCGGTGGAAAGGCGTGCGGTGCGAAGAGGCTAATTGGTGATCCAGATTTGGTTAATACCAATTGGCCTTGAGCACAGGCGTAGGGTAGCCAGCCTTTCATTGATTACGCCATCTCATTTCTACCATCGGACAACCCGACTTACGGCGAGTATCCACCCCTACGTTGTTAAAACCTCTACGGTACATCGAAGGACATAAACAATTTGCCTGCTGAGATCTTCCCATCCGATTTAATTTGGGTGTCTTCAAGGCTAGAGTGATCTTAATAAACTAGTGCGCCTTACCATCAACGGTTGCATCACTGCTTACCATCAGGTGCAATCGCAGTCAAGCACTAGTTTATATAAAATAAAATAAAAACTTGATAAAGTGTACATACCTTTGATAGGTGAGGGTGTGGGTCGTGGTGTCTGCGGTCGACTGACGGCGAGCGGCTCGTTGGCGTTCCTGCTGGTGGGGCGCGACGCGCCGCCCGGCCCTGACGGACACAGTGGGAATTGGAAAAGTTTTGTAAATTACACATAATATGGTATTTCTACACTAAAATTTATCATGGTGGTTTTTATTAGAAGTTTACAAATTGCTTCTTTTCTTATTGATTTTAACTATGTCAAAGCTGTAAAACCTCTTATATTATAAAAAAACCCAGAAAGGTACCGCTTTGGGCAAAATCCTCCCTCAAAATTTTACCGTTATGTCTTTCATATTCTATCACAGCCCTCCAGTTAAATAAGACTGGACTGGTCACATGCCTTATAAGATTGGTTTTTCAATGCTGAACTGAATGACTAAATCATTAACATTATTCAAACTGCACTGCACCTTCCTGTATGAGCCACAGCAACATTCTGCCCCTCGTGCATCCATGAACAATGATATCGAAATACTCCATGTTTCATTAATAACAATAATAATATTCCACAACCATCATACGACGCCATCTAGTCCCAAACTAAGCAGAGGTGTGCTATGAGTACTAGACAACTGATAAACATGCTAATATATTTCTAAATACATACATATTGTAGATCAATTACACCCAGACACAGAAGAAATGATCGTGATCATCACACAAACAGTAAATTGTGTGATGCATCTTCTTAAACAACTGTTTGAGTTATTATTTATTTAACAAATCTTTATGCACTAGTAATAAACACTGTACAAAGGTGGACTTAATGCCTTAGGCATTTTCTACCAGTCGACCTTAGGGTGGTGCAGAAACATAACATGATAGGTGCAACTTATTACTAGTCTAACAGTGGTGGTTAACTGACCAGCACCAGGTGTTCCTGGAGTAGTGGCGGTAGCAGGAGACTCCTCTCCCGGTTCCTTCAGGTTGGGAGTACACACGGTGAGGATCACCACGCCTTCCGTCTGCTTGAGCTTCGCTGCCGCCTGGAAAGGTGAGGTGGATTGATTACTGCTCAGGATAATTAGCTGAAACTGTGAGCAAACTTATTGTTTCCCTAGCTTCTGCTAATGGTTTCGTTTGCGTGAAAGTAGGTTTTTTCATACAAGCTTTGAACCCTGTTTCATCTACATAGGGCGGGTGCGTTGATATGTCAGTCAGTTTCTCCTTTTATATATATACGAGTAGATTACTATAATTGATAAGCTCACGTTTGAAAAGAAGCTCACTTGATGGTAAGCCTAGATAATAATAATAACCCCCATGGCCGTATCTCCACGTTGACGTCGTGGTGGGGCTTGCGAGCTACAATAAATCCTAGGTCTGTACTGGTAAAGTGTGCATTGCAATAACATGCCTATCAATCAATCAATAATGTTTATTTGTCAGAATATGGTACAATAGATATTACAATTTTGGTTCCAGCATATCCTGCCATACTATGGCGTACAAATATTTATTTACGAATGAAGGCTCATTTATTAACCTATTAATTATTAAATATGAATCAATAAATAAAATATGAATATTATTGTAATAAAAATTGGACTTTTATTAATTCAATACAATTAATAAAAGTCATGTCATTAATATTCAGTCAACATCAACATCGTCATTCGTGTGTTTAACAGTCTAACTAACACCCTTTTGAACAACGACGATGGCAAATCTTGAATATTATTTGGCAAATGATTATGTACAATAATTGCCATGCAGTAAATATTTCTTTTATGTAACATTAATTTTATTTGGGGTAATTTCAATTTGTCTTGTGTCGTCTCTCTCTCTCTCTCTACTATTTATTTTGTAACTACTTTTTTCAAATAAATTACTGTATATTTTTTTTTACAAACATGCATGTTTCAAATATATAAAGATATGGTAAAGGCAGTATTTTAAGTTTTTGGAATAGCGGTTTACAACTTTTTAAAAAGTGAGCTGCAGTGACATTGCCCGGATACATTTTTTTGTCCTTTAAAAACTCTTTCCACGTCTACTGAGTTACCCTAGGGTGAGGGGCCAGACTAACTCCTAGGGTGAGGGGCCAAACTTCGCCAAAATCGGTCTATTAGGGACCTTCTAGCGTATGCCATTCACATCTGAAGCGAGGCAATCGAGAAGCACGGGGAAGCGCTTGCTGTCTTCCTTGATATCTCGAAAGCTTTCGACAGGGTCTGGCACGAAAGCCTTATTGCTAAGCTTTCTTCCTTCCCACTGGTCTGTGTGATAGGATCACAGAGTTCTTGAGAGATCGATCCATCCGAGTGGTTATTGATGGCTGCCCTGTCCTTCGGGTCCTTCAGGGGTCAGTACTCTCGGCAACACTGTTCTTCCTGCACATAAATGACCTACTTAAACCCGGTATTTTTGGGTATGCAGACGACAGCACGGTTAGTTCCCTACGGCCGGCCAATCACGGAGCTCCCACCTATCTCTTGCCTTTATTAGCTGGTTTGAGTGGAGATTCGCAAGAGCAAATCTCGGGAGAAGCAAGGAAAAACCAATAAGGTGCTGGTAATGACTTCTTGATTCTTCTTCTTCTTCTTCTTGACCGTACTTCCGGGATTGTCCTGATAGCCGTGGTATACCTCTCCATTCCTCAAGCACCTCAGCATATGTTGTCATCTTGTTGCTACGTCACTTTGTAGTAGCGACCGTTTTTGGGGGACTATTTATTGAGTGAGCAAGTCGCCCCCTGCTTTTTTATTATTTAATAGCATTGTTCAGGCAGGGGCTATAGTCTTAACATAGTTCTTGGTAAACAGTTCACTTAAGCCATCAAAACCATAGCCCCATATCTTTGTTTTCCATTTGTCGTAATAGTTTCCCACAAACCAGGGGTTGTCCTTGGGTGCACTAGCATAGCGCGTACAAGGATATTCGTCGGTTGTTATCACGTTCCACGAAAATTGTCTAAAGGGCCTCTACAAAATGGCTTCGGCCGCTCGTATGCCTTCCAAAAGTCCAGATCCAATAATCCACAACTATCGCACAACACCGTCTAGTCCCAAGGTAAGCAGAGATATTGCTATGAGTACTAGACAACTAATAAACATACCTATATATTTCTAAATACAAACATATTATAGATAAATTATACATTTACAATTACACTCAGACACAGAACAAATGATCGTGCTCATCACACGAAAATTTGTCTTGGGTGGGAATCCTACCACGACTTTCGGCATAGCAGTCAGGGCCACTAACCACTAGACTAGCAGGCCAGTCACACTCCTACAGGGATGGTTCAACCGACCGGAAAATCTATAACATGTAGAATTGTAGGTACTCACTGCATCATAACTGCAGTTTAGTAAGGAGTCTCTATTCACTGCTAACAACATGTCCCCAATCTGCAGTCCTCCCTGGAAACAGACAAAAAAGCATTTTAGAATAGAATTAGAATAGAAATGCTTTTATTCGGGACAGACACAGCACAACGGTTATAAACAAAAAGTAAAAAAGAACAAAGTACAAAGTGCGCCGAGCGTGCCCGCACCGAAAGGGTGACCACCTCAGCATTTGCTAGGCGTTAGACACCCAGCGCTGGTTTTCAGTTGGTACCCCGCAGTGACGCACGGATTAGGGTAAACATATATAAATATAATACTTGTATGTAATTGAAATTTATATTGATATAGTGTACCTATTTTAGCGATATATTGTCCAAAGTTGATCATGAAAGTATTCGAGTCAACGATATAATTTGGCACACATCAGTGGTAACAATACCAGTATAAGCTGACCTCGTTATTGGTCGAAACTGCGTACTAAGCTAGGCCAGCTTAACTTAGCGTTACCAACTGATTTGCAGTCTATACAACTATTTTAAGAATATAAATCTTCGCCATTTATTTGACACTAGCTTCTACCAGCGGCTTTGCCTGTGTGAAAGTTGATTTCTCTATACAAACTTTGGATCCTCGTTTCATACTTTTAGCCCAATTTTGGATAATTCTCTCTTAGTGCTCGCCTACGTCATAAAAGGAAGCCTTGTGCAAAATTTTACGCTCCTAGTCCCAGTAGTTTCGACTGTGCATTGATATGTCAGTCAGTCAATTCTCCTTTAACATTTATAGATAAACGCAAAGATCAACGATAGATTACGGATTTTTAAGCTCAAAGGACGAGATTGAGATGAAGACAGTTTGAGATTTAGTTTCGTCTCCGTGCGTCAAATTAATTCATTTTGATTTAAGTGGAGAAAGTTTGTTTTTTTTTTTGAGGCGGAATTCGCCCGAACTGCATAAGGGTGTTATGGAGCGGAGTGCTGTAGTGACAAATTTCCACATGTATCAAACGACGTTTTTCAATACACTTACTAAGAAATAAATAAATGGGGCTTGACGCGGGACTCGTGGGGGTCACTTAGCTCCCAGCCTGATACGATAAATAGATTAAACTGTGTGCTCATGCACTTTTCCGCATTAGTGCGCAAAACAGTAAATTACGTGCCTTAAAGCGGTAGGGATAAGAGCGAGTTTTCGAGTAAGTGTTTTGAAAAAACATTACTTTACTTTTGGTCTCCGTCGCAGTCGGGTACTTGTAATGCTAAACCAAGCTAACAATGCCCTTGTATTATAGAAGATCAATAGCTACTTAGTCACGGTTTATTTTGAATATTTTTTAGCCATTTACCTGTAAGCAGTAATAATAAATTAATGTTTGTGATTTCAAGGTTTAGTTTGTTTATCACCAATTAATTGTTATAATATACGGTTTAGGAAATGTATAATTATGTAAATCTGATTTAAGTAGAATATTAGCTAACCATATTAAAAAATACATTCGACTAACTACGAGTTTTTACTCTTTAACTAAAACAAAAATACAAATCGTTGATGTGGCTCAAAAAGCTGCCCAACTTAAATGGGACTGGGCAGGACATGTCGGACGAGTTGTGAGCCTGTAAAACACAGGATTGGTGCCTAGACACAGTGATACTGGGCCGCGGCAGACCACGAAGGAGATAGTGAGACAACCTGAACTGCTTCCTTGGGAATTGGAAGGTGGAAGCAAGACATCGTAATCGTTGGAAGAATTGGAGCAAGAACTTTGCCCAGCAGTGGAACAACATGGTCTAGTAATAAAAAAAAAACCCGTAACCAACTAAAAATAACACAAAACATGGGGTCAAAAAATTCCTCTGCATCGCTGTCGACAGGTAATGTGACTAAAAGAATTGCGACGAATTTACATTCACTCCTCCACAGTCAGTAGGCGCGCACGCTCATGCAGTAGTCGTAGAGGTTGCCATCAGGCGCGGAGTGACTCATCCCTCTTTCTTTGGGATGATGAGTCATCACGCAGATTGGAATAGCATAACATAGCATTGTCTGCCTTATAATGTTCCCACTGCTGGGACTCGGGTCCTCCTGTCTAGAAAAGGGCTGTAATCGCGGGCCCAGTGTGGATTGGTGGATGTCACATGTCTTCGACTTTTTGGTTCTAGGATATGCCGGTAAACCGGTTCCCTAGCGATGTTTTCCTTCACCGTTTTGAGAGCAGTGGTGTTATAATAAATTACTCAAAGTAATGCATTTGGCTGGGTTTGAACCCGCGACCTACATCTTATAAGTCGGAATATGGATAAGTAAGTCTTCAGGCGTTCGGCACGGCACATCAAAATCAATCAGTGTGGAAGATAGGATCGCCTAATGGTGCGAATAGTATGTACTGACCTGTTCAGCTGCGCTGCCTTCCTGCAAGTCTGACACGAAGATTCCTCGCCCGGCCTCCGTGTGGCGACCCTCGATGATCATGATGCCAAGACCGGATGGACCCTGGAACAGTACATATTGGGTGCATTAGAAGTAGTATAAAACAGAAAATCTAACATTGAATCAAATAAGGCTAAGAAGTGGCAGATTTTGGCCGTTGAGAACTACATCGTTCAATAAGTATTTTTAGTTTATACGATTGTTTTAGGCACGAATAAACGTTTTTTTTTTGGTTCTTTCTTTTCTTACAAAAGAGAGTCCCTAACTTATTTTGTATGAAGAAGTAATATTGTTTGGTCTTTTTTAAAATTTATTTTGTAAGCCCTGTTTATTTATTTATTATAACTTCATGCAACACAAAGGTACAAAGGCGAACTTAATGCCTTAGGCATTCTCTACCAGTCAACCAAGGGTGGTAAAGAGAAAACATGGCAGGTGCATAAAAAAAAATAGATTATTAAGAAAAACAAGAGTAGAAATGAATATAAATAAAATAAACATACATTATATATTTAATATACACCTACCTATATAAGTATATTTATATAAAGTTAAAGAAGGGGGTTCTTGAAACGACTCTGGCTCCTGTTCTGATTCTTCATAGGTCACAGGAGTGAAAGTTGACTCTAATTATGTTTTGGAAAGGGCACTGGGTCCAGTAACAAACTTATCGTTATCATCGTTTCAGCCGAAAGACGTCCACAGTTGGACATAGGCCTCCCCAAGTGTCGCCAAAATGTCCATAATAATAATATGTCCTGTGCATCTCGTACGTCTTGCTAGCCTCTTCTTGTAAGTTTTAGTGCTGTATTAGATTTGTTTTCGTTCACAATGCCGATTTGTAGGTTCCCATGTATCTCCGCATTTGCAACAAACCATGTCGCACTTCTTATAGATGTCAGTATAATAACTTGAAGTCACTGTAGGATGTTTATATTGGATGAGTCATTCACTAACACTTCCCCACAGTATGATACCATACATCCAGCTCGGTCTTAGTATGCTTCTGTAGATCAGTAGTTAGTTATCCACGAAGAGTTTTTCGTTTCGTATAAAGATTTTTATAGTGGATGTCAAACTCATTTCTTTTACTTTTTACTATATGTGGTTCTTCCAAGTCAATCGGCGGTCCAGATTCATATCAAGGTATCGTATGCTTTTGGTTACGGTATTGCTATCGAGGGAGATTGGTGTCCACCACCCACTCACATGTAACGTGTACCGATTTGTTGGGACTAGCTTTCATTCTGCACCTTTTTGACCAGATACTAATTACATCAAGACCCTTCTGTAGCATGTCTGACGCAAAAACAGGGTTTTTATTCCTGGCTAAAATGTCTGTATCATCAGTGGTGGTTACAGTTTAGGAGCTGTGAAAGATCTGTCGTATATAGCGTGTACAACATTGGACCAAGAATAGACCCTTGGGGGACAGCCGAACGAATGTTATGAAAGGATGATGAGAAACTACCCTCTTTGACTTTGTGAACTTGTTCGATTTTGAAGTGTTGTTGTCATCCTAACTAATGATCCGGTATTGTGTGGCAACTAGCACGTATAGACACAAGTCTGCAGAGTAAAATTTTCTCGAATAACTTAGACAGGATGATGACATAAAAAAGATATTAAACAATTTTTACCTTCTTGATGGTGATATCTCTGACTCCTTTGTAGCCAGCAAACCGGTCCTCCGACGACTGAAACAAAACAATAAGATCTGAATGTTTAAGAATTTACTAGATTTTATTGAGTTCCACCTGTTAGAGTAGGTTACAGAATACGGATTCTCCGAGTTATATTTATTTCTTTTTAAAAACTTGGCCCTACACTAGGAATAACACCTGCATTGTGGGTGCGTTCACTAACATTTTTAGTTAGAAAAGAAATGCATCAGAAAAAAAAAGAATTTTGATAGTTTTATATTGAAATATGGAAGAAGTGATTGTCATCAACCGAGCTCAAAAATGGTTTACTGGGGTAGGATGAGTCTTGATAGAAAATGAGCTCGTTTATTATGCATGTTGACAAGGATAGGTTAAGTTTTCATTGTGATCATCAGATCACACCACGCGCTCGCCCCACTCGTTCAAGCATTTTTTTTACATCAGTAAGAGCAATAATAAAATTCAAACATCCTGCCATATAGTTCTTTATTATAATAGTCATTATCTTATCAATAAGAGAATTTAAGGATGTGGATATTATGTTACGAATTTTTGCACACATGAAGGCCCCTGTCGCCCGAGGGCCCCATATCATCGATACAGCTGATATGGTGGTATGCTACGCCCCTGAAGTTATAGTTGCCAGGCATCCGAGCGTCTGTTTGGTTACGTGTGCAGACAAATTAGACAGTGTCCGACCTTTCTGGCTTTTGTTAGACTTTTTAAACCATTTCTTGAACATTTATCATATATTGGTCTACGTTCACTTTGTTTCACGCAAACGAGAGAACTAGCAATTATATTGCAATGCAATACTGTTAACTACTATTCCTATGATTGAAATAATAGGATATTACACTCATTTTTGAAAAGTGTTTCAATTAGATTCTATAGTGCTAATAAACCACTAAAAAAGAACACAATATTTTTATTCAGTCACTAAGTACCCTAAAAATGCATTTAAAATTTACATTTTTAAATTTCGCGCGTATTTGATAAAAATGTAGAAAGCAGTGGTCGCCATATTTACTCTGCGGTCGTGACGTCAGTTGGCTATGTGAAAAAATGCGCTCAGTATGGCCGATCAGTTGACAGTTGACAGCTGTCACTTTATTTTACACAGCCGAATGACGCAATATCATGGTGGCTACTATTTCAAGGTGATAAAGAACAGATAATAAAAACAGAAAACTTTGAATTGAATTTTAAAATTTATTTTGTTATTTTATGAACTGAAACCAACACTTACCGACTGCATTTTACAGCTATCTTAATAATACATTTTTAATTTTTTTCTCATATAGAGTAAAATACCCTATTATTGTTATGAAAATTGAGTGATCATTAATAAAGAAGGCTGATTTATTCAATGTTATTGTTGTTTGATTTGAATTTAAGACGATTTTATGGTCATCATCGACCTAGCCTTTTCCCAACTAGCTTGGGGTTGGCTACAAGTCTAACCAGATGCGGCTGAATACCTGTGTTCCACATGGAGCGACTGCCTATCAGAACTCCACAACCCAGTTACTAGGCAACATGATGATCCTTGGACAGACTGATGGTCAGACTGTCCGGTGTCTGACTATTGGTAACAGCTGTCAAAGATCTACGAATAACAACCCGGACCAACGGTTTTACCTGCTTTCCGAGACACGTGGTGTCAGTAATGTCCTAGATAAAATTAGAAAAGTACCTATGAATAAAAAAAAAATACATTGGTAATTGCCCGCTATCGAATCTGCTACCACATACATGAGAGGCGGGTGCCCTAACCGACCTCTCATGCATAAGGTTGAATAGCCCAGTGACCATCACGACGATTTCATGGCAAATAAAAAAAAAAATTTTTTTATTTGTTTCAATAAAATAGTCGTGTTATAATACGACTAAAGCTCCTGCCAGCGGCTTCGCCCATGTCAAAGTAGAAAATATTATACTTGTGGAACCTATGTCACTAAGTTAGTAAAGTAGCATTCTACTGGTGATAGAATTTTAACACGGAGAGCCTAATATTGTAGTTGATACTGCAGCATCAACTTCTAACAGAACCTTAGGTGAGCATACATTTATTATTAAACCAGTTACTGGTGTTTCCCAGTACGTTTTCCTGCATAGTGAGAAATTAAAAATAAGTATCATAAGTACCTACACATACATACGGGCTGGTAGGTAACAGCTAAATCAAACTCGATATTATTCATACAATTCGCTCGTGAGTGTTCGATCAATAATTTATCAAATTGTTAACGTTAACATATATCACTGTTAAATATTTGAATAGTTTAGTCACAATATAAATATTTTTTGAGCTCTTTACGATAGAGCTCGTATGAGAATACCACTTGCGATATGCCCATCCTTATGCCATATACCTATATACTTATATATCACGAGCCTTTTCAGGAAGAACATTTTCTTCATCGTCTTCCAGTACACGGTCGCCACTCCAGAACCTTTCGGCCCCATCGACTATCTGTTCTGTGAGCAATGCCCACTGCCACTTACATTTAACGATTATTTAGGCTACGTCGTCGGTAACCTTGGTTCTCCTGCGGATATCTTCTTTTCTGATACGATCACGCAAGGAAACTCCGATACTTGATTCTATTTCAAATATTTTTTCGAATCCTGCACACTTAACATAATGTCATAGGCGTATATGAGGGGAGAGGTGGTTCGAGTGGGCCGTCATCTATAAAGAAATCTATAAGAAAGAAGTTCCTGATAGGTTACTTCTAGGCAAGCTCCACCGTCGACCACATCATCGCTTATAATCAGGTAAGATAGTGGTCAAGCGCGAGCTTATTTTCTTAAACTAATACCTATTTAAAAAAAATCATATTGTTGTTTTTTATTTATTTATAATACGACCAAAAACGACTCATTTGATTTAAAAAAAGCTATACTATAATATAATAATATATTCATGTCACAGGCTTATTTATAAAATGGATCCAAAGTGTCAGTGTTCTTTATAATTGTAAGTTTCTACATGTTGTTACAGTGTGTATGTCGTGTGCCAAAATCTTTTTCTTCCTTTCTATCTTTCTTTCTTTCCTTCCTTCTTTTTTCTCTATTATAAAAATAATAAAAGTTTCCATAGGAACTCTAGGGACGAAGACGGAAGTAAATTCAAAACTATATTAAAGAAAACAGAATTTTAAAAACAGCTGTTTCTCACCGATGAAACATATCACAAACTAATGAACGAATCTCGACAATCTCGTATAAATTACGCATAAATAATGTTTTTATTCACACGTTTACATAACACGGCGACTGAGTCATGCGCACACGGCGAGAGGTCAGAAGACCCACTCTGCACCGTGCGTGATAGTGATAACGGAATCGCAGATGTATTTGTGGTTAGTGACACAAAGGCAGCGCAATCGAAGAAGTAGTGTGAAATTCACCACTCTTTGTGATTTGTGAATCAGAAAAGAAAAGTAGGAAATTTATAATAATAATATACTACAACTTTCAAACAACGCCCATCTAGTTCCAAACTAAGTAGACCCTGTGCTATGAGTATGAAAAATCGATAAATATACTTATATATTTCTAAATACATACATATTACAGAAAAAATACACCCAGACACAGAACAAATAAATTATCATGCTCATCGTACAAACATTTGTCTTGGGTGAAAATGGAACCTCAGCATATCAGTCAGGGTCATTAGCCACTAGACCAACAGGTCAGCCAGGTATGATTGTTTGTATAACTCGGTTCCTGATAGCTAGAAGCTAACTTACTTCGTAGTTAAATCATGTATAATTATTGGATTGTGATTCTTTGAGTAATTCAGTCGTAGTAACTAACGATGTATGACTAAGTCGTCTTCTTCATTCCTCAAAAATGTTACTATTATGAGAGTCAAGATAAACTGAAATTCTAAGTATCTGCTATAACCGTTTGAAATTCCAGTAGATCTGTCAATCCAAGACAAGTGCTATAAAAATATCACTTTTTTTATTTTGGCTCAGTTTCAGAAATTATTATCTATAAGTAATTTTGTTTTCTATTAGAATGCGGATGTTCTACATTCTAATGTTTTTACAAAATTTAGCAGCAAATGTATCAAGTCAGGCTTTTCTGCAAACTTCACTGAGATACTCAATACCTACTACACTAAAATTCTCAGCTCCATTTGACTGAGATTGCAGCTGTTTCAATGATTCTACATATTGTTAAGTTTTTTAAATGCTTAAGACAGAAAACTACACCAAAATATCCACTAGGAATGAACTTCACTCAAATATATCTTGCTAGAATGTTACTTTATCTAGGAAGTTAAGGAACTCCTTAACTTCCTACCACCTTCCTCCATAACTTAGAATACTGGTATCCAACTAGGCTACTGGTATTCTAACTCCTTAACTCTTTGTAGGCCTGATGAGATTGTTCGAAAGAGTTACCGGGGCCCAGGAACACAAAGTGCAGTTTAAAGAACTAGAGTGGGTTTTATTCAGTAAAAGTTTGACATTCTCTCTTGCGCCATCCAGAGACGAAGGATTTATTTGATAATTTTCCACCCTTAAGAAAAAGGGAGTTGGCCAGTCTTTGGTTTCAGTAGTTAACTGCTATTTACTGATTCATCATATTCTTTCTTAAATCCTTAAGAAAAATTTGTCAGTTCTTAGTGTGCCTTTTGCCTGTACTTACATTGTGGCTGTGTGTCTAGTTCCGGGTTGTATTCCCGGCTCGGTAATACTTTGTTTTTGTGTGAAACGTCTGTGTTTGCTGTATGTGTAGGGCGCCATGAAACAGTTATGAATAATTGTAACATCGCTGAGAATCTGAAGGTTAAATATTGAGATTGTTTTATCAAAGATATTTAGAAACGATAACTTTTGCCAGATACAAGTTGATGGCAGATGATGCATCATTGTTTGATCTATCACAGCAGTATTTATCTTGTGAGATATTTCATTTATCAGGCGGTTTTATTTTAGCACTTTTGTGTGCGTACTTATATCAACAATGAGGATCCTGGTTCATGAGAGAAAATTACCATAAAACTAATGTTACATATAATCAAACGTGCGTGTTAGCTCTGGGATTGGTTTGATAACATTTTATCAGCAGATTGATTCGTATTAAATTTTGATGTGACAATAATTTTGCTCTAGAAACCGTGGGAAACTACAAAAGTTTGGTCTGGCTGGGGTATTAGAAAATATTTTTGTGAAAAGTAAGAATTTTATATGGACTCAGATCAATGAAGGTTAATTTAATAATTTTGTATAGTTTCTAGTGTAAAATTTCTAGTGTAAGCCTACCGGCGTTTCTGTCTTCGGTCCACAGCACTCAACAGTTGACCAATAGAATTTTGACTCCATCATTGGTTAGCTGTGAGGTGCCGTGCTTGGCCGATGCCGTAAGTGCCTGGAAAATGGCTTGCCCGGACAAGGCGTTGCCCGAGAACCCATCTTCCCAGAGACAGTGGGATGAGCCGCTCTGCAGTTTGGTACGGAATAACCTTATTAACACGTCTACCAATACTGCTGAGCGTGCCCGCCTACTGGCTGTGGGTGAATGGGAGTCGGGCCTCTGGCTACAGACACTACCGTCGCCCAACATAGGTACTATGCTGAGTGACACCACCTTCCGGATCGCTACATGCCTGCGATTGGGTGCTCCTAGCGGAGCTCCACATCGGTGTCAATGCGGTGAAGCAGTCGACCGCCTCGGGCACCATGGCCTATCCTGCAGTAAAAGCGCTGGTCGGATAGCTAGGCACGCAAGCATTAATGACATCATCCGTCGAGCTCTTGTCACCGCCGGGGTGCCAGCTGTTCTAGAACCCAATGGCTTGGCACGCGACGATGGAAAGAGGCCAGACGGGATGACCATAATGCCCTGGAAGTTAGGTAGGCCTTTGGTGTGGGATGCAACATGTGTCGACACCCTTGCGCCATCCCATCTTCTGAGTACGGCAGGCTGTGCTGGGGCGGCTGCTGCAAGTGCAGAAAACCTCAAACGGCGTAAATATAATAACCTCATCGGAGGTTATATGTTTGAGCCGTTTGGGGTTGAAACACTAGGGCCATGGGGTCCGAGCGCTCATCGAGTTGTCCGTGATATCAGCAAACAACTGGTCGACTCTTCGCGTGACCAGAGGGCTGGGCTTTTCTTCGGACAAAGAATCAGCATTGCTATCCAACGTGGCAATGCTGCCAGCGTCCTGGGCACTTTTCCCATTGATATCGATGTGGATGAATTTTTTGATGCCCAATAATTTCTTTTTCTACCCGTTTTTAAATATTATTATTTTTAGTTAGTTTAAATTCCTATTTATTAATTAATATTTATTAGTTTTGATGTTAGTTCTAGTTTTAGTAAAAGTGATAAATAAAATACATGCAAATAAAAAAAAAAAAAAAAAATTTTGTATAAGACTTCATCACACTACACTACCACTACTACTACTACTATAACTCTACTCTAGAGAGAGTAGAGTTAGAAAAGAGAAGAGTCTCTTTTTTTCTCTAGTACTCTTGTACTTTTTTTTTCTTTTTCATACACACTATTGACAATTTTTATATTTCTGTTTTCGAAGGACTGCTAGGAGAAATTTCTATAGCAGTTTTTCTCGTCTTTATACTCATATTAATATTTTTTCTATTACTGTGTCTTTGTGATCTAACGACTTCCTAGATATCGCCACACTTCAAAGTGTAGAAATTCATACTTTAAAGTATGGCGATATCTATATATTGTCATAGAAAAACTAAAATATAGAAATTCTGCATCGCCCTGCGATTAGAATATATAGATACAGCAGTCCTAGACTCAACACCCGTCTGGTTGGAGGATCCTCCCTTTTCACCAACGGTTTACGTGACTTTACACCCTGTACCACATACTTCTAAACTCGTGACCCTCGACTCCAAACGTCAGCGCAGCCTTCGTGCAGCTACCACATCATGACAATCTTGATTTCTCTCACAACTTTATCTCGTTTATGTAAACAGATGTGAAAGTTTACTTTAATGTTAACTGATAAATCAAACCTAATATTAACATAATATAGAATTATGTAGCTCAAATGATAACAGTCGCACGGGTCCATCTCCAAGGTTAAGCAACGTTTGCCAATGTCACTCTGAGGATGGGTGTTCATCTTAACATACCGAGATTCCTCAGTGCCTTGAAAAGTACGTTAAACCGTTGGTTCTGGTTGCCAGTTGTAGATCTTTGATGGTCGTTACTGTTAATCAGAAGCCAAAAATCACCAATCTTGCAAAGGAATATCGTATTACTCGACTACTGGGTTTTGGAGATCAGATAGGCAGTCGCTTCATGTAAAATATTGGTATTCAACTGCATCTGGTAGTACTGGATACATTGCATTGTTACAATCATGTGTTACTTATTAGTCTGTACAAGCTATCCTTGCCGTTACCTCTCCTAGATTGGTTGTGGTCGGCGAAGTATGTCTGCTTCTTCCAAACTTCTCTATTCTCATAGTCATGGGGTTCTAGTCATATTCAATCAATCCACCAATCAGTCAAAGTATAATTGCAAATAAATTATTAACAGGCACTTTTTAGTTGCCAAAAAGTCAGCCAGTCAGAAAAATGATGCTAATTGCATCCCTGTGGAGAAGAATGTACTAGAAACTCCATGGCATAAGCATAGCATAATCAGCCTTTTAATGTTCCCACTGCTGGGACTCAGGCCTCCTCTCTAGGAGAGGGAATGGGCCGTAATCCACCACGCGGGCCCAGTGCGGGTTGGTGGATGTCACATGTCTTCGAATTTTTTGGTTCTAGAACATGCCGGTTTCCTCACGATGTTTTCCTTCACCGTTTTGAGAGCAGTAGTGATGAAATAAATTACACAAAGTAATGCGCCTGGCTGGGTTTGAACCCGCGACCTACAACTCATAAGTCGGGGCCGTTACCACTCGGCCACCACTGCTCAGAACTCCATGGACACTCTTTTAAATCATGTTATACCTACATTACAAATATTTCGGTTATATCTTTTTAACACTTCTGTTAAGTTATATTTTCTTTCACACTTTCAACTAGGTCGACTGCAGCAAAGATAATCTCCACAATAAGGTTCTCGGACGGAATCGTTCTTCAGTGCTTGTGCGGCGTCTCTCCGCAGACAATATTATTATCATTCTTCTGCCCTTGTCTCGTGTTACATGTGGTCGGCGCAACACGCTTTTTTCTTCCATTATATCCTGTCAACCGTCTCGATTCGCTTTTCTTTCATATCACTTTTCACACAATCCATCCATATCTTTTATGGCCTCTCCTTGCCTCTCCAACCATCCTTATAACTATTTCAATAACATTCATTTCATCGACCCCCCTTCACATGACTGTCCCAAGACAAACGATTTCCTTTCAATTTTCAGTGACTGGCGTCACTTTCAAATTTCCTATAATACTCATTTCTCACTTTATCCATTTTCGTCACACCACAAATCCATCTCAACATTCTCATAACCACTACATGAAATCTTTTTTCATTCGCCTTTTTCGCAGTTTAAGATTCAAAGACACCGAACCATAGGAGTAAATAGATAAAAACCAACAAAAGCGGAAACCATCACTATCATACCTGATAGTGTCAGAAGTGTTATCTGGAACATCTGTTACGTATATTGATAACAACTTTAACAGAATCGTGTTCAATTTACTGCAAGTTTTATTTTATTATATGTATAGCGCATTTTTATATTCGCATTATCCCCAAGTGTAGTAATCAGATTAATTTATCTTTGCAATCTAGAATCTTTCAGCATACAGGAGGATAATTTTCAAAAATATTTTCAATTGTAGAAAGTAATCTCAAGAAGCTCCTGGTACGAGTACAAACATTTATTTAAATGGCAGAAGATATTCTATTACTAAAACCACAGGTTGTTCAACTTAAATTAAATTCAAATTCAAAATTTTATTCACGGCACATGTATTTAAAATTTTATTAATCAATTATTTATTATTTGTCACGTGTTGTGATGAACTATAAATTAAAATAAAATTATGAATCACGTGAAAATTTAGCTCTTAAAATATAATTGCATAAGGATCGCTGTAGCATTACCCATTAGAAAAAAATATGACTTTTGTAAAATAAGCCACATAGGTGCCACGCAACTAGAAATAATAGGGGTTAAAGTATGAAATTGCCGTTTCATTGAAATGACATAGAACCTTCATGGTTAGAGATTTTTGAGTGAAACTATTTTCACATGGTACCTATGAAGTTCTTCTTTTAAAAAATGTGCAACATTCGAATATCGACTTTCAGTTGTTTTTTTTTATTCAACTTAGGCAAGAAAGAAGGATACTTCGAAAGTTCGAGTGTTTTCGAATACGTGTTCCGACGCGGAACTAACGCGGCAAAAACAGCTCGCAATATCAATGTTGCGTTTGGAGAGGGGACTGCTAATGAACGCACCGAGCGATTTTGGTTTAAACGCTTTCGTGCTGCAAACTTTGATTTGAAGAACAAACCACGTGGAAGACCGCCCGCCCACACAGGACGTTTAAACGCTAAAGTTTTATGATTGTGTCAATCCCAGTTTGGCCTATTTTCTTTAGACCTTTTATTGTCATAGAATTCCTACTTCAATGATATCGCCAAACGAGGACTGACGTATCATCAAATGTTAATATTTCAACGATCTGGCCAGTTTTAGTTGACCACATCATGAAGTGAACAATTCCATGACAGATATAATTCTTCACTGTACACAAAAAAAAAACTTACAGTAGGAGCTTAATATTAATAGGGTTTACCAAGGGCTATCGCTAAATACGATTTTTATAGATAACTTTTGGATAGATTTGATAGAGATTATAAGTTATCGTTTTGCATACCTATTATTTGTTAGCTTTTTATTCTTTTGACGAATTTATGATTTAATTTTATTTAACTTTGACGCGAATATTAATTTGGACTGAAAATTATTGTGACTTTTAATAGGATTGTTTTTATTTTAATTTGTGATTTGACTTCGATTTATTGGTTTTCTTGTATTTTCTTTTATTAGTTTGACATTTTTTATTATTTGACATTGTTTATGTAATCATTTGTTGAATAAGTATAATGTAACATTTCTGTATATGACTTGTAAGAATCCCTTACCAAAAAATTACTATGACTATGACTATTTATTACTAGTAGCATAAGTACTTAAAAACTTGACCCAAACGTCAGCATTAAAATGTGTTTTTTTTTTGTTTTTATAATAAAATACTAGCTTTGCCCGTGTGACAGTAGAAAATTATCTCAAGGGAACATACTACCGCGATAAAATAGCATTCTATATGCAATTCCAGAACATTTTCTACTCGTGTACTAGATTTCGTTCAAATTCGTTTAACTGCTTGAGAGTGAAGGAGCAACAAACCTAGATACAAACTTTCGCCTTCATAATTTTAGTTTCATGTCAGTTTGTAAGTAACGTTTCATAAATTCAAAAGCCATGCATAATTCATTGATACCTACATAAATTATCAACTCGTTGCTAAATACCAAAATGAAATAAAACTGGATATTAATAAATAATTATTTAAAACTAAAAACACATATTTACATAATCCTCTGAAACAAGTTTTACGAGACTAGCAGACGATAAGACAAGGCGTAAAAAATAACTCTTACGAAATATCTAAATTAATAATATGTATGTAAACTTAGATAAATATTAAGTGTCTTAATTTGTTTTGTGTTTTGGCTAGGTACCTACGTATCATATTTAGTTTTTGTATTCCGTTATAAAAATATGTCCTTGTTTTGAGTGGAAAATCATCAAATATCTTCGCAATCAAGTCGACTGCAGCAAAGACAATCTCCACAAGCGAGGATTCTCGGACCGATTCAATCTTCAGTACTTGTGCGGCATCTCTCCGCAAACCAAATCGTCATCATCTTCCTGCCTTTGTCCCGTATGACTTGTACTCGGTGCAACACGTTCTTTTCTTCCATTCTGTCCTATCACCTGTCACGCCATCACTACCTCTTTTTCTCTTTCATATCACTTCTCACACAATCCATCCATCTTTTTTGTGGCCTCCCTCTCCCGCCCCATACATTCACATGTACATTCATAACTGTTTTATTATTAGATTTTTGGTCCCACTTCTTCACATGGCCAAACCAAGATAAATAGTTCCCTTTCAACTTTTTAGTCACTGGTGCTACTTTCAAACTTCTAATGTACTAATCTCTCACTGTAACCATTTTTGTCTCACCAAACACCCATGTCAACATTCTCATCTCCGTGGACCATATTCCACTTTCCATTGCGCTACGTGCCATGCTACTTATTTAAGTAAGGATCTGATGACAATGTCAGTGGATGCCCTTGCCGTGGCCAAATACTGGGCAAGGCAAGGGATTTAATTAAGAAAAGTAACTCTTTTTTGGACAGTTAAGCAAAAGAAATGCACTCTGTTAGACTGGCAATTGACGCAAACATAGTTGGAAGGATAATGGGTAGAAGAAGATTTTTAGAGTGATAGAACGATGCTGAGTATGTATGTATGTCTTGTCTTGTCTTGGTATGGTCATGTAAAGAGGAGAGATGAAACGCATGTTACTAAAAGAGTTATGAGTATACAGGTGGATGGGTGGAGAGGGAGAGGGAGGCCAAAGAAAAGATGGATGGATTGTGTGAACAGTGATATGAAAGAAAAGGAAGTTAGTGATAGCATGACCGTTGACAGGATAGAATGGAAGAAAAAAACATGTTGTGCCGACCCCAAATAAGATGGGACAAGGGCAGGAAGATGATGATGATGAGAACGATGCTGAGTAGACGACGATTTTTATGTTGATGTAGTGATATCTATAACTAAAATCTACAAAATCCTGCATCGCGCAATTAGAATTCTCCGCGTGATTTGAACATATACAACAGTCCGAAATTATCTATCGGGTAGTTGCCCGGATTAAACATAACACTCTTCTGGTCGAAGGATCCTCCCTTTTCTACAGACCTTTGCGGGAGTTAAGGGTGCCAACAGGACCCTACTATATATCCCGAACACTTTTCTGCCCCTCATGTTGAAGGAAGACTTTAGGCGGCAGGGCGTGGTGTTCCGTCGATTCCGCGGATAAGTGCCACAGAACAGCACAAAGTGAACAAGTGCAGTAAAGTGTTACTAACATAGTCATAAGTCGTATTTATTAACAATAAATTGTATTTAATTTAATTTATAAATATGTTAGTTTATAAGGTATTTATCTATGGGCAAAGATGCCTGAAAATAAATGATTTATTATTATTATTATATATTTTATTTATCTCAGGACCCTGAGGTCCTGGACCTTTGGGAGGCGTACGAGGAGCCGAAGCCAACTCGCAGAGGCCCTTTAGACAATTATAATGGAACATGATACTAACCGACGATTATCCCTGTACGCGCTATGCTAGTGCACCCTAGGACCACCCCCGGTTATTGAAAAACTGTTGCGACATATGGAGAACAAAGATAATAGGGCTATGGTTTTTGGAGTCTTAAGTGGACTGGTAACATGGAACTATGTCAAGACTATGGCCCCTGCCTGAACAACGTTATTAATATGCATCGAAAAAAGGCAGGGGGTGACTTGCACACTCAATAAATGGGCCCCCAAAAACGGCCGCTAGCACGAAGTGACGTAGCAACAAGAGGGCAACATATCCTGAGGTGCTTAAGGAGTGGAGAGGTATACCACGGCTATCAGGACAATCCCGGAAGTACGGTCAAGATCCCTACCAGCACCTTACTGGATTATACATCCTTCTCCCGAGCACGTTTGCTCTTGCGAATCTCCACTCAAGCCAGCCAATAAAGGCAAGAGAGAGGTGGGAGCTCAGTACCTCGTCAGTGTTCACTACGGCCGGCCAATAAAGGCAAGCCGGAGATGAAGAACAAGAATTCTCCCGGGAGATCGGGTCCGTGGAGTCGCTAATGCCCAACAGTTCGCCACAAAACTGCACTGCGGATTGTATCTCTCTTAGTCTGGCCCCTCACCCTTGGCATATTACGGCAAAGCAAACTTTACTGATACAGACCTAGGGTATATTGGAGCACGCAAGCCCCACCACGACGTCAACGTTATTATTATTATTATTATATAAGCCTCTGCTGTCCATCCACTTGTGTGGGCGGTATCTGATAAACCGTAAGAGAGAGAGTTGAAATTTTAACAAAATTAGTATTTCTATCGCTACTGTTGTTGTAACAACAAATAATAAAATTAACATAAAGTTAAAAACAAGAAACGTCATTTTGTCGGCGCTTTTTACTCAATTTTAATATTGTAGTACAGAAGCCTTTGTGTGCGAGTCTGACTTGCGCTTGATGAGTTTTTATAGTTTAGAAGGAGCAAATCTATTGCTGTATCTTCCATCATTGTGCCAAACCTATTTTATTTGTACCTTGTTTCACATGAACAATAGGAGACACAGCACGGTTCTCTCGCGTGTCCCATAGCATCACATACTTATTACAGTACCATGTTATGTATGAGATGAGAATCTACGTCAGTACATTGTAAATACGGGCGAATGCTTGACTTAGTGATACCGTAGGACGCTATTATCATGGCTTATTTGTGCATATTAAAGTGGAATGAACAATAACTATAGAATGTTATATAGAGCAGTAATAATGCACCGTAGTCTTATCTATGTGTTTGCAAGATTGTTCGAAAGTATTAAGCCCTAGAACGCAAGGGGCAACTGAAGGAACACAGATGGGTTTTAATTAGTACAAGTCTGATACTCCCTCTTGCTTCACCTAGAGCAAGAGTTATTTTGTGATTTTTTTACTTCCGACAACAAAATAAAAGAAAAAAGACTTGTGTATGTGTAACTTGCACAGACTAGAAAGTATACAGGGTGGAACTCTACGTGGAGGGAAAGTACCCCAAATACTGGAGTAAAATGTTCTATCACAAGTATTCAATCAATCAATCAAAAACATTTATTTCATATAAACCATTTAGGCCGCGTTCCTACTATGTCGTAACGGTTAATTTATCGTCTGACGACTATCGTCTCCAGCTGTTCCCATTATAATAACTGTTTTTCGTGGCCACGACAGATAGTCACAACATAGACACATGATTAAACGTCACGGTTTAATCTTGACAGTTTTTTATTGTTTTACTACTGTCGTGCTAGCCGTTCCCACTATCATGACTATCGTTGTCACTGCAAAAAAAGTCGTAGACGACAGTTTTTTTTCGACAGTTTATCGTATCATCTTAAAACTACACGATTATTTGCATAAGCTATGGTTGCCTATAATTGAGTGTGCACTATAGGACTAGGTTACCAATGTGTTACAAAATAAAAACTTAGAAATAAAAATTGTACCAATTTTTGTAACACTCGTTGGTGATCCTTAAATAAATAAATTATCTGTCGTCACGACAAAGACAGAACGCGGCCTTACAGGCACTTTTGAATCGTCAAAATGTCAAAAAAAGTGAAGCTAAATTGTACATTTCAAAGTGTAGATCATATGTAGAAGAACGTGCAACAAACTCCATGGCTACTCTTTTAAAATTATGTTATGAATTATAAAAATCCTGGTTACATATTTCTTACTGAGTGTTTTCCCTCATACTTTAACTAAGTGTGGCTATTATGCGACTATCTATAGTTTTTGACTTGGATTTAATTTTCCTCTTTAATTTGGGTTTAATTTAAAGTTGTCTGTAAATAAAAATAAATAAAACTTGACACCAGCCTTTTGTAGCACTATTATAAACTTGCTGTGCCATTCTTAGAGGAAGTTGTATATATACGCCAAATTTTTGTTTCTTTAAACATTTTTTTTTAAACTCACCTTTCTTTTCTTGAACGACAGTGTTCTCCTCCATATTGTCCTGAGGAATGTGGAGGGTATGCAGTATTGCTCCGACAGGGGGCGCCGAGAGCGAACCTCAGTCATCACAGTCATCACTTTGTTACCATCACTTTTTGGCAGACGTATAGTCGCACTTTTTTGTGGCAATCAAGTATGTCGCACTTTTTTGTGGTGGTCGAAAAACTCGCACTTGTGCCAGTCACAGTTTTTGGCGAACAATAGTCGCTGTTTCTTGTGAATAACGATACAGTCGCATTTATTGTGGTGGTAGCACTTTTTGGTGGAACTTATATTACACTATTTGTGGCATTCGGAAATTCGCACTTTTTTGCTTGCTGTCTTTTTTACACTCACTATTATGTTTTTTCACTTTGTTGTAGTATAAATCTGTACTATAAAATGATGCTTTGAGGAGTTGTAGATAACTACACAGTCTATATTTGTGCTTGTTTAAATGCTGTTAAATCAATATGGAAATATTATTTAGTTTATTTTGAAGTTTATTTAGCAAATCAGACTTAATTACTAAATACCAACAAATCTGTCGACCTAATTTTAATGTATTAAGTCATGGTGGTTAAATCAATTAATAAATACATAGATAGGTATCATTAATTTTAAAAGGAATATTCCGTATTTCACATTCGTACAAAATTTCTACGTAAATCTAAACTAACACCATTCATAAAATTAGTCTTTGAACTTGCTCCTCAAATGCTATTAAAAGCATTCCGATCACGATATTTTCTAATCAGACAATCTATAAACGTAAACTCAAAGGTTAAGACCAAAATCGACGGCCAAACCTTTTAGAACAAGCCTAAGACAATATATTGTTCAGTGTATTCTACACAAAAGTGAGGCCAACAGATGTTTGCTCCGAGTAATGTTTCATGTGATTTATGATGAAAGATTTATAGGGGAACGGCTAAATACAACGTGGTAAGTGATAAATGATTGGCTATTAAGATATTTTCTAAAGTAGAGCTGTTAGTGAAAGTTTTTCATAAATATTGAGGTTTTTTTTTAAGTCTAACAAGATTTTTAATATTTATGGCTATTTCCTCTTCTAAATAATTTCCGTTAGATTTACTCTGGCCATGTTTAAAATCTCAGTATATTACACTTTATGCTAAAAACCGCAAATAACGTTAATGGGCTATCTGTCTAGTGAGTTCAGAATAAATAGTTATATAAATAGATTAGATATTAAGTTAATTTGTCAGTTTTACAGTATAACAAACTAAACTAACTCACTTTTTGATTATTTAGGTTGCAGAGGTAAGTTTTATTAGTAAAAACCAAATCGAATAATCTAAAAACATGTTTCATGTTTTGTTTTTGTTGAATGATACAAGCAAAGAGTAGCCTGAATTCAGGACTGAGTAAAATCGGACAGTCGATAATGATAATAGAATAAATCCCTCAATAGCCACTCATATAAAAAACTATAACATTTTCTTTATCAATCCCCCAATTCCTAACAAACCAGGATTATAAAGCACTGTACAACAGCACGTTATCTAAAGCTGGCCGCAGAGGAAGCGATTACGGCGCCCACGCACCGCGAGTGGATCCTCCGATAAGGTTGGTCCACTGCGATAGTAAGAACAAACACCGACCAAAGCCCACATAATCTAGAGATCATTTCATTCAAGGGCATTATTGTGGAATGCATTATTGTTTTATATGATTAACACTGGCTGGTAAATTTTCCATTATAGGAGAACCAGACAGTGTCACCGCGGCTCTAGAATGCAAACTTAAAGAACACGGGTGGATTTAGTCAGTAAAAATCTGACACTACTTTCCACCCACAGCAGGAGAAGTTATTAAATGTAAACAATAACAACAAAGGGGCTCTAGGCAAAGAGACATTCTACCAAAGACATCGATTGTCGAAATATCAAAATGTTTGAGATTAACCACATGATATTACACGGAGTGCATGTCAAAATCGGTATCGCATATAAAATGCCACTTGATTTTTGGCGGCATTTTTTCGAGTGAAGTTCAGTTGGCTTTTTTAATTATTCGCATATTGATTCATCACTTTAGATTAGTGTAGTTTTGTATCTCTAGTGTTTACAGAACTGAACAATTATGTGGAATCGAATAGTATTAACTATCTTAAGCAGCAGCAGAAGCTTGCGAATGTTGACTTGATACATTTGCTGCCAAATGCTACAAAGACATTAGATTATTAGATTGTATTATATCCGCATTCTAGTGGCAAACAATTTGGCTGAATTCTGTAAGTAGCAAAAACTTAAAACTTTCTAAAAATACGGGCTAAATGCACAAACAGTGCGAACCCACAAAAAAAAGAATAGCACACGCAACTTTATCTAGAGGTTCTCTGCAATGGCCAGTATTGTCAATGCAGGATGTAAAGAAAAATCCGGGCAAGTGCGAGTCGGACTCGCGCACTGAGAATTCCGTACGAACTTACCTAAGAAAACAGTGTTACGAAGATTTATCCGAATCTCAAAAATAGTTTTTTTTGTGACGTAACTACAAATTGACAGTTTTCAGATGTTTTCCTATACTTGTGCCATGAGACCTTACTTTATGACAAATTTTAGGATTCTAGGTCAACGGGAAGTACCCTATGAATTTTGATTCCCTTGATAGTGTCGAAATACACGTTTTTTTGCGACATAAACGGCCGTATCTTTTTTTCTCGTTAACTCAGAAGTTTAATTTCACAGCTTCAAGGGACCGCAGACTTGAGCATAGGGTTTTAATTTCAACTCAACACCTCCACGCGTTCCCGAGGGTCTTGACAGACTGACAGACAGACGGAGACAAACAAATGAAGGATCACTTGTTTGTCTCCGTCTGTCTGTCAGTCATAGGAATAAGGGTTCCATTTTTCCTTTTGAGGTACAGAACCTTAAAAACATAAGGAAGAGTCGGAACTATGAAGATAGCTTGCATACTGGAACCTTACAGCACGCAGACTGACAGAAAAACAGTTCTAACTGGCACTGAACACGTCATTTAGAATCAGTTAAAATCTATGACAGCCGTTGAGTGACATGCCGTTTACATGATGTAACAGTTACTAACTAAATGTAGGAATAACGATAAAATATCAGGCCTACTGCTGTCGTCAAGCTGAATTTCAGTTCATTGAACATAAGCAAGATTGCAGACATATTTGACATTTCACTAACATTGTTACAGTAGGTGATCAGTAACTGGGCTGTGGAGGTCAACGTGCATAACAGAATGTATCTGTTACAAAAAACAGGTGTAGACTCGTATGTTTAAGTTGACTGGGTTTTCCCATGGAAAAAATTGGTTCAGAATTGAACACAAATCAATGTCATGAAATGGTCCCAATGACCTGGGTATTCCCACCAGCCTCCCATGACATCAAATAATGCCAGAGTTTTGTTATTTTTGTCACTATACGGGTACTAGTATAAAGCTATCATGAGATAGATCTTGTAAATAGTGACTGAGCTACAGAGCAACTTTTTTATAACAATGTAGTTGTCGAAGTGATCATAGATAACTTTGTTCTGAGACTGCCTGAACATCTTAATGTGATCTGTGTTTTATTAGCTTAAGGGTATCAGTAATGTTACGCTTGAAGAAGAGTACGTAGTCACAAGTATGGTAGAATTAGGACATGAAGAAATTTGAGAAGAGAAACTGGCATAACTGTATCTGGATTTCTACTAATAGAGAGATAAGATGATTATTATAAGCGGAATGAGATGGACGGAGTAGCTAAGTCTATAACTTTGACGACAAGCGTAGGTGTAAATCGCGGGATGAACTGAAGTCCTGGAATGGTTCCAGGAGTAGTAACAGAGAGAAGTACAAAGAGAGTAGGTGTACTTTTGACCTGCAGTAGAAAAATATAGGCAAGTTATAATAATAATGACTTTAATCCCCATAAAGACAAGATTTGCCGTAGCAAAACACTATCATATAGGAAAATTAATATTATTCCCCATAGAAAAATAAATAGATCATTATAAAAAATAAATAGAGCAATAAATAAAGGCATCACTTAACAATAGTTAATGAAAAGTCTCGTGCCTGCAATATGACGGACATTCATAGGAACTCAGCAATGGTCTTTAGGGACAAAATTGGGTAATGGATACGGTAGCCTGTAGGTACGTCGTCAAATGATACCTTAAAGTCATTGAAAGTTTAAATGTCTTGATATTCTCGTGGTCGCAAGCGCTAAGCTACTTTGGTTCCCAGCGTTGGCCAAATGTGTTACTAGATTTTTCCATTAAGAATGATTCTGCAGCTGCCCGAAGATTGGTAGTTGGTAATGTCATATCTCCCCGGTTGTGTTGGACTGCCGTCCGAATTGACTTTGAGAGCAAAGAAACAGAGAGCGCATTGTAGTTAGGTTTTCGAATTTGTTTTTTTTTTACCACACAAGTACGAGTATGTAAGCTTTTGTAAGCAATAAATATTTATACACATACATTAAATAAGGCAGTAATATACAATTAGTTAGTTCAACATAGTTAATACTCTCACGGTGTAAAGCGATATAAGTAATCAATACTATACTGATATCGTTACTAACAATATACTCTGACACTGCTGCTTGCATACTGATGTAATTCATTTGGGAAATGACCTTATATTTTTGTACCAATTTCTAGGTTATTATGTTTATGTTTTTCCTGTTACAGACTGGTTTTATTGTAAACAAGAAAAATCAATATAATTGTTGACCATGTGTTCCCACTTGACTTGTAGGACTTGTATATATACTATTGCTAAAATATATATGTAGAAACCTACGTAATGTAAACCTAAGATTTTTCGTGTCTATCTGTGGCCACTTAGATTTTCTACACTGCACAATAGATATTGATGCCGTTTCAACGGCTTCAACCATCATTTAGAGGAATTGTTCCGAAAGATTTATGTGTATAATACTTTCATAGTGATCTTAGATTTATATGCACATTTTGATGTTTATAGAATAGAATAGATCTTTGTTTGCTTTTGTTGTGTTTATGGGGGGTCTTTACTTCAAGAGTGGTTACCTCAATGCAAGCGTGCTCAATCGTCGACGGTGGTCGGCGAGTGGTCGAACAGTAGCCTATAATTGACAATCAAATGTCACCTGTGTACCCATGTGACGCAGGGGCGAGTAGCTTGTATATTAATAAATATGTTTATCTTCTATTTATTAATCTCGTGCTACCAAAAGCGTCTTCTCATGCAAATTAGAAATATGCATCTATGCCTCTCGCTCAGTTTTTATTTACGAATATAAGATTTCTTTTTCAGTTATCGCAAATTAGTGGTGCATACAAGAACGCAAAAAAACTCAAATGTATCTACAATAAATTGCTAATAATATTTAATGAACTAAAATATTTATGTAACTACATTAATATTATAAAGAGATAGTTTGTGAGTTTGTAGGAAGTAATCTCTACGACCAAACTGATTTTAAAAATTCGTTCAAAAGTAGAAAGCTAACATTATTTCTGAGTTACATAGGCTAAGTTAAAATGTTTCGACGCCTAGCAAAGTGGGTACAGGTCAGCTTGTGAACAGTGGGATGGACTAGAAAGTTTTCACCACAAGTGGAAGGAGGAAGCCTGTGCTCGCAAATGGTAAAAGAAGTAGAAGGAGGCGCAGGAGTGGCACAGAATAGGTCAGCGACAAAAGTATTACAAATTCTAACTTCAACCTGCAGCTTTGACCACGTAAAAATATAAAATTAACCAAAGGAAACACACTAAGCTCTATCCCAGGACATGGTCTAACAGTATAACAAATTTCATCCAAATCCATTGCTTCTAGGTAAAGTAAAATAATGATCAAGCGCGAGCCTATCAATAATAATTAAAATTAAAATAAAATATGAAGAAGTAACAAATTATGTTTGTTACTTCTTCATATTTTATTTAACACATACAAACTTTTGCCTTTAAATTATAGTACTGTTACGTACACAAAAAAAAAATAAGTTCATGCATTGAAATGAAATTTGCTACTGAATTATGCTAAGAAATTTCACTCTAGCATGCGATACCGTTTTCAAATTTATCTCATGAAACCGTTACGTAGATAAAGCCATAATAATATGTTAAACGATTCTAAAGTAAACTGACACAGATGTGGACGAATTTGACCATAGTAACTAACCATGTGGCGAAGTGAATCATTCCTAAGAATAGGTTCCTCACCTCATTACGGGGGTTTTTGGAGGTTGTTGAAAAACATTAGGTGAATTATGGCGCTTTGATGCCAATATGGCGCTTTGATGCCATTTTGAATCTGATTTGAGAGTGACTTATGGCTATGATGCTGTTGATCTGACCAGATTAGCACCGCTCTTGACTCTACGGTATACAATGCCTTTCACACCACCAGAGAAAGAAACAGATGGAGGAATATTATACGAGTGAAAGTGATGATGCATCCCGGGAGGTCACGACTCACAGCATTGAGGAAAACGACGGGGCGACGCAAGTAGGAGGTGGATGAGAAAAACGGAGACATACATCACCACTAGTACGATTCCTTTTTTAGAATGGAATCATGTTATAATATGGACCTGCCATACTACAGTGTTTCAAGACGATAGTCTGTGACCAGTGCATATAGCCAGTGATGACATTTGACTTTCTCATAAAAAGGCTTAAAGTCACCTAAATGGCAAATGAGAAGCCCACAAGATAATCCCATAAGAAGGACCGATGACTTGGTGAGGGTCGCGGGAATCTGATGGATGCGAGACGCACAGGACCGGTCATTATGGCGACACTTGGGGAGGCCTATATCCAACAGTTAACTTCTTTCGGCTGAAATGATGAATTGTTAAATTTTGACAAATTGCATTGTTCAATCAATTGTGATCTTGATTAATGGACGAATCAGTGAGAAAAAAGGAACATTACCATATTTTAGCGTAACTTAAAGATCAGTTACTATATTTTATTATTATTTCATATCCATGCAATTACTGTTCATTCCAGGTTGCTTGGAAAAGATCGCGTATTGCGATAAGGCCATCTATTGTATGTATTTTAGTTTTCAGTTTCTTTTTCTATTTTTTTACAATAAATACAATTTACTTACCTACAGTTTGAGATAACTACGGATACGAATTATGAGGTGTGAATTTTTCGATTCATATGTACTTTTCTAAGTTCATCTAGGAGAGTACTAAGCTGTCACCCCGTACCTCGGAAGGCACGTAAAGCTGTGGTCTTAGTTGTCAGTCGTAGATCTTTGACAGTCGTCACAGGTAGTCAGACGCCAGAAAGTCTGACCTTCAGTGTAGCCCAGTAACTGGGTTGTGACGGTCTGACAAGCAGATTAGGCAGTCGTTCCATGTAAAACACGGGTATTCAGCCGCATCTGGTTAGATTGGAAACTGACCCCAAGCTAGTTGGGAAAAGGTTAGGAAGATGATGATGTTTGAGATAACTACAGATGAAAGTCAACTCAAAGTCACTCAAAGGGCAATGGAAAGGGCTATGCTCAGAGTTTCCTTGTGTGATCGCGTCAGAAATGAAGATATCCGCTGGAGAACCAAGGTTACAGACATAGCCCGAAGAATCGCCAAACTTAAGTGGCAATGGGCAGGGCACATTGCTCGCAGAACAGATGGTCGATGGGGACGAAAGGTTCTGGAATGGCGACCACGTACCGGAAGACGCAGCGTTGGAAGGCCTCCCACAAGGTGGACCGATGACCTGGTGAGGGTCGCGGGAATCCGATGGATGCGAGACGCACAGGACCGGTCATTGTGGCGACATTTGGGGGAGGCCTATGTCCAACAGTGGACGTCTTTCGAATGAAATGATGATGATGACAGATGAAAGAACTGGTCCTAAATGGTCTCAAATCATTATCAACATGCCAAAGAGACAACCTATTGGACAATTGTCTTTCCTGTATGTTTTTGGTTGCCTTGAAGCCGTGAAGTAGAAGGAAGAAGCTGACTCTTGCATTGAGCCCAGAGCCACATATATTTGGAACACAAAAGGCAGCTGAAGGAACACAGGTGGGTTTTATCAGAGGCGTAGCGTGGACTAATTTAGACGTGGGCGAAGGCGCATCAGCGACCTTTTTCTTTTATAAATTCTAAAACGAGATGGTGACTCTCGCAACCCTAGTGTTCGACTACATCGTCGCTTAACATCGGGTGAAATAGTGGTCAAACGCGAACCTATAAATTATAAAACAAAACCCTCGTCGTTAAAGAGCCCTCGCACACGCAAGGCCCCTTAGCGTGCGAGGCCGTGGGCGAGGGCCCCCTTCATCTACGTCTAGCTACACGAATGGGTTTTAGTCAGTAAAAGTTGACACTCCCCTTTCGCTCCATCCGGAGCGCGAGATCTTGTTTGACGAAACCCTAAAAAAACTGATTAGTCCAACAAGTTTTTAGTCCTATGTTAATTACACATTGTGGAATGCTTCTGATGAACAAGTACTAAGGTTTATGGACATGATTTTTTGCCTGATTATTTTTTGTATTGGCTACGACATAAATGCTAATATTGAGATTCCTGAAGAATTGTTATTTTATCTATACTAACTTATTACTTAAATATTACTATACTATTTATACTAAACTTAAGTATGTACATGTAATACATATATATATACATGTGCATTGTATATATGTATGTACAAAAACAGAATAAAATTATATGTTACTTAAATACCATTTAACCTTTGCAAGGTTTTGTCTATATTTAAATTAATTAGCTATTACCTATTGTCTGATGATATCCGATTATTTATTTTTTTCGCTTCAGTTTGCTTGAATTTTTATTTTGGGTAGTAACTAGGTAGGAGGTAGGAGGGAGGATAGGTAAGAGGAGCAGTGGTGGCCGAGTGGTAACGGCTCCGACTTACGAGTCATAGGTCGCGGGTTCAAACCCAGCCAGGCGCATTACTTTGTGTAATTTATTTCATCACCACTGCTCTCAAAACGGTGAAGGAAAACATCGTGAGGAAACCGGCATGTCCTAGAACCAAAAATTCGAAGACATGTGCCATCCACCAACCCGCATTGGGCCTGCGTGGTGGATTACAGCCCATTACATTAGCGTAGCATAGTCGGCATTATAAGGCCGACTATGCTACGCTACTAGGTAGAAGTCTATAGTAAAATGATTGCTCTTCCGTAATCTTATCAAGATGTATTTTGGGTCGTGGCGCCCAACTTCTACCTATAATTTTTTTTTTTTGAGTAGTCTCTTGGTAATAGTTTTTTTTGGTGACTGTACTTTAAGGCCTTTTTTTCCTGTGGTCCCAAAATACTACTGAATTATTTTTTTTTAAGTCTGATTTTGGGACCGCGGTCCAAGAGCCCCAAGACCCTTTTAATCAACCCTATAACTTTTATTAGTATTGATAAAACCGGTGTCGGTGCAACTCCGTGTCCTAAGTATGCATACAATAAAAACTACAGAAATCCAATCGTCGATGCCTTATAAAAACTAGATGTCATTAAAAAAAATGTAGGTACAACGGATGTATTGATGTTCTGTCTGTTTAAAATTCGAGTTTTTTTTTTCTTTTGGTTTCTCACGGTTCGTTCATTTAGCCAGTGTTAAGATTAAAAATTATGTAGTTTTTGCAGTTCTTGACCGCAAATGTATCGAGTCAGCCTTCTTGGTAAGTTTCACTGAGCTAGTCAATACTGCAACAAAATTCACAGCTCCATATTTTACCAAGAATGCGCCTGTTTCATTAATCCCACATTTACCCAGTTGAGTGACACTTGAGATATAAAACCACACCTATTTTGAAACACCAGGAATCATTTTCCAAATAATTAAAACAGCCACTGAACTTCACTAGAAAAATCCCGCCAAAACCTAACTTAGATATTCAAAAACACCGCTAAACTAATAACTTTTGCAGGATAATATTGAAAACCATACCTAAAAATAAACCAATATCTATGTATTTATTTATATTGATTACAAACGAATGCGAAATACTCTGGTCCGCGCTAAAATTTACCTGTTAAACAAAACAATTTAAATAAAACTCTTTTAATTATCACTCATTATCACTTATTTACATTAACATACGACTTCACTTAGATCACTTTAACACTTGAAACACAATCACAGGTACTTATTTTTAGTATATTTTTTAGTTTACTTATTAAAAACGGAACGCACTACTTCGTCTCCGAAACCGCACTAAATACTAACAGTGTTTTCAATATGACACTGCTAAAATGCCAGATAATACATTTAGTATACACCCACTTACAAATACCGTAACTCGTCTAAACAATCCAGTTGAAACTCAATCATATATTCCATGAAACTAAGTTTACATTGCCTTTGTTTCGGAGTTCAACTTGCGTCATTCTCGAATCGGTACAAAAGATAAACACTGAAAAATGTAACCGGCAATCGATAATAAATTTTATACGCAATATATTAGAGTTTATATTTGTCCGCGGGAGGCACTTAGGAAAACGCTTCGAAAATCTCTGGGGGCATGTAATCCGTGAGTGCGAGGGAGATAGAATATATCGACAAGGTCAGCTTCATAACAAAATAATATAAACTTTGAGAATTATTTCTCATATATTAAAGACTGGTTTTATATAATATGTAAGTGGTCTTCATAAATAATTGAGATTTTTTAATTCCCAATGATTTTACTTTTGAGTTTTTTATTTAAATAGATTCTAGTGTATGTATGAGGGTAATACATTATGTCGGAATTGCACAGTTTTACGGAGACACGTTTCTATTACACGTGGTCGCGCGGTCGGTACAAGAAGAGAAAAACATGGGATATTATTGAATCAGCTGTTTACTTACTTTGCTTGAGAGGATATCAGTCGTCGTCGTAAAAGGCTATTAAGTACCAGATAATGATGTAAACAAAACAGACAAATGTCTCTTGTGCACTTGATAAATATCCTTTATATATGCTAAACTCTGTTTGTTTGTTACGTTTCACACCTAAGCTGCTAAATCAATTTGTCTAGCTTTCCTATCTATTGGAGTTTGGTTTTCACACTCAGTCCATGGTGAACTGGGTACGCCACAATTGCAGCGGCAAGTCCTCTTTTTGAGGAGTGGCTGGAGATGTGCCATGGCATCCTGCGTTCCGAATGACGCAGACCCTTATCGAACATGGCAAGATTGGGCGGTTTCTGTGTCGTATTCAGGCGGAAGAAACGCTCGGGCGTTTCTTCGGGTGGCCCGGAGGACATGGTAGAGCCTGCATACGGTAGAGGTGAGACCCGCTTGTACGAAGCACCTGACCTCTAGCGCCAGGCTCTGGTTTAGGCCATGGTACGGAGCAAGAGGGATTGAGATGCGGTGACCTCCTTCTGCGAAGCAGTAACGCTAGCGAAGGAGATGGCTACAGCTGAGAGGGGACAGACATCCTCACGCCCCAGCCACTGCGACAGGAATCACCCAAGGCGTCGGAAGTAGCAGGGCTATCCCCAGCTACCGTAGACGCGGGCACGATGAGTAATGGGTAACTCACAGTCCGGTCGTCCGGTAACGAAGGCCCGAATCGTCGGCGGTGCGTAGTGTTCCAGATGTCAGAAAACCATAGAGGCACAATCAACAGTATTTTTTTGAGGTGGGTAGTCATCTACTGGCTTTTGTGAGCCAGCCAGTAGATGACTACTAGGGTGGAGCGAGAGAGCGTGTCAGACTTTTACTGACTAAAACCCATCTACGTCCTTCAATTACCCTTTGCGTTCCAGGAAAAAGGACTCTCTTTCGAAAATTCCCGTGGTTTTAGCGGGCATCGGCCCTGCTGGGGCTCTATGGTTTTACAGACATATTATCTTTGAGGAGCGCGTGGAACAATATGTCCTTATCGGACGGTCGAACGGTGAGCTGCCCATTGCTTGTCGTCCGCAATCTCGTGCCACCGGTGGCCGGGGATCGCCCTGCGACTCCCAACGCCCGGGGTGTCTCCTCTGGGTGTATTACGAGTATCAGTATAACGTGTTTATCAAGGCAGGCAGGACTCTCGGTAGGTAATGGATGATTACCCATCCAAGCATTACACGTAAGCGTTGCTTACCTTGAGAATCGATCCATGCATCTGTTATCACTTCAGTCATCTAATAAACTACACTAATACGACGTGAAAGTTTAGGTCTATGTAAGTGTGTATGTTCGTTGATCCTTCACGCTCACATAGATGAACGGAATCGGATAGAATTTGGTGCACGACACATCTCATATATAGGATATAGAATTATATCAGGAATATAATAATAATATATAATATGAGGTATCATGCTCCTTTATAATTATCTAAAGGGCCTCTGCGAGTTGGCTTCGGCTCCTCGTACGCCTTCCAAAGGTCCAGGACCTCAGGGTCCTGAGATAAATATTGATAAATATAATATGATAATTTTCTACAGTCACGCGGGTATCAAAGGCTAGTAATCATATAAATAATATAAATTCTAAAGTAAGCCTTCACCGTTAGGTCACGAATAAGTAGGTACAGAAGTCAATCTCATGTATAATGTGCTTCCCTTTTCATACCTACGCTCGGCGATCGCGCTAGGGTCAGCGCGTGGCGCCGAATTGTCCGAGTGCGACCGGGCGCGGTGATAAATGCCTATCTAATCTGAATTGTAAAAATATTACATGGCCACAAAATCATCTTCTCTTACTCGGCGCGGGGTCTGTTCTATGTTACATTAAAACAAACCATCAAAATACAAGCAAATATCTACTTACCTCTCTGAAACAACTGGTAGCCTAAAAAACGTCAATTCACTGTATAATGTTGAATTTAAACAACCATCCACTGAATAGTTAGAATAAGGTTTTTTTTGTTGGTCCATTTTTCCACAAAAACGTTCACAGACGCGTGTCTCAAACGGATAGCACTCGAGCTCGCATTGAGCTGAATTGAGCCGAGATATCGTGTCCGTGAGCGGCGTCTATGTGTGCGTTGCTCGAGCGCGCTTTGTATGTAGATTGACTTCTGTACCTATCAATTTTGTGGTTAGATGAAGGCTTACTTTAGAATTTATTACGATCTTAATTAAAAACATAGATTTAAAAGAAAAAAAGAATACTGTTTATCAACATCATACGCTAATAAAGCCGTGGACAGAACCGAGTTTGATCATCCATATTAATAATATAAATATGAAAGTAACTCTGTCTGTTACGCTTTCACGATTAAACTACTGAACCAATTTTGATGAAATTCCGTACAGAGTAAACTTGAACTTGCTTGGAAGAATGACATAAGCTACTTTTTATCTGGCTTCGACTTCGACTTTGTGTCCGCAATAACCGACAATCGCACGGACGAAGTCGACTGCAAATGCTAGTACCTAATTTATATTTTAAAACCTGCTAAATTGTCATCAATGCATTTTCAAGTTCGCTTACAATAGAAACTGTTAATTTGGTTGTAAATTGTTGAAGGACCGTAGGACCGTTATAATCTATATGTCGTGGCCAAATCATAGAAATTGATCACTTCAAAATATGGCCAACTGAAACTGGCCAGATCGTATAAACGTTAACATTTGATGATGTCAATCCTCGTTTGGCCAAATCATTGACGTAGGATTTCAATGATATTAAAAGGTCTAAAGAAAATAGGCCAAACGAAGATTGAAATATCATCAAACTTTAACTTTTAAAACGATATGACCAGTTTTTTTTGGCCATTTCATGACGTGATAAATTTCTATGAACTGGCCATGACATATATATATATATATATATATATATATATATATATATATATATGAGAGAAATACCGCTCACTGATTAATCACGAAATCTTAGAAACTATAACACTTACAAACTTAAAATTTAGTAGCTAGGTTCCTTATATGTTGTAGACATCCGCTAAGAATGGATTTTACGAAACTCCACCCCTAAAGGGGTAAGACGGGGGTTGGAAGGTTGTATGGAAAAATCAACTTTTACGCGGGCGAAGCCGCTGGCAGAAGCTAGCAATAAATAAAAAAATACATGACTAAGGTGACCAAGTTGAGGTAAAATATTACATCACCTGCCAAATTGTTTGGCCATATACAAATACATGACTAAGGTGACCAAGTTGAGGTAAAATATTATTACATCACCTGCCAAATTGTTTGGCCATGATACAAATACATGACTAAGGTGACCAAGTTGAGGTAAAATATTACATCACCTGCCAAATTGTTTGGCCATGATATAAGAATGACCTTACGATAATCTTGTCACGTATAGGTGTGTGTGTGGATTGTGTGACGAATGATATCAAAGAAAAGGGAGTCCGTGATAGCATGACGGATAATAGGGAGAAGAATAAGAATACCGACCCCAAGTGACATGGGACAAGGGAGGAAGGATGATTAATAGAGGTCAAAAAACCCTATGTAAATGTAAACTTAGAAAGAAAGAATAAAAGAAAGAAAAAAGAAAGAAAGAAAGAAAAGAAAGAAAAGAAAGAAAAGAAAGAAAAGAAAGAAAAGAAAGAAAAGAAAGAAAAGAAAGAAAAGAAAGAAAAGAAAGAAAAAAAAAAGAATAGATAGAAAAATATTACACTATAGTGGATACTATATACACTACATGTGGATGGGTGGAGAGGGAGAGGGAGGCCAAAGAAAAGATGGATGGATTGTGTGAGAAGTGATATGAAAGAAAAGGAAGTTAGTGATAGCATGACGGTTGACAGGATAGAATGGAAGAAAAAAACATGTTGTGCCGACCCCAAATAAGATGGGACAAGGGCAGGAAGATGATGATGATAAACACACTATAGTAACAGCATTTAGAAACTTAAGATTAAAAAAGAACACAGACACCATGTGGCTCACGGTTAGCCAAATAGATCCAGTTCAGCAAAAATGCCAGACCACTACGTGGTAGTTGCCTGACGCTGGTTTTTAACTGAACCTCACTGTGAGTGTATGGCAGTAATTTATTTATTTATATACTCAGTTATCTCCACAAACCTAGTAACTAGGAAATATCATTTACGAAACATTTTTTTTAATATAGATTTTAAATGTAGATTTGTAGCGACATCTATAATACCACATAGGAACTAAAATTCAAAAACCTGCATCTCGATATCAGAATTCTCCAGTCGATTAGAACATAATACAACAGTCTGAACTCGGGTAGTTGCCGGGACCAGACACAACACCCGTCTGGCCGAAGGATCCTTCCATTTCAGTGATGGTTGGCGCAACCTTATTCCACACACCTCTAATGAAAAACTGCCGTGCGATTAAAAATTGCCATTGTTTGTATGAAGTCTTGGTTTGGTCTTAGAACAGTGTAAGGAAAGATAATAATAATTGCGTTTTCATACAAAGGCATTATTAGTAATAAAACTGTATTGTTATCATGCAATCTGTGGAACATTGAGTATATAATACCATGTATTGTAGCCGCCACTGTGTCACCGCGCTTCTTAAGGATTTTATGTGTTTTTGCCGTTTTAGAAGTAAAGACATAAAATCTGTATAAAAGGACCTAAAAGTGGCCATATGCCAAGCTGGTTGGATCTAGCGATCGCAATTCAAATGCCATTACGTCTTGGGTTCGATTTCCTAGTAACTGGGTTTTTCAAATAGATTTTTGTTCCCTTTCCTACAGAGGAGGCCTGAGTTCCAGCAGTGGCAACATTATAAAGTTGATTATGCTTATGCTTATTATGCAGCTTAGAGTCCATGTTTTTGCTCGTGGCGTCACATTTCGTAGGCTATGTATGTGGGTTTGAGTCCTTTTCTTCGAGGTGGTGGGTTTTTTTTTTTATTTTTTCAGGTTTTTTTTTCGGGTGGGAAAATCATCTAATAACTTCCCTCGCTCTTGGGCGGAGCGCGAGATAGTGTCAGACTTTTACTGACTAAAAACCCACTCCTGTTCCTTCTTTGCCATTGTTCCAGGGGCCCCGGGATCTCTTTCGCATCACCCATGGCCCCAGTAGGCTTCGACCCTGCTGGGCCCCTACGGTTGCTGATATCTTCTTGAGGCGCGCGTGGAACACTACGCGCCGTCGACGACTTGGGCTACGGCGAGCTACCCATTGCTCGCCGTCCGCAAGCCTGCGCCTACGGTTGCCGGAAATCAGGATCGGAATCCCGGCGGCTGGGGCGCGAAGGCCATTGCCTCGCGCGTGCACGTGCGGCCTTCTTCACTAGCATTACTGCTTCGCAGAAGAAGGCGACCGCCTGCCATTCCTCCTCGCTCCAGACCATGGCCTATGCAAAGGCCCCGACGCGAGAGGTCGTTACCGCCGATCACCCCCACGAGAACACGGCGGTGCTTCGCCCAAGTGGAGCCCACCTCTACCGTATGCTCCACCGTGTCCTCCGGGCGGTCCACACAGTGGTGACACCCGGGCGTTACTTTCGCACGAATCCGGTGCAGGAACTTCCCAAACTGACCAAGCTCGGTAAGAACCTGCGTCATGCGGAAAGTGAGGACGCCGTGAGGTCTTTATATATACCATACCATATAATTACCAGCTTTTGCCACCTTTACCCCGTGAAAGTGGAAAATTATCCTAAAGGAACATACTCCCTGGATAAAAATGACCGTTATGTCTTTGTGAAATAGAACTATACTGTACTGTATCTACTTCATTAAGAAATGCAGAAGCGACGGTTTGTTATATTCCACTTATTACAAAAGTAAGCATTACATTTAATTTATGTGCAATCCATTTAATTAGTTGCACATTCAGAGCTCAAATGACAAAGACAGGAAAATTATGTGCTTATTAACAATACGAAGTCTATCTAATGTATACCGGGCTACCATTATTTGTAAGTATATAAATAACAAGTCATTGTAAAGAGTGTGTTCAAGAAATATTCTCGTCTGCAAGGAGACAGTGATCATCAGGATAATGTCACTTAGAGGTCGGTTATAGACTGGTTTTTGATAGGTGTCCATATTCTAAGCAGTATTCATTCTTGTGTAAATATGGGCTGCGAAATGGTTCGAAAGAGTCACCGCGGCTCTGGAATGCAAAGGGCAACTAAAGGAACACAGTTGGGTTCTAGTCAGTAAAAGTCTGACAATCCCTCTATCGTTCAAAAAAAGGAGACTTCTTCCCACGCTGCAAATATATGTTTTAATAAAGTGATACCAGCGTCAGTCGTACAACGTCCTTTGGTGAAACCATACTGCTGATCGTGAAAGATTTTATTGCTGTTAAAATGGTAAAGCATTTGATTAAGCATAACTTTTTCAAACACCTTACTGAAAACTGGCAATACTGATACAGGTCTGTAATTATTAGTGTCAATATGGTCACCAGATTTAAAAAGTGGTATAATCTTACTGTATTTCATTATATCTGTAAAGACTCAACCTTAAATTAAAGCTAAGTATGGTGCTATGGTCTCAATTATGGATGTGCATACTTTAATAGACATTGGTTTTCGGTTAATTTGACTTTGATTTGCCGGAAAGCCTTTATTGATTGATCTTTGTCGAATATTCACACATTTCAACGTTTATGCTATGCTGTGATCATGTCCTTCAGTTATAGAATATAAAAGACTTACCTCTTCTTCTAATGCGACGGGGAACTGCGCTGGAGTCAGAGGTTTCACTGCTACGTCCTCTAACGCTGACTTCCGCCTGGAATTATAACAAAAATATTAGTAACATCCAACTTTTCTAAACGAGAGTAACGAGGGTGGCAATGCGCCACCGGTACATTGTAGATATCCCACCTATACGTACAAAACGTTTTGGGAACACATTCATTATGCGTACAGCTAAGGAGTGGAATTCCTTGCCGGAATCTGTTTCCTGATGACTACAACCCGGGAATCTTTAAGTCAAGAGTGAATAGGTTACTTCTAGGTAAGCGCGCTCCATCGTCGACCGCATCGTCGCCTTCCATCAGGTGAGATCGCTATCTCACCGTCAAGGAATAAAAAAAGGGTATTTTTGTAGAGCTCTCAAGACCTAGAACGAACCTTATATCCTGCAATTTGATAAAACATAATGAAATGTTTTGAGACCGGTGATGGTAACTTATATAGCTTTGACACATAGTTTCCGTGAATTTCGGTTATAGCCGAGGCAAAGTCAAAGTCAAAGCCAGACAAAAATTAGCCTTTGTACCTACTCCCGAGCAGAAATTTTATTAAAATCAGTTCAGTAGTTTAACTGTGCAAACGTAACAGACAGACAGATTTACTTTCACATTTATAATATTAGTAAGCATAGATAGTACAGATTGCTGCTCTCAAAACTGTGAAGGAGAAAATCGTGAGGACAACTAAAAACAACTAAAAATTCAAAGAGCTGCGACATCTACCAATTCACACGGGGCTCGTATGGTGGGTAACAGCCCATTCCCTCTTACAGAGAGGAGGCCTGTTCTCCCCCAGAGGGAACATTAAGGCTAAATTTATACATTAAACACATCCAAGGTTTTAAACGAATATTAGTGGTATTGTAGCGACATCTATATCTCACATAGGAACTACAAAATTCTGCATCGTGTATTAGAGTTCTCCGCGCGATTAGAACATAAAATATACAACAGTCCGAAACCAACTAGCAGTCGCCCGGACCAGACACAAAACCAGATTGATCAGGGGATCCTCCCTTTTTGACGGAATTTTGCGGGTCTTTTGGGGCTGTTCTCTGTACTGTATGTACCTTTAAAATATTTTTGATGAACTCGCTAGAATCGAATCGAGTCTTAACTTGCGATTTTCCAGAAAATGAAAGGGGTCTAACTGTCACTCAATTCAATGTGGCATCAGCTCAAATATATTGCGTTTTTTGTAGTGGTAAATCATCAAATAACTTCTCCCGCTCTGGGTGGAGCCACAGGGTCAGACTAATACTGACCAACCCGTGTTGCAATTTTTTGCGCTCCAGGAATTGTTGCTCTGTACCTAGTATTGTTTCAAAGAGTCACTACGTATTTTTTCGAACAATCCCACAGAGTTAAAATATACACTTTATTATAACATCATCAACGTCTCGCGATGACCGGTCCTGTGCGTCTCGCATCCGTCGGATTCCCGCGACCTTCATCATGTCATCGGTCCATCTTGTGGGAGGATCTTTTGGCCCTATCAACCATCTATTCTGCAAGCAATGTGCCCTACCCACTGCCACTTAAGTTTGGCGATTCTTAGGGCTATGTCGATTACCTTCTCCTGTGATTATATCCCTTACATTCCTTCATTAATGATGAGAACACGCAAGGAATCTCCGAGCATAGCCCTATAGCCTATGCCCAGTGTGCGTTGCCAGTAATGGTATGTGGCTATGAAAAGTGGTTGCTCACAATAAACCTCATCAGAATGCTTAAAATCACCATATGGGCATTCGAAAGGAATATACACTTCATTGTGTAAAAAATACGAGTCGTAAATATTAATCGGTGACGATACGTAAGATATAGACACTCAATGAAAAGTATCACTATCATTATATTCAAATTATCTGCTACAAAGCGTTTTTTTTTTGCCAGGCCAATGATCTCCAGCCTAAAGGTGATTGCACTCGATATTATGAGGGATCGCTGTCTCGGCATCGTGTTAAAGTAGGTACCTATGCTACATAACTACTCACATATTTTTTTTTAACTTCGATAGCTATATATATTTTCCATTCATCAATTATTCTACTAACCTACAGGTAGCCTATAACACCAGATTTAGTGTAATTTTCTTCTTTCGATGAGATATTTTTTAGAATTGAAGTAAAAATAAAATTTTGGGATATGAAATTTCGTATAGGATTTTTTTATAGGTGAGAGATCATCCAATTACTTCTCTCACTCTAGGGTGGAGCAAGAGTGCGTGTTAGACTTTTACTGACTATATCTCACCTATGTTCCTTATTTGCCCTTACGTTCTAGGACTACGGGTTTCTCTTTTGGAAGTAAACCCATGGGCCCAGTAGGCTTCAGCCCTGCTTTTCCCCTACGATTTACGAGGTACTTTCCGTTGAACCAGAATCTTGAAATTTGGCATAAAGCAAGGTCTACACACACACAGGCATAGGAATAAATCTCAAAACAGTCAATTTGTTGTTACAAAAAAAATATTTTTTGCAATTCGGAAAAATCTTCGAGACTCCATTCGGGAATTTTTGTTTGTACGGAACCCTCAGTGCGCGAGTCCGACTCGCACTAGTTTTATTTCGGATATGTAATATTTTCGGTTACGGCTTTGAAACTCCATAACCTCCCTGGAATTGGACCAGTAGATACATCCAGAAATTATTTCCTACGAACTGATGATGAACAACCAAACATCCATCCAAAAAAAAACCAAATCCATCCATCCATCCACCATGAATCCATCTCCTCTCTTTCAGTCCATCCAAAGGTTGTCTGTAAGAAATTGCCCTGTGCAATAGGTAAGACCGCCCATTGTACACTTATTTTTAATTATGTTTGTCCTTATTTTTGTTTATATGGTGTACAATAAAGAATATAATAAATAAATAAATAAATAAACAACTGCCAGCGGCTACGCATGCGTCAATGTAAAAAATTGCTGATTCCAAAGGAACATACTACAGGAATAAAATAGTACTATATGTCCTATTTCAGGACATCGCCTGCCCGTGTGCCAAATTTCATCCAAATCGGTTCAGTCGTTTGAGTGTGAAGGAGTAACAAACATACCGTTCATCATGGACTAAATGCTGAAACCAAACTCAAAAGACATAGAATAGAATAAAGTAACAAAAAACAAACTAAACAAACATAAACGACCACAACAACGTAAACTTTTTCCTTATATAACAAAAAGTAAACCAACATTAGGAGAATAACTTCCAATCTAAATAATTATATTATATGACCTATCTGAAGTGAACCGTTGATAGGTAGAAACAGGCGATATCATCGAATCGAATTCGCGTGGCTTAATTAATTGAACAACTTTTACACATAGGTAAAAGGTACAAAGAACTACTCTTCCGATCACCACAAATTAACTGTGATTTGACCCGCATACTGACAAAACCTCACACGTCTACTTACCCTCTAATGACGAAAGGGATGAAGATAAATAGAGCCACCAAGTGACGATAGTTACAGGCTCAAGATGGCCCGAATTGGGGCAACCGGATAATAAATATGAATCGCTTTGTCGACACACATATGGTAGATCTAGAAGTGGCATGGACACCTAAGAAAGAAAGAAAAGTTAAATTGTGAATGCTAATACTTTGAAAGACAATGCGACAACGATGCAACAGTAACCTTTCATAGAAATTGTTACAAAATTACTTCACAGTTTAATCCTCCTTTTTTATTAATTAAAAAAAAATTTGACCCGCACTGGGAATTACTTCTGTTACGTGGGTGAGAACACAAACACGTACACCAAACCCGCAGAAATTGACCCCGCGACTAGCCAACCTACTGGTTGGCTGCTGCACCAGGCCGTTTCCTTATAGGGTACTCCCTACAAGGAAATGGCCTACCTGATCTCCACAACCAATTTGCTTGTCAAAGCGACACCACTAGTCAAGACTGAAAGGTATCGGAATTTCTGCAGGGTCTTACGTACGATGAGACTGAGGTACTTCTAACCATACCAAGGTAGAACGTAGTCTAAGCTGACATTATTTAAGCTAAATCTTAATGTAATCTACACGCACACCTAACAACTCAAGTATACTCATTAACGCACCCACTCATCCTCTTGCAGTCACCTATGCATTACACCGTACACAGCGAGAGGTTCTCATTACTCTTCCTAATAACCATAAAAGCTTTTTACAAAAAAAATACAACCGACTTCAAAGTAAAAAAAAAACACTGAAAAGTGCAAAATAACTTTAATTTCGGAAGTCGGTGTTTCTATAATAGTTTTGTCTCTTCGTTATTTAACACCGACTTCCGAAATTAAAGTTATTTTGCACTTTTCAGTGTTTTTTTTTGCTTTGAAGTCGGTTGTATTTTTTTTGTAAAAAGCTTTTATTTTACACTTTTTATTTATGGTACCACCACTAAAAAGTACCCCTCAGCCAAACTTAAATACCTTATAGCGAGAGTGCATCTCATGACAATTCTAATAATCCCAAACACGGTTAGATTACATTAATTTATTACAGAGTTCCGGTGCCTAACTTCAGGCTTCATCATCAGATCAGGTCGATATATTCACCCTCTACTTTCAGTCAGTCATCGACTACACATATAAACATAGCAATTTTACTTGTTACGACGGTTCTGCTGTGATCCTATGAGGAGTTCTGTTCCATATCTTCGAAGTTCATGATCGGATCATAACAATATTTCTATGGGACCAACTTGGAAGCATAACCTTTCAATCAAAAAAAAAAAATTTCAACATCGGTCCACAATTGACCGAGAAATCGGTGAACATACATAAAAAAAAAAAATAATAAAAAACATACATTCAACCGAACATATAACCTCCTCCTTTTTGAAGTCGGTTAAAAATATATTTAATCATGTTTTTTAATAATTGAATTATAGTCTAAAATGCTGGTGCATAAGGGTTTGTAAAATTCTTATATCTCAGGGGGATTGGTTGCTGAAATCCGAAATACGGATTCTTCCTAGTTTGGTTCAGACGCTAAAACGTTTTTATAGGTACATCATCTCTCACACCGCTTCCAAGCATTTTCATATAGTTGTAATATGTTGTACTTGTTTTTGAAAAATAAAAATTATTATTATTATACTGGATGGCAGATTTCTGATTACCTGTAACGATTAACAGTTTCAACGTGCTTCCGGGTCTCGGTATATATTCCCGAGTCGACCTCCACCAGATTGGACCTCCTCCAAAAGTCACCATAATGGCCGCTCCTGTGCGTCTCGCATCCATTGGACTCACGCAACCCTCACCAGTTCATCGGTCCACTTTGTGAAAGGTCTTATGCCATCAGTGAAAGGTGTTATACCATCTACGTGGTCGGCATCTGTTCTGCGAGAAATGTGCACTTAAGTTTAGCAAATCTTCGATCCGTACAGCTGTTATGCATTAACCAGTAATCCAATATATAAAACGATTTCTATTATCGCGTTATGTTGTTGCACCTGTATTTAGATTTAAAATGTTTAAATGTAGACGACTGGTCATAAGGCGTGGGTTTTAATTTTAGCAGAATTGATATTTAAGTATTTCCTGTGAGAAGCCGTAGTGTGGGCAGAGCACCAACAATAATCTATGGGGAGATTGAATTGGATCGCTATTAATAAGAAAATATTTGAGTCAACAAACTTGCTATTTTTATTCTAGCAGGAAGCATTGAGTCATAAGCAGTTGAATACTACGTCATAATATATGGCAGTTTTGATGGGAGATCTTTAAGCTCTTTTCTTTTTCTTTTCTTGGTATTTAGTCCGCCTCTGTACTTTTGTGCAGCATTTAATAAAAAATAAATAATTTTTTCCAGCCAATATAATTAATAGTAAGCCTCAATAAATAAATACAGTCTTGAAATTCAGATAATAATTGTCATTCGACGAGGATAAATTAAAGATTTTTTTTTCATTTTCATGGTGACTGAGTTCGGTGGAGGTGAGGAAATTTTCTTCAAAAGGACATACGGCGGGTTTTTTAATTAAGTATTTTGAGTTAAACACGTCTTAAACCATACTAGAAGTTGGCAGTAGTACCATCACAGTGTTAATGTTTTCCAATTGTCGATTTGGACCAATTGTTTGACTATATTAGTGAAGGTGTAAAGCTTATTAATTTGAGTATACATTGATAGATATATAGATAGATATACATTGTATTACATCTATGGTTTATTAGTATAACTTTTTTTTTTTTTAAGGTGGGAAATCATCCAAATGACTTCTCGCGCTCTTCGAGTCAGACTTTTACTGACTAAAACCACACCTGTATCCTTCAATTACCCTTTGCGTTCTAGGACTACGGGTTTCCCTTTCAGAAATTCTCCGCGGTCCTAGCTAGCGGGCATCGGCCCTGCTGGGCCCCTACGGTTTGCTGACATCTCTTTAAGGAGCGCGAGGATCACTACGCGCTGTTGACGACTGGGCTCGGTCCGGTTCATTACCGAACACCCGGACGGCGAGCTACCCACTGCTCGACGTCCGCAAGCCCGCGTCTACCGTGGCTGGTAGTCGGGGTCGGTATTACGACGGGTAGGGCGTGAGGACCTTCGTTCCCTCCCGCGGGCAACCTCCTCCTTCGCTAGCATTACTACTTCGCAGAAGGAGGCAATTGCCTGCCATTCCTCCTCGCTCCGGACCATAGCTCGAACCAGGGCCCAACGCGAAAGGTCGCTGCCGCCAATTGCCTCCACGAGGACACGGCGGTGCTCCGCCCAAGCGGGGCACACCTCCACCGTATGCTCCACCGTGTCCTCTGGGTGGTCCACACAATGATGACATCCGGGCGTTGCTTCCGCCTGAATCCGATGCAGGAACCTCCCGAACTTGCCATGTCCAGTGAGGACCTGCGTCAAGCGGAAAGTGAAAACGCCGTGTTGCCGCTCCAGACACTCCTCAAAGAGGGGACTTATCGCCATAATTGTAGCGTGCCCAGCACTGAGTTGCGACAGTCGCCGTCGCCATTCCACCATGAGATCTCGCCGGAACTCTGTCCGCCATGCCGCGACTTGGCGCGGCAGCGGAGTTTCGCCCCGGCGTTGCATCTCCACGCGCAAATCGTGCATGCGTGCAAGGACTGTTGCCTCCAAATCCCATGGTGGCCAGCAAGGAGGCTCGCCACGTCGCGGGAAATCGTGCGGTATCCCCGTACCATCCGGATGGCCATGACCCTCTGGCAAGCGTTTAGCATGGCCGCCGGTCGCCTTTGCAGCGACGGCGCCCACACCGGCGCCCCGTAAAGGGCCATGGACCGAACTATCCCCGCGTAGAGCCTCAGGCAGGAGGCGTCTGGACCCCCAAGGTTGGGCAGGAGCCGCTTTAGGGCAGCCCTGGTCCGTTCCAGTTTGAGAGTCAGACGTAGAAAGTGCTCCACAAAGTTCCACCGACTGTCGAGGACAAGTCCCAGGTACTTCATCGTCAACCCGACGTCGATGCGAACCCCTCCTACCGTTATTTGGGAACCCGGTGGTGGCGCGTTCCGAGGGCCATGAAAGCACATGGCCTCGGACTTGTGCAGTGCCACTTCGAGTCCCAACTCTTGGATCCTGTCCACGACTGTCGCAACCCCACGTGTCGCTAGTTCGGCTGCCGCCTGGTGCGACTCCCCCTGCGCCAGCACCAGCGTGTCGTCAGCGTAACAGACCACGCTGACCCCGTCGGGGAGGTCACCGCGCAGCACGTAGTCGTACCCGATGTTCCACAAGGGCGGTCCTAGTACCGATCCCTGCGGAACACCGCACGACATCTCTCGCCGTCTCCCCACTCTCCCTCGTGACCGGGGTAGATGATAAACCTGTCCTTCAGGTGGGCCTCGATCAAACGACGGAGGTTGTCGGGCACCTGGTGATACCGGAGTGCCCTCCTAATGCTACTCCAGGGCAGGGAGTTGAAGGCGTTGGTGATGTCCAAGGACACCACCACTACGACCTTGCCCCGGGATACCGCATCCCCCGTCGTGAGGGCTTGCACGCGCATGATGGCGTCCACCGTGGAGCGCCCCCTGCGGAAGCCAAACTGGCTGTCCGAAAGATCCGGCCCCACCCGCGCTAAATGCGCGACGAGTATATCTATTCTTGTGTTCGCCTTTTTCTCTCTCTTTTATTGCACCTATCAAATTTCTCTGCTACACCCATAGGTTGACTAGTAGAAAATACCTAAGGCATTAAGTCCGCCTTTGTACTTTGTGCGCATAATGATTTAAAAAATAAATAAATGCTTATCTCACTTTTTTTTTATTCATATAAACCAGTGCCTGACTGCGATCCCACCTGATGGTAAGCAGAGATGCAATCATTGATGGTGAGGCGCACTAGTTTATTAAGAGCCTATTCACTCTAGTTAGACTATAGGTGTTACAGTTAGGTCTCAAGTTCTGATTCTCTCTTTTTTGACTTGTCACTTCCAGTCATGATATATTTGTGTAAAAGGCGGTTAGGGACATCTTTTGTCAGTTTAATGTGCCCTCTACTCCCAGAGAACATACATAAATGGTATACTATATCTATCGTGTTGGACACATCACTACTGCTCTACTAATTATTACCGATCGATCGGAATCCCCTTATGGAAGCTGTCGAGGAATTTAGGTATCAAGTTGTTATTCTGTCTTATAGGTAAGAGAAGTAGTAAATAGTCAACTAATTGTTCTTTTTATTATTTTTTACAATTCGACATTGATGTTTATTTTTCTTTTACAATTTGAAAATTTTAGGGTTCCGTACCTCAAAAGGAAAAAACGGAACCCTTATAGGATCACTTTGTTGCCCGACCGTCTGTCTGTCTGTCTGTCTGAAAAGACCCTTTATCTCAGAAATTCGTAGAGGCATCAAGTTGAAATTAAAACCGTATACTCAAGTCTGCGGTCCCTTGAAGCTGAAAAAAAAACAAAATTCTAACAAAAAAAAAAGATACGGCCGTTTATGTCGCAAAAAAGTACATTTCGATACTCTGAAAGAAATCAAAATTCATAGGGTACTTCCAGTTGACCCAGAATCCTGAAATTTGGCATAAAGAAAGGTCTTATAGTATAGGAATAGGAATAAATTTGAAAACTTTTTTCGTAACTCAATTCGGGATTCGAATTGTTTTCATAGGTAAGTTTGTGCGGAACCCTCAGTGCGCGAGACCGACTCGCACTTGCCCTGTTTTTTTTTTTAAATTAAGTTTGACATAAATATAATTTTGTAATATAGTTTTGTAATTGTGAATTTGGGGACTATATGGATTATATTTTTTTCTGTTGTGTATTTGCGGCAGTTTTAGTCCTTTATGCGGCTTACCCAATTGTCCTCTCTTTGGTACCTATTGTTCGTCGAGTCGTTTCAGCTTCTTACTAGTCCTGAGAGCTACACGAATACTGACAAATACTTGCACTAAGTTTGACAGATCCACTCAATTCTACATATAGATATTGTTTTTATCCTCGAAAGACCATCTCAGACACTGATCTGCATGGTTCTCACATGATTTGCACATTACATGTTTAAACAATAATAACTAAATAAGAAAGAAAAAAATACTGAAATAAACACTTTTCATAGTCAAGTTGACAGCTCTGTTTCAGGTTTCCCTGTTTGGTTCTACCTTAAGTGTTGTTTAAGTATTCTCTATATGAACCTTGGGCTGCCTCCACCCCTTTCAAATGGACAGACAGAATTATATTTATATACGAGTACAAAGATAACTTTCCGATTGAAAAACTATGACGTATAACCACACTAATATTTCAATTTCGAAAATTTGTATGTGCGTATTTTTATTACTTCTTCACACTCAAAAGGCTGGACGGATTTGGATGAAATTTGGAAATCGGGTAGGCCATGTCCTGAAATAATAATATAGTAATAATAATATTCCACAACTATCACACAACGCCGTCAAGTCCCAAACTAAGCAGAGCTTGTGCTATGAGTACTAGATAACTGATAAACATACTTATATATTTCTAAATACATACATATTATAGATAAATTAGACCCAGACACAGAACAAATGATCGTGCTCATCACACAAATATTTGTCCTGGGTGGGAATTGAACCCACGACCTCCGGTATAGCAGTCAGGGCCACTACACCAACAGGCCTGTCAAAATTCAAATGGTACATACGATACTTTTTATCCCGAAAGTATATTCACTTTGAGCAATTTTCTGCTTTTACGTGGGCGGGGTTAAACCATGCAGTAAGTTATATTCTATTTTCACGAGTGTTACGACGCTAATAGAAGCTTGTAAATAATATAATTATTACAGAGAGAGATACCTTTTTTGTTTTTTAGGGTTCCGTACCTCAAAAGGAAAAAACGGATCCCTTATAGGATGGATCACTTTGTTGTCCATCTGTCTGTCTGTCTGTCAAGACCCGAAATAAAGGGAACGCGTGGAGGTATCAAGTTGACATTAAAAACATATACGTCAGGTCTGCGGTCCCTTGAAGCTGTAAAAAAATCGAATTTCTGAGTAACGAAAAAAAGAAGATGCGGCCGTTTATGTGGCAAAAAACGTGTATTTCGACACTGTCAAGGGAATTAAAATTTATAGGGTACTTCCCGTTGCCCTAGAATCCCGAAATTTTATATAAAGCAAGATTTCATAGCACAAGTGTAGGAGAAAATCTGAAAACTGTAAATAGTTACGTCACAAAAAAATCTTCGTAACTTAATTCGGGAATCGAACTGTTTTCATAGGTAAGTTTGTACGGAACCCTCAGTGCGCGAGTCCGACTCGCACTTGCCCGGTTTTTTTTTTCAAGTATATTGTAAGAACGGAGAAATGTGAGATTTAGCATAGATCATGTTTATATGGACTTTAGACCATTAGGCCTCGGCTATACCGCAGCAGGGCCGATGCCCGCTAGGGCTACGGGGAATTACGAAAAGGGAACCCGCGGTACTAGAACACAAAGGGCAACTGAAGGACACCTAGGTGAGTTTTAGTTAGTAAAAGAGTCCATAGCCAAGAGTCCTAGAGCGTGACAAGTCATTGGATGATTTCCTACCTCAAAAAAATCCACTAAATCAACCAAAGATAAATACAAATTTTCTAAACAGCACTGTCTTATTGTTAGCAAATTTTTCCATACACTCATGTTCATTGCTCAAGCAGGCCAGACTTCTTAGCAGAAAGAAAATAATAATTATAACCAAAAATATATACTTAGGCAACTAAAGGTCAAGTCAAAGCATTGACACGACACCCATATTTCTTTACATACAAAGAAAGCTATAAATAGCGCCCATTGAGCCGTTTTTAACGATTTCTATTCTACATCGGTGCCTGTTACCAGCAATAGTCTGTGTGTATTATCATGGTTATGAAAGAAATCTAAAAATAAACTTTAGGTTCTATAAAAAGTTTCTGTAGGATAATTAAATAGAGTCACAGCGGCCTTCAAACGCAATGTTGGAATACAGGAGTTTTTTAGTCAGTAAATACCTGACACTTCATCTCGATTTACACAGAGCGATATGACTTATTTGGTGATTTAATTAAATTATTATGTCTTTATTTGTCATATAAACTTATTTCATACATTTTTAAATATTTCTTAAAAAAAAACCATCTAAACATATAAAAAATAGTGTCCCACCGGTATCGGGAACAGGGTCCAAGCTGCAGATGGTCAGGGCTCCAGAGAAAGGAACCTCGTAACTATACCTACGGGCCGTGTCCAGAAGTACCGCCCTCTGTATCAGGCCCTTGATTCAGTCGCCTAACGAGAGCCTAAGAGAGCTAAGGTGTTGTTAAATTATTATTATTTTCATGTATCTCATAGCTCAGGACCCTGGAGTTCAGGACCTTTGAAAGGCGTACGAGGAGCCGAAGCCAACTTGCAGAGGTCTCTAGACACTGTTCGTGAAACGTGGTACCAACCGACAATTATACGGTTATTAGAAAACTATCTGCGTTATATAGAAAACAAAGTTAGGGCTATGGTTTTGGACTGGTTACCTAACTATGTTAAGACTATGGCCCCTGCCTGCCATTTTAATGTCTTCTATAAAAAAAACAGTGAGTGATTTGCACACTCAATAAACGGGCCCCCAGTAATTGAGTTGAGTGGAGAGGTATACCACGGCTTTTAAAATAATCCCGGAAGTAGGTACGGTAAAGAACCAGCACTTTGCTGGTTTATACAACCTTCTGCCGAGCACATTTGTTCTTGTGAAACTCCACTCAATGCCAGCCAATAAAGGCAAGAGAGAGACGGTAGCTCTATTCTTCGTCAGTGTTCACTACGGCCGATCAATAAAGGCAAGCCACAAATATTCTCCCGGAAGATGAGAAGCGACCCCACGGACCCGTCCGTGGGGTCGCTAATGCCCAACACTTCTCCACAAAACTGCCCCGCGGATTGTATCTATCTTAGTTTGGTCCCTTACCTACCGGTACTGGTACAGACCTAGGGTTTATTGGAGCGCGCAAGCCCCAACATGGCATTAACATTAAATTATTATTATTATTATTTCCCACATCAAACAAAGCCCTATACATACCAAATTGTTTTAACCGCGCAACATATGAAATAAAATTGACAGGTTACTTACCTCAACAAGATGATCTTGAAGACAGGCCCAACCAGCCCCTTGATGATGGCAGACGCGTTGAGATGACACCTCCCATGCAACACGATGCCATTCACCTGGAACAAGATGATGATCAGTATGATAGTATGATGTTACAACTCTGAATAATCCTCCATTCAATCACACGGCTTCTAACTCGTGCAGGGCCATCTAGAATGTGTCGTGTGTGTGTGTGAATGTGTGTGTGTGTGTGCCTACGGCGCTTCTTCAAATCTGGCGCTCTGGGCGGTCGCCCAACCGCGTTTTACCCTAACGCCACAACAGCCGACCCTGTCGACCTGACATAGATAGGAAAATACATAAGACACCAACATCTCAATACTTTTTGCAATCCATAGGTATACATAGATGATATTAAAAATTGTCGTGGGTCAATATGGACCCTGTCGGGCACAGTAAAATTAGGAGAGGGTATGAGAGCGAAGTAGCAATTCACGGAATTAATTATTAACTATTATAATTCAATAATCATTTCAATTCAAAAATCTAATGTGATTTGTTTAATTAGGTGTATAATTATGTAAATGTATATATCATTTTAATATTATGTCTGTGTATAAGTAGGTATAGGTAAATTATGTCAGGTATTTTTGTTTAATGAAAATTATTATTAAATTATTTAAATTAAATTATGTTATTGTTTTTGTGTTGTTATTATCTTCAACAGGACACCATAGAATCCTCTATGAACGCCACCTTGCTCCTCCAACGCTCGAGGTAAAAATCATTACAATTACTTTTATAACCCACGTGACCACCAACATATGTCCCTGACAACTGATCGAGCAGTCACGTGATGAATAAATGTGATTTTCATGAGTATGTTCATACATTTCCATACTCATACATTTTACATGGCAGGAAGTTTACATTGCAAACAACGTTTAGCTATTGAAATGTATTTAAATTAATACTTTAAATTGATATTTTCTATTTTATGGTGATCGTAAATTTTATTTATGTCACAGCCAAGTAGCTAGATTTGCCATTTAATTAACAGCCTAGTCTTTTTACTAAACGGCGCCATTTTACAAAATGCCTGAATGATATTCAGCCATTCAAACTAACAGGTAAGTGACTTGTATCGATGACGTTTTTTTTAATGTATTTCTTGACCTAGATACAAAGTCCTTCAGTCGGAATAATATAGAGATTACAGGTTTCTAAATAGTTATTTTTTTACATTTAGAATACGGATGTACACGTCATTCTGTTTTTGTAGTATTTGGCGGGAAATTTATTTCCCATACGTACAAAGCGTTTTGGAAACACATTCAAAATTCGTACAGCTAAGGAGTGGAATTCCCTGCCGGAGTCTGTGTTTCCTGATAGCTACAACTTAGAGGTCTTTAAGTCAAGAGTGAATAGGTTACTTCTATTCAAGCGTGTTCCATCGTCGGCCACATCATCGCTTACCTGATGGTGAGATAGTGGTCAAAGGCGAGCCTATCAATAATAATAATGATAAAAAATGTATCAAGTCCACCTTCTCGTCAAACTTAGCTGAGGTAGTCAGTACTACAATAAAATTCATTCATCAGCTCCATTTTACCAAGATCGCGCATTGTTGCAATGCTTCCACACGTTGTCCAATTGTGCAGACACTTGAGATACAAAATTACACCAATTTTGCATAGGAATTAATTTGCGAATAATTAAAACAGCCACTAACTTCACTAGAAGAAATCGAGCTATAACTCGTTTAGTTTTGTAGTGTTGCCTTGCTCAGACATTTTTGGAACGGCATAAAATTAATTTTGATTTGCGTTTAGTCGGCAACGTGCTGACGACAATTATTTATTATACCAAGCAGGTAAACGACGAATCCCCGATGAGCTTGGCTCTCATTTCTGTCTGCAGAGTTCAACCCCTCAAGCGTCTATCTCCTTATTCCAAAGCGTATAAATTTCCAACCTACAGTATTCAGCTGACATTTCAAGCGTTTTCTCTTGTCAACATAAGGGATATCATGCGACATTTGAGAAGTTAGGGAACCTAACATGAAGAGCATGACGAGGGCCTCATTCACTCACTCTTCTCACTCACTCAAGCCCTCGTCATCTCCTTCAAATCTAACCGCTCTTTTTACAGAATGCCCTAAATTTTTTTTGGTCACATGGTCACTACATTGTATGAAGGGCCTAAGCCACCCAGTACATTAAATATTCTATTAGATCCATCGCATGAATAATTTAGTTATTAGGCTTGGGCCTTAACTGAATGGAAAAAACCGAATTCAGATAGTTGGCTGTGATTTCTAGATTAGGTACATTTAAATTTATTTACATAAAAAATAATTCCCTTTTATGTTTTATAAGCCCAAACTAACGAACGTAAAGTTAAAAATATATTATTTGTGTATGAATTTTTCTCAATGCTTTCAAAAAGTCTAAATGTATATTTATAACAGAAGAGACGTTTAAATGACAAAAAACCGAATTATCATAACGCCTGGTCAAAAAGTTATAGCAATAAGACTTACAACGTGACATAGGTAAACAAGCTGCAAGGCGCTCCGTGTTATTGTCAGAATTATATCAAATAACTGTTCATCCACTTGTTAATATGGTTATGCAATTTAGCAAGCTCTACTAGTGTCTGACTAAGAATTCATTTATTACATATTCATTGACAGGTACAGCCAAATTTTCTTTAGAAAGCTAAAATCCTGGTTATTTCTAATTTGCTTGTCAGTCATTGTTTATGGCAATTTTAATTCCGACCTACAATTTTGTAGTATCTGATCTACCTAAGTTTCCTGATAGCTACAGTAACAACCTAGGGGTCTTTAAGTTAAGAGTGAACAGGTTACTTCTAGGCAACCGTGCTCCATCGTCGGCCACATCATCACTTACAGTCAGGTGCATAAGTCTTTGGTCAGGTGAGATAGTGGTTAAAGATGAGCCTATCAATAATAATAAATAAACAAAAGTTTTAGTTAAACTAACGCTCTTAAGAAGGGCTTTCCCGACCCGTCTATTTTTAACCTGAACATGTTTTAAAAGCTGGTTCATGCATCCAATGCAAGTTTGTCGATAAAGAGGCAACGAGAAAAAGAGAGATAACATCTGGTGTCTGGACGCTCGGTTGGTATTCGGTAATTCCGGTGTTTAGAAACCAACCTTCACGCTTACCACAAGGAAGCTGTTACTGATTGCGATCTACATTTTGCCAGGCGTTCGCTATGCGGGTCGATTAATTTTTATTGTACCTTCAAAAATTATATGTTCTATCTTGTTTCGGAATACAGTCACCTTACTGCTCCAGTCTAGATTTTTATTTTCCTGCCTAAAAGTAAACCTAATCTACATCTCATTCATAATTTGGTCCAATCGAGCCGGATTAGGAAATCACAAATAAGGATAACCCCAGGAAATATATAACTTATTGGAAAATACTACCATTTGGAAATCCGTGAGTAGTCGATCAAAGTCAAAAGGGTCACAGCGACGCCACTCAAGAAAAAGGATATTTTAAGGATATTTGGCCAGTGCAGTGTCACTATTTCCTTTTATTTATGAACCCATTACGCTTAATCAGGTAGTATTTAACGTATTTTATGGAATTGTCAAGGTTAGTATCTATTGGTATTTATTTCCTTTGTTCTTGTGCACATGTGTAATTTCATTAAAGTTGTCAAGTTATTGTTATAATTTGCAATTAATCTATTGTGTTAAAGGTAATTAAGCAGCAAACTAGGCTTTCTATTATTGTTAGCCATCATTTTAAGCGGTTTCCTTTATTATCTTGCATTAGATATAATAAGAAATCTCACGTAATAAGTGCCATCCAACTTAATAGTTACTTTGTATTCCGTTATAAGTATTTGGTGTTTATTGTAGTAAAGTTCATAGTTTGCAGATAGTAATAACGATAATCATATTAATTATTTCCATTGTTGAAGTTATAGAAAACAGATTAGTTCTTTTAATATTTGTATATTTGTGTAGTACCAGTTCCGATAACTGATTGTGATTTGTTTTGGCATTATATCAATTCAAATTGACTTATCAAATTTTCTATCATACTTATTTTGTAGTAGGTACGATTTAACCCTGTCAGTAACTATAGTAAGTTTTTAAGTATTTTATTTAATTTGAACTTGTAACGTTTCAGTTTGGTTCCTGCTTCCCAAAGAATGAGTGATAAGGAGGAAAAGGAGCTCATCAAAAAACGAGCAAGTTTCAAAGGTCGTTTAACGGTATTTTCTAACTATTTAGAGGACTTGAAGGATTCTTTGACGCAAACCCAGATTAACGAACTGCAGTTACGCCTCGGTAAGATTGAACTTGTTTATTCGCAATACGACGAGATTCAGTTGAGATTGGAATGTATAGCGGATGATATTAAGTTACAGTTATCAGAACGTAATTATTTTGAATCGTGTTATTACAAACTTGTCGCCAAAGCACAGAACTTTCTTGCTAAACAAAATGATGTTGTCAATGAAGATAAGTTGTCTCGGGTTAGCAATAATAAACTGGTTAAGCTACCTACCATCCAACTACCTAAATTTAACGGAACGTACGACAAGTGGTTAGAGTTTCACGACACGTTTTCAAGCCTAATACATTTGAATGACCAAATAGATGAAATTAACAAATTTCATTACCTCCGAGCATCCTTGGAGGGGACAGCCGCCGTAGTTATACAGTCAATTGAATTCTCTGCTAACAATTATTCCATTGCATGGAATTTACTAAATGAAAGGTTTGATAATAAGCGGCTTCTCATTCAGAATCATGTGGCAGCGTTATTTACCATTGAGGTGGTTAACAAAGAATCCTCAGATAGTTTAAAGCGTATCATTGATACTTTAAATAAAAACCTACGTGCATTAGAGTCTTTAGGCGAACCAATCAAGTCTTGGTATACGCTGATAATTTATATTGTTACTCATAAATTAGATTCAAGGACTTATAGACAGTGGGAAGAAGAAAAGGGTCATTTAGATAAAAACAAATCAATCACAATGCATTTAATTCGGTTAATAGGGACACCTTGCTGGCAGAAACTAAAAAAGAAATACCTAAAATCTATAGTTTTCTTTGGCAATGTTATAGACAACCATCTAAATTACTCTTTCGGGACAACCTTTTGGAATCCGCTGTTGGCTGCCAACAAGGTGACCCACTCGGGCCAGTGATCTTTAGCTTAGCTATACATCCAATCATTCGAAAACTAAATTCGAAATTTAATGTGTGGTACCTCGATGATGGGACCTTGGGAGGCGATGTAGACACCGTATTAAATGATTTACAATTTTTAAAAAACCAACTCTTTTCTATAGGACTAGATCTCAACTTCTCTAAATGTGAATTATTGCTCTCTTACAGTACTGACAGACATCTGACTCTTCCAAAATTCAATGCAATAGCCCCTGCAATCAAAATTATCGATAAAAGTTCTCTTCGTCTCCTTGGGTCCCCAATCTTTGAGGATTCCTTTCCCAGTTTTGTGGAGGAAAAAATACAAAATTTCAATGACGTTTCGGAAAGATTACTCCAAATTAACATGCATTCGGCCATTACCCTAATTCGTTATTGTTGTTTCGGTCCTAAATTAATATATTTCCTTCGTGCTTCCCACTTATGGAAGCACCTTCACCTTTTGGAAAAAATGGACCAAATTATCCGACATACACTTACATTAATTTTAAATATGACCTTGGACGATCGAGCTTGGGATCAAGTTACTCTTCCCATCCGTATGGGAGGCCTCGGCGTCCGCAAAATTACCAGTATTAGTTTACCGGCATTCATATCTTCGGTTCACAGCACTGATAAATTAATCAGGAACATTCTAACTTCCACACTGATTCCTTTTGAAGTGCCGTGCTTCACCGAGGCTATGGATGCCTGGAGAATCGCTTGCCCGAATACAAATCCGCCTGACAACCCAACCTCCCAGAGACGGTGGGATGAACCGCTCTGCAAAGTAGTCCAGAAAAACCTAATCCTAACATCTGCTACTACTGCGGAGCGTGCGCGCCTCCTGGCTGTGGGAAATTGGGAGTCAGGTCTTTGGCTTCACGCACTGCCGTCGTCGAATATTGGCACCTTATTCGACGATACTACTTTCCGCCTAGCTGTTGCCCTACGCCTAGGCGCTCCTTGCTGTTCTCCTCATCGCTGCCACTGTGGCGAAGTTGTCAACAGCCTTGGTCACCACGGCCTGTCATGCAGTCGAAGCGCGGGACGGATAGCACGGCACGCGAATATTAACGACATCATCCGACGAGCCCTTGTCACCGTCGGCGTTCCGGCTGTTTTGGAACCTCATGGCCTGGCACGCGACGATGGTAAGAGACCGGACGGTATGTCTTTATTTCCGTGGAAGATGGGTAGGCCTTTAGTGTGGGACGCTACCTGTGTCGACACTCTTGCGCCATCCCATCTTCCTAGCTCTTCGTGCTGTGCTGGTGCTGCCGCTGCGGCTGCGGAGAACCTCAAACGGCGGAAATATAACAACCTCGTCGGTAGTTATATTTTTGAGCCGTTTGGGGTTGAAACTCTTGGGCCGTGGGGTCCGAGTGCTCATAAGCTTTTCAAAGAATTATCCAAACGCTTAGTTGACACTTCGCGTGACCAAAGGGCTGGCTTTTACCTCGGTCAGAGGTTAAGCATTGCCATACAACGTGGCAATGCGGCCAGCCTTTTGGGCACACTTCCAGTCGACAGCGATGCGGAGGAATTTTATGACGCCATATTTTAGCTAGTAGTTTTTGCCCTTAGTGTATATATAGTTTTAATTAGTTAAGCGTTTTTATTGAATTATACAGTTAAAATTCTACTTAAATAAAAAAATGTCACATGCAAAAAAAAAAAAAAAAATCACATTAGAAATTTTCCTTCAATTCTTAAGAAGTCGTGCAGACTTGCTTGAAACAATAGATATATCTCGCAATCAGTTTAATAATAATAATGGTACTTCTAAATCTACTAAGCACAAAACAATGATTTCTCTGAGCAGTGAAACACCGTCACAGAAAGTTAAAAATAATAATGGTTCCATCCAGCTGTCATGCCCCCATTGTAGTGATAAACATGCTTTATTTTCCTGTCCACAGTTTCTTGGTATGAGCAACGAGAAACGTCTTGAAGTGCTGCCTCAATACAAGGTATGCTTCAATTGTTTCCGTTCTGGTCATTACGCAAATCATTGCAAGTCTCAGGGTTGTAAAGTATGTAGGCGTAAGCACAATACACTGGTTCACGTGACTGGAGCTTCACTTAAATCTATACCCAATGCTCCAACTTCACAATCTAACGACACTGTACCTGTAGACGTCAATTCAGCTGAAAATAAGCCCAGTACAAATGTTACGTTATCTGCACTTTCTACAAATCATGTTAACAACAAAACTAAAAGTCAAGTTCTATTAGCTACGGCCTTAATAAAAATTTACGATAACAATAATTGTGAGCATCTCGCTCAAGCTATATTGGACACTGGTAGTACTTCCTGTATAATGACAGATAAGTTATGTGAATTATTGAATTTACCTACCATTTGTGTAAATGAGTCTGTACAAGGCATTAACAATTCTAAATCAAATATTAATAAAATGTGTAGTGTTACAATTAAGTCCCTAAGTGAAAACTATTCTACTAATCTTTGTTGTTTTATTTTACCATATATTACAGATGAAGTACCGTGTCATAAGTTACCAATTAACAACTTGAATATGCCAAGTGATATTTGTTTAGCCGATCCTCATTTTCACACGCCATCGGCGGTGGATTTAATAATAGGAGCAGATGTGTTCTGGGACCTCTTGGGGCGGCGAAAGATTAGTTTGGGTGAAGGCAAACCTATACTATTTGAATCTAGGCTAGGGTGGCTAGTTTCAGGTCCATTAATTAATAGCGTCCAAGTATCGGCTTCACCACTAACTCATAAGTCTAACTTTGCAAAATTTAATGCGAGTTCTGTACACAAACCCACACATGAAGATGGTATTCAAAACCTCTTAACGCGTTTTTGGGAGCTGGAAGAAGTAACCCATCAGTCATCTTCATATTCAGAGGAAGAAACTAAGTGTGAAGAACATTTTATAAAAAACACAACTCGACTTGCGGATGGTCGGTTTTGTGTTCGGATACCGCTCAAACAATCACCTCATGTTCTAGGTGATTCATTGGCTAGAGCAAAACATTGTCTCTTATCTATTGAACGTAGATTTAATAGTCAACCAGCTTTAAAATCTCTTTATTGTGATTTCATGAAGGAGTATATTTCATTAGGGCATATGTCTGAATGTTCAATTGATCCAAAACAACTGGCATACTTTATTCCACACCACGGTGTTTTACGTGCTTCCAGCACAACTACCAAATTAAGGGTAGTATTTAATGCCAGCAGTCTTACCACTTCGGGTATTTCATCTAACCACCTTCAAATGGTAGGTCCAGTTGTTCAAGACGACTTAATGTCTCTACTTCTAAGATTCAGAAAACATAAATATATTCTTTCCGCTGACGTAGAAAAAATGTATCGGCAAGTGACCGTGCACCCTGATGACAGATATTTACAAAGAATTATGTGGCGTGAGAACCCTTCCGAATCTATTAAAACCTATGAACTAAACACAGTAACATATGGCACAGCAAGTGCACCGTTTTTAGCAACTCGTTGTTTAAAACAAATCGGATTAGAGTGTAAGGATGAGAGGATTGCCAACATCATCATACATGATTTTTATGTTGATGATTTGCTCACAGGTGGGGATACAGTATCTGACGTCACATACATTCGCGAAAAAGTCACTGCTGAGTTAGCTTCGGCTGGAATGCCACTAAGGAAGTGGAAATCCAACAATACTCTAATTATATCAGATCAAATATCAGAGTCATCACTCAATTTAAACATTGGTTCTAATGAACCAAATAAAACGTTGGGTCTTAATTGGCTGACAGATTCCGACACGCTCTGTTATTCAATAAGTAATACGTCAATTTCTAAAAATGTGACTAAGCGTGAGGTTTTGTCAGTCATATCTCAAATATTTGACCCCTTAGGATTGTTAGCTCCATGTATTATACCTATGAAAGTATTGTTGCAGAAACTTTGGTTGCACAAGTTATCATGGGATGATTGTTTACCTCCAGATGTCGCTAAGACATGGAACAATATTAATGAACGGTTATACATTTTAAATAGTTTACGTATCCCACGTCTAGTTTTTTGTGATTCTTGGAAGGTTATAGATTTCCATATATTTTGTGATGCATCACAAACTGCTTATGGTGCATGTATTTATGTGCGGAGTATTAATAAGAATAATGAAGTTTCAGTGCAGCTACTTACCGCAAAGAGTAGAGTAGCTCCTATTAAACCAACTACAATACCTCGGCTCGAGCTCTGTGCTGCCTTGGTTGGAGTGAGGTTATACAAGAAGGTCATTGACTCACTTAATGCACCAATTGACTGTAGTACATTTTGGAGTGATTCTACAATCGTGCTGGGCTGGTTAAAAATGATTCCAGGTAAGCTGCAAACATTTGTACGCAATCGTGTATCGGAAATTATGGAAGCAACGAATGCTAGCAATTGTACCTGGAGACATGTTCCTACATATCTTAATCCCGCTGATCTTTTATCTCGAGGAACAGATATAAGTCAAATCCAAAAGCTTGACTTATGGTGGTCGGGACCAGATTTTTTATTAACCCAGGACACAAGCGAATGGCCGTCTTCTCCTACTACAGTAGAAGTGCTACCTGAAATTAAAACTGAGATTTCTTTGTTAACTACCTCTGATGCTCCAAGATTCTTAATTGATTTCAATCGTTTTTCAAACCTTTCTCGACTTAAACGTACCGTAGCATACATGTTACGATTTATTAATATTTGTAAAAAGCAGCCACCGACCACTTTACACCTTAGTGAAAATGAATTGCAAAATGCTTTAAATGTAATAGTAAAACAGTCTCAGATAGAATCATTTCCTGAATGTGAATTATTAATTAAAAATCAGTGCTTACTAAAAGGAAGTCCACTAAATAAACTAAATGTATTTCTAGATGAAAATAAGTTAATCCGTGTAGGCGGTCGTTTACAAAATTCCTCATTTTCTTATGAGAAAAAACATCCATTAGTTATACAGTCCACTCATCGATTTTCTAAACTACTATTTGAATATACACATAAAATTTTAATGCACGCAGGACCACAATTATTATTGGCTCATATTAGGGATACGTACTGGCCAATAGGTGGGCGTAACCTAGCTAAATTATGTTATCATCGTTGTGTTGTTTGTAGTCGCATCACAGCCAAACCAATTACTCCCATTATGGGAAACTTACCTGAGCGACGGCTGGCGTCCGGTGGTCATCCATTCGAATGTGTTGGGATTGATTACGCAGGGCCCATATTATCAGCTTCTCGTCAAGGTCGTGGTTGTCGACTTGTAAAGGTTTATATTTTATTATTTGTTTGTTTCACGACGAAGGCAGTTCACATTGAGTTGGTTGGTGACTTAACCAGTCAAAATTATTTGTCAGCACTTCGTCGATTTATGTCTCGTAGAGGTAAACCTATGCATATATATTCCGACAACGGAACCTCGTTTGTAGGCGCTTATAATTAACTCGGTAAATTTTTGAAAGAAAATAACAGTACGTTATCTGGTGACATTGCCTCTGAAGGAATTAACTTCATCTTTATTCCTCCTTATGCTCCACATTTCGGTGGTCTTTGGGAGGCAGGTATTAAATCAGTAAAATATCACTTAAAAAGAGTAATGGGACATTGTCACTTAACGTATGAAGAATTGTATACAGCACTGGTTCAAATTGAGGCCCTCCTCAACTCGCGCCCACTCACGCCGTTGTCATCGGACCCTAATGACTTTTTGCCGCTGACTCCTGGACACTTCCTGATAGGACGGACACTCACGTCCTTGCCTGCGCCATCTTACGAAGCTGCTCCTGTTACTCACTTGAAGAGGTATGAAAGGATTGAGGCGTTACGGCAACACTTCTGGTCGAGGTGGAACAAGGAATATATCTCGGAACTACAGCAGCGGACCAAGTGGAGATCTTCAAAGGCCGCGCTTGAAGTTGATCACCTTGTCGTAATAAAGGAGGATAATCTACCACCACTGAAATGGCGACTAGGTCGAATCTCAGCTGTATACCCTGGACGTGATGGCATCAGTCGTGTGGCCGACATAAGAACTGCCAATGGAACAATACGGCGCGCATGCAGCAAGATATGTCCGCTGCCCTTAAATTAAGATTCTGGTTGAAAGATGGCCTTTCAACGCCCGGGGGCATGTTTAGAAACCAACCTTCACGCTTACCACAAGGAAGCTGTTACTGATTGCGATCTACATTTTGCCAGGCGTTCGCTATGCGGGTCGATTAATTTTTATTGTACCTTCAAAAATTATATGTTCTATCTTGTTTCGGAATACAGTCACCTTACTGCTCCAGTCTAGATTTTTATTTTCCTGCCTAAAAGTAAACCTAATCTACATCTCATTCATCCGGCATTTACTCAAATATTTCACAAAACTTGTTCCAGGAAATAAGTGTTTTTTTTTTTATTTTACAAGTTTTTGAAAAAAATTTCGTCATTCAAAATCACGATTAAAAGTGCAAGGTTTATATAGGTTATACTCTCTTTATTTTTTTTTAATCTAGGTGTACATTATAAAAGGCCAAAATTCACGTAAAATAACAGATTTCCAGAGGTCTTTACTGGTTTAGCTTTACACAAATATTTATGTTTTGATTTCAATAGAAACCTAGATAATATCTACAAAATATCTGTAATTCCATAATATCTAAAGAAAGATCTTTAATAACGCCATAATCACGTAAGATCGCTTGTATGGAACTGTATCTCGGGTTGGCCACTCTTAACACATGACTTCATATGGTCCGGAGCGAGGAGGAGTGGCAGGCGGTCGCCTCTCCTTCTGCGAAGCAGTAATGCTAGCAAAGGAGGAGGTAGACCGAGCGAGGCAACGGTCCTCTCGTCCCAGCCGACGGCATACCGATCCCGATTACCGGTCACCGCAGGCGCGGGCTTGCGGACAGCGAGCCGTAGGGGCCCGCCAGGGTCGAAGCCTACTGGGGCCACGGGTAGCGTGAAAGTGAAACCCGCTGCCCTGGGACGAAAGCAAAGAAGGAATAGGAGTGGGTTTTTAGTCAGTAAAAGTTTGTCACCATCTCTCGCTCCGCCCTAGAGCGAGAGAAGTCATCATCATCATCATCTTCCTGCCCTTGTCCCATCTTATTTGGGGTCGGCGCAACATGTGAGAGAAGTCATTGGATGATTTCCAACCTATAAAAAAATCCTCAAATCTGTTATGTGAAAGAAGGCATTTGCAGTCTGTATCTCGTCTGTACTTAATTACCGTGTAGTGGGATAAAAGGAGTATGATACTAAAATACGTCCAGCAGCGTCTCTCCCACAATCAACATTGCCGCGTTACGATGCGTGATTTGTCATTAAATGATTTTCCCACCTAAAAAAAAACATGACTTCATGTTCTACACGTCGCGTCATCTCCATCTAATGCAGCTGTCATTTAACTTCTAACCAATTAAGTAGCACAGAATCCATCCATCTTATCTTAAAGATTGCTTTTCTTCTAGCCATTTATGCCACGAAAACGTTCAGGTATTGAAATCATTTTCAATTTTCTTTACAAAGACTTCATAGAATATTTCCATACCGTTTTGTTCGATAGCCCTTTCCGATAACACATTATTTATTTGCACTGCCGTGTGTTCACTCTTTTGAACTGTGAGATTGAACAAACGAGTGTACAATAGAACCCTTTGGATATCGTCTTTGTTAAAAAGATTCAGGACCTTTAGTTGTACTTACTTGTTTGATTATATAAAAAGCGTAGGTACATTTAACCATATGGAAAATAACGTTAAAAAATTGGGCAAGTGCGAGTCGGACTCGCGCACTGAGGGTTCCGTACAAACATGAAAGGTAAATTGCGGTTTACGATTTATGACGTATTAAAAAAAATATACTTACTAGATCTCGTTCAAACCAATTTTCGGTGGAAGTTTGCATGGTAATTAATGTACTTACATCATATATGTTTTTTAGTTTTATCATTCTCTTATTTTAGAAGTTACAGGGAGGGGACACACATTTTACTACTTTGGAAGTGTTTCTCGCGCAAACTATTCAGTTTAGAAAAAAAATATAATAGACATCTCAATATCATTTTTGAAGACCTATCCATAGATACCCGATACACGATTCTAAGTATGGGGAATCCACAAAATTCATTTTTTTTTTCTATTTTTGTATGGAAATCTTAATGCGGTTCACAGAATACATCTACTTACCAAGTTTCAACAGTATAGTTCTTATAGTTTCGAAAAAAAGTGGCTGTGACATACGGACGGACAGACAGACAGACATGGCGAATCTATAAGGATTCAGTTTTTTGCCATTTGGCTACGGAATCCTAAAAGGCTGCTATAATTAGGGTCAACTTTCGTTTAATATTTACTATAGTTACAGATCCCAAAAAAAAAGTAGTCATCTACTCCCTAGTCTTTTAGCAGCTAGCTTGGTATCATGTTCAAGTCTAACCAGATGCGGCTGAAAACCCGTGTTTTAAATGGAGTGACTGCATATCAGACCTTCACAACTCGGTAACTAAGTAACACGATACTCCTTGACTAGACTGATGGTCAGACTTTCTGGCGTCTGAATATCTTTATAAAATAAATAAATAAGCCTTTTATTCCATGCAAAAATGCAAATCAAATAAATAATTCATCATGCAATTTTTATAATATTCAAATCTAATCAAATTCAATAAATTTCTAAAATCTAGTTTGATTTTACAATTTTCATAACATTATTATTATTTAATATGTATTGTTTTAGTAATTTTAATAATATTCTTATTTGTTTATAATAAGTGTTTTTTATAAATTCGTGCTAATATTATTAAGCTGTTGATCCCCGCATTAACGCCGGCGTTCACGCGCCATTGTCTTACTATTGTGTCTCTAATTACGCACTCAAAAGGTTAAGTTAGAAATAGTATTATATTAGGTCCTAATTAGCATGGACCCCTCTCAGGTTAAGGCCTCCTCCAAGGCTTTCCATTTATTTCTGTTTTTTGCTGTTTGTAGCCAGTTTATTCCTGCAGTTTTCTTTATGTCGTCCTCCCATCTCGTGTAAGGTCTCCCTACTCGGCGTTTGCCTGGCGGGCCCTTCCATTTAGTGACATATCTTTAAGGACTATCACATATATACGAATGACAAACGAGCCAACGGTTTTACGTGCTTCCCGAGGCACGAAAAAGTACATATGAAAAGAAAAAAATCACATCGCTATTTGCCCTGTTTTGAGCCCCCAACCTCACACATGAGAGGCGGGCTTTAACCACTGGGCCATCTCTTGACTGTGCAACTTAGTGTGCACTTGTCACAACTGCAGTGTGGTAGTGGAAATAACGATAATGTTCCCGTAAAACTCAGTCGCTTTTGAATTGGATACTTTTCTATGTTTATTTTTGGTCAATATATATTTTATACTGTGATAGTATGACGAGTGACAGGGCAGAATGGAAGAAAAAAACGTGTTGCGCCGACCCCAAATAACACGGGACAAGGGCAGGAAGATGATGATATATTTTATACTGTCCGCTTTTTGGGAAATGGAATTTGGGATACTGAACTCACATTTTTTTAAGATAAGATACCATCCAATGACTTCTCTCGCTCTAGGATGGAGCGGAATGACGTGTCAGACTTTAACTAACTAAAACGACACCTGTATCCTTCTGTTGCCCTTTGCGTTCAAGGACCAATGGTTTCCGTTTCTTTGGTGTAGCAACATCTATGTCACCACCCAGAAACTATCCTGAATTGCTATAAGAGTTCTCCATTCAATTTGAACATTATATACCCGAAAGTCAACTACTGGGCTGTTGCCTGAACCAAACATAATACCTGTCTGGTTAGAAGATCTACCCTTTTCAATGGAGGTTTGCGGGATTTCCACCCTGTTCCGCACACCTCCTCCTGATTTAAATATTCTATTAGCCAAACGCAGGTTTAGGAGTCTTTCATATTATTATTTTTACGGCGTCACAAAAAGAACTAATCCTGCATCGCGCAATCAAAGTTCTCCGCGCGATTGGAACATATAAAACAGCCCGAAATCATCTATCGGGCAGTAGCCCACCAGACATAACACCCGTCTGGCCGGAGGATGCTCCCTTTTCGTTGAAAAGGACTATCTGTTTCAAATTACTACTACTGCCCGATAGATGATTTCGGGCTGTTCTATATGTGCCAATCGCGCGGAGAACTTTGATTGCGCGATGCAGGATTAGTTCTTTTGTGACGCCATAGATGTCGCTACACATGTAAGGTAAGGTCCCAAGATTGTAATCTTCATCATCTCCCTATCCTTTTTCCCAACTAGCTTGGGATCGGCTTCCAGTCTAACCAGATGCGGCTGAATACCCGTGTTTTACATGAAGCGACTGCCTATCAGACCTTCACAACCCATTTATTGGGCAGTACGATACTCCTTGCTAGACTAACGGTCAGACATTCTCTCAATTACACTTTTTAGAAAAGGGAAATTCCTCGTGGCTTCGGCGGGCATACGGACTTTAAAAAGGAACGTGTACCGACATCCATTGATTATAATTTTATTGCTAATAAACATTGAAATTATATAAGGTACCTATTTTAACAGTACCTGTCAGTGTCGTTCGCTAAGTTGGAGAAATATCTTATCCAATCTTCACGTCAAACTCTTTGACATTGACCTCATCTGACCTTCCGAACAAACTCCAAAGAAACAACTGAACATCGGAGAAGCTAGAACATATTTTAATAAAACCGAGTTAGAATCAGTTTCAGTTGGCGTGTTACGATCGAGGTAATGTTTCAATCGCAACAGGCGTTACTCTGGAATAATTTTCGTCTTGTTGCAGGTTCGGCTGCGGACTTGGCGATGAACGGAGCGGGAGCGGGAGCGATTTAAGTGATAACCTTTTTGGACAGATTGAAAAGCCGCACAACGATAATATAGTGGTTGACTTTTGCTAAACCACATTGAAAGAATGAAAGACAATACCAACAAGATGGACAGAATTCTTCAAGGCAATTACTATTTCTGTTACCTTGGCATCATATTTTTTTTTTTCACCATCTCACCTGATGGTAAGCGATGATGTGGTCGACGATGGAGCACGCTTGCCTAGAAGTAGCCTATTCACTCTTGACTTATAGACCCCTAAGTTCTAGCTATCAGGAAACACAGACTCCGGCAAGGAATTCCACTCCTTGGCTGTACGCATAATAAATGTGTTCTCAAAACGTTTTGTGCGTATGGGTGGGATGTCTACCATGTACCGGTGGTCGTACGTCTAGTGGTCCGATGATGGAACGGACTTGGCGGAATTAGATTGTGCAATTCCAGTGCACACTCCCCGAAATGTAAACGATAGAAAACCGACAGGCCAGCAACTCGGCGGCGATGTCCAAGGTTTTGGAGCTTCGACTCAACAAGTGCATCATTGCCGATGATCCTCTTGGCTTGCCTCGACTCTAGCGCATCAAGCTGGTATTTGGCAGACCCAAAGATGAGAGCAGTACTCCATACACGATCGAACTTGCGCTTGATAAAGTTTTAGCAGCTGTTCCGGCGTGAAGTACCGTCTGACCTTCGCGAGGATTCCCAGCTTTTTTGCTGCCAGTTGAGCCCTTACTTCGATGTATGGCCCAAAGTTGAGAGTTGACGTCAGCGTAACGCTAAGAAGATCAAGATGGTCGGTTATTGGCACGGTCACACCTCGGTAAGATGGAGCCGGGTGGAATTGACTCCGTTTAGCGGAAAAAAGACACGCTTGGGTTTTAGTTGCATTGAACTTGACCAGATTGGCATCGCCCAAATCGGAGACCGCCTTCAAGGACGAGTTCAAGCGTTCAACCATAGCCTCTCGGGATGACTGGATCTGTGACCCACTAGCGCGTGCGTCAGCCACATATCTCTCGGTAACAGTGCTGTCGTCTGCATACCCAAAGATACCGGGTTTAAGTAAGTCATTTATGTGCAGCAAAAACAGTGGTGCCGAGAGTACCGACCCCTGAGGGACCCCGGCATTATATCCATTTGACCGGACGAGCAGCCATCAACGACCACTCGGATGGATCGATCCCTCAAGAAGTCTGCGATCCAATCACATAGACCACAGATCATATGACTGAAGTACCCAGCTAACAGGCGTGTCAAAATAAAGGGCTCGATAAGACTTAAGTATCTATAAGATCATTTTGTCTTGGTACAGTTATTTGAAGAGGAGGGATGAACAGCTTGTTACTAAAATAATTATAAGTATATACCTATAGGAGTGTGGGTAGATAGAGATGGAGAGAGAAGCCAAAGAAAATATTGATGGATTATGTAAGGAGTCTTAGGAAAGAAAAATGAGTCAGTGATAGCGTGACGGTTAACAGAACCAAGTAACATGGTTCAAGGGCAGAAAAATTATAAAAGGGGACAATCATAAACATTCAGTGCACCTTTGATCTTCATTAATATCTTAGCTTTAGTTTATGCTTAGGTACTGTAATTGTATAGAAAATCTTGTTACTGTTGGCCAACCAACCAGTGCTTGACTGCGATCCCACCTGATTGTAAGCAGTGATGCAATCGTTGATGGTGAGACGCACTAGTTCATTAAGAGCCTATTCAGTCTAGCTTTGCAGATACCTAAATTATAAATGGACGGGAAGACCGCAGCAGGCAAATTTTATACCAAACGTTCCTAATAAAATTTTGCACCGCCCCGCTACCATCTCCGCTCCTCCCAGCCCTCTCCCCTACCTGGCTCCCTGCCAGTATCACACGAAACAACACACGCGCCGCTAAATTATGTAAATATATCAACAGCCGACTTCTCGTCTGATCCATCATGATTCTCCTAATTGTTGACTTAGCTCGATTAATTCGCCAATTCTGTACTGGAATTCCGGGGACTACTTTTCCCTGGCAGAATATTAAAGACTTGGTTTCTAAGTAATCAATTCATAAACAACGTACGCCTGTGTTGCCAGTGATGGCACGTCATCTGAAACGTGGTCGCTTACAATGGGCCTCATCAGAAGGCTTAAAGTCACCCAAAGGGCTAAAGGCTAGTCATATACTCGGAGTTTCCTTGCGTGATCGAAGATTACCGACATAGCTCGAAGAATCGCTAAACTTAGATGACAGAGCCCATTGGCCCTGGTGTGTGAAGGTGCAGTGTTGCAAGGTATTCCATAAGGTGGATCGATGATCAGGTGACATGAGGGTCGAAGGAATCCGTTGGATGCGAGACGCACAGGCCTATGTCCAACAGTGAACGTCTTTCGGCTGAAATTATGAAGATAAATTCATAAAACGAAGAGTCTTACTTCATCATCTTCTTCCTGCCAACTTGTAGAGGAACAAACACATGAGGTTAGCGCGTCTGTCTCCATCCATCAACATTATTGTATTTATCACTCTTCTAGCCTCATGTGTTTCATCCCTCCTCATCACATACCCGATATCAAGACAAACAATTCCTCCTAAGCTTTTCTGCCACTTGTACTTGATGAATTTGATGATCATCGATCGTTGCTCCGAAGTATTGAACATCGACGCCGAGTTGCTAGCCTACCGATTGTCTGTCGGTTGTATTTCGGGGACTATGCGTCGGAATCGCATAATTCAATTCCGCCAAGTCCGTTCCATTATCGGACCACTAGATGTAACGTTTGAAAGAATGACCGTGGCTTTAGAAAATGAAGGAACATAGGTGACTTTTAGTCAGTAAAAGTTTGACACTTCCTCTCGCCCTACCCTAAAACGCGAAAAGTCATTTGAAAATAATCCACCTGAAATGCTACTGCGCCAAATAGTTGCCTGATGCTAGTTTTCAACTGTACTTTAAGTTAGTTGTTTTTTTTTAAGGTGGGAAATTATCTAATGACTTCTCTCACTCTACGGCGGAGCGAGAGGGCGTGTCGGACTTTTACTGACTTAAACCACACCTATGTCCCTTATTTGTCTGGCGTTCTAGGACCACGGGTTGTTTTTTTTGGGTGGAAAAATCATCCAATGACATGAAGCGCGAGGGCGTATCAGACTTTTATTGATTAAAAACCAACTCCTGTTCCTCCGTTGCCTTTCATACTAGGGCCGAGTCTTCCTTTCAGAAGCAGACCCTTGGCCCCAGTAGGCTTCGATCAACTCTATTTGGTGAGAGGTAAATATTATATAAACAAAACAGCTAGAAATAGTTTGAGTAACTCTGGCAGTAGGAAACCGGCTCAGAGGCCCGACCACGACCTCTTAACACGATCCATTAGACGACTTAAACTAAACTGAACTGTTAAAGGGATGGAGCTATATAGGGTGTATAGCTCTATGCATCTTTCTCACTCGCACACCAGACATTTCAACAGATCGTGCTAAGGCCCCAGTTGCCATAAAATGTATCCAGACATTCTCGATTTTTGCGCTTAACAACAAATTGATCCTTTCATTCTTATTTATATGGATTTGTATATAGCGTTATATAAGTAAGTATTTAGTGATAAATAGATTTGTGAAGGAATAAGAAAAATATTGAAACGACAAGAATAAATTACATTACAATACCTATCAGCTGGCGATAGCCCAGAGCTATAACTGTATGTATTGTGGGCATTCTAACAGATCGGTTCGCATTTGGACACGACTGGAATGCGGGGCAATCGTCTTGAAGCTAAACTATAATAACAATAATAGGTACCAACTTCTGCCCGTGGTTTTGATCGCGTGGTATCTTGATAAAAATATGTTCAATCCCTCTTCAGAAGTTCAAAAGCTAGTTCAACATAGATACCGGTCGCTTCCTTCTGGGAAGCAGTACCGCTAGCGAAGGAGGCGACCGCATGCGTGAGGGAACCACCTGGACCCCGAACCCGACTTCCAGCCACCGTAGACGTGGGCTTGCGGACGACAAGTAATGGTTAGCTTGCCGTCTCACCGTCCAGTAACCGTCCGGAGCCCGAATCATAGGTGTCTTCAAGGTTATAGTGAATAGGCTCTTAATAGTGCGCCTCACCATCAACGATTGTATCACTGCTTACTATCAGATGGGATCGAAGTCAAGCACTAGTTTATATCTATAAAAGAAAGTCGTGTTTGTTACACTATTTATAACTCAAGAACGGCTGAACCGATTTGGCTGAAAGTTGGTGGGGAGGTAGCTTTTTTTTTTGAGTAGGGTAGAGTAGGGTAGAGTAGGGTAGAGTAGGGTAGAGTAGGGTAGAGTAGGGTAGAGTAGGGTAGAGTAGGGTAGAGTAGGGTAGAGAAGGGTAGAGTAGGGTAGAGTAGGGTAGAGTAGGGTAGAGTAGGGTAGAGTAGGGTAGAGTAGGGTAGAGTAGGGTAGAGTAGGGTAGAGTAGGGCAGAGTAGGGTAGAGTAGGGTAGAGTAGGGTAGAGTAGGGTAGAGTAGGGTAGAGTAGGGTAGAGTAGGGTAGAGTAGGGTAGAGTAGGGTAGAGTAGTGTAGAGTAGGGTAGAGTAGGGTAGAGTAGGGTAGAGTAGGGTAGAGTAGGGTAGAGTAGGATATAGTAGTCAGTTGAGCGAAGCCGCGGGCAAAAGCTAGTCATTAATAATAGCAACATATTTCCGACTAAAGACACAAAGTACCCCGTGTGCTATTCCAGAACATGTTCTCCCCAAGTGCCGCATCTCATTCAAATCTATTCGGTAGTTTGAACGTGAAGGAGTATCTCCGGATAGCAGCTTGTTGGTTTACAATTACGAGAGGAAATGGCAGTGAGCATTCTGATGGGAATCGATTTCATTGATAGAATACACCACGGCTAAATGAATAGGATTAAGGTACCCATTACGAGTTCTAATTGCATGTGCTTTTGAACAGATAGAGGCTAAGACTGCAGATCTGAAGTGCTCCTTTTATTCGTAATGAAATATGTTGCGAAATAATTGAGAGAAAAAAATGGGAAATGGACTAAAATAATATCAGAGTGGTACTCCAGGGATGGTAAAGGTCGACCAATAAAATGTTGGGAAGATGAACATACGACAAAACAATTGCCGGTCCAGAATGGATCAGAATCGCAAGAGACAGAGATAGATGAGGACACGGTGGAGCATACGGTGGAGGTGTGCCCCGCTTGAGCAGAGTAAAAAATATGTTCTGAAATAGCTGAGAGAGAAAAATGAGAAATGGACTAAAATAGTGTTAGAGTGAAAGAAAGAGAAAGAAAGAAAGAAAAACATTTATTTGTGACTCGCACAGGACAAACAACAATAAAATAAAAAGTAACAAATCTATAAAATACTTAACTTAAAAAAAGAACAACATTAAAAATATTAAACACAAAAGGTGTCCTTACCAGGCAAAAAAAACGGCAAGAAAGTCACGATTGTTGTATCGGAGCCCCATTAAATATTTATTTTATTGTTTTTTTTTTAATTGTTGTCATAGCAGCAACAAAAATACATCATCTGTGAAAATTTCAACTGTCTAACTATCACGGTTCATGAGATACAGCCCGGTGACGAACAGACAGACAGACGGACAGACAGCGAGCCTTAGTAATAGGGTCCCGTTTTACCTTTTGGTTACGGAACCCTAAAAAGACCTGTGCGAGGCCGAAAAGGCTCCTATCTCAGCATTATGCTGCGATATTTAAAACAAAAAAGTAAATAACGCAGCGATAGTGCTACCCCAGGGATGGCAAAAAAGGTAAAGGTCGACAAATAAAACGTTGTTAAGATGATATCAAAATAGTTGCCGGTCTAGAATGGATTGGAATCGCAAGAGCTAGAGATAGGAGAAAATCTTTGGAGGAGGCCTTTGTCGAAGGGCAAGCTGTTATAAAACACCGATGGTCAGTAACAATTGTAGTATTGTAAATTATAGTAAACAATACTAAAGGCTTATATTACTGTGTTCCGAAATAAATGTTTACGATAAAACCAGCAATACTAGGTAATGTGTTTTTTCCTTGCAGACAACCGCGGTGGGGTTCACTTGGACGTAAAAAACAGATCAAGAAACCTGTGCCATACGAATACTAACCATCTAGGTACAGATTTTCCATAAAGACCACCATTTTCCTATGGACCCATAGCTACCTAAGGACCTCGGGACCTGTTTAAAAATAACTTAAAGAAGTTTTATTCGTTATCACTATTATAAAGATACGACAACTTGTGACCCACGGATGCCCCTCAAGTTGAAGGGTAAAATCTACAAGTCCGTGATAAGGCCTGTCATACTGTATGGATCAGAATGTTGGGCTGTGAAAAAGACGGATGAAAAAAGATTGCATGTAGCGGAGATGAGAATGTTAAGATGGATGTGTGGTGTGACGAGAATGGATAAAGTGAGAAATGAGTATATTAGGGGAAGTTTGAAAGTGGCGCCAGTGACTGAAAAGTTGAAAGGGAATCGTTTATCTTGGTATGGTCATGTGAAGAGGAGAGATGAAACGCATGTTACTAAAAGAGTTATGAGTTTACATGTGGATGGATGGAGAGGGAGAGGGAGACCAAAGAAAAGATGGATGGATTGTGTGAAGAGTGATATGAAAGAAAAGGAAGTTAGTGATAGTATGACGAGTGACAGGGCAGAATGGAAGAAAAAAACGTGTTGCGCCGACCCCAAATAACACGGGATAAGGGCAGGCAGATGATGACTATTATAAAGATAAATAAAATACTTTTTACAAAAAAAATATAACCAACTTCAAAGTAAAAAACAAGGCAAGTGCGAGTCGGACTCGCGCACTGAGGGTTCCTCACAAACTTACCTATGAAAACAGTTCGATTTCCGAATTGAGTTACGAAGATTTTTCCGAATTGTAAAAAAAGTTTTTTTTGTGACGTAACTACAAATTTACAGTTTTCAGATTTATTCCTATATCTATACTATAAGACCCTGCTTTATGCCAAATTTCAGGATTCTGGGTCAAAGGGAAGTACCCTATGAATTTTGATTCCTTTGAGAGTGTTGAAATGTACGTCTTTTGCAACATAAGCGGCCGTATCTTTTTTTCCCGTTAACTTAGAAGTTTGATATTGTCACAGCTTCAAGGGACCGCACTTGCACTTGAGTATACGGTTTTAATTTCAATTCGATGTCTCCACGCGTTTCTGTGATAAAGGAAATAACTATAAGGATTCCGTTTTTTCCTTTTGAGGTACGGAACCCTTAAAAAAACACTAAAAAGTGCAAAATAACTTTAATTTTGGAAGTCGATGTTTCTATAATAGTTTCGTCTCTTCGTTATGTAACACCGACTTCCAAAATTAAAGTTATTTTCACTTTTTAGTGTTTTTTTTTTACATTAAAGTCGGTTGTATATTTGTTTGTAAAAAGTATTTTATTTTACACTTTTTAGTTATGGTAGTATATATCCCCTCCTCCTTTTCTTTCAGTCAGTCGTCGACTACACGTATACCACAGCGACGTGCGAGCAATACAAGTTAAAAAGCCGGGCTTGATGTGAAAATAATACCTCACCACACCACAGTCATCTATATCATAAAACACAACAAATGAATTAAATTAAATAAAACTCTAATTTTTAAACTTCGCGCGCTTATGCGTTTACGCGCTGTTGCCATTTCGTGTTCATTCACGCACGATACCTAGGACGTAAGCACAGTTGCCGCTCTGAGCGCCATCTCTCCGATCTCACTCTAACACTTAACAAAAAAAAGATATGAACACTAGTGTGTTGCTGCCTCTGTCTGGCGCAAAGGCTTGTTATGAGGCTTGATCTGCCATCTCACTTTTCCCTATAAAAACATAAAAATGTGAGTCTGTGTGAGTAAAATTTGATACTGTGTGCAAGTACTAATCGAACATTTTTTCTTTAAAATATTCCGGGCTTGAAATGTTTGATCAATGAATTTTACTACAAGGCGCACTTTTACTATACAAATTCCGAGGCGCCCTCTATCTATGACGCTTAAAAGTTCCGCAAACAAATTAGTTCAAATTTGCTTTGAGCGGTTAAATCGTGTTTACTTTTACGTGTGTTTTGTTAACAAAGATTTTTGATTTCTGTCATTTAAAGTTTTATGATTAGTTATTACTGTAACTTACTTTGTTTTGAAGTGATTAAAGTTTATTATCTTTGAAATGAATTCGGAAATACATGCAATTGTTTCTTGTGACGGATTAAAATGTGTGGAAAAAATACTTGGCCAGGAAAAGACTTTGACTTTTAGAGATAAATATGATCTCGTAACTTCGCCTAAACATACCCCTGATTTGAATATTTCTCAGAAAACTAAATCACATAATAGGCAGTTTCATTCGTGTTGCATATTTTTCTCAAACGATAAGAATGCTTGGAATACATCAGGTTATAATGACTTAAATAACTTCGCTGGTGCTATGAAAAGACATCAGAATTCTCAAATGCTGTTATTTCATTGTGTAGTTTTGGTAAACCGCGAACAAAAACTTGGTTCTATTTCTCGACCGATATCCGTGTTCTCGACAGTTATGTGATGAAATTTCTAAGTGTGTGATAAAGAAACGAAGAACGGCTATGCTGTTGTATACTCTATGGCTGTTTAAATTGTGAGTATTTGCTATGCTAATTATATTACATATATATCGTAAACAAATGATTGATTTCATTGATTACTACTTTGTGCGCCATCTAGTGGATTATTCAGAAGTAGCCAGCTAGAATTTTGTTGTGAGCGAGCAAGAGTTGCCAAAAAATATCAATAGATGGCTCTTACATATTTTAAATCATTTATGATACAGGTATGATGTATAATTAATTTCTATCTTATTAATAACAAATGAAAATGTAGCAATTAATCAGCATTACAGCAAGAGATTTTGCACTGATGATACGTGACGGCGGATTATAGCGCGAGTTTTTTTTATTCGAAATATTAGGTAAATGGGTACTTGGGTAGGTAGTAGATAAGTCAAGGTTCCTTGGCTTGCCCCCTTTAAAGGTATCTGGCACGCCACTGGTATACCATATCAATCAAAAAAAAAAATTTCCAAAATCAGTCTACAATTGACCGAGATATCGGTGAACATACATAAAAAAAAAATAGATTCAGCCGAACATAGAACCTCCTTCTTTTTGAAGTCGGTTAAAAAGGCGCCCCCTTGGTAGGATTTGCTACATACGACCTAAAACTTGAAATCCTACATCGCAGTATTAGAGTTCTCCGCGCAATTAGAACATATACATCAGCCCGAAATCAACCATTGGGCAGTTGCCTGGACCAGATTAATCTCGTCCCGTCCGTCTAGGTGGCAGATCCTCCCTTCTCAACGGAGGTTTGCGGGACTTTACAACCTGTTTGATCAGTTTTCACGGCGATATAGTTGGCCGGATTTTGATGAAATATAGCACTTGGATTGAAAATGAACTTGATTAGGATTTAGGATACTTCTCATCCCGGTAAGAGTCGAAGCAGTAGGCTTCGACTCTTACCGGGGGTAAAGGGCTAAGACTCAACCCTGGTACGAAAGGTAACGAAGGAAAAGGAGTGGGGGTTTTAGTCAGTAAAAGTCTGACACTATCTCCCGTTCCGCCCAAGAGCGAGATTTGTCATTAGATGATTTCCCCACTAAAAAAAAATCCCGTCAGTGAATTCCTTTGGAATAAGTTGTGGCGTTCACGCCGATGGTAAAGTCTAATGGTACATACATCTTCTCATCATCAATTCGATTGGCCTGCTATGCCGGAGCTCGTGGGTTCGATTCCCACCCAGGACAAATGTTTGTGTGATGAGCACAATCATTTGTTCTGTGTCTGGGTGTAATTTATCTATAATATGTATGTATTTATAAATATTTAAGTAAGTTTATCATTTGTCTAGTACTCATAACACTAGCTCTGCCCCCCTAGCCAAGTTATAATCGTATCATTCGCGCCGAACGCCTCGAGTAGGCCACGCCTCCGATTCCTTTGTTCTGACGTCATCTCAACGCTACGGTCAGAACAAAGGAATCGGAGGCGTGGCCTACTCGAGGCGTCCGGCGCGAACGAAACGATTGTAACTTGGCTAGGGAGGCTGCTTAGCTTGGGACTAGACGACGCTGTACGATAGTTGTGTGAATATTATTATTATTATCTGTTATTATATTTTGAAGATAAATCGTTCTCAAGAGTAGTTGGAAGAGATCCAAGGTGGCGTGTAAGACATGGCGGGTGACATGACACGATAATTTGTTTTCTTCACGTTTTGAAGAGTATGAGTAATTATACCTACTCATGCAGAAAGAATAATTAGTATCAACGTAGTACATTTTCGGTAACAATTTCACTTGTAGTATTTTTTTTTAATTACAAACCAGTGATTGACTGCCATCCCATCTGATGGTAAGCAGTGATGCAATCGTTGATGGTAAGGCGCACTAGTATATTAAGAGCCTATTCAATTTAGCCTTGAACACATCAGACGGAAAGGCCGCAGCAAGTAAATTGTTCCAGTCCTTCGATGTACGCGGTATAAACGACGAGGGAAAATGCTTAGTCCGGACCGTAGAAGTGTCAATAATGTAATGGTGACACTCACCGTACGTCGGGTTCTCCGATGTGGTAGAAAGGCGATGGTGAAATCAAAATATGTAATTCCCGCGCACACTCTCTAAAATGACATTAATGTCGCTACAACTACAATTACCTAGATACATTATGATTAGGCACAAGTTTTACTAAACATGACATTTACTAGTCACATAATCTTGGGTTACGTTACGACGACTCGGGTTCCTGATGTCCAACGATTTGTCAACTAAATCGTGACGAGGGTCTCAGTGCGTCAGCACTTCGGCCACTAGTGTTACGTTTACGTCACGACCAATAATATTATTACGTGTATTTTACGATGGTATTATAAAAAAAGGTGTAAGATAATGATTGGTCACCCATCCACAGGTCGACCTCGGCAAGAGTTGCTTAACCTAACTAATATTCTACAACTTTCACACAACGCCATCTAGTCCCAAACAAAGCAGAGCTTGTGCTATAAGTACTAGACAACTAATAAATATACTTAAATATATGATAGCCCTCTGTGCAGAGGATGCATGGAGTCAGAAGAAACTGTTGCGCATGTGCTCCTTGAGTGCACAGCCGTCAGCGAGATAAGAACTCGGACCTTGGGAGCACCGAATTCACTTATGGACGCCCTGAGCAAACTGAAGAGACTCATCTGTTTCTGGAATGAGGTGGGCTGGTTGGAGTAAAGGCCGCCATGGCCCACGCACAATGGTCCGATAAGGACTAAGTGCGGAAACCAGACCACAAAGATAAGATATAAGATAAGATACTTAAATATATTTTCTAAATAAAAAATAAAATAAAAATTGACTATTTGTTATATATCCACAAATTCCTCTTCAGCTAGGGTTACCAGTTGAAAAAATCAAAAGTCCGGAGAAAAGGTCCGATTTCCATTGAAAAATCCTGAGATTTTTACAGTTTGAAAATGTTTTCACACTGCGGATCTAATAATAAAAATAATAATCTAACTCATGCGTTGCACATCGCACTCAAAGTGGTGGGGGTGGAAGCGGAACCCCCCTTTACCAAAGGAAGGTTAATTTTAGTTTTAAATTTTTAATTTTTATGAATTTTTTTTTGCTTGTTTTACTTCTAAGTGCACCTAAGCTGTATTTTATAGAAAATTCTAAAAATCCTGAGATTTTATGTGATTTGCAAAATCCAGCCGCAATCCTGAGAAGAGTATAAAAAATCCTGAAATCTCAGGACAAATCCTGAGATATGGTAACCCTATCTTCAGCAAACAGTTTATAACTATAATTTCTATCGATCAAGAATATAAAATAACTACCAATATAAATCGTTCCAAAAAGTTGGCCCTAAGGTAAAATTATAACCCCTTTGCACCAATCTTAGTTATTCCATAAACGTAACGTGAATCTGAGTGTCAAATTATACAAGTTATATTGATCTGGCTCATCGTAGCAACGTGTGTTGAATATTCAAAATTTTAGATCTTGCATAACTATAAACTATATTATATAAAAAGAGAAACTGACTAACTTACTGAACCAAGGAACCAAGGAGAACCAAGGTCGCCAATATAGCCCGATGAATCACCAAACAAAAGTGGCAGTAGGTAGGGCACATTGCTCTTAGATCGGATGATCGATGGGGCCGAAAGGTTCACGTTTTTTAAACGCGCCGTTGACGTGCGTTTGTAGCGATACAGATGCGATACGCACGCGAGTAAGATGCAGCCTGTAGACCTTTAATAGAATAAAAGCGCGCTGTCGACGCACGTTTCTAAAACGCGCGTCAACTGCGCGTTTTAGAAACGTGGTGTGCACAGGTGTGGAGTAGTAACCAAAGACGCGGTTGAAACCGTAGGGGATAGATAGTCAATAAAACAATCGTGGCCGATTATCACCAATATTTGAATAATCTTTCTCTCTCATGGCAAAAATCCTTGTAAAATTCCTTTACCGCGTTGCTCAATCTTAGCCGAAGACCACACTGACACAAATTCCTGATCAAGCAAAATAAACATTAGCATACACCCCGGTGATTCAGTGCAGAGAACAATAAATAACTGCTCTATATACACAGTAGTATGTATGTCCGTATATATTACTATATCTAGTTCCAGATTGTGCCAAGAGTACAGTGCTACTGAAACAGCCATTTATATATTTTGTTCTGCTGTTTTGCCTGTGTGTTCTGAGCTTAAAAGATGAGATAATCGATTTGGCAGAAGGTCTATATTGACTACGCATAAATTGATAGCTTAAGAGCCGTGCCTCGCTGGGACGCTATGGCGACGTAACCAGGTTATGATGTCAAAAATGTATGGTTGACTGAGTAGTCAATAGTGGCCAGGTGAAGTTCCATCATCAGCATTCTGAAGGTCATTAGTGATAAGCCGTGTTGCATCACTTTGGCATACTGGGTGCATAAACCTGAGTGCAAAATATATTATTTTAAACTAAGAACTTCTATTGTATTTTTACTAAAATTATTTTTAAGGGGTGTGATTACTAACGTAATATGGACTACGGCCTGATAATATTTATTTTTGACTGGTTTTCTTGATGACTTGTTAGTCCAGTGGTTGCAAGTGGTAATGCTGAGCATCTTGGGTTCAACTCCCGTGACGGACAACTTGTTTTTGTTGTTTCGAATTTCTCTGCAGCGGAGCTCGGACTTGTAACGGGGTAATAAACTATCCCCTAATAACAGCGGTTGCCAACCTCTTCAGGGTTCCATAGGTACCTCAATCAACAAAAACGGAACCCTTACAGGATAATTTTATTGTCCATATTAGTCTGTCAAGACTCTTTTTCTCAATAACTCGTGAAAGTATTAATCTAAAATTAAGATCAAGTACTCAAATCTGCTACTCCTTGTAGAAGTGAAAAAGTATTTATGATATGATTAACTAGCTTCTGCCCGCGACTTCGTACGCGGAACCTGTTGCTTATGCAAGCGACAACGGGGTCGTCAAAATCGAAAATCTGAAGTCTGATGTCGAATTCTAAGAGCCCGGAGATAGGAAAACAACGTGATGCGCGAGACGATTCGAGACGTTCCAGATCTTTCATTTTTGTAAGTCAACAGGAAATGCCCATCAGACTAAACAACTTTTGCTAAGACGTCATTCCTATATATGTTATATTAGTGTCGCTGGGCTTATATATTTAGTAATAGTTTGTTGATTTACAGAAACACTCTAAGATGCTTCCCATACTATAACTATAGCATAGATTCCTCAAAAACTATTTGGCTTAGTAAAATCAAAATTTGAAAGTTATGTAGTTAATTTACTGGTAAGAGACGTCAGGTTAATAAGGAAGTTTAGGAGACGTCGAATAACAGAAGTGTTATAATTTACTGTAACACTTCTGTGTAAACAACGTTCGTTGTTTTTCTCTTGGTCTCATTCAATACGTGCAGCGAGTCAGACGCGGGAGCAAGCGACGTAAAGTTGTCCGTGTGAGAAGCAGCTCAACCTGAGGTCGACACCCGCAGCCTTCAGTGTCTGCTCCTGCGACTTATTTATTGTCACGTCGAAGCACACGCTCACAGGAAACGCGCTTGAATTGAAAGGGGTAATTGTGGGGAATCAGTGGTATACGTGGTATAAACACTGTCTCGCCGACACCACAACCCGTTAGAATTTCCGCCTCAATGATATTTCTCTGCAGCGAGACCTTAAAATTATCGTGCTCGTGTTCAGGCACCGATTCCAGAGCGGTTTTGAAATCGGTAACGTATGGGTTGACACTGTGCAGAGTGTTTTGTAATCCCCTTATAAGGCTCAAGTCTAAATTAGGAATATGTCGGCATCGGACATTAGCCTGTTCAGCAAAATCTGCAATGAAATATGTTTGCAAAAATTTCGACATTTCGGTGGGAAGCAGGAAACCTATCCGATAGTAGACTTGCCCCTGATCCAAAGAATCCAGATTCAGTGACTTGATGAGCTCCAAATGAAGTCATCTGGAAAGCACTGTTGTAGGCTCGAGTATTGCTTAAGAAATGGCTGGACTTGGGATGCTCGCCATTCAAAAGAACTCGTAAGATCTCCGGTGGCTCTTGCATAGAGTTTAGTCGTACCTTTCCAGAAGCACAATACATTCCCTTGGTCTCTCCCTTCCACTTACGCGCGTGACAGTGTGCACACACCTCAGACATGGTGCCAATGTCTCCGTGTTCGATGTAATTAATAAATGGATTATAGGAAAACGCGCTCCTTTCTTTATTGAACCACGGTTGCACTTCAGGATCATAAACCATCATAGACTCAGTATCAGATGAGGATGAATTGCGAAGATTGCGACGTATACGGTCTAGATCAATTTGGGCCACACGCTGTTCAACTGATTGACTTGCCCGAATTTCTTGAATCCGCTTCTTGAGCGGATTCAAGAAATTCGGGCAAGTGTAAAGTTCCGCTTCGTGAGCGTGGAATGAACAGACACCTCAACACGCATGTGTGTGATATCTTTGCCGAGCAAGTGCGTTGCGTTGCTCACGCTGCTCGTCTGTCTCCAAAGACCGAGCTAGAGCATGCTGTGAGCGGTCTGCACTAAGGCACATCTCATGCTCTTCAGGATTCTCAAGTGATCGAGATGTGGCAGTGCGAATACGCTGGGAGCTTAAACGCGAGTCTCTCTGCGTGTAAGTCTCCGAAGCGCGAGATACTGCGTGGCGCTCGCGATCGCTTGCTTGGCGTGTATCGCGCTCCTGACTGTTCTCGAGCGACCAAGCAGTCTCAGTGCGGAAAAGCTGAAGACGTAATCTCTTCTCTCTCTCTATATCCGTTTCGGAAGCGCGAGATAAACAATGACGCTCTCGGTCACTCGCAAGTAGTATCTCACGCTCCTGCCCCCCTAGCCAAGTCACAAACGATAAACGTAAACTCTCAGTAGTCTTTAATAGATTTTCAACTTTATGTTATTGGATATAAAGTTGAAAATCTATTGAAGATTACATAGTGTTTTCGTTCGTTCCGGTCGCTAACGCTCAGTAGTCTTTAATAGATTTTCAACTTTATGCACTTCGGTATAAAGTTGAAAATCTATTGGAGATTACTAAGCGTTCACGTTTATCGTTTGCAACTTGGCTAGGGGGGCTGACTGCTCTCAAGTGATCGAGCAATCTCAGAGCGGATATTCTGAAGACTCAACCTCTGATCCCTCTGTGTACCTATCCGTGGTGTACCCGTTTTGGATGCGCGAGACAAAGAATGACGATCCCGGTCGATAGCTAAACGCATTTCTCGTTGTTCCACACTTTCCTGAGATCGAGAAGCACTAGTGCGAACTCGTTTAAATTCTAGTCGTAATTGGCGCTGCGTGCTAGTTTCTGCGGGAACAAACTTAGTGCATTACGCTTACGGTTAGCACCTAGCCGTTGTTCACGCTCTGCGTCGGTTTCGAGAGATCGAACTAACCTGCGTATCGTAGAAACCCTTGAGTTTCGAGACAGATTTATCTTTTTCTAAAATGCATAGCTAAAATTCCTTCTTAATCCTATACTAACGATATTCAAATCAATGAAAAGTAATCGAATAAGTATGTGACAATTGCTAGTAAGTAGAAAAATAATAATGTTTCGCAGGAAAATTAAACACATCAACCAACACAGTTAACAAAGGTAACCCCCGTTTCTATAGGATGAGAGCGGCACATCAGGACCTATAACATCACTTTTTGGGAACGAAACCATAGCGCGATCTAATTCGACGCCAACGCCATCTAGTTAGAAAACGGAAACTACATATTATTTACCCAAATAAAATTATGAAAAAAACTAAATTGTCGTTAATTTAACAGACAACTACATTATTTTTGCATAAAAAAAAATGGTAACAGCAGCAAGGAACAACTCTAGAATTACATACTTAATAAATTTAAATTCCCCGCTAAATTCCCCGTTGTAACTTGCAATTTATAATATTACTGCCCCGCTCCTTTATAAAAATAGCGTGATTATTATGTTCCCAGAGTTAATTTTTTATTAACTAAATAACATGTCATTTTGTGCATTCAATTACGAACAAAAACCTTTTAAAATCAATATTGCTTACCTCCCATAACATACGGCGTGATAATATGTAGCTTAAAGCCTTCCTTGGTTTACAAAGAATATATTTGCTGAATTTCAATTCAATCTATCCAGTAGTTTTGGCGTGAAGCCGTACCATACACACAGACAAAAAGACAAACAGACAAAAATTCTAAAAATTCACTTTTTGTCATCAGTTACGTTTTTCTAACAAAAGCCACTTATTTTTTCTTGAAAATTCTCAATGTACAGTTTTTCTTTCGTTACTGTTTTATTATATGTATAGATTATATGTATAGATGTATAGATTTATCGATCACATCATGAAAAACATATATTCCAAAATTATGTCATAAAAACTGGGCAAGTGCGAGTCGGACTCATGCCCTGAGGGTTCCGTACAAACTTACCTATGTAAAGAGTTCAACTCCTGATTGGAGATCAATTTTTTTTTGTGACTTAATAACATTTTTTTTTTGTTTTTAGACGTATTCCTATACTTGTGTTATAAGACCTTGCTTTATGCAAAATTTAAGGATTCTGGGTCAACGGGAAGTACTCTAGAATTTTGGTTCACTTGAGGGTCGAAATATACGTTTTTTGCGACATAAACGGCCAAATCTTTTTTTCCGTTAACTTAGAAGTTTGATTTTTTTCATAGCTTCAAGGGACCGCAGACCTGATTATATGGTTTTAATTTTAACTCGATACCACGCGTTCCCGAAATAAAGGGTCTTGACGGACAGACAGACTGACGGACGAACAACAAAGTGATCCTATAAGGGTTCCGTTTTTCCTTTTGAGGTACGGAACCTTAAAAATTAGCACATTTTTAAGGCGGAAAATCATTAAATACTTAACTTCTCTTGTTTCAGACTTTTAGTAACTACAACCCGCCCATGTTCCTTCAATCGCCCTTTGTATATTTACTCGATTATTATGAATAATCTCGCAGCACATTTTTCACCCCCTTACGAATGTGGCCAAACTTTTCAACTTTACATGTTCCTAAATAACACGAGCTTCTTTAAAACTTGCCGAAGTATGTACTAATTTGATAAGTTGATGTGAGAGGGTAACTGTTTGTTATCTATATGCAGGCTGGATCCACCGTTATGGGCACGATGGGTATGCCCACAAACCTAATAGGCTTGTGACGTCAAATTGATCATGCTTATGTTATACAATGTACCTACAGTTCCACCTGGGCAAAGTCATAAACCTATTAAATCTTAGTTTGTTTTTTTCACAAAAATGATAATAGCACCAACAGAAACGTTTATTTCAAATAAACCATTTGCAAGCACTTTTGAAAATTCCACGTCGAACTAAACACTGTACTACAACATTTTGGTCGGGGTGTCGTACTTTATAATAATATGCAAAAATCTGTTTTGTAGTAATGCACTTCACATCTATATACATATAAAAGGAGAAACTGACTGACATATCAACGAACAACCGAAGCTAATGGGACTAGGAACGTGATATTTTGCACAAGATTTCCTTCTATGACGTAAGCGAGTACTAAGAAGGGGTTTCTGGAAATTCACTCCATAAGGGGATAAAATGGGAGTCAAAATTTGTATGGAGAAACCTACTTACATGCGGACGAAGCCGCTGGCACAAGCTAGTCAATCAGAAGTCGGAGTATGAACTCTCCGACTCGCACTTGGCCAATTTTAGGCTGTAGCCGTGACCACAACCATTTTTGAGGGCTGGATCCGCACTTGGTTATATGAAGATATAACACGTAGATGTTATGTTAAAGTAACGTAACCCTACCCAGTCGTTAATAATAATGACGAACCTACTTGCAAAATGGGTTCCGTTGAATCACATGGCAAAGTCATAGCTTAATCTTTATTCGCATGTGGACATCCTTATCTTAATCCGTAACGGTACCTACTGACTCCAGATATTGACTATCGATTCTGAATAAAGGTCAACCATCCTACCAAGAGCTTTTAACCCGATCCATTTGTCGACCTGGACTAAACTGATAGAGGGATGGAGCAACTTAGGGTGTATAACTCCATACCTCTTTCTCGCTCGCAACGATTTTGTTATAAACTAGTGCTTGACTGTGATCCCAGCTAAAAGTAAGCAGTGATGCAATCGTTGATGGTGAGGCGCTCTAGTTTATTAAGAGACTATTCACTCTAGCCTAAAAGACACCCAAATTATAATCGGATGGGAAGACCTCAGCAGGCTAATTATTCCAGCCCTTCGATGTACGCGGTATAAACGACGAGGGGAAATGCTTAGTCCGGACCGTAGAGGTTTCCATAACGTAAGGGTGGATACTCGCCGTACGTCGGGTTGTCCGATGGTAGAAATGAGATGGCGGAATCAAGTCATGCAATTCCCGCGCACACTCTCCAAAATGCAACCTGTAAAACACCGAAATGCTGGCTACCCTACGCCTGTGCTCAAGGCTTTGAAGATTGGATTTTACCAAATCTGGATCACCAATTAGCCTCTTTAGCCTATTTTACCTCAAGGTAAAATGAGGTATCATGGTAAGGTTCCTGTTTATCGATATCTTCCATCCTACAGTACCGCAGACTTCCGTTGACAAGGGAGGATCCTACGACCAGGCGCATGTAGTGTCATACATGTCTACAGTCTACGTCTACAGCAATTTGGTAGAGTAAGGTATCTTTTTTGTTAATGACTAGCTTCAGCTAGCGGCTTCGTCTGCCTGATTTTAGAAAATATAAAATATGTATGAGACATGTCATTCAGCGATAAAATAGCATTTTACTCGAAAGAAATATTTACAATTGATATAGTAGTTTATCCATTGCAAACAAAAATACAAATTCAATTTTCCTCTTTATAATAATTAGTATAGATAGGTACGTGTTTGACCCCTATCTCACTGATATGGTCTCGATTTTTTTCGTGACCTGGATTAATTATGGTCTACCATTTAAACCATCATATAAGCCGAAAGATGTGTACGGTTTACCCTAAGCATTTAGCATTTCAGCAGATGCAGCGTTGAAAGGCCTCTCACAAGGTGGACCCATCCACCTTGTGAGGCCTTTCAACGCTGCATCGTACGTGGTCGCCACTCCAGAACGTTTCGGTTCCATCGATATCTGTTCTGTGAGCAATGTGCCTAATACTTCTCACTACTAGTGGATTTCTGCGACGTTCTTCAAGAATAAGGTCACCTATTCGAGGACATACTTTTAATATAAGCTTGGGTCACGTCTGCGGGATTAAAAACACCCAACTCACCTCCAGGATCTCATCGCCAACTTTAACAGCAGGCACAGACTTAGCCGCGGCTCCAGCAGGATGCAGCCCACACACAAACACGGCCATGCGGCTGCGGTCCCTGTGCCCAGCCAGGCTGAGTCCGAGCCCGCCGCGTGGGGAGCGCTCCAGCCGCACCGACACCACCGAGTCGCCCAGACCCGCATACTTCTTGCGGATTTTGTCTGCAAACAGGATAGATTGTGAGGAAATTGTCTCTAAGGTACTCATAGTTGTTTTCAGGGTCGGTTATGTCAGCAGGAGTCGAAATCGAAACGTCATATTCTCCTTAGTCTGCCGCGATGTCGTCTGTCGTTTAATGGGATCCATTTTGCGATACACACATACATTTTTTTTTTGTGATATACGGCTAAGATATCTAAAAAGGGACAGTCAAAAGTTTGCCTGGCAGTGAGTTAGTATAACAGATTTCGGTATATTGTGTACCCCGCCAGAGACAGCACGGGCGTCGGGAGGCTGATAACGTGGCACTAGAACGCAAAGTACTGAAGGAATACAGATGGGTTTTAGTCACTCTCCCGCACACTACCCAGGGTGAAATGATTTCCCATTACCCGGCAACAAAGGTAGTAATTACCATATATTCAGAAATAAATAATTCTTATTTTCTTTCATTTTTCAATCTTTCTTTCTTTGTTTCTTGTTCTTTCTTTCACCTATCATGTATCGAGACGGCACTGTGTCCAAGAAAGCATATCAACATCTTCAACACATCAGTCCTGGCTATCATTAAAAGATTTTGAATGTCGTAATGCCAGGTCAAGGTGGACCGACGACCTGGTGAGAGTCGCGGGAATGCGGTGTATGCGAGACGCACAGGATTGGTCGTTGTGGAGACGCTTGGGGGAGGCCTATGTCCAGCAGTGGACTTCTTTCGGCTGAAATGATGATGATGATGATGAATGCCAGATCCAAAGTCCGAACTTCATCACCAGTCTGTGGCTATGCAAGCGATCCAGGCTGTTGCTTCATATCAAATACTGATATTTAACTGTATTTGTAAACAAACTTGCTTGGTAAAATAAAACTAGACAGAGATTCAAAAAGACCTCGCCTACTCAATAAAAAACCCTTTCTTAAAACGACAGACACCACAATTCAAAACGATGTCAAGGAAATTAGAAGAACCAACAATACTACTGAAGATTTTCTGTCTGAGCAGTATCAATAGGGTTCACTAGTAACCGAATTACATTGTTTTCCCACAGCTTCCTGAGTCATAAATAGCTCCGAGGTACACCGTCTAACGCAATTTCTATCGATGTTCCGTACAGTTTGATCTCGATGTTATCGCCGACGGTTTGTTTAGGAACTTTTGTGTTGGTCCCCATTCCTTCATAAAACTGTTTAGTCTACAGGGATTCGTCGTAGTACGTGTTATCAGATTTAGAAATTCTTTCAATTTTATTTTGTGCTGTTTTTTTTTCAATCTAAGCTGATTATCGGAGAAGATAAAATAACAGGGTGACGGGTAATTCATGAGTAATATTGCATTGGTTTAAAGTATTCCTGAGTATAGACTAAATATAAATAGGCATTTTCTAACAGTCAACCTTTGGGTTAAATAATATATATTCAAATATACCTAGTCGAAGGACTATAACAATTTGCCTGCTGCGGTCTTCCAGTCCGCATATAATTTAGGTGTATTCAAGGCTAGAGTGAATTTAATAAACTAGTGCGCCTCACCCTCAACGATTGCATCACTGCTTACGATCAGGTGGGGTCGCAGTCAAGCACCAGTTTATATCATTTAAAAATATATACGTATATATATTACACTGTGGAAGGCGTGCAACAATAGTAAATAATATTTTAGATTACTTAATCTTCGAAAAATCTTTGTAACTCAATTCGAGAATTGAACTGCTTTCATAGTAAGTTTGTACAGAACTCTCAGTGCGTGATTTCGACTAGCATTTACCCGGTTTTTTTTTTTAAGTTATGCGATCGTAAATATATACAACATAGCTAATTTTTTTCATATTTCAGAGTTATTCCCATATTTAAAGTAATTCATAATATTCATAATGCATGAATAATTTCACTCTGAAAAATTGTCAATAAATAAAAAAGATTTTAAAGAAGTTTTTTAAACAAAAAACGATTGTCTTAAGAATTATAGATCACACTGGTCAAAGATCAGAAACGTCTTTCATTTATTTATAACCCTGCACCTCCTTGCAACTTGGCTTAATTTTAGGAAGCGTCCACACCCCAAGTCCTTATTCCAAAAGAAAACGTTCCCCTCAGTTTAGATCCCTGTGATGTGTTAAATCGTGGGAACATTTAACTGTGTGGGCACTATCGACACCATAAATCGACTCCTCTCAAATCGAGCGTCACCGTAGCACGACTGCCAAATTGGCGGAATAAGGACGCCAGTATTTATTCTGCGCTTTTGTGTAGAAAAGTTATATCTCAGGATTTTCGTTCCATTTTAGTAAGTAAACTAAAAAATGTACTAAATTAAGTACCTGTGATCGTGTGCCAAGTTTTGAAGTGAGAAAAGTGATCAAGTGAAGTCGCATGTTAATGTAAATCAAGTGATAATGAGTGATGCTTAAAAGAGTTTTATTTAAATTGTTTTGTTTATCAAGTAAACTTTAGCGCGGACCAGAGGATTTTGCATTCGTTTGTAATCAATATAATACAGATGTAGTGTATGTAGATTATACTATATAGTTCTGTCGTCTCATGCGTACACGCCGCACGCTATAGTATGGTGGGGGAGCGGGGCATACTCCCCCTCCCTCACTCACTTTGTTTGGAACCACGAAGCTGGATGGACGCGCGTGCGGCGAGTTAGGCAGTGAGCCGATATTTCAAGTTAAGTGCACGAACAGTACATTTTGGCGCTCACCGGCACGGAATCTTGGCCAAGCGCGTATTTCGCGATAACAAGAGCTTTAAGTGTTTCCTATGATTATTTATTATGAAGGTTGGTCTAAAAAATGTTTACCTTTAGTTTAAGAGGGTAATTTATCATGTTTGAGTGCAATATGACGTTATTTTTAAGTTTTAGTTGAACCCGGTCATCTGAGCGACTAAGTTGCTGTTTTAAATTTGTGTTTTGTGAAAGTTTATTGTTAGGTTATTCAATTATTGTGATATCGTACTGTTACTTCAATAACTAAAGGTGATTTAATTCCAATAAAAATGCCATTAACACCATCACAGGTTGCACAAGCTGTAGCATTGATCGAACAAGGGCTGACACAGCGAGAAGTTGCTGTTATACTGAATGTACCACGTTCATCGATGCAGTATGCGCTGAAACGATACCAGGAGACAGGCCGCTACTCCCGCAGACCAGGCAGCGGAGGCGTCAGATGCACATCAGCCCGGGATGACCGCTTTATTGTCCTGGAAATTTTGAGAAACCGCTACCTCACCGCTGTTGAGATACGCCAGCGACTCCAGTTCACAAGAGGTGTCAATGTTAGTGAACGTACAGTGAGAAGACGAATGGAGGAAGTGAATTTACAAGCTCGTAGACCAGCACGCGGCCCAGAACTTCTCAGAAGTCACCGAGTAGCTCGACTTCGATTCGCACGAGAACACGTCAACTGGACCCATGAGCAGTGGGCTCGAGTACTGTTCACAGATGAGTGTCGAATCGCTTTACGAGCTCCAGATGGTCGGGAGCAAGTGTGGAGAAGAAGAGGAGAGCGGTTTTTACCCATTACCACCACACAAACTGTTAGTTTTCATGGAGGCTCTATAATGGTTTGGGGAGGAATAAGTTCCGATGCACGTACGGAGTTAGTTATCGTCGATAACCGATTAACGGCAACACGATACATCGAGGAGATTCTTCAGGAACACGTGTTACCATATTCAGGGTTTATTGGATTTGACGAATTCCTCCTAATGCACGATAACGCGCGCCCACACGTTGCACATTGCGTGGAGGAATACCTTACAGAGGTTGGTATTCAAAAATTGCAGTGGCCAGCTCGTAGTCCAGACTTAAATGCAATAGAGCATATCTGGGACAAGCTTAAAAGAAAAATAAAGTCCTCCTCCAACCCGCCTGAAACTCTGAATCAGCTTCGAAATGCAGCACTGACCGCTTGGGAAAGCATACCACAAGTTGAGATCAGAAACATCATCCAAAGTATGCCAGAACGAATGCAAGCTGTTATCGGGGCTAGGGGAGGAAACACCCGATATTAAAATGCAAACACAACCAAGACTTTTTGGTTATTTTTCATTTTGTGTTCTTTTTAAATTGACAGTGTTAAAACCAATATTTTTGTGAAACTGCTTATTTTTTTAAAGATTACTGCTGGTGCATCATTTTTTCAATAACTGAGTTACAAAACCATAAAAAAACCCTAATATAGTGCATAAACCCATAATATAGTGAAAATTAAATATTTAAATAGAAATTATCGGCAAGTTATAGGTGGCCAAGTTTCCGTGCCGGTGAGTGTATAAATAAATACATAGATATAAGTTTATTTTTAGGTATTGTTTCCACATTATCCTGCAAAAGTTATTAGTTTAGAGGCGATTTTAAAAGTTTAAGTTAGTTTTTGTCGGATTTTTTCTAGTGAAGTTCAGTGGCTGTTTAACCTTTTGAGTGCGTAATTAGAGACACAATAGTAAGACAATGGCGCGTGAACGCCGGCGTTAATGCGGGGATCAACAGCTTAAACTATTCTCAAATTGATTCCTAGTGAATATAATTGTGATGCAGAATTGGTGTTTGTATCAGCAAGTCAACAATAATTATGTGGAGTCATTGAATAGGCGCAATGTCGGTCTCGAACTGAAGGATATAGGTATGCTCATAGTCAGTAAAAGTCTGACACGCCCTCTAGCTTTACCCTAGAGTGAGAAACGTTATTGAATGATATCACACCTCAAAAAAATAAAAATGTCTTTACAACTGGACAATATGTGAAATCATTGAAACAGGCGCGGATGTCGGTAAAGTGAACCTAAAAAAATTATTGTAGCATTGACTACCTCAGTGAAATTTGCCAAGAAGGTTGACTCGATACATTTGCCGCAAAATACTACAAAAACATTAGAATGTCTTACATTCGTATTCTAATGGTAAACGGTATACGAAGACATGGCTTTAAAGACTTAGTATCTAAGCCAAATAAATTACATGTAAAAAAAAAATTGTCTTTGTCGTGGCGAGGGCTTTCAAGGCAATATCCGTATGATAAAATATAATTCACTAAAAAATCCAACGCAGATGCATTCAATAGGCAAGAAAAATAAAATATGTCTATTTCCTACAATAAAATCTTTACGCAGTAGGCCAAGAAAACAAAAGAAGAATAGCAAAAGCCACAAGGTGATTACACCAGCTCAATCGGTGTGCACTTAACGAGCACGGAGGAACATAATTCGCAAAGCCCTCGCGGTGGCGCGGTGGTGCGGTGACGGCCAGTAAAGACGACACTTCATAGTTTAGTCGATAACATAGATGAACGTAACACAGAAGGCTAAGGTTACTGACAGTTCTAAAGTTAGTGGCGTCACAACGAATTTACTGTTTTCAGATTTAGTCCTATATTTGTGCTATAAGTCTTTTTTTTGGCAAATTTAAGGATTCTGGATTACCGGGAAGTACCCTATGAATTTTGATTTTGAATAAGTTTATGAAATTTGAAAAGAAAGAGAAGTGAGTTTATCAAGGAAAGATAACGGTGTGGTCTAGGAGCTCAGCACTATATATTGGCAAATTAGGAACCATTTTAAAACTGATCGATACGCGGATACATGATCACAGTTACGATGGTTGAAGATGTTTCAAATGCAATTATTTAGAAGGCAGTTAAGTTTATTGAGATCTGCATTCAGGTTACAATAGCACATATCTGACATATCACTATAGTCAAATATTACACAAAACAAAAAAAATATATAATAAACTTGCCGAGCCCCTACGGTTTTGCTGACAACTCTTTGAGGCGCACGTGGAACACTACTCGCTGTCAACGACTCGAGATCGGTCCGGATGATGAGCTACCCATTGCTCGTCGTCGCGATGCTACGCATTGTGTTTAGCTTCGCTCTGTATGAAAATATAGTTAGGATCGTGCACTGTAACCCACGGCTACATTATGCACAGATGCCTACTGGCAAAACAAACAAACCGCGTAGATAACATGGCAATCAGTGCATATCAGTAAACGGTAGACTTTCAACAAACTAGAGCTTCTTTATATAATACATTTTCTGTGTGCCATTTTCCCATAGTCTCCCCTCAAGCGATATATCGGCGATATCGGGGCGTTATCGACGCACAAACTCAATTTGTGTGAGGGGAGGCGCGGGTCCCAATAATGGATGGAGAGACTTTCTTGTAGCTTTCTTTTAAAGGTTAAAGGAAAATGTTACTGAATATTGTGTTGTGGAAATACGGGGAAGAGTTGTTAACTGTTCGTGGAGAAGAATTATATTTTCTTGACTTTTGCGATCTTTATTTTGGGTTGAAGAACCTTGATCGTTAATTTTAGTAAATATGCAGGATAGTCGATTCATATGAAGGATGAAACACATGTTACTAAAAGAGTTATGAGTTTATTTGTGAATGGATGAAGAGGTAGAGGAGGGCAAAGAAAACATGAATGGATTGTGTCAGGAGTGATACGAAGTTAGTGATAGCGTGACGGGTGATAAGACAGAATAGAAGTTCACAAATAACTAATTTCCAAAACAGTTACAAATATAATGATTTCAGATCTATTTAAGTCTCAAGAAATATGTCACCATCATCATCATAATTTCAGCCGAAAGACGTCCTCTGTTGGACATAGGCCTCCCCCAAGTGTCACCACAACGAACGATCCTGTGCGTCTCACATCCATCGGATTTCCGCGACATTCACCAGGTCATCGGCGAGAGAAGACATATGTACCTACATAGTCCCAATTACTATTACTTTTTAATTCCAGAGTTCTAGCTGTTGCTGCGAAATTCCTAAAGGACAAAACCCATTAAATATATTTTTATTTTACACTAGCTGTTGCCCGCGACTTCGTCTACGTTAAGTTGGTAAAACTGTACAATCATTCTGTGCTTGCAATTCATTCTGACAGCATCGTAATTATTTATTGTACTTTCACATAAAACTGTTAAAGGTAAAAACGCAAATTACCTTCAGGATACATGTTATGTACTCGTCCAGATCCAGATGTATGAACGTCAATGAATAGAAAGAGTATGTAAGGGTCGTAGCAGTTGGCATTTCTGCCTACCCCAAGGGAAAAGGCACTAGTTTATGTATGTTTCTGGTTTATGTTCCGGTAAAACAACATTGTCACAGTGAGCACGTCACAATCGCAGCGGTAATGCCTGTCTTTGAGGAGTGGCTACAGAGGCGTCACGGCATCCTCTCTTTGTGCAGGACTCACCGGATGTGGGTGTTTCGGGAGGTATCTGTATCGAATTCAGTAAAAAGAAACACTCGAGTCTCACCATTGTGCGGATCGCCCGGAGAATACGATGGAACTTACGGTGGAAGTCAGTCCCGCTTGGTAGGAGCGCCGGCGCCGCCGTGTCCTCATGGAGGCGATTAGTGGAAAAAATGCCAACCAGTAGCCTCTTTCAGTGAAGCACTACGATCGAAGAAGGTAGCTGAAACTATGAGGGATGATGAGGGAAGTGATGCTCCAGGTGTTGAAAGCCGCAGGGCGATTGCGGTGGAGCCGTCCGGTCATCTGGTCAAAACAATCCTGAATCGACGGCGCGTAGTAGGTAATCTACGCGCGACTCATAATGATGTCAGCAAATGGATAGGGCCCTCTAGGGCCAATGTCTGCTAAGGCTGCGAGATTGTTCGAAAGAGTTACCTCCTGTAAAATTTTCGCCTCAATAATGTTTCACTGAAGAGTTTAAGCCGTCAGACAGCTTTGGTAGAGGTAAACGAAGGAATATAATCGGGACACCGACCTTCAGCTGGATAACGTTTGCACTGATGGTGCAAAGCCAAAAAGCCAGTGAATCCAAAAATTACCATCATCATCAATTATCTTCTTCCACAACAGTACTTATCAAGAATTTGCGAGAGCATGCTTGAATTGATTGTTGCAGCTTGATCATTTGGGGCGTAAAAATTACTTGTTCATTTATCTAGGATTTTTTTATGTGTATTTGACTGACGTCCTCGTATATCATACAAATGTTATTCCATAGTGGGAACTACCCTATGAAGAGTCTCCAACTTTTGGATGAATTTCGGTGAAATCTTGAACGCGTGTATCCCTGTCCAATCGAACTCGCATATTGATGGCCAAACCGAGAGGTCACTGACGCCGATTGCCTCTATGAAGACACGGCGGTTCACCCAAGCAGGATAGACCTCCACCGCATGCTACAACGGGTCCTCCGGGCGATTTGTAAAATGGTAATATCAGAGTACTTCCAACCGAATCCGGAACAGAAACCGCGTGAAACACCCTCAACAGTCCTGAGCTTGTGTATCCATAAAACAATTAAATTCCGGTAAACAAATGTAGCAGCCGATTAGTGTTATCCCTGAGACTGGCCTCCCTCGGAGGGTGGTTCCAGTGTTGGTCACCACTCACTGCAAGGAGGTAACGTACGGATGTCGACGTAAGGCTGCAAGGAATCTGAGATACATCATACGTTGTCGAACTGTGATCAGGAACGCAAACCTTTCGACCCAGTTTTATATGAAGCAGTGACTGCTAATAATAAAACACACCATTATTAGGCCGCAAGGTGCCATCATCCCGGAGGACACAGTGGAGCACACAGAGGTGTGTGATGTCCTCGTGGAGGCAATCGGCGTCAGTCACCTCTCGCACCGGGCCTTGTGACTTTGGGCTATGGTCCAGAGCGAGGAGGAATGGCAGGCGGTCGCCTCCTTCTGCAAAGCCGTAATGCTAGTGAAGGAGGAGGACGCGTGAGGGAACGAACGTCCTCACGCCGAGCCGAGATTCTGACCCCGACGACCAGCCACGGTAAACGCGGGCTCGCGGACATCCAGCAATCGGTCGTCCACAGCCGTCCGGCCGTCCGGTAATTGACCGGACCGAGCCCAGTCGTCAACAGCGCGTAGTGATCCACGCGCTCCTCAAAGAGATGTCGCAAAGGGCAACTGAAGGACACAGGTGTGGTTTTAGTCAGTAAAAATTTGACACGCCTTCCCGCTCCAACCAGAGTGGGAGAAGTTATTGGATGACTTCCACCCTTAAAAAAAGAAAAATAAAGGTGCCATCATTATCATTATCATTTCAGCCGAAAGACGTCCACTGTTGAACATAGGCCTCCCCAAGTGTCACCATAATTACCGGTCCTGTGCGTCTCGCATCCATCGGATTCTCGCGACCCTCACCAGGCCATCGGTCCACCTGGGGGCCTTTCAACGCAAGGTGCCATGCTACCCCTTCCGAAAATTTGGCCATGTTATTTTAAAGTCAATAATTAAATACATATAAGTATTTACTGTTATCGCCTTTGGTTGGTATCCCTTGAATAATCACGGTCAATTAGTTTGTTACAACCACGGGGAAAAAAAGCAGTAGGATTAAAAATGTCTCCGTCTAACTCCAGTTTAATCATAACGGTTTTCGCCCAATTTTAAACAATAAAACTGTCTGCAAACTTGGGCGATGGTCATTCTTCCGCCACTCAGAAAATTACGTAAAATACACAATGCCATCTATCAAATATGACGTTCAACTATCATTGTCATCATTATTTCTACTTTCAGTCTTTAGATGGCGTTGTGCCATATTTACATTTTAGTACGTGATTTTACTCGCCGCTTTGATTTTATTATGTGTTTTGATTAGTTTTTACAAAATATTTAGAAGATATCGAATAGAAATGTCAATTTTATTTTGAAAAAATGGTAAAAGTTATTTTATTACAAAAAAGAAGATAAAATAATGACAAAATTTTTAACTGTAGCTGGGAATCGAACGTGGCAAATGTCGTTCAATGTCGACATTTTGGATTATTGCTCACCCCCCATAGCAAATAGCGTGATAATATGTAGCCTAACAGTTGACCCGGCCTATAAGGATTATGTATGCAAAATTTGAACAGGATTGGTTCAGTAGTTTTTTCGCCCACTAATACCAACGCTCCACCATTTTACTGTTTTATTATATGTATAGATTTTGACATTGATATTTTTTATTTTTTTTATTTTACAATTTGACTTTGCTGGTTATTTTTATTTTACGATTTGCAATACTTACTTTGTAAGGTGTTAGATTTTTGTAAATTTTATTTTATTATTGTAAATATGGGACTATGGATTACTTTTCCTTTTCTGTAATTTTAACTTAATTCTGGCAGTTTAAAGTACTTAACGCGGCCTACTCAAATGTCATTTCTTAGGTATTGTTCGTCAAGTCGTTAAGCTCTTTAGTTGTCCTGAGCTGAGCTACATGAATGCTTGCACTGACTGGACAGGCCCACTCAAATCCGTGTGGTTTTTTTCTCAAAAGACCATTTGAGACTCTAATCTGCATGGTTCTCATATGATTTGACCATTACATGTTTACTGTATAGACTTTAAAAGAGACTTTGACCTCAGAGTTTCTTTCGGTGCTTCTGCTCAGTCAGCTAGGAAACACTGGCCTCATCTAGTGTAAACTGAGGAAAAATTGCCTATTTGCCTATTTAATTTAACCCATTTGCAAAATAAAAATTATTTATCATAAAAGGATAAAAGTTATTTATCCTGACCATTTAATAAAAATTACAGAGCCAACAGCTTAGAATGAACGATCATGCCATCTCTTATGTGAAAATTCTTACACATATTGCTAAAGAACTCTTCTGTACAAAGTAATTAAAATCCAATACAAGCACATGATACAGAGTGTTCTCGAGTGAGTGGTCTGAAGGGCTGTTATCAGTGCAAACGCTATTAAATTGTGGCCGCCAAGATATGGGGCAGGGTGACTACGACAGGGGAAAGATGAAAGCTTAAGTTTGTGTCGTCCCTAGGAATTGAAGGTTGGAAAAATATTCTTCAATGACTAAAAAAAAGTTGTTCATGGATTTAGGAGTTTGAAAGTTTGTAAGTGTCGTAAAATTCATTCAATAGTAATACCCACTATTGTTGTGCTAAAAACAATGTCGAAATTTCCTTTAATTATGGGTATACTTTAGTCATTTATAGGGCTTATTTATTTTGCAAACTTTTTTTTTTGTAAAATAGTGTTTAGGCTTTGGATTGTTTTCTTTTTTATGTGAACGCTGTTTACGTGCACGTCTTTATATATTGTTCTCTATATGTATAATTTCAATACATTTTGTGTAACTGTTTACCGATTTAAAAGATTATCCATGGAGTTTCTTGCACGTTCTTCTCCATCCTTTAGCTTCACCTTTTTCTTGTGACTAATTGACCTTGATCATTCAAAAGTGCCTGTAAATGATATATTTGAAATAAATTCTTCGAGTTTTTAATTAATATATATTTTTTTAAAACTTTAAGTAGATTGTACCACGAGCCACTTTACAGTTTCCTTGTAGTATTTTAATAGTAACAATTACAATAATAATCACAGAATTTTAACATCTACTCTTGCATCACCATGTGGACATTAAAGTTTTGTCAAAGAACGTTACCATTTGGTATTTGCTTTAACCATAGTTATAGGCCTTTTTTGAAGTGGAGATTCTTCAAATGGCTGCTCCCGCTTTAGGGTGGAACAAGAGTGCATGTCAGATTTTTACCGAGTACCTGTCCCTGTGGAGTCCTTTGCATTTTAAGAGCCACGGTCACTCTTTTAAATATAAACGTTTACTTCTGTCACGATCCTCCACTGTTAAGTACTAAGTAAGGGCATGCGCACACTTGACCCAAAAACCGTCGGCTAACAAACCAATGACACGCTGAACAGGTCCACAGTGAGAACTAGCCTTATTATTTTATATTACGGTCAATAAAATGTATTGCTAACTTGGATTGGAAGCAGGACATTTATGTCCGTTCGTCTGTCTGTGTGTCTGTCAAGACCCTTTATCTCGGGAACACGTGGAGATATTGAGTTGAAATTAAAATCTCATACTCAGGTCTGCGGTCTCTTGCAGCTGTGAAAAAATCAAACTTCTTAACGTAAAAAAAGATACAGCCGTTTATGTCGCAAAAAACGTATATTTAGACACTCTTAAGGAAATCAAAATTCATAGAGTACTTCCCATTGGCCTAGAAATTTAGCATGAAGCAAGGTCTCATAGCACAAGTATAGGAAAAATATCTGAAAACTGTAAATTTGTAGTTACGTCACAAAAAAAAAAACTTTTTTTGCGATTCCGAAAAATCTTCGTAATTCGATTCGGGAATTGAACTGTTTTCAACGGTAAGTTTGTACGGAACCCTCAGTGCGCGAATCCGACTCATACTTGCCCAGTTTTTAGGTAGGAAATCATCCGATAACTTCTCCCGCTCTAGGCACGGAATACGTGTCAGACTTTTACTGACTAAAACCCTCTCCTATGTTCCTTCTTTGCCCTCAATCCAGGGCCCTGGGCATCTCTTTCGCACAACCCATGGCACCAGTAGGCTTAGGTCCTGCTGGGCACCTACGGTTTTGCTGACATCTCCTTGAGGCGCGCGAACACAACATAACTTACCGGACGGCCAGAAATTTAATTATGTTGAGGTTAGCTTTCTAATCTAGCCTTACATGGAGTGACTGTCACTTTGATCTTCACAACCCAACAACTGAATAACATAATATCCATTGGTAAGATTATAAAATTTCCTGGCTTCTGCCTACCCATACGAACTGACAAAGACCTGCAGCTAAACTTGCTTTCAAAGACACGGAAGAGTCTTGGATGTTCGTAATGGATGGTCACCCATCCATTGACCGATCTCGCTTAGTGTTGCTTAACCTCGAAGATAAACTCATGCTATTGGCTGGCTATATTTTTTTTAGGATTTGTATTTATTTATTTATTTATTTATTTTATAATTCATGTACACACAAATATACAGAAGAAGATAGGTATCTTAATATAAAGTTTGTACAAAGGTACTGCTTATTTCAAAAAGAAATTTCTTCCAGCAGACCTGCGAAAGGAGAGATTAGAAGAGATGTAGACTATAGTGTGTAGAAAATAAGGAAAGAAGAGTTTGTGAAATCTTAAATTAAACTAATAAATACTTATATATCTATAAATACCTTACACTAAAAATAAATACATAATATATATATATATATATACATATCACACAAGAGAGGAAAGATAGTATGTATTTTTTCCTTTATCTTTTTTTGACTATCACCTAAAATCGTTCTTTTTGATGTTTATTTTATTTTATTTTACGTATTGTTATGAAATAAATAACTTATAACTTTAAACATCAGCTTTTGTAGGACATAAATATCTAACCACTACAATTTGATGATAATTAATTTTTGTGGTCAGGTTTAATTAACTGACCACTATTATCATGACTAAAATGTTATCATACTCGAGAAGGAGCGGCAGGCGGTCGCCTCCTTCTGCGAAGCAGTAATGCTAGCAAAGGAGGAGGCCGCACGTCCACGCGTGAGGTAGCGGCCCTCACGCCCTAGCCGCCGGGGTTCCGATCCCGATTTCCGGCCACCGTAGGCGTGCACTTACGGATGGCGAGCAATGGGTAGCTCGCCGTCCGAGTTTCCGGTAACCGTCCGGACTAAGCACAAGTCGTCGACAGCGCGTACTGTTCCACGTGCGCCTCAAGGAGATGTCAGTCAACCGTAGGGGCCCAGCAGGGTCGAAGCCTACTGGGGCCAAATGTCTGTTTCTGAAAGGAAGACTCGGCCCAGGTATGAAAGGCAACGAAGGAACAGGAGTGGGTTTTAAGTCATTAAAAGTCTGACACACCTTTTCACCCGCCCAAGAGCGGGAGATGTCATTAGATGATATTCCCACCTAAAAAAAAATGTCATACTGCTGCAAAACTTGATTAAGTGGACCCTTTTACTGAAAATTACAATCAATCTCCAACACTTTTGCATTTTTAAAGATATGCGGTAAGGGAGAATCCTCTGACGACGGGTGTTGTGTCTGGTCCGGGTTACTGCCCAATAGTTGATTTCAGAGTATTGTATACGTTTTAATCGTGTGGAGTACTCTAATGCGATGCAGGGTTTAGTCTTTAGTTCATATGTGTCGTCATAGATGTCGCTACGCATTAAATACCTCTGTTACTAAATAATAAACCTCAACAGTTTTTATTTTTTTTTGTTGTTTGTTACCTCAGAACTTCATACCGACCGATTTGCCAAGTCGGATGTTGTTTTTTTTTATAAAAAGATTGTTTTTATATTATTTTACCTCTATACTTGGGATTTTTTAGCTCGATATCTTCAGTGAAACGATTCATTAATAATTTAGCATAAGCATAGCATACTTATCTATCTATCTCAAAACTTGGCTATCTAGGAAACTAAATTAAAAACTCTATAAATGATAAAAAATCCTAGTCCTTGAGCTGCCAGTTAACTAAGTTTTACTCTATTACACTGGCTCTAAGTGTAGTATGAAGCTAGTTCAATTGCTACGTAGATGACCCATCGGCCTACGCCGTAGGCTGCCTGCTACGAGCCCTCAAAGCGTCTACGTACTTTACTAACAAAACTTCATAATTTTGAAACGTTTATTCAAAGATAGTTGTCTGTTTTCGAAACTGTGAACTTAGTTAGTGGGTTTATAATGAAATGGAATATTTATTTATCGTTTATTTTCAGGCATATTAACCCATAGAAATATTATATTAAATTGTTACAGCATATTAATTAGATTATATTAGATAGATTATTTAATTACATTAATAAAATCGTATTGTTGTTGTAAATCGTAGAGTGTTGTTTTTTTTAAATTAAGAAAAGAGAACAACACAAAAACAATACAACATTGTTTTTATGTTGTTCTGTTTTTTAATTTATTAATTGTGATATTATTTCGACTGATTTTTATTATTTGTCGAATTATTTTTACAGTACCATACCGACAATTATTTTGCCAATATACATACATTTTATAGCACTAGTTTTGATGAATTCTGAAAGGTAATTCTCGTATTTTTAAGCGCAATTTTTTTTTGTCAAGTACAGCGAAATCCTTGATTGCTGAGATAACATTGCAAATTGAAAATTACCCATCGTAAGCACGATATTTGGCCCTCAAATATCAAAACTATAAACACATGCAATGGAATGGTTTGCAAGAAAATATATGAAGAACGCATATAAATGTAGGTACCTACGTAGATATATACAAACTTAAACATCATTCAAAATTCCTAAACACATTTCTTTCCCATCTAAAACGTCGCATTCACATCAACATAGCTTCTAGGTCAAGAACTGACTTGAATGCTGCAGCCGAAGATCGCGATACAACATGCACTGCCGAGCGAACATATCACTATTAGGCGTTCCACAGACTGCCCAACTGGGTTTGACAATAACTGGCTTTAGAAGTATTTGAAACAGTGTATAAAGTCCCACAAAACTCCGTTGAAGTTTACATAGATGTCGCTACATGTCCATACGTAACTACTGTATACAGGGTGGCCCAAAAGTCGTGGATCAAACGCAACTACGGGTTAGATGGGGTCATCAGCTGCAAAAAGTTGTTCTACGGGAGGTCCTTAAGGTCAACCCCTGCAGAGTTATAATTTATTTTGTGTTTTTATGGGAAATATGACTTTTTTTAACTAATTGTTATTAAAATTCGAAAAAATCTACATCCTGTATCTTTTTTATAATTTTTACTAGATTGGTACTGATGAGTCCTTGCGTTAGACATGCAATTTATGGTTGTTTATTGGGTGTGTTGAAGATAATATTAAGTTTTACGATTTATTTTTTTCTCAAATCATAACTTTTTATTTACTTCGGACCCCACTGTGAAAAAAAAATACTCTACCGAAAAGTGACCCTGTATTACAAGTTTTGGCGCATTTAATAGGGATTCTGAAAAGGTATTACACATGGCCATGAGTGGCTCTAATATCTTTCTAGGACGAAAAAACAAAACAACGATTGTGAAATAATTGTTTTATTAAGCAAAACATTTTACAATAAATGCTCAAAATTCCTGCCTCTGACCATAATACATAATCTGCACCGCCTAATAAAATTCCTACGTAACCTACGGAATGCACCTCTGTTGTTAGTAACTTCTACCCTAGCAAATTCGAGCTTTTGTCGTAGTTCTTGTTCGCTATTGTTCTCTCCTTGGTAAACTATTTCTTTAAAATAGCGAGCGCTTCCCCAACCGGTGGATTGGTCGAGGCGGACAATATTGCGTGGCCACCCCGGTCGCCCGATTTAAATCCATTAGATTTTTTTCTTTGGGGCTATTTTAAAGAAATAGTTTACCAAGGAGAGAACAATAGCGAACAAGAACTACGACAAAAGCTCGAATTTGCTAGGGTACAAGTTACTAACAACAGAGGTGCATTCCGTAGGTTACGTAGGAATTTTATTAGGCGGTGCAGATTATGTATTATGGTCAGAGGCAGGAATTTTGAGCATTTATTGTAAAATGTTTTGCTTAATAAAACAATTATTTCACAATCGTTGTTTTGTTTTTTCGTCCTAGAAAGATATTAGAGCCACTCATGGCCATGTGTAATACCTTTTCAGAATCCCTATTAAATGCGCCAAAACTTGTAATACATGGTCACTTTTCGGTAGAGTATTTTTTTTTTCACAGTGGGGTCCGAAGTAAATAAAAAGTTATGATTTGAGAAAAAAATAAATCGTAAAACTTAATATTATCTTCAACACACCCAATAAACAACCATAAATTGCATGTCTAACGCAAGGACTCATCAGTACCAATCTAGTAAAAATTATAAAAAGATACAGGATGTAGATTTTTTCGAATTTTAATAACAATTAGTTAAAAAAAGTCATATTTCCCATAAAAACACAAAATAAATTATAACTCTGCAGGGGTTGACCTTAAGGACCTCCCGTAGAACAACTTTTTGCAGCTGATGACCCCATCTAACCCGTAGTTGCGTTTGATCCACGACTTTTGGGCCACCCTGTTTATAGACTTTCCTAAAATTTAGAGAAACTGCACAGAACTTTCAGAATTTCGTTGATCGATAAAAGTTATTGGTTACCCAAATTGCCGCAACTAGCAACTGAAAAAAAAAGAGTCATGGCTTTTACAAAATCCATTAAATCCTGACAGGAATCAGACATATCATAGTTTTATAACTCTTGTATTAAGTTGCTGTCAACAAATAGCAATCGCAACTCGTCGAGAAACCACACTATAACCGTAAACTAGTCCCTTTATGGCGGTACGAGCGGCAAAGATACGAGGTGATAAAGTAGAAATTTTAAAAGAACACGTCGGAATCTATAGTATCGCCAATTCCCCAAACTCCCGGGAAACTAACCGGATAAAACTATGAAAAGACTAAAGATTAATGATTTACCAGAAGAATGAAAGAAGTGTGATAATATTAATATGTTTAAATCTAAATTAAACAAACATGTATATAACCTATGACGTCTACAGCACACCAGATGCGAATATAAAAATACTTATAAGCTTTTTGTATCTCATTTTAAGTGAATTGTAATTGTTCTTATTTGAGAATAATCTTTTTTAAACCTAAACCTAAAAGACAAGTCTAACAGACAACAGACACATTTGAAAAGTGGTTAGTTGTGTCTACTAAGTTGCTTCGTGTGTAGAAAGCCTAATTGTAGTTTAGGTACTATAGTCCCTATAATGGGTAGAGATGCAACTTCCCACTCTCATGTTAAATGTCACTGAGCTTGAAGATATTCTAAGAATGGTGAAGGAAATAAGTGGGATGGCAGACGTTGGAGAAACTGCAAAGAATTCTTCAAAGAAAAATATTTTGTTTATAAGTCTTCTATCTCATCATATTATAAGTATGCAAGAAACTTTATTTTTAGAGTTCCGTACCTCGATCGGGAACGGAACCCAAGATCTTTTCTCAATTAAGCTGAAATTAATATCAAATACTTAGGTTTGCTACCTGTTGGAGCAGTGTAAAAATCGAACTTTTAAGTCAACACAATCTGAAGATAAGACCGAAAATGACATTTGTCAAAATATACACCTTTTTCGGTCTTTCCCGTTGACCTAGAATCCTAAAATTGGCAAAAAATAATCTCTCGTAGAACAAGTCATTAGCACAAGTCGTAGAAATTCTCTGAAAACAGAAAATTTTTAGTAATGCCAACCTTTTTGCAATTCGGAAAAATCAAGACACGAGTTCAAGACTTGATTCTGAAATCGAACTATTTACATTGGTAAGTTTGTACAGAACCCTCGGTTTGCGAGTCTGACTCGCACATGACCATTTTTTTTTTTTAGCATAGACAGTTTATTTTATGAAATTTTAATTTAGTCCAATTGATGTTTTATTGCGGTTTTTATAACGACTTATTCGTAGTGTAGGGTAACCGTTTTTTTATTTTTTATTTTATTTCAATAACTCTTATGGCCGGACATCATTTCAGCCCAATATTTAAAAACACATGCAGGTAAGTTAAACCCTATCCTACTTGCAGTGTATTACATAAGTTAACCGCTTCTATTGGTTATTAAATAAATAGTTAGGACCGCAATCACAGCTCGGCGACGGCCGGTGGGGTCGGCCTCTACTAATTGCTTTTTAATGAAGCTCTTACATCGTAGTGGAATAGCATCAACACGTTGATTAAGATTTGAAACAACCTCATTTGAACGTATTGAGGGTGAGATGACGTGCGGTGGAGTAAAGACGTTATATAAGAAACTACTGTATAATTTTTAATTATAGTAAACCAGGCATACGTGCCCCGGACGGTAACGTGCCCCACTTGCAAAACTACGAGTAAGATACGCATTTAAAGTTTGTGTGTATTTGAGCCAATCTGGATAGATAAAAGTATGAATGCGATGTAAACTATACAACGCAAGTTTAACTTGCGTTTAACTTGCGTTAAATTAGTTTCTGTTTTTTAAATGCATGTCTTAGTTTTGCAAGTGGGGCACAATACCGACTGGGGCACGTATATCTGGTTTACACTAAAAGCATTAAAAATCTTATAAATTTCCTGCGGGAAGTCTAACCTAGAGCAGGAAGACTTTAAAAATTTGTCTTATGCATATTCTTAAGGCACGCACAGGTCCGTTCATTATGGCGACACTTGGGGGAGGCCTATATCCAGCGGTTAACGTCTTTCGGCTGAAATGATGATGATGATGATGATATTCTTTAAAGAAAAGCAAATGATTTGGTTTAAAACTATTCTGTAACCGTTTTTTTTAGTTTTATTGTGATGTAATATTCTATGTATGTAATATTTGATTCGGTGGTAAAGCTGTGGTGGCCCAATTGTAACGGTCCCGCTTTACGAATAGTATATAGTAGGTAGCGGGTTCAAACCCAGCCAAGCGCATTACTTTGTGTTATTTATTTCATCGCCACTGATGCTTTTAAAATGGCGAAGGGAAACATCGTGTGGAAACCGGCCCAAAATCAATACTTCCCTAAGCCCACACTTCCGAATCAAAACCGTTGACTCTGAATTGATAAAAATCACTTTAATTTGTGACTATAGGAGCTTGTCATAGATTTAGATATTGACAATTTCATCATCTTTATCACATGATAATTGATGTAAAATATTAAAGCATATTCTGCAGCTATATAATATGGCGGCTCGCGATGTTCAACCTATATGTACGAGTACATGTATGACTTAAACATATACATATATACAAACATAGCAGTATCAGGCCTTCCTCCTTTTTTCCAAATAAGAGACCAATTCAACAAACGCTTTCAATAGTCAGAAACTCCATTAAGTCACCAAAACCGAAGGCAGTTAATTCAGTATAAAAGTAACGGTTCCTTTTGTAAAAAACTCGATCTGCATCTCGTTATCTGTTTTACTGCTACATAAAGCGCTTTAAAGCGAAGAAAGCAAGGAGTAATAACTTTAATGGGCAGTAAAATGGTCTGGAGATGTCCCCAACATCTTGCCACTGAAGCTAATATTTTTATGTGATGTCTATTAGGAGAATATTGGAAGTTATACAGTTTAAGAATCTGTGAAGGAATGTCATCATTGTGGCATGATCTTGGATGGAAACTGAAAAATGAACATAGAGGTAGTAAGAAACTGGGTAGATAAATAGATGAATGAGAAGTTATTATGAAACAAACTTTTGATTTTTTTTAATATCTACTGTAAAAATCAAAACGTTTGGTATGATTTTTCAATCTATGATGGCAACCCTATAACTTTGACACTAGTTGTCAACGTCAATGTGATAGCCCGCCTTCGAAACGTCAGCCTATTATTTACTGAATGTGAATTAGGCCTTGAAACCAAAGCTGCTGAAGGGAAGTTTGATTAAATACTGTAAAATAATACTCAGTAACGGTATATGACAAGCAAAAAATAATACAAATAAAAAATAATTGGTTGATTTTCAAACAGTCGTGATGTCCCAGTGATTATTGCACCTGCCACAATTTGTCTCTGCATCACCCAAAGGTTGACTGGTAGAAAATGCCGTAAGGCATTAAGTCCGCCTCTGTACTCCTTTGTACATGAAGTATAAATAAATAAATAAATTAAGGTGGGTGCCTCTCATGCATAAGAGTCAAGTGCCAAAATGAATTGTTCAATCCATATGTACTTTTCTAAGTTATTCAGGACATTACTGACACTCTGCCATGGAAAGTACGAAAAGCTGTTTGTCCCAATTGTCTTTCGTAGATCTTTGGAAGTCGTTACAGGTAGTCAGCCGCCAGAAGGACTGACCATCAGTCTATCGACGGAGTATTGTGTTACCCTGTAACTGGATCGTGGAGGTCTGATAGGCAGTCACTCCATGTATATTTAGCCGCAAGTAGTTAGACTGAAATCCGAGCTCAAGTTGAGAAAAAGCTAAGGAGATGATGAATTTAGGTAAAAACTGATTGACTACAACTTACTTTAAATAACAACTAAATCGAGTAAAAATATCAGAGATCTCAATCAGTATGTTTACAACCACATCAATTAGCGACTATATCCATTTCTTCCACTGCACATAAACATAGAAACAGTAACATTAAAAGAACAACAAAGTGATCAAAATGTTACAGTGTATTGGGGAGATTAGGCCAATGGCCATGCAATGTAAACACCAGACTACCCACGGGAAAAGTAATTGTGGGAACGAGCTAACTGTATGATAATTTATTTATATACTTTTATACTGGCTAGAGAGAACTACCTGCTTTTTTTTCGGACGCAAAATGATCGAATTCCTTTTCTCACTGGGTGGAGTGAATGCGAGCGTTGATAGTGTCAGACTTTTACTCACTCGCAGTAACTTTTTGAACTATCCTGCAGCCCGAAAAATACTCAACCGGGGTCTTGTGAAGAGTGAATGGGTTACTTCTAGGCAAGCGTGCTCTATCGTCGGCCTCATCATCGCTTACCATCAGTTGAGATAGTGGTTAAACGCGAGCATATCAATAATAATAAAAAAATACTCTTCTTCTTCTGGCTGGAGACTTTATCTCATTTATTTGAGATGGGGATTTACAAAATCGTGTTCAATGAAAAATGAAGACATTTTCCATTGAACACAATATTGTGCCATGTCTGTGTCGAGATCAGCTTCTTTAAAGTCTCTTTGGACCATCGTCAGCCCATTGGAGGGTGGTCTTACACGCGTACTTTTCGTCGTAGGCAGTTCAAGGGCAAGCTTTACCATAATCATGATCGTCTGGGCGGCACGTGAACCTTATCTAAATAGGTTTTTTATTTATATTTTAAAGTGGGTAATCATCAAATAGCTTGTCTCGATCTTGGGTTGGCGAGAGGGCGTGTCAGACTTCTACTTACTAAAAATAAAAAAATAAAATAAAATAAATTTATTTCAGACTAATTTCAATGTCCATATTATGTTAGTTACTGAAACTTAAAACTACGTTAGTATATTATTCAAATGCATTAAAATATTAGTCAATTAGTTCACAAATTAAATTAAAATAAGTCATTTCAAAAACACAATAATCATAATATTTGTCAAACATAACACACAACAAATAAATAGTTTATAAAACTTGCAGTTTTATAAACCTATCCCGCACTGGTGACTCTGGGCTTTCAGCGATCATCTTTAGGATTCTGTTACCACTGCCCCTAATTCGACGCATGAGTGAGGCTGACTTTTTACGCATTATTGCATAAAAGTCATCCACACCCGCGCCCGCTAATATTCCTGAGGCACTGCAGAATCGAGGAAGTCGCACCAGAACCCTAAAGGCGTTGTTGAACTGGACTCTAAGAGCACTATAGGCCCGCTGCGTGTAATTGGTCCACAGGGCACTGGTGTAAAGCCTGTGTTCCTTCAGTACCTAGTCTTGTTTCGAATAATCCCTCAGACAGGTTTCAAGATTTTTTTTTAATGTTAAAAACTAGTGCTTGACTGCGATCCCACCTGATGGTGAGCAGTGATGCAATCGTTGATGTTGAAGCGGCCTAGCTTATCAAGAGCGTATTCACCCTAGCATTAAAAATGTCTCAATTAATATTATCGGACGGGAAGACCCACAAATTGTTTCAGTCCTTCGATGTATGTGGTATAAACGACAAGGCGAAACACTTAGTCCAGGCCGTAAAGGTGTTAACAATGTAAGGGTGGACATTCGCCGTATGTTTGTATTGTATTTGTCTCTTGTTACCTTGAATGTCATCACAATATGAAAATAACCAACCAACACAGTAACACACAATTGTCCAAGTTATTACACAATCTTATTAAAGTTCACCAGATTGAAATAGTTTCCAAACACAGCATCGTTGCGGTAATATTTCAATCGCAGCCGGTAAATATTTATCGGCTGGCCTCACCGAGCTGAATGCGGATGAGAATGAAATGCAAAGGAAAGATTTCCGGCTTCCACACTTTGAGAAACAGTGAGTCACGCTTGGTTTGGTTTGTCTGCAATGGAGAAAATATAACTAAACCGTTTTATTTTATTTAGTTGGAAAACAAAAGGTGGTACATTACAATTTTACAGTAAACGAGATAAAACGGTGAACGAAAACATCGTGAGGAAACCGGCATGTCCTAGAACCAAAAATTCAAAGACATGTGACATTCACCAATCCGTACTGGGCCCGTGTGGTGGATTACGGCCCATTCCTTCTCCTAGAGAGAGGAGGCCTGAGTCCCAGCAGTGGGAAAATTAAAAAGCTGATTATGCTTATGCCTATGCTAAATGAGATAAATGCACAACCAAAAAAAATTCCCAATTTATATAAAAGAGTGTAAAATTGAAATTAAAAGTACGTGCGAATATATAAAATTGGACATTAAAATTATATTAAAATCAAATCTAATTAAATTTATTTTGATTTAAATTTATATCAAACACTAAAATTAAATTAAATCGATATTAAATCATAATAAAATTAAATGAAACTAAAATCAAATAAATAAATTAAAAATCAATTGAATTAATACTGAAAACTAAGATAAAACATATTGTACATAAAGTTTTTAGTAAATTCGTTTTGACCGAAAAAGCAGGAAAACCGTTCCGATAACACATTTACTGTGCGTAGGTACCGTTAAAGAGTGGAATTCCCTGCCGGAGTCTGTGTTTCCTGATAGCTGCAACCTAGGGATCTTTAAGTCAAGAGTGAATAGGTTATTATTAGGCAAGCGTGCTCCATCATCCACCACATGATCGCTTACCATCAGTTGAGATAGTGGTCAAACGCGCGCTATGCATAGTAAAAATATAAATATCACATAACTATGGTGACTTCTCAGTATTGCTGAATTATTCAAAGAGTCAACACGGCCCTGGAACGCAAAAGGTAACTGATGGGTATAACACTCCCTGTTTTTCCGCCCAGAGCGAGAAAATTATACTCTTATATATTTCTTCTAATTTTACTCATGGAGAAACCCCAGGAAATCCCTGTCCTGTACCCTAAATCTTTGGGAATTACGCGAGCGTTATCATTACAATAATGTTGTTATCAAAAACCAAACGTGAAAATTTCGGCTCCGGCAGTTTATACTTACCTTAGCGGAAACAATATATGCCTGTGTTCAGTATCCTCATGTTAAAACTTTTTTATTACATCTGCGCATAATTTCCAGATCCAAGTGTGTTTTTAGGATCCTACGGGTATAATGTAATCCGTCCTTTTTACTGAAGGTATCTTATGTTTTTGTCATTCGTTCCTTTTCTGCAGAATTTAGGGCTGGATTTACATAGCGCTTGTTGTCGAATCGTTATAGACGACTGTGTGGATGTTGCCGACTATCTTGTTTATAGGTGAATCATTTTATTGGTTTGGAGGAGTGGGATATCTATTCCTATACATATTACTCCTTACATATATTCTCTTTTTGTTAAAAACTTTAAGATTTTTACAAAAAAAAAACCATTTGAAATAAATTGTTATACGAAGTACACAGGCAATTTTGTCTAAAAGGGCACTTCAGCTACTAGATGTAGTACAAATTTTGAGAAACGAAAATAAATTATTTGTATTTGTATTTTGTATTTGTATACAATTCGCTTCTCTGGTGGGTAAAATTCTGACACGCCTTCTTGCTCTATCCTAGAGTGGCAAAAACCATTGGATGACTGCCCACCTCAAAAAAAAAAAATATTACACGCACCAGTCAGCAGTAGCAGAAACACAGCAATGCTGCTTGACCTTCCATCATACTAATATCCTCCGGCCAAACTTAATTTACCTTCACCAAACCCTACTGAACTGTTAAAGGGATGGAGCTATATTGGCTGTAATAGATCCATCCCTCTCTCGTGCTTGCATGCCTGACGTTTCAACAAGTCATGGTAAAGCATGGACTAGACGGTTGCAATCCAGCGTCCCAACAGCACCTTGCTAGTTTCAATCCGTTTAGACACAGTTGTAATCCATGACCTTCAACGCCCTTGGTTGGGGGGCGCGTTTTTCCAACCACAGTGACTAATTTGTGTTGGCACGTGGATTAAATCCGAGTAGCCGCAACACAAACCAAACCAAGCTCCAACCAAGGTGACCTCTGTTGGAACGCTGGGTTGCAATCGTCTGGTCCATTTTTAGGCCCGTGTACCCCCAAATATAATATAATATATAATAATATAATATATATATGCTTCGGCGCCGGTTAGTCTACGGGTCTCCGGTTCAGTCAAAGCTAATAGAACAATTTGACCTACTTAGCAAACCGCGATATTGTCCAAACTGTCCGCGGTATATCTATAGCTTGATAAAACAAATTTGCTTGAATCAAGAGGTAAATTTTATAGTTTAGTGATAAAACTGGAGATTATTTTATGAAGTTGAGGAAATAGTGTATTTAAATTTATAACTAGGTTCCGCCAGCGGCTTCACCCGCATGAAAGAAAAAATTCCATGTGAATATACTCTCGGGATTAAAAATATGTGCTATTCATTAACATGGTCTACCCGATGTACAAAGTTTCATCGAATCGAAATCCATTCGAGCGTGAAGTAGTAAGTAATAAACTTACAAATATACACAAATTTACAACGAACGGTCCTATGCATCTCGCATACACCACGTTTCCACGACTCTCAACAAGGTGAGACAGTACTTCACGCCGGAACAGCTGCTCAAACTTTATCAAGCGCAAGTTCGATCGTGTATGGAATACTGCTCTCATCTTTGGGATGGATCTGCCAAATACCAGCTTGATGCTCTGAAGTCAATTGAGAGGCGAGCCAAGAGGATCATCAGTGATGATACACTTGTCGAATCAAAACTCCAAAGCCTTGAGCATCGACGCCGAGTTGCTAGCCTGTCGGTCTTCTATCGATTACACTTCGGGGAGTATGCGTTGGAATTGCACAATTTAATTCCACCAAGTCAGTTCCATCCTTGGATCACTAGACGTACGGTGTTGCGCCATCGGTACATGGTGGACATCCCACCCATACGTACAAAGCGATTTGGGAACACATTCATAATGCGTACAGCTAAGGAGTGGAATTCCCTGCCGGAGTCTGTGTTCCCTGATAGCTACAACCTAGGGGTCTTTATGTCAAGAGTGAATAGGTTACTTCTAGGCAAGCGTGCTCCATCGTTGGCCACATCATCGCTTACCATCAGGTGAGATAGTGGTCGAACGCGAGCCTATCAATAATAAAAAATAATAAAAAAAACTCTCACCAGGTCATCAGTTCACCTTGTGGTCGGGCTTCTAACACTGCGTCTTCCGGAGCACGGTCGCCACTCTAGAACCTTTCAGACCATCCGTTCCACGAGTATTGAGCCCTACCCACTGATACTTAAGTTTGACGATTCTTTACAAAAACTTTATATATTTATGTATGTCGTGGCCAGATCTTAGAATTGATCACTTCATAATATGGCCAACTAAAACTGGCCAGATCGTTTAAACGTTAACAGTTGATGATATGTCAATCCACGTTTGACCATATCATGAAGTAATCTGTTTCTAAGATCTAGCCACGAAATATACTTACACAAATAGTGTGTTAACTATTTTTAAGTTTGTAAATATTATATAAATAAAAATTTTAATTAAAAATTATAAGTATATATGATATCTCCTAGAACTTTAAATATATTACGTATCGAAAACTTGTTCACAATATAGTAATATTTTGACATTTTTCTGTGATAAAATCTCAAAGTATAACTAGAAAATTCTTCAAATAAAATATCAAGAACTTTCAAGGAGCGTATTCTAGATCAGATCTTGAAGACAGAATACATTCAATATATAATATGAAAATGCAAGTACAATCGCTGTCGGAGCGCCAAACCGTAGATATAAGTGAATAGTTGTCCCGACGTTTATCGAACATGTAATATGGTACAGGCGAGGACTAAAGTGATTTGAGTTTGAGCGAGATTTCTATAAAATGCGCTGGTATAGAGACCAGGATATATTATAGAGACAAGGATATATAGGATATATATCGACACACTTTCACTTTCACTTTACCTTGTAAACCCTAGTTTTATTTAATTTCAGTTTGGTCGATTCACTGTCTCTTAAGATACAGGTCTCCTAGTTTAAGAGACAGGGTTCATAATTTTTTGTATGCATAGACTTATCTAGTAGACGAAAATTATCTGTTCATAAAACTAAGCTTCTTGTATTTCTGCTACCTTGTTTTGAATTGTGTCTGTGTGTATTGCTTGGATAAATAAACAATTTTATTATTTATTTATTATTATTATTATAGATTTTTTAAGGTTTTGTCCAGGAGAGGATTTTGATAATATTCTTTCACACAACGCTATCTAGTTCCAAACTAAGCAGAACTTGTGCTATGAGTACTAGATAACTGATAAACATACTTATATATTTCTAAATACATACATATGCATACAGATAAATTACACCCAGACACAGAACAAATGAACATGCTCGTCACACAAACATTTGTCTTGGGTGGAAATTGAACCTATGACCTCCGGCATAGCAGTCAAGGCTACTAACCACTAGGGTAACAGTCTAGTCAAAATAATAACAGCCACACGATCTTCAAGCTTAAAGTTATGCTTTCTGAGGTCGGAACGTAGATGGGTGTCTGTTCATTACATATCGAGATTACGGGTAGTCAGTAGTAACAAAAATTGCCATTCTTATAGTGTTATCACACGCTCTGATGCTGCGTAGTAAAACTGTCGATGTGGCATATAATGGCCATCTTGTTCTATGAGGATCAGTCATGATTTTTGTGGAGTATGCAGACTTATAGCGTCAAAAAAACCAGTAAATACTGTGAAGAAATTATTTAAATCGGACCAAAAAGGACGAAGATACAGTAATTTTAGTGTATTATGTATCCAATGCGCCTCGCTGTGGCGTCATCTGTCATGATCGGTCTCCACCGGCGAATGAATACAATCAAGCCGTTCGTCGCACGGATCATGACAGATGACGTCATCGTAAACAGTACATCGAGAGCGCGCGTTTCCAAGTAGCCGTTCAGAAAAACTTTAATAAATCCACCATTTATTGACGGATTTTAATAATTTAAAAAAAAAATATGCTCAGTAAATTATAACACATACGATGTACTTAGTAAAAATCGGATTTGCTTTTATGTGATTGATCCTCATTGGCGATCGTTGAGGTAGGACGCACAATTTGTCTCTTGCATTATTGTAGCGACAGCAAATATACATATATCCGAGATATCGTACGATAACATGATTTATAGGAGTTTCTTGCATATTCTTCTGCTTAGAGATCTATGTTTTGCCATATGCAATTGTGCAATTAGCATCACTTTTCTACTGACTGCCTTTTTTTTTTTATTAATGATAGGCTCGCGTTTGACCACCATCTCACCTGATGGTAAGCAATGATGTGGTCGACGATGAAGCACGCTTGCCTAGAAGTAGCCTATTCACTCTTGACTTAAAGACCCCTAAGTTGTAGCTATCAGGAAACACAGACTCCGGCAAGGAATTCCACTCCTTGGCTGTACGCACAATAAATGTGTTCTCAAAACGTTTTGTGCGTATGGGTGGGATGTCTACCATGTACCGGTGGCGCAACGCCATACGTCTAGTGGTCCGATGATGGAACGGACTTGCCTTCTTGACAATTCGAAGGATTGTAATAAATATATTATTTTATACTGAAGTGAGTATAGTATAGTATAGTCTGCCTTATAATGTTCCCACTGTTGGGAATCAGGCCTCCTCTCTAGGAGAGGGAATGGGCCATCGATCCACAACGCGGGCCTAGTGCGGGTTGGTGGATGTCACAATCATGTCTTCGAATTTTTGGTTCTAGGACATGCCGGTTTCCTCACGATGTTTTCCTTCACCGTTTTGAGAGCAGTGATGATGAAATAAATTACACAAAGTAATGCGCCTGGCTGGGTTTAAACCCGCGACCTACAACTCGTAAGTCGGAGCCGTACGAGCCGGAAAATTATACATACCTAGCTAATTTCTGTGATTATAATTATTACCTAGTAAGTTCAAAAATAATTTATTTTGATTATAAGTCTTGTAGGTCTATAACTAAACATAAATAAGTCTCAATGTTCAAAAAGCTATTACTCATCTCTCATCCATCCATCTTTCAGACAGACTTGGCTCATTGTTGCCAAACGCAGACACGACCATCACAGATGATATACAAGCAATACACATCTGGCAACACTCCAGGAACTAGGAAATATATCTTTCTTATTGTATTAAACTTCAATAAAGTACTTAAAGTAACTTTAGAATTCTTCATGTTTTCCAATAGAGTTAGTAGACATCTTTATTTTAAGGTGGGTAATGATCCAATAACTTTTTCCGCTCTTCTTGCGAACGACGAGCAATAGGTAGTTCTCCGTCCGGCCGTCCAGTAAGGACCAAGATCAATCGTTGTGTAGAGTTCCACACGCGCCTCAAAGGGATGTCAGCAAAAGCGTAAGGGCCCAGCAGGGCCGATGCCCGTTAGGGCCATGGAGTCTTGCTGAAAAGGAAACTTGTAGTCCTAGAAAGCAAAAAGCAACTGAAGATACATAGGTAGGTAAAAGTAAATATCTAACACGCCCTCTCGCTCTACCCTAGAGCAGGAGAAGTCATTACATGATTTCCCAGCTCCGAAAAAAAAAATTATTATTACTTAAAACTAAAAAAAAAAACGAATCCAAAATAATGACATAAAAAGATACAAGTAGTACAAGAACTCTTTAACAAACAATAGAACAGTGGTACAGCTGGCAACATTAATTCTGTTTAATTTAATAAACGCGGCAACAAAAGATGAAAATACACTTGAACATTTTACACTGGCAGGGTTGCCAGCATACAAAACTTTTAGAATAAATTAAATAGAACATGTACAATAAATTAAATTAAATAATAAATTTAAATAAGAGTTGCATGCTACCTCAGAATCCTGTCACGAGTGCATCAGGATGCAACAATTCAGTCTCTCTGTAAAAGTGGCCATGTAACAAAAAAAATACTTTCCCTACTTTTATATTTTTTTCGTACTAGCAACTTGTAAAAGTTTGAAGTAATTTAAAATGAATTTATTTTTAAAAACATTAGGAGTCTATTTCCTAAAGGGGTTATCTAAAATGTATTATTTATGAAGATTTTTGTCAAATCGATTAATCCTGATTGACTTCAAAATCATTATGTGTTTAATTATTTTATTCTTACTTACCTCCTCGATATATATAAAAAAAAATTGTAAACTCACTTTTGAAAGTGAGTTTGTTCACGTGAACGTAATTTTTTTATCACATAAACTTACAACCACTATAGAGAATATAGTTTGTCCTAAAGCCAGCCATAATACAACTTAAGGCTGAACTAGTCGCGGACTCGAACTCGCTGATGGGTGAGGCCAAAAATTGCGATGTCTCATCTGACATTGTGTCCGACAGCGATTATATCAAGTATGAGCAGTTAGACGCTAAATTATATGCACATCGTATGGTTTGCATGCACACACACTGTTCCGAACTGAAATGAAATCAGACGGTGCGTAAAATCTGAGAGTAGTGCTTTGGTAAATCGAGTTTTATGAAAAAACCAAAATTGTATAGAACTCTTCGATGATAAAAGTTTGTCGGTACCGACTTCATTTTTGAGATTTTATACGATTTTTGTCACCTTTTTACACTTAAAGTTGCGTTAATAAAATCATCAAAAAACAGAAACTTTGTTGGCTCATAACTTTGTAACGAAAATTATTTTTGTTTTTCTGTTTCCGTACAGACAAAATTAAGAATAAGATAAAACCACTTCATGTTTTACTTTGGATGTACAATGTCAAACTGTGAAGTAATTCCCCCCCCCCCCGAAATTTGTAAGGAAAAAGTGTCGACTAGTGTAACCTTAATTCGTCTAGTGAGATGTGATTATTGATAAATATCGAAATATAACAAATACAGACTTTAGATTTTAATATAGTAAGTTATAATTTCAGAGCGGTGGGGGCCGAGTGGTATTAATTTATTTATTTCATCACCACTGCTCTCAAAAGGAAAACATCGTGAGGAAACCGGCATGTCCTAGAACCAAAAGTTCGAAAACATGTGACATCCACCAACCCGCACTGGGCCCGCGTGGTGGATTCCCTCTTCTAGAGAGGAGGCCTGAATCCCTGCAGAGGGAACATTGAAAGACTGATTATGCTATTATAGGTTATAATTTCTAAATAATAACGAAACTAAATGTTGGTATCAAGAAAAACTTACAAAGAAACGTTCATATAACATATTTCACAAATAAACCCATACAACAACTCAGGCTTTACCAATCACGTTCCCACAAACGTGCCACCCCTACAGCTACTGTATCAGTTACCGCAGCTCCCTACCCTCATTATAAACTTTTAATGGTTTTATCAAACGTTACGAGTGGCCCACCCTGGCCCACCGTGGTCCAGCCTGGCGTGGCCCACCGCTGAACAATGTTGACGTTTGTTTGTACTACTTACAAACTCTTTTAGGGGCTTTAAAAGAATTAGTTTTAACTTTCCTTTGGTAAAGGCTGAGTAATGTATTTTGTTTGTGAATTGAGAAAGAGTGAGAAAAGTCGATTTACGATTGTTTAAGTTGTGTTTTTACTCTAAATTTATATTTAATTCAATTAATAGTTAGTTCTAAATTGGCTGATGGAAGATTTTTAGAAAACTTACGTTTTATGAATTTAAATTTGTTTTTGTATTTACAGCCAGTTTTTTATATTATTATAACGTTAATATAATATAGTAGAAATAAAATATAGTATTTTATTAGATCACAAGTTCAGAATTTACCCTTCCCACAAAATGCAATATATTTAATTAAAAATCAATGGTTGCTCCAATGAACGACAACACTAGATTTTGCTGGTTTTTTTGTGATCCTTTAACAACTGGGAATTGCAAGAAAGAGTTTTGTTTAGAAAGTAGTTCGGAAATTAATTGCACGCGCGCCTAATGTCAGGTTAATTCTCAATACTTTATTGCAAAATCACATGACGTATATACAACAGGTATATAAGTACGACTTAGAAGTAGTAAGTACGACGTATAATACGTATTACGATAGGTAAGTAATAAGTATAACAAATTTACAGAATAAGATTAAAATAAAAACAGGGCAAGTGCGAGTCGGACTCGCGCACTGAGGGTCCGTACAAACTTACTTATGAAAAAAGTTCAATTCCCGAATTGAGTTACGAAGATTTTTCCGAATCACAAAAAAAGTTTTTTTTTTGTGACGTAACTACAAATTTACAGTTTTCAGATTTTTTCCTATATTTGTGCTAGAGCGTCGAAATATACGTTTTTTTGTGACATAAACGACCATATCTTTTTTATGTTCATTCAGAAGTTTGATTTTTTCACAGCTTCAAGAGACCGCAGACTTGAGTATATGATTTTAATTTCAACTCGATACCTCTATGCGTATAAAGGGTCTTGACAGACAGACGGACAACAAAGTAATCCTATAAGGGTTCCGTTTTTTTCCTTTTGAGGTACGGAACCCTAAAAAAATAGATTATATAAATGTTATCGATCTAATAAATGTTTTTCGATATTCCCTCATCGCTAAAAGCGAAAGTAACTAATAAACTCCGTCAGTTACCTACTGGGTCGCAATCCTCTCCATCTATCATGTCATAGTTTTCTGCTATGGACTGCTGTCAGACATACACCCTGATCGATTAGCCCGATAGTGTGTTCACGTCTTTACTTTGTACCTACTTAAGAACCTATATAAATTAAAGGGGGAGGAGGTATTATTTCTTAGTACTACAGAAATGGTACCTCCTCCCATTAATATTGATTATTTATTGAAACCAGTATATGATAGGTCTTATACTGTTTATAGCAAATTACTTTATTACATACCATACAAGATCCATGAGAACACATTTATAAAAATTATAATACAAAATAAAAATCAATGAGAAACAAACAATCAAAACATAAAATTAAAAGATAAAAATATTATTTATGATTGATCAAAACATTTATATGGCCTACAAATCATTGTTCTGGGTGTCTTGTGTGAGTTAGTTTAAATATTTGGAATGCACTCACGATACAGAAGTAATTTGTAGAGTGAGGAAATGTTGCTTAAAAAATAATAATAAAAATTTAAAGTGATCATTAACTCTTTCATTCAGGAAATATACACATGAAGTTATGGTAAGTAAAACAGGATTTGTTGATTACTGTAGACTTACAACATTGATTTTATTTACAACAACGAGATTATATATTGGTTTAATTCAATATCATCATCATTTCAGCATAAAGACGTCCACTGCTAGACATAGGCCTCTCCCAAGTGTCGCCACAATGAACGGTCCTGTGCTTCTGGCATCCATCGCATTCCTTGATCACACAAACCTATTTAGATAATAACTTTCTATGTACCTACGTTAACAACGTTAAATTGATTGCTAAAATATCCTGTGATTACTTACTTTTTCCGCTATTTAATAATGAAACACTTTCTTAAACACCGCCAATCAATAACACCCGGAAAAACACATTAAATAAAACAATAGATTAAGTAATCGTGAGGCGAGACTGAAAGAATCATAATAATCTATAATTAATTACGATCCTTTCATCTCTGGTCTTTTATTTTTAACTGTGATGGCGCCCAAAGTCTTGACAATAATATTAGGACGAGGCCAGTTTTATTAATTTCTGTTTAGCTCTGATCTTGAAAACAAAGTACTATAGAAAAACATTAACAAGAATAAAAACCCGTCCATGTATTATTAGTTTTTCGCAGTATACAGAACCATTTTCCAGAAAATTGGCTGGGAATTACGCATATGTTTTAAAAGTTTTCTTCATGATATAAAAGAAATACAATTAAATTCGCGTAAACTATTATGTAATCGACTTTTTTTAAGGTGGGATATCATCTAATTACTTCTCCCGCTGTAGGACGGTAGTTACTGAATAAATCTACACCTATATTCCTTTAGTTACGCTTTGCGTTAACATTTTCCTCATGAATCACTCTGTGGAAACCGCATAAAAATCCGTTCAGTAGTTTTTAAGTATATTGCGAACAGACAGACAGAAGCGGGGAGGACTACATTCACCACGACACGTGTTCTAACTTATAGGTTGAACCCATGCGCGTCTATTATCAAGTGGTTGATTATAAGCTCGCTCGCAAACACACAGAATGAGAAACATAATTTACAAATCAATAATGCCACTATCCTACTTAGCTTATCTTGAATTAAGTTAAGATCCTATCTTCCTTGTAAGGATGAACACTTTAGTAGGATGAAGATAATCATTTTCATCCTGTCAGCAATTGTTTTGATACTTATCTCTGTCATCTTGTAAATGACCACCTGTTATGTCTGTTTTACGGACCGCTACTAGAAACAACTTCTGAGGTAATTTTAATGCCATTATTATCTTCCTTTTTGTGGTGGGAAATCGAGCGAGAGGGCGTGTCAGATTTAACTAACTAAAACCAGTCCTTCAGTTGCCCTTTGCGTTCAAGGATCACTTTCAGAAATCCCCGAGGTCCTAGTGGACATCGGTCCTACTAGGCCCCTAGTTGCTGACATCTCTTTGAGGTGCCCGTGGAACACTAGGCGCCATAGACGACTCGAACTCGGTCCTCACCGGACGACCGGACCGCGAGCTAGCTACCCATTTCTCGTCACCCGGGTACCCACGACTACGGTTGTCGAATATCGCCCTGCGGCCCTCGACGCCCGGTGTCTACTATATTATCATCTGGCTTGGTAAGGCAATAGATTTTTCAAATCTATCTAATACTATTTATTTATGGCCATTTTCAGAAACTTACTTAAGACTTTTTGGGGTAAATGAAACGTTCATCACTATATTCTTGTCCTTGTCTGATGTTACTTGAGATCAGCGCAAGCAACGTGTTTTTCTTCCATTCTGTTCTATCAACTGCCTTTTCTTTCATATCACTTTACTCACAATCCATCTTTTCTTTGACCACTCTCTCCTTTTCCATCTGCCCGCATATACACTCATAACTGTTTTAGTAACATGCGTTTCATCCTTCCTCGCTTGCAAACATGTTATTACAACTAAAATATGAACGTTTAATAAATAAATAAAGTCAAATATTTTATTTCTACAAATAAAACATGTCAAAGCATTGACATCGAAAACGTAATTAAAACTACTCGATAACTCTTTTGTCATCGCCTGTACTGCTCTGAACTCGACGCATCGCTGGGCTCACCTTTCATATGGAATTGCATTCAACATAACTGTACCTACTATAGTGATAGTGTTGCATGTAATGAAAATATTCTATTGATGATCATTTTTCAAGTGGCAATAATAATTGTTGTTGTTGTTTTGTTGTATTGTTGTGGTGTTGTTGTTGATATCTGAATACAATGTTTTTAAATCTTTTGTACACATCACTTACGATACGAATCATTTGATCTAGTTAAGAATAACTTGCTTTTGGCATATATAGTTATACTTAATATGTGTTACCGGCAATATGTATAATCCGATATTCTATACAATACCTAGGCAATGTATTGTTGGGGGATTTTAAAGCCCACCGGCATTAAAATCCCCCAGTTACACCAATTGGGCAGAAGGGTACCGCTGCTGAGCCGCATCCGCCGCCTCACTCAGATGTTGTGTGAGCCCGGATGTCTCCTGATCTCCGCTGTGCGAGCGGTAGACACAAGCATAGATTATTTTATCTAGGCCTGTGTCCGCCAAAGTCGAAAGCGTTGAGAACCTGGGGTCCTCAAGGTTACGGAGACGCCGATAGCAGATGTCGTCGCAGGCGTACAAACGTTCGTGTACTGACGACGTACATTAAATTATTTTCAATTACTCAACTTCCTCTTGCAAATCAACATCAAACCTTGCCACAGATTAATTATTTTACACAAAATTAACAAATGAATGAACGTCGTCAGTTGACAGCCAGACCAAGCTTACACAGTGCCAAGTGGCTGTCAACGCGACATTCAGTTAATTATCACTGTCCACTTACTGAGGTGAACGGGGCACGACATTAATGGTGTTGAAGGAGATTAAATGTGAATGAAAATTTGCTCATTAAAGCACATTTATTTTAGAGAAATTATAAGTCAAGCCATTTATAGGCCATGTGATCAAACTTCTCTTTTTATAACTAAGCAACGGGAAAATGAGATAGCCTAAACTAATTCGTCTTTATTACAACGCCAACTAAATATTCGTTTTCCTAGGGTGAGCGAAGTGAGCTCAGTATTGTAGGGCACTCCGACACTGACAGGTTAACCTAGTAGGCTAAGGCGGGAGCTCCGTTCTGCTCCACTCCGCTTCCACCTTAGCCTTGACCTGTAATTCACACCCTTTCAAAGCGGGCACACTCGGTGCAATTTGCACTTTTGTTCTTTTTTATTTTGTGTTTATAACCGTTGTGCTGTGTCTGTACCGAATAAAAGTATTTCTATTCTATTCTATTCTAATTGTTTTTTTTTATAACCACCGAGAAAGTAGCTTACGTAGAAGATAACTATCGAGGCCCAATCTGTGACGAAGCTCGTAAGTACCTACTTACGAGGAAAGCATAGCCTCAGGAAATTTCTGAAAAAGAAACCCATGGTCCTAGAATGCAAAGGGCAGCTGAAAGACACAGCTGCGGTTTTAGTCAGTAAAAGTCTGATACGCCATCTTGCTCCACCCTAGAGCGAGAGAAGTCATTGGATGATTTCCCACCTCAAAAAAAAGTACCAGGGAAGCATAGCACAAAAGGAGTGAGGTTAATTTTTTTTCTTTTAGCTTCGCACGGTTTGTGTTTTTTTTTTTTTTTGTTAATTTTGGTTTCGCACGGTTTTTGCATTTAGCCAGTGTCAAGTTTAGAAAGTAGAACGTTTCAGTCACTTTAAGTTACTTTGAAATTCATTAGAACGCGGATTTAACACATTCTAATGTTCTTGGAGTATTTGGCAGCAAATGTATCGGGTCAATACTACAATAATTCTCAGCTCTATTTTACCGAGATCGCGCCTGTTTCAATGTTTCCACAAATAGTCCAGTTGCGCAGACACTTGAAATACAAAACTACACAAATTTTACATCACCATATCCCCTAGGAATCAATTTGCGAATAATTAAAACAGACACTGAACTTCACTCGAAGATATCCTGCCTAAAACTCTGTTTGTGGATTTAGCCAGTCTCAGGTGAGATAGAGGTCAAACGTGAACCTATGAAGAATAAAAAAAAAATGGAGAATATTTAGTTTTTAATACAAAATACAATCACTTTGATTTCCATTCGAATGCAGATGTAATACATTTTAATTTTAACTTGTGTAGACCTTTGTTAAGGAACATGTGTCGACGACATTCCACTTTCTCAACACAGCTAGCTGTGAAGGGGCGATTGCTGCAGGTGCAAAAAATCTCAAACGGTGCAACAACCTTATCGGAACTTATATGTTTGAGCCATTTGGGTTTGAAACACTAGGGCCATGGGATCCCAGTGCTCATCAAGTTTTTTGGGATATCTTTACGTGACCAGAGGGCTGGGTTTTTCTTTAGCCAACGAATCAGCATTGCTATTCAACGTGGTAATGCTGCCAGCGTTCTGTGTATTTTTTATGCCTAATGAGTTAATTTTAAACGCGTTTATACGTGTTATTTGTTAACTGTTTTATTACCTTTAAGTTATTAGCAATAAAGTAGACTTTAAACAGTCTTCATAGTACCAGGGAGTCATAAATCAAAGCAACGTTCTATATTGTAAACAAATTGATCGGCTGGCATACCCGTCGATCAATCGAGACGGTCTATTTCATTGAATTATTTAACCTATTGGACTGGTCAATTACTAGCCTCAGTCTGTCAATGTTTGTTTTCTATAGTTTCTTGTATAACTAAAATTTGGTCAACAATATTTATTTAGTCTTCATCCATACATTATTATAAAATAAAGTCCCTTTGCAACCGTCTGTCTGTCTGTACACAATAAACTCAAAAATACAGAGTAATTCATGAAGAAGGTGAGACATGGCAAACGAAGAGACGTCGCACAAACATTTAAGCAGAAAGACGGTCCACTGTTGGATATAGACCTCCCCCAAGTGCCGCCATAAGGACCAGTCCTGTACGTCTTGCATCCACCGGATTACAGTGACCCTCATCAGAGGCCCAAGTCTGCTATTTTTATAAATTCGTCATTCCAACACGATTCCATTGTCATTTGGCTAAAAGTTCGTAATCTGCTAATTCATAATGATCGATCATTGATCGGTCAATGGTCTCGTAATATAGTTGTGGTGGAATGATAATATTGAGCTTATTAAAAGCAATGACTGCACAACGACATTCTAATGGTAGGTCACTGATCAAAGGAACTGTCAAAATTTTAGCAGATTACCGCATACGTCAGATATTCATTTGTCTGTATGTACGAGATTACCACTTTTTTCAATGGAGTGTCAGTGGTTGACCATTGAAAAGTCATAATGACGCCATTATATTAGTAGATTACCAAACTTGTCAAAATCAACAATTATGAAATCAATGATAGATCATTCTGACACTATTGTAATAGCAGACTTGAGGCCCAGGTCATCAGTCCACCTTGTGGCCTTCCAACGCTGCGTGTTCTGCATGTATGTGGTCCCCACTCCATAACCTTTCGGCTCCATCGACTATCTGCTCTGCGTGCAATGTGCCCTGCCGACTGCCACTTAACTTATGCAATGTTTCGGACTATGTCAAGAGAAAATAGCCATTACCAATATTCAGTGGCGTAGCTAGTCCTAATGGGCCCCATATCAAATACTTCAGAAGTTTGTTTTTTTGTACGAAATAAATTCTACTAGCATAGAAATAGTGCCTTGAGAGGCCTCAAAAACGAAAATGAGCTCATTTAATGGATCATTCAGAAAGTACCTACTAAAATAGGTTAAGTTTTTATTGTCGTCTTGTATGTAGAAAATGCTAAAGTGAGAGGAGCGTGCTAAAAACTATTTACAGAGTATCATATAGTCATTATTCCTTCACTCCTGGCCTTTTATTAATATCAGAATTTAAGGTTGTGGATAATATGTTACGATATTAGGCATATGTCAGGGCCCCTGTAGCTTGGAGGCCCCGTATCATTGATACGGCTGATACGGCGGTAGCTAAACCCCTACCAATATTACATAACAATAACGTCCTTCCGTGAAATGCACAGTGCAGCAAAGTGCTAATAAAGCATTATTTTACTTTGAACGATAAGTTATTGAGCATTGGTCCTTTTACCCCAAATGCGTCTCTCTTATTGCCAAGTAAACTGCCTCACTGCCAAAACTAAGAGTTCAGAGACCTTGTAGCTCATATCGGTGACGTAAGCAGTACTGTGGGGAATGTTGCGAACTTTTGTTTTATTACCTTCTGTTTTTCATGCGAGCCTAGTACTTTGTTGTGAATGTCTTGGTATGTGTATTGCGAATTAGTGCGGTTGGTGGAATGTTACCTTTAGGAATTATTCCCAAATGAAAATATGTTATTTTCCTTCAAGAAGATTAATATTAATCTATACTAATACTAGCTTCTGCCAGCGGCTTCGCCTGCGTGATAGTAGGTTTACTTTGGATCCCCGGTACATCTCCATAAGGGGTAAATTTTGTACAACCCTCTCTCAGTGCTCGCCTAAGTCATAAAAGGAAACCTTGTGCAAAATTTCACGCTTCTAATCCCAGTAGTTTTGGTTGTGCGATGATATGTCAGTCAGTCAGTTTCTCCTTTTATGTGTATATATATTTAATAAAGCTGAAGATTTTGTTTGTTTATTTTAACGCGCTAATCTCAGAAAGTACCGGTTAAAATTGAAAAATCTTTTAGTATTGGTCAGAATAGAATAGAATAGAACCGTTTATTTCTGAGTACATGGTATATGAAGATCTTAATATTAGACGGAATCACATATACTACCTTTGCCGGTGTAGAAATATTAAATGAGTATCTAATTTGCAAATTCACATAATTATAGTTCACGCAATATTAAGTAAAATTTAAAATAATAATAATAGTGGCAGTTTTAAATGAATATGAGTAACTTTATGGACCACGTATTTTTTTGCAGACATAATTAAAAAATGACTAATGATTTCAATGTTAACTATTTTATATAATGTAATATAACTATTTTATATAATGCAAAATATTGAAAAATTCTATAATAATGTCAAAAAATATTCATAATATGTCAAAATTTATTACTAATACAATGTCAATATTTATTATTACTGCAATGTCAATATTTATTACTACTACAATGTTTATCAATATTTGTCGATATACAACGCTACGATGCACTGGAGTGGGCAGTAACCAAAGACGCGGGTGAAATCAAGTTTTTTTTACGAGGATTTTCGGAAAAATAATTATTAAAATTAAATATACTGAAATGTAGAATAAAATAATATCTATATGTCTCCAGAAGTATGAGAGTGTAATCACCAAGCTTTCTAGAAACGTGGAGCGAAGAAAAACAGAGATATATTTTGTTTATACAACAAAACAAAACAACATTCCCTGATGGAATGTCATGTTATAATATCTCACAGCTTTAGAAAAGCAATAAATTATCATCATCCCCATCAATTGATTCCCCTAACTTCCCCCTTTCAAACATCTGACGCATCACTTCCTTTCTACAAAAACAGCTCGAACAAACAAGAATCCTTATTAGAAACAATCGAATAAAAACAACAAAGAACAACGGATAACAACGTAATTGTTTTATTTTCTCTCTACGCAAATCCGACAGAAGTCCTCCTTTCTGTGAAAAAGAATGGGCTGTAATCCACCACGAAGGCCTAATGCGGGTTGGTAGATGTCAAAAAGTCTTCAAGTCAAATAAATTCAAAGAATTATTTCAAACCATTTACAGGCACTTTTGAATTGTCAAGAAGTCAGTCAGTCAGAAAAATGACGCTAATTGCACATTCCAAAGCGTAGATCTCTATGGAGAAGAATGTGCTAAAAACTCCATGGCACTGTTTTTTAATATTTCGGTTATTGTCGCTACTATTTTGTGAAAACAATTTAAATGAAACAAAAAAAAAAACAAAATCTGAAATTTAAAGAAATTAAAATAAGCCACTGGCAGCTAAGAGATGACTAGTCTCAACTGACAGCACCCTTTCACGGACATGACGCGTATATTAGTAGGTACCACTCAGTTCAAGCAGAAGGGAACCGAATGATCCAACATACGCGGCGCCATCAGTGGGACATTTGAAGTTTTAGTTCTAGGACAAGCCCGATTGCTAACGCATTATCATTACAAAAAAAAAAACAGGCCACATGGGACGATGGGACATACAGGGTAAAATTTTGTAACGACACCTGCGAGGCAAGTACTCCAAATACTGGAGATAGCGAATTTTACAAGGATTGTTTCATTATCCTTTATTTTTTAGAAGAATTAAAACTGTATTCAAATATATTTCGAAAATTCTTTTCCATATCCGGAAATCGAACCAGCTGATATCTAAAAAAATAACACCCTACACTTTTGACATCGATCGACAGGGTGAATTTAGAAGTAGTCAGCCAGTTTTTCCATTTATGTATATAGATATGTAGCTATGATAAATGATATTTATTTTGCAAATAGGTTTTTAAAAAACGCTTAAGCACGTTAATTTAAAGAAGATAGAGGTGAAATATGTAGTCGAATAAAAACTTTTTACCTTATTATAAGCTGCAAATGAAATTGAATTACATTTCTCTTCATTTTATAATATTGTCTGATAGCTACAATTTGAAAGTTTTTAAGTCAAGAGTGAGTAGGTAAACTTGGCAAACGTGCTCCATAGTCGACCATGTCATTGCTTACCTTGGGTGAGCCTGTCAATAATTATTAAAAAAAAACACAACAATATTTTGTTTAGCCTTGTCCCACTTCGATGGTCTTGTCGAATTTTACTTTAACAGTAGCAATTTTTTTTTGTAGGTGGGAAAATCATCTAATGACATCTCTCGCTCTTGAGCGGAGCAAGAGGGTGTGCCAAACTTTTACTGACTAAAAACCCACTCCTGTTCCTTCGATGCCTTTCATACCAGGGCCGAGTCTTCCTTTCAGAAGTAGACCCTTGGCCCCAGTAGGCTTCGGCCCTGCTGGGCCCCTACAGTTTGCTGACATCTCCTTGAGGCGCGCGTGGAACAGTATTTGCCGTCGATGACTTGGACTCGGTCCAGACGGTTTCCGGTCCGCGCCTACGGTGGCCGGAAATTGGGATCGGGATCCTAGCGGCTGGGGCGCGTTCACGTATGACCTCCTCCTTTGCTAGCATTACTGCTTCGCAGAAGGAGGCGACCGCCTGCCACTCCTCCTCACTTCGGACCATGGCCCGGAACAGTAGCACTTGCAACCTCTAGACCATGCACGCATGATTTTGTCTTTTTATGAAATGGGAAATCATCCAATGACTTTTCCCGCTCTAGGGTGGAATGAGTATCAGACTGTGTGTCCTTAAGTTGCTTCTTGCGTTCTAGAGCCACGGTTACTCTTCCAATTGTTCTCACAGCAGTAGCAGGCATCAATCTTTCTGGGCCCCTTCAGTTTTGCTGACATCTCTTTGAGGCACTGTTAAGCAAGATGGAGTTCTATTGCCCGACCGAGTAAAGTGTTATTGGGTTTTTTCTTAGGCGTTTTGTGAGTCCCGGAATCTGGATTTGTAGCCTGTGGATGTAACAGGCCTGCACCCTGTTTCATGGTACTATATCACTTCTGGCAAAAAGTGGATGTACCTACTTAGCTACAACTCTGCCTGTCATGTCTGGAATATATGCATGATATTATGTTTTGATATCTAATGCTTCCATAATAAAAGTTGGTATAAACAAAGCTGCTATATTCTTTCAAAGAAAACTGTAATTGTTTTCATACATTTTGATCAAAGACATTCTGCAGACACACAAAAACGATCAAACAATTGGCAGACAAACAATTTATGAGTCATACTGTCCCCCGCGGTTTCACTCGCGTCTTTGATTACTGCTCTGCTCCCGTGGATCGTAGTGTGAAGTTGTATAGTCTTCCTTTATGAATTGGCTTTTCAAACTTCTATACTTATAAAATGCTTTGTCCTAAATGCCTGACTGACGGATCAGCGCACAGCCTAAACTGCTGATCGCAAAGACTTGAAACTTGGAGAGTATGTTCTTCGTATGACTTAGGCATCCGATAAGAAAGGATTTTTCGAAATTATACCCCTAAGGGCGTAAAAAAGGGGGACAAAGTTTGTATAGGACAACGTGATTCCTTGGTCCAGCCAACTTCAAATTTTGCACGTATTTTATTGTGATTCGAAAAAACCATTAAAATTCTATTAGAACCATTTTCGACTTCTACGCGGACGAAAGCTAGTACCAAAATATTGTTTTATTTGTAACCAGCTCTTTCTGATAATAGCATAGTTAGCCACATAATACTAGGGGTCCGATATCCTCGAGGGAAATTATTTCCCGGCATGCCTAAGATGGCAGTCAGTTAGATGCACTTTCGAAAGGGTAATAATATGCCATCAATTGTTGACAGTCTTATAATGTTCCCACTACTGGGAATCCAGCCTCTTCTCTAAGAGAGAGAATGGGCCGTAAATCGTAGTCCACCGTGGGCCCAGTGAGGGTTGGTGGATGTGGACGTCTTGACTCCGCGAATTCTTAGGTTACTTCCTATTACGACTCAATTTTTATTATGATTATTTTTATTGTACTTTTTAGTAACAATATTGACCGGTCTACACTGTCCTTACATAATATCTACTTATGCTGTAATATGGAAGTATTGTAAGAACCACAATTTTTTTAAAAGAGTAACCATGGAGTTTCTTGCCGGTTCTTCTCCATAGGAAACGGCCAATTTGGAACCGTGCACTAGCTTCTGACGTTTTACAAGTGCCCATGTAGGCCTGTGTGAAATAAAAACTTTGACTTTCGAATTTTTGGTTTCCTCACGATTTTTTCGTTCACAATTTTGAGAGAAGTGGTGATACAACGTAATGCGCCTGACTGAATTTGAACCCGCGACTTACAACTCTATGTCCTCTAGGTCACCACTGCTCCTGAGGATAGCGCGTTCAAACAAACAAACTCTTCAGCTTTATAATATTAGTATAGATAGATGATAGTCTCCTACAAAACAGATATGAGGACTAAAACTGTCAGTTGGTACCTAAATAGTCCTCGTACAATATGAAATTGGAGGAAAGAATCGGCCATATCTCCTGGCAAGGGTAGGAAAAAGAATAAGATTAATTATACAAGTAATGGGCCTTGTCTTGTAGGCGACTAGGGATGTAGTGACGGCCGTCTTAGTGGAAGCGGAGGTGAAAAAAATAAATAAATTGATTTATTATTTTATGCAAGAAGTAACTTACACGCATACTGAAATTAGTATGCTCAGAATCGGCTACTAAATCGATTTCAGTTATTTTAAATATGATTAATTTTTTATCCTAAAATATTACTTTTAGGAAAAAAAAAAGTATATAGACTCGCCCGACACCTCAGGCGGCTTTCATTAGGTGGCTGGACCAAGAAATACATTCAGAAAGCGTTACTCGGTCACGGCTCGCATAAATAGGAGGTTCTTTTCTCTGGAGCCCTAACCCTGAATACTTGATCTTGAACCCTGTTTCTAATACTTTTTTTATATATTTTAATCGTTTCTTTTGTTTTTTTTTTTTAAGAAATATATAAAAAATGTTTTTAATAAGCTAGAATGATCAATAAACGAATAATAATAGAATCCGAGTTTCATCTCCACCGATTTTCCTTATTAGATTCTCGTAAAAGCTTCCCAAAAATCTTTTGAAGGTGGATTTGGATGCGGAGGTATGATTTCTTGCGAACGTTCCGCATTGGAGTAGACGGAGGCAGGGTTCTGTTACAACTCTAGACTAGTTTGTTGTCAGAGAGTTACGACGCTCAAAATTGGTCTTTTTCGTCCAAATTACACTACGGTTCGCTGTATTTATTTTGGTTGTGAAACAAGCCTGAACCTCGACAGGTATGGGCAGAGATATTGGACTAACAATATCAAACTGTTTCAGGAAAAACATAATAAGTAACAATTTGTGTTTTTGCTTTGGAATGGGATTTTTCTTCCATTATTAAAAAAGTATTTATGAAAATATTATCCCGTTAGATAGACATGGATGTGGACGAGTACTTCGAGAGTGTATTTTGTATTTTTGTATATACTTACTTATTTCGGTTTAGTATAAATACTTAGTTAATGTTTAGGTTTCTAATATATATTGTTAGAAATTCTATACCATTTCTTTTAGATCAGAAGTTAAATGAATAAGTTATATTTTTTTATAATCATTTTATAATAAACATTTTTTAATTATGGAAGAGCATAACTAAAAACCCATTTTTGTAAAAACCGCAAACTTTCGTTTACGAAGGTCATTTTAAAAAGGGTCAATATTTATTTGAAATATACTTATTTATAATATCTTTAAAATGTAAAACTTACAAGATCACTTACTACCTAACCTATTTGTAATTTAATTTATCCGAATTCACTAGTCATATATAAGCCAGTAAAGGCTTTTGTGGTTTTTAGTATAAAAAACAGCATTTTTCTTGTTTCAAAATTCGGGTTATAAAATTAGTAATTGTTCTTTTTTTAAGAAAATACTTTCGTTTAATTACCTATTAAATATTATTTATTATATACATCTTAACTAATAAATATTACAGCTTAATAGGTATAATTATATACAAATTGAAAACAATAATATGTAACGGGCAGAAAAGGAACTCATTGGGCATTAAAGAAATTCATCCACATCGATGTCAATGGGAAAAGTGCTCAGAACGCTGGCAGTATTACCACGTTGGATAGCAATGCTGATTCGTTGATCATTAAATCACTTGCCTTTCCAATTTATTTCGTTTAGGTATTTTATCGTTTTTATCCCCAAGGATCATAGATAGTTTTCTGACAGTCGCCATCTCTCCCCCACCAAAAAATCTCGTAAATATTCTAAATACCACAAGTGTGAATAACACGAAACTGCAACGCAATGTGTTGTACATTTTTTCATTGGAAATTCGCGATCTATCTGGCATGGGCTATAAATAGTACACAATCGAGAACACCTGGCCTGCGCGGATTAAATCGGTAAACAGTTGGATCACACCGTTCCCTGCTTTCGGATCAAAACAGTTGTAAGATGGAGTTCTACCTTTAAATGCCGGCTATAGACCAAGAGTTAGTATAACTTAAATCATGAATCAGATACGTTCATTTCAAACAGACTGAGGCACTTTTGAATTGTCAAAATGTTGGTCAGTCCAAAAAACAGTGAAGCTAAATTGCACGTTCCAAAGCGTAGACCTCTATGGAGAAGAACGTGCAAGAAACTCTATGGACACTCTTTTAAGCCAGTATAAGGTGAATGCTACAGGTTTTTTTTTAAGGTACGAAATCATATAATGACTTCCTACGCTCTAGGGTGAAGCGGGATCGGGTATCAGTCTTTTACTGACTAAAACCACACCTATATTGCTTCAGTTGCCCTTGCGTTCCAGGATCACGAGTTTTCCTTTCAGAAGTTGATTCATGGCACCAGTAGACTTCGGTCTTGCTAGGCTGATGATTTTGCTGGCATCTCTTTGAGGCGCGTGTAGAACACTACGCGCCGGCGACAACTCAGGCTAGGTCCGGACGGTTAGCGAGCTTCTTATTGCTCGTCGTCCACAGGTCCACGCCTGTGGTGGCTGGTAGTCGGGGTCGGGGTCTCGGCGGCTGATGGGGCGTAAGGATCTCCGTTCCCTCACGCATGCGATTGTTTCCTTCTCTAGTATTACTGCCTCGCAGAAGAAGCCGACCGCCGTCCATTCCCCCTTGCTCTGAACCATGGCCTGTACCAGAGCCCGGCGCGAGAGGTCGAATGCAATAAGATAGCCCGCGAAATACATTTTTTTTTAAGTTTTTTTGTATTTCGCATGTCAGTGTCAGGTTCTTTATTTATTTAAGGAATTATGTTAATTAAATTCATAAATACCACCTTATTATTATTATTATATATTATAGGGTCCACTTGGAACAATCCACAGCCCTGGCAGTCGTCGCCCCTAACTAACCCCATCAATTTTGCTAACATATCTTTGAAGTGCACCTGCCCCCCTAGCCAAGTTACAATAGTTTCGTTTCGATTCTGTTTTCGTTGATCGCCTCGAGTCGGCCAAGCCTCCGATTCCTTTGTTCTGACGTCATCTCAAGGCTCAGTCCCGTGGTCAGAACAAAGGAATAGGAGGCGTGGCCGACTAGCGATCGAAACGAAACGGTTGTAACTTGGCTAGGAGGGCTGGAGCACAACCTACCCAAGCCTCGCCGTCCGCGCGCCTACGGAAGTGGTTGACCCTTGGATTAGGGGATATCCGATGCGTTTCGAAACCCAATTCACAGTTGTTATCTCATGCGCCTGTGGTTCCTTCACAATCCTACAATCTGAAGCTGACGACCATCATCCTCTGGCTGGCTTGCCTAATCTATTTACTAACAGGGTGCTAAAACCATAATCTCACTATAAACAAGCATTGATACACACTCTGGGAGACACATTCTGAATTTAGCACCCGTATTTCTCGAAGGGTTAAGGGTCACGCTAAAGTGTTTCATATTACGCCAACTAGGTTTGAGACTTATAATCTAACCCCAGATTTCCGAATTAAGAATTTGAAGTTGAGTATTTGTCAACTTTAGTCTGAATATCTGTTTAAATTTTGCACTAAACCTAAAAAGGTAAAAAAGGGTATTAAAATATTAAGGTTTGACACGTTTTTGACTCTAAATACTATAAATTCAGTAAACAGTCTTAGGTCCTTGTGAAACAAGCCTCTTTGATCGACTCACTTGCCGTGAAAATGAAAAAAAGTCCTCGATTTATGATTATTATAGCCAGTCGTAAATCAAAGATTTTTTTTATTAGTCAATTACTTATGAGTCGAGGAGAGGAAATGACTTAAAATAAAAGGGTAAATTCAATGTAGTAGAAACAGAGTCATATATAGGAACAAAGAAGTCAACAATAAAATCCACGTGCATCTAAGTCTCCAAATAAAATTGCGTACCAGGAGCAGGAAGTTATGTTAACTCAAGCCTTCATTCCTACCCTTTCTATACACGTGACGCACCACTCGTAGAAACTTCCAGTCCTTCACAACGTGACTCTGGCTGTTATTGCTTTCAAAAAAACTGGGCAAGTGCGAGTCGGACTCGCCTAGAGGGTTCCGTACAAACTACAATTTCCGAATGGAGTCTCGAAGATTTTTCCGAACTGCAAAAAAGTATTTTTTTTTGTGACGTAGGTAACAACAAATTTACTGCTTTCAGATTTATTCCTATACCTGTGCTATAAGACCTTGCTTTATGCCAAATTTCAGGATTCTGGGTCAACGGGAAGTACCCTATGAATTTTGATTCCTTTAAGAGTATCAAAATATACGTTTTTTGCGACATAAACGGCCGTATCTTTTTTATTCCTTAACTTATGAACTTAGAAGTTTGTTTTTTTCACAGATTCAAGAGACCGCAGACTTAAGTATACGGTTTTAATTTCAACTCGATACCTCCACGCGTTGTCGAGATAAAGGGTCTTGACAGACAGACAGACAGACGGACGGACAACAAAGTGATCTTATAAGGGTACCGTTTTTTCCCTTTTGAGGTACGGAACCCTAAAAACCTGCCTGGCGCGTCCCAAAACAAATGTAAGGTTTCATAGGGACTTGTTGCCATGCCAAAAAGAAAACATAAAAGAGAAATTTTTCAACTTTGTGGACGAAACTTAAATTGCATTAGGCATTTGTCTGATTTCGTGAACGTTTCAATTGAACATGCATTTTTTAATTTCCTATATTAAATATTTTAGTTTTAGTGAAAAAATATGAAAGATTTTTTTTTTTAAATGTCTTCATCAACATCGAAGTTATAAATTCATTTGTTGTTATAAAGCTTCAAATCTGCTAATAAAAAAGAGAAATTCAATATGATTATAGATATGTAGCTGCAATACCACGCTGTATCGCCCGATTTTGTTATCATTGGTTAAATTTTCTCCCATTATATGGATGGATTGTGTGAAAAGTGATATAAAAGAAAAGGGAGTCAATGACAGCGTAACTGCTGTCAGGGTAGAGTGGAAGAACAAAACGTGTTGCGCCGACCCCAATTAATGTTGGACAATGGCAGGAAGATGACGATGGAAGCAATTTTAAAGATGTATTCTGTATTCTCGTCAAAATTCAGATGAAAAGACCGAATATCACTTTACTCGATCCGGGAATTGCAGCCAGGATCTCATACTCAATCCCTAAACCAACGGAACATGCAGTCGCATGCCTCGTTGTACACACATGCATACATATAGTCATGTATTAAAATTTTGCTAGTTGTGCTCATAGTTACTGATAAGAAACTGTACATGACGATGTCATGGTTGGTCGCAGTAGTTGAGCAATTGGCTGCTGTGCGAAACGCGAGTTCAAATACCGGACGGAACAAATGGCCTGTAGATAGATGTTCCGAATATGGGTGTCTAGTTTATGTGAATTTTCGTGTTTGTGAACACACGTTACAGGAGTAATTCCTAGCCAGGGGACCACATTTTTTAAGAAAAGAAAGAAACCAATATATTCCGGACCATTCACATCAAAGCTCTCTTGACCAAGGAACCCTACAAACCTGTGAAAAGTGACCAAAGTTAACAGAAACCTCTAAATCATCATCATCATCATTTCAGCCGAAAGACGTCCACTGCTGGACATAGACCTCCCCCAAGTGTCGCCACAATGAACGGTCCTGTGCGTCTCGCATGCATCGGACTCCCGCAACCGTTACTAAGTCATCGGTCCACCTTGTAGGAGTAACCTCTAAATATTTAATCCAAATTACAGAGCTGGTCAATATTCAATCTAATTAAACTCAATAATGGTTATAAAGTGTAGGGCAATCGATGGTCTACCTGTAGGGAATTTGGTTACGAGCAAATAATAGAAAACTGGGTGTGAATGGTGTTTGCATACATTAAATAGAAATGGTTTTTATCAGCCTTTTGTTCTACTAATTTGGTATTATCGTAGTTGAACTATTTGCTGCTGCGCTGTGTCTATTTGTATGACTTTAGATAGTTGCTCCAGGACTGGTTGCCTTGTTTAATAATATACTTTGATACAAGTGAAGAAAGGTTGTGATTGCGATCGAGGTGGAATTCGCCCGAGCTGCAGGCGAGGGTGTTATGGAGCCGAGTGTTGCAGTGATAAATTTCCACGTGTATTAATCAAACGAAGGCGAGTAGCCTGATATGATAAATACAAATTGTGCACAAGCTCAACAGCTCGCCGTAGTAAAAAGCGGTAGGGACAGGAGCGGATTTTCGAGTAAGTGTATTGAAAAGAAATTGTCAAGTGCAACATTCCTGTTAATTCGTCATTATTACGTTTGTCAATTCAAAGGTAAAATAAAACTTTCCGGCAAAGTACATCAAGTACGCCTAAGTCTGGCAAAAAGGATATCGAGAAACTAAAAATAGATGCCTTTAGAGATAACAAAGCGAGATATTTGCGAGGGATGTGAGCAAAGAATGTGTACGCAGAACGCGAGTGATGATTTTGTGCGTGTACGAGAGCCCACCGCACAAGCTCCTCGCACGCTTTAATGCAAACATTAGCCCCCTGTACATAGCAATATGCTATCAAGTGTTCACAGGAATGTTTACGTTTACGTGCGCGACTGTTGAAAGTGACAAGCACTGAACGCGTGGTCTTTCTCGTCCCCTTTCAAGAAGATGAAAGAGAGAAAAAGAGTTTATTTGCGTCAAAAATGGCGCATTTCATAAAAAATAAAAAGAACAATAACAACTCTATACATTGGGAAGATATATACATGCGCGCTCTTTGGCGCTAGATTTCTGTTTCATGCCCAAAAGAGTGACTGTGTAAAGCCCGCTAATCTCACAGTTTTACAACGCTGCTACACAATCTCACACCGCCTAGCTAACGGGCACATCTCTAAAGGCCAAGCATCCTAAAACAATCATTAATAGATCTACTCTCATTATTTTGTTCTAAAACCTAAATAAGAGAGGGGATTTCAGTAACTTGCGAACAATATTGAACAGAACAACTTTAACAAATTGTGAAGTCGCTCAGTTGAAACGATTGACACATCATTTGTTTTCACAAATTAAGGTCTAAGAGAAATGTTGAAATTCTTTTTGGTTTGAAAACATTTAAGTTACATGCCTTCTTAGTACTTTTTAGGGTTCCGTACCCAAATGGTAAAAACTAGACCGTACAAGACTCCACTGTCCGTCTGTCTGTCATCAGGCTGTATCTTATGAACCGTGATGATATATACTAGACAGTTATAACATAAATACACCGCTGTAACCGCTTCTGTTACCGCTGTAACAACTTATATACTAAAAATAGAATAAAATAATTTGTGTAAAAAAGTTGTGGCCGACGCTGGAGCACGCTTGCCTAGAAGTAACCTATTCACTCTTGACTTATAGACCCCTTGGTTGTATCTATATAAAGTGGGTATTATTAAATGTCTGACACGCCCTCTCGCTTCGCCCTAGAGCGAGAGAAGTCTTTGGATGATTTCCAACCTAAAAAAAAATCCTCAAATCTGTTAAGTGAAAGAAGGCATTTGCAGTCTGTATCTCGTCTGTACTTAATTACCGTGTAGTGAGATAAAAGGAGTGTGATACCAAAATACGTCTAGCAGCGTCCCTCCCACAATCAACATAGCCGCGTTACGATCCAAAACAAAAACAAGAAAGATAAGAGAGTTCATCCAACGACAAATAGGTCAGTTGCTTTCAGCGCTTGACGATATTCATCATCCTGATCCCAATTTATTTGTGGGCGGCACAACATGCCGTCATTTTTCACACTGCTGTTAGTCGTTATCTAAGTGGTTGCCCTTTATCAGGTCTGCGAGATTGTCCAAGTTTTGCGGGATTGTTCGAATGAGTTGACCATGACCACCGCGCTGGATAGCCAGGGATAACTAGCGCATTCTGAGTGTCCGTTCCTCATTGAACATTTTCATAACAGTAATATTTAAGCACTAAATTAGGTATGACGTGAACCAAAGTCACCGACATAGCCCGAAGAATTGCCAAACTTAAGCGGTAGTGGGCAGGGTACATTATTCGTAAAACAGATGGTCGATGAAGCCAAAAGGTTCTGAAGTGGCGACTGCGCACTGGAAGCCAACGTTGGAAGAACTCCCATAAGGTGGACCGATGAATGCAATGAATGCAAGATGCACAGGACCGTTAGTTGTGGCGACACTTGGGAGAAGCCTAAGTCCAGCAGTGGACATCTTTTAGCTGAAATGATGATGATGACGTGTGACACACTACGGGCCAAATCAAAACTACTTTGCTACTTCAAGTGCCATGCAAAAATATTTTTTATGGCAGGCGTACAACTTCTGACACAATATCTATTTTTTTAAACCTTTAGACAAATATCTTTAGACATCAGAGACACCCAAATTATTAAACCAAATATCTGTAGACATCAGAGATACCCAAATTATGAAACCAAATATCTTTAGACATCAGAGACACCCAAATTATTAAACCATATATCTTTAGACGTCAGAGATACCCAAATTATAAAACCAAACATCTTTAAACATCAGAGATACCCAAATTATGAAACCAAATATCTTTAGACATCAGAGACACCCAGATTATTAAACCAAATATCTTTAGATATTAGAGACTCAATCAATAGTAATAACATAAAACGTAGGCTGAACGAACACTACATCAACTTAATTAAAACTTAACAGTTAATAGCGCGTTGTCCAAATATCGGGCTATGGCATGCTAAGACAGAACCCAGGGATCTAATCGTGTACCTTGTTTTACGCTTAAGGAAAAACCTTGTTTTCATGAATACTTGTTTATATTACATGATTTGAATCCGCCATCACCTAACACTAAGTCTTAGTCCGGAACGAAGAGGTGTTAACAATGTACGGGTGGACACTCGCCATATTATGTCGGGTTGCCCGATGGTAAAAAGGTGATGGTGGATTCAAATCATGTAATACAAACATGTAATCATGAAAACAAGGCTTTGTATTCATGAAAACAAGGCATTTCACTTCGTCGTTTATACCGTGTACATCGAAGGACTGGAACAATTTGCAGGCGTCTGATTATAATTTAGGTGTATTCAAGGCTAGAGTGAAAAGGCTCTAAATAAATTAGCGCGCTTAATCATCATCGATTGCATCACTGGTTATCATTATAAAAAACTACAACACACAAGTGCGTTTTAGTTAATAAAAGTCCAACCAAAGTGGGAAAGGTTATTAGATAATTTACTACCCTAAAAAAAGTGGTCATTCTCTTTATACATAGTCAGTCATCAACTTTCACACAGTCGATCCATCGTTTGTTTGGTTTTCCCTTCTCTTTACTGGACTTTTTTATTCTGGCTCGCATTTGACCACTATATCACCTGACGGTATACAATGCTATGGTCAACAGTGGAGCACGCTTGCCTTGGAGTTGTAGTTATTAGGAAACAATAAAAATAATACCAAAATTATCAAATCTAAATTACCAAGTTCCAATTCAGCCTCAGCATCTTCGGAGATGGTCTCCATGACCCGTTCAGCGCATGGCTCGAGGTCGCGCGCGAGCGTGCAACGCGCGCGCCCGGCACGCCGCGCGCACTCACCGCACGTCGTCAGCAACAACGTGGCTGTTGTTTTGTCACGCAGAAGAAACAACCGTCACTATTGTTGTTACGGAGAGTTCACTGACTCAAACATCACTGAGTTGTTGTTGCACTTAATTGGTGAGGCTTTTGAATTGTTGCACTTAACTAAGTTTTTTTAGCACTTTTTTGTAAAAATATATTCCTTTACACTGTTATTTAGTTTTACACTTTTTAAGGTTTCAGCAATATTTGTTTAAGATTTTTAGGACGATGCTTTGATAGTATTTGAGATTCTCAGTAAATTCGGCTTTTCTGTTAAGTTTTAAGCTACCTGAAGTATTAAATTAATAATTTAATTTACGAGTATATCCAATATTTGTTTTTATGTATTTTCAAATTATACAAGCTGTGTACACCTATAATTGACATATTTGCACAGAATCGAACTTCTATACAATTACTTACATGTAAAATATCTTTTAAATATGTCGTTGGTGTTCCTAATTTTAAATTAAAGAAAAAATGAAAGTTATTGCTATTTGAAGGTAGTAATTTTAAGTAAAACGTGGTTAATGAAATAAAGCTTCTAGTAAGGTTTTTGTTTCAAACTCAGTGCCAGTAGATATAAAATTTAACAGAAAATATCTAAGCCACAGACCAAAACTAGTGCTTTCGATGAAGTTATAATAACCTAACCAAATCTGAAACGAGTCGGATTAGCTTTCAATAGAAATAATAGCCCGACACAATGGTGTAGTCGGCTTTGACAGCCGTTCCTTTACTTAGTTTCAAGGACACTAATTAGATGTCGCTGCAGAATATTGTTTTTGCGTAGATATTGGGATTTAAGACCTGTTTCTATGTGTTTTATTCGTGATTCGTAAGTAACAGTAATTTTTATCCCACTGCCCAGAGAGAAGGTAATGTTTTTGAAGGACGATATAGTGAAAAGAAAAAGAAAAGTACTTGGAAAAGGATTGGTTAGAAAACGATTCATTTTTGGAACTAATTTGTTAGCTAAAACTATAATTCATTTAAAATAATAATGTTTTATCTAAGATTATCAAAGTCTAAAGAAAAAAGTTTTTTGTTGGAATTGTTTCTTGGTTGATATTATGATTGGTTACATTATGTACCTTAAATTTCTAGGCAGCAAAATTAAGCTGAGAATTTTAATGCCTATCTCAGCGAAGCTTGCTGAAGAAAATCAGCCTTATAATGATCCCACTGCTGGGAACCAGGCCTCCTCTCTAGGAGAGGAAATGAGCTTAGCGTGGAATGAAACATATTTTCCTTCACATTTTGAGAGCAGAAAGAGGAGAGGTAATATCTACTTTGAGCTTACCCTGGATAATCCTGCTACCATTTTATTATATAGCTTATAACTCTAATAATATATTTTTACCATACCATTTGAGAACATAATTCTTAAATATTCATTATAAACATTGTTTTTATTTATTTCAAATATCACAAGCAATTTTGTTGTAAAAGTATTTTCTTACCTACGACGCTACCGTGTGAAAACTAACACTCGCTTATTGACGCAAGAACCAGGCGATAATTACTTGAAAACACCGTGTATTTTAACATGTGTTATCACAACAGGTAATGTTAGAAATTCTTGTTTTATTACGCAATCCTATAAGGTACAAATTTCTATTAAATATTTGATGATCGAAGGAAGAAGGACATATTATACAGGTAAGGAAGAAAAAGCGATGACGTCAATGTTCAGAGAACATTTGAAAGAAAACTTGAATCTTTGGAAAGTAACAATCAAAATTAATGATGTTATCAACACTGAAGATAACGAAGCAATAATCATCAACCAATTTGACATGTTCATACTGATATCAACGAATTCTTGAAAATAATTATCAATTGAAAAAATAACATGCTAGTTAAAATTACGCTCAAAAACAGTAGTACCAATAAAAGTGACGGACACAAAATCATGGAGCTAATGTTTGAGGATAAAGGAGAGGAAAAGCTTGAATCTTATAGAAAGTACAAAATAAAGGACCCCAAAAAACAAGCTTACCAAATACGATAAAATGTTCAAAACACAAAACTAACCCAACGATACAACAAGACAAAGCAAACGTACCTAACAATCAAGGAACAACAGCAGATTAACGCACAAATCAGCTGACAATAATGATAGAATAGAATCACATGACAGCCAAATAACCTACTGTCATACATCGACCATGAGATGTGAACACTAATTATATGAGCGACACGTTTTTAGTACCAGCATATACTAGATAGACAAGAACAGAAGATCAGCTCGACTATAATACTCAAAAAAGCACGCACACATAAACATGCTACACTAGTGAAATCTAAGAACATTCGCGATTGACATTGGTTTGAGATCGTCATACGTACAAAAGTATCTTTGTGTGTGTGCTTATTCATCTGTTTTATAAAGTTATTCTTCTGTGACTATATACTTTGCGGTAGGCTCACGTAAAATACTCGTGCCAGCAAGGAAAATTAGCTACCATCACGTTCGACCATTATATTACGCTTAGTTAATGAAGATGTGTAGGACTTTCAGAAGCCTACCTTTATGAAGGTAAATTAGATAATATTTTGTCTAATCGACTTTATGTCGGTCCTTGGAGGCATTAGCTGGCAAATCCTTTTCAAGGTTATGAGAAGGGATTCAAGGAAAGCATTTTGGGTCTATGTTTGATTATTATTAATTAGTAATTTGTATTCTAATAAAATTAACGATCTATCTGTAGCTGCGTGTTGAATTATTAATGACATTATATTATATATATCTTCAGAAGATTGATAGAGATTTCATATTGTGTAATTATCTCTTTTATTTATTTATTTCTTTGAAAAAGTTGATTACATCAGGTGAGATGGTGGTCAAACGCGAGCCTATCAATAATAAAAAAAAAACATGATGAAGAATAAACTTATTTAATGTGAACATAATTATAATAATGAAAGATGCAAGAAAGGTCTTTATTTATTATTTGCATACCACAAGCACAATCTTCATCACAGTCTATCACTCTTATGTCTGAGTATGGTTTCCGCACTTGTCCTATGCGGACCATTGTACGTGGGCTTCATCACAGTTTTGCCTGCCGGTTTCGTACACGGAACATCGTGTAAAATTGTATGAGTTTTACCACACGCACGGTATTCCGTGTACAAAATGGCCTGCGCAGGCAAAACTGTGGTGAAATTTGTGCGTGTGGTAGGCCCATTATACTTGACTTTATTTCTGTTTTGTCCTCCATCTTAGCAGTATAGGTACATAATGCTCTCGATCAATTACATTACCGATTTCAATCACGGTGGCCAATTTTGACGGGCATTTGACGTATGAGATGTTATAGTGCAAAAGCGTGTACGCAAACATAAGTGCACTCTCTATTCCTTTACTGTCATAGTCTTAAGGGATGGTAATCCTATATAACCAGAGATAAAGTCATTACCTATAGAACTTTACCTTTTGCAACTGAATGAATTAGTTTAGTCATACTTATTTATAATATCTTTAAAATTTAAAATTTACAAGTTCACTTACTACCTAACCTATTTGTAATTTAGTTTATCCGAATTCACTAGCCATATATAAGCCAGTAAGGGCTTTTGCGGTTTTTAGTATAAAAAATAATGTATACTGCGAATTTGAACATAAATAAAATAAAAAAAACTAATGGCTTAACATGCTTTCCGAGGCATGGGAATATACGAACTCCTAAACTCCGGACTGCTACAAAGTAATTAATAATGGAAAAAAAAACAAATAACCCATTTTACCCGAACCAGCAATCGAATTCAGGCCTACGCTCAGCAGTCACGAGACTAACGAAGTAGTTAATCTAATAGAAGGACATACCAAAGTAATAATAACTAGAACACAAAGTGAATAGTAATTAGCCACATCGCAACGACAGGTCATAAACAAATAATAAAAGGACAGTTAACACATATGTACATGCATGGCCGAATAAAACTAACAACATGGTCCCCACAGCGCGTCGTAAAGAAGCTAACAATAAAATTATTGGGTTAATTGGAAATTTTTATTAAAAATTTTACGGGCCTTCCAAACAGTTGTGGCTTTTTAATATTAGTATCATGAGCTCATCTTTATCCGTAGATTAATATAACCAGTATCTATATTAAAAAGCTGTCGCCTTGCTCAAATTATAATGAGCCATCAAATCCAGACTAATAGCCGTAGCAAATGTTATAAAATGCAAATATTATAATTATCTTTTTGAAGATCAAACAAATCTGAACGGAAGTCGCTAACAACAATTTGTTATATTATTTTTTAAATATTATACCTACATTCACAAAAGCGTACGCCATTTTCCCATGTTGGTAGACAGAAAGTACAGAAGAGTACCTACTGTGATTCTTATAAATACTCCATCTGCTTCGTTAAAATTTATTCATCTTGTCATACACGTACACAGGTTGTATATTAAGCACCTGACAGAAAATCACAAAAAGGTCCTTGTTTCGTATCCCTTCACAACATTTCTACCCACATTTGGCGTCTAACTCTAATCGCATTTCATTCATCTTCTCAACATGACCAAACCATCGAAGCATAATCTTTCCAACTAATGAAGACCATGAACCTAGATCTGACCCGATAAAATTACAAAAAGAAGAAAAAACTCTTGTTTATAGTCCAATAACTTACTATACAAACACAACTATTTTAGTTGAGGTTACATCACAATACCAAAGAGAACGTAACAATACAAACGTTGGTTATGATCTAAAAGCATGCAGTGTACCGCAGTGGCAGGAGAACGTGCCAATTTTAGCGCGTTGCATTGCATCAACTGCAAGTGCATTGCCTAAATTTAAGCTCATTGGTTGTTATAGGGCTGGTCGAGAAAAACATGTATTTTTTGTGTAGGAAATTATCAAATAACTTCTCGGTGTAGCGAGAGAGAGTAACATACTTTTATAGGGCAAAACCTACCCGGGTTCTTCCAGTTGTGCGTTTGGCCTATTGTATTCCAGTCCACGGCCAGGTGACTCTATTGAACAACTTAGCAGCCCAAAAGTACATGTACAAGCCATTATTATCATTTCTAGCAATAAAACTACAGATTGTAACCACCTTCGTCACTTATAAAGAATGTAGCGAAAAAGTTTAAGTTTCCTAATTTTTTTATTACTTAGGCTTGTGCTTGACCACTATCTCAACAGATGGGTGGTGATGATGTGGTCTACGATAGAACACGCTTGCCTAGAAGCAATCTATTCTTTCTTGATTAAAAAATTCTTGATTATGATAATCAACATTCAATATATAACCTCGTTGGTAAATATTATTAGAATATACTTTTTCGTGGATTAAGATTTATTTTCACCTTGATAATCGAATATATGTCTTTATCACGTTACTTTATTTGATAAAGGAATCCTTCGACATATGTAAAAAAAAAAAAAAATCGTAGCATTTAACCAAGGATCAGCCAACCAGAAATTTGCTTTAGTCCTTCATTCCGAATATTATTTTCTGTGTTCGTTTTGTCTTTCCTAGTCAGAGTTGCTCTTTGTTAAATGAGACTCAAAGCCGACCCCAATAGTTGGGAAAAGTTTGACACATTGATTGATTCTGTCTCTTTCAAACGTATGTTTTATATTGTTGTGAAGTTTTACAGATTCCTCAGTAAATTTTTTATTGTCAAATTCTTATGATTTGCCATCCTTAGTTACGTTATATATAAGACCGTTGCAATCGATCAATAGCACGAAACAATAATCTTTTGATACAACTCATGAGTTTCATCCTATGTAAACGTTTGGTAGAACCTATTTATATGAATTTCTGGTTTTAACGGTATGACGTTATCTGTATTGTTAAACAAAGTTCTTGACCGCGCGCATTTGTAGTCTGACGTTAATCTTGACTAGTGAACGGGTTAACGTCATAGCAGTGATATTCAAATCTAACATAAATACGTGCTCATTCAAGTGTTTCTCAATGGTAAAGTAGGTACTATCAAGAAATAACAATATAAGGTAGGTATCACCGATGTGTTCCTAAATTATAACCTCTGCGTTTTCCCAATATATTGGGGTCGGTTTCTAGTCTAACTGGATGCAGTTGAATTCCAGTAATTATATAAAGCAACTAGGAGAAAAGGGAAGTCAAAGAAAAGATGAATGGATTATGTGAAGAGAGATAGATAGATAGATTACAGAAAAGTGAGTCAGTTGGATAGAGGGCGATTGTTAGGACGGTATAGAAGACAATAATTTGTTGCACCAACCCTAAGTAACATGGGACAAGGGAGGAAGATGATGATATAATTATATACGTAACTACTTATCTGATTTCCACAATCCAGTGACTGGTTAATAAGATACCCAATGGACTTACCGATTATTACCCGTAACGACCTACACAATTAAAAAGCAACCGAAGACAAAGATATCATACGTCATAGCGTGTGAAATGCTGAAAATGAAAAAGATTTTGCCAACTAATTACCACAATTAAAAATTACAGCTGTTAAAACTAGTAAGACAACAGCAAAACACATTACAGTCACAATAAAGGTTAGAACCAACGAATCGCTTTGGTACGTGATGCTTCGAAACGATGCCACGTTTACTGCAGCATTTAATACTCACATAAAACTGTGAGACCATCTTGTAACTAATAATAAAAGATATATTTCAAAGCTACATACAAAAGATATTATGTCTCTGACTATCTTCGTCCAGGATTTCTTCTATGAATAGAAAGCTGGTTTTTTGCTCGTTGAATTTAAAAATTTATAATCAGCAATTAGTTGACCCAGTAAGGTCCACCATTGAATCTACCTCGCTTAGATGGTTAAAGCGGATGCTTATTGCTGTACAGTGACTGTATCTCTATTTGTATTTTTTTCTTTCTCTTCTCGCATCCATCGGATTCCCACGACCCTCACTCAGTCGTCGGTTCACCTTGTGCTTCCATGCTTCCAACGCTGCAGCTTCCGGTACGTGGTGGCTACTCCAGAACCTTTCATCCCCATTGACCATGTGTCCTACGAGCAATGTGCCCTGCCCACTGCTACTTAAGAGTAACTAACCCGACATACATTTTCACTCTTTTTCATACAACCGCTCTTACGCGATTATGACGTTATTACACATTTTTCATTAGATATTTTGGAAACACAGATATCTTCTGGATATTATCTAGGCTTCTATTGATATCAAATCATAAATTTGTGTAAAACTAATCCAGTAATGACCTCTAAAAATCTGCTATTTTGCATGATCTTTGACCCTTCATAATGTACTTCAAAATTAAATAACTCAAAAAAATATAACAATAGAATTCTTGCAAATTTTCAAGATTCAGAATAACGAAAAACACGTAATACCTGGAACAAATTTTGTGAAATATTCGAGTGAATGACGGTATTACCGAGTGGGAGCAGAACTTTTTGGTATTGTCTTTCTGTTTTCGCATTGCCTTTTTATAAAAAATTGCGTTGGATTGCGTTGGATGAACCGGCAAGCTTTTAAACCATGCTTAGTTGACGACAGGCGAGTGGAGAAGGCTCCTCTTAAATTCGGCGATTCTTGATTGGTTGGTGTTTGGTTTACTATAAGAATTTTTACGTGAGTTAATTCCCATTACCTAAGACTACAAGCCAAAAATTTAATAGCTATTTATTCCAAAACCCTGATCTTTAAAACTCACTGATAACTTATCATCTCTCAAGTTATTGCATTAATTACAGAACAACATGCAAATTCCACGGATTCAAAGTTGGTAAGGAAATCAGATTGTCAATGGATGAAACATTTTGATCCTTTTGGTCGACATGGTTTTCGTTCAGTTTCAATTTATGGGCGGGAATTATCATTATTCAATTATTCAAAGCTGTTTTTGAATATAATATATGTAAAGTGACCCTAGTGATTTATTACTAAATATTATTTGTCAGCGAATTTGAAAGTCAACATTTACTACTGCACTAAAAATTTCTATGCTATATCCAAGTTATGCTATATCGGTGAGCCAAACACCTAAATCCTATAACGTTGAGGCGTAACTTTCATATCTATAGAATTATTAAGATTTCTGAGATGTTTAAGATGAAACAAATGTATAGCTTCGGTCAAGCGGTTTATTCAGAAGATATCTTGCCAATGTCATAGGTACTACGCAAATATGCATGGCCAACTAAAGTATCTACAATAATATTACAATCTCTTAGACTAATTTGTGTCTACTTCCCGATCCACCGAGCCATGTTTTTTAAATTAAAACCATGCTTTTTAACCATTGAATTTTAAAATTCCTAAACATCATTTTGAATCTACTTTAAAACAGGGTACGAAAAAGGGTAAAATTTCCCTAATCCCATGGTGTAAAGGGCTGTTGAGATAATACGACATAAAACCACATCATATTCTATTTCCAACACATTATTTATTTTAACTCCAGTCTATTATCTCTTTCAATCCATTTCACAACATCATACAAAATATGTATGCTTATGTATAATACATGTATGGATATTAAAGAATATGTTCTCCTCAACGACCTATTTTTGTATCTAAACATTTCTTTATTCTGGAATTTCCATTTTTGTGATTACGTTTCAGCTCTTCTGCATAGCATTTCTTTTATGTCTGTGCGACGGAGTGAGTGTTTTTACTCTTTTTTAGAATGAAAGGCTTTACAAACTTACAAACGGCTAATTGCAATCGTGAAATTAGCTCTCTAAGAACGTTAACAAAACGTAACATTACACCTACAATTCCTAGAAGATTAAATATAGTTGTCTCAATCCGCGTACCGGAAGACGCAGAGTTAGGTGGCTTCCCACAAGTTGGACCGTTGATCTCATAAGAGCTTCGGGTAAACGACGGCTGCGTGACGCACATGATCTGTCGATGTGGCGATACTTAGGGGAGGTCTATGTCTAGTAGTGAAGTTTTATGGTAGAAACGATAATGATGACGCCAGTTATGTTTGAGTCTTATGTGCTAAGAGAGAAAGCTTATTTCTATCGAACAGACACAAATCTTAAACTCTAGGCCGACAGTGAGAAATTCCAGATGAAAAACCCAATACTACATTGCTAGGACCTGGAATCGAACCTAGTTTTTATGCTCAATAGTAGCACTTATATCCGCTATACCAACAAAGCAGAAGATAGTCATCATTTTATAAAAATAACATAATCCTTAATGACCTTTCGAGCCGGATTATTTTATCAAACGTGAGAGTTTAACGGGCTCCACTCAAGTTAGTATTTTCTGTAGAACCTCATGTTTTGCAGTACTGCTAGAGACCATAGATCAATGAGGTAGTAAATTTGACTGTCCTGTTGGTCTAGTAGTTAGTGGCCCTAACTGCTATGCCAGAGGTCGTGGGTTCGATTCCCACGCAGGACAAATGTTTGTGTGATGAGCACGATCATTTATTAAGTGTCTGGGTGTAATTTATCTATAATATGTATGTATTTAGAAATATATAAGTATGTTTATCAGTTGTCTAGTACTCATAACACAAGCTCTGCTTAGCTTGGGGCTAGACGGCGTTATGTGATAGTTGTGGAATATTATTATATTATTATATTAAATATTTATGAACTCTTATTAAAACTCCATAAGTTTTAATAAGAGTTCATAAATATTTAGAACATAAAAAGGAAAGAAGGTGAAAGTTCTTTCAGTGGATAGTGACATCTTTTTATTGAGGTGGAAAATCATCAAATTATTCCTCTAGAGGCCTTACCATGATGCGTTAAGACAGGCGTGTGAGCGAGAAAAAGAGATGGAGCTACACACTCTACATAGCACCTCTTTAACAATTCAGTTTAGATCGTAAAATGGATCGCGTTAAGACCTCGTAGTACGGCCTCTGCTCTAGGTAGTGCGATGGGAATGTCAGACTTTTACCGACTAAAATCCACTTGTGGGCCATAGTAACTCGTTCGAATAACTCCGCAGCCCGAAGAGTGACATCATAATCTTATGAACTCCTGTAAGGACCACATCATGAAAAAATAGCAACATACTTGCCAAAAAACTGGGCAAGTGCGAGTCGGGCTCGCGCCCTAAGAGTTCCGTACAAACTTATCTATGTAAATAGTTCAATTCCGGAATGGAGTCTCAAAGGTTTTTCCGAATCGCAAAAAAAAGATTGACGTAACAACAAATTTACAGTTTTCAGATTTATTCCTATATTTGTGCTATAAGACCTTGCTTGCCAAATTTCAGGATTCTGGGTCAACGCGGGAAAGTACCCTTTGAATTTTGATTTCCTCGAGTGTCGTAATGTACGTTTTTTGCCACATAAACCGAAGTATCTTTTTTTCTCGTTAACTTACAAGTTTGATTTTTTTACAGTTTCAAGAGTCCGCAGACTTGAGTATATGGTTTTAATTTCAACTTGACACCTCCACGCGTTCCCGAGATAAAGGGTCTTGACAGACAGCCAGACAGACGGACGGACAACAAAGTGATCCTATAAGGGTTCCGTTTTTTCCTTTTGAGGTACGGAACCCTAAAAATGTAGCATATAACATATTACGCATAATCAGCCTTATAATGTGCCCACTGGTGGGACTCGGACCTCCTCTATAAGAAAGGGAATGGGCCGTAATCCACCACGCGGGTCCAGTGCGGGATGGTGGATGTCACATGTCTTCGCATTTTTTGGTTCTAGGAGGCGCCCGTTTCCTCAAGATATTTTCCTTCACCGTTTGGAGAGCAATTCCAATAAATACCAACACAAATTGTCAATCAATCAAATCGAAGTGAATACCAATTCATTACTAAAGTACACCATCGTCGATATCTATAAAATGTCTTTTATTGCTAATTAATTGGGTCAGTTTCAGTTCTATTGGATTTCCAAGTTTTTGTCTTCACGTTTTAAGGCCTAATAGCATCTATATTAATAAAAGCAATTAGCACTAAACGAATTGGAATCGATCTATTTCTTTCATATTTTTTTTATTTTTTTGGGTTCCGTACCTCAAAAGGAAAAAACGGAACCCTTATAGGATCACTTTGTTGTCAGTCCGTCTGTCTGTCTGTCAAGACCCTTTATCTCGGTAATGCGTGGAGGTATCGAGTTGAAATTAAAACCATATACTCAAGTCTGCGCCGTCGACGACTTGGGCTCGGTTCGGACGGTTACCGGACGGTTGGACTGAGAGCTACTCACTGCTCGCCGTCCGCAAGCCCGCGCACGCGTGGGCTAAAATCGGGATCGGGATCCCGATTTGGCTGGGGCATGAGGGCCGCTCCCTCGCGCGTGCACGTGCGGCCTCCTCCTTTACTAACATTACTGCTTCGCAGAAGGAGGCGACCGCTTGCCACTCCTCCTCGCTCCGGACCATGGCTTGTACCAAGGCCCCGCGCCTGAGATCGTTGCCACTGATCGCACCCAAGTCGACATGGCAGTTCTCTGCTCAAGCAGGGCACACCTGTACCGTATGCTCCACCGTGTCCTTCGGGCGGTCCACACAATGGTGACACCCGGGCGATTCTGGTGCAGGAACTTCCCGAACTGACCATGCTCGGTGAGAACCTGCGTCATGTGGAAGGTGAGGACGCCGTGAGTTCTTTCCAGCCACTCTTCAAAGAAGGGACTTACCGCCATAATTATGGTGTGCCCATCGCTGCTGCGCTGCTTGTGCAAATATTTGTATGGTTTACAGATGGGTGTTCTAGGTTTGGGAGTCTTGTGTATATGCGTTTATATGTTTGCGAAGGGAACCGATCACTTTTCCGAAAATTTTTTATTCGAATTTCATTTTACCGAAAACTATTGACCGACGTCTTTTTTGCTATATGCATTATTTGACATATTTTTTGTTCATCGAAGTATCATGTGTCATAAGTATTATTTTACCGAACTATATTTCGCCGATTTACAAAATAACTTTTTGCTATTGGCCGAAGCCTATTTTGAACTTTTTTCATTTTCCAAATGATTTATTTGCCATATTTTCACCACACCGAAACAACATTTTACGGAATTTTGGTCACAAGTATATATAGACAGTTACTTGGTAGCATTTCAATATTAAATTAAAATAGTGTCATAAAAAGTAAATATGTTGTGCTACAAAATTTAGTGGCAGAAACGAATCGCTGCAAAACCGACTTCACGCAGTCTTACATCTGCCCTACCCCTAGAGTGTAATTCAAACCCGCGTAGGCGCGGAGGTGAAGGGCGGCCCGCGAGCTGAGGAGCAGGTGGTTTGAAGGCCCGCCGCCGCGGCTAAGGCTGGCCGGCCGAAGCTGCGATAAAAATGATATTAGAAACCTCAATATCATTTTTAAAGACCTATCCATAAATATTCCACACGTATGGGTTTGATGAAAAAAAAATTTCGAGTTTCAGTTCTAAGTATGGAGAGCCCCCAAAATTAATTGTTTTTTTTTTTCTATTTTTGTATGAAAATCTTAATGCGGTTCACAGAATACATCTACTTACCAAGTTTCAACAGTATAGTTCTTATAGTTTCGGAAAAAAGTGGCTGTGACATACGGACAGACAGACAGACAGACATGACTAATCTATAAGGGTTCCGTTTTTTGCCATTTGGCTACGGAACCCTAAAAATTGATAGGGAAAGATAAAAGATTTATGGCATATGTATATAGTTATGAAAATTGGTAATTTTAGCTTTTCAGTTATTTTTGCTTGTTTTAGAACCTAACTACACTTATTTTATGTTATTAAATGGTCATTTTTTTCCCCTTTCCAAACCTAAACATAAAGTATTCCGAGAATTACAGACAGGAATACCAACTCCTGTTTGTAATTCTCAGAATACTTCAGAACTTCTATCTAGGACAAGAAAACAAACGCGACGGTGTTTTTCTTCCATCTACCGATACCGTTCGATCAGATAAAAACAAATGTCACACAGTTAAAATCGAAGACCGCATCACGACGCGTTTGTTAGTGGAAAACTTCTAAAGTAACCCCTATTATGACTTTACAACCCTATTGTAAATAAAGTCTGTAAGTTTCAGGCATTTTTGAGATGTTGTACACTGTTACCTTTTGTAGAGCAATTACGTAACTTTGCTCTTAGGCCAGAGCAGTGGTAGCCCCGTAGTAACGGCCCCGACTCATGACTTATAGGTACGTCTTGGTTTTAAACGCAGGTAGACACTTTACTTTGCGTAACTTATTTCATCGAATATTCGCTAAACTTTACGGACAGTGGGCAAGGCACATATTGCTCGCAGAACAGATAATCGATGGTGCTGAAAGGTTTACGTACTGGATGACGCAGCATTTGTAGGACTCCCACAAGGTGGAACGATGACCTGGTGAGGGTCGCGGGAATCCGATGGATGCGAGACGCACAGGACCGCTCGTTGTGATGACACATAGGGGAGGCCAGCTATGTCCAGCAGTGGACGTCTTTCCGTTTAAATGATGGTAATGATGAACTTATTTCATGACCACTTCTCTCAAAACAGTGACGGAAAACATCGTGAGGAAACCAGCATTTCCTAGAACTAAAAATTAGAAGACCTGTGACATCCACCCGTTAGACCCGCGTGGTGGGTTATGGCCCATTTTCTCGTCCTGTGCAACTATTAATAAACTAGTGCGCCTCACCATCAACGATTGCATCACTGCTTACCATCAGGTGGGATCGCAGTCAAGTACTGGTTTACATTATTAAAAAAGTTTTGGGCCATAGTTTTTATTAAAAAACAATACTGTTTGAAGGAACACGGCATGATTTACCGGAAGAATTAAAGAAATGTGATAACACAATACTAATAATATAAGCTCTTTGTATCTCAATTTAAGTGGACTGTATTTTTCTTATGAGAATAAAATTCTTTAAGCCTAAAACACAGCTAAGTAGTAGTAAGCATGTCTATTAGTAATAAGACGATATGATATACAGCAATGGATCCATTCCCATAAACGATTAGTGGCATTATATTAATTGAGGTCAATTGTCAGAGGCGTCGAATGAAACAGCTCTGTCTTATGGACATGGTTTGTAAATACCCAGAAATCAAGAAGCCTAACTTTAGATAATTGTATGTAAAACCAAGAAAAATACTTTTATCGCCGACACCCAACTTATGCTAGTGGTTGGAGTGGAATTCCTTGCCGGAGTCTGTGTTTCGATAGCTACAACTTAGGGGTCTTTAAGTCAAGAGTGAATAGGCTACTTCTAGGCAAGCGAGCTCCATCGTCGACCACATCATCGCTTACCATTAGGTGAGATGGTGGTCAAACGCGAGCTTATCATTAATAAAAAAAAGGAATCGGAGTCCGCAATAACTCTCCGTTCTACCCAAATAAAAAGTTCAAAAAAATCTTCACAAAAAAGATATAATATCTGAGCACATTTCTATATCTTTAATCTCTCTCTTTGCCTAGCCTTACCCCATTTAATTTGGGGTCGGGTCTACTCGACATTTTTCGCCAGACATTTCGGTTCTGGGTCGTCGAGACATTCACTTGGGCTTTCTTTAGGTCATTGTTAATCACAGACATCCAAATGAGAAGGAGTCTACCATGCTTTTTTGGACCAGTATCTATTTATGTGTAGGATGTACCACGTCATATGTTCTTCAGACCTTCTCATTATAATGATCTTAAAACTTCTATATCTATACTAAGATTATAAAGATTTGTATTTTGTTTGTAATTTTTTTTTTTTGTTGAGCATGAAGAAGTAACAAACATACATAACTAAAAGTCACTGTACAAGGCAAACTAATATGCTGATGGGCCATGTTAAAAATATGCCCATGTAATTTTAAGAGACTCTGTCCATGTCTAATTCAAAGAACAAATTTAAATCATTCTCGTTCGCCTTTTGTTTTTCAAGGTAAACTATAACCAGCCAAGCATTAAACTAGCAACAAATGAAAAGTACATACTGAAACGAAACTCTTTTAATAAATGATGGCCTCCCCCTCAGGGAATCCCACAGCACTTAGGCCAATAGGATCAATATCATATCGAACAAAGTTATATATGCAAACAACATCGATTTCTTTATAATGTCAAGTGAATGGGTAATTTCACAGAAGTTAAGGGAAACATCGTAAGGGAACCAGTCTTTTTTTAAGGGGAAAATTATCATACAACCTCAATAATTTCCTGCTCTAGGTATAATGATATAATAATAATATTCCACAACTTTTACACAACGCCATCTAGCCCCCAACTAAGCAGAGCTTGTGCTATGATTTATAGACAATTGATAAACATACTTATATATTTCTAAATACATACATAATTTCAGCCGAGAGACGTCCATTGTTGGACATAGGCCTCCCCAACACACCAGGGAATAGGCAGCAGTATTCTCTGTGCATTTCAACAACCACACTGCGATCCAACCCGCTTAAGAAGAGTGGCGATTATAGCAAATATGTATATTATAGATAAATTATACCCAGACACAGAACAAATAATCATGCACAACACACAAACATTAGTTTTGTGTGGGAATAGAACCCACTACCTTCAGCATAGAAGTCAGAGCCACTTACCACTAGACCAACAGGCCAGTCAAATGAGCCAGTCAAAAAAGGGTGGAGCGAGAAAGGATGTTAAAATTTATATTGACTACATCCTACCGAGTTCCTTCAGTTGCTTTTGCGTTCCAGGACCACGGTAACTCTTTCGAACATTCCCACAACTCTGGCAGTATATTTATACAAGTCTGAAATCTCAAACTCACCTTTAGCAAGCGCGGTGGTTAATGTTCATGCCTTCTCTGTATGAGAAGACTTCGCTGAACTATGAGACGGTAATAGAATGGTACAGTAGCTAATTTAAGAAACTTCAAAAGTCAAAGAAATCAAAAAGTTGAATTACTTTCATATCTCACAAGTTATAGAGAATTCTAATTTCAGAGGTACACGTTATACACCCATATCGTAATCCGGCTCGAAGGACCAATTATAAATAAGTATCAAGACACGTTTAGCGATTATGTTTTGTTAATAGAACAATGACTATCTACTGCCATGTTTGTCTTGTAGTCTCGAACGCTACTATTAAGCATCAGGTATTGGTTTTGATTCCCAAGTCAAACAAAATATTTTATGGTTTTTATCTGCAATTTCTCTGTGTCTTTCTTTAAGCTGTTGATCCCCGCAATAACGCCGGCGTTAACGCGCCATTGTCTTTCTATTGTGTCTCTAATTACGCTACTCAAAAAGTTAATGGCTCTAGGATTGCCTCATATTTCATGAGTCTTCACATAACTGGTGAACTGAAGAGGGAATGTCGGTGAACTAATAAGTACACCTTCACTTCATCCTTTGGAGAATAAAGAGACCCTAACACAAGCTCTTAATGCAATCTATTTTATGACCTATACTGAATTGCTAGTGTTATTTGGTATGTATAGTCCCATCCCTTTTTCTCGCTCGCACACTTGTCATTTTAACACTGTAAAGTAAGGCCCCTGAAATTACTTTGATTTTGACTATCTGCTAGCAGCACGTTCACTGACCGCTTTTGACTGATCATATTGTCAGAACAGTGAACGTAGAACAATTTATTGCAATCTGCGGTCCATAACGGTCACTGCTAGATAAGGACCAACAATGGATCGATTACGTTCCTACTACTACGATTAACGAGATATAGTTCTACGTTGTAGTCACAGCTTTAGGATATAGCTAACGATTTTACTGACTACCTTTTTTTGTGGGTGTTCGACTTTAGTTAGTATAGCGAAATCTCCAGAAGTACTAAGCCAACCAATCTATCTGCCAATGAGGATCAATCACATAAAAGCAAATCCGATTTTTACTAAGTACATCGTATGTGTAATAATTTACTGGGATTTTTTTAAATTATTAAAATCAGTCAAGAAATGGTGGATTTATTAAAGTTTTTTTGTACGGCTACTTGGAAATGCGCGCTCTCGCTGGACTGTTTACGATGACGTCATCTGTCATGATCCGTACGACGAACTGCTTGATCGTATTCATTCGCCGGTGGAGACCGATCATGACAGATGACGTCACAGCGAGTCGCTTCATTCTCGGGCGCGTTTCTGGAACTAATACACTAAAATTGCTGTATCTTCGTCATTGTTGGTCCGATATAAATAATTTCTTCACAGTATTTACTGGTTTTTTTTGACGCTATAAGTCTGCATACTCCACAAAAATCATGACCGATCCTAATTATGTCACGGTCTAACCGGATGCAGTTGAGCAGCAGTACGTGTTTTGGAGTGACTGCCAACACAAGCTCCACAACCCATTAACTACATAACAAGAGCCCTTGAAGAAGAAAGGAAGACTGGTGTCAGATTTTGAAATCTCTGACTACCGTAACTTCTGTCTATGATCTACAAATGTAATGGCAATCGAGTGTAAACCCTGCTTTATGAGGTAGGTATGCAATATATGGTTGCAAATACGGACCTTCCTTAGCGTTGCATGACCTTAAAGCTTGACCTTAAAGAAATCAAAGTAAAAGAAAGAAAGAAAACTCATTTTATTTGCAGGAGATGACGGAATCAAACAACATTAAGAACATAAAGACACATGGTCATGAAGTAACATTATTACGTCACTAAGTATTTAGTCTCCAGACATATAACCACGATACCGCTTACTCATTTCAGCAAAGGCTCGTCCTCTCGAATCTTAATGAAATCTGTTATCTAATCCGTTACAAACGATAGCCAACAAGACGTAGAAACAAAATGTTGTAGAAAAAGAGGCCTTCAAACTTTAGTGGGTACTAAATACGAAAACGTCAAAGGATGGGACAATCGTATAATATTTATTAGCGAAAACAAATGTTCGGATAATATTAATTTTATGGCTATCCTACTCTGACTAATATAATAAATATCAAAGTCTATAATATCATTAGATACATATTTTTTGAATCAATCATGGCAAGACGTTTGAACGGAGTTAGGTGAAAGTGTAGTGACATCTATAGCGCCCTTTGAACTCCTGCATCGCGCAATTAGAGTTCTCCATGGGATTTGAGCATTTACAATAGCCCGAAATCATCTCCTCTAGGTCAATTGCCCAAACCAGAGGAGATTCATTCAACGGATGTTTGCGAAATCAATCTACTAGGATTACGAGAGTGAAATTTTGCACAAAGCTTCCTTTTATGACCTAGGCGAGCTCTAAGAGAGGATTTCCCAAAATTCACCCCCTAAAGGGATGAAATGGGGGTCCAAAGTTTATATGGAGTATCCTACTTTCACGCGGGTGAAGCCGTTGTTAGAAGCTAGTAATAGATAAATGACCTCCACCCAAACATAGAACAAATTATCGTCTTCATCACACAAACATTTGTCTTCGCTGAGTATCAAACCAACGACCTCCAGCATAGCAGTCAGAGCCACTAACCACTAGACCAACAGGCTAGTAAAACTACAATCCTGTAGCATTTCTGTATTATCTTTAGGTTTGTGCAAGACAACTAAAGAGTGACGCTTAGAGAAAATGCTGCAGCGTCATCCTATCTGTTAATTATAAAAACTGCAATTGTCAATTGTACCATCGATCATGACTGGTCATGGTCAGTTCATTTGCTAATGTAGTGTTAAAAACATAAATATAAAACAATTTACCCTCATTCTTTACTTGTTTAAAAATATTTCGCTGAAACGCGTCCTTCCCAAGAAAGTTACCTAATATCCCTAACATGTTCTTGATTAAGGACCTATAAGATAACTTTCAAATTGAACACCTTCAAGAGAAATTTTGTGGTCTCCTCAAGAAAGTACCCTTCTCAATATCTCCGTGTTTACATTTGAAAGACGCGCCTAAATGACCCTTACACGTTTGAAGTCAGGGTCAGTCCAGGCTGGCCCCAAATCAATTGATGTTGATATAATTTTAAATGTCATGCAAGGCGATTTGAGTCATTTTGGATCAACGAGCATGAAATTACCGGGTTTGTATACTGAAGCTGTTATTATTCAGACATTTTGTATGAACAAATAATGACATAGTATTTGTATAGAATTTTTTATGAGTGTCGACTCGAATTACCGTTAAAATATGGTTCATTTGTAACAAGGACCACATTAATACATAGATATCTATTCCTGGATATATATTATACACTTCCTTTTTACTGTTTAGGAATTTGTATAGGTATATTAATACCTGGCAGCCTATTTTAATGTATGTACGGCTAAAAATAGTTTTTCAAAGACGTGGACTATCACTGTGAATTTAGTACAAGGAATTGGTTTTATGTGAGCCAAGTGAATCGAATCAGCACCTAAGTGCTGATTCGATTTTATTGTCGTGGCTACCACGGCTTATTTCAATGACCTAAATGAATTTAACGCAAAGTTTGTGAATCTTCTTATATATAAAAATGAATAGCTGTTCGTTTTCTCTCTAAAACTCAAAAACAGCTGGACCGATTTGGCTAATTTTGGTCTTCAAACATTCGAGATAGTCCAGCAAAGGTTTAAACCGTGAGAAAAAATGAAAAAAAATCACGAAAAAAAAAATCCGAATACAACGCCATCTCTAATTAAAATGTCATTATAAAATGAATTATGCTGTTCTGGTAATGCCAGTAGATGGTTATCCTTACTTTCGGGGGTACGAAATTCGCCGGATCAGCTAGTATTTAATAATTTTAGCTATATATTTTCATGCAATGTTAAAATAAATAATCCAAAAAAATACCTACTAATATCTATATGACGGTCTGTGAAAAAAAAATGATTGATTGAATTTAATGAGTTTTGTATGTCCATCTTTATTTATGCACTGAACAGCCATATCCATTACTAACTCCATTAACAAAATAATCTCTTAACCACGACACGAGCTATTGTCGCATAAACGATGACGGCACGAGGAAAACCGCAGTCGAAAAACGTAAATTTGTTTTTAGCTATCAATAATATTAAATATAGGAAAACATCGTGAGGAAACCGGCATGTCCTAGAACCAAAATTTCGAAGACATGTGACATCCACCAACCCGCACTCGGCCCACGTGGTGGATTACGGCCCATTCCCTCTCCTCGAGAGGAGGCCTGAGTCCCCGAGACTGATTATGCTTTATGCTTATGCTATCAATAATATTAAATTAGTAATATTGGTATTATTATGGTAGAGAGCAGCAAAGACTCCGACTTAAGAGTTGTACCCATTTTTTAAGGTGGGAAATCATCGAATGACTTCTCCCGCCCTTTCGTGTCAGACTTTTATTGACTAAAACCTACTACTTTTCCTTCTTTGTCTTCGTTCCAGGGCCCCTTTTTTGTGACGTAACTACAAATTTACAGTTTTCAAATTGTTTCCTATACTTGTGCTATGAGACCTTGCTTCATGCCAAATTTCGGGAAAAATCGGGAAGTACCCTATGAATTTTGATTCCCTTGAGAGTGTCGAAATATACGTTTTTTGTGTTTTTTTAACTTACTCAGAAGTTTGATTTTTTCACAGCTTCAAAGGACCGCAGACCTGATTATATGGTTTTAATTTCAACTCGATACCTCCAGGAATTCATGAGATAAAAGGTCTTGACAGACAGACATACAGACAGATAGACAGACAGACAGACAGACTTAAAACAAAGTGATCCTATAAGGGTTCCGTTTTTTTCTTTTGCGGTACGGAACCCTAAAAACTACAAAAGTTGGTTTCAAGTGCATTTGTATCCTTTTAAATGGAAAAATAAAAAAAATGTTTCGTGTTTTTTAATCTAAATTAACATAAAACACTCACTTTTTAATCTAGTTGGTGTTTATCAATACAACAACACCTAGTCCATAAAAGTGGTTTAATTAGTAATCATATTACTAGTCTTATATAAGTCTAGTAATATAATTACGGAACGGAAATCCGGACCGGATATCCGTTTCAAGTAAATTGTAGGGAAAAAATATTTATTTGCTTTAAGTACTTGGTAATGATAAAAATCATTCCAAATGTGTATACCTTTTCACTTGTATGAATTATCATTTAACTTATGGAAGAAGGGGTATAACTTATTTTATACCCCCAAGGAATTCATTTTGTGGTTGGTATAAGGCATTATCTTTACATAAAAAATAACCCAATAAAATCATTAACCTATAAAATACATCCCATGTATTTCATGAGGTAGCGGTTTAAATGTCACACGAGGTCAAACATGAATTTGAAGCGCGCGGAGTGTTTTTTGCTTCTCTTAAAAAGTTGCATTTTTTTACTTATATCCCTTTTCACTAGGGCCACATATGTATAAGTAGTAACGGCTCCGACTTAAGAATTCTACGTTGTGAGTTCAAACTCAGCCAGGTGCACTCCTTTATGTACTTTATTTGATCACCACTGCTCTCAAAACAGTGAAAGAAAACATTGTAAGGAAACCAGCAAGTCCTACACCTAAAAATTTGAAGATACGTGACATCCACCAATCCGCACTGGGCCCGCGTGTTGAATTATGTCCCATTTCCTTTACTAGAGAGAAGGCCAGCGTCCCAGCAGTGAGAACATTTGTGTAATCCTCTTAATATTTAATTAAATTTGATATTTATCACAGTATTTATTCGTTTATAATTTAAGCATATATATGTATTTTAATATAATAAGCACCTAATTACAATGATACTTCATTCTAATTTTATATAATTATCCAGTATTTATTTATTGTTCACACCCACCACAATTTTGTCCTTATTAACCCAAAAATAGACTAGTAGAGAATGCTATGTTGATTTAACTACTGTATGTACATGAAGTTTGAATAAATAAACTGTCTATAATGCTAGTAAATAATAATAATAACAAAGTTAGGCAGTTGGATCAAGGACCTAATCCAGAAAGCAGTACTCCTCGACACGGCGCGCATTGTTAGAAGATTCCTCTCTCAAGAGCCCTGAACACCGGTAGCTTGGACCCTATTCCCGATGCCGTTTTTTTTATTTTTTATTGAAATATTTAAAAATATAATTTGTATGATATGTTTATGAATAAATGGAAAAATAATAATATTCCACGACTGTCACACAACGCCGTCTAGTCCCAAGCTAAGTAGAGCTTGTGTTATGAGTACTAGACAACTGATAAACATACTAATATATTTCTAAATACATACATAATATAGATAAAATATATTCTTGATTCTTTCACCTATTTTAAGTAGTCGACTGTAACCTTGTGATGTGTATGGAAGTAAAGTTTAAGTGTAGTTAAGGCAGTCTTGAAATTATAACCAATTCCAGTTCTTATGACTTACCGACCGTTAGTTGTGAGTTCATAATTTATGTGTAGTTTTAATAGATTTTGTGTCCAGGTTTAGGAGCGAGTGAGATGATTTAGATGTATAATATTTTGTTAATGATATTTATTTTGTATAATAAATAAAAATAACACTGTTACTTCGGCATTTTATGCTAAGTAAAGTCGGCGTTTCTTCCCTTCTATAAGAAGTAACACTAATATATTTTCAGTAATAATGAGTTATTTATCATACTGCAGCAATTCTCTACTTTTATATTACTTTAACATAATTTAGGTATACTTCATTGATATGTTAGTAAAATAAAACATTATCAATTTGTATACAAGGAAGGAAAACTTATTTCCAGTGACTCATTATTTTGATAGTTAAAATATTACAGATGATGACGTAAATATGACGTTACTATACCGTTTACTGAAAATCCATACAAACATATGTAATTATTTAATTTACATATTTTTTACACTTTGTTTAAATGCAAAATTATTTAAACCATATTTTTTTAAAACACTAACACTTGTTTTGAACTCAATATAAATACACTAATAGAATATAATACAAACTCGCGAAATTAACGTGAAAATAAAATACGGCATGAAAAGGAAAAACGCGCGAAAATCGTCACACAAGACGTCTGACCTCGAGCATAGCTGACGCGGCACTGAAGGAAAACTAAACACGTGGTTCCTCATTCAACAAGACACAAACGACATTTAACCTTAAAAACTTCCAAGTAAAGTTCAATTTCATAGGCACTGTTTTCGAATTCAGCTGGAGAAAATAGACGCATAAATAAAAACATGCATTCGACATCAAACCATATTTTAATGTCAATAGAGTGAGTTATGACTTGGCAAGTGGTCCTTGAGTACTTTTCAAATATGGAAAAGTTGATAACTCGTGAAAATTCGTCACCGGTCGGAAGTTTTCGCTCGTTATCAAAAGCTTATTCGAATGCGGTTGGTTTTCCGAATGTGGGAAAGTAAACAATTGTATTACAGACGTATAAAGTTGAAATTGCAATGCCAAATTAAAATCTGAATTATAAATATAAGTTGGTAATATGATACAAAATTATTTAGGTAATGATCTGAGAAATATTCATGAATGGTAGATTTCTGTTCGGAATTCATTGTTTACGACTGAATTCGTTGCAAAATAGTATGGCATCGCTTGGATTAGTTGGGATTCAGTTATAAACGGTCTGCTGGTCAAAGAACCAGTTAGTTATCTACACTAATATTATAAAGAGGTAAAATTGTTTGTAGGAGGTTTTTTTTTCGGGTGGGAAAATCATCTAATGACATCCCGCGCTCTTGGGCGGAGCGGGAGATAGTGTCAGACTTTTACTGACTAAAAACCCACTCCTGTTCCTTCTTTGCCATTTTTTTCCAGGGCCCCGGGGGTCACTTTTGCATCACCCATGGCCCCAGTAGGCTTCGACCCTGCTGGGCCCCTACGGTTGCTGACATCTCCTTGAGGCGCGCGTGGAACACTACGCGCCGTCGAGGTAATCCCTGAAAGTACTGGTCCGATTGCTAAAATTTTTTCACCGATAGAAATTTGCTTTATTCCTGAGTGACATAGGCTATGTTTAAAGGACGCTGGCGAAGCCGGACAAAAGCTAATACAAGATATTCCTTTATTACTTTTGAATTTTTTACGGTTCAAACAATATTAATCCATTACCGAAGTCGAGTTAAAAACAAGTAAAAAGCGATCACATTTCAATTGGCCGGATTTCTCATGATTCATAGCAGTTAATAATGTCCAGTTCAGTTGCCAAGGTTTAATGGTTATGTTCGATTAAATGTACCACAGTTGGCTCAAATGTGTAAACACTAGCGTAAGTGAAGCAGATTCTAACACTATTACAAATCGATATATTAATAGTACAAGTTTCGGATGCAAGGACCAATCTGGTTTACTATTTTTTTGTGCCATTAAATTATTATATATTGCCTGAGAGCAGTGGTGGCTGAAAGGTAGCGGCCCCGACTTACAAGTTGTAGGTTTCAAACCCAGCCGGGCGCATTACTTTGTGTAATTTATTTCATCACCACTGCTCTCAAAACAGTGATGAAAAATAACGTGAGGAAACCGGCATATCCTAGAACCAAAAATTCGAAGACATGTGACATCCACCAACCCGCACTGGGCCCGCGTGGTGGATTACGGCCCATTCCCTCTCCTAGAGAGGAGGCCTGAGTGTTCCTAATATATGATTTTGAAGTTATAATCAGAGTTATAATTCTGACATTAGGTAAAGTTATTGATGTACTTATACAGATTTCATACAGCGAAAGAATAAAGTGGATATTTATTTATTATTAATATTTATTTATCGTTTATTTCAGGCATTAATTAACCCATAGTAATATTATAGAATTAAATAAAATTAAAATTGTCATAACATAATAAATAAAATATAAAATAAATATATATAATTATAAATAATATAAAATAATATATATATTTTTATTTATATGCCTCATATCACGATATTAATTTTAAAGAGCAGATTTTTTTTATGACACTATCAGAAATATAGCAGAAAAAATTATTCCTGTATTAAAGAGGAGGAGTATAAATTTGTTAACCTCACCTCAGTTGACGCAGAGAGATATTATTTAATGAAATATACTAATAAAAACTGTATATTAATTATCTTTATTTTATTTGTCTTATCTATCTCTGAGGTTTTCATTATTATTTATTTGTAATATTGTTGGCCACACGTGATTTTTTATTAGAAATCCCGGGAAGATCCATATTAATATCAACATTTCGATGCAAGTACATGAATAATTCTACCTAATTCCAACCCCTGGTTATAATACGTCATGGCCTGCAGGATAGTCCGAAAGTGTCACTATGGAAAGCAAAGAGCAACTAAAGAAACACGGTATTTTTGAAGTTGAGAAATCATATAATGACTTCTCCCACACTAGGGTGGGGCGAAAGGGCGTGTCAGACTTTTACTGACTAAATGAAAACTAAACAGGGATGAGTTTTAGTTATAATCACACTAATATTATACAGGCGAAAGTTTGTGAGAGTGTGTGTCTGATTTCGATGAAACTTGGCATACGGGTAGACCATGTCCTGGAATAGCATATAGGTATTTTTTATCCAGGAAATATGTTCACGTGGGATCAAACTTAAATTAATTAAACTTAACTTAAATGTGTGCGATTCGGAAAGATATTCGTAACTTAATTCGGGAATTGAACTGCTTTCATTGTTAAGTTTGTACGGAACCTTCAGTGCGTGAGTACGACTTGCACTTGCCCGGTTTTTTTTTTTCATTTTAATTGTGACTATTGTCATCATCATCATCATCATTTCAGCCGAAAGACGTCCACTGCTGGACATAGGCCTCCCCCAAGCGTCGCCACAACGAACGATCCTGTGCGTCTCGCATCCATCGGACTCCCGCAACCGTTACCAAGTCATCGGTCCACCTTGTAGGAGGCCTTCCAACGCTACGTCTTCCGGTACGTGGTCGCCATTCCAGAACCTTTCGGCCCCAACGGCCATCTGTTCTGCGAGCAATGTGCCCTGCCCATTGCCACTTTAGTTTGGCGAGTCTTCGTGCTATGTCGGCAACCTTGGTTCTCCTGCGGATATCCTCATTCCTGATTCGATCACGCAAGGAAACTACGAGCATAGACTATTGTAATTAATTTTAATTGTGTCTTAAGATTTTTATACGAGTTGATGATACTTTGAAACAATGACGTATTATTTATTAAATACAGAAATGATCCAAAAGCTAATACAAAAATTAACTGCAGTAATTGATTCGTTTGCGAATGTAAAGTGCAAGATAGTTTTACCAAATAATGATTACAAATATATATTTGTTGTAAGCTCATATCACAAGATTATAGATGTTAAAATTAGAATTTTCAGTATTTTGTTACGGTCATTTTTATTTCCAAATATATTTCCTTGTGTGAGCCCAAGTATATCTAACGCTAACGCAAGGTTACTGAATCTAATTCTAAAATATTCAAACATCGGTACACAAATAACGCGGTACACAAATTCGCTCAGTTTCCACTTGACTGCAATCGGGTGCCCGTTCAGCGTATCACGTTATGATACATACGGTAAGGAAGAATCGGCAACTTTGTAATGGAACATTACGTCTCATTTACGTTATTTCTTGGTCCTTTAGTACTCTATTTTGTAACGAAGGACCAGAAAATAAGGAAACCTAGAACCGTTGAAGTTTTAGAACTAGCAAACCGTAAGGGCCCAGCAGCGTCGAAGTCTACTGGGGTTAGTGTGAAAGTGAAACCCGGGGCCCTAGGACGAAGGCAATGAAGGAACAGGAGTGGGTTTTTAGTCAGTAAAAGTCTGACACAAAAAGAGCGGGAGATGTCACTAGATAATTTTCCCACCTAAAAAAAAAACATGGGCACTTATAAAACATCAGAAGCTAGTGCACGGTTCCAATTGGTCGTTTCCTATGGAGAAGAACCAGAAAGAAACTCCATGGTTGCTCCTAAAAAAAAATGATTGGTTTTACAATATTGGTAGGTACGTGAGGACAGCTGTGTACTCTTCCAACAAGCTTGCTCTCTCTATCATCCGTACACCCCAAAACAAAAATAGAAAGCATTCCAGTACACACGTAGTAACATTTTTACGACACAATAAAACAACACACATCTCCATTCTGACGATACATCTTATGATCAGTCATTGGACGGACGCTGTATATACTCGTCCGATTTAATCAAATCACATTAAAGTCATAAACCATGATTATTTTCATAGAAGAGTTCCGGTACTGTATTTTGACTAAATAATTATGCATACATTATAACACAGGACGTTAGAATAAAAATATGATTATAATGTAATAATTATGGTGTTTTTTTAGGCGGAAAATCATAAAATGTTTTCTCTCGCTCTAAGGCAGAGCGAGAGTGCATGTCCAACTTTTACTGACCAAAACCCACCGTTTTGAGAGCAGTGGTGATGAAATAAATTACATATTATGATCATACAAACACACAAATTTTATTAATCTTTGTTTGATTCGAAACCAAACTCATCGAAATGGGAAACAAAAAGTGATGCAATTTTATTAGATCTCTCTCAGTAATCTCGACGGCAAACCGGATGTTTTTGTATTGAAGCTGTAAAGCATGTGTACGTTTAATGTTAGAAGAATTGTTATTATCCGGTGTATTATTAGGTTTTCTATTCATAAATCTGTATGATGTACATTACTTACAAGTTATTGGTGGTCGAAAACGAAAGAAGGTCGGGAAAGAACAGGTGGTATCGACGATTTGGAGTGTTTCGTATTTCATCATCATCATTTCAGCCGAAAGACGTCGACTGTTGGACATAGACCTCCCCAAAATGTCGCCATAATGACCGGTCCTGTGCGTCTCGCATCCATCGGATTCCGACTTGCGACCTTCACCAGGTGATTATTAGCAATATATAAGTTCATTAGGTTAACCCAACTTACGTGGGTCTAAAAAGTTTCTGACCTGAATGTGAAGATAGCAGCACTCTTCAGTAAAAGCTAGTGGATGTAGTTGTGCATCTTTTGACTGTTACTCACCAAAGTTTCAGCCATTTTGGACGCGCAGTTGTTATTTGACAATTATTTGAGTGAATCGATGTGAAATGCAGAAAAAGAAAACCCCTCTTCACCAAAACAACGCGCTCTCTCACACCTCAGCGGTTCATCATCATCATAATTTCAGCCGAAAGACGTCCACTGTTAGACATAGGCCTCCCCAAAGCGTCGCCACAACGACCGGTCCTATGCATCTCGCATCCATCGGATTCCAGCGACCCTGACCAGGTCATCGGTCCACCTTGTGGGAGGCCTTCCAACGCTGCGTCTTCCGGTACGCGGTCGCCACTCCAGAACCTTTGGGCCCCAATGGCCATCTGTTCTTCCTCAGCGGTTGCCACGGCGAAAATCTACGAATTGCGGTTCAACTACTTGGATCATCCGCCTTACCAGATTAAGCCACAAGCAACTTCGTTTTGCTCCCTCATCTAATAATTGCGCTCGGAGGATAGAGATTTTCGTTAAATGCTGAGGCAAACTTCGTGAACAATTATTTTGCAGAGAAAAACAACTACTATTTGAACGGGTTAGAGAGATGGAAGCATCGCTGGGAGAAGTGTGTAGAGTTACAAGGAGATAATGTAAAAAAAAAGAAAAATAAATTGTGAGAAAAAATGTCTTGTATCTTTGCTAGGTCGGAAACTTTTCATACCTCCTGTATATATTTACTTTACGATTTCAGTGACATCTACTTTATGACAATATCTAGCACTTTGCCAGCGTCTTCATTGGTGAAAATGTTTTCATAAAAACTTTAACACCCCATAATACATATGTTGAGGGTATTTTTTAGGTGGGAAAATCATCCAATGATATTTCTCGCTCTTGGCGATTTTACTGACTAAAAACCCACTCCTGTTCCTCCTTTGCCTTCGTCCCAGGGCTCCGGGTTTCACTTTCACACTGCCCGTGGCCCCAGTAGGTTTCGACCCTGCTGGGCCCCTACGGTTTGCTGACATCTCCTTGAGGCGCGCGTGGAACAATACGCGCCATCGACGACTTGGGTTCGGTCCGGACGGTAACCGGACAGTCGGACGGCGAGCTACCCATTGCTCGCCGTCCGCAAGCCCGCGCCTACGGTGGCCGGAAATCGGGATCGGGATCCCAGCGAAATGTTGAGGGTAATTTTCAAAACTAATAATGAAAATCTTTATTATTTATTTAGATTAGAATTTGAGTTAAGTTTCAAATTTATTCAACCAAGGAATATGATTCTCCCTAACAACTTTTATAGGGGCAGTTTAGAAAAACGAACAACGATTTTATTTTATTTACTTAAGTTACTATTTTTGCTAACTTTCAAGTATATTGGTCCACGGAATAAGATTTTTCATACAAACAAAATTCCCCCTAATCCCCTGATAGGTTGAATTTCTTAAAGTCCCTTCTTAGTGCTAGCCTTCGTCACAAAAGGAAGCCTTGTGCTAAATTTCACGTTCCTACACCCAGTAGTTTCGTCTGTCCGTTGATATGTCAGTGGGTCAGTTTCTCCTTTTATATATATACTAGCTGAGCCGGCAAACGTTGTTCTGCCATATAAATAAAAAAAAAAAAAAAATAGATGTTGGCCGATTCTCAGACCTACTCAATATGCTCACAAAATTTCATGAGAATCGGTCGAGCCGTTTCGGAGGAGTTCAAGTTCGAACACCGTGACACGAGAATTTTATATATTAGATATAAATAGATTAAAAAGACGACAAAATCGACAACCGCTATGTCTAGAAGCATTTCATTTTACTTAAGATTTCCTCATAAAACGAAGGTCAGAGATTTTTTTTTTTTGTAGGTGGGAAAATCACCCAATGACATCCCTCGCTCTTGGGTGGAGCGAGACATAGTGTCAAACTTTTACTGACTAAAAACCCACTCCTGTTCCTTCGTTGCCCTCCGTACCAGGGCTGAGTCTTCCTTTCAGAATCAGACCCTTGGCCCCAGTAGGTTTCGACGCTGCTGGACCCCTACGGTTTGCTGACATCTCCCTGAGGCGCGCGTGGACTAGTACGCGCCGTCGACGACTTGGGTTCGGTCCGGCCCCTGACCGGACGGTCGGACGACGAGCTACCCATTGCTCGCCGTCCGCAAGCCCACGCCTACATACTTATATTATAAAGGCGAAAGTATATATTTGTGTGTATGTTTGTTACTCATTCACGCTAAAACTGCTGAATGGATTCGATGGAACTTTAGCACATGGGTAGACCATGCCTTGGAATATCACATAGGATATGAGAAGTTCTTTGGTAGCATCTGGATGAGCGTGACAGAGAAACGTTAACATCGGCTCGATTGAGCACGCCATAATTATGGCGGTAAGTCCCCTCTTTGAGGCGTGGCTGGAAAGACCACACAGCGTCCTCACCTTCCGCATGACGCAAGTCCTCACCAGACATGATCAGTTCGGGAGGTTCCTGTACCGGATTCATGCGGAACTGACGCCCGGGTGCCACCACTATGTGGACCGCCCGGAAGACACGGTGGAGCACACTGCCCCGCTTGGGCAGAGCACCGCCGTGTCGTCGTGGGGGAGATCGGCGGCAACAATCTCTCGCGCTGGGCTTTGGTACAGGCCATGGTCCGAAGCGAGGAGGAGTGGCAGGTGATCGCCTCCTTCTGCGAAGCAGTAATGCTAGCAAATGAGGCGGCCGAACGTGCACGCGCGAGGAGGGCGCGGCCCTTACGACCCAGCCGCCGGGATCCCGAACCCGATTTCCGACTACCGTAGGCGCGGGCTTGCGGACGGCGAGTAATGGATAGCTCGCCGTCCGACCGTCCGATAACCGTCCGGACCGAGCCCAAGTCGTACTGTTCCACGCGCCTCAAGGAGATGTCAGCAAACCATAGGGGCCCAGCAGGGTCGAAGCCTACTGGGGCCAACGGTCTGCTTCTGCAAGGAAGACTCGGCCCTGGTACGAAAGGCAACGAAGGAACAGGAGTGGATTTTTAGTCAGTTAAAGTCTGACACGCCCTCTCGCGCCGCCCAAGAGTGAGGAATGTCATTGGATGATTTTCCCACCTATAAAAAAAACATCGGCTCGATAAAACGCTCCACTGATTTTGATTAATAATTGAGATCCATCCCTTTAACAGTTCAGGTCGTGAAATGGAATGCGTAAAGAGCTCGTGGTAGGACCTCAGTACTAAAATAACTATTGCTATATTTTCTCTCATCATTCATAACATATAACGTCTTACTGCTCATAAAATAACCAGAATAATTTTCTTTAGCTCTTACATCAACATGAAAAACAAACATTCGTGTAGGTAAACACAGCGCGGGTTTTCCTAATCCTTTTGACTTTCGACCTAATGTTACTTTCATTCTTATGTTGAATGGAATCGATCACTGTATGTGTGTCAACATATAAGTTATACAGAAGAACCATCACGTGGGATGTAATAATAATAATCTTGACTTGGCTCATGAGGTTGTCGACATGCTAGAAATGGATACAGCGGTCGTTGTGTCGATAATTGTGACGGCCAATGGCTTCATAGCCATGAGCCTCGACCAACATCTGAGGAGGTTCTCGTTGGGCAGTTGGATCAAGGGCTTGATCCAGAAAGCAGTACTCCTGGACACGGCACGTACTGTTAGAAGATTTCTCTCTCAGGAGCCCTGACCACCGGTAGCTTGAACCTTGTTCCAGATGGCTACTATTTTTTTATATTTTTAAAAGATTTTTCAATAAATAATTAATAATCATAAAGATTATGTATATTATTGTATATGCAGAAGTTAAAGGAATAATAATAAATTACTTATTATCAGGCATCTTGGCCCATAGCCATTACAGATTAAATCTTATTTACTAGTTAGTAAATAAGACTTAGGACTATGTTAGTAATACACTGCATCATATTAATTTCATGCTGTTCTGTGGCAACTGTCTACAAAAGTGACGAAACATGTCCTCCGACCAAAAGATTTCTTTCAAAATGAGGAGCAAAGATCATTTTTTTTAATTGTTGTAAACTAGTGCTTGACTGCGATCCCACCTGATGGTAAGTAGTGATGCAATCGTTGATGGTGAGGCGCATTAGTTTATTATATGGCTCGAAGAATCGCCAAACTTAAGTGGCAGTAGGCGGGGCACATTGCTCGTAGAACAGAAGGTCGATGGAGCCGAAAGGTTCTGGAGTGGTGACCGCGTACCGGAAGACGCAGAGTTGGAAAGCCTCTTACAAGGTGGACCGATGACCTGGTGAGAGTCGCGGAAACCGCGGACCGGTCGTTATAGCGACGCTTGGGGGAGCCCTATGTCCAGCCATTGACGTCTTTCGATTGGAATGATGATAATGATGATGTGGTATCATAGATATCGTTCCAATGTCCACAAGCAGAGTACAGGTAAAAATGTATGGTGCTTCTGTGTTCATATTCCATGTTATGTGTATAAACATCTATTTTTGCCGGAGAAGGTCGCTCTCAATAAACAATACGCTATAGCAGGTGTACGCCGAGCGGTGTGTTTAATTAATTATGTATTTTTATACATTTCCATTGAATAACGAAGCGTTTCGCGATGTTGGCAGTGATGAGGGCGGCCTTGATTACGTGTTGGAGATTGACTTTCGTGGGTGTAGAAAGACGATGATAGATAAGAATGTATGGGATATAAGAATATATTGACTCAGTACAAAATTGATAAAATTATAAATGTACCCAACAGACGTTATTCTGTCTTAGCACACGAACTGTAAAACTTGCGATATGTTAAATGCGTAAACGTTAATTATTCATTACTTTTTTTTATGTCTCACGTAACCTTCTTAATTTTTAGGGTTCCGTACCTTAAAAGGAAAAACGGAACCCTTACAGGATCACTTTGTTGTCCGTCTGTCTGTCTGTCTGTCAAGACCCTTTATCTCAGGACAGCAAAGAGGTGTCGAGTTGAAATTAAAACCATATACTCAGGTCTGCGGTCCATTGAAGTTATTAAAAATCAAACTTCTAAGTTAACGGAAAAAAAAGATAAGGTCGTTTACGTCGCAAAAAAAAACATATATTTTGACACTCTCAAGGAAATCAAAATACATAGGGTACTTCCCGTTGATAACAGAATCCTGAAATTAGGCATAAAGTAAAGTCTTGTAGCACAGGTATAGGAATAAATATGAAAACAGTAAATTAGTTGTTACGTCAAAAAAAGTCATTTTTTTACTATTCGGAAAAATCTTCGAGACTCCATTCGGGAAATGAACTATTTACATAGGTAAGTTTGTACGAAACCCCCAGTGCGCGAGTCCGACTCGCACTTGCCCAGTTTTTTTTATTTTTAAGGACCTTCTCCTGACTGTAACAAATATAATAAAAAAGAACTAGCGAAATTATCTTGTAATATAAAGACTGTTTATAAGGAAATTAATTCACTACTTGAGCGCTTGTAAAAAAAAAAAATATGTTTCAAGTCCAAATATCTATAGTATTTCAGTCACCCACGTACTTCATACCTGTAATGTAGGTAAACATATTGATGCAGCAGCTTCAATATATAGGGTGACTGGTAATTAGTGTACGATACTTAATACTTGATATTTTTTTCGCGATTTCGGCTTTGCTCCCATAGTAAAAATTGTTTGTTATCATGAGGACAATCACGTGTATCGTACACTAATTGCCAGTCACCCTATATAAGGGTTTTTCAGATTCGTTAATTTATTGTTATAGCGGCAAAATAGCAGTTTTATGCCTGCTGTAAGTTATTGCGATCTAAAGTCCTATAGTCGAACATGCTTAGCTACTATAGTCCCTTTCAAGGCAGTTTAGGTTTTCCCAATGCATACTTACATTAAATTAATTTCAGTAACTAAACTTTTCCTATTAATCAAGGGAACTAGGATGCTAACAAATTCTGTACCTGCTCACTTAGTATTGATTACAATGTTAACCTGTAGTAGCTGATAAGACTATCAGTAAAGCTCGCTGATAAAAAACATGCTAGCATAACATGGTGATTAATTATTGAAATAAGTAGAGAAAAAATGTTACTAAATCGAATAATTGACTGCGCACCAGAAGACGCAGCGTTTGAAGGCCTCCCACAAGATAGACCGATGACCTGGTGAGGGTTGCGGGAATGTGATGGATGCGAGACGCACAGGACCGTTCGTTATGGCAACACTTGGGGAAGGCGTATGTCCAACAGTGTACGTGTTTCGGCTAAAATGATGATGATGATGATGATTAATTATGATACAATCGACTTACAAATACTAATTTAATTAGCTCATTAGGTCCCACTGCTGAACGAAGGCCTCCCTCTCCCTTTTCCACATACGTCTGTCTTCTGTCATTGCTGCCATTGCTGGCCAGTGCTTCCGGCAAGAGTCAAGCTCATCTCTCCACTTTCGCCTTGATCTGCCGCAATGTCACCTTGCGTTTAATAGGACCCGATATGTATGACATACGACAGATAAAAATAAAAATGTGTATATTATAGAAACCTACTTCATGGCTTAAATTTGGTTATAACTGAATACGAAAGTAATTTTTTTAACCAACTTCAGAAAAAGGAGGAAGTTATCAATTCAGTTGTATTTTTTTCCCCTTAAAGGATATGCTTCCTGATTGATCCCATTTTTTTCAAAATCCAGTACTGGCAATGGGATCCATAAGGAATCGAGGGAACTCCTCAAATATTATAGGCAACCATATAGTGATTTTGATATTTTCATCGAGAACTTAAGCATTTACAGTCAAAAAGTAACATTTGATAAAGTGGAACTGATTAAGAAGACCAGAAATGGCCAACGGAACTTCATACTCACATAGTTATCACAATGAAGATAGTTAAGCGACTATGACAATACAAATAAATAAATGGTTCTTAATTTTTATGTTGAAAATGGTGTCACCGAAGTGGCCTGATGATAATAATGGAGCCGGAAGATAAGCACTCTGTAATTAATCAATGTATCCTAGCCGTGTTTGGGCTTACTAGAATTGTCATAAGATTCACTTTGACTATAAGGTACTGTCGAACTGATCTGATTAATGAGCGTTAATGAGTAAGTCAAGACTTTGCTTTTATACCTACTAGCTGACCCGGATTTTTTTTTTTTCGTTGCGAAAATCATCCAATGACATCCCCCGCTCTTGGGCGGAACAAGAGGGTGTGTCAGACTTTTACTGACTAAAAACCCACTCCTGTTCCTTCGTTGCCTTTCATACCAGAGCCGAGTCTTCCATTCAGAAGTAGACCCTTGGCCCCAGTAGGCGCGCGTGGAACAGTACGTGCCGTTGACGACTTGGGCTTGGTCCGGTCGGTTACCGGACGATCGGACGGCAAGCTGCCCATTGCTCACCGTCCGCAAGCCCGCGCCTACGGTGGCCGGAAATTTGGATCGGGATCCGCTGGGGCGTGAAAGCCACTCCCTAGCGCGTGCACGTGCGGCCTCCTCCTTTGCTAACTACTGCTTCGCAGAAGGTGGCGACCGCTTGCCACACCTCCTCGCTTTGGACCTATTCATGGCCTGTACAAGGCCCGGCGCGAGAGATCGATACCGCCGATCAGCTGACCCGGTGAACTTCGTAATACCTAATAGTGAATGAATGTTACCTTTTAGCTAAACTGTCAAAGAATAACGCCATCTACTGGCATTACCAGAACCAACATTATTTTAAACTGACCTTTTAATCAGAGATGGCATTGGAATCGCATTTTTTTTCGTGAATTTTTTCATATTTTCTCACCGTTCAAACCTTCCCTGCACTATCACGAATATTTTAAGAACAAAATTAGCCAAATTGGTCCAGCCGTTCTCGAGTTTTAGTGAGACTAACGAACAGCTATTCATTTTGATATGTTTATGGATTTTTGCTGTCTGAGGAATAGAAACGTTATAATGAGGAATAAAACACGACGTGTAAATTAGTACTACTTATCTAAAATAGGGAAGTGCAAGCAAAATAATAAAATACTGTAAAAAATATACACGTATATTTACAAAACGAACATAATGTTACAAACAAACAAATAACACAAGCAGTGAAAAGATACATTATTAGAATAAACGGAAATAAATTATTACTATGAAACTACGAGTGAAATGTGTTTTCTGAGATGCTATTAGCAGGCATGATATTATGTGAACTCACAACGATCTATAATTTTTGGTCATTTGAACTTAAAACATAATTTTAACTCTTTAACCGCTCGTGTTCTAGGACATGCCGGTTTCCTCACGATGTTTTCCTTCACCGTTTCGAGAGCAGTGGTGATGAAATAATTACACAAAGTAATGCGCCTGGCTGGGTTTGAACCCGTGATCTACATCATGTGACGAATGTCACTAGACCCGCATGGGGGATTATGGCCTATTCCCTTTCCTAGAGAGGAGGCCTGAGTCCCAACAGTGGGAACATTATAAGGCCGACTATGCTATGCTAACCACTCGCGTCGGATTGGCCAACAAATGTTTTCGTGTCCTATTCGCCAGGGTCGTGTGTTTGCGACTGGGTACTCCATCTCGTTTAGCTCTTCAATTCTAATAGGTGACAGAAGAGCTGATGAGATGGAGTATTTGGTCGGGGATTTGCAAACCCGGCGGAATAAACGCGATAGTGTTTGTCGAATATATCCGACGTGGCTAAATTAGTTTTCACTCTGAAATTTTTAGGCCAATAATAATTTTTGGTAAAAATTACTATACAATACAAAAAAGTATTCCAAGTTGTTGCCAACGTGAAAAATAATAGATTTTTCATAATAATATTACTTCAAACGAAACAATTGGAACGCTAATATTACAGTATGACGACATTTTCCTTTGAAATATAAATAGGGCTCTATAAGCAAGAAATTCAGCACTTGATATAAAATTTGAAAAGGTTAAGTTGATAAATTGGTCCTTAGAGTCAAAATAAGGCTAAGATTTTTTTACGAATGATGTGTTTTTTTTTTGGTTAGCTTTGCACAGTTTTTGCATTTAGCCAGTGTAAAATTTAGAAAATACTGAGTTTTCAGTCACTTTGAGTAACCTCGAGTTCCATTAAAATGTGGATACAAAAGATTCTAATGTTTTTGCATTGTTTGGCAGCAAATGTATTAAGCTAGCCTTCTCGGTAAGCTTCGCTGAGCTAGTTAAGACTACAATAAAATTCTCATTACCATTCTACCGAAATTGCACCTGTTTCAATGATTCCACATATTGTCCAGCTGTGTAGACACTTGAGATACAATACTACACCAGTTTTACATCACAATATCAACTACGAATCAATTTGCGAATAATTAAAACAGCCACTGAACTTCATTCGAAAAAATTCCCGCCAAAAAATCCACGAGTGATGTTTACTGCTATTTCTTCCAACAAAAATAACAAATGAAAACAATAGAGAATATTCATGATAAAAATGTTTGATATATAACCAGTTTATCAATAAACATACAAAAATAAAATGGTTATTGTGAAAACAATATCATAATTGGTAGGAAAGCAAACGAGATATAACAATTTTAAATTAAATATATATATATTTTCTGTCTCGCCTAGATGCCGTCTTCTATGGCGGCCGTACAGGTTTCATGCCTATGATGTCATAGTCCATGTCAGACTTCTTTTTCATATTTGCAGCTTTGAAGCATTCTTCATTATTAATGAAGATTTTTTTCATATATTTTTACCGTAGTTAATAAATATTTAATTTAGCAATTTTAAAAATTGTGTGCTGTTCCCTGTTGAATGACTTGGGATCCCAGGCTGCTGGATTGTTCAAATGAGTCACTACGGTCCTAGAACTCAAACTAAGGGCAGCTGAAGATATGCATGTTAGGCTGATAATGCCTCTCGTACCCAGAGTGAAGGAAGTTATTCAAATTCCTAACCCAAAAAAAATGTTATAATAAAGATATCTTCACAGGTGAATAGGCTCTTAATAAATTAGTGTGTAATTCACCATCAACGATTACATCACTGCTTACCATCACGTGGGATCGCAGTCAAGCACTAGTTCGTATCATTTAAAAAAATGATGCTCGTCCTGGTGTCTGTCTATCAGTATAATAATACCGTCGAATATTTATTTATTTCAAAACTTTTTATATATTTTCAATCGCCGAATTTACATGACCAAACATTTAAAGTCAAGAAATGTATTTAAAGAAATTTGACGAACTGAAAGTAGGCCCAAAAAGAAAATTTCCCTAGCCGCTAAAAAACAGTAAACCAACACCAAATTTATAACTTTTTCATCACAAAACCTTGAAGTTTACTAAATCCTTTCAACAGCGCGTAGAAAGGTATTTTGTTCGGTTTACCCAAAAAGCAAGTTAACTTTTCTCGTTTATATTTTTGGGTCTGATTTAAACTTTTCTTAACAGCATTTATTTAACAATTTACAGTAAAATGTAGTTTTTCTTGTTTTTAAAGTAAGATTCATTCCTATCTTCACTACAAAATGCTTCTCGAACTTTTGTATCTAAACATACTACTGTTTAGATTTGAAAGTTTCAAAAAGCTTTCTCTAGTTTTTGGTCGATTGATGTCCACTGTTGCTAATGTTTATCTATCGTGCTGTTGTTTTAGCGGTTGCACATTCCTCATCATTATGCCCTGGTCCTATGTTACTTAGAATCGGACACCTTTTCATCTTCAATTCCATTTTGCCTTTCTTAATGCAAAACTATTCATCCTTTCTTTGGCTTGGCCTCCCTCTCCATCACTCGTACAAGCAGTGAACATGCCGTAACTGATAGTTGTTTTTAAGCAATGATGACTTAATGACTGAATGATCAGTTTTACTGTCTTCTGTCGAGTTCGACTTCGAAAAATAGTACATTTTGATACAAGTGGAGGAAGTTGGTCATTGCAAACGAAGCAGAATTCGGCGGTGTTGTAGAGCTGAGTGCTGCAGTGACAAATTTCCACGTGTATCAAACGACATTTTTCAATACACTAACGAAGAAATAAATAAACGGGTGTTTACCACCGGTAGTCGTGGGGTCGTTTATTACCCAACCTAATACGATAAATACAATCAATTGTGGCAGGGCGAGCTTGCGAATTTTTCCGCACTAGTGCGAAAAACAGTGAACTGCAAGCCTAAAAGCAGTAAAGATAGAAGCAGGTTTTCGAGTAAAGTGTATTAAAAAGACCTTTGAATAACCTTCCAAAAGAAAAAGACCGGTAAAATATACACACCCTACTCATAAAGGAGTTTAATTAAAATCATATCTTAATAATTATGCTGAAAGTCGCAGCATTCTACTGTAACCCCATGATAGTTATTACCATTATTTATATTTAATTTGCATACGGCGTTACATTTCGAAGATATACAAACTTTGACTACAAACTAACTTTACTACGATATGAATAGTGATTGAAATATTATTATGTTCATACCAATCTCAAAGTAATGTATCAATAGAGTCATTATAGGTATTTTGTCATTCCCCTACTTATCAGAGAATTTGCTCATTATATACTTTTAATACATAAAAATATAACCAATTCTACTGACACCTCACGCAGCAATAACAACTTAGTCGGCAGTTATATTTACAAGCCGTTTGGGGTTGAAACTCTTGGGCCGCGGGGTCCGAGTGCTCATACGCTTTTTAAAGAATTATCCAAACGCTTAGTTGACACTTCGCGTGACCCAAGGGCTGGCTTTTACCTCGTTTAGAGATTAAGCATTGCCACGGTGTATTAACGTGGCACTGCCGCCAGTCTTTTAGGCACACTTCCAATTGACAGCGATTTGGAGGAATTTTTGACGCCATATTTTAGGTAAGAGTTATTGTGTATAAAGTAAGGATAGATAGGGTTTATATATATGGATAAGGTTTAATTAGTGAAGAGTTTTTATTTTTCTTGTTTTATCTATGTTTAATTAATAATTATTCTAAAAAAAAATAAAAAAAAAACAAAATAACTTTAATTTTGGAAGTGGTGTTACTACTTTTGAAATTAAAGTGGTTTTGTAATTCTTAAATATTTTTAGAAAAATTTCTGTATAATATTTTAGAATTTACATTTCAATAGGCAGATTTTTTTACAAAAAGTTGTAGAGTGTTTTATGTTTATTTCCAGTGAATTTCAAATTACCCTATAGAAAAATTGGTCTTTCAGTACGAATAAATGCAGTGTTAGAAAAATAACAGTGTTAATTTGTTTAAGAAATTATATCCACTAAGGAAAATCGTCGTTTTGTCGTAAAAATTTACCTGTTTCTGCGACTTCACTGTTTCAACCAGAGCAAAACTATTAAGCTTGGTTGAAAAAATAGTCTTTCATTCCTTACAACGCAAGAATCTTCCAAAATTCCCACGTACAGGTAACCATAGGATTCCTATATTTAACCCGTCGATAGCCTTGAACTACGGATGCTGGTAAGACCACGCCAGCTTCCTCCTCTGGTACAATATTATGCTGTTTATGTTACTAACTGGTGGTTAATCTGGTTTCCTGGTGATTTGCGGTTGCTGGACGGGTGTTTTATGGGCACTATGTATATATAATACATATATTGTAAATTTTGAAAATAATGTGTGTTCGAAATTATTTCTTTCGATAAAATTAACTTTGGAAGACAGGAAAACAAACAGAAGTTAAAATATTTGTCCAAATACTAATTTGAGAAAATGATAAAGTATTTTCAAGAAATTTATCAAAATAGTTGTGTAAAACCAAGAAATTAAAGCACATTTCATTGGTTTTCGTTCAAAATATGTTTAATTTAAAAAAAAAAAAACTGATAGATCATATACTATAACCATTAATAATATATTTCCACTACCTTATAAAATGCACGAATAGTTAAGCTTAAATTCCGAAAAAACTTATACTTAAGTGAACCAATCTATAATATAAAATTTCATAAACAGAAAATAATTAATTACTCTTTCAAGTCAAAGTAGTATAAAACGTTAAAACCATAATTTTGGTTTTATTTCGATATGACTGATTGAAAACTATAAATTTTTCAACCGTATCTAAAATGTCGAAGACGTTGTTGATTTTCACACCCAACGGGCTGCACACATAATTAAATTTATTCCGCAATGATAACAGCATATCTAAATCTATTAAAGAAAATAAATTAGTAATACAAAACATAACATATTCTTTTTCTGCTAAAACTTTACCTATTGTGCTCAATAAGGCAAGCGTAGAAGTAGACGTGAACGATGTAAAAAGAGAAATTAATGAGCATGAACAATGTATCTTTCCACTCACTTGTTGTGTAGCCGAAGTCATCTTCTTGTTCTGGATCTGCCTCCTTCTCTTCTTTGCTGCGTTTCACTGCCCCGGCAGAAGCTCGGTCAATCTAAAGATAAAGATTTATATGAGAATTTGACTACTTTTTAAAGCTATTTTTACAATTTTCTGGGAACCTTCTGCACCTTAGCTTTCAGTATAAGGAGTTTGTTATTGAACTACATTTTAACAATCACAACCTGTACTTAATAAATCACTAAAATCACGACTTCTATTTTTAATGAAACTAAAATAAAAACTTGTTTTCCTAAGAAATGTCAATTAAATAAAACAAAATGCGAATTGATGATAGAATTTCATCAATCATGTCTTGTTTTTAGCGACTGTATCATTTCAAATAATTAAAACAAAACTTTTTGCAAAATATTCGACCGACTTCGACTTAAAAAAAAAAATGAAAACTAAAACGTTTTACAAAAATTAAAATTTTATAACTTTAATTTCGGAAACATGTGTTTCTAGTTTATTTTCTTCCTTATTTAACTAAAGTTTAATAAAAATGTGGTCTATCTAAAAGTATATCCTCTCAAATAAATAAATAATCCAAATCGGTTCTTAACAGAGTTCTGAGGTTTTTTTGGAAGTCGGTTAAAATATAAATATTCGGAAATGGTCCAAATTTTTCAGGACATCCAGATACTTTTTTTGCAGGAATTAATTTACAGGGTCATATATATATACCCTATAGGGTCATATATATATACCCTATAGGGTTATACCATAGATATAAAAAATACAATGAAGACCATTCGTTTGTAAATGGTGTAACCATGACAGGAATTATGCTCTACTAAAAATCGTGCTTAGTTATGTATGTGGGCGTTACTAACCTCGACACCCTTATCAGAATAAGTCCTGCCCTGCAGCTCCCTGTCATCTTCTTCATCACTACTGTCAGAGTCGTCAGAGTATTCAGGTTTAGCCGTCTCTTCTGAAGGTGTGGAGTCAACGGGTTTCTCAGGATCACCTTCTGCTTCTTTCTCTTCATCAGCTTCTGATGTTACGGTTATCTGTAGAATAGTGGAAGTACAGTTGTGTATCATTTTGAATTTTATCTGGGGAAAGAATTTGGCTTTCAGAAAGATGACAGCTATGTCAAAATGTCCACTGCCTAATATAAGTTGTAGATAATGCTTACGATGTTTTTGTTGTTAAGGACAAAAGTTTGTATGTCTTATATGTAAAGCATTTTCTTTTTTTCACTATTAATTTTTAGGTACACTTTTATTACACTTTTGTTAGGAATTTTAAGCATTAATAAATAATTATACTATTATTGCTTAAAATTTATTATTAAAATTTGCAAAAACTTTCCGCGTAAATTGCCTTTTGCTAGTGGCTTCACCTCTGAGAATGTCTAGAATTATTCCATAGGAACAAAATGTTAAGAATTATTCCAGTTTACAAGGATCCTATGTTCTTCATATATTTGCAGCCTAGGGGTCTAACATGGTGCTAAATTTCATTAAAATCTGCACATTTGTTTGCGCGTGAAGAAGTAAAACATACACGAATATGCAAAAAAAATCGCCTTTTTATTGCAGTGTGAAAAGTAATTTCTCATGTCCTATACAATACAACACATGAGGCTGTAGGACATTAAAATAGGAAAAACTGGTTTACAAATATGCTCTGCGTTAGATTCAGCAATGAATTTCAAATATTTGAAAGTTCTGACTTTTGTTTGACTTCAATGATCTATCTCTCATAGTGTCTAATAAATTTCAAGCGCGTGTTTTTCGGCGTGGTTACGTGGGATCTTTATTTTTAGGGGAATAGTTCTCCAAGAATACAAAGTTATCTTTGTCTTTAACCTTTTGACGTGCGTAATTAGAGACACAATAGTAAGACAATGGCTTCCGGGCGCCGGCTACCGCCTGAGCGTTAATGAATTAAAAGCTATGCTTTGTATTATTTATTTTTTTATCATAACGATATTAACTTAAAAACTGACTGGCCTGTTGGTCTAGTGGTTAGTGGCCCTGACAGCTATGCCAGAGGTCGTGGATTCGATTTCCACTAAGTTGGTGTGATGAGCACGATCATTTGTTCTGTGTTTGGGTGAAATTTATCTATAATATGTAGATATGTATGTATTTAGAAATATATAATATGTTTTTTTTTGTTGTTTATATATATAAGCATGTTTATCGGTTGTCTGGTGCTCATAGCACAAGCTCTGCTTAGTTTGGAACTAGATGGCGTTGTGTAAGTGTTGTGAATAAAAAAATCTAATTAGTGATTAGTTGATTAACTTGGTAAGTACATTATGAGAAATTACTAAAATACGTGCTAGAAGAGACGATTATAAGATAAAAATATTAAACTATTAAATAAAAGAGAATCCCAACACCACGCCCAGCACTAAGGGCGCTTTCAATTTATGCGTACTGCAACCGGCCGGCTGCCGCACGTTTACCGTGCCACAGCCGGTCGGTTGCAGTACGTTAGCAGTCCGACAATAAACGCCCTAAATTGAAAACGTATCTGACTGCCGTGCGTTTGTATGCCAGTGATGCGCTATTCAACAACGAATTGAACACGTGGTGCTTGTGACGTTGCCGTCCTGTTGTCGACCATTCGTGCACGGTTGCCGCACCGCGCGCTTTGTATGAAAAATACGATCGTCCAGACGCAGTAAGACTAACGCACTGCATCCGCACCGCAGCAGGCCGTCAAAAAACGCATAAACTGAAAGCGCCATACACCCCCCTTATAATAAAATCAGACATAAAATGAAAAAATAATCCAATAATCACAATATTATAAAGGCGAAAGCTTGTTTATGTATGTGTATGTTTGCTACTCTTTCACAATCAAATCACTCAACGGATTTGGACGTTTGGCAAAAGGACGGACAATGCCCTGGAATAGGACATAGATTATAAAAGTTGAGAATTACATGACTAGATTCCGCCATTTCCTTTCTATCGGACAACCCGATGTACAGCGAGTGACCCTTACATTGTTAACACCTCTACGGTCCGGACTAAGCTTCCCATTTATACCTCGTACATCGAAAGACTAGAACAATTTGTCTGCTACAGTCATCCAGTCCGATTATAATTTAGGTGTTTTTTTAAAGCTAAAGTGAATAGGCTGTTAATAAACTAGTACGTTTCACCATTAACGATTGCATCACTGCTTACATCAGGTGGGATCGCATTCAAGCGATCTAGTTATAGGAAATTATCTTGAATTTTATTATTAATTGTATAAACTAGATGGAAGATGGTTATTACCTTGATCTCATGTTGTGGTGTTTTATTGTCCTTCGGCGGTGGCGGTGCGGGGGACTTCCTTGCAGCCGGGGACGCGGGGGGCGTGGACGCTTCCACGTCTGAAGAGTCTGTGTTCTATAATGAATATGTCTGCTATAATTTCCGAATTGAGAAAGTCCTTTATTTTAAATCAGAAAGAATCAGAAGAAAATAAAAAAGTTCAGTAACAACGTTATATCATCCAGTTTTTTGTTTTTCACCAGAGTGCCTAGTGGAAGTTTTTTTTAAACGTTAACACGATCGACACGTTTATGACGTTCAGCGCACCGATTGGCCCGCTCCAAGCTCTTAACCAATTAGAAAGCCAAACGCGGTAAACGTTGAGATCGCGTTAATATAAAAACAACTCGCTCTCAGCGCACAAGAAGAAAAGTAGCTTTGCTGTGAGTTTATGTTTACAAAACTCATTCACAATCATTTAGTTGGCTTCGTATGTGGCTCTTTCTTATTAAATTAGTCGCAAAAGCCTATTATAATAATATTTCTAAGCAAAAAAACAGTCTGGTGGCTCCAAGAAAACTATGTGATCATTCAGCTGCTGGCTGATCATCAACCGTCAAGCTCTTTCTAAATTTTTCAAATTCTAGACTAGTCAGATGCAGGTGAATCCTAGCATTTTACATGAAGTGACAGCCTATCTGAACTCCATAATCCAGTTATGGGCTAAGAAAGAGAAGATTCCCCTTGGAAAGACTGGTTTTCAGACTTCTGAGCTTTTTCAACAGTTCTTGATAGTGTTGGTGTGCAATAAAGTCTATTCTATCTGCCATAAAATTACTGTCATCATCATCATCGTCATCATTTTAGCCTGTGTCCACTGCTGGACATAGGCCTGCCCTATGTGTCGCCATAGCGTTCGTTCCTGTGCATCTCGCATATGTCGGATTCCCGAGAACCTCACCAGATCATCGGTTCGCCTTATGGGAACTCTTCCAATGCCATTAATCTATTTCTGACTATCTGTTCTGTGAGCAATGTACCAATGTATTGGAGATTCTTCGGGATATGCCGGTAACATTGGTTATCTTACATCTTTATTACATCTTTTTACTAACTCTCTGTTCAAGAACATTTTTTACATTGAAATCAGTGTGACCTTTATATCTTTCTATTGGGGCCTGAAATGACCACGTGTATTAAGATTTCTAAAGGAACTATTTAAAAAACTTTTTCTATTTGACTTACCCATGCAAGTAGACTCTGCACTGTAAGTGTGACAGTATCGCCAGCTGCCTTGATGAGCTGCACCGCTCTCTCATGCTGAGCTGATCTCACGCATACTCCATCTACCTCGAGGATACGGTCACCTGTCTGAGAGGAATTTTGTGGTTTACTTATAGTTTTAATACCTTAGGCCCCTCGTTCACGGCGACTTTTTGTAGCGATGCAGTAGCGATGATGTCGCACGTTGGCATCGATACAGTTACGATGCGGTCGGATGTTTGACTTCGCCCACACCACGATTTTCAGTCGCGATGTAAACACAATACTATCGCGCTCCTGTCGCGATGCAAACGCGATTCAGTAACAGCACAAAAATGAAGTTTTTGTGTGTAGAATCATCGTTTCACTCACGCGCCTCCCTCCCACCGTTCTCTCCCCGATGTCGTCCGACACGGTGGCGCGTTTGCATCGATGCAGTCGCGATGCTGTAGCGCATTAGTAGCGTGTTGGCGTCGCTTCTGTTACGCGTTGCAAATGCAACTAACGCGCGTTAGTAGCGATGCTGTAGTGCGTTTACAAAACGCGCAACAGCATCGCTACAAAAAGTCGTCGTGACCTTAGATGTGATTACTGACCAAATGCAAAAAAAGTATTCGTACCTACTGGAGAGAATAAAAACAAATGAAAAGCAGATTTACAAATTGTTTTTGTTGTAATAAATCGCTTCTGTCAATCGTGAGTTATTGAACTCACTTTACATTCTTTTCTGAAGAGTATATCTTTAGACTTTCACTTGGTTAAATTTTAAACAAAAGTTAGGTGGTTTTATTCACTGTAGAACAACGAAATCAGTACAGCAAAGATCACCCATCACTACGAATTATATATGTATATACATAGACAGACTACCTAAATTCTTCCATAAGGTGTCAGTACACGGTCATGCAGGCTCAATTCCATCAATCATGAATGATGTTTGAATGACGGAATTTTATCGCCATTACGTTTTCGCCATCGCATTAGACGGTAGGTTTTTCGTCAATCAAAACATTGACTGTGGCAAAACTGACAGCAAAACCTATCGTGTAATGGACGCCTTACATCTTACATTCGTTTTTGCATAGTTTAAAAATAAATGAAAGAACGTAAGGTGTCTCTTTTTTTTTTGAGGGGAGAGATCATCAAATTATTTCTACCGAGAGAGAGACTGTCAGAATTTTACTAACTAAAACCCTCCTGTAGGTATTCCTTCAGATTCCCTTTACGTTCTAGCGCCATGATGAATCTTTCGATAACTCCCACAGCTCAACGTAACGTGACCCTTAAACCATGTCACTCTTTAATATATTTTTATGGCAATTAACTAGTACTCGATTCTTACTTGTAACTCGCCACAGTTCCCTGCAGGACTGCCTGCCACCACGTTCTTGATGAAGATGCCGAATATCGCCTTCTCTTCTCCTTCGTCACCGTCGCGGTTGGAGATTATGTCAACCTGAACAGATGATACTTGGTTTAAATCTTGCCAAACTAACAAAATTATTAAATACTAGCTTCTGCCAGCGGCTTCGCCCGCGTATAAATAGATTTTTCCTTACAAACTTTGGACCCCCGTTTCATCCCCTTAGGGGTGGAGTTTCGTAAAATGCGTTCTTAGCGGATGTCTACACCCTATAAGGAACCTACCTGCTAAATTTTAAGTTTGTAGGTGTTATAGTTTCTGAGATTTCGTGATTAATCAGTGAGTGGTAATATTTTGCTTTTATATGTATAGATTTATTACAGCTGTATAACATTTTATACAAAACAACAAATAACAGTTAAAAGAAGAGAATCGTTTTTTAGAAAAGCATTCGAATTGGTTATTAAATAAAGCAGCAATTATTACAATTTATTTAGGAAGAGGATCGTAACATGACTCAATCCCCAAGCTAAGGCGTTCGCGCGTGATTTCGCACCATTCGGTTAAACACCAAGCGAACGCATAGATTATAACATATTTAGCGTTTTATTTATAAGGTATTTATCTAAGAACGTAAATAAGAAGTTCTTCATAAAGTAGTCTGTAAATTTCGAAAATAAGCAAACCTTTTCGTTATATATACCTACCTATAATAAATACAAGCTTGAAACTTTGTGGTTACATTTCAATATGTATATCCTTATTCTGTAACTTGAGAGTTTCCCCTTCTACTGAATTTGAAAGGTTTCGTACTTACAAAATATTTGTGATCTTGGATAATGTTACTTTTTTACACAAATGAGTGAAAAACATTGAGTGAACTACTTAATTCTACCAACATAGAATACGTATGTAAAATTATGAAGGTAGTGCACTCAACTTTTATCGACGAGATTACTCTCGTCTCCTTTAACTTTTACTCGTAAATAACTATGTAAATGTTTAGACCTCAGAAGGAAACTCGTTCATTAATCGCATTTCGTTTACATTTCTTTGAATTTAAGTCTTTGGAGTCTAAGTTCTTGCTGCAATAGTACTGCTGTACTGTAATAGTAATAATAATAATAGCTGTACTGCCCATAACTAAGCTCTCATTCATCAATGCTGGTTTCTTTTTTCTATTGATCAATTCCCGTCTCTTGCTACATTGTACCGTGTTTCCAAAGGTGCTGACTTCTAGCGGAGCCCTGGGGTTACTCTTGAGAGTGACCTGTCGCGGTGCAACCCACTGGTGCGGTACTGACTGTGCTATTATATGACATAATGCTATGGTAACTACCTTGCGTTCAACGATGCTGACTCTCAGTGAAGCCCCAGCTGCGACCTGATCTGCTGGGATTAGCCCCACCGCTGCACTACACTACACATAATATGGTACCATACTACCGACCTTGTCCCCTACGGTGCTGACTCCCAGCGAAGCCCCAAGGTTTCACTTGAACCCACTAAGGTGATCCCCACTGATGCGCTACCCAAAAAACTTTACTTACACATGATGCTCACTTTGCCCCCGCCGACACTGACTCCCAGCAAAACCCCAGGATTTCGCTTGAGGGTAATCCACTAGGGTGATCCCCACCATTGTACTACACTACATACTATACACATCTTACTATACTACCCACCTTTCCTCCGACGATGCTGACTCCCAGCGGAGCCCCGGGGCTGCGCTTGAGAGTGACCTGCCGGGGTGGGCCCCACCGCTGCGCCACCAGCGCGTCCGCGCGCCGGTCCGATGATACCGTCACCGTCATCGTCGGTGGGGCGTAGCTGTTAGGGAAAAAACTGAACAATTAAAAAGCAAAGTCAAGAGGGAATTTCTGAAAATGCTTATAATGCTAAATATCCTCCATCACTTTCAAGAAAGAGACGATATTTCTTCTTTTATAATTCAAAATCGTGACATTTTTTAGGGTTCTGTACCCAAAAAGTAAAAGCGGGACCCTATTGTTAAGACTACTGTCCGTCTATCTGTCACTAGGTTGTATCTTACAAACCGTGATTGCTAGAGAGTTGAAATTTTCAAAATTATGTATTTCCGTTGTCGCTATAACAAGAAATACTAAATACAATAGACGTCATTTTTTGCCGTTTTTTGCTCGATATTACCTAATAAAGGCAGACGCTTGAAATATTCACCGAATATTTAGTTGTAAAAATTTAAAAATAAATAATTAAATAAAATAAATATTTATGGGGGGCTCCCATATAGCAAACGTATTTTTTTTGCCGTTATTGCTCGATATAATATTGTAGTACGGAACTCTTCATGTGCGAGTCCAACTCGCACTTGGCTGGTTTCTTCTTTCTTATCGTCTACTCTATGTCTCATGGCTGGTGTCTGTAATGGTCTAATTTTTATGCCAGTATGAATACGCCTTTACTTTGCAGTTGTACTGATGAGTCACTATTCTCTTAACACGAATGAACTATAATCACACTAATATTACAAAGGCGAAAGTTATTGCTCGATATAATATTGTAGTACGGAACCCTTCATGTGCGAGTCCGACTCGCACTTGGCCGATTTTTTCTTTTTTATCGTCTACTCTATGTCTCATGGCTGGTGTCTGTAATGGTCTAATTTTTATGCCAGTATGAATACGCCTTTACTTTGCAGTTGTACTGATGAGTCACTATTCTCTTAACATGAATGAACTATAATCACACTAATATTATAAAGGCGAAAGTTTCATGCACATGTGTATGTGTGTGCGTGTTTCACACCTTCACGTTCAAACGCTTAAACGGATTTGAATGAAAAATAACACATGCGTAGCCCATGTCCTGAAATAGCACATAGAATACTTTTTATCCTGGGATTATATTCCCTTGGGACAATTTTCTACCTTTTAGCAACTAGCGAGCAAAGTCACTAGCAGATGCTTGTGATATATATAGAAGCATATCGACCTCTACGCGGAATCTTGTAAGTGGTCGACGTAATGGATAACTCCTTAAATTGGATAAGTGCGATATGTAACCATTGAGAAGTGCACGCTACCGCGACAACGAGCGGCGTGATATTATGTGACAATATGGCGTACATATTGACGAATAAAATTGTTTGTACCAATGTGCCGGTGCCGCTCACAATGGGCCTCATCAGAAGGCTTAAAGTCACCGAAAGGCATTGGACGACGAGCAATGTGTAGCTCGCCAATCGGCCGTCCGGCAACCGACCGGTCTGAGCCCGAATCGTCGACGGCGCGTAGTATTCCACGAGCGCCTCAAAGAGATGTCAGCAAAACCGTAGGGGCCGAGCAGGGCCAAAACCTGCTGAGGCCATGAGTTATCTTCCTGAAACGCAAGAACCTAGGGTCCTGAAATGCAAGGCAAAGAAGGAATATAGAAGTGGGAACAATCGGAATCGGAATCGATCCTCCATAACATCTCCTGGTTGATAAGAAAGAATACATAGATATAAATATGGAAATTCTCCTGGTTGTAGAACTTCTTTTAGGGATAATGTAAGCTATTATTAAATGACTATTCGAAGTACAAACAAATAAAATAGAAGTTAGCACTTCGTCTCGAATAGAGAGAGTGTTCGTATAATAAATAGTTTCAATTTGTCGAACAAAACATTCGATCAACATAGAAGTTGCAGAGATTTAGACGTTTTGGAAATTGAACTAGGTAAATACAAAAGAACGGGTTTCTGTTCAAATCAACTGTAACTAGTTTTGTAAAGAAAGCAGCAGTTGGTAGGTAATGTGTTCGGAATCAATTGTCAGGCCTAAGCCGAAAAGTGGATTGTATCGAAAGCCAGGATCAAGACTATTGAAGTCCAATTATTCGAGTATCTACGAATACATTGTTTTTGAGTTCAAGGTATTATGTTATGTTCGATGCTTAACGCTAAGACTTGAAGGTTCGTTAACTACATACTGATTAAGTTAAGTAAATTGCTTAATTCTTAATTCTTTATTGTACACAAAAACATACATAGCACACGGTGATACATACATTAACACCAGAGAGAAGATAGAGTAGTTCAGTAGTATACAGTGCTTCAATAGATAATGTATTAATTTCTATATCTATTTGACCCCCATGTCTATTTTAGGCCCGGTGGTAAATAACAACGGGACAGCTTCTAATGTTATGCAAAGCACAGGCCCGATCATGTGGACTACTGCAGCTACATATAGGCTGGCGCTGCAGAATGCCATCTAGCAGCTTTGGATTCAGTGAAGGCATGCGAAGAGGCTAATTGGTGAGCCAGATTCGGTTAAGATTGAAGCGTGTTTTGCAGGAGATATGGGAGATAAATTAATACGTAATTAAAATAGAAATCCGTAATATATTTGAAGGTGAAAATTTACAAGGGAAGTGACATGACATATGGTACGATGTTTTTTAATACTAAGGAGTTTTAATTATGGACTAAAAGAAGTTCTGCTACACCACCCCCCTCTTGAGACCGTCAAGGGCGATAGTAGTCAGGGAACCGTACCCTACGGCCTGACCATGTCCTTCTGATATTGTCGTCTTCGGTCGCCGGCGCGGCGTTAGATTGGTGACTGGTGTATCTTGTGTAGTCTGTTTATGTCCATTTTTATTATGAGTATGTGCGTTAATGTGTGTTATTGTAGTGTGTGAGTCTTGAATGAACCAGATAACACGTTAACCCTTAAGAATACACGCTGATACGCTACACTAAGGAGTTTTAATTATGGACTAAAAGAAGTTCTGCTACAAGACCAATCTACAAAACCAGGAACACAGGCGTTCGTACAGTCTTTCCGTATTCTATAGGATATATTTTGGAGAGTGTGAGTGGAAATAACATGATATGATTCCGCCATCGCCTTTCTACCATCGGACAATCCGACGTACAGCGAGTGTCCACGCTTACATTGTTGACAACTCTACGTTTCGGACTAAGCGTTTCGCGTCGTCATTTAAACCGCATACATCGAAGGACTGGAACCATTTGCCTGTTGCGGTCTTACTGTCCGATTATAATTTAGATCTCTTCAAGGCTAGTGTGAATAGGCTCTTAATAAACTAGTGCGCTTCACCATCAACGATTGCATCACTGCTTCTCATCAGGTGTATCATAAAAAATAAATAAGCTACTGTAACATAATATTTCATCAACAACAATGAATATATGAATGAACAGAGGTAAACCAAACATTGAGAACACAATACTGCTCCAATTAAAACAGCAGCCATCAAATGTAGCATCAATACCCCGTCGTCAGTGAACCAATGTATTGAACGTTCTCCATTCAAACAAATTAAAACGGAATGGATTAAATGGATACCTGTCGACTGGCCGCCAGTACTAGCGGACAGTACTGGCGAGGGCGGAAGTCGTGGGGACGGTAAACAAACAAATTAATAGGGTAATGCATTTACTTGTCAAAGAATACTCAAGGGGAAAAATGAAAAGTATAAGATAAAAAATATGCCATATAAAATACACAATGGGTATAAAACGAATAACAATAATTGTTCCAAAGTTACGCACAGGAGCTCTACCACGAGCTGTTAACGCTACACATTTTACGACCTAAACTGAACTGTTAAAGGGATGGAGCTATATAGGGTGTTTAGAGATATGCGGAACAGAGTGCAAGCCCCGCAAACTTTCGTTGAAACGGACCTCCCCGACCAGATGGATGTTTTCTCTGATCTGGGCAACTACCCGAGAGATGATTTCAGGCTGTTTTATATGCAGGATTTTGTAGTTTAATTCACATTTTTGTGAACCCTTACACGATACACGAGTTTTTTTTTTTTAATAGAAGAAAAAGAATTGTCTATAGCCATCTCTTTCTGATATTTCAAAACAAGACCGTTTGAATATCAACAACCGTGACATGAAATAAAATTGCAAAAGCTTATTTATCTATTCTACTTATGTCCCTGACAGTACAAGATGCATACGAATCAATCACAAACGACATGGGGGCGCGCCTCGTATCATATCCATACTCATACCGATTCATATCTCTACTCATATGGAATTTGATAGCATACCGACACTGCGGGGAAAACGGTTGAGTGATACAATGGAATTAACGGTTTGTTAACTTTTGAAATAAGACTGGTACCTGCAGTATTACACATAATGATGCAAAAAATAATTTCTATACAAAATATAGTGTTAATATTTTTTTAGTTAAGACGTTGAGAATATTATCCAACTTCAACATGAAAGAAGAAAATCATCGTAAGGGAAGACACTTCTGGGGCAAAATGTATCCTAGGGTGTTATTTTTATATAGTGTCTCAATTTTTAGGCTTCTGTAGTCAATAAGATAATCTAAGTGACAGTTAGCACTAGAAAGCTGAAATTTGGTACCAAGATGTATATCAATCACGCCGACAAAGTGGTAATATAAAAAGTGGAAAAAAATGTTTTATTAGGCTACACGTAAAGTGAGGAGTGATTTTTTTTTTCATTTCAACCACAACGTGTGATATATTGTTGGATAGGTATTTAAAAATAAATAGGGGTTTACTAAAATATTTTTTTTGATAATGTTAATGATTATATTAATGCTAACATAGGTTAAGTAATACTAACTATTTTATGGGTAATCTGCCTGAATTAAAGATAAATAAATAAGTAAAATAAAAAAATCTCTCAAAATAATGAGATAAGGTCTTGATGATGATGATGATGATGATGATGATCATTAAGGGACTAAGGGAGTAAGGTTATTGGTATCGGATAGTTACATATAGGTTCCTAACAATATTAGATTTAACATTAACTTGATTCATCATCATTATGATTTTTCCCTCCATTCCGTCCGGTTACCCGTTATGCCATCACTACTTCTTTCATACCCTCCCTTTTCTTTCATATCACCTCTCACACAATCCATTCATCTTTTCTTTGGCCTCTTTCTTCCTCTCCATCCATCTACATGTATACTCATAACTCATTGTACTAACCTAAAATTGATTATATCAACAATTTCCATGATACCAATTACAACTGTGTAAACTGTGTAACTGTGTGTGTGTGCGTGTGTGTGGGAATCTTTTTACGAACACAACTCCAGCTATTGACAAAGTAAACCTCTCAGCAATTGCGCTGCAATTTATCAATAGCACCGTTTTTCTCGCTTCAAGTCCTCAATATATTCAAAGAAATCCATCATTATCGTCTTGGACATGTACTAATTAGACAATTACAAGAATTTGCTAGTAAAACAATAGGTAACGTTGTCCGACCGCGTGGGGAAACGATTTAGCTTCGTTTGTGAGACACGCGACTTCATCATTGGTATAAATGGTAGCGACACGTGAGTTGATGACATTATTTTTAGTTTGTTAAATGTGGAGTATGTTCTTGTTCTTAGAAAAATGTTGTAGTGTCGGCTAAGAAATAATGAGATGATCATTTACAATTACAAACATAAATTATTTCACAAGGTATCAAATTATTTTTCGTATTTATTTTTTGAAAAATAAATACGAAAAATAATTTGATACCCGCGACCCTCACCAGGTCACCACCTCAAGGTGGTGACCTTGAGGTGGTGACCTGGTGAGGGTCGCGGGAATCCGATGGATGCGAGACGCACAGGAGCGTTCATTGTGGCGACACTTGGGGGCGGCCTATTTCCAACAATTTTTTTTTTTTTTATTCATATAAACCATGGACGTCTGTCGGCTGAAATGATGATTTTAATTAGCTTGAGAACCTCGCTACTTGTTACTAATCTCATCTGATTCTGAAAACAGTTCAATCCCGAATTGAGTTTCGAAGATTTTTCCGCAAAAAAAGTTTTTTTTTGTGACGTAACTATAAATTTAAAGTTTTTAGATTTTTTCCTATATTTGTGCTATGAGACCTTGCTTCATGCCAAATTTCAGGATTCTAGGTCAACGGGAAAGTACCCTATGAATATTTGAATTCCTTGAAGAGTTGAAATATTCGTAATAAACGGCCGTACCTTTCTTTTTCGTTAGGTAACTCAGAAGTTTTATTTTTTATACTGCTTCAAGGGACCGCAGATTTGAGTATATGGTTTTAATTTTCACGCTTTTCCGAGATAAAGGGTCTTGACAGACAGACAGACAGACGGACGAACAACAAAGTGATCCATAAGGGTTCCGTTTTTTTCTTTTGAACAACTTATTAGTTCAGGAAAGGTATAATTAAATTACACATAATTAGTCTGTGTACACATAACTTTGTGTAATTTATTTCATCACCACTGCTTTCAAAATGGTGAAAAAAAACATCGTGAGGTAACCGGTTTTTCCTACAACCAAAAATGCGAAGAGACGTGACATCCACCAGCCCGCACTAGGCCCGCGTGGTGGATTACGGCCCATCCCTTCTTCTAGAGGCTTGAGTCCCAGCAGTGGGAACATTATAAGGAAAAAAAAATATAGTTTGCCCTTTGGTCCTGTTTTTGCGTTCTGCAGACAAGATTTGCACTTTGGTCATAAGTATCTCAGTTAAAATATGCAAAGGCTGAGGCTATTCCGAAAATATCCCAATAACAGTTTTATCTGCTGGCGAGACATTGATTGTCTCACTTAATGCCTAACTCTGTCTATATAAAATTGAATTTCGTCCAATTTGATGAACCATCGCTAATGTCCTACTGTTCAATAAATCTTCTGCTCAATCGAGCAGAAAATCGTGTTAATGGCTGCACCGGACGATGCAGTTTTAAACTAATACAGGGATGATGGGTACTGCTGACTGCTGCTGATGGTAACTACTGTTCTTAAAATGACTTTAGAATTCATCGAACCGAATAAAGGCGGCAGTCGTAAACTAAAATTATTAAATTCTTTATTGTACACAAAAACATTATATACTACACGATGACTAAACTTGATAGATCATGTACAAAGGCGAGCTTAACTCAACAATGAGTTTTCTGCCAGCAAACTTTTGAGTAATAGAGAAAGAACATATTCGTGGGTAGGATCCAGTGCACAATGTAAACCTGCATAGCTAAGTCTAGTATTAACCACAAATGTTCTAAAAAATCTAGTGATGGCCCAGTGCTTATGGCCCCGACTTACAAGTTGATGGTCGCGAGTCGGAACCTAGGCAGGTGCATTACTTTGTTTAATTTATTTCACCACCACTGCTCTCAAAACGGTGAAGAAAAACAATGTGAGAAATCAGCATTGGCATATCGTAGAACCAAGATTCGAGGACATGTGACATCTACCAATCCGTACCGGGTATGCATAGTAGATAATAGGTCACTCCCGTAGTATGAACATACTCTTTCAAACAATTCCATAGCCCTAGTGAACATTAGAGGTTGATTATGTTGTTATGCTAGAAAGGACGTTGCATCAGATCATTGAAAGATAAAAAAAAGTAAGGTGACAATTTTTTACTATGGCGACATCTCTCAAAGTGCAGGATGTAACGAGAAAAGCTTATTTTAATATTACTATTTTTTGATAGGAAATAACAGTTTGTGTTTCAAAGTTTTGACGTTTGACCCTGACACGTTAAAGGACTTTGTTTTGTAAACTCAAATGAAAACCGGACGCGATATGTTTTCAGTCCGTGATCTATATAGGAACTTGAGGATTGACACAATAATAGAAAGGCATACACTCAGTATTGGATGATGTCGAGTAGATAATAATGATGATGAATAATTAAGACACAGAGATGATAGGAGGAGTAAGACGGCGACCAACTGGCATCCAAGAACTGGTAAAGATAGTGTTGTTCGTCCGGTGCCCGACGGATTGAGATGAGATTGTAAGTTGCTCTACGGTTAGACTCTGTATGAGGCAGGCGGAAAATCATAGAGATTGGCACAAGAGATGGCTATCCTCAGAAGTGGTTGAAGAAAACTTAGTTTTTTTTTTTAACTTTGCCCCACACTAGGAATTACTCCTATGTATCGTAGGCACTTTCACAAACATGTAAACACACATACACAAGACACCTAGATACAAAACAGCTATCTGTAGGCCACACAAAATATTTGTTCCGTACGCGAATCGAACCCGAGACATCCAAACAAGTAAATGATTGGGGCTTCCTCGACCCATCTCTAATACAGTGCCAATGTGGAACCGCTGCGCAGAATATGCGTCACCTGCTATGCTGTCCATCCTGCACAACCACCTGCAGTTTTCAGGATCTATACGAGGCCAATAACAGAGCCGTAGAGGTTGCGAAATACTGGTCAGATAAAATTTAGTTACAGTACATCGACACGAAAAGAAGAAGAATTTGACATTACCATCAATCAATTGTCCAACCACTGCGCCAATCGTGCTGTCATAAATTATGTTAATGTGAACTGAAATTCAGGGTTGAATTATATAATAACACAATTCTCTGGATAGTTGACTTGCCCAGGCGGGTCTAGAAGTCAGTGGCCCTGATTGCTATGCCGAAGGTCGTGGGTTCGATTCCCACCCAAGACAAATATTTGTGTGATGAGCACGATCATTTGTTCTGTGTCTGGGTGTAATTTATCTATAATATGTATGTATTTACGAGCTCAGCTTAGTTTGGGACTAGATGGTGTTGTGTAAAAAAAAGTTGTGGAATATTATTATTATTTTGCATTTATACATCTCAGGACCCTGAGGTCCTGGACCTTTGGAAGGCGTATAAAGGGCCGAATCCATCTCGCAGAGGCCCTTTAGATAATTTTAATGGAACGTGATACCAACCGACGATTATCCCTGTACAACCCCCGGTTGGTTTGAGAGGAATAAAATCCCCCACTTGAGAGCAATAAAATCGCACATCTCTTGTATTGACTGATGACCTCAGACAGCCGGCCGGTTCAAGGAACTTAGACATCCAGGCAGTCAGTTCTGCTACCAGCTTTGCTTACTAGCTCAGCTAAAATAGTAGTAGTAAGTAAAGAAACTCATATTTTTATGGCAGTGATCGTTTCAAAAGTTAAAAATTTCTAATGCTATAATATTCTGATTTTTCATCATTTTCCAATTAAAAAATATGGAAAACTCTTTGTTTTTTTGTTTAATTTAACTGGTTCAAACAACAAAAACATTTTTTAATCGTGATTATGATGTAATAGTGAATGATTTCGTTAATAATCATAACTACAAAAATAACTATGATTATTTTCTTAACCGTCAATCACGATTAACTTTTCAATAATTAATTCTTAATCGTTAAATGTTAATCGTTATTTTGATTAACTTTTTGCCAACACTGGCTTTTCAAAGTTCATATAATAAACATCATTGTTTAATATATTTTGCTTGAGGTTCTCTGCAACCGCAGCAGCAGCACCAGCACAAAAGGATTGGCGCAAGTTTATCGACACAAATAGCGTCCCACACTAGTGGTTGGATTAATTAGATTTTATTTGTTGTTATCCAGGGTAAGATTTTTTTATTAACCATACAGCTCCTACATGTTTGAAAAAAAAAATCTTAAATCTTTCTGCTCCTGAAAACCAGTTTGTAATAAATTCTAAATCTAGAATAATTTGTTTTTTTTTCTTTACAAATTCAGAAGCGCCATTGTCTATACAGTTTAGTAACTCATTAGAATAACAAATATTTTAAAAGAATCTGCAAGAGTAAGGTAATTATGGTAAAATGAACATAGTTTTGTAAATAATGTTCTGCTATTAATTTTAACTGACTAGTAGCTAATGAAATATTATGTTTAATACCCTCAGACCAATGAAATTACCGGAGTAGGCAGAGAAAAATGCTGTCTGATTGGTAAAATACAAAAATATTTGAATTAATTTTATGTTGTAGAAGAGAAAATCGTTTAAATCTTCATTGGAAAATATAATCTAAAATATCGATTATTCGAACCTCGGTCGAATTAACATAAACTTCTCAACTATTAATGTTTTTTTTTTTCATTGGTAGTGTTACAATAAATTCTTAATCCAACTCTATTTCCTTCATTAAATTACGTAAAACATAATTTTATTATCAATCGACTTACCGATACAGTAACCACTATCCACCGTCAGACAACACTACATGTCAAACGCTCCGATATCCTCGACTCCGGCTTGACCGAAACTTTTGCCGAAACCGTACTTTTTCGGCAAAATGCTGGCCTTTCGCCGAATATGTCGGCTAATGACGAATGTAACGTTTGCCGGCAGCGGCCTGACAATCCACAATGGAGCATTGAGGTCGCTTGGACATAACTCAATTACGGGTATTAACAATTTTCTAATAGTGATGCGACGTGTCAAGGAGTGATTTTTGTCGATGAAGATGATGTTTTAGACGAAATGTTTTAATTTTGGCCAAAAATGGAAAGGATGGATTAGGAAAGTTAGATCCAAGTAATATTCTGAGTGGGGATCAGTTTTAACGTACACAATATCTCTACCGATAACTGATTGAATGGAATCTGCTTATGGTACAACATGCTGTGATTTAAGTAAAAATAACTATTAAGACGACAACAGCAACACAACAGTATCTTCTCTCCTTATTAAATAGCGTCATAGATATAAAGAAGAGTTCATTAAACGTCCAATTCCCTATAATAAATGACTGTCCGCAACAAAGAACAATTCAGATATCGACATAAGCAGCAGACTGATTGATGATCACAATATTTGCACGAAAATACAGACAGACATAATGGATACTTTGTTTAATAATATTGTTGATGAATTGTACGACTCTCCTCCACGTTATTGACGTTGTGAAGTTACTTCAGGATTTCAAAGCACTTCAGAAGAAGACATAAAAATGAAACAAATAATTCATTTTAATGGTTTAAAACGTAAATCTTTAAGTTTGATGCGTTCGTGTGTAAACTTAGTTAAAGTAAACAAAAAATAGCAACCAAACTGATTTGACCGGCGGCGAAATGACGAACTAATTTAGGCACACTGAATTTGACAAAAGATTGACGTTTGGCTAAGACAGTGATGCCGCCTTGGGAGGTCGAGATACATTGGTCGTGCCAGAAAATGTTCACGTTGAAACATCAATTTGTTGGCATGTATTTATCTGCTCACCGGAATTTGAAGCCATTTGTATAATTGATTAACGATTGGTTGAGTCACAGTCAGTTTCTCAAACAAATTTAGGAATTAAATGAAGTTATGTTTCTTTTTATTTTGAGATTTTGTTCAGTTTTGTACCGAGTGGGTATGAGATGATTAGAAATATTGCCCTCGAAAGCGGTAACTCAAATAAAGGGAGTTTCAAGAATACAGAGATTTTGTAGAAATATGATTCCGTCTTCATAATGACATTTAATTTAAAATAGCTTCTGCGTGTGATTTCGCTTACCACTTTACCTAAAATGCTTTTTATCGAGATTCCACGCCATTTCGATAAAAAGTATTTTAGGTCTTTCTCCAGGTCCAATTTCTATGCTAAATTTCATTTATATCGGTTTCTGGCTTACGCGTAAGCACTTTTAACCAAATTGACAGTTATTTTCGCATTTATAAAATAAGTGAGTATAGATAGTATTTTCTTTTCATTACTCCAATAAAATTACGGGTTTTTGACAAGCCTTGCCTTGCCTAATGTGGAATTTTTGAGATACCGCTTTTAGACTTCTGAGAGTAGGATTGATGTTTTTTTTCTGAAAGAGATATAAAGTTTTCTGAGAAAAATAAGGGTGCCGCTCTTATTATCATATTTGTTATTAATTCATTAAACCCCAAGCGAACGCCGGCGTTCGCTCTCTCATTGTCTTTCTATTGTGTCTCTAATTACGGTATTCTAAAGTTATGTAAATATCTACACTTACTAATATCAAAAAGAGGTAAGATTTGTATGTTTGATTGTAATGATTTTAAAAATTCTTTTCTTTTTTTTAGGGTCGCGGGAATCCGATGGATGCGAGACGCACAGGAGCGGTCATTGTGGCGACATTTGGGGGAGGCCTATTTCCAACAGTGGACGTCTTTCAGCTGAAATGATGATGATGATGATGACCTCAAGAGGAAAAACGGAACCCTTATAGAATCACTTTGCTGACCCTTTATCTCGAGAACACGTGAAAGTATCGAGTTGAAATTAAAATCATATATACAGATCTGCGGTCCCTTGAAGCTTCTGAGTTAATGAAAAAAAAGATACGGCCATATATGTCGCAAACGTATATTTCGACACTCTCAAGGGAATCAAAATTTATAGAACACATTCCGTTGACCTAGAATCCTGAAATTTGGCATGAAGCAATTTCTCAAAGCGCAAGTCTAAGAAAAGATCTGAAAACTGTGAATTTGTAATTGCGTCTGAAAAAAAAAACACTTTTTTTACGATTCGGAAAAATCTTCGTAACTTAATTTGGGAATTGAACTGTTTTAATAGTTGTCCGACTCACACTTGCCCGGTTTTTATCACTGAGTGACATAGGTTATAATATATACTTTTTATTTTCACGTGGACGAAGCTATGAAATCATATCATGAAGAAGTTGTAACAATGATTATAACCAATGAAAATTATATCATACACAGTTATATCACTAGTTATTATTATATGATTAGCATTAATATATAATTAATTTAACACCCGTGCAATATGCATCGTAATATTTACATACTGTATTTGATCTGTCAAGTTTAATAAAAGATAATGTTTTTGACATTATCTCGTAAACATTTTTTTTTATGTTTAACATATTAAATGGGTTACCAAACAAAAAAATAACATTTTTGAAATAACTACAACCTAATATCACCTTCAAAACTATCGATATTGACACACAAACGAGCTGCGTGTCGTATCACTAGTGATTTCTTTAATCCTACATAAGCTGCCGTGGGCCTGGATTTTATTTTTCATTAATTTTCTACACAACAGTTTTATTACAAGCCAGAACATCGCCATTTTATTATATTGTCTCCAAGGGTAGTCCGGTCACGCGATTTTGTATAGGTAAGTAAGAAGTTTTAACAGCCTAGTTGAAGACTGAAAGTCCTGAAAGGGACAGTTTCAGATAGTGCATTGCTGGTGCTACTCGAATCACTTCCATCATAGAAATATGTGACTCTTGCTTACTTTTTCGATAGTCTAGCAGTCATAAGAGCGACTGCTGAGTTAGGGATGCTGGACTCGATTCTCTTGTTGAGCAAACTGGGCTGCGGGATTGTTCTAAATAGTCACCGCGACCCTAGATTGCAACAAAACTCTTATAGATTTTAGTCAGGAAAAGTCTGACACCACCTCCACCCAGAGCGAAAGAAGTTATTTCATGATTACGCACTCCAAGAAACAAAAAGAACTGGGCAAGTGCGAGTCGGACTCACGCACTGAGGGTTCCGTACAGACTTACCCATGTAAAAGTTCAATTCCCGAATGGAGTCTCGAAGATTTTTCCGCATCGAAAATTTTTTTTTTTTTTTGTGACGTAACAACAAATTTACTGTTTTCAGATTTATTCCTATACCTGTGCTATAAGACCTTGCTTTATGTCAAATTTCAGGATTCTAGGTCAAGGAGAAGTACCCTATGAATTTTGATTCCGTTGAGTGTCGAAATACACATTTTTTGCGACATAAACGGCCGTATCTTTTTTTTTTCGTTAACTTAGAAGTTTGATTTTTTCACAGCTTCAAGGGACCGCAGATCTGAGTATATGGTTTTAATTTCAACTCCGATACCTCCATGCGTTCCCGAGATAAAAGGTCTTGACAGACAGACAGACCGACGGACGGATAACAAAGTGATTCTATAAGGGTTCCGTTTTTTTCCTTTTGAGGTACGGAACCCTAAAAAGTGGAGCACTATATTGTTTCGGAAATTTATCAGCAGCCACACTGACTATTTGTTTCACCGTCATCATTATTTCAGCCAAAAGCACTGTTGGACATAGGCCTCCCCCGAGTGTCAACACAACAACCGATCCTGTTTTTTTTTTTTTAAGGTGGGAAATCATCCAAATGACTTCTCGCGCTCTGGGTGAAGCGGGAGGGCGTGTCAGACTTTTACTGACTAAAACCACACCTGTATCCTTCAATTACCCTTTGCGTACTAGGACTACGGGTTTCCCTTTCAGAAATTCTCCGCGGTCCTAGCTAGCGGGCATCGGCCCCGCTGGGCCCCTACGGTTTGCTGACATCTCTTTGAGGAGCGCGAGGATCACTACGCGCTGTTGACGACTGGGCTCGGTCCGGTTAATTGCCGAACAGCCGGACGGCGAGCTACCCAGTGCTCGTCGTCCGCAAGCCCGCGTCTACCGTGGCTGGTAGTCGGGGTCGGAATTACGACGGCTAGGGCGTGAGGACCTTCGTTCCCTCACGCGTGCAGCCTCCTCCTTCGCTAGCATTACTGCTTCGCAGAAGGAGGCGACCGCCTGCCACTCCTCCTCGCTCCGGACCATAGCCTGAACCAGGGCCCGACGCGAAAGGTCGCTGCCGCCAATTGCCTCCACGAGGACACGGCGGTGCTCCGCCCAAGCGGGGCACGCCTCCACCGTATGCTCCACCGTGTCCTCCGGGTGACAACCGATCCTGTGCGCCTTGCATCCATCGGATTCCCGCGACCCTCACCAGGTCATCGGTCCACCTTGTGGGAGGCCTTCCAACACTGCGTCTTTCGGTACATGGTCGCCATTCCAGAACCTTTCAGCTGCATCTACCATCTGTTCTGCAAGCAATGTGCCCTGCTCACTGCTATTTAAATTTAGCGATTCTTCGGGCTATGTCGGTAACCTTGGTTTGATAATTTGTTTATCTTGCTCTTTCTGTTCAGCATATCTGGTGAAAAGATTCTCTGGCACCTGCCTAACCTTTAGAAGAATACAATCACGATATTTCACTATAAGTTGTAACTTGTATGTGTATGTCATCTTTCGTGTAACAAAGCTAATTAGCGCCAAGGAGAGTTGTCATTAGTGTTTCGAATTAAGTCACGTTGTCTTTATACTATTGCTGGCCGTTTGGCTGGTTTGTTGGTCTAGTGGTTAGTGGCCCCAACTACTATACCGGAGATCGTGGGTTCTCACTCAAAACAAAAGTTTATGTGATGAGCACGATCATTTGTTCTTAGTCTGGGTGTAATTTATCTATATGTATGTAGGTATGTATTTAGAAATACATTAGTATGTTTATCAATTGTCTAGTACTCATAACACAAGCTCTGCTTAGTTTGGGACTAGATGGTGTTGTGTAAAAGGTGTGGAATATTATTATAATGCGAATATTTCTGATTCGGTAGCTTAGTTCACCTAGTTGGTTTTCAAATTGAATATTTATTTAATATCATGTTAATTTTACATTATTTCGTTTAGTTTCCGGTCGGATGGCTATCATTACAATAATATTACAAAGGTGAAAGTATGTGTATAAGATTGTTACTACTTCACGCTTGAACGGCTCAACGGATTTCGATGAAACTTGGTACGGGTAGACCATATCCTTGAATAGCAAAAAGAATACTTTTTATCTCGAGAGTATATTAGCTAGCTTAAAATATATTCCAGTGCATAACGTCGCTCGGCAGTGAAAACCTCTTAGAACATTTATTAAAAATTTTATTGCAATTCGAACCAACAATTGATTAGTACTATATTGCGCTGGTCTGTGTGATAAACCACACGTGGGTGCGGTGCGGCGATGAGCGAAGCGAAGCAGTCGCGATCGATTGGTTTGATATTTTCACGCGAACTCTTGCGGTGCGGTGACTTGTTTAATATAAATGGCGGCTGAAGCGGCTACTTCTCGCATACGTAGGACAGAGACGCCGCATTGCGTTGAATTCGCTTGAGCTGCATCGTGAGATGGGCAAACAGAAAGACTAATTATCAAATCAACTATGTCCTACAAAAAAAACCTATAGAAAATAAACAAATAAGAGAAGGTTAGTACTAAACCAACCAACTCTTTCTTGTCATCGCTCGCATATCGGCAAAGCGATATAATATTGAATACATCGCTCCCAAGAGATCATCAGCTCATTACATTAGTACCGCATACTCCCCAAAGTGGGAGCCACTTAGCAAAATTAGTAAAACAGTAATATGTGAATTATTCACGTTCGGGTGGATTGTTTTGAAAGTGGAGTAATGGTGGAGAGAAAAGGTCAACTTGATTATTGGATTATGTTTGTTGTTTTGATGCGGTGGGACTAGAATTTATATGAATTCACAGAGATGATGGATTATAATAGGTCTTTACCTCTGAAACTGCCGTTTTTTAAAACGGGTTGCTTTGAAGTGTTATATCTTTGGATTAATTTGGAATTATAAGTTCAAATAAACATTATATCAAAAGAACGTTATAATTTTTTCGAAATTAGGTATTTATTGGTTTTTTTGTGCTTTGTATTTTCTGTAATATCGCAGTACTTAAGAGGCGCGAGGACGAGAATCCGATGGATGCAAGACGCACAGGACCAGTCGTTATGGCGAAACCAGGGGGAGGCCTATGTCTTACAATTGACGTTTTTTGAAATGATGATGATGATAATGATGATGATAATGATGATGATGGCAATGCTTAACCTCTGTCCAAGGCAAAATCCATCCCTTGGATCATGCAAAGTATCAACAACACGTTTCGACGATCAACGATCTTTATACAACTTGTAAGCAGCACTCGGATCCTGGTGTCCGACCCCACAGTCTGAGAGTTTCAGCCCCAAACAGTTCGAAATATATAACTTCCAACAAGGTTATTATATTTCTGCCGTGTGAGGTTCTCCAGCACAAGACGTCAAGCTAGGAAGATGGGATGGCGCAAGAGTATTGAGACAAGTAGCGAGCCATACTAAAGGCCTACCCATCTTCCATGGAAATAACGACATTCCGTCCGGTCTCTGGCCATCGTCGCTTGTCAGGCCATGGGGTTCCAAAATGACTGGAACGCCGACGGTGACAAGAACGCGTCTGATTCTGAACAAATAATAATTTTTCATCGGACTAAATATCAAGTTTATGCTGACAAATTATTTGAAGAAAATACCGTTTGATAACTTTCCTTAAATTGAAATGATTTCTAACTTCATGTTCTAGCTCACGTGAATTGAACAATGACTTTGACAACTTGAACTTGACGACGATATTAGAGTAAGCATCACGTTTATAAGATCAACCTCCCGAACCTGTTACATTGAAAAATCCACTTTCACCTATATCAAATACAGTCCAATTCCATTTGCCCAAGGTACTTAGCATAGAGGCCGGTGACTTTTGAAGGAATAAAGACTTTATCTTTGGTGATGTAAAGTTTATTTTTGAACGCTGGTTAGTAATAAAGTTTTAAACAGATAGACTTAAGCCCGTCCTTTACGTAGGGCTTCATCGCATTAGGTGCGGGTAGGCAGGAAATCTTTTGCAGTGCACCGTATGTTTGTATTTCATCATTTCTATTTTAATGTGAAAGATAGCGATCCGCACGGAACAAATATTTGTACAATGTGTTCCAAATAAGAATAGGAACGATTTTTACGCCATTTTGTGACGTCATAGCAGTCAAATCGAAAAATTGGGTAGAGTGAGCAAAACAAGAGCTTTTTAAATAATATTAATTTACGAATCGTGGACGAAAAAAGATTAATCAGAATCCAGTTCTTCAATTTTGCTAATTTAAGCGTTACTGTGTGAATTGTTTAAGTATTGCCAAATGGAAGAAGAAGTCGAATTATTCCTAACAATGAAAATAAGAAAGAAAATAGTTTCTTTTAAACTAATTGTGACTTAAATAATATATTTAGCTAATTAAGATTAAACAATAACGTTTTTACTTCATCTAGATTTAACTAAGACTCAGTAATAGAAAGTAAAAAAAAAACGTTATTAGCAAATAAGGTTTTTTTGGAAACCGTACTTTTCAATCAACATTTGACAGATCGAGGTCATTGACTTTCCTATTCTTATATGGAACGCATAGTATGGCCTACAGATAGTTATCTGGTCTGAGTGTATTGTTATTTTGCGGTCTTGTGATTGCGATTTTACATAGATAGATAGATACATATTATAATTGTGTAGTACTAGAAATGTTTCGGGACTACTTGAGGAGTCGTTCGCAAATTGTCAGAGTCGGGAAAAATGATAGTGATGAGGGTCCGATCACGTACGGTGTGCCACAAGGCAGCATTCTGGGCCCCACTCTTTTCCTGATATACATCAACGAGCTGTGTCAGTTACCAATCCATAGCTGTAAAATAATTTCATACGCAGATGACACTTCCCTCCTAGTTGACGGAAAGGACTGGGCCCAATGTTATTAAAATGCAGAGATGGCGCTGACACGTGTTATGAAATGGCTGAGTAATAATTTACTAACAGTGAACGTAAGTAAAACGTTTTGCGTGCCGTTCGCCATCAGATCAAATTTTTGACCACCAGCATCTTATACTCTGAAAATTCACTCTTGTATGTCCTCGACTTTCTGTGACTGCCCCACGGTTGCCAAGTCACCGTCCGTTAAATATCTAGGCATACATATTGATCAACATTTGAACTGGCATAAACACCTCGACACACTTGAGAGTAGAACTCGCCAACAGAAATACGTTTTTAAAAAAGTTACGTACAATCTGGGTGTAAAAGTGCTTAGATACCTTAACGCCTATTTTCCCTTGCACGTTAGAGTTCAAGTTTTCGAAAATTAAACTAGATGGCGTTGGTTTCTTCACAGCTAAGTGGCGAGCAAAGGCAATCTCACAAAGTATAAACTTGACTTTTAGTTTAACAAATAGATAGACACATGCGTCATCATTGTCGTCAACAACTGATTGTAGTTCATAATTTCATCAACTTAGCATAAGTCAAGATGGCCTAGTGGTATAGAGCACACAGATTGAAGCGCAAATCAGTGTGCCGCAAGTTCAAATCCCACGCAATTGTTGACTTTTTGTAAGTTCTTACCCGATTGGAAGTTATGGATTAGCATTACATATTATTATATTAAATTATTCTTTAACTTGTTCACACATTTCTTAGAGTTAGAAAGGATCACAAAAAAACTAAATAAAGAATTAGATTTCTGCGAGGTAGACATAAGTTTTAACTTGACCGAAATGAACTGTCGTTTGGTTGTAGTTGTTGGTTAGTGACGTGTGGTTAACAGTATTGTAATATTCGCAAAATGCAGGCTAATATTAGTATTGAAGTGAGGGCGACTATCATTGGGCTGCATAAAAGCGGTCTTAATAAAACACAAATATCTGAAGAAACCGGACTGAATGTGAGTATAATAGCTATTAATGAATTGTAACTTTATTATAAATTAATCTTCTAATTAAAATGTAAGTATGCCATTTATGAATCCATCCATCGTATCTTTATGAGGCTTAAAAGAAAAATACATAAATCGTTGGGTTTATTGGATTGGTTATTGGATTTATAAATGCAGTTTTATTTTAAAATTATATTCAATAATTATGATTGTTAACATTTTATATAATGAAAATGAAGTCAAGTAGGTATAGCTGCCTAATATATTTTTTTTTGTTTTAGAAAAATACTGTAAGTCTTTGGATAAAAAGATATGAGGAAGAAGGTAGCCTTGCTAGTCGAAAGAGAAGTGGGAGACCGAAGCTTATTAGCGAGGCGCAGCGACGACATATGGTGGACGTATACGAAACAAATGGTTTCGCACCAACGAGACATTTTGCGGAATTATATGACACCTCGATTGATACTGTTCGCCGTGCACTTCACGCTGAAGGCGTGCATCACAGAAAACCTGCTAAAAAGCCGTACTTGACAGAGAGGCATAAACAGGAACGATTACGTTTCGCACGTGATTATTTAGATTTTGATTGGAATACTGCGGTATTTTCAGATGAAAAAACATTTAAATCCAGTCAAAAGGGCAGGCTTCACTTATGGCGCAAGAATAACACTCGCTGGTGTGATAAAAACATTATACCTAACACCGAATCAGGTCGAATCACAATTAATATGTGGGGATGGATGAGTGCAGCAGGACCAGGAGAACTGGCTTTCATTCCTCCACGCGCAAACAGTTCAACTTATGTGGAAGTGTTAGACTCAATTATGCTACCTACTGTGCGCAACATTTACCCAGCTGATGAGTTAGCACAATTTCCGTTTGTCCAGGACAATTGTCCTATTCACCGAGCGAGTACTGTGCGTGAGTGGTTTCACAATCACCCGGAAGTAATTGTTATTCCATGGCCAGCGCGATCACCCGACCTCAACCCCATAGAAAATCTATGGGGTTTGATGGTGCAAAGGTGGGACTCGCGGAATGAGAGGTCTACGGAACAATTAAAAACCCATTGCATGGAGGTATGGGAAAGTTTTAGAGGGAGCGAAATATGCGGTAATATGGTTGGGTCCATGCGCAAACGTCTACTTGACTGTATCGAAAATAATGGGGGTTATACAAAATATTAAGTTTTAGTAAAATCAGTCGGTGTAATTAAATATTTAGTAGGCCATTTTATTTTAACATATTTAAATGATTATTCGTTAACAAACACTGTATTATATTGTGTTTACTTTCGTTTAAAACAGCTATACATTTTAACTTGTGCCATCGCCTTATCTTAAGAATGCAGTGAACTCGCTATCAATTTTGTTGACAATAATCATGATTCTATTTCGTTTTTTATTCTTCTACCCACACTGTTCTAACATAATAGTTCAATTTATTTTTCTCATCTAATTGACGATTATCTTGTGAGAACTAAAGTTCTTTTAACAGAAATTGAGGTTTAGTTTCAATCTTCTTTTCGTCAAGAAAATGAACAATTAAGCTATGACCTCAATACATTCATTGTGACGTTACATACAAATAAAATGTTTACAAAGTCTAAATCATATATCACTTTTCAATAAATAACTGGATATAAACAATTATATTTTATTTTATTAAAATTTTAATATCCTTTCATTGTTACGTTATTCATATTATGAATGGTCTAAGTGGATATACTTCCAACAAACAATCTTACACGTAACATAGATAACGGTTACAAGATAATTTTGTTGTCTAGGTAACAATTCGCGTCACAATTCTCATATATGTTTAATTTGTAAATATAAAGAATATTTTTTTTTATTAAACACGTCTTTTTATTTCCACCTTACAACATTGAAAAGATGTAACAACTAAATAATTGAAAATTACGAATGTGTTCTTCTTGTGGTTAATAGATCATATTCGTAATTTGCAACTATTTAGTGCAAAAAATACAATAGTATTTTTCATAGAAATATAAAAAACAACTATATTAATATAGATTGGGAATAAGTAATAAATAACCACAACGGACCGACCATGATTTGAACTCGGGCTACGTTGTTTGCGAATCCAACACTTAGTTCATACGGCTAACAGCACATGACACGTTTGCGTGAATTTTATCAATGCAATGGTAAGAACAAGTCGCCTGTGTGACTGTGTGATGCATATTCAATGGCACAGAAAAATAATAATGATATTTTAAGCTCAGTGCGACGACAGTTCCTTAGTATGTGTTATCTGTGGAATGTGGATACTCATACACGCGCACACATACGCACGGAAGTGTCGTGCGTGCTCGCTCGGTTCGTAGCAATGTAATCTTTAACTTTTGCGGCCTCACTGTAAATCCATATTCAACCTACCCCTCAAGTTTGAAAACTAACACATAGATAATCAAATATTTATAAATTGATATTCAATTTTAATATCTTCATCTCTTTAAAAGAAATTATAAATTATTTCAATGTTTGAAGAAACAAAAAGAAAGTACAAAAATAAGCATTAATTAAGCATTAATCATTTGAAGCACAGCGGCGCCATCTATTAACAGTATAATGTAATGTTGTCGATAGCAACATTTCAATCAGGTTTTACGCTAGATGGCGTCATTTCTCGCTTCACACGATTTTATTTCTGTACTTCCTATGCACTTTTGCAGCAGACTTTACATAATTCTGCTGATACGGACACACTAAAAGTTGTGTATTTTGCATTATGTCAATCGATTTTGGCGTACTGTATTCCAGTCTGGGGTATAGCCACTGAAAACGTCTCCTTACGACTGGAGCGAGCGCAAAGAGCTGTACTGAAGGTTCTTCTCCGTCGACCGCGGAGATATCCAACAGTACAGTTATATGCGGAATCAAAAGTGCTTACAGTGAGACAGTTGTATGTTCTCCAGACCATGCTCCGTAAGCACTCAGCGCGTCCACTATCTGAGCCTATTGGTAGAGTCAAACACACAGTTTTTCACCTGTAGTCATGCAAAACATCCTTCGCTAAAAGGCATTACTATATCTGCAGTTCGAAAATGTACAACCAGTTGAATAAATCACTAAGGATATTTCATAAAACTAAATATCAGTGTAAACTAGCCTTACAAGAATATCTAGAAACTCGACTATCGCAAGACTGAGGATCTTCTGATGGGAAACTATGCCAAACTTACACTTAAATTCCACAAGGACAAATAAAGAAATGAAAAAAAAAAATGAAAGAACTAAAGTTATTAAATATTTCGCTCACACTCATTCCTACATACAAATACAAACACACTTACACTTAACCCACACATACTCTCACATTTTTACCATCAATCACACACACCTATCCCACATAACTAATTATATTTATAACACCTTTGTTTTTTTCTCTCCCTTTATAATGTTTTCGCTATCAAATATCTTTTCCCCTGGATAATCATTTTGCAATAATATTTACTTTTTATTTATATAGTTTTTTGTATCACTGTGTCCTATCCAGGTTATAATTGTATAGTCTTATGCGCACATAATTTCGAAGGTACACTGACTTCTAAGAAACAGGTTATTCCTAGTTTAGAAGTCAGGGTCTTTTTGCTCTGGCTCACTTAGCTATGCTCCAACAATGTAACATTTGTGTATGTTTTGGAATAATAAAGGTTTATTTATTATTTATTTATTCTTTATTGTATACCAAAAACAAAAATTACATTAGGAACATATTTTTTTTATTAATCTTTTTAATTTAAGGGATTCGTACACTAATGCTACGATGTCAATCCCATCGTACCTACAACTTTACATATTTGTAATGGGTTCAGTTTGTCGATAATTCAGTTGTACGATGTTTTATTTTAACGATGCTTTATGGTTGCGACGTAACGTTAGTGCGAAAAATCCTGTTGCGAAAAACCCTACAGCATTGCTTATTACATCGATAATTTACTAATTCAATAGTATGTCGGTTCAAAACGCATACTGTTTCGTGACATATAATTAATAACCTTATTTTGCATTATATACATTAGGGAAATACATTCCGACAACAGTGTGTCGGAATGTTAGTCATAATAAAAATCGAATCATCAGGTTTCGAAATCAAGTAGGGAACTCTTTGTGATCGCCAACATCCAAACCTATACATATAATTATATAGTTGAAATATTTGAAGAGCTTGTAATAGTTACACAGCCCATAGGAATTACAGTAGCTCTAAACGAATCAAATCTGAATACAAGAATTAGGTAGGTACTAGTGTAACGGCATTGTGCGTTTTTGATAAAATGACTTCATAATTATTATTACCCCAAAATACAATAAAATCGTAATGACGATTCCAGATAGACAAAAATATTTATTAAGCAAAAATCACTCACCTTGGCCTTCTCGAAGAAGGAGAGAACTTCAGTATCCCCGCAGACTTCCTCCGATCCTTCACCATAGGCACCATTAGCAGATCCTCTTCATCAGTCTCCGAACTACTCTCCAAGTTCACTAGCGCCGGGGCTGAACCCCGCCTACTCGCACTTTTAGGCACTTCCAACATTTCCCTAATCACATCACAGTATTTACACGCATTAGTTTCCGCCATGTAAGCTTGAGTTATAGCGTAGGCATAGTTTTCTAAAAAGCACTTGTGACAACCCGGGACATAGTTCGTTTCTAGGTCCGTAGATTCTTCACTAGGTTCTTGTGTTATTTGTATTTTCTTATCCATTACCATTACCGTTGTGTCAGTATTTCTTTTATTTTCTTTTTTGTGCTTGTGGTCGTCATTCCGCTTCTTTTCTTTGTTCTTGTGTTCTGTTTTGTGCTGCTCTTTCTCTTCTTCTTCGAGTTTTTTTTGTCGTATTTCTTTCAAACATTCAGCTTGATCGTTGTAGTATTCGACACATTGTATTCTCTCCTGTCCTGCTCCCTTTTTGGATGGCTTTGTTGGACTTTTTTCTTTCTTCTTCTTTTTATGTACGTTCACGTTAAGAGGTTCTATCCTCAATGATTTCATCTGCTTTATTATGTGTTCATGAACGTACGGGTGGCTATACGAGGCGTATTCACCACCTGTCGCATTGGCAGTGTTCTGTTCTTTCACTATTTTGGCACTTACATCGTTGTCTTTGTTTTTAAAAGCTATTTTTTCATCGTGTTTACTAAATTCTTTGATGTCAGTATCCCCGTTCATTTTACGACCGTTTTTTACTGTGCACTTCTGAGATGATGAATCTTCGTCCAAACATGTTTCGTAACCGTCTATCTCGTGATCTATATACAATAGGGAATTATTCTCTTCCTGGACGGAAATTCTTGTAGTAGCATCGTAGAAACTGACTGCATCTTCATTTGGGGAATTCAGGCACTCTTTCCAACTCTCATCGCTTTTCACTTTAACTAATTCTTTATCTATTTTTACATCACTTTCTTTCCAATACTTATCGAAGCTTATTCTCTCAAGTCCAGTCGGAGTTACAGCAAAAACCATTTCATCTGAGGTTGAGATATCTTTACTTTGCTGTTTAGACAAACATCTTTCACTGTTTTCCTTTCTATCAGCAGATTTGCTTCTGGTATCCTGAAGTTCTCTCGGAGCGACTAAAATATCATCTTCAGTTATTGTCATATCGTCATCATGCTCATCTAAAGACTCATCAGACTTAGAAAATTTTAAATCAGTCACTCCATTGATTTTGATTTCAGTTTTGACATTCATGATTAGATCTTTTTTGATTTTCTTACAATCTTCTAGACTAAGATCTCCTAGTGCTGATAGTTCGTCATCTCTGATAGAAGCTTCTTCAGGTTCAAGGCATATTTGTACTACTTCTAGACCTTCACCATATTCTTGTAGACATTCGTGAAAAGAGTCCATACCGGTGTGGTCATCAGATGCCAGAGAGTTAACACATTCCTGTGAAACAAGTAGGTGTTATTCGACAGTCGGTAATAAAATAAAACAACGAAGTGTAAACTACTTAAGATTTTATGAGTATTTTGAGTGAACCAGTATTTGGCTCAATCTTTGAACGTGACGGACATATGGTGGAGTCATTATTGCTGTTTATTTTTTCATGACTTTCCGATGTAGTTGTGAGTGCTCATCAAACAATCAATGTTAAAGTCAATTTAAAAGATAAATAATTGTAACAGAATCACTGTTAAGAAAATAAAACATGTATTGATTGATTGACTTTTTCTTTATTTGCAGAAATCATTTTATATTTTACACTCCTAAAATTTCAAAAAGTCGATATTTTATTGTCTATTTTTAGTGAAGATAGTTGATAAAATAATTACTGATTTTTACTTTTTTAATGAAATATTGGACGTCAAAAAAAAACTTAGAAAAACACAAAGTATTATTTGAAAACAATTCAGTTTAGGGTGACTTTTGAATTGGAAATAGAAATAAAACACGGTATTCATGTGCAACGTATATTTAGCGACACACAACGAAGCGTAGTAGATCATTCGACATGGACGTAAGCGACGGACATCGAGTAGTTATACTATACAAACATTTTATAACTTAGACCTTGACAAGGGGTGGACAGAGGAATCTAGTGACGTGTTATTATGGCAGACAAATAGGAACCTTAGAAGAATAAATATCTGTACTAATCAGTTGAAAGTAGTTAATCAAGGAAAGCCTCTTATAGATGTGGTGCTTATTATATTTACCACAAATTTTATACTAGACAAACCTAGAGACTCGCTAGTATCGGTTTGTACTATGTTTAGTGTGTGACTGTTGCAAACAGAAAGACAAATAGAAGTGAAGTCAGGAGGACATTGACCGCAGGCATTTCTGTAGATCCATCTAGTGAGTTCCAGGCTTTTCGATTAATTGATTTTACTGGAAGTTTTATATTGGTAAATGATATGGTTATAAAAGTTAGCTATTTTGAGAATAATATTATTACTTTTTTCTTTAATTTTTTAAATAAAATAATATACCATTCCGAGCATTTATCAATTTCAATTCAGTCTTGAATTAATGATCAAGCAAATAACACTTCATTAGAATTATATTCAAAACCTAGTAAAAATACTCATAAATAAAATGCAATTATAACGTAGGTGGTAAAATAAAATACAATATAACGTTGCTATAAAATATAGCAGACAGTAACATAAAATTAGACTTACAAGAAAAGGTTTAATCCGCAAATGGAATGTCCGAATTTATAACACAACTTCCAACAGTCTTTATATTTTAAATTAATTTTATAAAACAATAAATATATTATTACAATTTATAAAACATAGATAATGTTCTTTTATTTAAATTTTAGTATATTTACAAAAGCAATATGCGAAGCTTAACCTATGATATGTTATGAATTACCTGTAGACATTTTTTATTTATTTCAAGCAAAGCGATATATTTTTATTAATTCCTCTCAAATTGACAGTAGTGTTTCATAATTGTTTTAGTAGACTAGCGTATGTGTCATTTAGTTTATTTTAAAGCTATCTTCACTTCCTTTCCAAGGTACTTATCAAATTTAGTCCTGGTTAACATTGTTAAGAATTTCCGAAATGCGATCCTACGTCTTCTACAAGCAAAGCAAAATCCTAAAAATTTGAGGTTTACATTTTCTCTTTCTAGTTTTGCAAGATATTTTTTTTCACTATTTTGTTTGAAGATACATTGAAATAATGTACGATTTCTACAACAGGTAGGGAAAAGCTAATGTTGCATAACACGTGTTTTCCTTGAGGTGAGATATCATCAAATAATTCTCCACTCTCTGGGCGGAGCGAGAGGGAATGTCAGACTTTTACTGACTAAAACCTATCCCAGTTCTTTCAGTTGCCTATTGCGTGCCAGAGCCGTAATGACTCTTTCAAACAATGTCTCAGCCGTAGATATTACGTTAGCATACATTCATAAATCCCCCGGTTCTATAGACCAATGAAACAAATCTTGGAATAACACTATGATGTATCCTGCACTCATAGGTTTAATGGGAAATACTTCAAGGAAACTTTTGTATTTAGCAACAATATTGTACTATACCACGATAAAATAAGAATTTGACTAGAACAACTATCACATCCGAAATTGACGGCTAACACATTTATCTACTTTAAATTTATTTATAAACTATTTTTGCAACTACACAACCATGATATAAATAGACACCGATATCTAAGATCACAATTATTTTTATTATAACATCTAAATGTATTGGAATTGGAATCATCTGTTTTAAAGAATTGAGCACGTAGTTCTTGGGGTATATGTCAGAGTTTCTATTAGATTAACACACATTTAGATATTTCACAAAAAGTGCTAAATTTTCTTTTGCTATATCTAGATGTTTTTTTCTATTTTGAATGCACAAACAATAATATATTTTTATATTTCACTATTTAACCATTGATTTGATTTTTTTATACCAATCACTAATTCTTTCGCAGCATTGCCCTTAAGTCTATAATATTATAGTTAGATTTAAACCAAGCGATATTAGAAGAGAAAAAAGTAAAGATTTGAAGTTCTTACATTTAAAAACCCAATAAGGATTAAGAGTATAGGTGCATAGTACTAATAAATTGGGACAATTTAGTATACAATCATATTCAAGGAATTTTTAAAAGCAACATTGACCAATTTTCAAGCTCATAAGTATTAAAAAGTGGACGTTTCTTTAATGGCATTTGACCAAACATTTCATTTTTATTTTTATAATTTTTATTTATGTATACATTGCTATATTTTCTATAGCATCAGAATTTTTGGCAGCAAAATTATTGTAAATGCTAATAACTTTGACAAGTCACAAGTTTAAATTTAAAAAAGCTTTTACCTTAACCATTATTTTTTCCCACTCAAATTACTATCTCTATGAGTCCCTGGTTTGTACCAGTAAGAATCCTTTAACGTACACTTGTATCAAAAAATTCCAACAAAGAGCTTATTTCTATCAATCAGTTCTTAACCAGCACATTGGTTCGAAAATTTAAAGGAGACATATTTCAAGCTACTGCTTAAAATAGTGTTGGGGCTAATATGCAGATGAAGTTATAAACAAATTAACAACTTACATTTAACACAAATATTTTTTTCATATTTTTTTACGGGCTTGTACCCTTTTTTTACAACAGTTAATATTAAATAAACTATCAGCCGAATTTTCAAACGCATTCAATTTCAAGTCATCGGTAACAGTCACCTTAAGAGTATTTTCTTGGTAGCGTGCACCATCGTCTACCACAAAATCGCTTACGATCAGCGAAAAATACCTTAAAATTTTGTATTATTTGAGTATGCGAACTATTTAAAGCACAGTTCACTATGATGTCAGATTAAATTTCCAGTTCATCACAGTTCAATTCAACCTCGTTCTGACAATTCCCAGTATCTGGGACTTCCACACTAACAGTATACTTCAGTCTATCTTTTTGTCATTTCATGGTGATCTCCGCCTTTATTTTGGGAGGAACTCGGAAAGGCTGCGGGTCCATCATATCATGAGAGCATTGCAGCTGAAGCTCCATTATATCTTGATGTAGGGACATTATCAGACGCAGGATTTTCGTGAAGTATTCCAGTTTCTGCAAAAGAAACAGTTATGTTGTTATTATTTTGCTTCTTTGATGTTATTCAGAACTATTGATCAAAAATTTATAGAGAAATTTAAGAGTCTTCATTTCTAATCAAATGTTATAAAAATGGCAAGTACAAAGAAATTGATTAATAAATAAAATAATAAGTGTACTTATTAGCAATAAAGCATGCAAACAATATTGTACACTAAAGGGAAATATTTCATAAACACATTTTAACAGAAATTAATTTCCTTAATCGCTAGAACAATCCTTAGAGCGGTAATGTTATTCCCTTTATTGTACAAGAAGAATTTGAAAGTAAGAATAGTATTGTAATAAAAATGCATGCGACGTTAGGTAATTAATACTGCTCTAAGCAAAGACAAGCTTAAGTAAGAGAAACCGTAACTTACTTTTATTTTCCCCTGAGTGTACAATATCACGACACTTCTCGTATAAAATAATACAAAAGTCTTTTATTCAAAAGAACATAAAAAAAAATATAAATATTTTATTAAAAATTTTGTCTGTAAATAATCATTTAAATCTGGTGACTTTTTGTGTTAAGTTTCTGTCACTAGATTTGAATAAATTATTGAACTATTTAAAAAAAAACACACACGAATTTGGTTACTTTAAGATTCCTGTACACAAAAGCCCATAAGGGCCTATTTTTAAGAATGCTTCATTCCATTCTCCTGTGTCATCACGTATATTTTTCGTCATTTACTGAAATACCAGATTTTATCATATCACAAAATAAAGCTCACAAAAAGTAAGTTCTAGATTTTTAATATGGGCAGTTGTGTACAGAAAATTTTTAAAATTTCGATGACTATTTTAATAACAAAATATAAAACTCTTGTCATACCTGACTACTCTGTATGCTATGTCCATTTGCCTTCTCACCGCCGACGACCGTACTACACGGTAACGGCTTCGCTATTCCAATCGTAACTATTCCTATAACAATAGAAAGAAATATATAAATATTACAATATAAGGGGAAAGTTTTATAAACATCTGGATCCGCAGGCTCATTTGGACCAGCCAGTTCTTTAATTTTAACAGTATCTTGCGTACTCTTGTATGTATACAATGTTTACACAAATAAATAAATCTTATCTTACCTAACATTAGTACTTATATAAACTAAACTATCGATTCTAATCTGATTAGTTGAGCATCATCTTCCTGCCCTTGTTTTATGTTATTTCGCGTAGGCGTAACAGATTTTTTTTTCAATTCTATCCTGCCACACTATAACTAACTCCCTTTTCTTTCATATTACTTCTCTCACAATCCTTTCGTTGTTGTCTCGTCAAATCTTTTCGTTGGCTTCCCTCTCCCACTTCATCCATCTACATCTGAATAGTTGATATTAAGCCTAAATACGAAATAAGTACAATATTTTCGATTGATGTTTTGATACTGAACACGAGTATGTGGATATTGCTATGTCTATACAATTCCTGAAATTATAAAGAAACTATGAAATAATATTATCTTATTCCTGAAAACTTACGCTCAATTACAAAACTAAAACAACGATAGGAACAGATATAAATAAAAAATCTAACCTCCACTAAAATTTAACATCAAATATCTCTTGAAGATGTTTGTGATTGAGACACCACTGACTGTACCAAAAGATACGCTACGTATGATAAACAGACGAAGAGATCTGTCCGTAACATTTGTTTACACACATCTTTACATTATCAATGTTGTAAACTAATTACTGATAACAGAGTTACGTCTACGTGTGATGATAATGGAATTACGAAGAGAGATTTCTTTGTCATGCCTGTAAATGGATGCAATTTCTTATATTGAATTGAATATTTGATTAATATGGTGGATTTTGAGGCAATTATCTAAATCCATTAAAGTGGAATGCCGGGTTTTTCTGAATACCATTTCCTTGACTAAGAGCGCCAACCCAAGATACATTTCCACACAACCGCTCTTACATGATTATGACGTTATTACACATCTTTCTCTAAATATTTTGAAAACACAGATATATTGTGGATATTATCTTGGTTTCTATTCAAATCAAAACATGAATTTATTTGTAACTAATTCAGTAAAGACCTCTGAAAATCTGCTATTTTGCGTGAACTTCATAATGGACTCATAAATTTAAAAAAGTAAAGAAAATATATTTATAGAAACCTTGCACATTCAATCGGAATTCTGAAACGGATTTTTTTTTGTTGACGATATACAAATCGAGAAGGGCCATTTTTCAAGCTTTTATTTAGTTACACCTGTCCCGATTTTTGTTTGTCTGTAATCAAATCTTGCGAATTTTTGATCCACTTCCCGGTTACCAATTGAGCTGAAATGCATGCATGCTTAAATCAGATGACAATGCAAAATTATTATGACATGAAGCTGATCTCATGATGGAACCGGAAAGTAGCCATAGGAACTCAGATAACCCTGTTTGAGGTTTTTGGAATGGTCTTGATGAGTATTCATTATATAGGTATATACCGCGCTATAAAGCTTGCTATGAAAAAATAATTTTCATTGAAAACTTGTTAATAATGCTTTCATACACTAAAAACAAAATAAACTAAAAAATATTGCCTACAGCGCCATCTAGTTTTCACCTTAACATATTTTCTGGTGGTTATGAAAACGAAAATAAATGTTTATATTATAGTACAAGCTTTTTGCCGCAGCTTCACCCACGTACATAAAATATTAACATATGTCATTCAGGAATAAAACAGCTTTCTATCGGTGAAAAAATGTTCGCAATATTAGTGTAGATTTTATGCCTCTTCACCGCCTCTCATATTTATAGCTCCTAGTAATATCACAAAGCAAGTATTTGTCAAACTAATTATCTGTAGATATCATTGAACTTGCGATACTGCACACACTGAGATAACATTGTGTTTGTCAGCCGAGCCAGTACTGCGTGTAACTGTCCTTTTACAGTATGTGTGTGTTGTGTAATACGGCTCAATGTAATATACCGGTAATGCTTTTGTAAGTTAAAGGAAAAGAGCTACTGTATTCGTGACTATTGAATGGGTTGTCTACAGTAGGTGAGAGCTATTAACAATGTTTATATAACTTTTTTAATTGTTGCCTAACACTAGGAATTCATGGCTGCAATACGTTTGTAAGTAAAAGAGTAACTATGGATCTAGAAATAAAAAGCAACTGAAGGACAAAGGTTGGTTTTAGTCAGTAAAAGTCTGACATGCCTCCTGTCTAGGAATTTAATTTATAATTAAAAAAAAAACTATTTTTGTCACTGATACGCTAATAACAAGTTGTAACTCTACCTATTATTTTGGCCTAGATTATATGCAAGTTCTATATATACAAAACCATCACACATATAAATACATAAGTTTGGGAGCCATCAAGAGTTGATAGCTATTACAGTGACAGCTGCTTCCTACCCATACGTACAAAACGTTTTGGGAACACATTCATTATGCGTACCGCTAAGGAGTGGAATTCCCTGCCGGAGTTTATGTTTTCTGATAGATAACATAGGGGTCTTTAAGCCAAGAGTGAACAGGTTGCTTCTAGGCAAGCGTGCTCCATTGTCGGCCACATGATCGCTTACCATCAGGTGAGATAGTGGTCAAAATCTAGCCTATCCATAATAAATAAATCTGTTCAGTGGATATGGCGTAATAAAGAATATTAAATACATACATACATGCAAGATACGCGTGAAATACATAAATCTTCTTGCATTCGGGTAAAAATAAAAAAAAACTAGAGGCGTCTTTACCTTGATGACTTTGTTGATCGATACAAGCATTTCCCCCTGCTGTGCCACCAACTTCTACTAAGTGGACTACCATCACCTAGCTTTTTAGATCTGGTGGAGTCTACCTGTCTACTGCGACGTGATAATATCATCACGGTTCCAGTGAAAGAGAAAGATGAAGCTTTAAATGACGAATAACACTGTCCCTTTTCCACAAAGGCATCGGCATGTCATAACAAGGCTGGAGAGAAGTGACAATTTGTCCATACCTCTGGGCGCACACTTGATAGCAGCGACGGCCACGGCGAGGGGGCTGCGCGCCACGCTGCGCCCGTTGACGGACACGAGGCGGTCCCCCGGCTGCAGCCGCGCGTCGCGCACCACCGAGCGGACCACGATCACGGAGCTGTCCATACCTCTGGGCGCACACTTGATAGCAGCGACGGCCACGGCGAGGGGGCTGCGCGCCACGCTGCGCCCGTTGACGGACACGAGGCGGTCCCCCGGCTGCAGCCGCGCGTCGCGCACCACCGAGCGGACCACGATCACGGAGCTGTCCATACCTCTGGGCGCACACTTGATAGCAGCGACGGCCACGGCGAGGGGGCTGCGCGCCACGCTGCGCCCGTTGACGGACACGAGGCGGTCCCCCGGCTGCAGCCGCGCGTCGCGCACCACCGAGCGGACCACGATCACGGAGCTGTCCATACCTCTGGGCGCACACTTGATAGCAGCGACGGCCACGGCGAGGGGGCTGCGCGCCACGCTGCGCCCGTTGACGGACACGAGGCGGTCCCCCGGCTGCAGCCGCGCGTCGCGCACCACCGAGCGGACCACGATCACGGAGCTGTCCATACCTCTGGGCGCACACTTGATAGCAGCGACGGCCACGGCGAGGGGGCTGCGCGCCACGCTGCGCCCGTTGACGGACACGAGGCGGTCCCCCGGCTGCAGCCGCGCGTCGCGCACCACCGAGCGGACCACGATCACGGAGCTGTCCATACCTCTGGGCGCACACTTGATAGCAGCGACGGCCACGGCGAGGGGGCTGCGCGCCACGCTGCGCCCGTTGACGGACACGAGGCGGTCCCCCGGCTGCAGCCGCGCGTCGCGCACCACCGAGCGGACCACGATCACGGAGCTGTCCATACCTCTGGGCGCACACTTGATAGCAGCGACGGCCACGGCGAGGGGGCTGCGCGCCACGCTGCGCCCGTTGACGGACACGAGGCGGTCCCCCGGCTGCAGCCGCGCGTCGCGCACCACCGAGCGGACCACGATCACGGAGCTGTCCATACCTCTGGGCGCACACTTGATAGCAGCGACGGCCACGGCGAGGGGGCTGCGCGCCACGCTGCGCCCGTTGACGGACACGAGGCGGTCCCCCGGCTGCAGCCGCGCGTCGCGCACCACCGAGCGGACCACGATCACGGAGCTGTCCATACCTCTGGGCGCACACTTGATAGCAGCGACGGCCACGGCGAGGGGGCTGCGCGCCACGCTGCGCCCGTTGACGGACACGAGGCGGTCCCCCGGCTGCAGCCGCGCGTCGCGCACCACCGAGCGGACCACGATCACGGAGCTGTCCATACCTCTGGGCGCACACTTGATAGCAGCGACGGCCACGGCGAGGGGGCTGCGCGCCACGCTGCGCCCGTTGACGGACACGAGGCGGTCCCCCGGCTGCAGCCGCGCGTCGCGCACCACCGAGCGGACCACGATCACGGAGCTGTCCATACCTCTGGGCGCACACTTGATAGCAGCGACGGCCACGGCGAGGGGGCTGCGCGCCACGCTGCGCCCGTTGACGGACACGAGGCGGTCCCCCGGCTGCAGCCGCGCGTCGCGCACCACCGAGCGGACCACGATCACGGAGCTGTCCATACCTCTGGGCGCACACTTGATAGCAGCGACGGCCACGGCGAGGGGGCTGCGCGCCACGCTGCGCCCGTTGACGGACACGAGGCGGTCCCCCGGCTGCAGCCGCGCGTCGCGCACCACCGAGCGGACCACGATCACGGAGCTGTCCATACCTCTGGGCGCACACTTGATAGCAGCGACGGCCACGGCGAGGGGGCTGCGCGCCACGCTGCGCCCGTTGACGGACACGAGGCGGTCCCCCGGCTGCAGCCGCGCGTCGCGCACCACCGAGCGGACCACGATCACGGAGCTGTCCATACCTCTGGGCGCACACTTGATAGCAGCGACGGCCACGGCGAGGGGGCTGCGCGCCACGCTGCGCCCGTTGACGGACACGAGGCGGTCCCCCGGCTGCAGCCGCGCGTCGCGCACCACCGAGCGGACCACGATCACGGAGCTGTCCATACCTCTGGGCGCACACTTGATAGCAGCGACGGCCACGGCGAGGGGGCTGCGCGCCACGCTGCGCCCGTTGACGGACACGAGGCGGTCCCCCGGCTGCAGCCGCGCGTCGCGCACCACCGAGCGGACCACGATCACGGAGCTGTCCATACCTCTGGGCGCACACTTGATAGCAGCGACGGCCACGGCGAGGGGGCTGCGCGCCACGCTGCGCCCGTTGACGGACACGAGGCGGTCCCCCGGCTGCAGCCGCGCGTCGCGCACCACCGAGCGGACCACGATCACGGAGCTGTCCATACCTCTGGGCGCACACTTGATAGCAGCGACGGCCACGGCGAGGGGGCTGCGCGCCACGCTGCGCCCGTTGACGGACACGAGGCGGTCCCCCGGCTGCAGCCGCGCGTCGCGCACCACCGAGCGGACCACGATCACGGAGCTGTCCATACCTCTGGGCGCACACTTGATAGCAGCGACGGCCACGGCGAGGGGGCTGCGCGCCACGCTGCGCCCGTTGACGGACACGAGGCGGTCCCCCGGCTGCAGCCGCGCGTCGCGCACCACCGAGCGGACCACGATCACGGAGCTGTCCATACCTCTGGGCGCACACTTGATAGCAGCGACGGCCACGGCGAGGGGGCTGCGCGCCACGCTGCGCCCGTTGACGGACACGAGGCGGTCCCCCGGCTGCAGCCGCGCGTCGCGCACCACCGAGCGGACCACGATCACGGAGCTGTCCATACCTCTGGGCGCACACTTGATAGCAGCGACGGCCACGGCGAGGGGGCTGCGCGCCACGCTGCGCCCGTTGACGGACACGAGGCGGTCCCCCGGCTGCAGCCGCGCGTCGCGCACCACCGAGCGGACCACGATCACGGAGCTGTCCATACCTCTGGGCGCACACTTGATAGCAGCGACGGCCACGGCGAGGGGGCTGCGCGCCACGCTGCGCCCGTTGACGGACACGAGGCGGTCCCCCGGCTGCAGCCGCGCGTCGCGCACCACCGAGCGGACCACGATCACGGAGCTGTCCATACCTCTGGGCGCACACTTGATAGCAGCGACGGCCACGGCGAGGGGGCTGCGCGCCACGCTGCGCCCGTTGACGGACACGAGGCGGTCCCCCGGCTGCAGCCGCGCGTCGCGCACCACCGAGCGGACCACGATCACGGAGCTGTCCATACCTCTGGGCGCACACTTGATAGCAGCGACGGCCACGGCGAGGGGGCTGCGCGCCACGCTGCGCCCGTTGACGGACACGAGGCGGTCCCCCGGCTGCAGCCGCGCGTCGCGCGCCGCCGCGCCGCCCGCCACCACCGAGCGGACCACGATCACGGAGCTGCCTGGCTCGGACGGGTCCTGGGGGACAATCAGAATAACATATATTTTATTTTATGCATGATTTTTCAGGTTTGCAATTTTGATAAAAATAAGTAAAGCGGTAAAATTGCAACAATATAAAGAAGAAATACAGAAACACAATAGAAAGCCTCCAGTCAAAGCTTGGAGTCCCATGAACGCTACTACTAAAGAAATAGTAGGTTGATAAAACTAATAATCAATAGAACTGACAATAAAATTGAACATGAAAAATGATTAATAATGAGAAAAAACAACTAGTCCATAAATCCAACAGAAAAACGTATTATATCCACTTTACCCCCGTAATTACATGTGAATTGCAATACAAAACCTTAACAGTAAAATTAAAAATATCACTAGGAAATTGTCAGTTACTCATCAGTCAAACTATTGTAACTTTCGAAATAAATCCACGACTTATATTTTATAAAATTATTTGCATAATTATAAAATCAGAAACAGATTAGAACCTAAAATAATACCTTGTCGAACACCGTATACAACTTGCGTCAAAACCAACTAAGGTACTCAAAAAACAAATTAATGCACTCACCAAGTAGTCAAGGATAGAGAACCCAAGCCCTCTATCCTCCTTTAGCAGCTGAATGTATTCCACGTGATCACTCCACATCGCCAAACCACTCAAAGGCTCTAGTGATCGTGATCGAACGCGTTCTAAATCTTCTGTGCAGAATTCTGAAAAAAAAAATACAGTGTCAATACTCCACACACATGTCACATATGTCGATACTCCACTGGCTCCGTTTACTAACAAAGAATAGATCAGCAATTTCCTTTCCCTTTCCATCCCAATTATTAACATTATATTCTTGTAACACAGATGTTTCTACGTAAACCAGGGCCTTACAGTATTTGTATTCTTTTTATGCCCATAAAGAAAAAAGGATTATTGTCTGGTCATTAATACGATTCCCATAAACAACAAAAACATGGGAACACTAAAAGGCTGATTATGCTTTGCTAATACGATTCCCTCTCCTAGAGAGAGGAGGCCTGAGTCCCAGCAGTGGGAACATTAAAAGGCTGATTATGCTATATGCATTAATACGATCACAAAGTACGAGGACAGCCATTTAAAGGTAGGTTTTGAAATCACTTCGTGTTGTAGAAGTATATAGTGTAACTACTAATCCATTAATCCTTTAAAAGGATTATACTAATACGCCTGTTTGGATAATGGGTTTTTGCAACACTTTTCGCCTTTGGTTTTGTCCAATTTAATGTAATGTCGTTTTAATGTTTACTAACAATCTATGGATATATACAATTCTGCCCATAATCTCACCGTCATGATCATGCGGCGCCGACATGACCGTAGTGGCACTGCAGAGCGACGCGACGGAGCTCTCTGACTTCGCCTTGATCAGTCGCTGCGGAGGGAGCAGCAGATCTTGTAAGCTACCACCGAGGACGTTACTCTGAAAAGATATAAGATAATTTGACAGAAATGGTTGATAAAGATCTCTTTATCATCTGCTTTGCCTTTCCTAACCAAATTGTCATCGACTTTTAGTCTAATTAAATACAGTTGAATAGGCAGTTATCAGTTTTATCTATAGAGCGACCTACGAAACCCATTACTGGGAAATTCTGATGTTTTAAAAGATTGATTTCAATAGTGAAGTGTTGCATGAAGAAATAATTCTGGGTACAGCACGCCACCTACAGCGTGCTATTATAAACAGTCAAACTATCAAGTAGATGGAGCTACTGCTTTTAAATTTAGATTGTAAACAGAGATGGCGTTGCTGTTATACTAATGGTAACATAAGGTATGGTATTCAGATCAACTAGAGTCAGAATGCCATGCCCTGCTATTCCAAGACTGTCACTTATTTTGACAGTATTTTAATGTCTTAATGAGAGAGTCGATTCTCCTTACTCTAGCAAACCCATTATCCGATAGTCGTTCATGGATGCCAGGCTGTTGGTCTCTCTTCCTGACGACTACCAGTATGACTGGTGACGTCACTGCTCGTAGCCTTGTTACCACCTCCACGTGATGGGCGCCTAGAACTCGCCAGCCGTTTACCTGCAAAAATTTCATTCCAGAACTTTAAATGACAGTCTATGTCGAATAAATACTTTAGTTTATAAATAAATCCATCACCCATCACCCACCATCCACCATCGTCTACATCATCGCTTACCATCAGGTGAGATGGCGGTCAAACGCGAGCCTATCAATAATTTAAAAAGAAACTTTTTGTTTTTATTTATTTTGCTATTTTTCTATCCGTCTATCGTCGAAGTAAATGTACAAAATGGTGATAAAAATTCTTACGTATTTCAAATTAAAAACAATATTAGCTTAGGAATTCCTATAGCCAACACAATCATAGCATATCTTCCCTAATTTTAATTCCTTTACGCATCGCTTATGCACTTTGTGATTGTTTCAGATGTTAGGCTTTCTATCATATATATTTTTGGCTGTTCTTTCTGAGATTATCTCTTAAACAAATAAAGAACAATTATTATTGTCGTAAGTACCTCATTTTTCCATTCTTTTTTCTTTTTTTCATTTTTATCATCTTCTAACTCTTGCTTCAATTTCACTTTTTAATAATTCTAAATCAATTGTGTGAAGAGTGATATGAAAGAAAAGGAAGTTAGTAATAGAATGACAGGTGACAGGACAAAATGGACGAAAAAAAACGTGTTACGTCGACCCCAAATAACACGGGAAAAGGATAGGAAGAAGATGATGAATAATTATAAATCAACTAAACAAATCAATAGTGTCCAGAGATCAAAACAGAAAGAGATATAAAGAGTAATTCAAAGAGTATTGCTGCAATTGAGAGTAACTCAATTGCAACAATACTCTACAACTTATTTGATCCCTAAAAACTTTTGATGTACATATAATAGGGTGACTGGTAATTAGTGTGCGATACTTAATCTTTTGAGTGCGTAATTAGAGACACAATAGTAAGACAATGGCGCGTGAACGCCGGCGTTAATGCGGGGATCAACAGCTTAAACACGTGATTGTGCTCATGATAACCAACAACTTTTACTATGGGAACAAACCTGAAATCGCGAAAAAAAAATCAGCTGTTCAGTACATTTATGTTTGCCTAATGTACTGAACAGCTGATATTTTTTTCGCGATTTCGGCTTTGCTCCCATAATAAAAATTGTTTATTATCATGAGCACAATCACGTGTTTAAGTATCGTACACTAATTGCCAGTCACCCTATATAATTGAATAGTTTAACAACATTACCTCTAGCAATTCGTCTCCCACTCTATACATCCCCAGCCTGGCTACAGGACCATTAGGCGCTATAGCCCTAATGTAGTGTCTCGCCTGCACCTCCTTGCCAGCCACCACGCGCACTGTGCCTTCGAGAGAGATGCCGAGACCGCTGTCCTTCTCTTTTATTATTGTGCCGACCTGGAGAAGAGGTAATTATGTCAGTAGATATTTAAGTTCAAGTGACCGGTCCTTACATAAATAAGGTTGGACAAATTTATTAAAATACATTCGCGATATAAGAATATCACAAAGTCTCAAACCTCATGCATTTTAATTCATTCAATGAAGCCATGCGTGTTAAAAGTGGGCCTTACTTTTTCTTTAGCTGTAACTCTCCCACTGCTGAGCTAAACCTTCCCTAAATTCTTACTGAAACTCTTCTCCCGTGCGTCCAGGTATCCTGGCCCGGTTGCGGCATCGCGTTTTTTTCTCGTGGTCATCGTGCCTACTGCTAACGTATCCTACCCAATCCGATTTACACCAAAACTACCAAAATCGTTCTTTGGCAATGGTAAACCGTACGTCTATGATAAACAGTTTGCCTTTACTTCGTAGAAACTTAACTTGTAAATTAAGTTTTGTTAGTTCAAGTGTTTTACTATTGCTGTGGGTTTGACCGTACTGTTTCGAAAGGGTTCTGTCTAGATTCATCTATCACGATTTCATACTGGTACTCGTACCCAGCCAGTTGTTTTTTGCCTCAGTATGTCCCGCCATTTGTTTTGTATCTTGCATCTCACTCTGACACTCATCCTCTCTCTTACTTATCACAACATCACACTGGTACAGTGCCCCGGCTAGTAGTTTTCTTACTTCAGTAAGCCACTTATCTTGTACCTTACCTCTCTCACCTCTCTGTCACTTACCTCAATAATATAATACTGATGCCTATAGATGTCTCGTTTTTTGCCTTTCGCTTTCACTCTTATTCTCTCTCTATTACTTACGACAATATCACTGCCCGTCGTTATCTTGCCTCAGTATGACCGTCAGCCGCCACTTATCTTATATCTTTTTTTTTTTTTTTTTTTTTTATTATTGATAGGCTCGCGTTTGACCACCATCTCACCTGATGGTAAGCGATGATGTGACCGACGATGGAGCACGCTTGCCTAGAAGTAACCTATTCACTCTTGACTTAAAGACCCCTAGGTTGTAGCTATCAGGGAACACAGACTCGGGCAGGGAATTCCACTCCTTAGCTGTACGCATTATGAATGTGTTCCCAAAACGCTTTGTACGTATGGGTGGGATGTCCACCATGTCCATCTTATCCCTCGCTCCAAAACCTTCTGACTGTGTCTATCACTTACCACAATATCATACTGGTACTGATGTCCCGGCCAGTCGTTCTCTTGGCTCAGTATGTCCCGCCACTTGTCCTGTATGCGTCTTGCCTCTCTTTCTGACACCTCGTCGTCTCTTCCAATCACGATCTCCGCCTCTTCAGAAGGAGACATCGGTGATGGCAAATGAGGCATGATCTCTGACTCGGGTTCCGCTTCGATGACTGTAGATTCGTCATACTGTAAGATAATAGATGGAAATACTAAGTGTAGGTTTTAATATCACTATCTGAATGGAAACATTCAGTAAGTGATCATTACTTCATCTTTCTGCATATGATTAGTACTTGTCTGGTAGTGGACCAATAGCAAGCTTCTACTTACCACGCTAAAGCTATACTTGGCAAGCGAAGTGACTGAAGGACTGGGTGGTGCGATCGGTGATCTCCGTCCATCCTGCGCAGCCAACGCTTTCTGAAGCTTCTCAAACCCCGCCCCACGGAGATACCTAGAAGATTTATTACTGAAATTAGAAAGGTTTTAAGAACACAAATTCTTATTTTTAAACCTAGAAATATTATCCCATTGCAGTTATTCTACTCTTCAAAGTATGTTTTGTCTGCAGTTGTTTTAATAGTTCCAGGGTTGCCACATCTTACCTCAAGGCTTTCAGACGTACTACGGGTCCCTTTGCATCCCTTAGCAATGCCACCGCGCGATGATTCGTCACTCCATGCAGAGAAACGCCATCAACCTGCAAAGAAGAAATATATTTTTTAAAAAGAAATAGCATATTTTCTTTTGGTATATTCTCGCCTCATTATTTCCTACCACTTTTGTCTGACCGCCTCAACAATAGCGTTACCAGAAATACACCACAATGTAGTACAAATATTTAAAAGGCTTATTATAAAAGGTCTTGTTATTATTTAAGTAAAGTCTCAATATATAATATTCATGAACAGCAAAGTTATTAGCATTATATCCCAAAATGTCACTCAATTTATGGAAATATTAAAGCCTATTGATATTATGTATGGCTATCAAAGTGGACAAACAATGTTCGTAGTATTTTCTAGTACCTAGCAATTGTTAAGAATGATTGATACAATTATGAATTTACCAATTATGACAAAATTTCTTGGTCAGTTTTGGGATTTCATTTTTTAGGGTTCCGTATCTCAAATGGAAACACGAAACCTTTATGGGATCACTTTGTTGTCCGTCTGTCTGTCAAGACCCTTTATCTCGGGAACGCGCAGAGGTATCGAGTTGAAATTAAAACCATGTACTCAGGTCTGCGGTCCCTTGAAGCTGTGAAAAATCAAACTTCTGAGTTAACGAAAAAACAAGATACGGTTAATGTTGCAAAAAACGTATATTTCGACACTCTCAAGGGAATCAAAATTCGTAGGGTACTTCCCGTTGACCTAGAATCCTGAAATTTGGCATGAAGCAAGATCTTATAGCACAAGTATAGAGAAAAATCTGAAAACTGTAAAATTTTAGTTACGTCACAAAAAAAGCCTTTTTTGCGATTCGGAGAAATCTTCGTAACTCAATTCGGGAATTGAACTGTCTTCATGAGTAAGTTTGTACGGAATCTTCAGTACGCGAGTCCGACTCGCTCTTGCCCGGATTTTTTACTTTTAACTACACAAATATGATCAGTAACGGGTACGGATAGAGGGCCATTTTTTTGTACTAATTAAAAAATAGTGGTGAAGAGTCGATGAAACACGGCGAATTCTGGAAAAAAGATTCAACTGTCTTGGATTCCACAACGGTATTATTTAGGAAATAACAGCAAAGCATGAGAGGATAGTGCAGATCAGTCAACATAATACCAAAAACTAAAATTTAAAATGAATTGTTGATTCCTAGCTAATAGTTGCTCTTGTAAATTAGTCTGCTGTCGTTTTTAATCTAAGAAGAACTGCTTCTTTTAAATACTGGTATTTAGTTTTTTTTAATTTTTTGTTGTTGATAGGTTTGCGATTGACCCGACCGAAGATCCCCAGGTTGCAGCTATCAGGAAACACAGATTACGGCAAGGAATTTCACTCCTTAGCTGTACGCATAATTAATGTATTCTCAAATCGCTTTTTACGTATGTCCACCCATTCGGTCGGATGTCCACACAGTCATGTACCAGCTGACGACATGATTGACATGGCGGACATGGTGATAATATTGTATAGTATCCAAAGATCAACCTCTTGATTCTTTCACCTTTATCTTGAGCGGAGAAAAAGCAAGCTGCGTATACATATTTTCGTATAAAAATATTACAGTTACAAAATACTTTTCGCTGTCATGATGTTCAACCTTTGGCATGTTGCCAGGTTCTATGTTGCTTGAAGAAAATGTCCTTGTTACAACAGTTGACCGAATTCACGCTGAGCTAGAAGTGAAACTTCATGATATAAAACACGTTCAAGGATGCTCTTTGTCTTGCAATTGCCCTTACCCATGAGTTCTAATTTATTTATTTATTTGCCAGTATTAATGACATCATCCGCCGAGCTCTTGTCACCGCCGGGGTGCCAGCTGTTTTAGAACCCAACGGCTTGGCACGTGACGATGGGAAGAGGCCAGACGGGATGACTATAATGCCTTGGAAATTGGGTAGGCCTTTGGTGTGGGATGCAACATGTGTCGACACCCTTGCGCCATCCCATCTTCTGAGTACGGCGGGCTGTGCTGGGGCGGCTGCTGCAGGTGCAGAAAACCTCAAACGGCGTAAATATAATAACCTCATCGGAGGTTATATATTTGAGCCGTTTGGGGTTGAAACACTAGGGCCATGGGGTCCGAGCACTTATCGAGTTGTTCGGGATATCAGCAAACAGCTGGTCGACTCTTCGCGTGACCAGAGGGCTGGGCTTTTCTTCGGTCAACGAATCAGCATTGCCATATAGCGTGGCAATGCTGCCAGCGTTCTGGGCACTTTCCCCATTGACATCGATGTGGACGAATTTTTTGATGCCCTATGAGTTTTATTTCTACCCGTTTGTACATATTATTTTATTCAGTTTGTTTATATACTTATTAAGTTATAATATTTAATAGTTAAGATGTATATATAAACTAAAAAGTTAATAAATAGTTAACGTCTTTATTTATTTTAATGATATGGAAGATTTATAGCTAAAAATAAAACACTGTGGAACAGTTAGACTGACCGCCAATAACTTATAAACTACAGAATAATACTAAATTCCATGGACACTAAGTACAGAGATAATAACAAATATTTACTAAATAACTAGTACACTACAAATTCATTGCAATCTTATTTGCATTGCCTATCAACCTTAATATTATAAGGAACTATATGAAAAATTTTGGCTTTAGCACCTGACCGAGGACACACTAGTTAGAAAAGAATCTATATCAGATTTACACAACTTGTTTAAGTTTATGCTCGCACGTACAATGTACGAATCCTATCGATATTGTTGAGGATAATGGTACACGCAAAGGTGGTTAAATCTTATAAGAACATCTATTTTTATTGTTATTAAGTGGCTCTCGTTTGACCACTACCTCACCTGATGGTAGGCGATGATGTGGCCGACGATACAGCACGCTTGCCTACAAGCAGCCTATTCACTTTTGACTTAAGATCCCTAGATCAGATAGCTTTCAGGAAAGATAGATTCCGGCAGGGAATTCCACTCCTTAGCTGTACGCACAGTGAATGTGTTCTCAAAACGCTTTGTACGTATGGGTGGGATGCCGACCATGTACCGGTGGTGCAACGCCGTACGTCTAGTGGTCCGATGATGGAACGGGCTAATGAACGAGAATAATATGGTTGATTTTACTTTATCATAATAATCCTCTCGCCAAATTCCCACTAAGATAGCCAACCTCGCTGGAGATGCCAAGTATGGAAGAAATATAATAGTGCACAAACACAAGTGCACCCTCTGTTCCTTTACTCTAATAGTCCGATGAGACTTCAACTCGACCAGGGAGAGTACAGGCGCAAAAGGCTTCACGTGCTCTCTGAGGCATGGAAGTGTCACACCACCGGCTACCAACCTCCTGGACTGAGGAATTTCTAATAGAAAAACCCAATAACACTTTTTGCTCAAGAATCGAACCCTCACGCTCAACAGTAGCGCTTTGTGATCATTAGACCAACGAGGCTGTAAACTTTCTCATAAAGAATGACACCATTTGAGTTTGCAAAAATATGATGAGAACACATTCAACTCAGTGTAAAAAAACAAATCCAATACGTAGGTACAAGTCGGAACTGAAAGTGTGTAAACCGTAAAAGAATGTAAAAATACGTTCTCACGGCATTGGTTGGCACAAAAAAACATGGCTTAGTTTTATTAAGTGACTTCAGATAAAGGAGGAGGTTCCCAATTCGGCTTCGTGTTTTTTATTTGTTACCACAGAACTTCGTGGTCATAAACCGATTTAAAGTATCTTGTTATTTCATTCTTCCAATATTACTTTAGTTCCAAATCTTATCAAAATCCAGTTTTGATGATGGGATCCATGAGAAATTGAGAGAACTCTTCTAATATAAGAGTAAATTTTGGTGTTTGTACAAGTCAAGTTTTCGCATTCAGAAAGTATCATTTTATTTTTTTAAGTGGCCTGTTGGTCTAGTGGTCAGTGGCCCTGACTGCTATGCCGGAGGTCATGGGTTCGATTCCCATCCAGAATAAATCATTTATTTAGAAATATATAAGTATGTTTATCAGTTGTCTAGTACTCATAGCACAAGCTCTGCTTAGCTTGGGACTAGACGGCGTTGTGTGATAGTTGTGGAATATTATTATTATTTGGTGAAGTGGCACCAATGCATAAGATCACAAAAAGCCATCGGAACTCCACTTATTGAGTAGCGTAATTAGAAACACAATAGAAAGACAATGACCGAGTGAACGCCGGCGTTCGCGCGGGGTTTAATGCATAGCATAGCATAGCATAATCAGCCTTTTAATGTTCCCACTGCTGGGACTCAGGCCTCCTCTCTAGGAGAGGGAATGGGCCATAATCTACCACGCGGGCCCAGTGCGGATTGGTGAATGTCACATGTCTTCGAATTTTTGGTTCTAGTACATGCCGGTTTTCTCACGATGTTTTCCTTCACCGTTTTGAGAGCAGTGGTGATGAAATAAATTGCACAAAGTAATGCGCCTGGCCGGGTTTGAACCTGCGACCTACAACTCGTAAGTCGGGGCCGTTAACACTCGGCCACCACTGCTCTGGGGGGGTTTAATGAATTAATGATAAATATATTTGGGTAGTAATAAAAATCTTGAATAAGTGAAGCGACTTCGATAAAGCCAAAAATAAATGGTTCTAATAAAGACGGCGCTTCTAGTGTTTCTTAGTTATTTGACACCATCATAAGAAATCAAAGTTATTTTAACCTTTTGACGTGCGTAATTAGAGACACAATAGTAAGACAGTGGCTTGCGGGCGCCGGCTACCGCCTGAGCGTTAATGAATTAAGAGCAGTTGGGCCTAAGTGGTAACGGCCCCGACTTAGGAATTTTACGGCGTGGATTCAAACTCATGCGGACGCTTTAATTTATGTAATTTATTTCTTCACCATTGCTCTTAAAACGTTGAAGGAAAACACCGTGAGGAAACAAGCATGTCCAAGAACCAAAAATTTTAAAACATGTGACATTCGCTAACCCCCCACTTTGTCTTCGTTCCCTCAAATAGAGTCGCCTGCCGGAGTCTGTGTTGCCTGATAGCTACAACTTGAGGGTATTTAAGTTAAGAGTGAATAATACTATAATATATATAATTACTTTTAGGCAAGCATGCTCCATCGACAACCACAACATCTTCGCTTATCTTCAGGTGAGGTAGTGATCGGTCAAGCACGAGCATATCGAGGCCAGAGATCCAGTAGTGGAAGCATTATAGGCCTGATTTTACTTATTACATATTTAGGTATATGCTTACACTTTGTTGTCATCATCATCATTACAGCCGAAGGACGTCCACTGTTGGACATAGGCCTCCCCCAAGCGTCGTCACAACGACCGATCCTATGCGTCTAACATCCACCGCATTCCCGCGACCCTCACCAGGTCGTCGGTTCACCTAGTGGGAGGCCTTCCAACGCTGCGTTTTCCGGTGCGCGGTCGCCACTCTAGAACCTTTCGGCCCCATTGACCATCCGTTCTACGAGCAATGTGCCCTGCCCACTGCCCCTTAAGTTTGGCGATTCTTCGGGCTATGTCTGCGACCTATGGTTCTCCTGCGAATATCTTAATTCTTGATGCGATCACGCAATTTATATCTAATTATAATTAATAATTGCATTCACAAGTGTTAAATGCACATAAAAAAATATAATCAAAACTGGATTTTGATAAGAACTATTCCTTCTACAAGGTGGACCGATGACCTGGTAAAGGTTGCGGGAATCCGATGGATGCAAGACACACAGGACCGTTCATTGTGGCGACACTTGGGGGAGGCCTATGTCCAACAGTGGACGTCTTTCGGCTGAAATGATGATGATGATGAATGCAATTAGAATTACACACAACTTGACTTCCAATGACTACTCTCCCTCCACCAATCAATATAAGACATCTAACATACTCGTCCTTCGCCCCAACTAAGTGACCTCGTTAAATTGATTACTGCACATTAAGCCTTCACTAATTACTCCGCATCAATTAATCTCACTAATTAAGAGGAACTGCTTTCTCCTCTGTGGATTATTGGAACCGTTGATTAGGCAAGCATTGTTTGGGTCTAAGGCAATTTGAATTTTCGGTGTCGGAAATTGGTTATTGCCGATCTTGAAAAACTAGAGAGGAGAGTCAATGCAATGCCATAGTTGAATTTATCGGAAATTAAAATTTTGTCATCGACAGGTCGAAATAAATCAGGCCCCCTAGCCAAGGTACAATCGTTTCATTCGCGCCGAACGCCTCTTGTAGGCCACGCCTCCGATTCCTGTGTTCTGACCACGTGAATGAGCTTTGAGATGACGTCAGAACAAAGGAACGGAGGCGTGGCCTACTCGAGGCGTTCGGCGCGAACGATGCGATTGTAACTTGGCTAAGGGGGCAGTTCTTTAAGGCAAAAATAACTGTGGCCTAAGTCATATGTCATGGATGTACGACTCTGAAACTTATTCGCTCACAATGGATCTCATCAAAAGGCTTAAAGTTACCCAAAGGGCTATGCTCGGAGTTTCCTTGCGTGATCACATCAGAAATAAAGATATCAACAGGAGAAACAAGGTTACCGACATTGCCCGAAGAATCACCAAACTTAAGTGAAAGCAGTGGTGACCGAGAGAGCAGTGGTAGCCGAGTGGTAACGGTCCCGACTTACAAATTGTAGGTCGCGGGTTCAAACCCAGCCAGGCGCATTACTTTGTGTAATTAATTCATCACCACTGCTCTCAAAACGGTGAAGGAAAATATCGTGAGGAAACCGGCATGACCTAGAACCAAAACTTCGAAGACATGTGACATTCACCAACCCGCACTGGGCCCGCGTGGTGGATTACGGCCCATTCTCTCTCCTTGAGAGAGGAGGCCTGAGTCCCAGCAGTGGGAACATTAAAAGGCTGAATAAGAAGATAAGAAGTGAAGGTGGGCAGGTCACATTGCTCGTAGAACAGATGGTCAAAGGTTCTGGAGTGACGGCCACGTATCGGAAAACGCATCGTTGGAAAGCCTCCCACAAGGTAGACCGATGACCTGGTGAGGGTCGTGAGAATCCGATGGATGCGAGATGCACATGACCGGTTGCTATGGCCACACTTGGGGGAGACCTATGTCCAATAGTAAACGTCTTTGAGCTGAAATGACGATGATGGTGATGAAGTATATACTCAGAAAAGTCCATGTCACATTGTGTTCATGTCACACAACGCGTGGCCAATAGAGATGACATCATTGACGGAGCCCATTAGGTTTGATGTCGATGACGGAAAGAGAAACTGAAAGAACTCGAGTCCACGAGTGGGTTTCAGCCAGTAAAACTCTGACACTATCTCTCGCTCCACCGGGTGCAGGAGAAGTTACTTGATGATATCCCACCCTCAATATAAAAAACTGGCCAAGTGCGAGTCGGACTCGCACCCGAAAGGTTCCGTACCATTATCTATACAACTATTTTACACAATTTCTTTAATTCTATTTTTAGTATTTGTTGTTATAGCGGCAACGGAAATACATCATCTGTGAAAATTGTATCTGTCTAGCTATCACGGTTCATGAGATACAGCCAGGTGACTAGTGGTGATAGACAGACGGACAGTGGAGTCTTAGTAATAGGGTACCGTTTTTACCTTTTCGATGCGGAACCATAAAAAAGACCGACCAGGACGTGTTAAAATGTCAGGCGAGCAAGAAAAGGGGTATAGAATTATACAACTGGTAGGGCCTCTAACTTTACAAATGATATTCTCATTAACATAGAGTAAAATTAATTTGAAGTATCTTGTGATTCTTTGACGGATAGTTGGTTAACGTTGGTGAAACTTTTTGGCTTCCATTTCCATTTCTAGTCGTACAGAATAAACTTATGAATTTTACTATTATCTCAGTGCGCTCATTTCTCGGAGTGCTCCACCACTTGGGCTGAAGGAGACATTAAACAATGGCACAGTTTTCTAGAGTAAATCATAAGAAAGACGTGAGGACACTCTGCTGGAACTTGAATATTTTCTTAAAGAAAATAATATTCAAATGTACTGGGTAATATATATTCATATATGATAGGCTCGCGTTTGACCACTATCTCACCTGATGGTAAGCGATGATGTGCTCGACGATGGAGCACGCTTGCCAAGAAGTAACCTATTCACTCTTGACTTAAAGTTAAGTTTGTAGCTTTCTGGAAACAGACTCCGGCAGGGAGTTACAAATAGAGCAGACTATGAATGAAGGTAACCCCAGATATGTTGGACAAGCAAGAAAGGTTTTCGTTACGGATAGGTTAAGATGATTGAGAGATGCCTTTACAAGATTGATGAAATAATGAATCGTTTAAAACGTTATAAATAATTTTAACCCATGTACTCCGTAGACATCATAGAAGACGACAAAGTCGAGGGAATTATCAAGAAGTAGCTAATCTTGGAGCCTAAGATCTAAGCCTCAGTTAAGAAAAAATAAAGAGTATAATATAGTAATTTAGGCGTAAGCATAATAATTTTTTACAAGTTAGCACCGCATGCCACACACACATAATAGTTGTTAATCCAAAATTACTATATTATCTATTTATTTAAAACTATCAATTTTAAATTAACATTACATAATAGAATATAAAAGTAAAAGTAAAATTCAAGAAAACAAACAGAGACAACCAAATAGGAAAAAATATTAAATTTTACCAATAGTAATAATTCTATGAAACTTAACATATGAGTCAAGAAGATCAGTGCAATTATTTAACAATTTGCAAAGACAGGAACAACAGAGTTTGCACCAAGTACTATTGTCCAAATAGACGATGCAAAGGAGTACCAGGAGTGTTCCTGTTACAAGTTTTACAATACAAACTGAATTCTTAACATAGATGGCAGAGAATCGTGACCGGTTCGTGTCGTACTCCTCAATGCTGAGGGTCGTGACCTGCCTGCTTCATCATTTTCACTTGTACGATATTCCTCCATTTGTTTCTGTCTCTGGCGGTGTGCATTGCATACCGTAGAGTTTGAGTGTCCTCTGAAAATGGGGTTTTATAGACCCCTCGGATATTCAATATGAGTGCGGTGCTCCTGTTCAAAACATGAGCCACATATTAGAATGCCCCAAGTGCCCATACACCTGCACTTTGGAAGATTTGATGAGTGCTACCGATGCTGCTATTAATGTAGCCACCTATTGGGCCCAAACAGTTTGACGAGTTTACCATCGAGTCGAAAAGAAGAAGATACCGTAGAGTCAAGAGCGGTGCGGATCTGGTCAAACCCCTGTTATTTAGAACTCGAAAATATAATCGGAATAACAAACTCCACTGCCCACCTCTTCAGGGACTACAAAAAGGAAATTATGAATGAAAAGGAAAACATAAAGCCGGAATACGGCAATATTGTTCTAACAGTACTATAAACGTGCGGATATTAAAACGGTACGAGCGTGTAAAGTAATGTCTCGATTATCTCTGTAGTCGCCGCCCCCATGGGACAGCTCACAGTTAACACGTGATGAGGGGAGAGTGGGAGTGGGTTAAGGGCATCTTATTCTGTTAAAATATCACACTTAATATTATAAAGGCGAAAATTTGAGTGTACGAGTGTGTGTTTCAGTTTGTTACCCCATATCACTAGAATAGCCAGCGCCATCAATTTGGCAGTTGAGCGAAAGTACCTAATCTGAAATATATGTTTACCAGTTTTTATGTTACTCTAATATTTCAATGCTATTCCTGAATAATGTTTGAAAATGATATAACGAATTTTATAATGCTTTCATTTTTATATTTCATTTATTGCAGAAGCTATAATAATAGTTCAATAAAGATTGTCATGATGCTTCAACGAAGAATCTTTATTATACTGTTATGTATAATGTATATTCTATAGTGCATAATTTATCTATCTATCTATCAAATGTCCCATAAAACTAACAGGATGATTCGATTGACGGATGATGAGTTTATACATGAAGAATATCTTGGAGAAAGGGATGCTGTGATAAAATTAATACCTGTAAATTAAGTACTAAATTTAAGAAAATTGAGTCTATGAAGATTGACACAAAATAGAGGACTGTATGCAGTAGAGGGTGGAGTGAGGCTGCTAATGATGATGATGAGATAAAGATAAAGATATATTTATTGCGTAACTGTGTACAATAAGGTCTTATTTATAAACATTACATTTTTAGATTCAACAGTCTACCCAAGTCGGATATGCAATAGTGTTTTTTTTTTTTAATTTGAATATTAAAAAAAAAAGAAGTAGATACACAAATATTATTTTTTATCAAAAAACTCATGCAGATTATAAAATACATTATCAATCAAAAATGTTTTCAATTTATTTTTAAACATATTTCCATTTAACTGCTTAATGGCTATTGGTAACTGGTTGTACACACGAATAGCAGTAACATAGGTACTTTTATAATACATCATATTGTTGACAGCTTTTTTTTTTTTTTTTTTTTTTAAGGTGGGAAATCATCCAAATGACTTCTCGCGCTCTGGGTGGAGCGGGAGGGCGTGTCAGACTTTTACTGACTAAAACCACACCTGTATCCTTCAATTACCCTTTGCGTACTAGGACTACGGGTTTCCCTTTCAGAAATTCTCCGCGGTCCTAGCTAGCGGGCATCGGCCCCGCTGGGCCCCTACGGTTTGCTGACATCTCTTTGAGGAGCGCGAGGATCACTACGCGCCGTTGACGACTGGGCTCGGTCCGGTTAATTACCGAACAGCCGGACGGCGAGCCACCCAGTGCTCGACGTCCGCAAGCCCGCGTCTACCGTGGCCGGTAGTCGGGGTCGGAATTACGACGGCTAGGGCGTGAGGACCTTCGTTCCCTCACGCGTGCAGCCTCCTCCTTCGCTAGCATTACTGCTTCGCAGAAGGAGGCGACCGCCTGCCACTCCTCCTCGCTCCGGACCATAGCCTGAACCAGGGCCCGACGCGAAAGGTCGCTGCCGCCAATTGCCTCCACGAGGACACGGCGGTGCTCCGCCCAAGCGGGGCACGCCTCCACCGTATGCTCCACCGTGTCCTCCGGGTGGTCCACACAATGATGACACCCGGGCGTTGCTTCCGCCTGAATCCGATGCAGGAACCTCCCGAACTTGCCATGTCCGGTGAGGACCTGCGTCATGCGGTAGGTGAGGATGCCGTGTTGCCGCTCCAGCCACTCCTCAAAGAGGGGACTTACCGCCATAATTGTGGCGTGCCCAGCACTGGGTTGCGACAGTCGCCGTCGCCATTCCACCATGAGATCCCGCCGGAACTCTGTCCGCCATGCCGCGACTTGGCGCGGCAGCGGAGTTTCGCCCCGGCGTTGCATCTCCACGCGCAAATCGTGCATGAGTGCAAGGACTGTTGCCTCCAAATCCCATGGTGGCAGGCCAGCAAGGAGGCTCGCCGCTTCGCGGGAATTCGTGCGGTATCCCCGTATCATCCGGATGGCCATGACCCTCTGGCAAGCGTTCAGCATGGCCGCCGGTCGCTTTTGCAGCGACGGCGCCCACACCGGCGCCCCGTAAAGGGCCATGGACCGAACAATTCCCGCGTAGAGCCTCCGGCAGGAGGCGTCTGGACCCCCAAGGTTGGGCAGGAGCCGCTTTAGTGCAGCCCCGGTCCGTTCCAGTTTGGGAGTCAGACGTCGAAAGTGCTCCACAAAGTTCCATCGACTGTCGAGGACAAGTCCCAGGTACTTCATCGTCGACCCGACGTCGATGCGAACCCCTCCTACCGTTATTTGGGAACCCGGTGGTGGCGCGTTCCGAGGGCCATGAAAACACATGGCCTCGGACTTGTGCAGTGCCACTTCGAGTCCCAACTCTTGGATCCTGTCCACGACTGTCGCTAGTTCGGACGCCGCCTGGTGTGACTCCCCCTGCGCCAGGACCAGCGTGTCGTCTGCGTAACAGACCACGCTGACCCCGTCGGGGAGGTCGCCGCGCAACACGTAGTCGTACCCGATGTTCCACAAGGGCGGTCCTAGTACCGATCCCTGCGGAACACCGCACGACATCTCTCGCCGTCTCCACTCTCCCTCGTGACCAGGGTAGATGATGAACCTGTCCTTCAGGTAGGCCTCGATCAGATGACGGAGGTAGTCGGGCACCTGGTGATACCGGAGTGCCCTCCTAATGCTACTCCAGGGCAGGGAGTTGAAGGCGTTGGTGATGTCCAAGGACACCACCACTACGACCTTGCCCCGGGACACCGCATCCCCCGTCGTGAGGGCCCGCACGCGCATGATGGCGTCCACCGTGGAGCGCCCCCTGCGGAAACCAAACTGGCTGTCCGAAAGATCCGGCCCCACCCGCGCTAAATGCGCGACGAGGCGGTCTGCAATTACTCTTTCAAAGAGCTTGCCCACCTCGTCGAGCAGCACTATGGGCCGGTATGCAGACGGAGAGTCCGCAGGGCGCCCCGGCTTCGCTATAAGGACCAGTTTCCCGATCTTCCAACGAAGTGGGAACTGGCCTCTCTCCAAACATGCGCTAAACAGCCCTCTTAGTCGAGGCCCGAGTTCCTCCATGGCCAGGACCCAAGCTTTCCCAGGCAAGCCATCGGGTCCTGGGGCGGTATTTTTGGCGTTTAGCCTTCGTACCGCCACTCTCATCTCTACCTCGGTCACCTCCGGAGTAACGTCATCGTCGCCGTCGTGGTCCGCGTTGGACACCGTGGGGGGCGGAGCCATGGACGGGGAAGAATGCTCCCCTCTCGAAGGGAACAGAGCGTTCACCACACCCTCCACGAGCTGGGGCCGGAGACTCTGTGTCAGCGGGGGAGCCCAGGCGCGGAGCTTATCCCGCACCATTTTGTAGGGGCGTCCCCACGGGTCTCCGTTCAGAGTCCCCAGCCACACGTCGCGGGCCTCTAATTTGGCCCGCCGTATTTCCGCTCGGAGGGTGCGCTTCGCCACCCTGTATCCCTCGTACAGCTCCGCCTCTATGGCCTCCGCATCCGGTGGGCGGATGCGGCGCCTGCGGTGTCTGGTGTACCGGCGCCGTGCGGCAACGCATGCCTTGCGCAGTTCCGCGATCTCCGGCGACCACCAGTACACCTGACGCCGGGCACGTCCTGGCCGGACCCGGGGCATTGCCACGTCGCAGATTTCCGACATGGCCTCCCGGAACCACTCCGCCTCGACATCAATGTTGACAGGCCTATCTGGTGCTGGCACCCAGGCCTGTACAATCGCGGCTTCCAGGAGGAGCTCCCGGTCCAGCTGCTTCAGTGCCCACCGCGGACCACACTGGTTCTGTCGGACCGGCGCGGTCGAAGTCTGGGCGGAGACGTCAAACCGGATGTACCGGTGGTCTGAGTACGTCTCCACCCCCTCCATGACGCGCCAGTCGACGACGCGCGGAGAAAAGAAAGAAAGAAAGAAAGAAAGAAAACACGTTTATTTGGCACACAGGTACACACAATGAGAAAACGATTATAATATAGAAACTTAAATACTAAAACTTAAAAAATACATTAACATTGTGTGTCTCACGGCTGCGCCAAATAGGTCCAGTTCAGCATAATGCCAGGCCACTATATAGCAGTTGCCTGACGCTGGTTTTCAACTGAACCTTACTATGAGTCTACGGATGCTAATCAGTTTGTTTGATGCGAGGTAAATAAATATACGTATATTTTGTATGTAGGTATAAATAGGTGTGTAGTAAATAATAAATAATAGATATTTAGTGATAAATACATAATATGAAACAGGAAAAAACACATACTAAGAATAAAAAAGTCATCATCAAAACTATACGTAAGTTCGATCGTACAGTACTTGCGGCTAGTATATATAAAAAAAAAAAAAAACGGTTTAACTCACCGTAGTTCGTGTTACGTAACAATAATTATCACTATGCCTTGGGTAGGCGAGCGCAACAGACAAGTTGCATTCAGCCAAATATATATATGGAAAAAAAAAAAAAGTAAACATCGGGTATTAGAAAAAAAAAAAAAGATATTACGTTTAGATTATGTAGTTGTCAGTGAAACCAATATAATGTAAACAGTGAAACCATCGCTATCCGTGAGTGAAAACAAGTGAGTGTAATTATGTGTATTGTAGGTATATTATTATATGTATTCTAATAACCATTGAAATGAACGAGTGAGTAATGTATGCACCTGTATACATATTACTTTTTCTCAATTGCAGGTCATAATGACTTTGTCATGCCACCAAAAAGGACGATCACTACAATTCGAGTGGGATGAAAAACGAAGGCGTAACCGATTGCAAGTGCCAGCTGCAAGTAAACCAGGCCCATAAGGTAAGTGAACATAAACGCAAATCGCACGACAAAAACGGAGACAGAGCGGGGCTGGCAAACGATATGTCTACCACGGACTCGCCCTGCCTCCGCACGCACGTGGGGACAGAACCCCGATTTAGGACGACCAGGCCTACCTCCAGAGCCCAGTCCTCCACCATCCGGCCCCGTGCGTCTGTGTACCGGGAACCCCAAGCCAAGTTCTTGGCATTGAAGTCCCCGCAGACAACCACGGGGAGGGATTGAAACTCGGCGACGACGATGCTCAACTCCATAAGGGAGTTGTGGAGATCGGCGAGAGTTCGGTTCGGGGAGAGGTACACACCTACCATAGCAATGTCCCCGAACCGTGCTGCTACGCAACCCCGTCCTCTCTTGACGCCCTCGAGGGAAGGGGTGCCGGCGGCGGCCGACGAAATTAATGTCACCGAGCCGTTCAGGTCCTGCACCCAGCCAGCCCTGGGTGGAACGTAGTACGGCTCGGTGACCACAGCGATATTAATCGACCACTGCGCCATGCTCTGGAGCAACAGATCCTGAGCGGGGACGCAGTGGTTGATATTCGCCTGGAGGAGACGTAATGGAGCAATTATTGGCAGTCCATTACAGTCTCCTCCCGAGCTCTCTGTGAGGGCCCTGTCGCGGCAGTTGCGGCGGTAGCTGTAGCGGCGGCAGCAGCAGCAGCAGCAGCGGCGGTGGTGACGGCGGTGATAGGGGAGGGCCTCTTGGCCTTACCCCTGGCCTTGGTGGGGGGAACGCAGTTCCTGCTCCCAGCCCGATGGTCGGCCGGCTTGCCAGCCGCTGCACACACGTAACAGTGTGGCGCGGCGTTGCAGGCTACGGCTTTGTGACCAGGCCGACCACACTGGAAGCAGTGGTCACTTCGGTCTACCTCCGAGGTGCAGTGGACCCCCGCATGGTGGCCCACCTGGCAACGGAAGCACCTCAGAGGTTTGGGCTCCAGCAACTTCACCTGCGCTGACACCCAGCCCACCAGGAGCCTTCGGCCCTCCCCAGTTATGGCCTTGGCCGCCGACACGGGGCAGCTCACCGTTACGGTTCGCATGCCCGTGCTATCAGCACGGATAGTGCCTGCCCGCACCTGGTCGTCAGAACACCTTCCCGCCCTGACAATGGCGGCCACTACCTCGTCCTCCGTCACGGAGTCGTCCAGGCCCATAATGCGCATATCAATGCACTTCGTGGGCCTGGACACTCGGGCCACCTCCGCACCTAGGGACGCTCTGATCTTTTCAGCCAGAGCGTCCGCGGTAGGGCCGCTGTCCGCACCAGGAACCTCCAGCATGCGGCCCCCGGTTGCAGTGGTCCTCATACGGAAGCCCCCGGCGATGCCAAGCTCGGTGAGGTCCACCGCCCGCTTCGCTTTGGTCATCACCTCATTGTAGGTCACGCCCTTCTTTTCCGCACTTGGCTGTAGTGTGATCACTACAGCTGCGGATGTCGGGGCGCGAAGCCTAGCCGCGAGGGCCCTCTTTTTGCGCTGCCGCTGCCTTTCGCGCTTCTTGGCCGCCCTTGCCGCCTTGCCCGCTTTTTTTCTCTCTCCGACCACTTGCCACTCGGCGTCGACCGGAGATTCGACAGGCTGAGAAGCGAGAGATGGCCGGCTCCCCACCGTGGCTGGAACTCTTGCCGCCTTGCCCTTCCTGAGAGGGGCAGGTTTCCTCTGCCTCGCCGCCACCGGGGTCGACCTCACGGGTTCCGTTAATGCGGTTCCGCGCTTGGCTTGCCCCGATGGTCCCGGTTTAGGCACAGCAGCCGGGGCCACGGTGGCGGTGGCGTAAGACGTCGCCTTCCGCTGGCCAGAGGCCGCGAGTGGGGGGCGCAGCACTATTCCCTCCAGCACGGAGAATTGCTGCTGGACCTGCTTCTGGAACTGCTGTTGCAGCTGTTGCTGCTGCTGCCGGAAGGCAGCTAACTCCTGCCGCACCAGAGCCAGCACTTGGTTCTCCGGCTCGGGCTGAGGCTGTTTGCGCCCCCCTTTTTGTGCCATCTGTGGGGCGGCTACTCCTCGTAGCCCGGTCTGGTTTTCCCGGAGCCTCTCGTTCTCCTTTCGGAGAGTCTTTATGCTGGCCGCCTGGCGGGCGACCTCCACCCGCAGCTCTCCAATGGCGTCTATCGCTGCGGCGCTAACTGAGGCTATGGCCTCGGGTATGGCTTTGTCTTTTGAGGCTTTCACCCTCTTTAAGGCCACACCCCTTATCACCGCCGCCACGACCTCCACGAATTTTTTGGGCAGCTCTTGGGTGGAGCCCTATTAATCTCGTGGCTGGACTCCCCAGAGTGGCGCCCCTCCTTGGCGATCTGCAAGGATCGATCCTGGGTGGTGAGCCCTCTCCCCTTTCCTACCTTTCGACCCGCCCCCTGACTTGAGGTGGGAATTTTGCGGGTCGAAGGCCTCAGCTCATCGTCACCGGAGGATGACCCCCGGCCATCGCCGGGGCGAGCGGGGCGCTTGAGGAATTCGTTCCTCCTGGAAGTGAGCTCCACCACCTCCATGTGCCCCAAACTGAGCGCAGAAGCAGTATCGGAGTCCGACTCCTCATCCGCGCTCACCTCCCTCAGGCCAAAGCGTCTGCCGACCTGTTCGTTTTCCATCGGCGCCGCAGACGTGCTGGGAGTGGATCCCAGGGACTCTGCGTCACCGGTAAGTGAGCCACCCTGGCTCGATGCGTCCACAGAAGACGGTAGAGGGTCCGAAGGACCGGTGCGGTGATTGCCCCCCCCAGAATACGAGGGGCAGCCCGAGCTCTGCTCGGGGAGGGATTCTCCTGCAAGCAGGTACCCTCCTGGGGTAGTTGTATTTTTATCATTCGCACTCATAGTTTGCTGAACTCAGCTTCGCCTTTTTGGCAATGGGGTGGGGTCCCCAATAGACTCGTTCGCCATCAAGGTCATGTCTGCTGGGCAGACATGTACCTGAGGCGAACCCTCCGCGGCAGTCCAGTTTCCTGGGCTCCGCCCCGTGTGTATTCCTCTTGGTCTGGTCTCTCACTTGAGGCCTTCCGGCATGAGTAACTCTACCGGCAAAGCCCTCAAGATCATTGAGACACACAAGCCCCACCACGACGACAACGTGGGAATACAGTTGGTGGGGATTGTTGACAGCTGGTAAATTAATGTCATATTTATATTGTTTTAGAATTTTTCTTTTGGAATTTGATTTGAAATTAAAGTTTTGCATATTGTTTTTAACAAATAAACATAATTCGAATATATAAATACCAGTCAATGTCAGGAAACCCTCCTTTTTGAAGACATCTCTTAATGATTCGGTACTATGCATGTTATATATTGTTTTAAGACATTTTTTCTGGAGAATGAATGTAGATTGTACGTTTGTCGAGTTCCCCCAATATATTACACCATAAGTTAACAGTGGGTACACATTTCCAAAATAAGCATTTCTAGTGACACTTAAATTCGTAGTTTCTGCAAGAACTGACAAGGCGTAGCAGGCACTAGATATTTTTTTATTAATTTTTTCAATATGTGCCTTCCAGTTTAAGTGTTGATCTATTGTAACTCATAAGAAATTTGTATCTTTTACTTCTTCAATCACTGTATCAGAAATGGTTACACTCAATTTATTGTGCTTACTTTTATAGTTTCTAAATTGAATCAATTTGGTTTGTATATATTTTTGTGGTACATATTTTTGACAATTTGGTAAAAGTTCTAAGAACCATGATACCGTTCTTATTACTTTTGCTAAATTGTTACTATTGTCGAATTTAAACTGAGCAGGACTGCCCAGCAAGGAATGGGATTTATATTACGATTACGATACCAGATGTAAATGTGCTTAGAAAATAAAATGGGAACGTGCCAGAGAAAATAAAGCTTACCCGAACTCCCGGAACAAACAAACAAGAAATAATCAATAAGCCAAGAAAACATCGTTGGATAACGTGCCACGTTTGGCAAACGGCAGACAGCATGGAGTGTCAACGAAATAAAAGCAAGCATATCGACACGTATTGGGCACGGTGCCAATTTTGGCACATCTCGAATTACGAAAATTCAATTTCTTTAAAATTGCAGCCAAAATTTGCGAAATTCTAATGGATTATCTAACTTTGGCTGCAACGCCAATTGCGCTGTTTTTTGTGCAAAGACTTTTATTTGTATGTGATCGACCAAAAAAATATAATGAAGCTCAAAAACTATATGGTTCTGCCGAAAGCCATTTTCACATTAGACGATAACGGCACGATATCGTAGGCCTTGAAGTCTCATATAGCTGACAATGTTGAGGTATGAAACTATCAGTCCCACGATATCGTGTCGTTGTGATTATCCTCTAATATGTAAACGGTCAAACACGGAGTTCCACGATAACTCTGTGTAATGCAACTAAACTTTTTCGAATACGAGATCCGGCAGCAAATTCCGATCCCTATAAATCTAACGGGAATAAAAATACTGAAACATTGCAAGACACACAATATATTGGGTAGAATACTTCTAACATGGCGACCGATTTTAACAAAAACAATTTCAATCAAATTTTTAGGTTCACAAAACATTTACGAAATTTATTGACGGCGAAATATCGATACTGTCATCTTAAACAAGTCACATTTTCAACTTGATATACTAGAGGAAATTGAAAAAACTTGTTTGAGTGACAATAAAGCATATTAATTGATTTTGTATACCATTAATAAGTTACAGAAAACATAGGTGTAGGGTCCTAGGGTGACACAGTGTGCGATCCATTATATACAGTCTCACTTAAGTTGGGCAGCCTTCCAAGTCACGTCAATAATCTGCGTTTTGTAGACCAGTATAGTGTTTCGGACCCGATCCATTAATAGACTGCACTCCATATCACGTTGGCGAACCTTAAGTTTGGACTTTTGGATGTTAGTCAAAGACCAAGTCTGTGCACCATAGGTCAGGATGGGGAGAATGTACATGTCAGTGATCTTAGTAAGGTGGCTTTAAATAGTTCTTTCAATTTGACAATATCACAAAAAAATGCTAAATTGGTTTTATAAACGAATGATACCTGATGATACTTCATTCCACTTGAAATATCTATTATTTATTGATTGTGCACACCTACCACAGTGTAATCTTTTTTAACCCAAAAATGGACTGGTAATGAAAGCCTTGTTGTATTAAGGCCGCCTAAGTATCATTAGTGTACATGAAGTTTAATAAATAAATAAAAAATTCTTCAGAGCAGCAACAAAAATAGCACCATGAAATATTTACATTATTTTAGATAGACAAAATAAAAGGGATACCTTGGAAGACTTTGAAGATCTAAATAAGGACTTCTAAACAGACAAGTACATCCTGCGATTATCCTCATATTAATATTCGTGAAGGGAGACCGGTACGTGACGTCATCAAAGTAGGTCAAGGGCTATGCCAATGTTGGGGAATCGTAATAAAGTCCTCCTTTATGATACTCCTTCTTAAAGGGATAGGACGTAAAAACGAGATGAAAATTATATCCGTTGTTCTGTAGACCTTGTAATTTTGTTTCCGTAATATCTGGACCTAAATTTTTAATTATTTTTATATTGGAAGACGGTGTGTAGGTGTAATGCCTGTTTTGTTTAATTGCGAAACAGATTTCACACATTATTAAGTTTTGACTAAGCCACTATCTTGAATACAGCATAGTATCATATAGTAAAGAAAAACTGAGAATATCAAAGATTTCTAATAGACGTGCAAAGCTGGGGTGGGTTGCAAGTATAAAAATAAAGTACCTAAAACCATTTGTTTTTCTGATATTGCTACTCTTTGCTAAAATATCATAATGATTGAAAGTTTGACTGGTAGAGAATGCCTTGTTGCATTAAGTCTGCCTATGTGCCACTGCTGTACATGAAGTTTAAATAAATTTGATGAAAATTGAAACAGTAGTTTGATGGTCTGTTACTTTATTAACAAAGCGTATAAATGGTGAACAATATTAAAAACTGTCAACGTAATCTTTTTTTGTAGGCTATATTTTTCATTCTTTTTCAACGCCTGAAACTTCTGAAATCCTGAATCATCAGTAATGATCACCAGAAAACTATACAATACAATTCACTCTCCACTGAGTCTACGGATAAAAAACGATTCATGAAACTGTTTAAATCCCAAAACGAAATTAACCAGAAACGGACAGAATAATTATAAAAAAAGAACTTTTATATTCATAGGCAGCGTCATCAAAGTAATCTCTTCACCATCTAAACTTAAAAAACAAACCCTAGTAAAATACAGGCTCGGAATACTTGAAGCCAATCAGAGCGCAAGAGGAAACTCAGCTGTATCAACTACCCGTACGTTGTTGAGAAGCCTTGGAACTTCGTTACGAATTCATGGATTTACAACCCAGAATATAACATTAATCTTGATGGAAAAACTGGCCTCCATTTGTTCTGTGTTTTAAGAGTTATGCTAAATTTAGTAAGTAAGGAAAGATTTGAGAATTAATGAATAAGAGTATATGAAGATAAAAGAATCGATAGATGTACTGCCAGAGCTGATGATACAGAATAAAATATACTGGCACCGAATAGTGAGGAGATTTGACCACAAATAACAGGAACAGGATGGGACAAAAAAGAAGAGGAAGGATGGACTGTGCAAAAGCTAAAATATGACATGGCTAGAAAGAGATGATGACTAACCACCACTGAAATGATGACTAACAAAGATGTATGGAAGAAGAACACAATATGTTGCGCCGATACTATTTTATTAGAATTAGTGTAAAAAAGTGATAAAGACGCTGCTTGGTTCAGTACTGTTGATAGTGTAATTGAATCTAGTAATTAAGAAAAAATAACGGAGTATTTATCTATTAAGATTAATGTAAAAGTGCTGTAAAACAATTTTAGATTTCTATAATTTATATTGTATCAGTTTGTATATCCCCAGTTTTAACCTTAGAGCAGGGCTCGGAATAACGTTAAAAACTTGTCATCGTTGCCTTCATCGTACAAAAATAACGTTACAAGTAGAGGTAACGATACTTAGGTGAACTCTTACCGGTAAACTGACTTAATGTTATCGATGATTTTATCGGTAAATAGTAAGGTTACCATGGCCCAAGGCTCGATAACCTTACCAAATCTCTTTGTTTCGTTAAGTAATGAAAAAAAATTTTTTTTAATGGTTTATTCAAGAAAATTTACATAAATATTTTCACATTATCATCTGCCAAACTGCAGTACTGTTTGTCGGCAGTGTTCTCGTGGATAGTCTTCTTGATTAACTATCAAATAACAAAAGAAAGCCAAAAAACAAAGACAGTAAAAATATTATAAGTACTTATACTGCATCCGCTCAGTCAATCAACCAAACGCAAACAATCCCGACATGGGGGACATTTTTAGACATCTAAAAGTTGTCTAAAAATGTTATCTAAAAATGTTTACAATTTGTTATTTACCTATACCGATGTTTGGTAATTAACTAAATTTAAATAATCTTTGTATGTCTTCTATAAGTTTTTTTTTATATATAAAAAGACATATCAAGACCGGCCACGTCCAGTCAACCACCTAAACAAATGGAGCATAGAAGTGTAGTGAAAAGCAAATTTGTATGGGCACTCGCCCGCCAGGCCAGCATGAACTTGTCATATCGATATCGAACATATCGATACTTATAACGTTAATTTGTTAACATTATTAATTGATTGGTACCAAACTACCATTACCCGTGTTACCGTTAAATGTTAACTTTATCAAACATAAATCGTTAGTTAACGATACTTGTAGTGTGAATTTGGTAACGTTATCAAGCCCAACCTTAGAGGAAAATAATGAGATTTATCCGATATCAGCTACATTTTTCATAAAGACTAGTGGCTAAATTGACCGAACTGTGTTGTCTGTATTACAAATTGTAATTTCCTTTGTAAAAGATCACCCGCATAGATTACAATATACGCTTTGAGATCACTGTGTTCCTTACTCCCTAACTTTAGTATAAGGGATTTAACAATAAAGAATTTCGCGTTCAACTGTTTCACCTTTAAACACAAAAAGACTATGAATACAATTTCCATCTGAAATTATTTATTTGTTTTATTTCCATCTCCGCATACATATTTATTCCGCTAGGTTTAATCTTTGTTTCATCAGCGGCGTTGCGAAGTGTTGTTGGGTCGCTAGTCGCTACTAAATATGAAAAAGGTGGATGTTCCAACAATAGCCTCCTTTCAAATATATTCTGCTGTTGTTTTCGACTATTGTTGTTGAGTGTTATGTAAATATACAACCTTCTGTTATTCTGTGTTATTAGGGCGTCTACTAATATTGGAGTTTGTGCGAATTTTTTGGCAACGGTATTTATTTTAGATTAGTAGAAGATCGGTCATGTGTGTATGTACATATTATGTATGTTTTCATCAAAGTAGTTGACTACGTCAAAAGCAAGCGTCGCATTTTTGGGTATCCAAGTTACAGTAAACTTGCTCCTTCTTAATGGAGAAAAAGTTTATTGGTCGCTTCTCAAGAATTTAATAAACTAAATAAATAAGTATGGCCGGCAAACTTAAACATAACAAAAAAGATTAGACCACTCAAATTGTAGAGAAACTCAGAGGTACACAATAATTATAAAAAGGTAAATGAATGTATTTAGATTGACTCTACCCCCAAACGCATTGATACATATCACTAACAGATCTGCCTTCTAAGCGACCAACTCGATCGAGGAGTAAAGATCGAAGATTGCAGATACGGAAAGTCAGTTGCATAAATATAACAAGTGAAAAAGCACGCACACACACACAGGATTCACGTAAAGTGACGCACGACTGAGATTTGTTTGAGATAGACAGTGACTCTACCCCCAAACGCACTGATACATATCACTAACAGATCGGCCTTCTAGGCGACGAACTCGATCGAGGAGTAAAGAGGGTGAATCGAAGATTGCAGATACGGAAAGTCAGTTGCATAAATATAATAAGTGAAAAAGCACGCACACACACACAGGATTCACGTAAAGTGACGCACGACTGAGATTTGTTTGAGATAGACAGGACACTGCACTTACGCAGCAGTAGCGACTATAGGAGCCATTACTGCCCCCCTAGCCAAGTTACAATCGTGTCGTTCGCGCCGATAGCCTCGAGTAGGCCACGCCTCCGATTCCTTTGTTCTGACCACGTGACTGAGCGTTGAGATGACGTCAGAACAAAGGAATCGGAGGCGTGGCCTACTCGAGGCTTTCGGCGCGAACGATACGATTGTAACTTGGCTAGGGGGGCTGATCATGTAAAATTAACTTAATCCATACCATCATCTCCCTAGCGTTTTCCCAACTAACTTGGGGTCGACTTCCAATCTAACCAGATGCGGCTGAATACCCGTGTGTTACATGGAGCGACTGCCTATCACATCCCCACAACCCAGTTACTGGGCAACACGATACTCCTTGGATAGACTGACGGTCAGACTTTCTGACGACTGTCAAAGATCTTCGCATGACAACCGGAAACCACTGCTTTACGTGCTTTCCAAGGCACAAGGTGTCAGTAATGTCCTAAATAAACTTAGAAAAGTATAAATACTTGCCTGGTTTCAAACCCACAACCTCAACTATGAGAGGCGGGTAGCTTAACCACTGGGCCATCACGATTTAATCCATAGCAATATGTATAAATGTGAAACTAACTCTGTCTGTCTGTATGTTCCGTCGCCAGCAAGGAACCGGTGGATTGAATTTTGGTATAGATATAAGCCAGACTTTAAAGAAGGGCATTGGGAAATTTTACCCCGGGAATATGTTCCCTTAGAACAATATCAATCAATCAATCAAAAACATTTATTTGATAGAATATGGTACATCAGCATAGCATAGCATAGTCGGCCTTATAATTTTCCCACTGCTGGGACTCAGGCCTCCTCTCTACGAGAGGGAATGGGCTGTAATCCACCACGCGGGCCCAGTGCGGGTTGGTGGATGTCACATGTCTTCGAATTTTTGGTTCTAGGACATGCCGGTTTCCTCACGATGTTTTCCTTCACCGTTTTGAGAGCAGTGGTGATGAAATAAATTACACAAAGTAATGCGCCTGGCTGGGTTGTTTGTTTCAGCATATCCTGCCATAAGATGACGTGCAAATATATTCACAGATAGTGTTGTCAATTACTATAACTTGCAGATTACAGATGCTATTGACTTGTCTTCTAAGTAGTCCATAACGGTATAATATCTTTTAAATAATAACAGATTAAAAAGTATTTTTTTTTAACATTTTTAGTGGTAAGTCTTGTAAACTGTTTGGTAAATGTTTGTAAATAATGATCGACATGCAGTATACATTTTTCTTAAATAATTTTAGCCTTATTTGCGACAGCCGAAGTCTATCTTTATGTCGTGTTCGGCTATTTGGCCTGTCAGTGTTCGTCTCGAAAACAAAATATCCTACATTCAAGCGAGCGTAGTGAGTGGTAGAAGCTACTAACTATTATTTTTACTAGTGCTCCAAGCAATGTGCGCTACAAGCAAATTTTAGCTTTCAGAATTGTCGCGGAACGTAAATTCCAAAGAAAAAATGGCGAAACTCGCTGACGCACTTGGAGTTTCGATAACGTCACCTCTCTTCACCAGCAGTGGTTGACGAGGCGTTTTGATCATCAATAGAGATCACCGTATTTATGGGTGTGTATGGAATCGTCCATCTGCACCGATACTTTTATTGTATTTTCATACAGCTGAACGATAGAATCACCTGGTTAGGTCTAGTTAAACCCTTAAGCTTATTGTATATATAGTGCAAGGGTGGGAAATCTCCCGCTCTAGGGGAACTAAATCATACCTTTTTTTTTCGTTGGGAATATCATCATCACATCCCCGCTCTTGGGCGGTGCGGGAGATAGTATTAGACTTTTACTGACTAAAAACCCACTCCTGTTCTTTCGTACCAGGGCCGAATCTTCCTTTCAGAAGTAGACCCTTGGCCCCAGTAGGCTTCGACCCTGCTGGGCCCCTACGGTTTGCTGACATCTCCTTGAGGCGTGCGTGGAACACTACGCGCCGTCGACGACTTGGGCTGGGTCTAAACGGTTACCGGACGGTCGGACGGCAAGCTACCCATTGCTCGCCGTCCGCAAGCCCGCGCCTATGGTGGCCGGAAATCTGGATCGGAATCCCGGCGGCTGGGGCGCGAGGACCATTGCCTCGCGCATGCTCATGCGGCCTCCTCCTTTGCTAGCATTACTGCTTCGCAGAAGGAGGCGACCGCCTGCCACTCCTCCTCGCTTCGTACCATGGCATGTACCAAGGCCCGGCGCGAGAGATCACCGCCGCCGGACTAAACCACCTGTGTTTTTCAGTTGCCCTTTGGGTTCAGGACCAGGACCACGAGTTTCCTTTCCAGAAATTCCCTGTGGCCCTAGCGGGCATTGGCTCTGCTGGGTCCCTACAGTTTCATTGTTTATTCAGAGCCGACCTTCTGCAACCACCACTCTGTGACTAGAGATATACAGCTCAGAGTGTAATCGGATTTGACATCTAGACGACTGGAGGTCAGGGAGCTACTAATCGATTTATAAGGAGTACGATACTTTAAGACGACATGATTTATATCGATTGGTGAAGGTGGAGTATTGGACATTTTATAGTTCACATAAATAACTTTCAAAATAAGCCCCACAAAACTGTAATAATGGTTCTATGGGGTCTGGTTTTTTTTTTTAAAGATGGGAAGTCATCCAATGACTTTGGGTGGAGTGGGAGAGCGTGTCAGACTTTTACTGACTAAAACCATATCTATCCTTTAGTTGCCTTATGCGTTCTAAGACCACTGGTTTTCTTTTCAAGTAATGCCCGCGCTCCTAGCGGGCATCGACCCTACTGGGCGCTACGGTTTGCTGACATCTCTTTAAAGAGCGCGTGGAAATCTGTACTATTGGCGACTTGGGATAGGTCCGGACGAATACCAGACGACAGGACGGCAATCTACCCATTGCTCACCGTCTGCAAGCCCACGCCTACGGTAACTGGAAGTCAGGGTCGGCGACGCGGCGACTGGAGCGTGAGGATGTCCGTTCCTTCACGCGTGCGGCCATCATCTTCGCTAGCATTACTGCTTCACAAAAGGAGGCGACCACTTGCCATTCCTCCTAGCTCCGAACCATGGCCTCCGACATGAGAGGTCGCTGCTGCCGATTGCCTCCATTAGGACACAGAGGTTCTCCGCCGAAGCGGGGCACACCTCTAGCGTATGCTCCTCTGTGTCCTCTGGGCGGTTCACACAATGATGACACCTGGACGACACCTGGACGTTTCTTACGCATGAATCCGTTGCAAGAATCTCCCGAACTTACCATATCCGGTGAGGACCTGCGTCATGCGGAAGGTGAGGACGCCGTGACTCCAGCCACTCCTCAACAATGTCGCAGCCCTGACAGCAGGCAGTGTAGTCCTTAGCGGTCTACGTCAATTAAGCTGATATCTCTTAGGTGCGCATGGAACACAGTGTACCGTCGACCTGGGTCTGGTCGTAGACAGCAGGCAATCCTCTCTATGCAAATCATACACAGCAGTGGAATTTCGCCTTTATTGTGTCAGTCAACGGAAACCATCGCGTGCGCGCGTTAATTCTCTCCCTAATAGTTTCCTACCCCAGTCTGTACAGGAAGGAATGTTGTGTCACGCATTTGTCCGGAAAGGAAACATACAACGTAAGGAAAAGGGAAGCGACGTTCAATTAGAAGTTCTGACGAATAAAGTGGCAGGTTAATGTGAGCTAGAAATCTTTTTAGTGAAGCGTTGTTAACATAAATAGGTGAATATTTTTTATCCTTAAACCTTTTTAAATAAAATTCAAACATACGGAAAAAATCCAAAAAAAAGAATCATGCCCGTTTGATGAGAAAATGCAGAAAAAGTAAACTACAAAACTATCTGCATATATATATATGTAAATGAATAGCTGTTCGTTAGTGAGATTAACACTTGAGAACGGGTGTACAGATTTGGCTAATTTTGGACTTGAAATATTTATGATAGTCCAGGAAAGGTTTAAACGGTGAGAAAAAAAGGGAAAATTTAACGAAAAAATAAAATTCAAATACAACACCATCTCTATTATTAATATGTAATTTTAAAATTAAATTATGCTGGTTCTGGGTTAGATATACCTATAAGATCCTTGGGTTCTGGTCATGCCAGTAGATGGGCGTTATCCTTTGACAGTTCAGCTAAAAGGTATCACAACTTTCATTAACTATAATGGCGGTACGAAGTTTGCCGAGTTAGCTAGTCGTAAATAATTATGATTAGAATTATGATGTTACTCATAATTTGAAATCTTATGAAGGACTCCATAAAAAAAAATAGGATTTTTGTAGATTTTTATTGTTTCAAAGAAAGAGAACTCCGAACATGGACTATGACGTCAAAGTCGACAAAAAATATTTGTTTAAAAGTGTTATATCTCATTTTAATCACAGACAGGAATCCCAATTTTTTTTTGGCAAAAAAAATGTGGGAAAGAATTCAAATTTGCTAATTTCGAGGGTGACCAAACTTTCGAAATTCAAACAAACTTTCAAACGTTGAGCAATTTCAGGAAATTATTTTATTAGTTTCTGGGGACGAAGTCTTAACACGGGAAGTCGTTGCAAACGCGAAAACTTACGTTAACGTTCGCAAAGTCAGTTAGAGGAGCGTAGCTGTAGGAGTTCACTACGCAACTATAAGCGGTTTCGAAGTAAAGTTTCTGACTTCTAGAATTTTCTAGCACAAGTTTTATGAATTTTAACTTAGCACTGTATTAAAATGAAAATTGGATGTAAAAACTTATAATAAAAAAAGGATTTGTAAGTTATGTAGTGATGGATAAGCTTAGAGTAGTCTATAATCTAACAAACAGTAGACATTTGTATTTTTGATTTATTTTAGGAGAACAGCATTTATTTATTTATTAAATATTTTATGCACAAACGTACAGCAGCGGACTTAATGCCTTAGGCATTTTCTACCAGTCAGTCGTTTATTTATTTATTTTTGTCTTTATCAGATCGAACAATTCCGCAAAGGCCACCTTTCGACTGCATAGACAGAGTAGCGCCATAATACCATTTAGTCTTTAAAATTATGTAAGTAATAAATAAAATAAAAAAAGCTTTTATATATACTTTAATTACAATTTTACATGGAAAACTCTTTGAGTAAAGGCCTCCGTCCTCTCAGTTTGTTCCAATTTTCGGTCTTTTGCCAATGTCTTTTCTGGCGGACTACTTTATTCTCTTCGTCGACCCATCTTTCTTGAGGTCTTCCTGTCTGCATTTACCTTTCGGGCCAGACCACCATTACATTAAGTAACTCAAGTAACCGGACGCACACGAACGAAGCAACTGAATACAAAACTTTCAGAAACAACATGATCAAATCAACCCAAGCAAATCAATCATCCCACCCCTGCCGTACAAAGGCCCCCAACACACAACACGTCATGTCGTCCGGCATGAATCAAAGAGTATCGACGTGAAACTTCAGCAGTGCATGTCGCACAGCGTGACAAATTAGTCGTGCTAATGGGTACCCGATGTTTCCCGGCAGCGGGTAAGCGTAGCCGCACAATTAAAGGAAAAAGGTTGAGGAAAATACTAACTAATATATCATCAGTGAAGACATTGTATTAGGTTTTGGTACGTAATCAAATTATTAACTCTGTTTTTGTGACAAAGAATATGACTGAATTTATTTTTGTATTTATAATTTATTTTTGTAATTTATTCTATGTAATTTGTAATTTATAATATGGAAATAATTTCCTGAAATAAAATTATTATAATTATTTATTGCGGTCGACTAATTGTGCTGGCAACACCGAAACATATCTGTGATTATCTGTGGTATCTGTGGTTCATTTGGCGATCGTTGATGTCGGGCGCACATTTTGTCTCTTGCATTATTGTAGCGACAAGAAATATGTAACCGAGATATTTGGAGTGACCATGGAGTTTCTTGCACATTCTTCTCCATAGAAGTCTACGCTTTATAAAGTACATTAAACATCATTTTTCTGACTGACTAACTTGACAATCCAAAGGTAAATAAAATATATTATTTTGTACTGAAACGCGCTGATTTTATTACAATTGTTTAAATAATTTTTAATTATTTTAAAAATGATACTATTGGCCGTTTGAAGAGGGATGTCATTAGGTTAAAAAAAATCGCGTGTTTTATTTCAACTAATCAGAAAACAAACTTTAGCAGTTTTTGAAAAAATGGATATTCTAATGTTGACTATCATATTATTATTATTATTTTACTCTCTCCTTGGATCAAGAATCAAACCAAGAAGGAGATGGTGGGACGATTTAGATGTTTTCCTTAGGAATCGGCAAGAAGTGGCTCGAGAGCCGGGAACAATGAAAGGAATGGCGGGAGGCCTTGGCCCAGCAATGAGACAATATAGGCTAGATATAATACCTAATAGTAATTTTACTCTCCTGAGTAATAGGTATTATTGACTAACGCACTGTTAGAACATCATTAAAAGGAGTAGTCGCAACTATATCCTGAGAGCGGTGGCGGAGAGCTATACGATAGACCATTTTGTGCAGAGGGTGATAAGGTAGGAAACATATTTTCCTGCCTGGTCATCCTTTGTTTAATAATAATATTTTATATCACTGTTACTAACACTAGGATATAAGTTTTTTGTAATACTAACAAAATATGGATCGCTGTTGTCCGAATTAAATGAATTTTAATTTATTTATTTTAATTAATATATATATAGGGTGACTGGTAATTAGTGTACGATACTTAAACACGTGATTGTGCTGATGATAACCAACAACTTTTACTATGGGAACAAATATGAAATCGCGAAAAAAAATCAGCTGTTCAGTACATTTATGTTTAACTAATGTGCTGAACAGCTAATATTTTTTTCGCGATTTCGACTTTGCTCCCATAATAAAAATTGTTTGTTATAATGAGCACAATCACGTGTTTAAGTATCGGACACTAATTACCAGTCACCCTATGTATATATATTATATTTTTTAAGTCATTCCTCCTCCCGACTCAGCCTCTCTGAATCAAATTTGCCTGCTGCGATTTTCCCGTCCGATTATAATTTGGGTCTCTTCAAGGCTAGAGTGAATAGGCTCTCAATAAATTAGTGCGCCTCACCATCAACGATTGCATTACCACTTACCATCAGGTGGAATCGCAGTCAAGCACTAGTTTATATCAATTAAAAAAAAAAATAATTGACAGCTGCTATAGTTTGTTAATAAGTGAGATTTTTGTCGTTGTTATGGTGACTGAATGGAGTGGAGGAAACCCCTAAATTTTTATTAAAATTAACAATGACCCCCAAGAACCACACAACACGGCGTGCCGTCCAGCGTGAAGCAAAGAGTATCGACGTAAATCTACAACAGTGCATGTTACGCCACGTGACAAATTACTCAAGTGGCGTATGGGTAGTCGGAGGGTCAGTAGCAGAGGGATTTGGAAAATCACTTTTTGAAAAAGGATTGATGGTACGCAGCTTATTGTTTTAGAAAATTTAGAGTTTTTGTCTACCAACGTATAGACACTAGCTGATTTTGAAGTTTGGCTTGCTTAACAACACGCAATACGCATCCTTAATCCTAATAAGGATGTATAAACGAGGGCTTTGAAGAATTGATGATATTGTCAAAATACTAAATTCAAATTTTTCCAAAAAATGTTCATGAAATTACTGTCTTATGTTCAGAAAATTCATTTTTTGGTATTGTATATGTGTATTGTTCATTACGAGACAAAAATAAGTTCTTCTTTTAGCGATTAGCTTTCTGTTGACCACGATCTTGTTTGATAGAATGCAATCGAAGAGGCTTACGATGTACAAATGAGTCCAAAATTTACACTTGCTTCGTCATTCGAAAGTTCTTTCCAGCAACCGTAGGTGTGGGCTTGCGGACGACGAGCAATGGGTAGCTCGTCGTCCGGCGGAACGTACGAACGTACAAACATTGATACGGAACGAGGTCTAATACGCCTCGTACATGTCTTCCTTGCGGTCCGGCTAAGAAAAACATACTCTTTTCTGCCGTGCGAACGTCGTAACTTTAATTTGGAATTTCAAGGCTAGAGTGAATATGCTCTTAATAAACTAGTGCGCCTCACCATCAGTGATTGCATCACTGCTTACGATCAGGTGGAATCGCAGTCAAGCACTGGTTTATATCAATTTAATAAAAAAATGGTTTAGTTTAGAAAAGAGATACGGGGTCACTTCGACCTCGTACCGCACTTAGTTAAAACTTTTAATTTTTAAGCGTTACGGGGTCTAATAAACCTTACCGTCACAATGATAGTTTTCTTACATGGTCTTAAATACCCCTTGCCACAGGAATGGAAATAATACAAAAATGACTGAAATAAATGAGTATTTCAGAAATAGGCGTCACAGGTAAATTAAGGACTGTTTGCATTCAACTGTCCGTCTTAATCACTCATTGTTTAACATGTGATGAGGTTGAGAGTTGAATAACACGCATTTTTAAGTACGAAATTAGCCTTCAGGAGTAATATGATTGTATAAATAACCATCAGCTTTAAAATGATGATGACAATGAGACAATGAATGTAAATGTGCTAGGTTTCTGCACCACCCTCTAAGGTCAACTGGTAGAAAATGCCTAAGGCATTAAGTCCGCCTTTGTACAGTGTTTAGTACTAGTGCATAAAGTTTTAATAAATAATAAATGAGATTCTTTGACAATGAGATGGTCTGGTAATTGACACACTTTGAATTATTGCACCCACGATATGCAAATAATTGTTTGAGAACATTAGCACATTGTGTGCATCTTAAACCCTTAAGGTGCACACAATATTTACGCGATTGACGATAATGGATACTAAAATTGATGATTTATTTTAAACGTTCCAAGCAATTGTCAATCGCAATTGACCGTTCCGAAGATCCTTTAGATTTAAGCCCGGTATCAATGCTTTCTGAATAATTGCTCACTGACTAACTAGTTCACTACGGGTTCGACATTTTAGCATTAGCATGCCACATTTGTCTGAACCGATTGCACAGGTGCTTGCAAAACATCGATGCAGACGAATTCGATTTAAAGCCAAATGGCAGATATAGATGAACATTGTGACATGCCACCCAAACGCACCAAACATTTTGGGAACTCATTCATTGCACATACAGTTAAGAAGTGGAATTCTTTGCCAGAGTCTGTATTTCCTGATAACTAGGTACCACTTGGGGATCTTTAAGTCAAAAGTGTAAGTTACTTCTAGTAGGCAAGTGTGCTCCATCACTGACAACATCATTGCTTTCCATCAGGCGATATAGTGATGAAGCACAAGCCTATAAACAGTCCACCAGTTCATTTTAAAGTAGAAGAAAGATGATCATGCAAACACAAAACAGTAAATGAAAATTCAGGTCAAAGTAGTAACGAGAGCAAATAAAAATTGTTCACTGTTTAATAGAGCTGTATCTAATTTAACTACAGCTCATATTTTATTGCCGTCTCTAGTCATAAACACAGTTTTGTTAGTACTACTAACTACGTAACATGGCGGTAGAACTTAGTTACTCGATATGGATCGCAATGGAGGAGCTTGTTAACATGTAACTGACTTCTATTGAAATAATAGAGGGATCTGTTTCACTTAATTCATTTTGTCAACTTGGGAGGATGAAGTATTCCGGATGTATTGGCTTTCATCCCAGCAAAGTGTCAGCTATTTTTACCCGACTACTGGGAGGGTTATAAGTTTAGCAGTCTCTGTGTATGAATGTCCATCTGTTACTTCGTAGTTCCTAAAGTGTTCTTCAGATTTAGACAAATTAGTGTAGTTGGATTGATATGAATACTTCGTGTGACAGTAGCTATATAACATCATGTATTTGGTAACTAGAAACTCAAAAAATGAGGCTTTTCTTAGGGTTCCGTATCTCAAAAGGAAAAACGGAACCCTTTTAGGATCACTTTGTTGTCCGTCCGTCTGTCTGTCTGTCAAGACCCTTTATCTCAGGAACGCGAGGAGGTATCGAGTTGAAAATAGAACCGTATACTCAAGTCTGAGGTCCCTTGAAACTGTGAAAAAATCAAACTTCTAAGTTAACGAAAAAAAAAGATACGGCTGTTTATGTCGCAAAAAACGTGTATTTCGACACTCTTTAAGGAAATCGAAATTCATAGAGTACTTCCCATTGACCTAGAATCCTGAAATTTAGCATGAAGCAAGGTCTCATAGCACAAGTATAGGAAAAAATCTGAAAACTGTAAATTTGTAGTAACGTCACAAAAAAAAAACTTTTTTTGCGATTCGGAAAAATCTTCATAACTTAGTTCGGAAATTGAACTGTTTTCATAGGTAAATTACGTAACTCTAAGTGCGTGAGTCCGACTTGCACTTGCCCAGCTTTTTCGTAATATTTTTGGTATTTAGAACGCGACTAAGAAGATCTACACCTATCTTTTGCCTAATAAATAACAGATCACCTTTTCGTAATCGTATATTTTGTTCGGTGATTCTAACTTTAGACCCGTCTTTTCTAGCTGTTTCATAATAATGATAATTTTTTAATTAGGTAAGTATGAAGTTTCTTGTTCATTGTTTTCCATGTAAAACTTCATCATCATAATTAAAGTCTACAAATTTAATGGACTTCTTGAATAAATTGTTATAAATTTTGTAAGTTTGTTATTTCCACGTTCAAGAATACCTTTATGTTGTCGAGTTGAAATAAATGTTTCGACTTTATTACCTATTTGTAAGTCTACGCACACAAATAGTGTATTTCCAGAAAGATGCTCCCAGCTTTATCAAGTAACATGAGAGCATTCAATTTTCTTGTGTTGACTGATACAAATTGGTGCATACAGTGCAGCAGTGTTTTCTGCTTCATGTTATTCTTTAACGTATGAGGACACTTTTCATCTGTAGTGTCCCTTGTTGGGCGCCATTTATGTGTTGGGCGCCAAGAAGAAATTAATTTCAGAATTAAATTGAAAACATTGTGTTACTTTAGTAAAATAATTAATCTATGAAAACCCTTACAAAACCTTATCTTCTTTATTCATAAAATAAATGTTCCTTTGAAACCTTCCCTATTCCTAGAAATTTTTCTTAATGGCGCCCAACATGATCTCATGTTGGAAGAAGTTATTTGAGAAATCAAACATCATCAAAACCATTTTTGCCGAAACGCGTCCTCGTCTCGAATTCATCGGATTTCCCTAATCCTAACCAAGACATAGGTCCACAAACATCAAGCTAATGCCACGAAATATTTTCAAAAGAAATATTAATTACAAAAAACATTAAAATTGATATAATTTAAGCAATTTCTTAAATTTCAGACAATATTAATTTTGTTACATTTCAAGCAATTCAGAGAAAGAAGTGTTTGCATGTATGGTCGCCATATCCAGACACTACTGAGATTGCAATAAGTGGACATGTTACGGGAATCTATGGCACCGACGATATCAAAGTCGAGAAAATAATCCGGAAAAACAAAATAGACTGTGCATCATTTATGATTGGAGTCCCTGGACTACTTTTTGATAAGGTCAACAATGCAGATGCTGTTATTGCAGACCTGGCTTCTAAATGCCCAATTTAAAAAAATGGGTGTGATATCAAAAGTCCATAAGCCAGAACAAGGCAGCCAAAACGACATACATACAAACATGTATTCACATGTACTATTTATAATATCTATGTATACTGCTAGCAAATAATTAATGGAACTAAATTTTACTAATAATTTTAAAAATATACGATACTTAGATAAAAAATTATAATCCTCCTCACCGAATTTCGATCACGGCAAACAATTTCAACAGAGATTAGCCAAGTACGCAGGAGATATTGTAGTGTATGAATACATATTAGTATTCAAATGTGTTATCAGAATGTTCTAGGATGGCGAACAAAAACAAATACCAAATAGAAATAGAAATTGCTGGAGATACGTCTCCGAACTAAAGTTGCTTTTTGTGTCACAAATATCGATAATATTTGTGATACAAATGTTTTACCACTATTTCACTTGATGGAGTGATGTTGCAAAGAATAAATAGAAAAGTTAGGTTATAGCTATCGGAAATCACATACCGACTCTGGCAAAAAATTCAACCTCTTCACTGTATGCCCTACGAATTACGCATCATTAAGCTTACCTCTACAATCCTGTCGTTAACTTGTATCTTGCCGCACAGATCTGCAGAGCTGCCTTCACTGATACTCTTCACGAATATGCCGCTGAGTTCCTCTGTCAACAAACAAATTACATTGGTATAAAGAAAACATAATAGGTACTAGATGCAAGAAGAAAAATCTGTCTGTCCAAAACTGGCACTTAGCAATGCATTAAGTTTTACATCGGAGTTTACAAATTTTGATCATATAGACATCAGGTTGTTTAATATCATACCAATATTACAAAGGCGAAAGTTTGTATGTTTTATATTTGTTACTCATGCTCAACTGACAGACATTAGGCAGACCATATCCTGCAATAGAACATAGCACACTTTTTCCCCGGGAGTATGTTACCTTGGAATAATTTTCTAATTTCTCGCGAGCGAGAAGATAGCAGATGCTAGTTCAGATTAGCGACAACTATGAATGTTATTTCATGAAATGAAATAACATTCATAGTTTTACACTAAAAAAATGGTTTACCCTTGTTTGTTCGAACAACGTTTGATATAATATTACTAAATCGAACAACGTTTAAGAAAATCATCACTTTGTATAATATCGTTTGACAGAATTTTCAGTTCATCGAATATTTATTTGCTATAACAACATTTGCGCTAATGATCAAAAGGTATAATGTTCATTTGATGGTTCAGGTGGTATAACATTTGTATTTTTGTGCTTGAATTTGTCTGAAACAAGTCAAATCTATGGTTACTAGATATTAGTTAATTTATCAGACACGACTTGCATTAATAGAAAAAAGAGATTGTTTTTAGTAGGTTACCCGGAATTGAACTATTTAGATTAGGTTAACATCTTCTTTAAAAAAAAATGGGTAGGTTAGGTTAGGTTAAAACTGTGACCTCCTACGCACGAGCCGAGCGAGCGAAGCGAGCGGTGCCGCGGCAGCTGTCGGCGAGTGCCAGAAACGACTTGCATTAATAGAAAAAAGAAATTGTTTTTAGTAGGTTACCCGGAACTGAACTATTTAAATTAAGATAATTACTTATTTAAAAAAAATGGATAGGTTAGGTTAAAAATTAGTGCATTTGAAAATTCGGTCAAATGACATTATTTCAATGAAATAAATATGCTAAATAAAAATCTACCAATTAATTATTCGGTCAAATGAATAGTTATACGAAATGACTTTATTGTAACTAAAATTAGCCGGAGCGATTTTCGACGAAACGTTGTTTTACCAAACAAGGGTGAACCTAAAAAAATATCACCATAACTAATACATAAATGTTAATAGCTAACACAAAAGATTTTGGCTAGGGATCTGAAAACTCTCTTTGACTTTAGGTAATTGGCTTAATTATAGCTAAAGTGGTTTTCTAGATTCTGGATGAATTATGGCTGAGTAAAGATTAGTTTTTTGACTTTTATACTGGAAGGAGTTTATCTCTTCAGTCATTAAAACACGTAAACAAACAATATATAGGTCATATATCTAGAATAGTCGTTACCAAACTATTTTTATCCGAGGATCACTTCAGTTTCTTTGTGATTAGCAGGGACCAGAAGTCTAGATGAAAACTTAGACAATTTAATAAAAAAAAATATCATATCATAAATTCAAAACTAGTAATACACCTTTAAAATCAAAAGTAACGAGCATTGTCATGGAATAAACAATAGTTCTGATAGAAATTTAGATTCTGATCGCATCGATGTTACTTTTTAGCTGGAAATTTTTAGACCTTTCACAAACCACAGGTTGGAAACCACTGGTTTACAATAACGACCCAACTTCAAGTAAAAATACGATCAAAGTTCATCCAAACATCAGGATTTACGGGCACTATCGAGGAAAGCTTAGTGACGTCACCAAAAGCTAAATTATACTATTTAGATAGCGGGGCAGCGGCCATCTTTAGCTATCTATCGACAGCTAGATAGCAAACTAGTTTATGTTGAAACGATATGTTATGTTAATGTGTTTAGGGGAATGTTATCGAGTTTAGATTAAATTGGTGACAGAGGAAATTGTATTTGGTTGGTTTGATTGTAATTGAGTTTCACCGATAAAATATGCTTTATATATCTCAGAATATCTTACGTTACTAGTTGTGTAAGTACGTATATTGTCCTACTCTAACCCTAGACCAATAATCCATACTCTGATCAATTTTAAACATAATAATATGTTTTTAAATAAATTGATATTTTTTTGTGCATAATGTCATGATGGCACCCACCTGTCATGCATGAGGTTGCGGGTTAGAAACCAAGCAACTACCACTAGGTTTAGTACCAGAAATCACTTTTCTATGTTTATCTAGGACATTATTGACACCTCGTACCCCAGAAAGCACATGAAGCTGTTGGTCCCGGTTGTCATTCGTAGACCTTTGATAATCGTTACAGGTAGTCAGAAGCCAGAAAGTCTGACCATCAGTCTATCTAAGGAGTATCATGCTGCCCAGCAAACTGGATTGTGGAGGTCTGACAGGCAGTCGCTCCATGTAACACACAGGTATTCAGCCGCATCTAGTTAGACCGGAAGCCGACCCCAAGCTAGTCGGGAAAAGGCTAGGGAGATGACGATGATGTACCTAAATTTGTTTACCTCTCATGTGAACTCCAATAAAAAAATAACTGGGTAAGTGCGAGTCGGACTCGCGCACTGAGGGTTACGTACAAACTTACGTATGACAACAGTTCAATTCCCGAATTGAGTTACAAAGATTTTTCCGAATCGCAGAAAAATGGGGAGTGTGCGTTGGAATTGCACAATTTAATTCCACCAAGTCCATTCCATCATCGGACCACTAGACGTACGGCGTTGCGCCATCGGTACATGGTGGACATCCCACCCATACGTACAAAGCGTTTTGGGAACACATTCATAATGCGTACAGCTAAGGAGTGGAATTCCCTGCCGGAGTCTGTGTTTCCTGATGGCTACAACTTAGGGGTCTTTAAGTCAAGAGTGAATAGGTTACTTCTAGGCAAACGTGCTCCATCGTCGGCCACATCATCGCTTACCATCAGGTGAGATAGTGGTCAAACGCGAGCCTATCAATAATAATAAAAAATAAAAAATATATTTTTTATTTGACGTCATCACAAATTTACAGTTTACAGATTTTTTCCTATACTTGTGCTATGAGACCTTGCTTGCAAATTTCAGGATTGTAGGTCAACGGGAAGTACCTTACGAATTTTGATACCCTTGAGAGTGTCGAAAGACACGTTTTTTTACGACATAAACGGTCGTATCTTTTTTTTCGTCAACATGAAGATTGATGTTTTTACAGCATCAAGGGATCGCAGATTTGAGTAAATGTTTTTAATTTCAAGTCGATACTTCTACGCATTCCCGAGATAAAAGGTTTTGACAGACAGACAGACGGACAACAAAGTGATCCTAAAAGGGTTCCATTTTTTCCTTTTGAGGTACGGAACCCTAAAAAGCATATCGATTTTTCACCCAGCAAAATCTGTCTATAAATTTCTAGGGGCCTTTTCCTATAAATCTTTGTAGCTATGGAGGTCTTCACTTGCCAGATATGGCGTTTTGGCACGGATATGGGTCAACATTGCTTGTAAACTGCTTAAGATAGATTACAAGAAAATATGACATCTTATTTAATGTATTTGTCTTGCCAGTTTACCGACTATAAAAACAAAGAATTGAGATTATGGCTTCTCAACTAGAACTTCTGACAGAATGGTGTGCAAGTTGTATGAATATGCTTAGGCCCAAACTAAGCAGAGCTTGTGGTATGAGTACTAGACAACTGATAAACATACCTACTTTTAAATTTCTAAATATATACACATATATTATAGATAAATTACACCCAGACGCAGAACAAATGATCGTACTCATCACACAAATATTTGTCTTGGGTGGGAATCGAATCCACGACCTCCGGCATAGCAGTCAGAGCAATTACTATCGGATTCTGTACCAAAGTGATTCATTCACACAAGATCCTGTAACTAAGCGTACGTAACTTTCTGGTTCTGTCTGTCATAGGCACAGGGGTGTATCATTTAGTTTGTCACAGGGACCATCTATTGTTCAAAAACAGCGTGTCACTATGATCTCTATCAAGTTACAGTTTATAATAAAACAATCAGCCAAAATAGTTTTCATGGTAACCAATATCGTTCATGAAAAAGCCATTTTCATCAAATCGACATGAAATATTCCGGTATGAATCACACGCACGAATTCGTAGATACTATCATTTCCTCGTAGGGCTTAATTTCCATACCGAACCTGTTAATCATTTGTTGATTGGACTTTAATACCCCAACAATGTTGAACTTGCCGCACGATATTAATTTGAAAGCTTTTTATAACATTCCTATATGGTGATTTGCTAACAGAGATGTACGAGGTATAGTAGCTAAGCGGTGAGCGAGGAAAATTCACTTTTTGATCAATCGCATTCTGGCCTAGCGTAGCTCTGATGGAAACGGGTTTGCAAAGCTAAATATTTGTACATACAAAAAACGACAGGTGAGTACGAGGGATCATCATTTCAGGCGAAAGACGTCCACTGTTGGGCATAGGCCTTCGCTGTGCGTCTCGCATCCATCGGATTCCCACAACCCTCACTAGGTCATCGGTCTACCTTGTTGGAGGCCTTCCAACGCTGTCTCTTCCGGTACGCGGTTGCCACTCTATAACCTTTCGGCTCCAACGACAATCTGTTTTGTGTGCAATATGCCCTGCCCACTGCCACTTAAGTTTGGTAATTCTTTGGGGTATGTCGGTAACCTTGGTTTTCTTGCGGATATCGTCATTACAAATGCGATCACGCCAGAAAACTCAGAGCACCTTTTCCAGTACGAGGGATAACGAGAAGAATACCTGCGAAAAATATCCACTGCGCATGTTAACACCACTCAGCTAACACCACTACAAATCCTCGCACTACCTAGTTACCTCGCACATCTCCGGTGAAAAGGCACCTTTAAACTATAGCTATGATTTCAAACATGTAAACCGCTCTTAATTGAAATAGGTTTATTTTAAGTTGGACAATATACAAGCGGGCTTTGAGAATCTAATTTAGGAGGTAGTGTGCCCAATTACGTGAGGCACTTAAAAACTTTCTGAGGTTCGGTTACTTGAAAATATATCGTATATCAATAGAGTTCTGAAGGTCAATTTATTTGAACTGGGTGGTTAGAGATGACGCGAGAGGAAGTGGGAAGAGCTAGAGGAAGAATTGTAGCGACCCCACATTTAGGACTAATGACAGCGTCAGAAGACGGCATTGACGTTACCGAATAAAAACTAATTTTAGCCATCGACACGCTAAGAAGAAGGACTAGGGAAAAAACCGGCCAAGTGCGAGTCGGACCCCACTCGAAGAGAACATTAGATACTATAGGTATCATCTTCCTGCCCTTGTCCCGTTTTATTTGGGGTCGGCGCAACACGTTTTTTTCTTCCATTCTGTCCTGTCACTCGTCTCGCCATCACTAACTCCCTTTTCTTTCATATTACTTCTCACAAAATCCATCCATCTTTTGCTTTGGCCTCCCTCTCCCTCATTAGATACTATAGATGTTATAACTTTATTAATATCGAGCAAAAAACGACAAAAAAGTCACGTTTATTGTATGAAAGCCCGACTTAAGTATTTATTTTATTTTGTTTTTATTATTCGTTCTTACAGCGGCAACAAAAATACATCATCTGTGAAAAAATCAACTGTCTAGCTATTACGGTTCATGGGACACAGCCTGGTGATAGACGGACAGTGGAGTCTTATTAATAGGGTCCCGTTTTTACCCTTTGTGTACGGAACCCTAAAAAACAAACACCTAAGAGGCGCTTACTGTTGTTCTTGTTATTACTACTACTGACGAAGTTGTCAACAGCCTCAGTCGCCACTGTCTGTCATGCCGCCGAAGGGCGAGAAGTATCTGGCGCTAATATTAATGGCAACATCCGACACGCTCTTGTCACCGTCAGTATTGGAACCCCATGGCCTGGCACGCGACGATGGTAAGAGACCGGTTCGCAAATCTTTATTTCCATGGAAGATGTGTAGGACTTTAGTATGGCTGAGGAGAACCTCAAGCGGCAGAAATATAATAACCTTGTTGGCAGTTGTATTTTAGATCCGTTTGGGGTAGAACTTCTCAAAAGACCTATCTAAACGCCTTGTGGACACTTTACCTGACCCAAAGGCTGGGCTTCTACCTTGTACAGAGGATAAGCATTGCCCTACAGCGTGGCAATGCCGGTGGAAGTCATATTTATCTTAAATTTTTGGTTCTGGGACATTCCGGTTTCCTCACGATGTTTTCTTTCACTGTTTTGAGAGCAGTCGCGTTGAAATAAATAACACAAAGTGCCTTCCTGGGTGAACCTTTGATGTACAATTGAGCCATCACTTCTTCCGTTACTGCCACTTAGTCTCATCAAAATTCAACCAAAATACGTTTATTACTAGATACAGATCTGACCTTGAACCGGGTTCCTTATTCATATTCCGCCGGCACACCGAATTGGCTGAACCTAATCAAAACTTGCGGCAAACCCTACCACCCTTCATATACTGCTTGTTTTGAGGGCACATTGTTTTTCGTCTAACCCTTATTCGCTACACCCTTCATATACCCTCGTCTTATCGCGAACCCTTCAATACATCAGGGCGATAAGGGTTAATTTCGCCCGGCCGCTCCTATATTAGGAAACTTCGGCGACGCGTGACCTGTGCCCGGGGGTGTACCCACGCTCTTATTGTTATTAGCACTTGCGTACACCCGGCAGCACAAGTACTGTTATTACTTTCTTGTGGGCTATTGTTGACTGTTATGTTTGCGTAAGCAGTCTATGGGTTGAGTTAATTTCAATTTATAAAGTTTTTGGGAACCTTTCTATATATATAGGGTGACAGGCAATTAGTGTAGGATACTTAAACACGTAATTGTGCTCATGATAACAAACAATCTTTATTATGGGAGCAAAGCCGAAATTGCGAAAAAAATATCAGCTGTTCAGTACATTAGGCAAACATAAATGTACTGAACAGCTGATTTTTTTTCGCGATTTCAGGTTTGTTCCCATAGTAAAAGTTGTTGGTTATCATGAGCACAATCACGTGTTTAAGTATCGTACACTAATTATCAGTCACCCTATATATATATGTGTGTAACAAGAATAATGCTCAGCCACACACAAAACAATTAGAAAATGAAGTTACAATAATAATTTAAGCAGTAAAATTTTACTTAAATGCACTTATGCACTTATGGAGTGTTTTTTAAAGAAATTAGTTATCTTAATTGTGGGCAAATAATATGGGAATCGGCGCACTTTATTGGTAGTCCATCGGTATTGGTATCTAACACACAAATACGTTAGTGACGCAATCATGAAAGTATCAAAGTAGGTTTTTTTTTTCGATGGAAAAATCATCCAATGACAACCCCCGCTCTTGGGCGGAGCGAGAGGGTGTGTCAGACTTTTACTGACTAAACCCACTCCTGTTCGTTCGTTGCCTTTCATATCAGGGCAATCAAAGTAGGTAATTCTTGGCAATTTAAAGATTAAAAAATAAATATATTAAATTAGCTGAAATCGATTCAGTAGCTGATTTTGAACATACTACTTTCAAAATGTGCATTTATTATGTTACATTATGTTTCATGTTGTTTTTAGAAAGCTATTTAAATACTTTTAGACTGGATTAAAGAATATTTGTATAGTTTTTATGTAGCCGTTCTCTTCTCTATATAGAAAGCTGTTTTAAACGCAAAACAATTTTTTCTACAACAATTTTTATCACAAACTTGTCATTTATATTCTACGCAATCAAGTCAGCCTAAAACTCAGAGAAGTTATCAAACTTTAATGAAAGGTAAGTTTTAACGATGTAAAAAACTCAACTCATCCAACAAAGTATGAAATTGATGACTTTAACTGAAAACGTAACTAAGATCGACCTTTAGCTGTAATCAAGAGTGAGCTCAAAGAAAAATTTCGTTGAATGAAATTCAAATGAAATTGATTTTCCAGATCACAGCGCTGTGTCAAATGAACAATCATGAAAAAGTGTTCCATTTTTAAATTAAGGCAGACTTTTGTAATTTGAAACCTTTTGAGCAATGGTATTTGAAAAACGCAATTTTGAGTAGAAATATATATATTTTTTTTTTAATGTTTAAAAACTTCTAATGATTTCTAGGCTGTTCCTCCCGCTCTAGAGTGAAGCAAGACAGGCCTCTTGCTTCACTCTAGAGCGGGAGGAACTCCCAATCTAAACGATGGAAAATGGAAAATGGAAATCCAACCTAGAGTGGGAGAAGTCATTTCAGACTTTTGCTGACTAAAACCACCCCTATGTTGCTTCAACTGCCCTTTGCATTCTTGGACCACGTATCCTTTTCAATAGTACATTTTGATACAAGTGGAGAAAGTTTGTCATTGCAACCGAGCCGTAATAGGCGAGGGTGTTATTGAGGGTGTGCTGCAGTGACTAATCTCCACGTGTATCAAACGACGTTTTTCAATATACTTACGAAGAAATACTTTCTCTGAAAATTACGAAGCATTTTTGATCAATTTGTACTGAAGAAAATTTTCCAAAGTTGCCATACCTATATTTTAATTTTGATTTAGGTATATGGCAGCTGGCTATCGTAAGTGTTTTTCCTCAATAACAATATCTGGCAAACATGAGGGTAATATACAGGGCATGTTGAACCTAATCGTAGTGCGAAAAGAGTCAGTTTTCGAGGAAGTGTATTGAAAACGTTTTTCCATAGCCCTAGCAGGCATCGGTCTTGCTTGGCCCATACGGTTATGCTAACATCTCTTTGTATGTGGTACGGCAGCCGTCATGAAGCCTGCATGCAAAGCCAGCACGCCCACGCCCACGCCCACAACCACGCTGAAAACCAGCGCCGTAGACTCATCGCATTTTGCGTGTGGTCACGGCATTATGCTGAGCGTTCGGCCGTTTTGCGCGGATGTGGCGCATATTTCTTTCACATAGTGTGCTTATAATTTGTTAGTTCTAAATTTGCGCCTTGTTCCGCCAAATAAAATGTTTTTCTTTCTTTCTTTTCTTTTTTTTTTCAAAGACGCGAGCACGACGTTGCCAGAGTTTCATAGTTTAGTATGTAATCTGTAAGCAGGCAAGCAGGCTTGGTATGTACACCAAGCGTAAAATGACGAATACGCGTCTATGAAGTTACGCGTCCGTGGACTGAAGAGATAATACTCTAAATATCAATCGAACAGCGTAGGTTCATGCACTCTTTGAACCTACTTGCTACGGAGTTTCAAATTACTTTGTTTTTTGAGTGTGAGAGAGGCGCTCAAGGGTTTAAATACTATCAAATATGTACAAAAATACGTCCTTATAGATTCAGATCTTTAACAGAATTTTGCTTTAATTACACCCCTATATAACCTCGTCCTTTTTGAAATCCGTTAAAAAGAATCGAACAGGAGTTTTCAATTCCTTTGAACCAACTCATCAAAGCAATTTATGGAAGTGGGCTTAGAGATAAAACTGATACTTGGAAGTTATTTTTATTTCCTCTCATCAATCATCTGCAGATGAATGTCATTAAAAAGTCATGAAAAGTTACTGCCGGAAGAAAAGTCTTTATTTTCCAAGTTTATCAGCTGAATGAATAGAATTGGGGAATCTGATGGTGTTGAAGTGTTTGTAAGCAGAAGAATTTATACGATTATTTTATTTAAAAAGATTGAATTGTTTATTATTAATTTATAAAGATATAATAATATAAGGTAAGTATTTATTTATCTCTGGGGTCCTGAACCTTTGGAAGGCATACATAGGGCCGAAGCCAACTAGTAGAGACCCCTTAAACACTTTTCGTGCAACGTGGTACCAATCGACGATTATCCCTGTACGCGCTATGCTTGCGCACCCAAAGACAAACCCCCCGGTTGGTAAGAAACTATTGCGACAACAAAGATATAGGGCTATAGTTTTGAGAGTCTGTGTACTGATTACCAATACTTATGGCCCTTAAACTCCAAGAACGAGCGAAGCGAGCTCGGAATTTTAGGGCACTTCGACGCGGACAGCCCCCCTAGCAAAGTCACAAACGATAAACGTAAACTCAGTAGTCTTTAATAGATTTTCAACTTTATGTTATTGGATATTAAGTTGAAAATCTATTGAAGATTACATAGTGTTTTCGTTCGTTCCGGTCGCTAACGCTCAGTAGTATTTAATAGATTTTCAACTTTATGCTCTTAGGTATAAAGTTGAAAATCTATTGGAGATTACTAAGCGTTCACGTTTATCGTTTGCAACTTGGCTAGGGGGGCAGGTTAGGTTAGAAGGCTAGGTAAGGTGGGAGCGAAGTGGAGCTGCCGCCTTAGCCTTCATGTTTATTTTTTTTATAACCACCCACAAAGTGGCTTATAATATAGAAGATAACAAGAGGCTAAGACAGTATCATTCAGATGGAGATCAGATAAACAGATACTGGTATTTGGCTGCATGTTAGACTGAACGCCAACTCCGATATATTTATAATCGTTATGTAGGCTATACATGTAAATGCTACTGGCCGTCTTCAGTTAGGCCGCGTTCCCACTATGTCGTATCGTTTCATTTATCATCGGACGACTATCGTCTCTAGCTGTTGCCATTATAACAACTGTTTGTCGTAGCCACGACAGACAGTCGCAACAACAACAGATAATTTATCGTCACGGTTTAGTCTTGACAATTTTTATCGTTTTATAACTGTCGTGCTAGCCGTTCCCACTATCATTACAATCTGTTGCACTGCAATATTCTTAAGTAATCGTATCCAACACCTCCATTTAAATATATAAGCCCCGAAACTTAAAACGACATTATGTTATTTTATGAACTAAAATGAATATTTTATTTTCTAAGCTATCTCAATCAAGTACTTTTAGACTGTTACTCAATCACAAAAAAAAATCAATCACAAAAAAAAATACCCTATTATGAAATAATTACTTTTTTTGTTGATAATTTTCCAATTAACAAAAAGTGTCAAGCCAAACTGTAAGCACGAAGATAACCATTATTTTAATAGAACACGTCATATTTTTCTTTAATATTTCTAAAAGTTATTAACACTGAGTGCTTTTACGCACCCAGTAGTCATATTGCTTAATTGTTTACAAAGTGTTATCTAAATTTCACCATTTAAATAAAGTATTTTTTTCTAGCCCAATTATTTTATTTATTTTGCTGCTATCTTTCACAAAAAACACCTAAAATTTTTGCTCTCTCCCTAATGAAAGCACTCTGGTTCATACACATTAAATTCAAAAACGTTATGACCCGCTCAAATGAGCTCTTTTTTTCCGTAAATGCGTGACCCTGTACTCAATTTGTTACAAACAAGCATACACCATTACCTGCTATCTGTGTGCCTCAAATGTCCTCTAGAGAAAACCAAAAACATTTTTCACAATGCAAAAAAAAATTACGTAGAAAAAAATTTTTTTCGTTGAAATGTCTTCAGCGATATTGCCTGTCTACTGTATTTAGGCCAGTCAAAATGCCAGGCCCTACTATTCGCTCGCTGTCTGGTTCTATAGATGGATAGCTATTACTAACGCCCGTCTTTGTTTATTAAATATTCAGGGTCGCTCAAAGTCAGAGGATTTATGACAACGATCTTTGAGTTGACAGGAGAAATTATTTGTAGGTCAAATAGATTTGAAACCGAGGTGTTTGGTTTAGTTCAGTGTTTGTGTTAGACTTTCAGAAGCAATAGCAAGACCTGCCCCCCTAGGCAAGTTACAACCGTTTCGTTTCGATTCTCTTTTCGTTGATCGCCTCGAGTCGGCCACGCCTCCTATTCCTTTGTTCTGACCACGTGACTGAGCGTTAAGATGACGTCAGAATAAAGGAATCGGAGGCGTGGCCTACTCGAGGCGATCGACAAAAAGAGAATCGAAACGAAACGGTTGTAACTTGGCTAGGGGGGCTGACTACATAAAAAACGATCATCTTCTAAAAAACTACACAATCTATACTCTATTCGCGCTAAGATTAGACACTTAAACAAAAGGTTTGTTTTACCGCCCGTTCAACCGACTTTTATTGTTTCTTTCAGTTTCGTTCCAAGTTACATTCTAGGGTATTTCTCAAATGTCAAAAAAGGGCATTTTATTTTTTAACAAGTTTATGTTAGTGATTCTCAACCTGAATCAACAATAAAATAGGTAGGTATTTTTTTTAATTTTATTCGTATTTACGGAAATCGATAAAATCGTTGAGCAATGGTGGCCGAGTGGTAATGGCCACGCATTATGAGTTGTAGGTCGCGGGTTCAAACCCAGCCAGGCGCATTACTTTGTGTAATTTATTTTCATCACCACTGCTCACAAAACAGTGAAGGAAAATATCGTGAAGAAACCGGCATATCCTAGAACCAAAAATTCGCAGACATGTGACATTCACCAATCCGCACTGGGCCCGCGTGGTGGATTACGGCTTATTCCCTCTCCTAGAGAAGAGGCCTGAGTCCCAGCAGTGGGAACATTATAAGGCTGTTTATGCTATGCTTATGCTAAGTGGACAAAGCCTTGTACAGACTGTCGTACTCACGCACGCAGTGACTTGATCTTGAAATCGCAACGGGTGATTCTGTTTATTGACGAGGTTTATTGAGAGAGTTATTCTGTATCAAAACGAACAAAAACAAATAACAAATATTATTGGTTATTGAATAGGTTTTGTATTTTTATATGACTATTTACGGGTTTTATAACCTCTTGAAATTTATAATGTATTTATTATTTTATTACGTATATATATCAGGAGAAACTGACTATCTGACATATCAACGCACAGTTGAAAGTACTGGGACTTAAAACGAGAAATTTTGTAAAAGGCTTTATGACGTAGGAGAGCACTAAGAAAGGATTTTTGGAAATTCGGCCCATCATCATCATCATCTTCCTGCCCTTGTCCGTGAAATTCGACCCATAAAGGGGTCTTTTTAAGGGTGGAAACCATCCAATGACTTCTCCCGCTCTGTGTGGGGCGGGAGGGCGTGTCAGACTTTTACTGACTAAAACCACACCTGTGTCCTTCAGTTGCCCTTTGCGTTCTAGGACTAAGGGTTTCCTTTTCAGAATTTCCCCGTGGTCCTAGCGGACATTGGCCCTGCTGGGCCCCTACTGTTTGCTCATCTCTTTGAGGAGCACGTGGATGCGCTGTTGACGACTGGGCTCGGTTCGGTTAATTACCGGACGGCTGGACGGCTAGCTACCCATTGCTCGACGTCCGCAAGCCCGCGTCTACCGTGGCTGATAGTCGGGCCTATAGAGGGGTGGAAAGGGGGATTTCGTTTATATATAAAATCTTATTCCGTGGGTAAATATACATGAAACTTAGCACAAATAAAAAACCGAAGTAAATAAATAAAGGTTGTAATTTTTTGTTTTTCAAAACTACCCTCATAAAACGATTTGGAGAATGTTACAGATTTGTATATAAAATATCTATTTCTTGCATTAATAAACTGGAAATTGATACAAATTCTAAACGAAATAAATTTTACTAATCTCGTGAACGAAGTCATGGGCAATATGCTAGTATTAATATATTACATTCTGACTTTGAGTATCATTCCTATCACTTTCCATTATTAAACATTCGAGATCCTCGTTTGGGACTGTTTTGAAATTCTGATCACTGACAAAATATAACGGTGAAACGTCAAGGGATTTGATCCAATGCTGTATAAATTTTATATCTCTTTCATTCTTTGTAAATGTCAGCCTCTTTTTCAGTGGGTTTTGCGAAGAGCTTGAAAAATCCTTCTAATCCAATTACAGTAGGTTTATATTTGGAATTTATTCTTGTCTGAACGTAAGAGGTCTAAAAATATAAGCTTGTTCTGGCAAATCAATATATCACAGTAACATTATAAAGGCGAAAGTATGTCTGTATGTTTGTTACTTCTTCATGGTCTAATGGCTGAATAAATTTGGATGAAATTTATCTACTAGAAAGATCACACTAATCTACACAATATAATATAATTATAATCTACACTAATATTATAAAGAGGTAAAGTTTGTTTTTTGCTAAAAATTTTCCACAGATAGAAAGCTGCTTTATTCCTGAGTGACATATGTAGGCTATATTTTATGTACACGGGTGAAGCCGCGGGCAAAAGCTAGTAAAATATAAAGGTGTAAGTTTGTGAGTGTATGTGTATGTGTTTTACTTTTTCATGCTCAAACGGCTGAACAAATTTCGGAACAGATTATACTTGGCACAAGGGTAGACCATGTCCTCGAACAGCACATAGGACTTATTATCCCAAGAGTAACCTTGGGACTTTTCGATTTTCACGCGGGTGAAACCGTGTGTAGTAGTAGTAGTAGTAGTTAGTACTTAGTACATAATAATAGTGGATTTGTATGGGACTCAAATGTTGGTATACGTAAGAAAGGATTTCAAAGCATATTATTATCGACAGTGGAAAGGTAAAATCGCTTAACCACCACTTTTGTCGTAAATGAGTTATATAACTTATTTTAAGTGAAACAAGTCGAAAAAGAGAGCAGTGGTAGGCCACGGGTTCAAATCCAGCCAGGCGCATTACTTTGTGTAATTTATTTCATTACCACTGCTCTCAAAACGGTGAAGGAAAACCTCGTGAGGAAACCTAGAACCAAAAATTCGAAGATATGTGTCATCTACCAATCCGCTCTGGGCCTTCGTGGTAGATTATATGGCCCATTCCATCTCCTAGAGAGGAGGCCTAAGTCCTAGCAGTGGGAACATTATAATGCTGACTATGCTAAATGCTAAGTCGAAAATGAGATAAATAACTTATTTTCGACCAAAGTGGCGGTTAAGCGATTTTACCTTTCCACTGTCGTTATGTATTTTTGTCCCGGCAGTAAATCTTTTAGACAATTTTCCCTATTCACGCGGGCAAAGCCGCTGGCAGTACCTAGTAGATTATATTCTGTACTCAGTAACTCACTGACTATCGACCTGACTCTAATCTAGTTGAATCACGCAACTTAGTTGCATCGTACGTACTAAAATAGGATACCCACCTTACATCATTAAGGGGATGCAACTCGACTTACATTTTCACTATTTTTCATACAACCGCTCTTACGAAATTTTGACGTTATTACACATTTTTCATTAGATATTTTGGAATACCAGTATCTTGTGGATATTATCTAGGTTTTTATTCAAATCAATTTATAAATTTGTGTAAAACTAATCCAGTAAAGACCTCTGAAAATCTGCTATTTTGCATGAAAATTGACACTTCGAAATATATTCAAAAATTAAAAAAATCAAAAAAGTATAACAATAGAAGCCTTGCTTTAATCTAAATAAATTCTAAATGACGACATTTTTTTTTCAAAAACACGTATTTCCTGGATCAAGTTTTGTAAAATATTTGAGTAAATCACGGAATTACCGAATGCTAGCACAGTTTTAAGGCGTTTTCTTTTTTTTTCGCGTTGCCTTTTCGTTAAAAATTACACAACAAAGCGTTGAATTGCGTTAGATGAAGTAACAAGCTTTTAAACCATGATCGATGTTGACGATAGGCGAGTGAAAAACGACCCTCTTAATTACGGTTACTGTTTTCAACATACATAACATAACATAGCATAGCATAATCAGCCTTACAATGTTCCCACTGCTGTGACCCAGGCTTCCTCTCTAGGAGAGAGAATGGACCGTAACCCACCGCGGAATGATGAATGTTACATGTTTTCGAATACGAACATCTCATACAACAGACACAGTACACATATTTTACTAATATTATTATAAAGACGAAAGATTATTGATGTGTAAGTTTGTTACTCTTTTGCCCTCAAACGGCTGAATAGATTTGGATGAAATATGGCGCACGGGTAGACTATGTACCTACTTTTTATCCTAGGAGTATGTTCCCTTAGTACAATTTTCTACTTTCATGTGACTAAGCCACATTATAAACAAACTAGGTAGCTTTTGCCAGCACAACACACTCACTCACTCACTCTGAAACAGATCCGATTTAGAATAGAAAAAAGAGTAAAATAAAATATATTTATTCACTGACACAAAATAACAAAGCAGCATAATACAGAATGATACAATAAAATCTCAACTTTGGGTGTAAGACACCCAGCGCTGGTTTTCAGCTGATTTCAAATATGATTTCACTGATTGAGAGCTACACTATCGCTAAGCGCCAGTAGTTAAAAAAAAAGCCAAGTTAAATCAGCCATAAACACGGTTCCTGTCGAATAAGTCCATGGGGGTTTAGTCATGGGCAGCAGTTACCACCAGTTTCATCTGATCTAGACTGTAACAAAGAACTAGCCATGTGCGAGTCGACCTCGTGCACGAAACTACAAAATTAAAATCGAGCAAAAAAAAACGTGCGACAAAATAACGATTCTTGTATGGAAATACCCTTTAGTTTTTAACTTTATTTTAATTTCATTATTTTCTGAGTAATAGAAATACACATTCTGAGAAAATTTCAACTCTGTACCTCTTATTCCTCGATGTTGGAACCCTTCGGACTGATCTACATTGCCTGGATAAGGATTATAATTTATTTTTCCTAACCTAGTTTTTTAAAGATGCAACAATGCCAAATCAGTTTTAATAATCTTAGACAATGTCACTTACAAACCTTTCATGGTCATGAACTACGGGCTGGGAGAAATTAAAGACTAAAGCTTAACTTATATTTTTAATCTTTTATTTTCCCATATAGTCTCCCGCCTGAAGATTAAAAGGCACAAGCTCTCCCAATTGTAGTGAATCCGAGCTTATTTTTTTGAGGATGCATCTGGCGCCCGAATTATCCATTTACATATTGGTGCATCTTCAACCCTCTATTAACACACACATTTGAACTGCGAACAGCACGTTACATTTGGCTTCCGTTCCGTTTATGCAGTACAGCCCGCTGACAAATGGACAGACAGACGGACGGACAGACGGCGTAGACTTTAGTAATAGGGTCCCGTTAGCACCCTTCGGGTATAGAACACTCAAATTCGTCATCCATCATTGTCCACACCCCTTCTCAATCCACAGCTGTTCAGCCTTTACGCCTCTTTTACACCACTCGTTTCTAGTTTGCATCAATCTTGTCACTGAAAAGTTCTTCAAAAGAGATTGATAATGTCATCGACCTATCTTCCCATCAGTCTTCTTAAGTTACCTTCCGCGAACATTCTGTTAGCGTGTGGAAAGTCTGAGGTGTACAAGATATGATAAATGACGTTAATTCAGTAAATAGGATATAAATAACACTTTTATACGTATTTTTGTTCGGATTCAGTAATTCTTAATCAATTCCTCTGAGAAAAGTTACAGAAACAAATACAGACGTTAATGGCAAATCATATAAGAACCATTTAGGTGGTGATGGTGGTGTTATCGTGAGGAGAGAAGCTCTGAAAGAGAGGACCGGTTCAGTCAGTAAAACTCAACTCAAAACAGAGTTCACTGGTCGGCCTTAAAATAACACAGCAAAAGAATGTTAATATGGACCTAATAATATATCTGCATTAATATTGTAAAGTTTGTAACGAGTTAACTTAAAAACTACTAGACAAATTTTGAAAATTGTTTCACTTTTAGAATGCTGCTTTATTACTGAGTGACATGCATACATTGTCTACTTTTACACAGGTGAAGCCGTTGGCAGAAGCTAGTGTTTAAATAGTCATGGTGAATGACGAGCCTTTTCAGGAAGAACATCGTAAGCGACAATTTGCGTTTTTTTGCAGAAATGGACTTTCTCTTTCGTAATTAAAAAATATTTATGATACCTAATGTCATTCTAAAAAAATATACTTAACTTATTGTTTATATCTGATCTACTATTAACATATAGCAGTGGTGGCCGAGTGGTAACGGCCCCGACTTACGAGTTGTAGGTCGCGGGTTCAAACCCAGCTAGGCGCATTACTTTGTGTAATTTATTTCATCACCACTGCTCTCAAAACGGTGAAGGAAAACATCGTGAGGAAACCGGCATGTCCTAGAACCAAAAATTCGAAGACATGTGACATCCACCAACCCGCAATGGGCCCGCGTGGTGGATTACGGCCCATTCCCTCTCCTAGAGAGGAGGCCTGAGTCCCAACAGTGGGAACATTATAAGGCCGACTATGCTATGCTATGCTATTAACATAATATATTTTTATAAATACTTTTTAATTACGAAAGAGAAAGTCCATTTCTGCAAAAAACGCAAATTGTCGCTTACGATGTTCTTCCTGAAAAGGCTCGAATGTAGTCACAATTTCTCTAGCTCGTTAAATTTTGATGTAATTCCTACTTAAAAGTGATGCGAAACTAAAGGAAGACCATATTTTTTGGTTATCAAAAAAGAAAAATCTAGAAATATAGATTCGATTTTCAAATTCATCACTGTTCGACACCTCAACATTACGGCACATCTAGGAAAGATGACGGACAAGCTTAGGGCCTCTAGGCAGAACTAGTCCACACTGACGAAAAAAAGATATTTGGAAGTAAGAAAGAGAGGCTTTTTACCTACAGTGGGACAGTTAACCTGAAATAAATGCATCAATATCTAAATTATATAGCAAAAGTATATTGTACAAAACTTGTATAAATATCTATTTTCTAAAATATAACGAATATTAATATGTCAATAGAGGTTATACAAATAACAATATCCCATGAACTGGTCGTAAAAGATTTAATCGGGGAACAAATTCAGATTCAGCAAATCAAAGCCTATAAGAATCGCATGGCAAAGGCAGTCTCAAAAATCCCGTTTTTTTTTTTTTAATGTTGACCAGTGTTTTAAGTCGCAAAGTAGAACTATCACGAACCTGAACGACATATTTCCTACATTTTTATTGGTAAATTTCCCTAAATTTTTTATCTGTTAAATTCCTTAAATTTTCTATTGGTTAAATTCCCTAAATTTTCTATTGGCAAAATTCCCTATATTTTCTATTGGTCAAGTTCCCTAAATTTTCTATTAGTTAAATTTCCTAAATATTCTATTGGTTTAATCCCCTAAATTTTCTATTGGTTAAATTCTATAAATTTTATATTGCTTAAATTCCCCATTTTTTAGCTTATCTTAAAGTTTAAATTTTCCCCATTATTTAACTTCTTTCATGTCACCTAACGCTATGGATGATCGATACACCATGACATCCGGACCTGCCAACATAACAAGCCGCGGAGAGATGACGAAGTGCAAACAGTCACCCATGACCGTGACAACAAGTTTGACGGTCGTTGACTGATTGATCCATGTTATAGCTTGGATAGCCCTGAACCCGTAGTGGTCGTGCCATCATTCTATATTTTTATGGAGGACATGAATTACAGAGAATTTTCTTGGCAATGTTATGATAAATAAAAATAGGTTGGGTATGTATGCATTGCCGATATAATTATAATAAGGTTCTCAATCCGCAAATAGCAAAGATCTAGATAAGATCACACTCACACCCGCAGAGACCCTGACTATCCACCACGGTAGGTACTGGACGACGAGATACAAGTAACTCGCCGTGCGGCCGTCCGATAGCCATCCGGACCGAGCCCAAGTCATCGACGGGGCGTAGTGATCCACACGCTCCTCAATAGTATGAAGTAAGGCCCGCTAGGGTCTTGGGGTATTTCTAAAATGGAAACTCGCGGCCTTAGAACGCAAAGGGTAACACAGAGATGTACAAAATGGTTTTAAAAAAGCATTTAAATACAAAATGCAAAATACTTTTCAGATTTACGATTTCATCCTATTCAATCGATCCTATTCTTATTTGGAACGCATTGTAAGGCACGCACTCTAACCAAAGAAGAAAAAAGGGCGCGCATGGCTAGCAGGCGCCTCTATCGGTCAAATTCGGCAATACAAGCGGCATTCGTTCATTTCATTTTGTTTGACTGGTGATGTTAGCTAAACTTAATCACAAAGTATTTTGCATTTTGAAATGAATATTAAAAATGCAAAATACATCTCGAAAGGTATTTCAAATAAAATATAATTTCTTTTTTACTAAAAGGCATTTAAATACAAAATAGGTATTTTGCATTTTGTATTTGCATTTTAAATAGAAGTATTTCAAATAAATCGCATCTCTGGTAGCACAGGTGTGGTTTTAATCTGTAAAGGTCTGACACACCGTCTCACCATTTAACCACTTGAAAATTGGCTTGTTTGGAACTTGAACTCGTTTTGTGCATTTGAGTGTTTTATTTAATTTTGATATTAGGATTTATTTTATTAGAGCCGATGCCTTTCAAGGCTGCGGATTGATCGAAAAAGTCCACGATAACTCTTTCGATCTTGCAAAGAGCAACTATAGAAACACTTGTGGGATTTAGTCAGTAAAATTCCGACCCTCCCTCTTGCTCCACCCGATTGATGACTTTTCCCAGTCATTTGATGATTTCCCACGATAAAAAGGACATACTCTCTAGTCTTAAAAACATTTTTATGAACGAAAACTGAAATAAAAAATATTTTCGGTGTTATCACTTATTGTTGTAAGATCGTCGACACATTGTACAGTCAGGGGTCAAAAGTGCAGTTGCAGTCTAACAATGCTAAAGTGTCTAAAATTTCTTTATAGTAGATGTTCAATGGTCCACAACTAGTTTATTTAATACTTTAGATCTTATGCTACGAATTAAATCAGTCCTAAACCATTGACCCTCTTCTATATAGGGTGACTGGTAATTAGTGACCGATACTTAAACACGTGATTGTACTCATTATTGCAAACAACTTTCCCAAAGAAACTTTTTTTTATACTAATTTATTATAGCATAGCGCACTCGCGTAAAGTACCAAAATAGTAGTCTTTGGATATTATTTTACCGAAACATGTAGGAACATTGCTTACATCATCGATAACGTGGACGCGGGCGCCGCGCCGCTAACAGCTGATCGGGTGAAGGCGCGCGCGAAATTCACAGTTTCAAACAGCTGTTTTGTTATTGTGATTGAACTAAATAATATAAAAAAAAGTTTCTTTGGGAAAGTTGTTTGTAATCATGAGTACAATCACGTGTTTAAGTATCGTACACTAATTAAAAAAATATCAGCTGTTCAGTACATTAGGCAAACATAAATGTACTGAACAGCTGATTTTTTTTCGCGATTTCAGTTTTGTTCGCATAGTAAAAGTTGTTGGTTATCATGAGCACAATCACGTGTTTAAGTATCGTACACTAATTACCAGTCACCCAGTATATAAATTTTAGGCACTTTAGTAATGGCAGAGTGCAACTGCACTTTTTACCCCTGACCATTCTTGTATAGTAATTAGAGAAACTGTATTCAGATTATATTGTGTCTATGTAATGTAAAATATGATTTTTAGAGTATATTTTGGTTTTTACATTAAATAAGATCACAGGTTTCAGACAAAAAAGCAATATCAAAACTTAAAGATGAAACATCTCTTTCAAACAAGCCAGTATTAGGTATCAAAATAAATTTAGATAATGATATTCCAAAATAACCTACATCTAAGTATAGATTTAATAAGCACTTAAGGTCTGAGCAACGCCCGGGCAGAACGGTGACACTTTTGACTTTGCAACGTACATCGCCATGTAACTCGTAAACTTTGCTCGTACACAGCTCTGCGTCCATCTAACTAAATTTAGAGTAAAGACAGCTTTAATTCTTGCAAGAAATCTAAAAGCTACATAGCATAATCAAGCTTATAATGTTCCCGCTGATGGGACTCAGGCCTTCTCCCTAGGAGAGGGAATAAGCCGTAATCCACCACTCGGGCCCAGTGCGAATTGGTACGTGACACATCTTTTCAAGGACATACTGGTTTCTTTAATCGTTTTGAGAGCAGAGGTGATGAAATAAATTAAAAAAGATAATGTGCCTAGCTGTTCTGTTCGTCGTCATTTTTTTTTCGCTGGAAGTCGTGATCATTACCACTAGCTAATGATCCTGGTTGTGGTGACGGTGACTGTGTACACCACACCACTGTAAAATCTGAAAATGGGTCTATGTGAGAGGAGGCGAGCATGAGCGGAGCACGAGCCGAGCACAAAATTAAATTCGTGTAGTGTGGACTGACTTACAAGCCTCGAACGAGCACGCTTCCAGCGTTTGGTTCGAGCTCCACTGTGCTCCACCTATTGTGGTTTTTTGATGAACACAAAGGGTTTTGCATCATGTTCGAGGACAGTGATCGTTGGAGGCTCGTTTTACGTCCACACTTGACACCGCGAGTACAGCGGCACTTTTATATCTTCATGTCTCTCTCCTATGATATGTTTTTTTTTTTATATATTGGGTACAATATTTAGCCTTAAAATGAAGCAGCATACCTTGTTCACAAACATATCCCGCCACGGTGATGCCGAGCCCCAGCGCAGAGTCCTTGTTCAGCTCCACGTCGTAGCTGAGAGTCTCCGGCTCTCCCGTGCCTCGCACTGCCATGTCTAATGGTAACCTGGTGGATGAGAGGATATTTCAGACACACACAATGATGAAATAAGTACTTATGTAGATACTTAAATTGAAAAAATTAAATATCAAACAACCACACTTCCTACGTGACAGCCCTTCTTTGGATATCTTCAAGTGGAAAATCCTTTCACAATGACATAGTACATATTATTATAAATATATTATTTAGGTATGTTTGTGTTTACGGAGCTAGGTATATTTATGTAGGTTTCTACCTATTATTTTATTTGTATTATTTGTAATTTTAAAATTGTAGAATGGTTTGCTGGAAGAAACTAAACTTTGAGTTAATTCGCTTATGTACTTTGTTATCGTCTTATATCTCTTATAAGTTGTTATGGTGTACAATAAAGAAAGAAAAAAACATTGTGTGTCTCACGGCTAAGCTAATTAAGTATTTGTTTGTAACTGACATTTATGCTGAACTAAATAACGGCACGACAAATTGGATGGTACGGCGCAGTGATTGAGCTATTGGCTGCTGTACTGTGTGTCGTAGGTTCGATTCTCGTACGGAACAAATATTTGTATGGCCTACAGATAGTTGTTCCGGGTGTGTCTTGTGTATGTGAGTTTATATACTTGTGAACACACCCACGAAACAGGAGTAATGTCTAGTATGGGGTAACGTTTATTTGAAAAAATAGAAATAACAGCCGCTCGCATCGACCTTCGACCATTCGTATAGCATGCCTCCTCCAAGAGACTCTGCCGTACCTCTGAACGCACTGGACTCCATCTCTCGCAGCGTCAAGGGTTCCCGTAACGGTCAATTGTGATTGATAATTTCTACGTGAATGAAAGAAAAGAAAGAAAAACTTTTTATTTTCCATGACAAAAACATAACGACACAAATTGATACAAAAATTGGTCGTTTACTTCTAACGAATGAAGCCACAGTCAATTCTACTATGGCAGTCAGGTTTCAGTCAGTAAAAGTCTGATACTCCTCATAATATTTCTCTCTGCTCTTAAGATCTGGGTGGAAACCCAGAGCTGGAGAAATTTTGCATTCAACAAACTGACTCATTTAGGGCGGGTTTCTAAATTGAGTATTTTGAGTTAAAAACGTCTCAAACCCTACTTAAATGCCACACTTTGACAGGTTTCCATGCTAGAGTTTGAGAAATACTCAACTTCAAATGCTTAAATCAGATATCGAGGGTTAGAGTCAGAGCAATGGATTGGTTGAAGTTGGTCTTGGAACGGATTGGTGTTTGTACAGACGTAGTTCGGAGCCTGCCAAGTTGGAAGTTAAGCTGTAACTGCCAACATTATGTGGTGTTGATTTCACTTTCACGCTAAACCACTTTTTAGGGTTCGGTACCTCAAAAGGAAAAAGCGGAACCCTTATAGGATCACTTTGTTGTACGTCTGTCTGTCTGTCTGTCAAGACCTCGAGAACGCGTGGAGGTATCGAGTTGAAATTAAAACCTTATACTCAGGTCTGCGGTCTCTTGAAGTTATGAAAAAATCAAAGTACTGAGTTAACGAAAAAAAAAGATGAGACGGAAGACGGCCGCTTATGCCGCAAAAAACGTATATTTCGACACTCTCAAGGGAATCAAAATTCATAGGGTACTTTTTAGGGTCTCGTTGACCTAGAATCCTGAAATTTGGCATGAAGCAAGATCTCATCAGTATAGGATAAAATCTGAAAACTGTAAATTTATAGACTTTACATCACAAAAAATTAGCTTTTTTTGCAATTCGGAAAAATCTTCGTAACTCAATTTGGGAATTGAACTTTAAAATTTATATAGGTAAGTTTGAAAGGAACTCTCAGTACGCGAGTCCGACTCGCACTTGCCCAGTTTTGTTGTTTATTTTAACGCGCTAATCTCTGGAACTACCAGATTGGAAAACGTGTTTCTGTATAGGATATCCAGGTTTATGACGAATTGTATTGGCTATATAGCATCACGCTCTGACTCGCGAAAGCGGAGCAGTAAGTCAAGACGCAGGGGAAACCGCGGGGGTAGCTAGTATATTTGTATAATAACGAGTGCGTTTCACGTTTTAATTGATTCAGGAGATTGGGGGGGGATCCTATAAAACGTGCTCAAAGAACCTGTCACTATAAGGAGTAACGATAGTCACCATTTGTTTTTATTGTCTATATAATATATTTGGTATGTATGTGAGAGTGTGTCTGTGTATCTATTATAATAATATTCTAATAAATATTGGTACTTTTTGTCTAACTTATGACAGCCCCATATCATGTGCTGACAATTACTGTCCATTCTAGTTTGCCTAGAAAAGATCGCTGGATGCGATAAGGCCGCCCATTGCATTTGTTTTAGATATAAGTTTTTCTTTTTAGTGTTTCTTGTTTTTAGTACAATCAAGTATATAATAAATAAATAAGAGGCGAGACTCTTCTGAGCGACAACGATGAGTAACTATGTATGTATATTTTCTAAACTAGAATACACTATTTCGTCATCACTAAAACAAAAGACATCTCTCCCCACAACTCTTACCTGACAGGCGGAGGCTGCGGCTGTGTCGGCTGCTGCACGAAGGCTGGGGGGCGCGGAGAGGGCGCCAGCGCTCCTCGGGGCACCACCGCCACTATCGATGCCACCGGCTAGGAAAAGAAATGGTGAGTATTAGCTTGATGCACCACAAGATCACAATATGACACAATAGTACTAAGGTATGATGTATTTGATGGCTTGCACAGTGGTTGAGCGACTGACTGCTACGGTGCGTGTCATGGATTGGATTTCCACACGGAACAACTATTTGGATGGCCTACAGATGGTTGTTCCAGGTCTGGATATCTTGTTTATGTACAGTCAGAGATAAGAAGTGCAGGTGCACTATACAACTGCCTAAATGTCTATTTATTTTCAGTAGAAGTTAAACGATCCACAACTAACTGATACAAACAACACTTTAAAGTCTATGCTACAAATCAAATAAGTCATGAACCATTGACTCTCTTCTACAAAGAAATTTTAGACATCTTATTAGCATTGGTACAGTGCAACTGCACTTTTGACCCCTGACTAAATCTTTACATGTTTGTGAACGCACCCACCCATGACCTGTATCGTGCGTGTGTACTCCTGAGTAATGCCTAGCATGGAGTAGCGCTATAATAACAAATACAACCGAATTGAGAACCTCCTCCTTTTTTGAAGTCGGTTAAAAACAGCACACGAGCCAGTTAACCCAAAAGACAGACAAAACTACCGGGCGGCTAAATAACCGAATCCGATGCAAAAAGTATTTTACGCATACCTTTGCATTTCATTGCGGTGAAATTTCAATTCAGAGCCTTTCAGAGCTTGTAAACCCATTATAATATTTTTGCTGACAGCGCATATTATAGATTGAAGAAATCTGAGCCTTGATGTCGATCTCTGTCCTGTCATGTCTCATCAGAGATGACATGTTTACCTTGGACCTTTGTCTGAGAAAGTCATTGAAGTACATTTGACACCTAACACCAACATAGACAAAGTAGATAATGTTATCATAGTATACCGATGACAAGAATTGAATGCTAACGTGAATTATACTTATGTAGAAAAAATATATTTCGTAAATATACGGAAGGCCTCTGCCAGCGACTTCGTTTGCAAGAATATTTTCTTAAAAACCTGAAACGTATTTTAAAGGCAGTTCTGAAAAACTAATAATGAGAATCTTTATAATTTACTTAGGTTACTATTTATGCTAACTTTCAAGTATATTGGTACATGGAATGAGATTTTGCGTGCAATCTTCTTTACTTTTATTACTTTCTCAACACACTCTGTCTGACGTAAGATTAATGTCTCTTTATTGTAGGGAAGACACTAACACCTGCAACACTGTTTCTACTAGCGCAGGCGTTAGGGAATCCTATGATCCAAATTGTGTTTATTATTCCAATAAAGAATTATTATTATCTAAATTCGCCTTTTTCACCCCCATAAAGGTTGTATTTCCAAAAAGCGGTTCTTAGTGCTCGCCTACGTCATATGAGGAAGTCTTATACAAAATTTTGACGATCCTAGTCCCAATAATTTCGGCTGTGCGTTGATATGTCGGTCAGTTAGTTTCTCCTTTTATGTATTAGTAGCTTTACCATACAAACTTTGGACCCCCGTTTCATCCCTTTAGGGGGTGAATTTTGGGAAATCCTCTCATAGTGCTCGCCTACATTATGTGAGGAAAATTTTCAAAGTCAAAGAGTTTTTATTTCACATACATGGGCACTTATAAAACGTCAGAAGCTAGTGCACGGTTCCAAATAGGTCGTTTCCTATGGAGAAGAACCGGCAAGAAACTCCATGGTTACTCTTTTAAAAAAGTGGTTGCTTACAATATTTTCATATTACATTATTAATAGACACTACGTAAGAACAGTGTAGACCAGTCGATATTGTACCCAAAAGCACAAGAAAAATAATCATATTAATTTACATTCCTAGTTCCAATATTTTCGGCTGTATGTTGATATGTCAATCAGTCAGTTTCTCCTTTTATATATACAGAAAAATGTGAGCGTCTAGGACACAAAGCAAACACAGCTAAAACTATTGGGCACAGTTCCAAATACGTTCAAAGAAAAAACTCAAACAAAAGAATGTCTTCTTTTGTGTGGTCAATGAACCTAGTCCTAGGTTATTCATGGTATTTGAACGAGTGAAGTTCAGTAATGTTTTAATTTATTTGCAAATTGATTTTTAGTGGATATTGTGACTCCCAACATGATATTGTTATTCGACGATTGACCTCTTTCTCAAAGTTAGACCTACCCAACTGGATTGTCTGTCCGAGGTAAAGGTAATCGTCTACAACTTCGAGTGTAGAGTCACCGATCTTGATCGGAGTGGATGCTACATGGTTATTTACCATGACTTTGGTTTTGTCCATGTTCATTTTAAGACCCACTCTTTCTGAAGCTCTACTAAGGTCATCGAGCATTGTACTGAGCTCCTCCGTAGTCTCAGCCATGACTACTATATCGTCAGCAAACCGAAGGTAAGTGATGTACTCGCCATTGACATTAATGCCTAATCCACTCCAGTCCAGAACCTTGAAGACATCCTCCATTGCAGCCGTAAACAGTTTTGGAGAAATTAAGTCTCCCTGCCTTAAACCCCCCTGCAGAAGGATAGGTTTCGAGGTCTGGTACTGAAGTCGGACTGACATTGCGGCGCTCTCGTACAAACACTTCAGCACTTCGATGTACCGATAGTCAATTTGGCACCGTTGAAGAGATTGCAGTACAGACCAAGTCTCGATCGAATCAAAAGCTTTCTCGTAGTCCACGAACGCTAAACATAGAGGCAGGTTATACTCCTCGGTCTTCTATAACCTGCCGGAGCGTATGTATCTGGTCTACGGTGCTGAAGCCTTTTCGGAATCCGGCTTGGCTGGGCAGCGTTCGGAAAGCTGCGCGGTATCATCTCGTCCAACATACCACACTGTCTCAAGACGAAAGTCTATGACCAGTGCGTGTTGCCAGTGATGACATTGGCACTGAAACATGATCGCTTACAATGGGCCTCATCAAAAGGCTTAAAGTCACCCAAAGGGCTATGCTCGGAGTTTCCTTGCGTGATCGCATCAGGAATGAAGATATCCGCAGGAGAACCAAGGTCGCCGACATAGCCCGAAGAATCGCCAAACTAAAGTGACAGTGGACAGGGCATATTGCTCGTAGAACAAATGGTCGATGGAGCCGAAAGGTTCTAGAGTGGCGACCGCGCACTGGAAAACGCAGCGTTGGAAGGCCTCCCACAAGGTGGACCGACAACCTGGTGAGAGTCATGGGAATGCGGTGCATGCAAGACGCACAAGATCGGTCGTTGTGGCGACGCTTGGGGGAGGCCTATGTCCAACAGTGGACGTCTTTCGGCTGAAATGATGATGATGATGATGATTGTAACTTTAAATTCGTGCACTTTTGTAGAAGGGGGGGGGGGGTGAGTGGGCCTTGCCCACACCAGTAAGGCCTAGCATCATCCTAAAAGGTTTGGATACTCATTCGAAATTGTATGATGATCGCCAAAATGCTGATACCTTCACACAAAAATTAAATATTTCATGGGCCAGCCCCAGAAAAATAACCATAGAAACGCCAATAATCTCGCTTTTTTTAAGGTGGGTTGGATGGTAAGATTGATGGTACAAGGGAAAGTCGAGAGCAAAAGATCACGTGGACGATCTCCAACACGGTGGACGGACCTCATCAAATCTGTGACTGTGACACACTGCATCATTAATGACAACTCCCAATCCGCCAAACACAGAACTGTATGGCGTCACATCGCGAGAGAGGCGGTGGCGCAAGACTCGATCGAGTCAAGACCACGACCACTCTATCAAGAGTGCAAAGAGTGCACGACTAACAAGAAAACTTGATACTGGCTAAATGCAAGACGTACGAAGACAAAAGAAAAAAGACTGAACCTACCTAACTGCAATTTAAAGTTCAAAATTCCACAACTTTTTAATGGAAGCACATCAATTCAAAAAAGCTATCTTATTATCCAAACTTGGTGGTACCTAATATGACATCTCAAAGTGTAAATTATACAAAGGAAGCCATAGGAAGCGGGAACTTTTTTATTTCTTCCGCTTTAGTGAGAAACTTTTTAAATTATTTTGATAGAGTTAAAGTTGACAGAACCAGTGAAGACGAAGAAGAAATTTAATTACGCCTGACCTCGTGACCCAAGGGCTGGCTTTTACCTTGGGCAGAGAATAAGCATTGCCATACAGCGTGGCAACGCTACCAGCCTTATGGGCACATTACCAGTGGACAGCGATGCGGAGGAGTTTTTGACGCCATACTTTACATTATTTTTGGTTAGTTCTTAGGGGTTTTTTTTATTTAGTGTATAAATATTTGTTGTTGTTTGTTGTTTGTGTTTGTTTTTTTGTTTTTTTTTATTTATTATTTTTTGTTTATTATGTGTGTGTTATTATATTTATTGTTGTTTTTGTGTGTTTTTTATTTGTTATTATTTTTTGTTTTTGTGTGTAAATATTTATAAATGATAGGTATGTATTTTTTCTAATTTTGTAAAAACTGTAAATATTATAAATAATCAATTACGCTTTGAATGCAATAAGGTGAAGCAATTATAAAAATTTTATCGAGACATAAAGATATTCGCAAATTTTAAAGTGTAGATCAATATGAGGCCTAGATTCGATTTTTTTTTGTGTCTAATGTGAGATATTTATTGATTCGAGTGTCCGTGGAGTTTATTGCACATTCTTCCCCATATAGATCTACGCTTTGGAACTTTGGAACCACCGTAGGCGAGGTCTTGCGGACGACGAGCAATGGATCGCTCACCGTCCGGTCGTCTATTAAGAACTGAGCCCGAGTCATCGATAGCATGTAATTTTCTACGCGCGCCTTAAACAGATGTCTGCAAAACCCTAAGATTTTGCTAACAAGGAAGGTAGCAACGTGTCTTCACACAACGCGCTAAAGGCGTCGAGTTCTGCCTCTGACAGGCGTCTGATGATGAAGCCTTATGCTTAGCATCCACTCACCCTATGATGCAGCCTCTCCTCAATGATGGTCGGCGGTGGGGAAGGCGGTGACGTGTCCTCACATAACGCACCGAAGCCATCGTGTCCTGCTTCTGACAGGCGTCGCTCCAGCTCTATAGGGTCTGTTAGGAGTCGAGATGGAACCACTGGCGCTGGTGATGCTCCTAGAGGCTGTGGAGGATATTAGATATTTAGTAATGGATTGATTAGTTTAGAGAAAGAGATTCTAGTGGTAGCTAATGATATAGAAGTGGAAATCGCATAAGGTGTCGTAAAAAAATTGTAATAATTTAAACCACTGTGATTGACAACCTACTTTTATCAAAATTGATAATATCAAAATCATTATCATCATTATCATCATCATTGTCATCATTATCACAATTCAAGAATAAGCCGCCCTCCAAAATCCAATACCTATACATCAATGGTGTTTTAACGTGCCCACATTGTGCCTGTGTGTGTACCTTTACAGCAAAGATAGGCTTTATTAGTCACATCAGAGCACATGATCGCAACCCGTAGTTGCACTAAATTAGAAAACAGTCACCGTGTACACTACCACTAATTATATTAGTTTTATATGACTTTGTTAAGTAAATAATAATAACAATTATCTTTATTTCAAGCCTCAAAGTCAAATCTCGCGCTGCCCAAAAGTCCTTTTCAAGACGCAACATTCACAATAATACCTGAGATAAAGGTTCAGGTACCCAGTTCAGGTAGAATGCAATTTTAAAACTTTACCTCTAGTTTAAGCCCTTAATGTATAAATATTTATGTAAATCGAACAATTCAATTCTACAAACTTATTATATCTACCGCTCAAAACCTTGCCTCTTGTTACATCAGTAGAAAAGACTTATTTTCCACCCTCAAATAACTGTCAAACCCACTACAACTTCAACCACAGAACTCACCCCTCCTTCCCCTCATTTCATCTCATCGTAATTCAAAAGCAGAACATCTAGTAAAGGCCTATGAAACCTGTCTGACGCAATTACGTCATATCCGACCGGAAGTGGCGTCGCTCCGGCTTGAGACGGATGTCGGACTAATAGCGACGTCTTCTCAATTACAAAAGCTTCTGCCATAAGTAAGAGCTGTCCTCAAGGTGCCTGTCTTCATTATCGGATGGAAATAGTTTTGTAACGAGATGGCTGGTCTTACACGTTTTTTTGGTACCTAAGTGTATTGAAGTTATCAGTGGACGTGTCTAAAAATTTTATTGCGGGTTGTCGATATTTTTTGTTGTTGTGGTGTTTTAATTGTGATAAAACTATATTTTTATTACCTGAAAAGGATGACATTATAATTGTAGAAATTGTACTATGTATTGACAGTATAATTTATTAAATTCAATAATATTGGAATTTGGGAAAATCCTCTCTTAGTGCTCGCCTACGTCATAAAAGGAAATCTTGTGCTTCACGCTCCTAGTCTCAGTTGTTTTGACTGTGCGTTGATATATCAGTCAGTCAGTTTCTCCTTCAGTTCGCCCGCGTACATAAAATATAGGCTCTCACTCAGGAATAAAGCGGGTTTCTATCGGTGAAAAATTTTAGCATTTAGACCAGTACTTTCAGAGATCACCTCCTACAAACAAAAAAATAAAAAATAAAAGCTTTACCTCTTTATATTAGTATAGATATAGAAATATGGATAAACGCTCATGTACAGTAAAATAGTTAATATAGCAATATTCATTATTTTAATGCTCTTCTAGGATAGTTTATACGAGTATTTTAAGCATTTCCCAAGCTGCGTCAAATTATTTCACGTCGCACGTATAACAGTCCCACTGGGTGTAAGACGAAAATATAAAATTATGCCAGACCGAGTCCACAGAGTACTGAGCTGGACTTAGCGGTCACTATAGAGACGGCGTTAAAACCTTTTTTTTTTAGTGTATTAATATTGTAATATTAATACATTACTCGCCTACGGCTCGTGCGAATTCCGCCTCGGTCGCAGTGACAAACTTTCTGCACTTGTATCAAAATGTACTATGACCTATGGCCAAGTTTCTTATTTGACTTTATTTTGGTGTGAACTTGTAGTGACATTTTCAGACTATAAAATGTGTTAACATAATTATAAGTACTCTTTAAACTATGAATTTTGTATCTGAAATAAATAAATAACAGTAATATCTACAAAAACTACAAAAACTTGAGCCTTTTGCTCATGGAGTTAGACAAAATCTACAAAACTATTTACTTCATTCCATTCGAATTCCGTGACACTGAAGCATAAACAATAGCACATTTGTCACAAAAACATAGTGCCCTAAAAAAACACAGAAAAAAATATATCGTTCTTCGAAATCAGTTCGGAAACAAAATCATCTTGAAAATGGAAAACTGCCACCAATAAAATATGATCCACTCAGTTGGATTGGCTGTGAAAACGGTACGGTTTATCAGCGCGGCAGCGCCTTCCCGTCTCAGAGGTATGAAATAACAAAGGTGCCGCCTCGAAATCAAAAAGATACATTCTATCGAATCAAGAAGACGTCAGCTTTTATTCTAAACGTCGAATTTTACCTTTGAAAAGCCGCCTCGATATTTTGTAAAGATTTTTCCGGAGAAATGGAGGCAGAATTACAGCGAAAGACATAATTAAAGGGACTTGGTATAAAGACACATAATTATTCGAGACGGATTTACAAAGAGCTTTCAATTTTACAAAATAGGATTGTTTGTCAGTATTTCACAAGAAATTGAAGCTTTGTGAACCGAGCAACAGGTAGGAAATGAAGACATATAAGTAATTTACTTACAAAAGCTGTGAAACTATTTTAGAAATTAACTGCCTTTGTGATTGGAAAATCCCACCACTTTAACTAATTAGCATAGTTAATTAATACACTTGAAGGATTTCGTTGCTTGCTTAAGATTTTCTGACGATGCTGTGGAAGGGGCCAAAACACTTTACCGAAAACACCACCGTGTTATCTACGCGACATGTAACTGGAATAATGCACACCAACTTCATTAGACCGACGCACAAGTGAGCGCCAGCGCCGTGAGTCACCACTGCTCTCAAAAACGGTGAAGGAAAACATCGTGAGGAAACCGGCATGTCCTAGAACCAAAAATTCGAAGACATGTGACATATGCTACAAGTGAGCGACGCCTGAGGCGTGTGCGGTTGGTGTGCACATTACACCGACGCAACGTGTGTTGCACAACCTTTGATTTCAATGCTGGATTTCGTTCGTTCTGTAATTTGATGATATTTTTTATCATCGAAGTCATCTGATGATGATGGAGCCTGAAGGTATGCAACGGAACTCCGTAATTAATCAATGTATCCTAGCCGTGTTTGGGCTTATTAGAATTGTCATGAGTTGCACTTTGGCTTTGAGGTACTATCGAACTGATCTGATGATAGAGCCGGAAGGTGGAAGGTAGACACGGGAACTTCTTAATAAAACAATGTAGGTATCCTAGCAGTGTTTGGGTTAGTTGGATTTGTCATGTAAAATAGGTACTCTGGCTATAAGTGCATCACAACAAAAAAGTGTGAAATATAAAATTTTTACAAAACAATAAATACCAGTAACGCCGACTTTCAAAATTAGAGTTATTTTTTAACGTTTTAGTGTTTTTTTTTTAGGGTTCCGTACCTCAAAAGGAAAAAACAGAACCCTTATAGGATCACTTTGTTGTCCATCCGTCTGTCTCTCTATCTGTCTGTCTGTCTGTCTGTCTGTCTGTCTGTCTGTCTGTCTGTCTGTCTGTCTGTCTGCCTGTCTGTCAAGACCCTTTATCTCGGGAACGCGTGGAGGTATTGAGTTGAAATTAAAACCATATACCACCACTGCTCTCAAAACGGTGAAGGTAAACATCATGAGGAAACCGGCATGACGTCTTAGAATCAAAAATTCGAAGACATGTGACATCCACCAAGCCGCACCGTGCCCGCGTGGTGGATTACGGCCCATTCCTTCTTTTAGAGAGGAGGCCTGAGTCCCAGCTGTGGGAACATTATAAGGCTGATTATGTATGCTATGTATGTAGATGGTTGGTTCTGATTTCTTCATTACCCTAGACTTTTGCGAAGGTACAAGCATATACAACGAATACCATGGATCCAGTATATGATTCTGGACCACCCAGTGGTGGAATTTTTCGTCGGTTTTGTCCTATTTTCTTTTTAAAAAACATATTTATGTTTTTTAATTTAAACTGCATAAAATCGTTATTCTAACATTTTTTGTAAAAAAAAGAACTTTTAAAATTAAAAATGTAATCAGGGTTGATTAGAATAACGATTTTGTTAACCCCGATGACTTTTTAATTAATTAATTTTTAATTAAAAATATTTTCTTTTTTACTAAAAGAAATCATCGGGGTTGGTTAGAATAACGACTTTATGCAGTTTAAATTTAAAAAAATACAGTTTTTTTTTAATTAGGAAAAAAATGACGAAAAATTCCACCACTGAGGGGTCCAGAATGATGTACTGGACCCATGGTCCTCCGTTTGTGCGTCATTGTCCAAGACACGGTGTATACCTACGAGATATTTCTGTCTGCGGGATTGTTCGAAAGAGTCATCACAGCAACGCAAACAGCAACTGAAGGAACATGGATAGGTTTTAGTCAGTAAAAGTCTGACACTCCCTTTAGCTCCACCCAGCCACCTAGTGACATCCAATCCGCACTAGGCCCGCGTAGCTTCCATTCCCTCTCTGAAGGAGGAGGCCGTCGTTCCAACAGTAGGAACATTACAACGCTGATTATGTTTATGCTCACCCAGATTGTAGCTATCACATTCATAATTTCTCAAATAAAATATATCTACAGTAGTAAAGACGTATTGACGTAATCTACAGCTGCTTCGCCTCCGCTCACAAATCTTGTTTATTTAAACAATATTTAAAAACACATCTATCACGATTTAATCATTTCGACATGTTATTAAATCTTCTTTTTTGAGAAATGGCGGACGACGCCCACAACGTTTCAATTCAGAGTTGAAAGATAAAAGAATAATATACATATTTCCGTTTTCATCTCGCGGGAATTTGCAATTATAGCTTGATATAAAGCAAGTTTACTTTTCAAATGATATATTGTTGTAGAGCTTTTTGTAAGTAGGTACTAGACACTTGAGATCATCGGAAAAATTGAAACTTTTAATGCCCTCACATTCCACCAAGTTTAGTGGAACGCGTTGCCGATGCCAATTAGGCATACCCAGTCACTTTAAAAATCTCAATTAATTCTGCTACTACCCAAATTCAGTTCTTTCACCTTTTTGTATTTTTTTAAATATTTTTTCTCTATTTCTTTCTTTGAAATTGTGTAACATATAATATTCATGAGTTTGTTTTTTTGCTTTTTATATATAATAGCTATATAATATGATTTTATACGAGTATATATGTATAGTCTAATATATATTTTTAATTTAATTTAATTTAATTTTCAGTACACCGCAGTCTACCCCCTTTTTTATGTTAAGTTCTTACAGTCCATCCTAAGGTTGTCTGGTGGATATCACTGTTAGCGATAAGACCCCCATTGTACCCATAGATTAAGTTAGTTTAAAAGTTTTTGTTACTATTTTGGTGTACAATAAAGTTATATTGTATTCTATTCTACCTTTTTTATTTTAAGTTCTTACAGTCCATCCTAAGGTTGTCTGGTGGATATCACTGTTAGCGATAAGACCCCCATTGTACCCATAGATTAAGTTAGTTTAAAAGTTTTTGTTACTATTTTGGTGTACAATAAAGTTATATTGTATTCTATTCTACCTTTTTTATTTTAAGTTCTTACAGTCCATCCTAAGGTTGTCTGGTGGATATCACTGTTAGCGATAAGACCCCCATTGTACCCATAGATTAAGTTAGTTTAAAAGTTTTTGTTACTATTTTGGTGTACAATAAAGTTATATTGTATTCTATTCTACCTTTTTTATTTTTTATTATTAGTTAAGGGATTTTATCCACAAGGATACGTCAACCCCGTGGTGTCTCAAACAGTATGAATAAACTTAAAAGTACTTTTATACTAAGAATTAAATATAAGCACCCCGCATGTTCCGCATACCCAAACTGGATCACGTCGGGGTCACCAGTTTGGAGGTATGCGGAACATAGAGTAAAGTCCCGCAAACCTCCTTTGAAAAGGGAGGATCCTCCGACCATACGTGTGATATGTCTGGTGGGCAGCTGCCTGATAGATGATTTCGGGCTGTTCCATATGTTCCAATCGTGCGGAGAACTTTGATTGCGCGATGCAGGATTAGTTCTTATGTGACGCCATAGATGTCGCTACAATAACATTCGAGATTAGTGCCAGACTACAAAGTTGTTTTGCTAGATCAGACTTAAGCTATGATAATATCGCATGTTCAAACCAAGTCTCTTTACATCTTTTTTTCCTTTTCAGTCTTATTTTTAATACAATCCATCAATAAAATGTTGTTCGTCCTCGGTTTTATTACAAGTAAGCAATTCAATTTGGTGATTCGACTTTTTTCATCAAGAACGCAAACTTTGCCGACGGATAGTGTCCCGATCGGAGTCTTAGGAACTCGGGAGTTAATCGCAAGTTTTATAATGCGCAAAAGTATTTGATCCATTGCAGTAAACAGAATCAGAAAAATATATGTTATTCTTCAAGATAATTGCTAGATATATATTGTATGTTCAAAACATAATATTTTGAACATACAATATATATCTTTAACCGATTAAAAACCGGACTAAATATACATGCAATCATTCTGAATGTTTGTGAGATTATTTTACGGCAATGTTTTACCTTTATAGTATTTCAATTTTATAATCAAATTTGGAATAGAGCTTTGGGGAACAGCATGCAATAGCAACATATAAATCTTGGAAAGATTTCAGACTAAAGCTATGAGATCCATGTTCAACATTCCAAAATGCATCCATAACAAATATATTCTGCTCGACCTGGGGACCAAGTCTGCTATTTTTATAAATTCGTCATTCCAACACTATCCCATTGTCATTTTGTTAAAAGTTCGTAATCTGCTAATTCATAATGATCGATCATTGATCGGTCAATGGTCTCGTAATAGAGTTGTGGTAGAATGACAATATCGAGCTTATTAAAAGCAAAGACTGCACAATGACGTTCTAATGGTAGGTCACTGATCAAAGAAACTGTAAAAATTTTAGCAGATTACCGCGTACGTCAGACATTCATTTGATAATATGTGCGAGATTACCATTCTATGCCCCTTCTTTCAATAGAGTGTCAATGGTTGATCATTGGAAAGTCATAATGACGCCATTATATTAGTAGATTACCAAACTTGTCAAAATCAACTATTAAGAAATCAATGATAGACCATTCTGACACTATTGTAATAGCAGACTTGAGGCCTTGGGCCTCAACACTGTGAGGTCTGAGGCCTCAAGAAAAGAAGGCTGTGTGAAAAGAAGAAACCGTTGCGCGTAGCCTAAACTACCAACAAAAGTTAACAACACATGTTAATGCTCTAGCTGCTAGACTTAAGGGTCCTGGAAGTATAATTTACTCAAGACTGAGATGGAACAACGTTCCAAATCTTATAAAGCGATTCCCCAAAGAATAGTGAGACTGGTCAATGGACGACTCCCTGTGCTCCACGAAACAAATGCTCAGACATAGCTCAAACAACGGAATAGCTAAATGTCTATGACAGATTACTGTGCTAAGCAGGATACAGAGAAAAAAATTAAATCTGTAGACTTTTGGTAAATTATAAAATACTTCATATTTGCAGGCAGTGTATCTTTCCTCATTTCTTTCTTTTGTATGCAGTTCGATAGTAACCGCGCTTTACGTCTTCAAATAGTATCCTAGACAGAGTGCCTAGTGCGAATTTGTTTTATGTTTACGCGATCGTCACCTTTATGACGTACAACGCTCCGATTGGTCCGCTCCAAGCTCTTAACCAATCAGAGAACCAAACGTTTCGATCGCGTTTACCTAAAAACAACTCGCAGTCAGAAAAAACTAACTCACAGTTTAGGGAATGTTTGAAAGAGTTACTGCAGGCCCTTACACGCAAAGGGCAACTGAAGAACACAGGTGTGTTTTAGTTATTAAAAGTTGGATACTTCCTCTCGCTGGAACCAGAGCAGAAGAAGTCATTAGATGATTACTCACAGCAAAACAAAAGGTTTGTGGAATTCTGGTCTAGTCATAGTTAGCCATATTTGGAAGTAGGGTTAGGTGAAGTTAACAGTCACTGGCATAGACTTTCCCTTTTTACGAGCGAATCGTAAGAAAGGAAAGTCACTTGTATGCTTGCCTAGAAGTAACCTATTCACTCTTGGCTTAAATACCCCCAAGTTGTAGCTATCAGGAAACACAGACTCCGGCTGGGAATTCCACTCCTTAGCTGTACACACAATGAATGTGTTCGCAAAATGCAAAATTCACTATTGAATGTTTTTTCCACTTTCTTCTCAACCTTTTGAGTGCGTAATTAGAGACACAATAGTAAGACAATGGCGCGTGAACGCCGGGCGTTAATGCGGGGATCAACAGCTTAATTAATTAAAAGACAGAAATGAAGAAAAAGTGGCATGAAGATTTACTGCTATTATAAGTCTTCCGTTGTATAAATACCTACAAACTAACCAATTACACAAGTTAACATAAAATAAAAACTGTAAACCCTTTCAAAATCGCAGCTAAAACACCTAAACACCAGCTCTCTGCCTCGAAACGAGACTCAAGCTCACACCTGGTCTATTTAAAACGTCACTTAACATCGACCCAGTTACTTAATTGGAGGCAGCAGTTTCTTTAGCTTTTGTGCAAGCCTCGCCAATTAGTAAGAAGGGTGTGGCGACTGGTGCGGTACCAGCGGAGATTTATGTGCCGGAATGTGGGCAGTTGTGTTGGATATTGACCGGTTAATTATTTCAAATTATAAATTACGCTTCTCAAACATGGCTGCTGTTAGCTAAATAGACTCACAAACTTGAAGTGTGTCAAAATAGCATGGAAAGGAGTCTTTTGCGTTTAAAGCTAAGCGATAAATCTTCTATAGATATAAAAGAAAGTCGTGTTAGTCACACTATTTATAACTCAAGAACAGCTGAACCGATTTGGCTGAAAGTTGGTGGGGAGGTAGCTTCGAACCACCAAATTTTTTTATTTGAGTAGGGTAGAGTAGGGTAGAGTAGGGTAGAGTAAGGTAGAGTAGGATAGAGTTGGGTAGAGTAGGATATAGTAGTCAGTTGACGGGAGCGAAGCCGCGGGCAAAAGCTAGTGAGAAATAAAAATATAAAAAAAACACTAACGACATAGCAAAAACAATAATGAGCCAAAAATGGAAATGGGCTGGGCATGTCCAAAGATCTTCAGGGAACAAATGGTCCAAAATTGTCACGAATTGATACCCTATATACGAGAAAAGGTGAAAGGGCAGGTCGGTCAAACGATGGAGTAATGACATAGTTGCCACGGCTGGAATTACTCGGAGCAGACGGGCAAGGGATAGAGCGAAATGGAGAAGGTTTTCACCGCCAGAGCGGTCCTTACAACAGAAGACGATACTAACAAATTAGATAAGCAAAATAGGTACCAATAATGAATAGAATTGTAAAAACTGTGTAAGGAATAAATAAAGCTATTATTATTACATCACTATCTGTAATTAAAGCAGAGCCAGATTAACCATGTCGGTGCTCTTACGCTATGCAATTGTCGGGCCCCATTTTCAGCCATTTGAAGATCACCAGCTCTTTTCAAGGTGATAAAGAGATGTGAGTACCTAATTTCATTAACATTAACTCAACAGTAACCACATTTTATTTAGGTTTTTTAAAAGTACAAGTTTGATTTTTTGATAAACTCGTTTGATGTAGGTTTTTAATTCACTTAATATGTTATTTTTCAAGTGGTTTTGACGTTCCAAATTCAAATGACATTATTCTATATCTCCCCTCCATAAATCTCTTCTAGGGAACGCCCATGTCGCTCATATTACATTAGATCCCTTGGGACAGAATGACTTGCTTTATGTGAGGGTAGTATGACATATAAACTGGCATTATCAAGCAGGTGGTGTTAATAACCACCAAAATTAGTATTCTGTGTGTTATCCCAGGATATGGTTTATCCGTATATGCCGCGTATGTGCACATCTGTAACAGCCATGTTAGAGTACGTATCACTTCCAAAAGTATTCCTTCTTTATGCCTTGATGGTCCTCATCACTCGCATCACTATGAAATCTTGCGATCTATGCTGCCACCGACGATGCCATAGCCCAACAAACTATGGTCGTCGTTTCATTTAGTCTTTTGTAGATACAGTGTTGCAAACCCGTGAGTATCTAGTCCACGAGCAATGACAACAGAGCACTTCGAACCTATGAGAACTTATGAACCTGTTATGTATACGGCACATAAAAGTTCTAACGGGAGGCTTGTAAGCCCAGTTTCTCACCTGCATGCACTGCCTCGTGTCTGCCATGGGCATGCCGCTGCTAGCTGCCGGTCTGGCCACTAGCAGTCTCACACAGGCTCCACACTGCCGCAGCACTGCCGCCGCCTGCCGCGCACACATGCCCACCACTGATACTGCGCCGATACGGAGCAGCATGTCTCCGCTGCGGAGGCGGCCATCCTGGGGGAAGAAGAAAGATGGTTAAATCAAGCATTGTGATTTGGATTCTGATTCTAATTGAATAACTTTTGACCCCCATTTTAAGATACAAAATGTATCTACTGCTCATTTTTTATTCTAGTTTTTGTATTATTAGGTTAGGTTTTGTTTAGCAAGCTGCAAAATACAATAGTAAAATAATCTTCTAGCAAATGAATTTGTCAACCACCCTACATTAATCTGAACTAAATACTGTACTAGTCCCGTTCTCATTTCAAAACCTTCCCAATTCAGCTTTGAAGACAATAAAATACAGTGCACACTCGCTCTCCAATACAAACTTATCGAGGTCGCAGCTGACTTTGAGCATTGCATTCGCAACAGTTCCCAATCAACTGAAGTCCGATGAAACCCCTGTAAGTATTGGCTATTGTTTACAGAAACCTAATATTAACTATCTTTATCCCACGGCTATCCCACGGCGACGAGCAGTGGTGGCCGAGTGGTAACGGCCCCGACTTACGAGTTGTAGGTCGCGGGTTCAAACCCAGCCAGGCGCATTACTTTGTGTAATTTATTTCATCACCACTGCTCTCAAAACGGTGAAGGAAAACATCGTGAGGAAACCGGCATGTCCTAGGACCATAAATTCGAAGACATGTGACATTCACCAATTCGCACTGGGCCCGCGTGGTGGATTACGGCCCATCCCTCTCCTAGAGAGAGGAGGCCTGAGTCCCAGCAGTGGGAACATTAAAAGGCTGATTATTATGCTTATCCCACGGCTACGCTGACGAGGCCACAGGAACGTTTTTTGCATAAAAATTATTTTTGACATCTTTTTTGTAGATTATGTATAATTTTTTTTTTATTAAATAGTGCTTTACTGCGATTCCACCTGATGGTAAGCAGTGATGCAACCGTTGATTGTGAGGCGCACTAGTTTATTAAGAGCCTATTCACTCTAACCTTGAGGATACTTAAATTATAATCGGACGGGAAGACCGCAGCAGACAAATTGTTCCAGTCCTTCGATTTACGCGGTATATACGACAAGAAATACTTAGTCTGGACCGTAGAGGTTTCAATAACGTAAGAGTGGAAACTCGCTGTACGTCGGAATGTCCGATGGTAGAAATGTGATGGCGGAATCAAATCATACAATTCCCGCGCACACTCTCCCAATTACATCCTGTAAAATACCGAAACGCTGGCTACCCTACGCCTGTGCTCGAGGCTTTATAAATTGGACTTAACCAAATCTGGAACTTAACAGATTATCCTTTCGCGCGAGAGAACAGCCCTCACGCCCCAGCCGCCGGGATCCCGATCCCGATTTCCAGCTACCGTAGGCGTTGGCTTGCGGATGGCGAGCAATAAGGTAGCTCGCCGTCGGACCGTCCGGTAACCGTCCGGACCGAGCCCAAGTCGTCGACGGCGCGTAGCGTTCCACGCGCGCCTCAAGGATATGTCAGCAACCGTAGGGGCCCCAGCAGGGTCGAAGCCTACTGGGGCCATTGGTAATGCGAAAGAGAACCCGGGGCCCTGGAACGAAGGCAAAGAAGGGACAGGCTTGGGTTTTTAGTCAGTAAAAGTCTGACACTATCTCACGCTCCGCGATACAGTTTACAGTCCGAGATACAGTTTGGTGTTGCAGCATTCAATTACACCACTGGATAGCTAAAGAATTTATTACATTATGTCTTATGTAAAAACTGTCATACATTGCGCGGGTTGGAGAGGGAAGTGCTGCCATTTTGAGGTAATTATGCTGCGTATCGTGATTTTTTGTTTTAAAGACAACCGTTACCCTACTGCTCAAATGCCCCACAACAGGAAATTTAAAAAAAAAGAAACAACCAGATTAATTACAGAAGCTCTCAGCCAGTTATATTAAAGGAAAATCCTTCCAATATACATTAGCCTCGCAACACGAGGGTGCGGGCCTAAAATCTTAATTGCAACCTCTTAGCGTTTTACACGTGAGGTGGCATACATACTGCATGCTACCTGCCACTGTGCCTGGCCATTAAGAAAATGAATGTTCCACATTTGAATTTGGCTCGGGGCTTTCGTAGGCTCTAAATTATGTGACTGACAGTTTTTTTTAGCAATTTGTGGTGTAATTGTCATCTGTTCTGCTGAAAGACGTTCTAACTACAGATATATCTTTGTTAGACTGGCCTGTTGGTCTATTCGTTAGTGGGCCTGACTGCTATGTTGGAAGTCGTGGGTTCGATTCCCACCCAAGACAAATGTTTGTATGACGATCACGATCATTTCTTCTGTAGCTGGGTGTAATTTATCTATAATATGTATGTATTTAGAAATGTATCTACTCATATAACAAGCTCTGCTTAGTTTGGGACTAGATGGCGTTGGATTAAAGTTGTGGAATAATATATTATTATCTTCTCCTTCTTCTTTTCGATTTGATGGTAAACTCGTCAAACTGTTTGGGCCCAATAGGTGGCTACATTAATAGCAGCATCGGTAGCACCCATCAAATCCTCCAAAGTGCAGGTGTATGGGTGGTGTATATATTATTATTATTTTATGTTTTAGTTTTAAATAACTGTTACAAAGTAATAACGTTTACAAAGTTTTTTTGGATTTTACTTTTTATCATCAATTAACTTCTCCGGTCTGGGTAGAGTGAGAGGGAATGTCAGACTATTGGTTTCAGTTGTCCTTTGCGTTTCAGGGCGCAGTGGCTCCTTGCTTCCCTAGCAGCTCTTTGAGATGCACGTGGGATACATCGCGCCTTCGACCCAGGTCTGATCCTTATTGCTCGCTATTCGCACGCCCACGTCTGCGATAGCCGGGACTCGCCTTGCGATTCCGGTGGCCGGGGCGTGTGGTTTACCTCCCCTTAACGCTTTCCGCCACCTCCTTTACTCGCATTGCTATTTTGCAAAACAAGGTGACTGCTTCCCATGCCCTCTTGCTTCATTCATACCATGACCTGGACCAGGGCTGAATGCGAGAGATCGTCGACAAGGTGATACCCTGCCCAAGCCAGGCTGTACTTCGCCTTATCCTCAGGGTGATCCACACAATGATAAACCTTGACCGCTTCTTCCCGCTGGATCCGAAACAGAAACCTCTCGAAACACAGTATCCGGTGAGGACCTGCGTCAGGCAGAAAGTGAGAACGCTGTGACGCCTCCCTAACCACGTCTCGAAGAGACCCGGTTTATTTCTATGATAGTTTTTATTTTATGTGCTGGTCTTTCATACGGTATTTTGTACTTGAAAGCACATTGCCCATCCACGCATGGAAGTTGGACTAAGTGAATACATAGTTCATTATGTATTTGTCCGTAAACTAAAGCTCTTCAAAATGTGTTCAAATAGTTTCGGCAAAAAGAGATCAAACTACACGAATAATGGTGGTATACCCTTTTTAAGTTTAGCAAAAGTACCTTTACAACAATAATATACCAAGTGGTTTAATTGATTAGTTAATCGATATATTAATCATCATTACAAATAGAGGACCCTCCAACAGTATGAGGGCTTGTAACGTAAACAACATCGGTTTGCCCCACAAACACAACGCTATAATAAATAGTAACTCAGTTAGAAGCCACTCACGTCTAATTAGCTACATTGCACGTACATTACTGTTCTGTGTTAAATACATTATATCGTTGTTAGGTATCGCGTACGTTGTTCACTTAATTGTATGTAAAGCTCTCCCGATGTGAGGTATATATTACACTTAAGCAGGTCATGTTAGCGACAACTCATCGAGCAGCTTCCATTCTCCTTTGGTTTTACAATCTATAGTTGTTTTATCTAGTTATCGGTTTGGATGATCAATTTTATTTTCACTTCCTCCATAGACAGACAACATGACTATATAACGTAGCGTTGTGTCTTAATACATAAGTGCTGATGTTGCCCTCTATAATTAGTATGTAACACAGGGTTCCAATACTGTTCTTCGATAACGAGATATAACAATAGTAGTCCAATGTAATTGCTTTTGGGTCGCCACCTAAACTAAATTGAGTAACTAACAAAATTTGATGAGGTAAACCACCTTGTTTCAAACGAAATTACTCTCTAATATCAAATCTGTTTCTGTAACCAGAGCACGTATAGAGATTTTTATTCCCCCTCATAGACTCTACGGTAGTCGCAGATAACAGACTTGGGGTGTCTGTTACCAGCCCCCCTAGCCAAGTTGTTGTCACTTGGCTCGATTCTCTTTTCATTGATCGCCTCGAGTCGGCCACGCCTCCTATTCCTGTGTTCTGACCACGTAACTGATCGTTGAGATGACGTCAGAACAAAGGAATCGGAGGCGTGGCCGACTCGAGGCGATCGACAAAAAGAGAATCGAAACGAAACGGTTAAAATTTGGCGACGGCGCACCGTAATACTCATGTGCCTCTCTAGAGGAATTACGGCCACAATAACAGGATCCGAATGAATTCATGCGGGGCAATACCTGTTCTTTCTTGCATGATTGAATCAGGAACGAAGATATCCCAAGGAGAGCCAAAGTTACCAACATAGCCCGAAGTATAGCCAAACTTAAGTGGCAGTGAGAGCACATAGCTCGAATAAGAATAACATGAAGGTCGATGGAGCCGAAAGGTTCTGGAGTAGGCAACGCGTACTGGAAGACGCCGCGCGGGTGTACTGATGACCTGGTGAGGGTCGTGGGAATCCGATAAAAGCTAGACGCACAGGACCAGTCATCGTGGTATAGAGCTCCATGTCTAATTGTGGACGTTTTTCGACTGAAATGAATACCTGGCCAAGAAAGTATGACGAAATAAGTAAGCACCGCAGCTGCAGAACGTCGTGTGGTTTTCTGACCGATCCCTATTGGCCCTGCCAATATCCATAAACATTTCCACATGATAAAAAAGAGGGATAGAACATTTAACCGCATCATTACTCACATTTAATAATCCTTCCACCATTCTCAGACTTTCAGAATCACACACCCACAATTACCCCATACAAGCCGAGTTAGTAAACTCGACACGTTTAACACAATCGTTCCACTTAACAAAGTTCTCTCGCAGCGGCTCGTGTCGTCGTATGGGTCACCAGGGTGCTAGCTAATATACCATGGGAGGATTACATTTTGCGAGCTTGTGCGAATTGTGGTGTGATATATTTTTACGACATTACAACCATAGGTATTTGTCAACTTTGTACTTGTCCATTCTTCGAATTTTTCTGACTGACTAACTTCTTCACAATTCAAAAGTGCTTTCAAAGGATTTATTTAAAATAAATTATTTGATTATTTCTTTGAATCTGATTTATTGATTATTTGGTATCTAGCATTTTGTACAGGACTATCCAGTAGGTAGTTAGTTATCTTAAAATTAACATATATTATAATAACGCAAAAAGTTGATCAGTCAACAGTATACTAAAAGACCATAATATCCCTTATTCCAACTTTCTCATAATACCTAAGTCCCTTTACCACGACTTATTTCAGAAATCTAATCAAGTGAAGCCCCCAGTTTTCATTAGCACCTCCACAAAGCGAACGTGAACATACAAAGAAAAGCTTGCGTTGCTGTATGTTCTACGTCCATTTGTTTTTTATCACAATATGTACCTAATAGAAATTGGTTTACTTTTGGATACGTCTGGCAATATTGAGTAGTCGAATTTAGTGTGGTTCTTTTAAAGCAGTAGATACCTTTCTTTTAGTTGGGAAATCATCCAGTGACTTCTCTCACTCTAGGGCGGGGCGAGAGGGCGTGTCAGACTTCTACTGACTAAAACCTACTCCTATGTTCCTTTTTTGCCTTCAATCCAGAACCCGGGGTTCTCTTTCGCATAACCGATGACCTTAGTAGGCTCTTCCTGTTGGGCCCCTATGGTTTTGCTGACATCTCTTTGAGGCATGCGGTCGATGACTCAAGCTTGCTGGCTGGACTGCGAGCTACCCATTGTTCGACGTCCGCAAGCCCACAAAGCTACCTAACGTTACAATAATGTTACGTTCTTTAAGTAACGATAATGTTACATTCCGTGACTATAAGAAGATCGTGGCTAAGTAATACACACGCACATCACACCACACCACAGGAGTCGATCTCTAAGGTTAAGCAATGCGTGCCGCAATCGGACTGCGGATGGGTGACATTTTTAACACATCCTCCGCTTAGGTGAAGCATCGCTGTGTCCTCGTGGAGGCGAACGGTGGCGGCGACCTCTCCTACCCGGCCCTGATTCAAGCCATGATCCAAAGCGAGAGCGAATGGGACGCGGTCACCTCTTTCTGCGAAGGAGTATACTAGTAAAGGAGATGACGACATCAGTTAGGGAACGGACATGCTCGCTCCCCAGCCGGCGCCACTACAGGAGACGCCTCTTGCGTCAGAAATCGTAAAGCGATGCCCGGCTACCATAGGTAGGCGCAAGCTTGCCAAAGACGAAAAATCGGCGTCCAACTTGCCGTCTGGTAAGGTCCAAACTGAGTCGTCGGGAGAGCGTAGTATTCCACGTGTGCCTCAAAGAGATGTCAGTGAAACCGTAGCAGGGCCGATGCCCGCTGGGGCCTCGGCCCTGCTACGGTTACATCGTGGTTACATCGGGTTACATCGTGGTTGTATTACCCCAAAGACAAAGCTGAAATGTTTAAAAAAAAATTGTTAGGGTGGTAAATCATCAAATAACTTCTCCCGCTCTAGGTGGAATGAGCCCCTCTCATTCCATTCTATCAGACTTTTATTGACTAAAATTTACCCGTGTTCCTTCAGCTACATTGGTGCGGTGACTCTTTCGAACAGTCCTGTAGACCGAAATGTCACATATATATGCTTGTAGCTTCGCTTGATAGGTTCGCGCTTGACTTTAACTGTCTCACCTGATGGAAAGCGATGATGCGGTCGACGATGGAGCGCGCTTACCTAGAAGTAACCTATTCACTCTCGACTTAAAGATTCCCGGGTTGTAGCCATCAGGAAACACAGATTCCGGCAAGTAATTCCACTCCTTAGCTATACGCACAATAAATGTGTTCCCAAAACGTTTTGTGCGTATAGGGGTAATTAAGAAATTGGTGGATGTCACCTGTCTTCAATTCTTTGGTTCTAGGACATGCCGGTTTCCTCGCGATATTTTCCTTCACCGTTTTGAGAGCAGTACCGATGAAATAAATTACACAAAGTATTACGCCTGGCTGTGTTTGAACCCGTGACCATCCACATAACCTTACATAAATACGTACAGCACTACCATCTATTTAACAAAGAAGGGAAGATTATCCTCTTTCTTTCACTGCTTATCTCAGACAGATCAGTATAAATTCGCAGTTGCAACTCCCGAGACTTTGACCCAGATCTGCCCTTAACGACACTTCCACATACTAAGTGAAGCGCAATATATTCCCTCTTCCGACCGTTTGAAAGGCCATCAATTCGATAAACACTTTCATTAAAATGTTTTAAAAAAGCACTTCGAGACAGAGATAGATATACATCGCTTTGCTAAAGTCTATATGAGAGAAAGAAATGAAACGATGTTTATAAACACCATTAAACAGAACATTAAGTGCTCTTAATGCTATGGCTTTTACAGACGGTGATAAAATGTGTTTTTATTTTATCTGAGAAGGAAAGTTGTAGATTTTCCGTCTGGAACTGTAATTGGAGATCGCTTACTCTGATTAGCGACTTGACTTCGAGCATTTGGTGTCAATAACATTGCCTTCCTTTGAGTGTTTGTGAAAACAGCTAGCTTTACTGAAAAGTATTTAAGTATTAAATAGAATGCTGAACGTTTTTACTGCTTTATTTTTTTTATTAGAATCTGTCAGCACCACAGTTATTTTTCATAGCTTTGGTTTTTTGTCTAAGATAGCTTGAATCTACTTACAGGAACATTTAAAAACAAGTGCGAGTTTAACTTTCGCTCTAAGGGTTCTATACAAACTTACATATGTCATCATCATCATCATCATTTCAGCCGAAAGACGTCCGCTGTTGGACATAGGTTCCTCCCACCTCCCCCAAATGTCGCCACAATTACCGGTCCTGTGCGTCTCGCATCCATCGGATTCCCGCGACCCTCACCAGGTCATCGGTCCACCTTGTGGGAGGCCTTCCAACGCTGCGTCTTCCGGTACGTGGTCGCCATTCCAGAACCTTTCGTCCCTATCGACCATCTGTTCTGCGAGCAATGTGCCCTGCCCACTGCCACTTAAGTTTGGCGATTCTTCGGGCTATGTCTGTAACCTTGGTTCTCCTGCGGATATCTTCATTTCTGACGCGATCACGCAAGGAACTCCGAGCATAGCCCTTTCCATTGCCCTTTGAGTGACTTTAAGCCTTCTGATGAGGCCCATTGTAAGCGACCACGTTTCGGAGCTATATGTCATCACTGGCAACACGCACTGCTCATAGACTTTCGTCTTGAGACACTGTGGTATATTACCTATGTAAATAGTTCAATTCCCGAGTCGATTCTCGAAGATTTTACCGAATCGCAAAAAAGTTTTTTATTTTTGTGACGCAACTACAGATTTCAGATGTTTCTTAAACTAGTGCTATGAGACCTTGATTCATGCCGAATTTCAGAATTCTAGGTCTACGGGAAGTACCCTATAGGTTTTAATTTCCTAGCTAGTGTCAAAATATGTGTGCATAAATGGCCTTGTCATTAGATTACTTTGACTTAGATTTTTTTGCTTGATTTTTTTACTGATGCATGACCTGACTATTCGATATCAATTTCAGCTTGCTAGCTCCATGTGTTCCTAAGAAAAAGGGTATTGACATACGGATAGATGGAAAAACAGTCAGGCAGACAGACAGATGGACAACAAAATGATTCTAACTAGTTCCGTTTTTGCAAACTTTTTTTCTTTTTTATGTTCTTTGTCAACTTCTAATCATTGTTTACGTCTTCAGTAGTTCAAGAATAATTTCAGCTTATCATCGCCCTCTACCGAAATAAATCAATTAGACCCTAAACCTTCAAACTTCATATCTTCATATAACTTTGAATTACAACAATTGAATTACGACCACATGAACTAGCACAGTTCCATATATGTATACTCCAAAATGTAACTCCCCGTTCAAGTTATTCTCAAGCGCAAGTTTGTGCTATTAACAACAGAATTCAAACGTCCTGTCGTATCTCGGAAGCATCAGAAACTAGTTTCTGGTCAATTAACAGATTGTTGTCCGAGATCTGACGATGAAACTTGAATAGGTGCTGGTGTTTGTATCTATAGAACTGTGGTTGTGTCTGTCTATTCATGTCGGTCGTTATAAAACTCGATTATCGTATGTGGATACCACCTACATTGCTACACCTATTAATTTTAAGCTCCTTCTATAATTGTTGTGGATTTACTAAAGATTGCATCTTTATATCGGGCTATCAGCTTGATTTGATAAAACTTAGTAAATTATTTCGTCGGTATCAATCATGGTGACATGATATGGACGCTGAATTATTTCATCAATAATTTCCTCGCCCTTGTTCTTTACAGGACACAACAATTTGGATACGATACCAATGCATTCAAAAACCAACGAACAAAGATAAAGTGATATTCTATCAGTGATTGCCAAATAACAAAACGTATATGGATAACTCTAATTGCGCGATACAAGGATTAAATTTTTTCAGTTCCTTTTGTGGCGCCATAGATTTACAAATTGAAAACGATATAACAAATGCCTGACAAAAAGTATTGAAACGAGAAGCCAGAATAGACAGAGAAATGAAAATCTTTTACAATAACCGTTATTGCACAGACAAGAGCCATCCTCTTTCACGGGACAACTGTGCAGTTGCGATAAAGCATATTGAACGCATATTTTCACGCCGAAATTGATTCTGAATTTGGAATTTTACGAATATTCAATACTCTATAGAACTCGTAAATTTCGGGCGAATTACGTCAGGCAACGATCGAACTGAACACGTTAAAATTGACAGCACACTCAACATACAAACTAAATTACCTACTTGAAGGTTCAGTAACTCCATTTTTGTATTGTATGTATGGAATACTTTTTTGGTAGCTGTCAACTAAATGTACGAACGAATGGAATCTATTGGTGGTTTCGAATAATATTGAGTATAATATTGAACCTTTTCATATGAAACAATCTCAAAGTCAAAGAGTATAAATTATTCCAATTGAATTATTTCCAAGCACGTTTGGTTGTTGCTTAGTCAGAAAAATTAAATAAATATTTTCTGCCCTTTGCATAAAACGTTGCCCTACACTAGCAATTAGGGCTATATTTCGCCGGGACACCATGGCGGCGCGACCAGTTGCACCGCCATGGTGTCCTTAAGCTACCAAACTAGATACCAACAGACACTAGAGTCGCTACACCACACTGAGACAATATCAAAATGGACCTTAAGTGCACGCGTCCGAGTTGGTCGCGCCGCCAAATTGGTTGCGCAACCAAACGGACACCAGGTGAGTAACTCTCTATAGAGCTGCATACATTTTGTTGGTAGTGGCGACTGGTCGCGCCGCCATGGTGTCCCGGTGAAATATAGCCCTAACTCTATTATCAGGGATGTAAACATGTATTTTTGTTCCGTGCGGGAATCAACAGCCAACCTAGCCTTCTTTGTGCATCAAGTTGGAGTGTCTTTGTGCACCATGAGCAAGCCTGATGACCACATAGATTTGATTCCTGTTCTGCTTGACAGTTGGAGCCATACCCAAAGTAATAGTATCGACAAAGTGCTTGTAACTCAAGCTTAACTATAAAATGTGTACATCCAAAATATTGTATTCCTTGTCCCAATTTCTGAACACGGCTAAGTGAGCCATACTTCTAAGAACTTACTCCAGCCTCCAAAACATAGCAAACAATAAGACATACTGGTTTAGTTTCCTTAGAGAGCAGAACTTCTGGCAATAAGCCAGCAAAACTCTAACATAAGTAAAAATAATAAAACGCATAATATTCCGTAACGCGTTTATACGAAAACCACACAAAGTTACTACTATTGACTTAACCAGTGAAAATTCCGACTTGAAGCTCAGTCTGGATGGTTACCAGACGGTCGGATGGACGATGAGTTACCCATTGCTCATCGTCTGCAAGCCCGCGCCTAGCATGGTTGGTGTCGGGGTCAGGGTCGCGGAGGCTAGGGCGTGAGGATGTCTGTTCTCACATCGGCCTCGTGCGGCCATCTCTTTTGCTAGCATTACTGATTTTCAGAAGGAGGCCACTACGTGTTATTCCCTCTCACCCCTGACCTCGGCCTGAACCACAGATCAACTCCACGAGAACACGGCAGTGTTCCGCCCATGCGGGGCACACCTCCAGTGCTATGAACGTTGGACTAGGAGAATAATTAATTGAAGAATACATAATACATTTAATTATGATATGATGCGCTACTATTTATTCAACATCAGCTTCCAGTTATACTGGGAACCGACTCCATCCTCTGACCCATCTAGGGTCAGAGGCTAGAAATAACGATCATCCTTGCCTTTATTTTTCTTTTTGTCACCAGATGGTGTTGACACGATATGGAATACCTATGCAAGAAAAAAATATTTGTTATATAACCAGTTTATCAATCATCATCATCATTATTATTTCAGCCGAAAGACGTCCACTGTTGGACATAGGCCTTTCTCAAGTATCGTCACAACGAACAGTTCCATCGGATTGCCGCCACCCTCACCAGGTCATCGGTCTTTAATCTTGTGGTAAGCCCTCCAATGCTGCGTCTTTCGGTATGCGGTCGCCACACACCAAAACCTTTCAGCCTCATCGACCATCTGTTCTGCAAGCAATGGTCCCTGCCCACTGCCACTTAAGTTTGATATCTTCATTCCTGATGCGACCAGTTTATCAAGAAATATCCAAAATATAATATTAACTGTGAAAACAAAATCAAAAATGAGAGAAGAGCAAATGAGATACCTATAACAATTTTAACACACCACTGGTGACGTCAAAAGCTCTGAGCACAGAACAGTTATGTCAAAACACCGTTAACGACGTGATAAATGATAGCTGTTTAGAGGTGTTAATTATGTATTAGGTACTCGAAAGTCTGATTAATCTTGATTAGAAAAGTTTGCTATCTAATCTTACGATAGCTAATATGAAAATGTTGTGATAGGTTATTATGGTGATGATTTACACAATGTACACCCAATGTATAGCAAATTTTATTGGGCTAGAAGAATATGACAATGTTATATGCCCATTTTCTGAAACACGTAACTAAGAAAGGACCGTAGGTAAGGGTCGGTCGTCGAGGCTAAGCAACGCTGTTATTCGTCGTGTAAACCATAAAGGCTCAGCTTTATATTTTTCCCACTGCTGAAACTCTGACCTCCTCTCTTGCAGAGAGAATGGGCCGTAATCAGTGGATTATGGCCGTTTTCAAGAAGTATTTGAATGATTTTCTACCAAAAAAGAAATACAACGTACAACTTGTTAGTCCGAGCCGTTACCACTGCGTTACCACTGCTCCCATGGCAGTTGCTTCTTGTAAAGTACTGGTATTCAGGTACATCCAAACCTAGTTGGGAAAAGGATTTCTGACCGTTACTATGATGATCAGCGGTCGGAATTAGGTATCCTGGGGCCTTACCATGACGTGTTAAAATGTCAAGCGTGCGAGCGAGAAAGAAGCATGGAGGTATACACCCTATATAGCTCCATCCCTTTAACAGTTCAGTTAAGGTTATCAAATGAATACTGCCATAAGTTAATAACATCTAGGTATAGAATCTGAGATCAAGAAGCTTCTTAACATTACTCTTTAAAATTAATCATACTTTTAGTCGGATTTCAGATCCTCAGTTAGATTTAATTTGTCTGAATTTTGTAGCAACCAATAAAATCCAGTTTTTCGAAAACTTATAAAAATGCAGCGTACCCTCATTCAAATGCACGCCAGGCTTGGACGTTGACGCGATTACCATATTAATCTGGAACACTCAGCCGAGCGTGAAATATTCTGCAAGCCTTACATTTCACGTTCGCAAGGAGAAAATGTAGGAAGCACTGGCTTGGAATCAGCTGCTTGGAATGTCGTGTGTGTGTGCGTGTAAATATAACATCCCGGGGAGTGTGCGTTGGAATTGCACAATTTAATTCCACCAAGTCCGTTCCATCATCGGATCACTAGACGTACGGCGTTGCGCCATCGGTACATGGTGGACATCCTACGCATACGTACAAAGCGTTTTGGGAATACATTCATAATGCGTACAGCTAAGGAGTGGAATTCCCTGCCGGGGTCTGTGTTCCCTGATAGCTACAACCTAGGGTTCTTTAAGTCAAGAGTGGATAGGTTACTTCTAGGCAAGCGTGCTCCATCGTCAGCCACATCATCGCTTGCCATCAGGTGGGATAGTGGTCAAACGCGAGCCTATCAATAATAATAAAACATCCCATTCGACTAGGTTGAGTCAAAATTTTTACCGGCGATCAACAACCATTCCATAACCGTCAATCTATAAGAACTAAAACACGAATCTACAAAGCCTGGAGCACTGGCATAGGGTAGCCAGCCTTTTGATATTTTACAGGATACATTTTAGGGAGTGTGCGCAGGAATTACATGACTTGATTCCGCCATCACTTTTCTACCATCGGACAACCTGACGGACCCACGGACGGACTCGTCCACCCATACGTTGTTGATACCTCAACGGTCCGGACTCAGCGTTTCGCCTCGCCGTTTATTCCGCGAACATCGAAGAACTTGAAAAAATTGCCTGCTGCGGTCTTCCCGTCCTATTATAATTTAGGTGTCTTCAAGGCTAGAGTGAATAGGTTCTTAATAAACTAGTGCGCCTCACCATCAATGATTGCATCACTGCTTACCATCAGGTCGGATCGGAGTCAAGCACTAGTTTATTTATATCATTTAAAAAAAATCAACAACCTTCTATAACCGACAATCATTAAGAGCACCACCGTAAGGTCGACTGGTAGAAAATACCAAAGGCATTAAGTCCGCCTTACAGTGTTTATTACTAGTGCATAAAGTTTTGATAAACAAATAATTATGAGCTAATTTCCAAAATGAAAGTGGACGCTATCAGGACGTCTAAACGACATTCAGATTGACGTAAGTAGAATCCTAATCAGAAACCTTCTGCGACTGGACAGATGTAGCCTACACCTGGTGGTGGGGACCGCCACCGAACACTGCTCACTAATAAATAGCATAATCAGCCTTACAATGTTTCCACTGCTAAGAATCTTTCTCTAGGAGAGGAAATGGGCCGTAATCCACCAAGCGGGCCAAGTGCGGGTTGGTGGATATCACATGTCTTCGAATTTTTGGTTCTAGGACATACCGGTTTCGTTACGATGTCTTCCATCACCGCCTTGAGAGCAGTGGTGATGAAATAAATTACGCAAAGTAATGCCTGCCTGGGTTTGAACCCGCGACCTACAACTCGTAAGTAGAGGCCGTAACCCTGGGGCCACCACTGCTCAACACTGCTACACATACACTTTATTATGATTAAGGCCTACTGTCGACAGAACGTCGCTGTTGCCGCTTTGTCGTTATAAGCTGTGAGCAGGCGTACACCAAGCGTATAATGACGAATACTCGTTAAACACCAACACCAAGTTCTTACATCCCATTACTCGCCGTCCGCAAGCCCGCGCCTACGGTAGCCGGAAATCGGGATCGGAATCCCGGCAGTGGTTAGGGCGTGAGGACCGTTGCCTCACGCGATCGGCCGCCTCCTTTGCTAGCATTACTGCTTTGCAGAAGGAGGCGACCGCCTGCCACTCCTCCTCACTCCGGACCATGGCCTGTACCAATGCCCGGCGCGAGAGATCACTGCCGAAGTTCTTACGCCCTTATTATCCCAATCAATCTTTAACATCCAATATTTTATAACATCGCGGCACAGTCATCCAACCAGATATATCGTTACAGACACGATAGCTTATTACAAATCCAATATCTTGTATATTACGTCTACCTCAGACGTGCCCTGCGAGTCATTGGTTACGCCCGTCATCCAATATTAAATTTGAAATGAAAACCCTCGTTAATACGTTACGTGATAAATTCTGTCAAGGTTTTAAATCGCAGACTGGTTACAGCTTCCCCTTCAGAAGGCTTCCTTTCATTAAACATCGATTTTTTATAGGATGGAAAGCAGAAATGGCTTCTTGTACCTATAGTCGTGTCGTATAGTAATTGGCTACGTTATTTCCAGGAAAACTTTCCTTCCTCCATCATTCACTTTTTCAGAAATACCAATACTGTGGGTAGTAAATCTTTCACCACTTTATAAAGCTGGGGCCTTATTATGATGTAAGAAAAGTCAGGTGTGCGAGTAAGAATGAGGAATGGAGGTATACAACCTATATCTCACTCTGCCAAGAAATCTGCCCAAGCGGGGCAGAGCTCCACCGTATCTTCTGGGTGACCCGCAAAATAGTGACACTAGGGCGTTTTTTTCGCGAGCTTCGGGCTCAAACACATAAACACGTTACGACGACGCAACCTGCCACAGCACGGCAACGTGACGTAGAAGTCCACGTCACGTCGTTCATGACTAAAAGATATGGATGGATCCAGTATTTTTTTGTATCAGTTTCTTCTTTAACTGTCTTCTTAATATTAGCAGTAGAAGAACACACCGTCTAGTGCGGTCCGTTTCTCGAAATTAACTGTGGCAATTCTACAAATAAGCCACCGGCGGCTTAAATACAACGGCATTCAACGTGGCACATTGCGTTTTCATGTCGTGGATTTTTACGTTGCTCGACGTCGATTTCTTTTTTGAAACATCCACGTCATGACGTTGTGCTGTGACACGTTACGACGACGTAACGTGTTCATGTGTTCCTTACGGCAAGACCTAGTCATCATTATGTTTTCTACCGAAATTAAAGAAGAACAATTGATCTTGGCAATGCTGGCACTGTTCTGGGCACATTTCTCGATGGCAGTCATTTAGAGGACTTCGACTTCGAAGCTTCCTAGGCTTTTCTATTTTATTTTGCGTTTGTATAATGTGTCTAGAAGAAGATGTAGGACTCACCCTGTCCGCTACGCCACCAGGCAGCACGCTCTTGACCACGACGCCAGAGGAGCGCCCCCCCACGATGCCGAAGGCCAGCCCCGAGCCATCGTTCACCAGCTCCACCACCTCCACCTGTGCCCATTCGCCAAACACCTGCTGTGGAAGAGATATGGGAGTTAGAAGATTTATCGGATTAATGTAACTATGTGATCAGTGACTACTTCTAAAGTAATTATTTTCCTAATTTATTCACAACCAATGCTTGTAGATGGTAGGTAAGAGGCCCGAAAGCTCTGGATTTGAAGTTCCAGACAGTGTAATTTTTTTTTATAATTTTATTTACCAAGTGAATTACTTTGTAAGCAATTACAAAAAAAAAATTAGAAAAAACAATGTACAAATTCATAATAGCTTACAGTTTTTCTACACCTAGCTTGAAACTATATGCTTCCCAACCAGATGGTAGCCTGTATCTCGGATTATATTTTATCCCCTTAGATATGTAAATTGTGCAACTTTAGAAGCCATTTATACATATTTTAACCCAATTCGATTGCCAAAGCCTTCAATCAATCTATAAAGATGGTCACGTAATCAAGTTTAAATAATTTGATAACCACCATCAATAATTAAATATCACTTTGACTAGAGCTCCTGAACGAAAAAAGAACTATTTATCTGAGGATGGAGTGGGAATAAAGGCTAAGACGCGTCAAGTCTTTCAGATCTTTTCGCATTGACTTCACTAGGTACAGAAACGTAACAAAAAGAGTAAAAATCGAAAAGTCTGTGAAGACTGCTTCGATGGAGATTGACATTAAAATAGTTGTGGTTGTGGAAGAAGCCATTGGTATATTGGCATCTTTCTACACAAAATCATTTAGATAAAGGCTTACTCTCAATGGACGCGTAGCTTCATAGACGTCATTATTCATTTCGTCATTATACGCTTGATGTTCGCCTGCGTGAAGCTTGCATACAAAACTGTGACCTACTATCCTCGGACGCGTAGCTTCATAGACGCGTATTCGTCATTATACGCTTGGTGTACGCCTGCGTGAAGCTTACATACAAAACTATGAAACTCTGTCGACGAAGTGCCAGCGTCGTTGCATCGTATCGCGTGTCTTTGAAGCTAAGCGTCCGTGGACAGTAGGCCTTTGGGCCGAAACTACGTAAAGCGGGAGCCCGCGACGTGCAGCCGTCGCTTGACAAAGCGCGTGTGTCATGTGCAACGGTCTCCGTCGCGGAAAATGGTTTATTACCTGCGCAGTTTCTCTAGTTCAACTTTAACGGTGTGCATGTAGTCGTGTCGATGGAGAACTGTAATATATTATTAAGTAGCAAAAGAGGCGCGGGGCCCGGCTCCCCGCGACGGATGCCCGCGCGGGGAGCCACAACGGAGCACTTTTGTATGGGACAGCGCGGGCATTCGCTTTACGCAGTTTCGGCCCTTAGTCAGCCAAGACGAAGCACAGTCTATAATAATTATAAAGCTGAAGAATTTGTTTGTGTTTGCAACACCATTGATGCTCAAGAACTAGAACCTGCGCCGACGACGGTCGACGGAACGAGCGTTGAATTTTTGGACAACTTACTATGTCAATACAAATATCTCCAAAAGTAAAAACAATATAGTTTGAAACGCATATAATTTTGACCACAACAATCTACGACCGGAACAATCTGTTGGCTCCGTGCTGATCTCAGGAACTACTGGTTCGAGTTAAAAAAAAAAAAACAGAATTTCATTTATCGAAGAAGCTACAAGGGAGCGAAGCAGTAACCAATGACGCAGGTGAAACCACGAGGGAGAGCTAGTATATTATAAGTATTGAAGATAGAGAAGAAGGAATGAATCTTTTGTTACATTAGTCTACAAAATAATAAATATACCTCGAATTCTGAAAACCGATTTGAGCACTAAAATACGGCCAAAAACGCCATAATTTTACCTGAAACTAAACAATATCTCTAGCCAGATAATAATTCAATTTAGACTTACCTATAAGATAGATATTTTCAAAAACTATTCGTTTGTATTCTATAAATGGAAACAAGCCACCTACAAGATTATTTGGCGGCTCAAATAGAAGGAATCCACTGGGAAATAATACTTCTTGCATGGTTGCTCTGGTAGAAATACACTGTTGAGTGAAGCTGCTGAACATTAATTTTGTTTTACTACGAAAATGTAATCTTAATAGAATTTTCTCAGACATAAAACTAGTTGAATAGTTCGACATTTCGGAAATCTGGGCGGATTTACGAACCTTCCAATTTTTCGACTTGAAGTTCGGACCAGCAAAAGCTTACGTACATTTTCTCGGCTTATACCAGAGTACTTCTTAATCTTTTGCCAAGAAACACACGCTCTTGATAGTCGGTCCATTAGCTACTTATAACTTTGAAAACATCCAGCCTACATCTTCGGCTGGTCACTTGACCTGTTTTTCAGAGAAAATTGGGTCAAGGTACCTAAGAAACTTCCGCGAATGACGTCATCGAATATCGGCACCGTTGGAGATTATTAGCTACAATTAATTTAATCTACTTTCTCACCATGATGCGCTTAATTCGCCTCTTGCTGCGAGGCTGGCGCGGGCGACTTTCCGATCAGCTGACCTTCTCCGCCATCTTGTAATCTCATTGACAGCTGTCACGGAAACAGCCGAAGGTTACCGAGCGCGCTTCGGGGACAGAGGATCGCACTGCTGGATCGCACATTATTTTAATTCACCTTACACTAGTTTTTGGACTTTTTTGGATATTTTGATTCGTTGTATGATGGACGCTGAAACAAAAGAAAAATAAATATTGTTAGGTTTTGTTTGTACAACCGAGATTCACATTCACAAGTCGATAGAATAGGGGTGAAGTAAGCTTTGTAAATTGGGATTGTTGATATATCTTCGAATCGGATACCTACTTAGTAAGAAAACATCGAAGCTTTTATTCTCTAATACACACACACTTTTATTCTCTAATACAACCCTAAATAATGTTAAAATATCAAAGGCACTTCTGTCACTAAATTTCTATACCAAATTCTTTTGTCTGTCTTCAAAAAATATCGAAGGTATAAAGCGGTTGGATTATTTGTGAGCTTGAAATATAAAAATAATAATGTAGGGAAGGCTAACACCGCTTCCCTATAGGGTCAACATTTGATAATCGTAGAAGAAATTTAAAAAGTAATATGTACCTACATACATATTCTCATGAGAGACTATGAGAAATAAAAAAATCTGTTCATAGTTTTTCTGAACCCCAATCTACAATATATAGTCTACTTGTATACAGCCATCATCAACCATTATCATCGCTTACCATTAGGTGAAATAGTGGTCAAGCGTGAGCCTATCAATAACAACAATAAACAACAAGCCATATACCAAACAGTTCCTCGTGGGGGAGATCGGCGGCAACGATGTCTCGCGCCGGGCCTTGGTACAGGCCATAGTCCGAAACGATGAGTGGCAGCCTAGGCGGTCGCCTCCTTCTGCGAAGCAGTAATGCTAGGAAAGGAGGAGGCCGCACGTGCACGCGCGAGGGAGCGAAGCTCTCGCCCCAGCCGCCGGGATCCCGATCCCGATTTCCAGTCAGTAGGCGCGGGCTTGCGGACGGCCAGCAATGGGTAGCTCGCCGTCCGGCCGTCCGGTAACTGTCCGGAGCGAGCCCAAGTCGTGGACGGCGCGTACTGTTCCAAGCGCGCCTCAAGGAGATGTCTACTGGGGCCAAAGGCTTGTTTTTGAAAGGAAAACTCAGCCCTGGACGACGAAGGCAAAGAAGGAACATGAGTGGGTTTTTAGTCAGTAAAAGTTTGACACGCCCTCCCGTCCGCCAAAGAGCGCGGGAGGATGTCATTGGATGATTTTCTCACCTACAAAAAAAAATCCAAACGATAAACCTAATGCAACTCTCTTTTGAGAGACGAGTATATCAAGATACTGTGTATACATACACACATCTCTCAGCATCACAGTAGGTAAAAGTCAACAAAGCGTAGCAACGTGAAGTAACACAAGTACACAACTGTGGCACGTGGCGAACGCCCAAACACAGGAGTTTGTAAACCGAGACGGAAATACGACGTGGCCGAAATACAGGCGAGCTCAAGTACCTCTGTTATGATTTGTTGTGAGAGCCGATGGAAGAATAATAGACGGGGCGGAGCTTTGGGAAATTGCTGTTGAATTGTTTAGTGATGTTATTGCTTATAATAGGATTTCGGGTAGCATTGCTTTACTATAGGGGCCAAAGATAATAAAAAACAACCAAGGGTTAGCTATGAGTTTGCTTGACGAGATCAGTCCGAGGATGAGTGACCGGGAGTTATACAATATGTAGACAATATAATAAACACAGATCCTAATAGTAGTATCTTTAAAATCTGCTACTGAATCTGATATTTTTATCTTAAATTAATGAAGTATAAAAAATATAATTCTTGATAAGTCTTGATCTTATGTGTATCTGTATAGATACTGTCGCAACTCTCTGTGCGACAGTACCAGGATCTTCAAATATGTAGTAATGAAAGGCTTATTTCATTAAATACTTATATTGCTTCACGATAATGACTTCACTTTACAAGGGTCGCGTCCGAACTGCTTAAACTAGACATTATTTTGTTCCATTCAATTTTCAAACCTATTCTAGAACAACAAAATCCTTAGAAATATATTTTACATGCCAGTTCGCTAACTTACCTCATGCGATCTCCTTTCGATATCACATGAGCTACGCCCCAATGAATAGAAATGTGGAGGCAACAAACATTTATATTCTAAAGAAAACTTTCGAAGGATTAAGCATGACCTACCTATTACCTAACACAGATGTCCCTACCTTTGTGCGGATGAAAACTTATATAATGGCGTACGTCTTTATAAAGCGAGCTTAAGTCAGAGCCAACGGTAAATAATTATCATAAAATTCTTACATGATTACTGTGTGTCAATCCACACTCATTAATCAACGTTGGTTTGGTTTAGAATATAAATGTTTGTTGCCTCCACATTTCTATTCATTGGGGCGTAGCTCATGTGATATCGAAAGGAGATCGCATGAGGTAAGTTAGCGAACTGGCATGTAAGAGCAACTCCGGACAGAAAATACAAAAAAAAAGCGTAACACAATCCCATTTATTAATATTTTCATAGCGGAGCAGGCCTATAGTGCGCTGATAGACACCGGAGCATCCATTTCGTGTATATCAGAGCGAGTAGCGTCGAAACTCGAGTTGAAAAGTACCAGTGACGGGACGAATCATTTTGTAAAATCGATATCGGGATCACTTCTAAAAGTCGTTGGGAAAGTGAAGATCAGCTTTATGGTAGATTCACGCGTTTTTGTTAATGAATTTGTGATAATTAAAGACATTAACCAAGAAGTAGTCCTGGGTCAAGAATTTTTGTATAAATATAAAGCAGTTATAAATTTTTCAAATAATTGTATTAGTTTAAATGGGTCGTTTCATATAAAGTTTTGTGAATATTATGATCGAAATGTCACGTCGATGTCACATCCTATGGTACATCATGACCATTTTGACGAAACAAATAAAAATAATGTCATAAATGGAAATGGTGAGGAAAGAAGGTTAAATTACATTTCCAAGAATGATTATCTTTATTTTTCGAAGCTAGTGACAGAACATGACGAGGATTTTATCTCGAATGTATCTAAAAAATATAATGATATAAATGAACTTAATATAAACTTGGATTTGCGTGTTGATAAAAAAAATAAACTTAGGGACCTCCTTTCCTCATATCGAGAGAATTTTGCTTTTACGGCCTCCGAGTTAGGTAGATGTAGCTTAGATGAAATAGCTATTAAAACAGTAGATGATATTCCTATACATACCCCACCCTATAGGGCTTCTCCAAAGCAACTTGATATAATAAACTCACAAGTTGAAGAAATGTTGAAGAATGGAGTTATCCGTGAATCTAAGAGCGCGTATGCTTCCCCAGTAGTGTTGGTACAAAAACCTGATAATACATGGAGATTTTGCGTAGATTATCGAAACTTAAACAAAAAAGTAATTACTGATAGCTACCCGGCGCCTCCACCACTTTGTCGCAACTCTCTGTGCGACAATACCAATACCGACGCGCTTTAAAGCCAGAACATACGCACACGTGTGCCACACACGCTGATCTGGGCGCGTCGGTCTCCATACATTTTATATGGAAACTAGACTTGTAGAGCTACGCTTGATCCACGCCACGCAACGCCACGCGACGTCGTTCTACGTACAAATCAGCCCCCCTAGCCAAGTTACAACCGTTTCGATTCGATTCTCTTTTCGCCGATTGCTTCGAGTAGGCCACACCTCCGATTTCTTTATCCTGACGTCATCTTAACGCTCAGTCACGTGTCCAGAACAAAGTAATAGGAGGCGTTGCCGACTCGAGGCGATCAACGAAAAGAGAATCAAAACTAAACGGTAGTAACTTGGCTAGGGGAGCAGGCAAGTTACACGTGTGCGTCGGTCTAATGTAGTTCTAGCTTGAATGTAGTGCGTCGATACCTATAATATTATTAGCCTACTAGGTATTAGGGTAACATATTACATAAAAGAAAAAACATTAAAGTGCAATATATTATGATTGTAACTTAATTTTCTAATTTAGAATGTATATGTGCGCATTAATCCAGTGACATGGTGGTCTCGGCAGTCATACGTAGATCTTTAACAGTCATTTCGGGAAGTCAAAAGCCCGAAAGTCTGGGTGACATCTTACCCATTGTTTTGTGGACATCAAATAGGCAGTCTCTCCATGTAAAATTTTGGTATTAACTGCATCCGATTAGTCCTCCCACAAGGTCGACCGATGACCTGGTCTGGTGAGAGTCACAGGAAACCGATGGATGCAAGACAAACAGGACCTGTCGTTGTGGCGACACTTGCGATAGACCTATCTCCAGCTGTGGACGTTTATCGTCTGAAATGATGTTGATAATTAGACTGGGAGGCTGACCCCAACATAGATGGGATGATCTGTCGAGCTGATGACGACAAAGATAGATGCTTTATGTTTTGTGTCTGATGGTTTTAGCTGTAGTGGAATTCCTAGTGTGGTTTCAAAACATTTGATATACTATCTCCAATTTAAATTAACTAAAGTAGCTTTACTGTGCTCCAGTTTCCATATAGGGTGAGGGTACTAGTTAAATTGCACACAAGACGTTTGAAGTTTGTCTCTGAGACTGTCAAAGCATCAGCAAACCTCTCTGAAACATTATGGGCTGTATTCAATTACTAAGGAACCTAATCTTCTATATTTCAAAAGGAGAAACTGACTAACTGTCATGTAAACGCACAGCTGAAACTACAGGGCCTAGAAGCGTGAAATATTACACAAGGTTTCTTTTTATGATATAGGCGAGCACTAAGAACGGATTTTCCAAAATTCACACCCTAAGGGGTTGATACGGGGTTCCAAAGTTTGTATGGAGAAACCTAGTTAAGTAATCTGAAGCATGCCTAAAATTATTATGTATGAAATCTTTTGCTCGGTTACTTATTACTTTAGTCTCAGTGGAAGACTATCCTAAGACAACTTTACTGAAATAAACCAAAGTCGAGAGGCACACACAATGTTATTTTTTTCGGTTGGCGCAGTGGTTGCATGATTGGTTGCTGCGCAGTGGTTGTATGATTGGTTGCTGCGCAGTGGTTGTATGATTGGTTGCTGCGCAGTGGTTGCATGATTGGTTGCTGCGTAGTGGTTGCATGATTGGTTGCTGCGCAGTGGTTGCATGATTGGTTACTGCGCAGTGGTTGCATGATTGGTTGCTGCGTAGTGGTTACATGATTGGTTGCTGCGCAGTGGTTGCATGATTGGTTACTGCACAGTGGTTGCATGATTGGTTGCTGCGATGCGTTTCACGGCTTTACGGAACAATTTGTTTGTGTCGCCTACAGATAATTGTTCTTGGTACTTTTTTTGAGTTGAAAAATCATCAAATTACTTCTCTCGCTCTTGGATGAAACGAATAGTGTGTCAGACTTTTACCTAATGACGAAAACCGTCAGCATAACCGTATTTTAAAATGACATGATAATAGAAAAAAAAAAAAGAGTATATTTACGTCAAACATGGCGCATACCTTAAAAAATAAAAACAAAATAGCAATAAGGACTTACATTATAACTGATAGGATATGCGTCACATCCGTGCAAAACGTGTCTCTCAGCAAAAAGCGGGGTAAATCATGTGGGGTATCCAAGGGCTCAAATGTACGATTCCAAAAATATACCTGCCTAAAATGAAGTAAATTATTTTTTCTTTTCTTTTTCTGTTATATTATTGTATATGTTACGGCTAATACCCGAAGTGCGGCTACACCTAGTTTTAGCCGGTTAGAACTAAGTGTAGCCACTTACTCTTGGTTAAACCTAGTACGAGCCGATTGTTTTCGGGTAAAACTAGGTCTAGCCTTCATCATGCCGGCTACAACTAGGTCCAGCCTTCCTCTGTTGGATAAAACTAGATGCAAACAAGTGTGGCAACAAAAAGTGCCTCTGCAAAGCTGCTGGTATTTTGTGCAACTCAAAATGTCACTCAAGTTTAAGTTGTTCTAATAAATAGTTTATGTTACTTTATAAAAGTGTGATTTATAATTATAATAACATTCTTTAAATTATAATATGCAACTACATATTGTCTGTTGTTGAAAAAATGTTCCTGATTGTTCCTAATACAGGGTGGCTTAAAAGTCGTGGATCAAACGCAACTACGGGTTAGATGGGGTCATCAGCTGCAAAAAGTTGTTCTACGGGAGGTCCTTAAGGTCAACCCCTGCAGAGTTATAATTTATTTTGTGTTTTTATGGGAAATATGACTTTTTTTAACTAATTGTTATTAAAATTCGAAAAAATCTACATCCTGTATCTTTTTTATAATTTTTACTAGATTGGTACTGATGAGTCCTTGCGTTAGACATGCAATTTATGGTTGTTTATTGGGTGTGTTGAAGATAATATTAAGTTTTACGATTTATTTTTTTCTCAAATCATAACTTTTTATTTACTTCGGACCCCACTGTGAAAAAAAAATACTCTACCGAAAAGTGACCATGTATTACAAGTTTTGGCGCATTTAATAGGGATTCTGAAAAGGTATTACACATGGCCATGAGTGGCTCTAATATCTTTCTAGGACGAAAAAACAAAACAACGATTGTGAAATAATTGTTTTATTAAGCAAAACATTTTACAATAAATGCTCAAAATTCCTGCCTCTGACCATAATACATAATCTGCACCGCCTAATAAAATTCCTACGTAACCTACGGAATGCACCTCTGTTGTTAGTAACTTGTACCCTAGCAAATACGAGCTTTTGTCGTAGTTCTTGTTCGCTATTGTTCTCCCTTGGTAAACTATTTCTTTAAAATTTGTTTTTTCGTCCTAGAAAGATATTAGAGCCACTCATGGCCATGTGTAATACCTTTTCAGAATCCCTATTAAATGCGCCAAAACTTGTAATACATGGTCACTTTTCGGTAGAGTATTTTTTTTTCACAGTGGGGTCCGAAGTAAATAAAAAGTTATGATTTGAGAAAAAAATAAATCGTAAAACTTAATATTATCTTCAACACACCCAATAAACAACCATAAATTGCATGTCTAACGCAAGGACTCATCAGTACCAATCTAGTAAAAATTATAAAAAAGATACAGGATGTAGATTTTTTCGAATTTTAATAACAATTAGTTAAAAAAAGTCATATTTCCCATAAAAACACAAAATAAATTATAACTCTGCAGGGGTTGACCTTAAGGACCTCCCGTAGAACAACTTTTTGCAGCTGATGACCCCATCTAACCCGTAGTTGCGTTTGATCCACGACTTTTGGGCCACCCTGTATATTAAAAATTGTACTCCTAATAATTTGTGTTAATTATTACAATGTGATTTATAAGAATAAAAAAACTCTCTACATTTCTTTTTATTGGATGTTTTTTTAATATCTAAAAAAGCTCTGCCGATAGCATGCCAGCTACAACTATGTACAGCCAATCCCTGTTAGATAAAACTAAGACACGCGCTGCTGCTGCAGACGCTGTGTGTCACACTGGCTAGACCTGCAGTAGATCAGCAGCACCTGGCGCTCACAACCTGCAGAGGCGCGTGCCTCGCTATGCCCTCCACCCCGCGCCGCTGCTGCAGATGCTGTGAGTCATGAGTGTGACGCGGGGCGGAAGGCTTGGCGGGACACGCATCTAAGTTTTATCCAACAGGGATTGTCTGGACCTAGTTCTAGCCGGAATGATATCAGATAGACATAGTTTTATCCAACAGGGAATGGCTGGACCTAGTTGTAGCCGGCATGATGAAGGCTAGACCTAGTTTTACCCGAAAACAATCGGCTCGTACTAGGTTTAACCAAGAGTAAGTGGCTACACCTAGTTCTAACCGGCTAAAACTAGGTGTAGCCGCACTTCGGGTATTAGCCGTAACATATACATAAATCATAAAATAAATAAATAAAACCCTGAATAAAAAAAAACAACTAAAAACTTTCAGACAATTCGCTTTTATTTATTTATTTAAACTTCATGTATAGTAGTGGTACATAGGCGGACTTAATGCAACAAGGCATTCTCTACCAGTCAACCTTTCATGCAATTTAACTTTTTAGTTGTTCTTACAATCATGTTTTTGTTTTAATTTAATTTATTTATTTGTTAGTGCGTTACTTTATACGCAAGCAATGTATCTTATCACAAAAGAGAGCATCATATAGACCCAATTGGAACATTTCAGCAAAGTATCTTCGTGTAAAGAAGCCTGCACAGTCTGAAAGGTCGCCATCGCCCGGCGGCGCCGCGCTGACCCACATCTCGGCGCGCCAATGGCGGGCTGGCACGTAGGGATCGCTTCCGATGAACTTATCTCCTAGTACTAGTTCGTAGTATTTACCTCACACCTAACAAAATTGATTTACCTACATGCGTACAGTAGTAAGGTTCAGATGAAAGCTAGCGTCAGGCAACCGTTACGTAGTTGTCTGGCATTATGCTAAAGTGGACCTATTTGTCGCAGACATTTTATTTTTGTTTTCAATTTACCACATACTTGTTTTTTTTTTTTTTAATAATATAAACGAGTGCTTGACTGGGATCCCACCTGATGGTAAGCAGTACATTGTACTTAGACATAACTATAAAGACAGAATGTAGGTTCGGATATAGTACCAGTTCTGCCTTCATCTCCAGAATCCTGTATATTCTTATGTTATGACTTGTTGTGAGTCTAAATGTGTTTCGCAATGTATTAAATATTTTGCTAAGTTCGAAAAAATAACACAGAGCTATTTCGTTCTCATAGATATTTTGCACGAAACGTGATGTTTTCAGTAAAATAATAATATTGGAATGAGCTACAACTTTGAAGCATATTTTACTACACGAATATATTTTATTTTAATCTGACAAACATGTCATAAACAATTTCGATAGGTAGGTATACTATAAATCTTCCTAGCTTTATGCAGCTGTTTTTTTTAGGTGCGAAATCATCCAAAGACTTCTCGCACTCTAGGATGGAGCTAGAGTGCATCTCAGACTTTTACTGACTCAGAAATCAGAAACTTTATTTCAAATAGACTAATAACAAGTACTTTTAAATTGCCAAATTGTCGGTCAGTCAAAAAAAAAGTGAAGCTACGTTTCACGTTCCAAAGCGTAGATCGCTATAGAGAAGAACGTGCAAGAAACTCCATGGCAACTGGTGAAGCGTCAATGCCTTTTCTTAAGGTGTATGTATTTTTAGAGAATAAATAATATAAATTAGTTACCTTTCCCGCATTCTCTAAGTTAATTGAGTCTCTGTTGAGGATTTCATTCACCAATACCTACAACCGCAACCGCGTTGACGTATCGAATGCTTTCTTGAAACGCTCGCTAAAGACCGCCAGAGGGCGTCTACCCCGCAAAAGAAAAATAATGTGTCCGCTCCGTATGTTCGACATCGCGTCGAATAAAAACCGCTCCGCGATATAAATCCCATATATGTTGAAAACCTGAGAATTCTCGTGTAATAAGTGTATCTGCTACTGTGAGACATTGAGACCTTATAGTGCAGTGTTGGTTTCACGAGTTCTGACCAGCCCACCGGTGGATGAATCCAGATTAGCTCGCCGGCACGCAGCAGACCACGCATCCGTGAACGAGGCGCATTCCTACATGCAGAGTGGGGTCCCTAGATTAGCAAGGTACGTGGGCATTCAAGTTGCTATCGACGTTGTTGGGTGTTGGTGTCTCAGGGAATCGTCAACAGGGATTTAATTTTGTGTAATATAAACTTAATTTCACTGCCATATTGGTTGTCTTAAGACACCACCCCTTTCAGGTGAGGCTATTTACACGTCTCACCAGCAACTCTTTCAAATCATGTATGAGTTACAAATATCTTGGTTACATAGTTTTTGTCGCCAATGAAGATCACAAGGCAAAGAAGCAATTCTTTGCCTTGTGATCCAGGACCCTGGGTTTCCCCCTGGCCCCTGAGGTTCTGCTGACATCTCCTTGAGGCGCGCGTGGAACACTACGTGCTGTCGACAACTTGGGCTCGTTCCGGACGGTTACCGAACGGCAATGGAGCTCCGGAGCAATGTGCTCGCCGTCCGCAAGCCCACGCTTACGGTGGCTTTTCCACCTATGTTGGAGTTGCCTTTTATATTAGATACTAACAGTACTAAAAGAGTGAGTATGACGTTTTAAAGAAGAAAGCCAAGAAAGCCGTGGCAATAGCAAAATCAAAAGCCCAGGACAAACTATATGACGCACTGGACAGTCCTGCAGGCCAAAAAGAGCTATACCGGCTTACTAGAATAAGAGAGAGAAAGGAGAGGGATGTTTGTCATGTAAAATGTATAAGAGATGAAACTGGAATGGTTCTATCGGATGATGAAAAAATCAGAAAGAGGTGGAAGGAATATTTTGAAAGATTGATGAATGAAGAAAATAATTGGAGTGGGGTGTTAGAGAATAAACCAGTGAATGTGGGATTAGTGAGAATGGTTAGTATGGATGAAGTCAGAATAGCAGTAAATGGAATGAAGAATGGTAAAGCCATTGGTCCAGATGGAATACCAGTTGAAGTGTGGAAGTTATTGCGAGTGGATGGATGGACGTGGTTAGCCTTGTTCTTCAATAAGTTGTTGCTGGAAGAAGCCATACCTGATGAGTGGTGCAATAGCTCTTTGGTGCCGATTTTTAAAAACAAAGGTGATGTGCTTGAGTGCAACAATTATAGAGGAATAAAGCTAATGTCACATACTATGAAAGCCTGGGAGAAAGTTATTGAAAGGCGACTGAGAGAAGAGAGTGAAATTTCACAGAACCAATTCGGTTTTATGCCGGGTCGGGGTACAGCGGATGCCATTTTTGCGATACGCCAGCTGTGCGAGAAATACAGAGGTGCGCATAAAAACTTGCACATGGTATTCATTGACCTCGAAAAGGCATACGACCGGGTACCTCGTGAGGTTCTGTGGTGGGCCCTTAAGGAGAAAGGTGTGCCTGGGAAGTATGTGCAGTTGATCCGAGCGATGTACAGTCGATGCAGTACCCAAGTCCGGTCTACAGTGGGCACCACTGGCAGCTTCAATGTGGCTGTCGGCTTACATCAAGGGTCGGCTCTCAGCCCTTACCTCTTCCTGATGATAATGGATGCTCTGACGTCGGACATTCAGGAAGAGGCTCCCTGGTGTATGCTGTTTGCCGATGACATTGTGTTGGTTGCCGAGAGTGGCCTAGAGGTCCAGAACAGATTGGAGGTGTGGTGGCACAGACTGGAGAGTGTTGGCCTGAAATTGAGTAGAACCAAAACGGAATACTTGTTCTGCGATTTCGGCGGTCTCTCCAATCCAGTGCCTTTATCTCTCGCTGGAACACCCATACCGATCTGCTCCGACTTTCGGTATCTCGGGTCACTCATCCAAGGGGATGGTGAGGTAGACCGGGACGTAACACATCGGATCAACGCAGGATGGATGAAATGGCGACAGGTCACGGGAACAACTTGTGACCCACGGATGCCCCTCAAGTTGAAGGGTAAAATCTACAAGTCCGTGATAAGGCCTGTCATACTGTATGGATCAGAATGTTGGGCTGTGAAAAAGACGGATGAAAAAAGATTGCACGTAGCGGAGATGAGAATGTTAAGATGGATGTGTGGTGTGACGAGAATGGATAAAGTGAGAAATGAGTATATTAGGGGAAGTTTGAAAGTGGCGCCAGTGACTGAAAAGTTGAAAGGGAATCGTTTGTCTTGGTATGGTCATGTGAAGAGGAGGGATGAAACGCATGTTACTAAAAGAGTTATGAGTTTACATGTGGATGGATGGAGAGGGAGAGGGAGACCAAAGAAAAGATGGATGGATTGTGTGAAGAGTGATATGAAAGAAAAGGAAGTTAGTGATAGTATGACGAGTGACAGGGCAGAATGGAAGAAAAAAAACATGTTGCGCCGACCCCAAATAACACGGGACAAGGGCAGGAAGATGATGACTAACAGTTATTTACTAGTAAAGTTGTATCAGTAACCGCTGCCAGCGGCATCACACGCGTTATAAAATTTTCCTAAGAGAACATATTCCTGGGATAAAAAGTATTCTATGTGCAGGTCAGGTCTACCATGTGTGCTATAATTCATCCAAATCCGTCCAGCTCCTTGAGCGTGAAACAGTAATGCTAGCAAAGGAGGCGGCCGATCGCGTGAGGCAACGGTTCTCATGCCCCAATCGCCGCCGGGATTCCGATCCCGATTTCCGGCCATCGTAGGCGCAGGCTTGCGGACGGCGAGCAATGGGTGACTCGCCGTCCGACCGTCCGGTAACCGTCCGTACCGAGCCCAAGTCGTCGACGGCGCGTGCTGTTCCACGCGCGCCTCAAGGAGATGTCAGCAACTGTAGGGGCCTAGCAGGGTCGAAGCCTACTGGGGCCAAGGGTCTGATTCTGAAAGGAAGACTCGACCCTGGTACGAAAGTCAACGAAGGAACAGGAGTGGGTTTTTAGTCAGTAAAAGTCTGACACTATCTCCCGCCCCGCCCAAGGGCGGGGGATGTCATAAGATGATTTGCTCCTTGAGCGTAAAGAAGTAAAATACTCACAAACTTCTACCTTTATAATATTACTAGCTTCTGCCAGCGGCTTCGCCCGCGTATAAATAGATTTCTCCATACAAACTTTGGACCACCGTTTCATTCCCTTAGGGGGTGAATTTCGGAAAATTCGGATCTCTTAGCGGATGTCTACACGCTATATGGAACCTACCTGCCAAATTTTAAGTTTGCAGGTGTTATAGTTTCTGTAAATGTTATTTCGCTTTTATATATATAGGGTGACTGGCAATTAGTGTACGATACTTAAACACGTGATTGTGCTCATGATAACAAACAATTTTTATTATGGGAGCAAAGCCGAAATCGCGAAAAAAATATCACCTGTTCAGTACCTTAGGCAAACATAAATGTACTGAACAGCTTTTAGATTTTATTTTTCGCGATTTCAGGTTTGTTCCCATAGTAAAAGTTGTTGGTTATCATGAGCACAATCACATGTTTAAGTATCGTACACTAATTACCAGTCACCCAATATAGTTTATAATAAATTCTTCTCTTTTCGTTTTTGTTAATGCCATTGTACTGTGACTCTGTCGAATAAATATTTCCTATTAAGTCATAAGTCATTTAATTTCATAACAATGGAACATTGTGTTGAAAATAAAATATAAAAAAAATAAACAATTGCAGTGATGGTAAGAAGAAAAAGCATACAACATTCTACAAAATCCTAATGAACAAAAATATTGTGAACTAGCTTCTGCCCGCGACTTCGTACGCGGATCCTGTTGCTTATGCCAGCGACAACGGGGTCGTCAAAATCGAAAATCTGAAAAGTCTGATGTCGAATTCTAAGAGCCCGGAGATAGGAAAACAACGTGATGCGCGAGACGATTCGAGACGTTCCAGATCTTTCATTTTTGTAAGTCAACAGGAAATGCCCATCAGACTAAACAACTTTTGCTAAGACGTCATTCCTATATATGTTATATTAGTGTCGCTGGGCTTATATATTTAGTAATAGTTTGTTGATTTACAGAAACACTCTAAGATGCTTCCCATACTATAACTATAGCATAGATTCCTCAAAAACTATTTGGCTTAGTAAACTCAAAATTTGAAAGTTATGTAGTTAATTTACTGGTAAGAGACGTCAGGTTAATAAGGAAGTTTAGGAGACGTCGAATAACAGAAGTGTTATAATTTACTGTAACACTTCTGTGTAAACAACGTTCGTTGTTTTTCTCTCGGTCTCATTCAATACGTGCAGCGAGTCAGACGCGGGAGCAAGCGACGTAAAGTTGTCCGTGTGAGAAGCAGCTCGACCTGAGGTCGACACCCGCAGCCTTCAGTGTCTGCCCCTGCGACTTATTTATTGTCACGTCGAAGCACACGCTCACAGGAAACGCGCTTGAATTGAAAGGGGTAATTGTGGGGAATCAGTGGTATACGTGGTATAAACACTGTCTCGCCGACACCACAACCCGTTAGAATTTCCGCCTCAATGATATTTCTCTGCAGCGAGACCTTAAAATTATCTTGCTCGTGTTCAGGCACCGATTCCAGAGCGGTTTTGAAATCGGTAACGTATGGGTTGACACTGTGCAGAGTGTTTTGTAATCCCCTTATAAGGCTCAAGTCTAAATTAGGAATATGTCGGCATCGGACATTAGCCTGTTCAGCAAAATCTGCAATGAAATATATTTGCAAAAATTTCGGCATTTCGGTGGGAAGCAGGAAACCTATCCGATAGTAGACTTGCCCCTGATCCAGAGAATCCAGATTCAGTGACTTGATGAGCTCCAAATGAAGTCATCTGGAAAGCACTGTTGTAGGCTCGAGTATTGCTTAAGAAATGGTTGGACTTGGGATGCTCGCCATTTAAAAGAACTCGTAAGATCTCCGGTGGCTCTTGCATAGAGTTTAGTCGTACCTTTCCAGAAGCACAATACATTCCCTTGGTCTCTCCCTTCCACTTACGCGCGTGACAGTGTGCACACACCTCAGACATGGTGCCAATGTCTCCGTGTTCGATGTAATTAATAAATGGATTATAGGAAAACGCGCTCCTTTCTTTATTGAACCACGGTTGCACTTCAGGATCATAAACCATCATAGATTCAGTATCAGATGAGGATGAATTGCGAAGATTGCGACGTATACGGTCTAGATCAATTTGGGCCACACGCTGTTCAACTGATTGACTTGCCCAAATTTCTTGAATCCGCTTCTTGAGCGGATTCAAGAAATTCGGGCAAGTGTAAAGTTCCGCTTCGTGAGCGTGGAATGAACAGACACCTCAACACGCATGTGTGTGATATCTTTGCCGAGCAAGTGCGTTGCGTTGCTCACGCTGCTCGTCTGTCTCCAAAGACCGAGCTAGAGCATGCTGTGAGCGGTCTGCACTAAGGCGCATCTCATGCTCTTCAGGATTCTCAAGTGATCGAGATGTGGCAGTGCGAATACGCTGGGAGCTTAAACGCGAGTCTCTCTGCGTGTAAGTCTCCGAAGCGCGAGATACTGCGTGGCGCTCGCGATCGCTTGCTTGGCGTGTATCGCGCTCCTGACTGTTCTCGAGCGACCAAGCAGTCTCAGTGCGGAAAAGCTGAAGACTTAATCTCTGCTCTCTCTCTGTATCCGTTTCGGAAGCGCGAGATAAACAATGACGCTCTCGGTCACTCGCAAGTCGTATCTCACGCTCCTGACTGCTCTCAAGTGATCGAGCAATCTCAGAGCGGATATTCTGAAGACTCAACCTCTGATCCCTCTGTGTATCTATCCGTAGTGTACCCGTTTCGGATGCGCGAGACAAAGCATTTCTCGTTGTTCCACACTTTCCTGAGATCGAGAAGCAGTAGTGCGAACTCGTTTAAATTCTAGTCGTAATTGGCGCTGCGTGCTAGTTTCTGCGGGAACAAACTTAGTGCATTACGCTCACGGTTAGCACCTAGCCGTTGTTCACGCTCTGCGTCGGTTTCGAGAGATCGAACTAACCTGCGCATCGTAGAAACCCTTGAGTTTCGAGACAGATTTATCTTTTTCTAAAATGCATAGCTAAAATTCCTTCTTAATCCGATACTAACGATATTCAAATCAATGAAAAGTAATCGAATAAGTATGTGACAATTGCTAGTAAGTAGAAAAATAATAATGTTTCGCAGGAAAATTAAACACATCAACCAACACAGTTAACAAAGGTAACCCCCGTTTCTATAGGATGAGAGCGGCACATCAGGACCTATAACATCACTTTTTGGGAACGAAACCATAGCGCGATCTAATTCGACGCCAACGCCATCTAGTTAGAAAACGGAAACTACATATTATTTACCCAAATTAAATTATGAAAAAAACTAAATTGTCGTTAATTTAACAGACAACTACATTATTTTTGCATAAAAAAAAAATGGTAACAGCAGCCAGGAACAACTCTAAGAATTACATACTTAATAAATTTAAATTCCCCGCTAAATTCCCCGTTGTAACTTGCAATTTATAATATTACTGCCCCGCTCCTTTATAAAATAGCGTGATTATTATGTTCCCAGAGTTAATTTTTTATTAACTAAATAACATGTCATTTTGTGCATTCAATTACGAACAAAAACCTTTTAAAATCAATATTGCTTACCTCCCATAACATACGGCGTGATAATATGTAGCCTAAAGCCTTCCTTGGTTTACAAAGAATATTTTTGCTGAATTTCAATTCAATCTATCCAGTAGTTTTGGCGTGAAGCCGTACCATACACACAGACAAAAAGACAAACAGACAAAAATTCTAAAAATTCACTTTTTGTCATCAGTTACGTTTTTCTAACAAAAGCCACTTATTTTTTCTTGAAAATTCTCAATGTACAGTTTTTCTTTCGTTACTGTTTTATTATATGTATAGATTATATGTATAGATGTATAGATAAGATAATTATTATATAATAAAAAATTTAATAACTTAGTAGGTATAAAATAAATTTTACAGTACACAAAACAATTATATATAAAAAGATAAAAAAACACATAAAATAATAATCTAAATTCCAATGTAAAAAAAAATATATATACATATATTTTCTGTACTTTTAACATGAAGCAACTGCTTTCTGCGTCCACAACCCACTAGCTGGCTCAAACAATACTCCTTTTCAAGACTGAGGGAAGGTTCTCTGGCTTCTGACTATCATTTACAGAAAGAAAAAACAGGGCAAGTGCGAGTCGGACTCGCGCACTGAGGGTTCCGTACAAACTTACCTATGAAAACAGTTGAATTCCCAAATTGAGTTACGAAGATCTTTTTTCTTGTGACGTAACTACAAATTTACTGTTTTCAGCCTATACTTCTGCTATGAGATCTTGCTTCATGCCAAATTTCAGAATTTTAGGTTTAACGGGAAGTACCCTATGAATTTTGATTCCCTTGAGAGTGTCGAAATACACGTTATTTACGACATAAACGGCTGTATGTTTTTTTTCGTTAACGCAGAAGTATGATTTTTCCACAGCTTCAAGGGAACGCAGACCTTAGTATACGGATTTAATTTCAACCCGATACTCAATACTCAATACTCAATACTCAATACTTTATTGCATTCCATATTATGTACATAGGTGGTATAAAATATTGTCAAGATAAATATGGACCCTGTCGGGCACAGCAAAGTTAGAAGAGAGGATGGCGGCAAAGTAACAATTAATGGAATTAATTATTGTAGGTAGATCAAATAGATGTATATTATTATGTATGTGTATAAGTATTGGTAGATTGTGTCCGATTATTTAATTTTTGTTTTTGTCATCTTTATTATTAAATTATGTATGTATATATTTAAATTAGATTGTGTATGCATATTATTATTATTATGTCTATTGTATAAGTAATTGTAAATTATGTCAAAATTTTATTTATTTTTATCGTCATTATTAGTAAATTGTTATTATTAAAATTAATTTATTTATGTATATTATTATTATGTTTTGTATAAGTAGGTTAGGTAAATTTTGTCAGGTATTTTTATTTATTTTTATTCTCGTCATTATTAAATTATATATTCATTTAAGTCAATTATGTATATTTATTATTATTATGTCCGTGTGTAAGAATTGATAAATTATGTCAGGTACTTTTATTTATTTTTCATCGTCATTATTATTAAATTATTTTATTATTTAAGTATCTGGGAATTTATATTTAATTAAATTTTCTATTTTTCATACTATATTATATTAACTATATTTAATAAATGTCATTACAGAAACTTTGGTGAATAATAATATTGAAAAAAATTAAAAATAAATTATTTTCCGATCGACTTATCATCTAAAAATTCCTTTACTGAGTAGTATGACTTAGCTTCTAGAAATTCTTTCAATTTATTGATAAATATATTTGTTTTTCTTACTTCTCTAATTTCATTTGGCAGTTTGTTATAAATTTTAGCGGACATTACTAAAGGACTGGTTGAGTGCATTTTTAATCGGGATCGAGGTATGTTTACTTTGTTTCTATTGTGTCGAGAAGTGTATCTTCTTTGTGTTTCTTCACAATTTGTGTAAAAATCTGGGTGTTTTCTGACAAATTTACATAACTCTAAGATATATAAACAGGGAAGTGTGAGTATTTTGTGTTTTAGGAAGTGTGGTTGGCAACTTTCTGTTTGTTCTATATTGGTTATTATTCGAATTAACTTTTTTTGCAAAATAAATATGGTCTGCGAATCAGTACTGTTACCCCACATCATGACCCCATAGCTAAGCCATGCTTGGGCATATGCATAGTAAGTGGTAAGTGCAGTTTGCAGGTTGGTAGTTTTTTTTATTTCGCGAAGGGCGTATGAAAATTTTGATAGTTTTGCTCTTATTTTCTGTATATGGGATTTCCAGTTTACATGGGTATCTATAGACAAACCAAGGAGAGTAAACTCGTTTACTTGTTCTAATTTTGTATTATTATATATATAAAATTTAATTTTAATGGTGCTTTTTGATGGGGATGAAAAGTAATTAATTTTGTTTTTGTGAAGTTGATTTCTAGGTTATGGTTATTCATCCAGTTTACAGTTGTAGAGAGAAGGGAATTTAATTTGGCGTTTATATTGTCATCTTTTTGGCATGATGTGAGTAGAGATATATCGTCCGCGAACAAAACACATGGGCTTTTTATAATTTTAGGTAGGTCATTAATATAAATAAGGAATAATAAACAGCCTATAACACTCCCTTGGGGGATTGATGCATTAACTGCTTTTCTGTCAGACCTTATTTTTATTATTTCGTTTGTGGTTTTGTCGAAATATTCTATTTCTACCAACTGTATCCTATCCTTTAGGTATGATGCAAACCATTCATGAGCTTTTCCTCGTATTCCTATCCCATATAGCTTATCTAATAATATTTTAAATTGTACTTTATCATAGGCTTTAGACATATCAAGTAGCATACCTACGGCATATTTTTTGTTATTAATAACAGATAGAGCCTCTTGTACGTATTTGTAGACTGCTAACGTTGTAGATCTATTTTTACGGAAGCCGTTCTGGCAGTCGTCAAATATTTTATTTTTTTCACAGAAAGAGTATACGCGGTTGCACATAGCCTTTTCAAAGATTTTAGACGCTGTTGGTAACAACGCGATTGGGCGATAGTTACTAGGGTCAGTTTTAGAATTTTTCTTGTGTATGGGTTTTATGAGTGCGTTTTTAAGTTGATCTGGAAAACTTCCCTCATCAAACGATTGGTTAATTAGTTTATAAAATGGTAGGGTTAGTTCATCTGCACATTGCTTTAGTAGAAATGGGGGAAGTTCGTCTACTCCAAAGCTCTTTTTATTTTTTAAATTTTTTATTATTCGATTTACTTCATGAGGATCAACAGGGCTGAGAAATATGGAGTTTTCTGTGGGGTACATCACAGGGGCTCCTTTTGCTGGTGAGATATTTTCCCCGATAGAAGCAAAAAAGTCATTAAAAATATTAGCTATTTGCTTAGGTTCTGTTATCAAGTTATCATTTTTATGTAATTTTATATTATTTTTTTCCCTTTCCATTGGTTTATTTGTTCTTTCGTTTATTAAATTCCACATACTTTTTACTCTATTTGTTGACTTTTTCATTCTATTTATATATTGTAGTCTTTTTGCTGTCGTTACAGATTGCTTTAGGGTTTTTTCGTATTTTTTATAATATTTTAATAATATGGGATTTTTTGTTTTAGTGGTAAGTATTTTAAGTAGTCTTTTGTTTTTGCAAGATAATTTGATACCCTTTGTAAGCCAATACTTTTTAAATGTTGTTTTAATTTTTATCTTCTGTAGTGGGATACATAAATTTAAAATTTTATTTAAGGTATTAGCAAATGCAATGTAGTTTTCATTTATATTTTTATTTGGTTGTATTATTTCATTCCAATTTTGTTTTTTTAATTCTGATTTAAATTTTTCAACATTTTGTGTATTATATAATCTTTTTTTCACGAACCAGTGTTGTTTTTTATTACTGTTGCTAGGTAATTTCGTGTGAAAGATGGTTGCACAGTGGTCTGAAAACCCTAATTCTTCTACGGTGGTATTATTATATCCATTATTAAAATTTGTAAAAATTAGGTACCTATAATTAAATACCTCCTAATTAGATACCTCCACGCGTTCTCGAGATAAAGGGTCTTGACAGACAGACAGACAAACGGACGGACAACAAAATGATCCTATAAGGGTTCTGTTTTGTACTTTTGAGGTACGGAACCCTAAAAAGAAAGAATAACATTTTATTTGCGGGAAATAACTAAATCTTATGACTAACAAATTATTATAAACATTCCATAGGAAAAAAACATCCGCCACGTCCACGCAAAACGGTCGAACGCTCAACCCTGCGTTCAAAAATGAGATTAGAGTTAACTCTAATGACGTCATTGGGTAGATACTCTAAGCTCGCATTTTTGAACGCGAACGTAGAGTTCAACTGTCAATTCCAAGCAACTGTCATTACACCAACCTACCTTGCTCGGAGTTAGAGTTAGTTGTGTTAACTCTAGGGTAGTTACTCGAGTTATAAAAGAACGACTCTGGGTTGCAACTCGAAGCTACTCTGGTTATTTTTGAACGCAGCCCAGTATAATGCCGCGTCTGTCAATAAGGGGTAATCAGAAACCAGAAAATCTGCCCTCAGTCTTTAAGTTATAGTTGGAGTTGATAGTTGTATCAAACCAATCGATACCAACAGCTGAACGTGCATAGCAAGCTACGTAGGAATCTCTGTAGGGTATTGTAAGCATAATCAGCCTTTTTAATGTTGGGAACATTAAAAAGGCTGATTATGTTTGCTGCTGGGACTCAGGCCTCCTCTCTAGGAGAAGGAACGGGCCGCAAACCAACACACGGGCCCAATGTGGGTTGGAGAGTGTCACAAGTCTTCGAATTTTTGGTTCTAGGACATGCCGGTTTCCTCACGATGTTTTCCTTCACCGTTTTGAGAGCCGTGGTGATGAAATAAATTACACAAACCTTGCTGGGTTTGAACCCGCGACCTACAACTCGTAAGTCGGGGCCGTTACCGCTCTGCCACCACTGCTTGTAAACAAAAGATTAACTACAATTATTCGCAAATCCTACCGCAGCAAATATAACAACACTATTATCCCCAGATAATTCGTCGAACCCACAAATTAACCAAGACAGATCCCTCCACAAACAAGCTCCCTATTAGTATTCAGCACAGAACTCTGCGTCACTTTTCACAGTCATATCGAAACGAAGTGGAGGCTCCTATCGGACACGTTACATCGTCAGATTGTCTCTTCAGAGGCGCTGACGTCAGGCTACGTGACGACCCTCTCCCTTTTTCCTCGTTGTTAAAAATACGCTTTATCTAATCATTGTCTTTGTTGGGTAGGTATTACTTTGTTGTCTACAGACTCGTGGGTGGTGGAATAAGTGAATCTGTGAGATTGAGTGAACTCTTTTTTAGGGTTCTGTACATCAAAAGGAAAAAAACGGAACCCTTATAGGATCACTTTGTTGTCCGTCCGTCTGTCTATCTGTCTGTCTATCTATCAAGACCCTTTATCTCGGGAAAATGTAGAGGTATCGAGATAAAATTAAAACCATATACTCAAATTTGCGGTCCTTTGAAGCTGTGAAAAAATCAAACTTCTGAGTTAACAAGACAAAAAGATACGGCCGTTTATATCGCACAAAAACGTATATTTCGACCACTCTCAAGGGAATCAAAATTCATAGGGTACTTTCCGTTGACCTAGAATCCTGAAATTTGGCATGAAGCAAGGTCTCATAGCAAAAGTATAGGAAAAAATCTGAAAACTGTAAATCTTTAGTTACGTCACAAAAAAAATATTTTCTGCGATTCAGAAAAATCTTCGTAACTCAATTTGGGAATTGAACTGTTTTCATAGGTAAGTGTGTACGGAACCCTCAGTGCGCGAGTCCGACTCTCACTTGCCCTGTTTTTTTTTTAAATTGATATAAACTAGTGCTTGCCTGCGATCCCACATAATGGTAAGCAGTGATGTAATCGTTGATGATCAGGTGCACTAGTTTATTAAGAGCCTATTCACTCTAGCCTTGAAGACTCTAGCCTTGAATTATAATCGGACGGGAAGACCGCAGCAGGCAAATTTTTCCAGTCCTTCGATGTACGCGGTGTAAACGACGAGGCGGAACGCTTAGTACTCAGTTGAATGCTTTAGTAGTTACTCGTAGCTTCGTTTAGTGCACAGGAACATGGATTTTGACCGACCTAGTAATTAAATGTGCCTAGCAAAGAAACTGGAGTGTTGCTAGTTTTGTGTGTTCGGAGTAATGTGTGCAGAAGGTACATAATTATTCAGGAAGATCACTTATTAAAGTTTATATTTACGAGGAATTACAGTGTCCCTACTGTGTCAATAGCTCAGAAGTCTTACAACCACTAAAGTAGCTGGGAACTATGGGCGCAACGGCACGCTTAGTTATTTGGTCACTATCATTATTTCAGCCGAAAGATGTACACTGTTGGACATAGTGCCTCCCCCAAGTGTCGCCACAACGACCGATCCTGTGCGTCTCGCATCCATCGGATTCCCGCCTCTACCCTATTCGATAAAAAATCGAGATCGGTACACTATGTCGGTCTCCTGGTTCTAAGTTACCTCCCCACCAATTTTCAGCGAAATCGGTTCATCAGTTCTTGAGTTATAAATAGTGTAACTAACATGACTTTCTTTTATAATGTATATAGATTTATTTATTTATTTATATATACTTTATTGCACACCATGATTACAAATTTACAAATTGAGCCCTTATAATAAAAAAAACATACAATTGGCGGCCTTATCGCATTCGGCGAGAACTACCAAGCCAAATCCAAATCCTATAAGTTACTAGCTTTTACCCGCGACTTTGTCCACGTAGAAGTCGAAAACGTTTCTAATAGATTTTTTTATTCATTTTGTTTTATTATAATTAATAGCTCTTATCCGCGACTTCATTCGCGTTTTTGCAACATTTTTCATCGATACTCCGCTCCTATTAGTCATAGCGTCATGTTATATAACATAAAGCCTTCCTCGATAAATGGGCTAACTAACATTGAAAGAATTTTTCAAATCGGATCAGTAGTTCCTGAGATTAGCGCGTTCAAACAAACAAACTCCTCAGCTTTATAAAATTAGTATAGAATAGGATGCTACCAATTTTTTATAATTTATTGTGGAATTTAATTCTCAAATAAAAAGACTATTATTATTATTAATGGAAATAGTTTTACAACTCTGTTAGTAGTCCAAGATCTGCTCTTAATGATCATCTGATGAGCCCCATGTCGCCCGCCAGGTCTTGCTGGCTTACTCCCAAGTTCCCTCTTACACAAGAAGGCACTTAAGCTTCTTATCAAGCGCTGGATCCGCTCCGTCGGCTGCGATATCGATAGTGTTCGTTCGAGAGTTTTAAATTACGGGTTGATCTTTGATAGGAAACGATTCCGCAGTGTTCTTGCTATCGATAGTGATATATGAGAGGCTACACAAAGTGACATTTTATTCGAACAGTTTTAAATGTATAAAATACACATCTCCCCCCTGGAAGCGAACTGCAGTAACCAATCTGAAATCTCTTAACCGACTATGGACCCAGGTTGGCCGCTGTAAAAACAATCTGGCCAAATGGGGCTTCCTCGACCCATGTCTAACACAGTGCCAGTGTAGAGCCGCTGCACAGGACATGCGTCATCTGCTATAGGGCAGCATCCTGCACTAACTGCACTTTTCAGGGTTTTACGAAGCCACCAACAGCAGACCTGTACAGGTCACCAAAAACTGGCCAAAAAAAATTAATTTGACTCCATCGACACGAAAAGAAAATGTATAAAATGCAGGCGCTACCGAAATGTCCCGGGTATTTTTATTTCCCAACTAAAAAAAAACAACAACAATGTTACTGTAATCCGAGGTAAAAACCCCAAGCACTCCACTACCTAGTATTGAAGGTAAAAACAATACTGTTAGATTGACACCCCCCTGACACTACCCTCTATTGCCACTCTTTCTATTGACTCAGCAATTATTGGAACTACACCACCCAGACAAACATATCGGTATTACAATCGATTTCAATTAGTCGAATCGATTCGATATTGCACCCTACAGAGTAACTTCATTACAAGTAATTAGGAGAGAGGCCGTAATTTTGACTCGGCTAATTGGATTTTTGCGACGAGATTGGAATTGTGAGATAAATGGTTATGGCACAATGTTTCTTGCTGAGCAGACGTGTATAATAGTCTAGATGGTCTTACAATGAAATAGGATCCTACTATCGGAAACATCCTAATAATATAATAAATTAACAACCAGGCTCTGCAAACTTAAATTGCAAGTCAGACTCGTGCACCGAGAATTGTAAAAAAAATATTATTTCGTGATTTAAGCTGTTGATCCCCGCATTAACGCAGGCGTTCACGCGCCATTTTCTTTCTATTGTGTCTCTAATTACGCACTCAAAAGGTTAAATACTTTACGAGTTTTGGGTTTTTTCCTAATTATATGCTACAAATATATGGAGAGTAGTGGTGGCCGAGTGGTAACGGCCCCAACTTTCGAATTGTAGGTCGCGGGTTCAAACCCAGGCGCATTACTTTGTGTAATTTATTTCATCACCACTGCTCTCAAAACGGTAAAGGAAAACTTCGTAAGGAAACCGGCATATCCTAGAACCAAAAATTCGAAGACATGTGACATCCACCAACCCGCGCTGAACCCTCGTGGCGGATTACGGCCCATTCCCTCTTCTAGAGAGGAGGTCTGAGTCCCAGCAGTAATGTTCCCAATTAACAGATTCATTATGCTTATGCTATGCTACATTGCATTACCTTTTGCCAAATTTGATGATTCTAGATGAACAGGAAGTTCCCTATAGGTTATGATTTTGTTGCGAGTGTCAAAAATGCGCTATAAATGACCTTATCTTTAGATTGCGTTGACTTAGAAGTTCGATTTTTTCCACTGCCTGGCACGCGCCAGCTCCAACACCATCCTGATGATGATGGCTGAGAGGTTGTCCGTCACTACATTAACCATTGTAGCCTGGTTCATTAACCATGCTACAATGGTTATGTGTGTATGGTGTTGCAGCTGGCGCGGACCCTGCGCACAAGGATGTGCACCGTTTCCGCATCGTCGCATAGTAGCAGCAGAAGAGCAGTAGTAGTAGTTTAAACAGTCGTCATAGTTATCTGAATTTTTACAAATTTTCTGCGTAACTTTCTTAATATTTTCTAACATTTAGTGACAATATAATTAGTTTTATTATGTTTTAATTTAATTATTATTTTATTTTTACTTAATGAATTTAATTAGAATAATTGATAATTTAATTCTATAAATTTTTATAATTGTACTTTGACCTAAAAAGAAAAATGAATTGAATTATAATGTAATAATACTTATATATTGTATTTGTGTAAATAGTAAATTCTAGTGTTTTTTTTTTATTTATTTATATAAGGAACTTTTAACAAATTGTTATATCAGTTCCATCGTAGCCTTACCCAAATACATCACAATTACAGAGTAACTAGTGAGTAAACTAAAATAGCTTCTGGCGACATTGGTTTGGTTAGAATAACGTTAAATTTACCTAAATCTAGCTTATTTATATTTAATTCATTAATTAACGAACTTCTTTCAGACTCATTCCTGACACACTCCAACAGAAGGTGATGGACATCTTCTATTTTATTATGACAAACTAAACAATTCGGAGAGTCCACCATTTTCATTAAAAATGCAAAGGCTCAATTAAAGGCATATGTCCGGAACGAATCCTGAAAGAAGTTACTAATGTTTTTCGACTAACTTTAAAACTACTAAACCATGGGGCTCGAGGAGGCTCATTTTGGATTGTTTTATACCATATCCCTTTATATCTCGATTTATCACCAAAATATTCTTTCCACTCTTCATAACAATAGCTTCAGTTGTCATCTAACGTCATAATACGTCAGTGCATAAAAATCTCAAATTATAATATAAAATAGTATAAAATCGAATAAAAAACCGATTTTACTATCGGCATGCGTTTATCTTGGCCGGAATCGCGTCGCGAGTCCAGTTACGCAGTTTTTAATGGATAGTGATCAAAACCAATATGAGAATTATGATGCAAACTTAAACATTGATACATTAGATGACCAAACACAATTGAATAACGTTATAGAAATGAATACAATAATATCAGCGGGAAAACGCCCAAGATCTGAGAATAATCTAGAATGCTGGCAAACTGTAAGTAAAAACAACTCTAAGAAGAAGGCAAAACTTAGCAAGGATACGTCTGTGGGATCACCAATACAAGTCACTGTAACTTCCAAAGAAAAGATGCCCAAACAATTTGCGCTTGCAAAATTACTAAAACAAAATAAGATAATGGATATTGTAGTGTTTTATTAAGGGAATAATTCCTGACAAATAAATGATTATTATTATTAAACAGTTCATAAATAAAATAAGACAGCGTCTGTTGGGTCAGCTCAGCTGGTCAATTTTAAAAAAAGCCTTTTAATGGTCGGTTATATAAATCTTTTCCAAAACACACGCAGTAGCGACAGCAATTTCTTATTAGATTTTATTTACCCAGTGCAGGGCCGAGGCTCCCTGACCTTTTCCAATAATTTGCTGTCGCCACTAAAGTCAGCTTTAGAAGCGACGCGAGCAGAGCATCTATTTAATAAGAAACTTATATGTAACGCTGGATCGGAACAAAGGCATTTCTAAAAGCTTTTTAAAATAAAACCAAGAACAACGGTGATCTTGTTAAAAACGCACTCGGGAAAGAAAACGACTTGCAGTTTTAAAACAGTAGATAAATAAGAATAACTGAAAAATGATACTGCATCTACTCAGAACTTATAAAACTATTCAACTCAGTGTCAACACGAATACCAAACACAAGAACGATTCAATTCTAATTCCCAACATGTGGGCTCTCAAACAAAATTTTACCCTAACCAAATTCACAAGCGACGAAAATTCACATCTCCCGAATTTAACGTCAAAAATCTCGAATTGTAACAAAGAGAATTCAGTCTCGATCGCTTTCCCGTCGAGTTAGTTCGCTGAAACCTTTTCCGTCAGTATCTGAAGACTCCACAGAGCAAGGAATCGCCTTAGCGGTCAATTTTACTACAGGATTGGTCGAGGCTACCGACATAGCCGGCCAAACTTAGGAGGCAGTGGGTAGGGCACATTGTTTGTAGAACATATAGTTGATAGGGTCTAAAGGTCCCGGAGAAATGACCACGTATTGAAAGACGCAGCGTTGGTACACCAACAAAGTAGACCGATGACCTGGTCAGGATCGGGAATCCGATGGATATAAGAAGCACAGGACCGTTCGTTGTGGTGACACTTAGAGGAGGCCTATGTCCGACAGTGAAAGTCTTTCGGCTGAAATGATGATGGTGATTTTTTTAAACAGTTATCGCGACCGAGGAACGTAAAGAGCAGCTGAAGAAACATGAGTGAGTTTTAGTCCGCAAAGATTTGACGCTCCCTCTCACCCCACATAGAGCGGGAGAAATTAATGGATGAATTGACACCCCCAAAAAAACGGTAAATTTTAGAGAAGGCAGTGTCAATGTTGTCCTTAAAAATGAAGTGTATCAGTGAGTGTTACTGTATAAACTTGTTTTAACGACAGTGATATGTTAGCTAGTTCCTGCTCGCGGCTTCACCACCCTATTAGTCCGATATTATCCCAAGGGACTTTCTCCCGACCTAAAAAATATCGTATGTTCTTCGCCAAGCTCAAATGTATCTGTTCCCCAAAGTTCATCTTTTTAATTGGTGTAACAAAACAGTTAACATTGAAATAATATAACATACAATATAAAGATATACTATCATAAATATATAGGGTGACTGGTAACTAGTGTACGATACATAAACACGTGATTGTGCTCATGATAACCAACAAATTTTACTACGGGAACAAACATGAAATCGCAAAAAAAATCAGCTGTTCAGTACATTTATGTGTGCCTAATGTACTGAACAGCTGACATTTTATTCGCGATTTCGGCTTTGCTATGCCATAATAAAAATTGTTTGTTATCATGAGCACAATCACGTGTTTTAGTATCGTACACTAATTGCCAGTCACCCTATATAGATACACATGTGTTAATGTGATTAGTAGTATGGATAGTAGGCACGTGTAAAAGTCGTTTCTAGTCGCCACAGGGCGGCGTTCCGAGCTCTATACACGACTCCAATACGATTGAACGATTGCTTCGCACAGCCTCTCCACGGTTTTATAGCGGGTCAGATTACTCTCCAAAGTTTTTCCTGTTAATATTTGAGTTCGGCTACATGTAAGAAAATTGAGAGGTTATTTGATCCTACCGTAATTCTGTTCCAATAAGGAAAGTCTTCACAAAAATCAGCCGTGAAATGATTAATTTGCATAGATAAATAAATCCCTGCCCATAATATTGAAAATGCCATGGTGTGAATTGTGCGAAAGGAAATGGAATGCGGTTACCTCCTTCTCCAAAGCAGTAAAGATAGCGAGGGAGATGGCCACGAATGTGAGAGGACAAAAATCCTCAATTCCTGATGCCCCAGCAGCCGTCCCAGGAGACGCCCCAGACGCTGTAGGCGCAGCTGACGATGAGCAATGGGTGGCTCGCCGTTCACCCGTCCAGTAAAGACCGAACCCAAGTCGTCAACGGCGCGTAATTTTCCACGCCCACCTCAAAGAGATGTCAGCAAAACCCGGGTCCCAGCAGGGCCGGTATTTCTGAAAAGGCAAATGAAGGACACAGGCGTGGTTTTTGTCAGTAAAAGTCTGACAGGCCCTCTTGCTCCACTCTAAAGCAAGAGAAGTCATTGGATAATTTCCCTCCTAAAAAAAATGGAGTGAAATTTCAGAGCAAACTGCATTTGCACTCCCACAATGCGGTTTGCATTTTGGTCCACACACAAATCAATTCCATCCGTCACTGTTGTTAATTAGAAACTTGCTCTTAATTAAAATTATTGGCGACTATTCTGTGTATCGCGTTCATTGTCTAAAGCATCTGAAGTGTATCTGATTGCCTAGGTTTAGATTATTGTGTCTTGTTTCTAGATCTAGATTAAAAAATTAAATACCTAATGATAGTAAATTTGTATGGGGCACAAATGTATATGTATGAAAGGATTCATTAATATCACAAATTAGTCAAAATGTAGTTTTTTTTTTATTATTGATAAGCTCGCGTTTGACCACTATCTCACCTGATGGTAAGCGATGATGTGATCGACGATGAAGCACGCTTGCCTAGAAGTAACCTATTCACTCTTGACTTAAAAACCCCTAGGTCGTAGCTATCAGGAAACACAGACTCCGGCAAGGAATTCCTCTCCTTAGCTGTACGCTTAATGAATATGTTCCCAAAACTCTTTGTACTTATGGGTGGGATGTCCACCATATACTGATGGTGCAACGCCGTACGTCTAGTGGTCCGATGATGGAACGGACTTGGTGGAATTAAATTGTGCAATTCCAACGCACACTTCCCGAAATGTAATCGATAGAAAACCGACAGGCTAGCAACTCGGCGTCGATGCCCAAGGCTTGACAATTGAAAATCATTGCGTGAACCTCATTGCGAACAATTCACGAGAGAAATACATTCTTTTACAATCTAGTATTGAATTGAGGTCTAAATAGGTGCCAAGTTCCATAGAGAATCCTGTTTATACAAGACTAACCTATAATATATAACCTCAACATTTGACTGTAAGTAAACTTGAAAAATATGGTATTAGGGAAAGTATACTCGATCTCATTCAATCTTACTTAACGGACAGAAGGCAATTTGTGGAAATCACACAAGTATGCCCCAATGCCGGTTACGAGAAAAAATATCGTTCCGAAAGCGAGGTAATTAAATACAGTGTTCCTCAGGGTAGCGTACTAGGACCCCCTCTTTTTTTCTGGTTTATATAAATGATCTTTCAGAGCATATAAACCACTCCATGGTGCTATTCGCTGATTATAGCACTGTAGTAATTAAGTGTGACAATCCCAATACTTATGAAAATGAAATAAATATGACATTGAATAAAATTATATCATGGTTTGACAACAATAATTTAAATATTAACTTAGAAAAGACTAAAATTATGCATTTTTATCAAAGGATCCCAAACAATATCCTGAACATTAATTATTTAGGGACAAAAATTGAACCAACTACTGTTACAAAATTTCTATTGACAACAATTTGACTTGGAGATCCCAGACAGACGAAATATGTAAAAAACTTAATAAATTTGCCTATGTTTATTTATTTTATTTATTTATTAAATTAGGTTCACCAATGATTGTAAACACTGAATACAGCAACATAACACATATATAAAATTAAACTTCAGCGCAACAATCACTTACAGGTAAACACCACATGCATGAAACAATAAATTATAGATTAAGCTACAGTAAAAATTCATTAAAAAAAATTCATTAAATTAATTAAAAATTACAAAAAAAAAACAACAAAAATTACAAAAGTTCATAAAAAGTTTTAAAAATGCATATTCACAAACAATCATAGAACATATTAAAAATTATAAGACATTCCTAAGCACTATTGAATTCATTAAAAAAAAAAATTTCATACAAAAATATTTTTTTTTTCTCATAATGTTCATAAAAAAAAAACATTTATCGTAACAAATCATAAACATTCATTTGATTAAATTTGTAACATTAATAAAATTAATTACAGTGATAAAATTAATAAATTAGTAATAGTGATACAATAAATTATTTATATAAAAAATGACTAGGGGTTGAAGGGTAAACGATTAATAATGGCTTTCTGTTTAGCGAGTGAGTCAAAGTGGAGATCAATAACATCACTGTAGCCATTCACCGCTTTACACATTCTCGCAACAGGTGAATTGGCTCCCAGAACTGTTCTTCTAATTGGCATGCAAAGAGGAGTGATGGCACTACGCGGGATTCTAGAGGGTGCACGAAATCTGAAAAGGGCGAGTAAGCTGGGGCTGTCCATTTTGTGCTTAATGATCTTGTAAGCAAACATTGTATCAATTAAGTGTCTACGTTTATCTAGCGAGGTCATGTTAAAATGCTCAAGTCTTTTATTGTATGACTTTATTTTTTTGGCGATACCATTGGAAAATGCGAGATGCCATGCGAAGCGTTTCTGGACACGTTCAAGTCGCAATGAATGTGTTGCGTAGTGAGGACGCCAGACTACACTATTATATTCAAGGATGCTACGAATGAGACTGTTATACAGTAGCATTTTGGTTCTATTGTGACGAAAAGTTTTACAATTTCTTAAGACGAACCCTAACATTTTCGAGGCTCTTTTAATAATATTGTCAATGTGTGGTGTAAAAGTTAATTTTTTGTCAAACAGTACTCCAAGATCCTTTATTGTATCAACTTCCTTAATTTCGACTTCGGATATATGGTAACTACTGCGTATTGGGATGTTTTTTCTTGTAAATTTAATATGGTAACACTTTTTAGGGTTCAGTTCCATTTTATTATTGTTACACCATTGAACGAGACGATGAAGGTCACTTTGTAGTTTTAATATATCCTTTTCAGACCTAATAATTCTCAAAAACTTTAAATCGTCTGCGTACATAAAAAAGTCCGAGTACAGAAAACACATTGGAATATCATTTATGAAATAAATAAATAAAATGGGCCCCAAATGCGAGCCTTGGGGAACTCCGGAGGAAACGCATTGCAGAGTTGACTGATAACCGTTAACGACCACAAAGAAAAATCTATCCCTTAAATATGAACTTAGCCAATCTAATAAGGATCCAGAGATGCCGTAGGCGCGCAATTTCGTCACCAAGATTTTGTGGGAAACTTTGTCGAACGCCTTGCTGAAATCCGTATAAATAACGTCAGCTTGATGACCTGTATCAATAGCCTTTATGAGAAGTTCTGTAAAAGGGACTAGATTTGTGCAAGTAGAACGGGTCCTAACAAATCCGTGCTGATGGTCGCTTAAAAAAATCTTTAAATGATCCTGAATATATGGGCATATCAGTGATTCATTCAATCTTACTTAACGGACAGAAGGCAATTTGTGGAAATCACACAAGTATCCCCAATGCCGGTTACGAGAAAAAATATCGTTCCGAAAGCGAGGTAATTAAATACAGCGTTCCTCAGGGTAGCGTACTAGGACCCCCTCTTTTTTTCTGGTTTATATAAATGATCTTTCAGAGCATATAAACCACTCCATGGTGCTATTCGCTGATTATAGCACTGTAGTAATTAAGTGTGACAATCCCAATACTTATGAAAATGAAATAAATATGACATTGAATAAAATTATATCATGGTTTGACAACAATAATTTAAATATTAACTTAGAAAAGACTAAAATTATGCATTTTTATCAAAGGATCCCAAACAATATCCTGAACATTAATTATTTAGGGACAAAAATTGAACCAACTACTGTTACAAAATTTCTATTGACAACAATTTGACTTGGAGATCCCAGACAGACGAAATATGTAAAAAACTTAATAAATTTGCCTATGTTTATTTATTTTATTTATTTATTAAATTAGGTTCACCAACGATTGTAAACACTGAATACAGCAACATAACACATATATAAAATTAAACTTCAGCGCAACAATCACTTACAGGTAAACACCACATGCATGAAACAATAAATTATAGATTAAGCTACAGTAAAAATTCATTAAAAAAAATTCATTAAATTAATTAAAAATTACAAAAAAAAAAACAACAAAAATTACAAAAGTTCATAAAAAGTTTTAAAAATGCATATTCACAAACAATCATAGAACATATTAAAAATTATAAGACATTCCTAAGCACTATTGAATTCATTAAAAAAAAAAATTTCATACAAAAATATTTTTTTTTCTCATAATGTTCATAAAAAAAAAACATTTATCGTAACAAATCATAAACATTCATTTGATTAAATTTGTAACATTAATAAAATTAATTACAGTGATAAAATTAATAAATTAGTAATAGTGATACAATAAATTATTTATATAAAAAATGACTAGGGGTTGAAGGGTAAACGATTAATAATGGCTTTCTGTTTAGCGAGTGAGTCAAAGTGGAGATCAATAACATCACTGTAGCCATTCACCGCTTTACACATTCTCGCAACAGGTGAATTGGCTCCCAGAACTGTTCTTCTAATTGGCATGCAAAGAGGAGTGATGGCACTACGCGGGATTCTAGAGGGTGCACGAAATCTGAAAAGGGCGAGTAAGCTGGGGCTGTCCATTTTGTGCTTAATGATCTTGTAAGCAAACATTGTATCAATTAAGTGTCTACGTTTATCTAGCGAGGTCATGTTAAAATGCTCAAGTCTTTTATTGTATGACTTTATTTTTTTGGCGATACCATTGGAAAATGCGAGATGCCATGCGAAGCGTTTCTGAACACGTTCAAGTCGCAATGAATGTGTTGCGTAGTGAGGACGCCAGACTACACTATTATATTCAAGGATGCTACGAATGAGACTGTTATACAGTAGCATTTTGGTTCTATTGTGACGAAAAGTTTTACAATTTCTTAAGACGAACCCTAACATTTTCGAGGCTCTTTTAATAATATTGTCAATGTGTGGTGTAAAAGTTAATTTTTTGTCAAACAGTACTCCAAGATCCTTTATTGTATCAACTTCCTTAATTTCGACTTCGGATATATGGTAACTACTGCGTATTGGGATGTTTTTTCTTGTAAATTTAATATGGTAACACTTTTTAGGGTTCAGTTCCATTTTATTATTGTTACACCATTGAACGAGACGATGAAGGTCACTTTGTAGTTTTAATATATCCTTTTCAGACCTAATAATTCTCAAAAACTTTAAATCGTCTGCGTACATAAAAAAGTCCGAGTACAGAAAACACATTGGAATATCATTTATGAAATAAATAAATAAAATGGGCCCCAAATGCGAGCCTTGGGGAACTCCGGAGGAAACGCATTGCAGAGTTGACTGATAACCGTTAACGACCACAAAGAAAAATCTATCCCTTAAATATGAACTTAGCCAATCTAATAAGGATCCAGAGATGCCGTAGGCGCGCAATTTCGTCACCAAGATTTTGTGGGAAACTTTGTCGAACGCCTTGCTGAAATCCGTATAAATAACGTCAGCTTGATGACCTGTATAATAATAATAATAATAATATCTTTATTTCATAAAAATACAGATTTGACGTTTTACATAAAAACAATTTGAGTGAGCTTTGGTAGAAACACAATACAATACAATCTAGGGACTATAATCTGTACACAATAAGGGAAACCCTGCCTCTCAAACTAGGGTTGAACCTGTATCTTGAGAAACAGTGATTCAGCTTAAAAGGAGATGCTATAAGTATACAATAGTGGACTGTGCCGATCTACCTCAACGATTGATGTTAAATAAAGATCAGTTTATACAGAAATAATTAATTTTAGTAAAAGTAAAGTTAAATCTCTTACATGAGTGTGTATGTGTGTGGTAGTGTGTATGTGATGGTGTGTGTGTGATGGTACGTTTATATGTATGTTTTATATGTTGTGTAAGTATATATGATGTGTGCTTTGTGTGAAGTGTGTGGGTGTGCGTGTTTGGAGATATATGTAGTTAGGCGACGTACTTAAGCAAGGACTCTGTTTGTAAATAGTCACGCTCCAGTAGCCATTCGGTTAATTTTGATTTTAATTCATATTTATTTAGATTGACAATGTTTAAATTCTTGTGAACTTGTTTGTAGATATGTGTACTTAATGTGTAGTACTGGTGTCGAGCAAAGGTGGTTTTGTGAGGAGTACCTAATGGAAGTTTCTTTCTTTTTGTGGGGTCAGCTGGGGGAACGCTAGCATGCTTTCTAATAGTAGACTGGAGTACAAAAAGCTGGCGGACAGAAAGTACTTTGCAATCTGCATATAGTTGCGTAGTGGGATAGCGAAAAGGTTTACGCAACATCACCTTCAATACGGCTCTCTGCGCTCTTTCAATCCTCAGAAGACTGGTTATATTTGCACCACCCCATACTGTGATGCAATATCCGATAACGGATTGACATAATGCATAGTACACCATCTTCAGGGTTTCGGGCGCGGCCGAGTCTCTAAGGGATTTGAAAACATGCAGAAGTTTCATAGATCTAGTGGAAATGGCGTCAACCTGTTTGTCCCATCGTAAGCCTCCATCAATTTGGACACCCAGATATTTCACATGGTCAGTTTTTGTAAGTGTTGGACATAAACATAGTGCGGATTGATTTGAGCAGGTATGCGCTGATAGTGTAAAGAATTTGTCGGGCAAATTGTTACGCCGGATAGAGAATGGAATGAACGTCGTTTTATCGCAATTTAGGGTAAGTAGGTTTAGGTTTAGCCATTTCATTATTCTTGTTATTGCCTCTTCTGCGTAGCGCTTAACACTATCCCAAGTTGGTCCGTAAACTATGACTGCAGTGTCGTCTGCATACGCAAAGATCTTGGAGTTGGGGATGGACATTCTGCAATCCCTGTATCAATAGCCTTTATGAGAAGTTCTGTAAAAGGGACTAGATTTGTGCAAGTAGAACGGGTCCTAACAAATCCGTGCTGATGGTCGCTTAAAAAAATCTTTAAATGATCCTGAATATATGGGCATATCAGTGATTCATTCAATCTTACTTAACGGACAGAAGGCAATTTGTGGAAATCACACAAGTATGCCCCAATGCCGGTTACGAGAAAAAATATCGTTCCGAAAGCGAGGTAATTAAATACAGCGTTCCTCAGGGAGCAAGATTTTGTGGGAAACTTTGTCGAACGCCTTGCTGAAATCCGTATAAATAACGTCAGCTTGATGACCTGTATCAATAGCCTTTATGAGAAGTTCTGTAAAAGGGACTAGATTTGTGCAAGTAGAACGGGTCCTAACAAATCCGTGCTGATGGTCGCTTAAAAAAATCTTTAAATGATCCTGAATATATGGGCATATCAGTGATTCGAATACTTTGCCAAACGTGGATAAAATTGAGATAGGTCTGTAATTTGTTACAACGTCTCGATCATCCGATTTGTGAACTGGAACCACCTTTGCGATTTTCCACTTAGAAGGAAATATACCAGTTGCCAATGATGTGTTATAAATTAACATTAGTGGGTAAACTAGCTCCGAGGAACAAGCTATTATAAATACTGGGGGGATTCTATCAGGCCCAGCCCCTTTCTTTGGATCTAGGCTTTTAAATTTTTTGTGGAGGGATTCACAAGAAATAACGGGACCAGTTAGCTCCAAACTATTATTTTCTAAAATTTTCATTGATTCGGAATAGTATTCAACACCACTACTGTCATCAGGGCTGTAAACTGACGAGAAATAGTCTGCAAAAAGTTCACACACTTTAGACCCGTCAGAAGTAGCGGTAGTTCCATCGGTCATGGTTAATGGGTAAGCGCTTGAACCTCTTCGTTTAGCTTTTATATAAGTCCAAAGTAACTTAGGGTTAGATGCCAATTCGTCATCTAGATGATTTAAATAGTTTTTGTAACAAGTAGTTGCGAGATTTTCACATCTTTTGCTAATTAGTTTAAACTCTATTGCATCTAATGGGTTCTTATACTTTTTAAAACGCTTTCGAATCTTATTTTTTTCATTCAATATTTTAATCAATTTACGACTAAACCATAACGGGTATTTTCGGTTTTTAGGTTTACGTAGTGGCAAAAATTGTTGTATCGCAGCACCAAGAGTATCGTAGAAGACATCTACCATCTTATTAACATCATTTTTTTCACCGAATAATAAATCCCAGTCAAGATCTCTTAAAAAATTACGAATTGTTTGGTAATCCGCCCTATGAAAGTCAGGAGTCGCTTTTCCTGTATTGTAGGGGAGCGCTGTTACCCTGTTAAATGAGATGACAATGTCTAAAGGAGGATGCTGTTGATCCACATTGCTTAAAGGACACATGCTTTCAGTTACACAACATAGAGGAATTGTAGAGAGTACAAGATCCAATATACGATTATTGGAGTTCCTAACAAAGTTACATTGCTTCAACACGTTAACACAAGCGAAATCCGTCAAAAGTTCATTAATATTACATGGTCCAACACTATTTCCAATGCCCCCCACGCATTCCCAATCGATGCCACCCAAGTTAAAATCACCTACCAGACAAACGTCACTGTCAGTTATTTGTTCAAAGACTGCATTACAAGAGTCCACAAAGTGTTCCAAAGTACAGCGACGTACTGGCGGAGGCAAGTATACTGCACAGAGAGCTATTCGACTGACTGTTCGTGTCCATGGCAGTTCTACAGTAACCCAGAGATCTTCACAATTACTAATTTAGTTATTTATACGTTTTGACTTGATGCTCTTTTTAATAGCGATAAGAACTCCCCCTCCCTCTTTTTTCCCACCGGTTAAATTTGCACTTTCCCTGTCCCTTCTATAGACTACGTACCTGTCGTCGAACAGCTCGCTGCTCAGAACAGAACTATTAAGCCAAGTCTCCGACAGTACAATTACGTCAAAATCGTTACAACATAAATTCCGATAGAAAACATGGGTCTTCGTTCGTAGGCCGCGACTATTTTGGTAATATATTTTTAAGCAATTGAATTTTGTTTTAAAGCTATTCCGTATTGCATACAAAGAACTATAATTGAAAAGTTTACAACATTACACAATTCTGTTCAGAGTATCCAAATTCTTAATCAGAATATGTCCTTCGCCATCAGCCTTTCTCATAAAGATCCTGCCGTTTCTCACCCAAACATACTTATACCCCTTTTCTTTTGCCTTCAACCTTGCAGCAGCGTGAAGAGATTTATTAGATGACGATAAATGTTCCACAATAAAAACCGGGGACTTATTACCAGCTAGCCCAAAGTCTGCACTATTAAGCGTATTGTTTTTATTGGTTTTGTTGTAATCAATGACGGCAGCAAGCAGCTGATCCCGTATTCTTGGTGAGGCAAGTTGAACCACAACCGACCGGGGCCGAGAACTATCGGTTTGGAGTTTGGCAGTACGGGTGCAGTGCAAAACATCACCATCCTTCAATTCACACTTGACTACAGATCCCAGCTGCTTAACAACAGTGTATAGGTTCTCCTGCTTATTTTCAGGAAAACATTGAATTTCAATGTTGTTAGACCGTGCTTGCTGCTCCAGGTAATTAAGACGCTGACACAATTCTAAGTAAGAGCTCTTTAATTGGTTATTCTCTTCCCTATATTCCCTTACAGTGTTCTTTAAGGAAATATGCTCAGATTGCAAGTCCTCGAATTGCTTAGTATGGAAATTTAATGATAAGCTTAATTCTCTCACCTCTTTCCCTATTGGTTCCAATTCCTTGTTAATCATACTTAAAATAGAATTATTCAATTGTTGTAACATAGCAGCGAGCTCTTTTTTGATAATATCTTGAACTATGTCACGCACGTCACAGCTGGTCAATGATTTATTCTCGGGCGGGGAACTCACATGTTCTCTACAAGCTATCAAAATGGTGAGTCTAAAATCGGTACTAACAGCCTATTACGGCTATGTTGCATCTACTCTCAGACATGGCGTAATATACTGGGGCAATTCAGTAGATAGAGAACTCATGTTCAGAGCCCAAAAAACGTCTTACGTCTACGTCTAAAAATTCTTGCCTTACGCCTCCAGTTCCTATGTCGCGTTATAGATGTCGCTACATGATAAGCATAAAATCAGCCTTTCTTTTAATGTTCTCACTGCCGGGAATCACGCCTCCTCTCTAGGAGAGGGAATGGGTCGTAATTCGCCACGCGGGCTCAGTGCGGATTGGTGAATGTCACATGTCTTCGAATTTTTGGTTCTAGAACATGCCGGTTTCCTCACGATGTTTTCTTTCACCGTTTTGAGAGCAGTGGTGATGAAATAAATTACACGGAGTAATGCGCCTGGCTGGGTTTGAACCCGCGACCTACAACTCGTAAGTCGGGGCCGTTACCACTCCACCACCACTGATCAACACCACTACTGTTCAACTAATCGCTACAACCGCATCAAAATCCGTTGCGTGGTTAAGGAGGTGGATAAGACGTAGAAAGTGACTTTATACTAAGTACCAGCTGACCCGACGAACTTCGTACCGCCTAATAGTAAGGATAACGCCATCTACTGGCATTACCAGAACAGCATAATTCATTTTATAATGACATAGCTTTTGCCCGCGGCTTCGCTCCCGTCAACTGACTACTATCCTACTCTACCCAACTCTATCCTACTCTACCCTACTCTAACGTACTCAAAAAAAAAAAGTATCCTATGTCCGTCTCCTGTTTCTAAGCTACCTCCCCACCAACTTTCAGCCAAATCGTTTAAGCCGTTCTTGAGTTATAAATAGTGTAACTAACACGACTTTCTTTTATTTAATATATATTTATATAAGATTTAAATTATTTCCGTAGCTCTATTGTTTTATTTCAATTAGGTACGTCATACGTTTGCTTTGATAGTTCTCTAATCAGTGGTATATTCATGGTCTAATAGGGATTATCAATTAATTTTCCTTTCTCAGGTAGCGTTAAGTCTATCCATAACATGGAATCAGCGTATGCTATAGGTAATCACTCTTAGACCAGACGTGCGTTATTTACTAATTCCATACAATTGCCATGACTCTATGACAAGATAGACAATAGGCTCATTATGTTAATCTTATCGCTCCCTTATCAGTGGAACGCGATTTAGCTATAATTATCTGGATGCATACCAGTCTGAGATTAGGCAAGTATTTTCCCTGCACCCAGTTTTGGCAAAAAAATAATAATTAAGGGCCGACGCTGCATTATGCGGGCGCCCGCGCGGTCCCATACAAAAGTGCTCCGCCGCGGCTCGCCGCGCGGGCATCCGTCGCGGGCAGCCGCGCCCCGCTCCCGTTTTGCTACGTAATAATACATTAAAGTTCTCCATCGACACGACTACATGCACACCCTTGAAGTTGAACTAGCGACACTGCGCAAGTAATAATCCGGTTTCCGCTACGGAGACCACCGTAAACGACACACTCGCGACGTCACGCGATGGATACACGCGCAGGCGCCCACGCGGGCACCCGTTTAACGCAGAGTTAGCCCTAAAAGGTGTCCCACACTAGGAATTACTCCTGTATCGTGGGTGTATTCACAAACATGTATCCCCTCGAGCGCCGATTGTACATACGTCTGTACAACTTGAATGACCTTGAAAAACTCTTAATTGTCGTTTTGTACACACGTTTGTACGATTTTTTTTTAGCCGAAAATTTTGGTTTCTATATATTTGTTTTTCCTAGAAAAATCCAGAAAAAGATTTTTTATTATTATTATTATTACTTTTTTGGTGATTTACGTAAAAACGCGCAATGACGTAATAATAATACCCCCCGGACGCCCGAGGAGGTATACTCCGGTACACAAGACATACAGACCCGGAACAACTGCCTAGTACCGTCAACAGCCTATTGTCTGCAAAATTTTAATAAAATGCTTTTAGAGGTAAGCGATTAAAGGTGTAAAGTCCCGTAACCCTCCGTTGAAAATGGAGGATCTTCCGAGCCGATGGATGTTATGTCTGTTCTGAGCATCGAAGAATATAAGCAGATGATATCGGGCGGTTATATATGTTCAAATCGCGCGAAGAACTCTAATTGCACGATGAAGTATTTCGTAGTTTTTAGTTCGAACGTGGCTCCATAGATGTCGCTACACGCCATTGGTCTTCATTTTAGTAAGTGCTTTTTATCTTTTAGAATCACTACAGCAGCAGTTTGCGATTATGGAGTCCAGGAATACATCTTACATCGCATTTTGGACTACATGGAGGTTATGGTGCAGGTTGGGGCAGGCCTATGTTTAGAAGAGCAGAGTCGATTGCTTGGTTGCGTTTTATGTTAATACTAATATTATATTACTAGCCGAGCCTAGATATCTCCATACAAACTTTCAACCCCCGTTTTACCCCCTTAGGGGTGGAGTTTCGTAAAATCCGTTCTTAACGGATGTCTACACCCTATAAGGAAGCTACCTGGTTTTGTAGTTTCTGAAATTTCGTGATTAATCAGTGAGTGGTATTTCGTTATATACATATAGATTTCCTGCTCCATCTGCTATCGTTATTCTTTAGTCAATGCAAAAATCAATGAAATTCAAAATATTTTATTTAATAAGTCTACATGTTATCGAGTTAATAGCGGTGACGTAGTAGAAGTATCGACAGCGTCATGCCGTTTGCCGTCACGGCATTAGAGCCGTTTTTACAGCCAAAGCGCACCAATAAATAGATCACATTAAAAAGAAAATCTGCAACCGAAAAGCTCTATCATATCGACATGCTTTCATACTCGAGCCATACTCAGTGTGATCAAACTCAAAATTATTTTGTTCCACTTAGGCTTACATGGGCACTTATAAAACATCAGACCTAGTGCAAGGTTCCAATTGGTCGTTTCCTATAGAGAAGAACTGGCAAGGAACTGCATGGTTACTCTTTAAAAAAAATATATTGATTCTGCAATATTTCCATAGTACAATATTAATAGCTGTATGAGAGGACAAATTAAGACCGAGAGACTTTGTACCCAAAAAAAAATTAGTAATCTATGAATCCGCGGGGTCTACAGTGTTCTCACATTCACATTATCAATAGAGGTGCTCTATTACCTCACCTCATACTACCCCTTGATTCTTTTATTTCAGTCGGTTTCAGCATACCCCGCTCACGTAATATTCCCGACCCCGGACGAAATAAAACAGATAATATAACCCTATTGTTACGTTGTTGTTCGATATCGATACTAAGCTTAGCATACTGCATCTATTTATGTATTATCGATATTGTCTGTAGGTTTTTGATTCAATTTTGTCTATGTGCAGGGTTTATTAGATTTGTTCGTTACGGTTCGAAAGGTTACTATTGCTTTTTCATACAAGAACATTTGTATTTCTTTAGGATACAAGCTTCTTCAAGATGTCCACTACTGGATATAGGCCTCCCCAATGAGGATCAGTCATGATTTTTTGGAGTATGCAAACTTATAGCGTCAAAAAAACAGTACCTAAATACTGAAAAGCAATTATTTAAATCGAACCAAAAATGACGAAGATACAATTACAATTACAAAATTAATTCAATTTTAGTGTATTTGTTCCAGAAACGCGCTTTACCAAAGTACTCTGTGAACGCGCTCGAGAATGAAGCGACTCGCTGTGACGTCATCTGTCATGATCGGTCTCCACCGGCGAATGAATACGATCAAGCCGTTTGTCGCACGGATCATGACAGATGACGTCATTATAAACAGTCCAGCAAGAGCGCGCGTTTCCAAGTAGCCGTTCAGAAAAACTTTAATAAATCCACCATTTGTTGACGGATTTTAATAATTTAAAAAATTAAATGCTCAGTCAATTATTACACATTCGATGTACTTAGTAAAAATCGGATTTGCTATTATGTGATTGATGTGATTGATCCTCATTTTCACCACAACTAACGGTCCTATGTGTCCCTCATCCATCGGATTCCCGTGTCTCTCACAAGGTCATATGCTTCTTAGCTTCTTAGATATAACATCGAAATCTTATAATGATGATTTGTCGCTAGTGCCAAATCGTACGTAGAAATCGTACAACCACCACAGACTTCGTATATGGAGTACTGTTCTCATCTTTGGAACGGATTTGCCAAATTCCAGCTTGATGAGCTTGAGTCACTTGAAAAGCGAGCCAAAAGGATCATTGGTAATGATGCGCTTGTCAAGTCGAAGCTTCAGAGTCATGAGTATCGACGCCGAGTTGCTAGCCTGTCAGTTTTCTACCGGTTGCATTTTTTTGAGAGCGCGCATCGGAATTGCATAATTTAATTCCGCCAAGCCCGTTTTATTATCAGACCACCAGGAGTACGGCGATGCATTATCGGTAATGGTGGACATCCCACAGAACGTTTTGGGAACACATTCATTGTGCGTACAGCTGAGAAATGGAATACCCTGCCGGAGTCTGTGTTTCCTGATAGCTACAATCTGGGATCTTTAAGTAAAGAGTGAATATGTTACTTCTAGGCAAGCATACTCTATCGTCGACCACATCGTCGCTTTCCATCAGGTGAGATTATAGTCAAGCACGAGCCTAAAAACAGTAATAAAAAATCCTGTTAAAGTTTTCCGTCAGGATTACATCAACACATGATTTTTCTTTCGTGGTTGTTTCGATATTTCTTACTAGCTGATAAAAGTATCCTATCGTACACTTATTGCAAAAACCAACTATCTGAAATTTTGTACTCAAAAAGTTAAATATAGCTATCGATTCGTCTCATCAAGATGAATCTACAGGCAAAACCGGTTATTAGCTACGACACTTATTTACAAAGATAGCTTCGGCAAAAAGTAAATAACCTACAGATTTGATCGAATATAATAGTAATATTAAAATATAATAATTAGTTGGTTTTTGCATTAAGAGTACGCAATGTTCTATCCTGGAATATCTATTATACTTATAAATTTTCTTCTAAATCCGTTGAGACGTTACTTTCAGCGTGAAGGTTTAACAAACGTACAGGCATACAAACTTTCGCCTTTGTAATATCAGAGTTAGGTACTGTATGGTTTTATTAAGAAAGACTGAAACAATTTGCCTGCTGCGGTCTTCTCGTCCGATTATAATTTAGGTGTCTTCAAGGCTAGAGTGAATAGGCTCCTAATAAACTAGTGCACTTCACTATCAACGTTTGCATCATTGCTTACCATCAAGAGGAATCACAGTCCAGCACTAGTTTATATCTTTGAAAAAAAAAAGAAAACAGCTGCCTACCGATTCTGGCAATACTAGTGCTATGTTATTTTTTACCCTTTTTATCAGCCGAATAAGAATAATATATAAGGAAAAATAAGACGTGGGTAACTCCAAGAGAATGAAATATAGTCATCCTAATGGTTCACAAAGAAAGGTCAGATGAATAAATAAAACCTTTTATGTCAATAAGAATCGCGAATCATTCTTGGGACATATTAATAAGGTGCTCAAAGACAGGGTATTACGCTACTGTAATGGTCTCTTCGATATCAAAACAAACACAATGGCATCACATCATACCTTTTTTTTACGATCATGATAGGAAATCACCAAATAACTTTTTCCGCTCTGGTAGCCATTTTTGAACTTTTTTGTTTAATATAAACGATATAAACTAGTGCTTGACTGTGGTCCCACCTGATGGTAAGCCGTGTTGCAATCGTTGATGGTGAATCGCACTAGTTTATTAAGAGCCCATTCACTTTATATTTTTAAATGATGTTGTATAGATTCGATTGATTTATGATTGATTTATGATTTAATTTGATGGTTTTAATCTTTTTTTTTTAATTACATAACCTTGTGCTTGACTGCGGTCCCACCTGACGGTAAGCGGTGATGCAATCGTTGATGATGAATCGCACTAGTTTATCAAGAGCCCATTATTCACTCTAGCAGAACGAAGACACCTAAATTATAATCGGATGGAAAGACCGCAGCAGGCAAATTATTCCAATCCTTCAATGAACGCGGTATAAACGACGAGGCGAAACGCTTAGTCCGGACCGTTACATAGAGGTGTCAGAGATGTAAGGGTAGACACTCGCCGTACGTCGCGTTATCCGATGGAAGAAAAGTGGTAGCGGAACTTATATTGTACTAGATAATAATAAAATACAGTTTAAGAGTTTACAGTTTTTGCAAATGATCTGTGTTAATTGTAACTTTTAGGGTTCCGTACCTTAAAAAGAAAAAACGGAACTCTTATAGGATCTCTCTGATGTCCGTCTGTCTGTCTGTCAAGACCCTTTATCTCCAAAACGCGTGGAGGTATCGAGTCGAAAATAAAACCATATACTCAAGTCTGCGGTCCCTTGAAACTGTGAAAAATTAAAACTTCTAATTAAACGAAAAAAAAATATACGGCCTTTTATGTCGCAAAAAACGTCCATTTCGATACTCAAAGTACTTAATCAAAATTCATAGAGTATTTCCCGTTGAGCCAAAATCCTGAAATTTAGCATAAAGCAAGGTCTTATAGTATTAGACATAGGAATAAATCTGAAAACAGAAAATTTGTTGTTACGTCACAAAAAAAAACTTTTTATGTGATTCGGAAAACTCTTCGTTACTCAATTCGGGAATTGAACTGTTTTCATAGGTAGGTTTGTACGGAACCCTCAGTGCGCGAGTCGACTCGCACTTGCCTTGTTTTTATTTGAATGGAAACATCGATTAAAATAAAAATTAGAATTAACATCAGATCATCAACCTCTATTATTTATATTTCTAATTTATACAAACCAATAACGAGGACACAATAAAATGTCGTATAATAACATAAAAAGCTCGGATAAAATAAGTTATTTCTGTTAGCGATCACGAAATAAACTTTTGCCCCAAAGGGATAAAAATTGGACATAATTTTAATAACATTCTATTTACATGTAAATGCGGGCAGATTTCCCGCGGGCCTGTGTTGTTTGGGAATGAAGTATTGCTCCCCAAGCTGTTTAAACTAACCTAGTGACACTACAGTGACATGAAATAAATATAATTTAACAGAATAAATCTCTCTAACTACTCTTTTTAGGGTTTCGTACCTCAAAAGGAAAAAAAAAACGAAACCCTTATAGGATCACTTTTTGTCCGTCCGTCCGTCTGTCTGTCTGTCTGTGTGTCTGTCTGTCTGTCTGTGTGTCTGTCTGTCTGTCTGTCTGTCAGTCAAGACCCTTTATCTCGGGAACGCGTGGAGGTATTGAGTTGAAATTAAAACCTTATACTCAAGTCTGCGGTCCCGTGAAGTTGTGGAAAAACGTATGTTTTGACACTCTCAAGGGAATCAAAATTCATAGGGTACTTCCCGTTATCCTAGAATCCTGAAATTTGACATGAAGCAAGGTCTCATAGCATAAGTATAGGAAATAATCTGAAAACTGTAAATTTGTAGTTACGTCACAAAAAAAAACTTTTTTGCGATTTGTAAACATCTTTGAGACTCGATTCGGAACTTGAACTGTTTTCTTAGGTAAGTTTGTACGGAACCCTCAGTGCTTGAGTCCGACTCGCACTTGCCCCGTTTTTTTATTGATCTAGTGGCTAAGACAACCGCCTCTCGTGCATGAGGTTGCGCTCGAAACCGGGCAAGAACTAAGTACCAATGACCATTTTTCAAATTTATTTAGGACATTACTGACACCCTAATATGTGAGCTTCGAAGACATGTGACATTCACCAACCCGCACTGGGCCCACGGGGTGAATTACGGCCCATTCCCTCTCCTAGAGAGGAGGTCTGAGTCCCAGCAGTGGGAACATTAAAAGGCTGATTATGCTTATGCTTAATATGTGAGCCAGAGTTTGTATCCCAATAGGTAGGTAATGAACATTAAACTTAAAAGGTTTTTTTTTTTAAATAAACCCCTAATCACCACAACTGAAAACGCATAAAAAGATTTTTCTACCACTTTTTTTTTGCTTTAATCCTTATCCGTCACCAGAAAAAGGCTCTTAAGTGAAAATACCAAAAAGACAAGAAAAAATAATTATTCCTCTAAACCTTCAGCCAGACGAACCATAATAACAAACAAAACACAGTCGCAATTAATTTAAAAATAGAGCCTGCTAAACCCACAAAGAACCCTATTAAATATTACAGCTTTTGTTTAGAACCTTCACACATAGAACCAACTCCTTTTGTAGTCGCTGAAATATTTTTAGCTGCGAACCACAAACGAAATTCGTGGAGCTAAGTTACAAACTTTAGGGAGTTTTTACACCAAAGATGTGCGAGATAGCGAAGCGGTACGAAGATGCGTAGCGGCGCTGTGAAAATGCGTGTCCCGTGACTGTTTCTATCAACGCTGTGCGAGAAGCTTGCCCGCTGCAAGGATAGCAATGTGCAGCCCCCCAAGCCAAGTTACAACCGTTTCATTTCGATTCTCTTTTCGTTGATCGCCTCGAGTCGGCCACGCCTCCTATTCCTTTATTCTGACTACGTGACTGAGCGTTGAAATGACGTCAGAGAATCAGAGAATCGAAACGAAACGGTTGTAACTTGGCTTGGGGGGCAGATATATGTTGCTGCCGCTGAGTGGTATACAGATCTACATTCTTCACTCGCGTCCCTCGCACACAGCTCTCCTTTTTTTTGTATGTAAATATACGTAGTCCTGCTTTTTTTGAAATGGGAAATCATCTAATAACTTCTTCTGCTCTAGAGTGGAGGCCTATCAAACTTTAATTGACTAAAACCACACCTATGTTCCTTTAGTTGCCTGTTTGTTTGTGTGTTTGCATTCTAAGACCACGAGTATCTTTTTCATTCTTTTCCCCATGGCTCTAGCAGGCATCGGCCCTCCTGGACCCCTACGGTTTGCTGACATCCCTTTAAGGCGCGCGTGAAGGACGCGACTTCATCTCGCTTCGGGCCATTGCCTGAACCAGGGTGCGGCGCCGATCGCCTCCACTAGGACACGGCGTGCTCCGCCCAAGCGGGGCACACCTCCACCGTATGGTGCACCATGTCCTCCGGACAGTCCGCACGTAGCACTGCTAACCCTTTCCCATCAAAGTCTGTCTAGGAAAATGAAATCATCCTTTTAGTGCATCTATATCCTCGCGCACCGCCTCGCTACCCCTTAAGTCTTTGGTGTAAAAGCACACCCTTACTGTAGGTACGTAGGTTAAATTGCGACAATTAGACGGTAATTGCGCAATAGGGTAGGTAGGTACCTAATTACTGAGGGACCTCGGCTTTCACAGAGAACGAGGGACAGAAAGTTGAAACTGAATAAATTAGGGGCAAATTGGAGAAAAAAGGACTTTTTTGCACAGAGAAAATGTTTTTTCGGAAAGTGAAGTGAACTTACAAATGGCTATTTTTATGCTCCGTTGAACTGGAATTGTTAACTGAGCATAAGTAATTGCAAATGGTTTTCGTAAAGTAATAGCAACTAGTTTTTTTTTAATAATATAATCCAGTGCTTGACTGTGATTCCACCTGATGGTAAGCAATGATGCAATCGTTAATGGTGAGGCGCACTAGTTTAAGAGCCTATTCCATCTAGTCTTGAAGACACCTCAATATATAATCGGACGGGAAAACCACAGCAGGTAAATTGTTCCAATCCTTCGATGTACGCGGTATAAACAATGAGACGAAACGGTTAGTCCGGACCGTAGAGGTGTTAACAATGTAAGGGTGGATACTCCCCGTACTTCGGGTTGTCCGATGGTAGAATGGTGATGGTGGAATCAAGTCATATATTGTAAATTTCCACATAATGCTATCGAAATCGACGGTTGGGCAATTAATTGTTTTCTAGAAATTCTAACAATAAATTGTAACATCGATTCCCGTAATTATCATGAGTTAAATTGCGACAAAGGCATTTCTCTTTTAATGATGATAAGGTAGTGTTAGCAAGATTTAATATAGTTATCAAGAATTGAGTTATTTTGAAACGTTGCAATGGACTCTTAGCAGTAACAAATTACAAAATACCTCCATGAAGGTTCATGGAGGCGATCGGCGCCGGGCCATGGTCCGGAGCGAGAGGGAATGGGACAGGGGCGCATCCTTCTGCGAAACAGTAATGCTAGCGAAGGAGGCGGCCGCAAGAGTGAGGGAACGTACATCCTCCCGCCCCAGCCGCCGCGACAGGAGATGCCCTGGGCGTCAGGAATCGCAGATCCATTTCCAGTCAGTAAGCGCGGGCTTGCGGACAGCAGACATTGGGTAGTTCGCCCTCCGCTCGTCCTAGGCCAAGCCCGGGTTGTCGACGGCGTGCAGTTTTCCACGCCCCCCTCAAAGAGATGTCAGCAAAACCGTAGGGGCCCAGCAGGGCCGATGCCTGCTAGGGCCGTGGGAAAACTTCTGAAAAGGTTACTCGTGGTCCTAGAACGCCAAAGGCTACTGAAAGAACATAATGATTTCCCGACCCAAAAAAAAAACCCTACATGCCAGTTTCCCAAAATGCCTATATTGTAGCGCATTACTATGAAACTCTGGTTCTGGAGTGGCGACCGCGTACCGGAAGACGCAGTGTTGGAAGGCCCCCTACAAGGTGGACCGATGACCTGGTGAAGGTTGCGGGAATCCGATGGATGCGAGACGCACAGGATCGTTCGTTGTGGCGACATTTGGGGGAGTCCTATGTCCAGTAGTGGACGTCTATCGGCTGAAATGATGATGATGATGACTATGAAACTCTAACTAAACGGTTATCGACTCTAAGAGTAAATAACTTCAACCAATACATTGTCTATACAGCATCATATTTATTTTCAACTTCCAAGCTACCGCACAATAATTGCCAACCAAGACGATAGATATCAATCTACGAAGGAACCCCCGCCAAAAGGAATTTAATTTGCAAATAGAAAATACCACAAGCGTTCGTGAACCTATAGATAATAATAAGCAAAACGCTGGCAGTGCTGAGTCATACGATCAATCAGAAATACTCTAATATTTATTCGGAGACGATAGTTTTTGCCGCAGCATGACGCTTCAGTATTGGATGAGACATGGACTAATGTATGACCAAATATCATAAACGTCATAATGGCGGGACCAACTCCTAAATTATAATTGAAAGATATCCATAGAAGAACCAAGGTTACAAACATAGCCCGAAGAATCACCAAACTTAAGTGGCAGTGGGCAGGGCACATTGTTCGCAGAATAGATGGTCGATTAGGTTGAAAGGTTCTGGAGTGGCGATCACGTAACCGAAGACGCAGCGTTGGAAAGCCTCCCACAAGGTGGATTGATGACCTGGTGAAGATCGCGGGAATGCGATAGATGCGAAATGCACAGGAACCGGTCGTTAGGGCGATATTTGGGGGAGACCTATGTCCAACAGTGGACGTCTTTCGGCTGAAATGATGATGATGATGACCACGTATATTTAGTACCCATTTAGTACTATTTTTTGCCTGTCCTGAAGTCTTTGTATCTCACACGGGATAAACGGAATTTCACGATAAAACTAGCCCCGCAATTATGGCTAGACCATGCCTGTACTACAAAACTATAACGAATTACATCATTCTGATCGAACCACTGCTTAGTACCTGATTTAGTACTTTCTAAAATCAATAGTGGGTGACGGAGATATCTGTAGTTTCTTTATGGGACAATTAGGTAATGCGTAAAACATACAACCTTTGTCAATCAGAAAGTAATTATGAGAGCACTAGCATAGCTACCGAAGGGCTAGGCGAGGTAGAAAAAATCATAAGCAAATCACTTATTAAACTACCGGGAAAAATAAATAAATTGCAACTTTAATCATGGCAACTCATTTCATCAACTCTAATAGGACCACTAATCATGGCAACTCATTTCATCAACTCTAATAGGACCACTAATCATGGCAACTCATTTCATCAACTCTAAAAGGACCACTAGTTATGGCAACTCATTTCATCAACTCTAAAAGGACCACTAATCATGGCAACTCATTATGGCAAATCATTTCGTGAACTCTAAAAGGACCACTAGTCATGGCAACTAATTTCATCAACTCTAAAAAGACCAGTAATCATAGCAACTCATTATGGCAACTCACTTCATCAACTCTAAAAGGACCACTAATCATGGCAACTCATTTCATCAACTCTAAAAGTACCACTAGTCCTGGCAACTCATTTCATCAACTCTAAAAGGACCACTAGTCATGGCAACTCATTTCATCAACTTTAAAAAACCACTACTCATAGCAACTCATTTCATCAACTCTAAAAGGACCACTAGTCATGGCAACTCATTACTCAGTAAAAGTCTGACACTCCTACCCGCTCCACCCAGAACAGGAGTTGTTTGATGTTTTCCCATATAAAAAAGGGGCCCCAATTTTTTTGCCTCAAACACAACGGTCAAATGGGAGAGGGTAACTTTTTATTCATTGGGATTAATTCAAGGTGCGAAAGTTCTCAAAATACGATTGTTTTTGCTATAGGATCAACATTAAAATATGAAAACAAAGCTGTAAAAGGATATATATCGATATCATCGTCATTTGAGCCGACACACTACTGCTGGAAGTTCTGCTGTGTTCTCAACAAAGCGAAACTTTTTTGCGCGTTTTCAAGGTTCATATTACAGTAAAATTTCTGCATATTCATGAGTAGATACTTCACCTCTGAAACATTGCCAAAACGCAATGTTAGTTCAAACCCTAGCGTGTTTTTCTCGCACACTCAGATCCTATGGCGAAATTCTAGTCTCTGATCTTTCCATATTTATAAAACTTTTCCATAGTCGCTGACTTGTCTAGTCAAAGCTATTTTGTCTGCCAATAAGATTATATGAGGGATTTTGCCTGTCTTTCAACGCAACATTTCTTTTATATGATTCGATAGTAAAAAAGTGATTTCTATATTTTGTCGTGTGAGCAAAACTTTTTATAACAAACAGGCAAAACGGAACCCTTATAGGATCACTTTGTTGTCCGTTTGTCTGTCAAGACCCTTTATCTCAGAAACGCGTGGAGGTATCGAGTTGAAATTAAAACCATATACCTTCTCAGGTCTGCGGTCCCTTGAAGCTATGAGATTATCAAGCATCTAAGTTAACGAAAAAAAAAGATATGGCCGTTTATGTTGCAAAAAAAGAAAATTTCGACACTCTCAAGGGAATCAAAATTCAAAGGGTACTTCCCCTTTTTGAGGAAATTTGGCATAAGCAAGGTCTTATATATAGGAATAAATCTGAAAACAGTTTTGTTCTCACGTCACAAATTCGATTCGGAAAAATCATTCGGGAATTGAACTATTTACATAGGTAGGTAATTAAGTTTGTACGGAACCCTCAGTACGCGAGTCCGACTCACACTTGCCCAGTTTTTATACAGTTTTTCATGTAGACTCACATGCCAACGCATACTTTGGCACTCAGTATCGATATTTTTTGTTTTGCAGTCGATCTATTTCGGAATTTTGATTATGTGTCGATGATATACTGACACGATCCTCAGAGATGTTTTTGAATCAGCTCACGTGAATGCAATCCGTCATGCTGAAATTGAACCGCTACCATATCACTGTGTATAATTTTTTTTTAGGTTAAAAATCATCTAATGACATCCCTCGCTTTTGGGTGGTGCGGGAGTGCGTATCAGACTTTTATTGAATAAAAACCCACTCCTGTTCCTTCTTTGCCATTGTTCCAGGGCCCCGGGGATCTCTTTCGCATCACCCATGGCCCTAGTAGGCTTCAACCCTGCTGGGCCCCTACGGTTGCTGACATCTCCTTGAGGCGCGCGCGGAACACTACGTGCCGTCGACGGCTTGGGTTCAGTCCGGACGGCGAGTTACTGTGTATATTTATGAAGTAAAAATAAGATTGCAAAGAGAAATAACATAACCACGTCAACGGTAGTGAACACCATTTAATCCTTAGATAAGTATATCGTTACGCCCCAGTCACCAACACAGGAGACGCCCAGGGCGTTGGGAGTCCCACGCAGGGCGATCACCGGCCGCCGTACCTCCGTTCGCCTGGTCAGCAAGTTAATAATATTTAACCATACCAACTGTAATGAAAACCATTCAATCCTTAGATATTACAAAAAAGGCCCTCACTACGTCTGTCTGTCTCATCATCATCATTTCAGTCGAAAGGCGTCCACTGCTGGACATAGACCTCCCCCAAGTGTCGCCACAATGAACGGTCCTATGCCACTCGCATTCATGGGATTCTTGCGACCCTCATCGGGTTATCAGTCCACCTTGTGGGAGGTCTTCCAACAGTGCGTCTTCCGGTACGCGGTCTCATTCCAAAATCTTTCGGCCCCAACGACCATCTGTTCTGCGAGCAATGTGGCCCACAGCCACATAAGTTTGGCGATTCTTCGGGCTATGTCAAAAACCTTGGTTCTCTTGCAGATATCTTTATTCCTGATGCGATCACCTTTAGGTGACTTTCAGCTTTATCGACTGTCTGTCAGTTCACTCACGTTCAAGATTTCTCATGTGGTTTTCATGGGCACGCCACAATTATGGCGGTAAGTCCTCTTTTTAAGGCGTGGTTGGAAAGACCTCACGGCGTCCTCACCTTCCGCATGACGCAGGTTCTTACCGAACACGGTAAGTTCGGGAAGTTCCTGCACCGGATTCGTGCGGAAGCGACGCCCGGGTGTCGCCACTGTGTGGACCGCCCGGAGGACACGGTGGAGCACACGGTGGAGGTGTGCTCCGCTTGGGCAGAGCAACGCCGTGTCCTCGTGGGGGCGATCGGCGGCGGCGATCTCTCGCGCCGGGCCTTGGTAAAGGAGGCGGCCGATCGCGTGAGGCAACGGTCCTCACGCACTAACCGCCGCCGGGATTCCGATCGCGATTTCCGGCCACCGTAGGCGCGGGCTTGTGGACGGCGAGCAATGAGTGGCTCGCAGTCAGACCGTCCGGTAACCGTCCGGACCGAGCCCAAGTCGTCGACGGCGCGTATTGTTCCACGCGCGCCTTAGGGAGATGTCATCAAACCGTAGGAGCCCAGCAGGGTCTAAGCCTACTGGGGCCATGGGTAGTGTGAAAACGAAAACCGGGGCCCTGGGACGAAGGCAACGAAGGAACAAAAGTGGGTTTTTAGTCAGTAAAAGTCTGACACTATCTCTCGCTCCGCCCAAGAGCGCGATTTGCCATTACGATGATTTTCCCACCCAAAAAAAGAATGTGGTTTTCAGTAATAGGATACACAGTGATTTATGAGAACGGTTGAAAATACAAAGGTATAGACTAGTGAATAAATGATTATTCACTAGTCTATACTATACTAATACTATATATCTTAGTCCACAGCTAAGCCATAGATTTCCGTAAGTTCCTAACTAAAGCTAATCAGTCTGTGATATCCAGTGAACCCTAATGCTTTGTTGTAGGTTATTGTACCCTCTTACTAAGTAACGCCCTAGCTGATTGAAGTCTCTCCTTTAGATCTTGTCTGGGCCAAAGGTCATCAGTAATTTCAGTGAGCAGCATCTTACATCTAATTTTAGAAAATCTACAATCCATAGTAATATTATAAACCCGAAACTAAAATATGGCAACAAAAATTTCTATGCATTGTTGTCGACTGGCGAAAGACTAGCGGCATTTCCACATTGAATGGCAATGAAAGAAAGAAAGGAGAAAGAAAACATGTTTATTCTGCTTGAATAGACGCACAGTTCGTTACAAAAATACAAAAACCAAGTTTCCTGTCAGGCCATGTGTGTATCGGGCATAACTGTGTTGCACCATATGACCATAGACAACACAGTTGTCTAGGTTATCTGTTGCATTTTGACGCCGGCCATGCGAGTTTTTACCTTATGTGTAGGTATATTTAGTTTTAATTAGTTGTTTTTTTTTAATTTTCTTGTTTTAGTATTTAATTAGTTACAATATAAAAGATATGTTGTCAGTTAAATATATTATAAATGTGAAAGTAACTCTGTCTGTTACGTTTTCACGGTTAAACAACTGAACCGATTTTGATGAAATTTGGTATGCGGTAAGCTTGAACCCCAAGGCAGGTTATCGGCTACTTGTATCTGGCTACAACTTAGACTTCACGTCCACAATAACTGACGAAGCCGCTGATAGAAACCAATACCTACTCTATATACCTACCTAGGCTGTTTACCATGACTGATACGTGTAGTAGGTATAATAAGTAAAGTAATGAGCTTTATTGCGCAACACGATTATGGAAAATCATACATTTTGTCTAATTAACAACATCCACTGCGTTATTACGTCATCAAATCAGACTGCACGCTTCACATCAAGATGACGTCAAGTCTGACACGCCCTCATGCTCCGCCCTAGAGCAGAAGAAGTCACTGGATGATTTACCACCTTAAAAAAAGCAGATACCTCTGCTTAACCCTTCGGGGGAGGCAGGCGTGATCTTATATGTATGCTAATTTAATACAGGGACTGTCCAGCATTCAATCAATATTTTGATTAAAAAATCCAGTCCCAATATCAATAATTGACATTCGCTGCTGATCGTACCTACACAATTTCATGACGTGACATGGATATCTACAAAGTCACAATAAATTATTCATGGTTTTATTATTCTGATCAGAATCCGTGGTTTTAAAAATCAAATACATTTATGGAAACATCTAAAAACGATCACCACAATATTAGCTATCCATTGATTTCAAACACACCACATTAAATTCATGATAGTAGCGTTTACTAAACTGCGTGTTGGAAACTTGCCATTACCATCTTGCCATTACCATTAGCATCTTATTTATCTCTACTTCCTCAAGTCAGGGTCATGGGGAAATTGGCAAAGGAAATCATCAATATAGACTTGAAGACATTTTCATGAAACATCGCGAAAGAAGATAAAAAATTTCAAAGCCAAAAAAAAACTGCTATCAGTCTTGCCAAGGAGAGAATAGAAGAAAATAACAAGTTGCGCCGACCCAAAATTACACGGGACATGGTCAAGAAGATGATGACAAGTCTTGCCAAGGAGTATTACATCGCATCGCCTAGTTGCTGGGTTCTGGAGGTCAGGTAGCCAGTCCATGCAAAATACTGATGGTCAGGTCAGTCCCTCCATGTAAAATACTGGTGTTTAACTCCGGTTAGACTGAAGCGGACCAAAATATGGTTGGGAAAAAGCTAGGCTTATAGATATAGATAGATACTATTAATTTTTTACCATTAAAAATTTCAGTAGAAGCTTAAAGTTAATGGGTGTAACAATGGGTGGTCTTATCGCTAAAAGTGTTTTTTTACAGACAACCTTTGGATTTGTCATATCGATTTGTAGATCAATGCTTACTGCCCTTACAAGTTGTAGGTCGTGGGCGAATCCAGACAGACTTATTTTTGGAACTTTTTCACAAACCCTTCTCTCACAACAGTGAAAGAACACCTCGCGAGGGAACCACCAATAATTCAATGACATCATGTTACATCCACCAATCCGCACTGGGTCCACATGGTAGAGTGGCCCATTTCTTTGCATAGAGAGGAGGCCTGTATCCCAGTATTGGGACTTAACTTTATGCTAATATTATAAAGGCGAAAGTTAGTGACTGTATGTGTATATATTAAATACTTCTTCACGCTCGAACGGCTGACAGATTTGACACATGGGTAGAATTTGTCCTGGATTAGTATGTAGGATACTTTATACTCCCAGGATATCCCAGGGGCTGAAGCACGCGTCATGCTCGTGAACGGGTGCCGTCAGTTGAGACTGGTCATCTCTTAGCTGCCAGTGACTTAAATCAATTTCTATTTTTTATTATTTATTTTTTTATTATTATTACTTATCTACATTGTGCTCACATATTAGAAGCGACAAGAAATATGTAACCAAGATTTATGTAACTCATAACATGATTTAAAAGAGTGTCCATGGAGTTTCTTGCACGTTCTTCTCGATAGAGATCTACGCTTTGGAACGTGCAATTTAGCTTCACTTTTTTTTGACTGACCGACATTTTGACAATTCAAAAGTGCCTATAATTGGTCTATTTGAAATAATCGTTTCTGATTTCTGATATCCAGGAGGATACCCTGGGAGTATGTTTCTTTGGGACAATTTTCTACTTTCACGCAGGCAAATCCGCTAACAGAAGCTAGTTATGCTATAAGCTTACGGATCAGCTGCGCCCGGGTGCGCGGGCGTATCCATCGCGACTTGTGCCGATCCGTTCAATCCAATAGCAACGTTTTATTACATTTCTCGGATCGTAAACGTCCACAGTTAAACATACCACCCATGGTTGCGAAAGGAAAATTTTGCCGTAACGTCACCATTTGTTTTCATTAGATATCGATTCAGGAATATTGCAGATTCTGCCCATTCTTCAGACATTTTCTCTTGGCTGTCTTCTGCTAAACATTTTGGAAAAGAAGATAAATGAAAAACATGCTACAGCTTTAATTGGCAGCATTAAAAAGAACACATAGTGCACACATTTCGCTAGTTATTATAACCACGATTATAACTCTATTTTGATAATCCATATTACATTTTCAGTTTTTCATACAACCGCTCTTACGCGAATAAGACGTTATTACACATTTTTCATTAGATATTTTGGAAACACAGTATCTTGTGGATATTATCTAGGCTTCAATTGAAATCAATTTATAAATTTGTGTAAAACTTATCCAGTAAAGACCTCGGAAAATATTCTATTTTTTACGAACTTTGACATTTCATAATTTAATGAAAAATTAAAAAAGTCAATAAAGTATAACAATAGAGGCCTTGCAAATTTTATCAAGATTCTGAATGACGAAATTTTCTTTGGGTTTGTGTGTGTTTTACTTCTGTACTGTCAAAACCGGCGACAGGCACTAGTTGTCTAGCATTCAAGCTGAACTGGAACTATTTTGGTGCAGCCGTGAGGCACACAATGGTATTTTTTTTTGCTTCTTTTTTTTGTTTCGTGTCTTACTTAACTATTGTATGTGCCTTGTGCTGTGCAAAATAAATTATTTTTCTCATCGGCAAAACTTTCATACAAATACTTGTTTATTACTCATTCGGGATTGCTAAAAACTGAACATAACTTGAACATGCTTGCAATGCTCTCCTTCGTTAGTAAAAAAACTCATGTGCAAAAATTGCATACAATTGCATTACATTGTTGCTTTTAGACCCAGCTGTATAGACTGTGCTGTCTGATTGTCTCTCATTGAATTTAAAATTGTTGTAAAGTCCCTAAGAAATCTTTAACAGTTTAATTCACTTCACTCAAAAATTTCATCAACTCAAAACACGTAAAACAATTTCACAAATGTCGCGTTGAAAAACGAATGCCATCTGCAAGCCCTCGGGAAATCTACCGGTAGGTCCTTATTTCTTGCAAACTCTTTTAATTCTGCTACAAAAATCCTCATAATTCTTCCACTCGTCTTTGTAAAGACAGTTATTACAACTTGGAAGGATAAACGACCTTCCTGGGCCCCTAAAAATAAAAATATCTTGTCTCTGTCCTCTGTCTTTACTTAAATTCTCATTAATTAGAGTGACCGGCAACATTTCTGCGCTTCCTCTTATATCTTCGTTACTTGGCGAACTTTTATTTTTATGAGACAGCTCTTCAAGTTAAGCTGCGAGCCTTTGCGAGATTTTTGTTGAATAAAGCAGTGGCCGGTGACTGGAATATTTTTTAAATTACGGTAGTTTTAATTACAAGCAAGAGAGCTGATTCTTCGTGCTATGTCGGCAACCTTGGTTCTCCTGCGGATATCCTGATAGTGGCACTGGGCAGGGCACATTGCTCGCAGAACAGATGGCCGTTGGGGCCGAAAGGTTCTGGAATGGCGACCACGTACCGGAAGACGTAGCGTTGGAAGGCCTCCTACAAGGTGGGCCGATGACTTGGTAATGGTTGCGGGAGTCCGATGGATGCGAGACGCACAGGACCGTTCGTTGTGGCGACGCTTGGGGGAGGCCTATGTCCAGCAATGGACGTCTTTCGGCTGAAATGATGATGATGATGATGAAGAGAGCTGAACGCGAGGTCTTGGCTTGGATCCCTTGGTCGTGTAGAGGGTCATTCGGTCTCTTTGACAAGAAAATTTCAATAGCAGCCCCCGATCTTAATACTATATGAGTGTGAGACGAAAAGAACCAGTCAATATGGAGGCCTATGTCCAGCAAAGGACGTCTTTCAGCTGTAATGATGATTGTGACGACAGTATTGTCAAGTTTAAGGCATTTTTTGACAAAATTATTGATGTTTATTTAGAGAAAATGGGTCCGAGTTGAAATTGTAAACCTTTTATGTATGCTCTGTCTATAAGAATATAGGCTTGTCTATAATTATACCAGGGATTTAAAACTTCTGTAGGTAGCTCTGTATAAACCCTTTTGAATAATGCAGGTGTTATGTTATAACATTTAAGTCTCAAGCAAAATTGGGTATTTGCCTGTCCTTATTTTGTATAATATTTTAAACCAAACAACAAATAATAGGGGTTAAAGTATGAAATTGCCGTATTTTAAAACAGGTTGCTTTGAAGTGTCATATCTTTGGATTGCCTTGGAATTATAAGTTCAAATAAACTTTATTATATTAAAGGTACGTTATTCTTTTTCCGAAATTATGTATTTATTGGATTCTTTGTGTTTTGTGTTTTCTGTAATATCGTAGTACTTGTAACTATTTTTGTATGAAATATAAGAAAACCCGCATTATTTTGTAATACGAGTTCTACCGTGGAAACAAACATTTTAAAGCAACCTGTTTTAAAAACGGCAATTTCATATTTTAAACCCAATAATACTTAAAATAAATCTTTTTCTGAAAACCGCATCCAAATTGGTTATTAAATAAAGCAGCAATTAGCTTACCAAATATTAGTTTGAGGAAAAACGAGGGCGTGGTAGAAATATCTCGCCATCTTTTTTGAGCACACGTAACCTGATGGCGGCGACGTCACATTTCAGTATGTGCATCCTTATACTGTTATTTGATAGCTTCCCCTTCCACCAGATTTGAAAGGTACCTTGATTATTATTGAACGAATTTGAACATTTCTTTCTATTTGTAATTTTGGATAAAGTTACGTTTTGCGACAAATAATAAAAAAATTGGTTCAAATACCCAATTGTAGGTACTGTGATACTGTGGGGAGACGCAAATGAAAAGGTTCTGGTTCAATTATACTATATATGTATGAAGCACTTTATAATACATCTTTTATATAAAATTACGTCTAGATTTTTAGTGACATGACATTTTATTCCCTCACTATATTGTTTTTTTATCTATCAATCCTAAACTTTTTAAAACATAAACCTTAAAAGTATATCTTGCCAGTTTGCAAGTTAGTAGTATTAATGTGACCTCCATGGTCGCCACAGTACCTACCTAGTACCAATATATTTTAGGTAATGGGTCATACCTACAGCAAAATAAATCGTCCTGCGAGGACGGAGCCAGCAAGTAAATCTCGAGTAAAAGCAATAAAGTGTAAACGCACCCATGTGTGATTTTATCTCCGTGTTGGAGCCATTGCAAGGCTGACCGAGACGCCAGCTGTAACTAGACAGAATAACCTTTGTCTAGCTCAGTGGTTCCTAACCTGTGTGGTCGTGAGATGACTTGTGATCAGCAAGAGCTAAAATATTCGAATGAAAGGGAAAAAGGAAATGTCTAATTTCAAACTTTTCAACTCAAAAATAACACTGATTTTAAATTTCTTTCAGAAATGCTGTTTTTTATGATAGTGCTAAGTGCTTGTTGTTATTTTAAAGAATGGATACGCTATTTTAGAGTTTTCATCTTTTTACTATGATAAGTGACAGGCACAATTTTAATACTAGGAATAGGAACAAATTAGATCAACCTCGGTTCAGATTGGCTAAAGTACATAGTTCTTTTATGAGGGTACTGTGTAAAATTTTATAATAAAATACCACTTGAGATTCTACAACTAAATGAGTCCAAATTTAAAACATGCATTAAACGCAGACTATGTAGACAAGCGTATTATAAACTGGAAGATTATATCCTTGACAAAAACGCTTGGCTAAATGCCGGTGCTGCTCCACAGCCGCAGCCTTCAGATTAGTTTTTGTTTTTTTTTTAAATTGTTGTATGGGAGCCCCCTTAAATATGTATTTATTTTATTTTGGTTTTTAGTATTTGTTGTCATAGCGGCAACTGAAATACATCATCTGTGAAAATTTCAACTGTCTATCACGGTTCATGAGATACAGCCTGGTGACAGACGGACGGACAGCGGAGTCTTAGTAATAGGGTCCCTAAAAAAGGTTAGGAACCACTGGTCTAGCTAGTGACGCAAGTTTTTTAAAATCTCATATCTACTACTCTATATGTAGATAGGTGCCTACACATAATCCCATCGTCATCAGGAAGAAACTACAGAACTGCACCAGCCCCCCTAGCCAAGTTACAACCGTTTCGTTTCGATTCTCTTTTCGTTGAGTCAGCCGGTCAGAGCAGTGGTAGTCGAGTGGTAACGGCACCGACTTACGAGTTGTAGGTCGCGGGTTCAAACCCAGTCAAGCGCATTACCTACTTTGTGTAATTTATTTCATCACCACTGCTCTCAAAACGGAAAACATCGTGAGGAAACCGGCCTAGACCCAAAAATTCGAAGACATGTGACATCCACCAACCCGCACTGGGCCCGCGTGGTGGATTACGGCCTATTCCCTCTCTTGGAGAGGAGGCCTGAGTCCCAGCAGTGGGAACATTAAAAGGGTGATTATGTTTATTATGCTTAGTCGCCGGTGTCGGGACAGTGTCTAAGCTAACCGTGGTTAGGGCTCCAGAGACAGGAACCATCTCACAATGCGATCCGTATCGAGGAGTACTGCCATCTTTATCAGGCCCGTGATACAACCGCGCAATGACAGCTTCGACAGATGGTCGTCGAAGCTTTTGGCTATAAGGCCGTTATTATTATTATTTTATTGAATATAATGTGAATGTAACCATGAATGCTGCAATACTAACATAGTTTTTAAGACCCTTGTTACTAACATTATATGGACATTATTTTAGTCTGAAATAAATGTATTTTATTTTATTTTATTAAAGCAACCAGCACTTCCAACGACAAGATTTATTTCATACTGGCTGCTATCAGCGGCTCCGATTGCGTGATAGTAGAAAATTGCCCCAAGGAACATACTCCCGGGATAAAAAGTATGTGCTATTCCAGGACATGGTCTATCCGTATACCAAGTTTCATTGAAATCCGTTCAGCCGTTTGAGCATGAAGAAGTACACACACACTCACAAACTTTCGCCTTTTTAATATTAGTGTGTTCTGTTTTGATGTATTTCTCACAGACAGTGATGACATATGGCTCCGAAACGTGGTCGCTTACAATGGGCCTCATCAGAAGACTTAAAGTCACCCAAAGGGCAATGGAGAGGGCTATGCTCGGAGTTTCCTTGCGTGATCGAATCAGGAATGAGAATATCCGCAGGAGAACCAAGGTTGCCGACATAGCACGAAGAATCGCCAAACTAAAGTGGCAATGGGCAGGGCACATTGCTCGCAGAACAGATGGCCGTTGGGGCCGAAAGGTTCTGGAATGGCGACCACGTACCGGAAGACGTAGCGTTGGAAGGCCTCCTACAAGGTGGACCGATGACTTGGTAACGGTTGCGGGAGTCCGATGGATGCGAGACGCACAGGACCGTTCGTTGTGGCGACGCTTGGGGGAGGCCTATGTCCAGCAATGGACGTCTTTCGGCTGAAATGATGATGATGATGATGATGACAAGAACATTTTTTAATGATATAAACTAGTACTTGACTGCGATCCCACCTGATGGTAAGCAGTGATGCAACCGTTGATGGTGAAGCGCACTAGTTTATTAAGGGCCTATTCACTCCAGTCTTGAAGACACCTAAATTATAATCGGACGGGAAGACCGCAGCAGGCAAATTGCTCCAATTCTTCGATGTACGCGGTATAAACGACGAGACAAAACGCTTAGTCCGGACCGTAGAGGTGTCAACAACGGAAAGGTGGACACTCGCCGTACGTCGGGTTGTCTAATAGTAAAAAGGTGATGGCGGAATCAAGTCATGTAATTAAAGTCATATAAAAGTTCGGTAACAATACGTACAAAACTGTACCTATTACAGGATAGATGGGACAGGATGGGAGGATAGGGTATATAGATTATGTATGATCGTTTAATAGATGCCAAATTAACAAGTCACCAACAACAGTAATGTTTCGTTTGTGGTTAACAGTCGCGGCGTCGCGCGTCGACTCATTTGGGGAAAATTCCGAAAGAGGTAGGTATCTAATAAGCGGTTTTCCTTTAGCGAAAAAACAGCGAACTTATGATTTTTTGTGAACATTTTATTTACTTGGATAACACACAGACTAATATTTATAAAGGCGAAAGGTAATGAGTGTGTGTGTGTATGTTTCTTCTTCACGCTCGAATGGCTGAACGGATTTCGATTAAACTTGGTACAGGGGTAGACCATGTGCTAGGACTTTTTATTCCGGGAGTGTGTTCCCTTAGGATAATTTTCTACTTTCTTTGAACAGTCGTGATGAATAATGCTCATATGTTCCCTCTGTATGTAACGAAGCATTTGCCCGACAATGGGACAGTAACTAATTCAGTTCTAGAAGCTGTCCTTGTTAAATTACTTGGTCATAAAAATCTAGGCCCGTCAGGACAGAATTAATGATGACTTAAAGAATCATTTGCATTCTAGTCTCTACTCGTCTGATTTTGGCGCGGTCGTAAATAGAGACATTTTAGCAGACGACTTTTACGGGCTGGTTTGTCGTAATTATTTCCTGTTTTCCTATAGGTAAAATTACAGTTTATTCTTTCCTATTATCATCCATTCGTAAACGAAATTTATAAGCTCCATAATGCTTAAGATAACTCAAGAACTCTTTACGAATTTAGACATTCAAAATTATTCTCGTAGAGTAAGGAGCTTTACATTTGCAAAGAAACGAAACGAGTTGAAACATCTCACTGTAGTAAGTCTTAATACATTATGCATGAATGTGTTCGCGTAATTTTTCCACCGTGACATACATATGTGAGAAAAATATACTGTATTTCGCAACAGTTTAGAAAAGTGAAAGGTTATGGAAAAAAAATAAAGAATCGCAATCTTTTGTTTCCGATCACACGATATTGTAGATGTAATTGCCCGGGTCAGTGACAGCCATTGTATTTGACATTTAAAAAGTACGAAAATGTTAAAAAAAAGCATAAAATTGCGTTTGGTTATCTCGCAGATGAAGCTAAACGTAACAATAATATTTATGCTAAATTTAAGGAAATAATGGATCCGAAGAATTGTTAGAAATTTGTACCTTAGTCTCAATGAACACAAACATTAGTTCATCGAGTTAAAGGAATTAATTAACAGTCTGCAAAATATTAAAGGAAAGTCTAGAAAATATTACGTTCATTGTAGACAATTTATATTCCCGAATATATCGATTTGTAATAAGTGGAAAACTCACCGAAAAACAATGTGGCTGCGATCCTGTTTCGACCGGATTCCTTTGGAGAACAACTGATTTACAGTTTTCACGAAAAATTTAGGACAACCACTGTCAAATTTCAGTTAGATTCACTAGACTTTATTCAGTCTATTATTATGAGAGACGCGATCGCGGCTCGCGTGCGGTTCGCGGGAGCCCTGGCACGGTACTGGCGAAATGGCGGGAATCCTGACATGCGCCCTGAGAAATCGATGGCGAATGCCCGAAATTCATGCGTTATCTGTGGTACCTATTTGAACATTTTCGTAAGTTCAGCTGTTTTTCCAAATTTTTTTGTCACGTTCGTTGTTTGCATAGGGGATTAGGATTTGTTCGTCGAGGCGAACGGAATGAAACGATGATAAAAAATGCAAGCCGCTCGGTTTAGTATGGCGGGAATTTTTCACACTTCGGTGAAACTTTGATGTGGATTTTTTTATGGTTTTGTTGATAGAGCTTTCCCGTTTGTAAAATTAAACGGGTACAGACGAATGAATGGATTTCAAAGTTCCGTTGGAATGTGTTCTGAAATTCGTAAATCATATTTTACTGAGGTTTATCTGACCACAAAACTCGCTACCGACGAGTTTGATTAAAATTCAAGTTGTACAATCTGCTTTTTAAATAAATACCAGTGTTTGCGTAAATATACCTACTTCGATTTCGTTGTATTAGTTCGACATTTACCTACCACGCAGAACTCTAAGGAATAGATATTATCAGACCAATGCTTTGCTTATTGTTTCTAGTGCTGCGGTTACCAACGTTAGCAAAAAATAGCAAATCTTTATTTATTTTTAATTTTTTATATATAAAGAAAAGAAATAAAGGAAAATATTTTATTTGGCACACATAGATACACACAATGTAGAAACAACATGTAGATACTGTCGCAGCTCTGCGACGGACCACGAAACGTGTCGTATGACCTAGCGGTTAAGGCACCAGGTTCCCATGCATGAGGCCGCAGGTTCGAAACTAGGCACGTATAAAATGTGTTTTTTTTTTTCAATTCTTATATAGGGTGACTGGTAATTAGAGTAGGTACGATACTGAAACACGTGATTGTGTTCATGATCACAAACAATTTTTACTATGGGAGCAAAGCCGAAATCGCGAAAAAAATATCAGAAAGAAAGAAAGAAAGAAAGTAAACATTTATTTGAGACTCGCACAGGACAAACAACAATAAAATAAAAAGTAACTACTTAATCTATAAATACTTAACTTAAAAATAATAGAAAAAAACAATATTAAAACATAAAAAATAAAAGACCTGTGCGAGGCCAAAAAGGCTCCTATCTCAGCATATGCTGCGACATTTAACTAAAAAGTAAATAACGCAGCGCTGGTATTCTGATAGGGCCTGGTGATGCCACGGACACACTCACGGAACACAGAAACAAATAAGCTATCAGCTGTTCAGTACATTAGGTAAACATAAATGTACTGAACAGCTGACTTTTTTTTCGCGATTTCAGGTTCACTGGTAATTAACCAGTCACCCTATATACTTTTCTAAGTTTATTTAGGACATTACTGACATCCCTTGCCTCGGAAAGCAAGTAAAGCCGTTTGTTCTGATCGTCTTTCATAAATCTTTGACAGTCGTAACAGGTAGTCAGACGCTAGAAAGTCTGACCATCAGTCTATCCAAGGAGTATCGTGTTCCCCAGTAACTGGGTTGTGGAGGTCTGATAGTCAGTCGCTCCATGTAAAACACGGGTATTCAGCCGCATCCGGTTAGGCTGGAAGCCGACCCCAAGCTAGTTGGAAAAAGGCTAAGTCAATGATGATGTTAATGTGGTTGGGGTTTGTTGTATTTGAAACTAGCTTTTGCCCGCGGCTTCGCTCCCGTCAACTGACTACTATATCCTACTCTACCCAACTCTACCCTAATCCAAAAAAAAAAAAAAGTATCCTATGTCCGTCTCCTGGTTCTAAGCTACCTCCCCTCCAACTTTCAGCCAAATCGGTTCAGCCGTTCTTGAGTTATAAATAGTGTAACTAACACGACTTTCTTTTATATATATAAGATTTTATCTGTATACAATAGATTTATCACGAACAGATTCACGAACGGATTTTAGCAAACAGCGTAAAGGGAACGTAAAGGGACAGCGTACATTAGACTGACGCACACGTGGGCCACAACTGATTTGTACGTAGAGTTTCGTCGCGTGGCGTGGATTTAATGTAGCTCTACAAATCCAGTTGCCATATAAAATGTATGGAGACCGACGCGCCTAGATCGGCGTTCGTGGCCCACATGCCCAATGCAGTTATACCTTTACGGTTTGCTAAAATCCGGTGACGTATCCAAAGCTATGACAATTCCGCTCGGCTATTATGTCACTTGTTTTAGGGGCAATCCTATGACGATTCAATGCCATCCTGATTCAATTATGAAAAGAGATAAAGCTATTAAGCTCTATCTCTATCTCACATGGGCGATTCTACGCGAATTCAATGCGATGTGGCAGCTCAGTCCTGCGTGCGCGCGAAGTCACCGCTTCAGACACAATTTATTTAAAACAAGTCACCGCACCGCAACAGTTCGCAAGAAAATATCAAACCATCTGATCGCGACCGCTTCGCTTCGCTCGTCGCCGCACCGCACCCTCGTGCACGGTTGGTCACGCAGGCCACCGCAATGGAGTATCGTTTGTTCCAACGCATCGCTTCGCTTCGTGACCGCATTCGCGTTGGATCACTTGGACACGCGTCACAATAGAACAATGATTATCACCTGATGGTAAGCGATGATGTGGTCGACGATGGAGCACGCTTGCCTAGAAGCAACCTATTCAGATTTAAAGATCCGAAAGAGAGGTTATAGTTATCAGAAAACACAGACTCCGGCAGGGAATTCCACTCCTTAGCTGTACGCATAATGAATGTGTTCCCAAAACGCTTTGTACGTATGGGTGGGATGTCCATAACGTACCGGTGGCGGAACGTCGTACGTCTTGTGGTCCAATGATGGAACGGACTAGGTGGAATGAAATAATGCAATTCTTCCAATGCACAGTCCCCGAAATGTAAACGATAGAAAACCGACAGGCTAGCAACTCGGCGTCGATGCTCAAGACTTTGGAGTTTTGACTTGACAAGTGCATCATTACCGATGATCTTGGCTCGCTTCTCAATCGACTCCAGTGCATCAAGCTGGTATTTGCATTCCAAACATGAGAGCAGTACTTATACATACATACACAATCGAACTTGCGCTTGATAAAGGTTGAGCAGCTGTTCCGGCGTGAAATACAGTCTCACCTTGTGATAGAAACTTTCACAGTTCTGTCTTTTTCTTCTCTAACACGATGAGCGTCCGGTGAGGCTAGTCATAACCGATTTGTAGTTCATTTTTTGTTTGACAATCTCCAATTAATTAGGTTTCGACTATCTACAACTATGCTTTTCTTACCATAAACCTTAAAAGTAGAACATGCTAGTTTGCAAGTTAGTGGTATTAGCGTGGCCTCCATGGTCGCCACAGTATTGTATAGAACTGACCGTTGGGCAAGAATCTCCACAAAGTGGGTGCCTTAGGATGGACGACGCCTCCGAGGTCGACCTGGGAAGAGGTGGCGAGATGAACTAGACGCCTACCACAAGAGCTGGTTCGAGGTGACTCGAGAAAAGTACACATGGAAGAAGTTGGGGCAACCTTTGCCCAGCAGTGGGAAAGTATAAGCTAAATAAAAAAAATATCACTATACAGATTAAGTTGAAATAAAAGTCTTCATTGAAATCCATATTGTATTTATTTATTGTTTAATATGCATACTCAGCTCACAGCGACTACTGCTCTAATGGAAGATATAACGTACACATACTTAGTCTGCGCTGCACTTGAAAACAAACCTAATGTTAAAAGCATACGGTACAATTTCATTTTTTTAATCTGTGAAAAAAAAATGTTATTGAGAAATGAACCTTACGAAATGCCTTTAAAGTTCATTTTTAATTAATGTTTTTTTTTTATATCGGCTTTTCATTTGAAGACAATTGCAACAACCCGCTTAACATATTTATCGGGCCATGAGTCCCCCATAGATTCTGAGATCAACTAACAAAATATATATAAAATCTCAAATACTGTCAGGTGTCGCCATCACACGTCACAGATAGCCTATATAAATATGTCATAAAAGAGATAACATTTCAAGTTATTATTATTGATAGAAAAAAGTTTTCATTTTTCAAAATAAATAGCACTTATTCTAAACTATTCGGAAGATCATAAATAAATTCGAGACACACATTTAGAACAAATAATTTGTATATTTGTCCATTTTTATCTCCAAAATAAAACTTTAATTTCGAGCCATAGAAAACACTTTCTACAAAATGCAACGCAGACTATAACAATTTATATTGAATAAATTACAATTAAAACTATAATGCGATTACAGTACAACAATATCAAGTAGCCAATATTTAAGAGTCCAAAAAATCATTAAACTTTCACCTTCTGACCAATAGATGGCGTTAAATAAATTTTAATAAAAATATACATTGTGATGAAAAATAAAAAACGATAAATTTCAACAGTAAAGATAGGGCCGTCCGGCTTTCAAGTGTTCACCATACAAGAAACACGGCATTTTTAATTACTTATACACACGACTGATCATTTTCTATGGACAGCAGTTGACATTTCAACACATTCTGACAAAAAAATTGGCACACCACGGTGGGCAGTAAACTTCGGGCCAAAAATATTGGCCACTTAAAAAAAGAAACAAAAAAAATGTCATCTCCCAGCCAAGATACATTTAAAATTATAAATCTCAACTATTGTAACGACTATGATATTATAGTACATATAACTATCTATACTATAAATGTTATTTATATGTAGTCACACTTAACATCTTCGGTTTACAAATTAAACGGGAATAACACTTATAACATTATCTAATTTTTTTTTTATTATATTACATTTCTTAAAGTCCAACAGATCCTTCGGTTTTTCTACTATTTTTTTTTAACAGATTTTTTTACATGTACAAATAAATAGTGTGTCTATAATCATTATTTCCTACTATAGCTATGTATTTATTTAACTACGAAATAAAATTGTTCATGTAGTTTTATATAGAGTTAAAGAAAAGGTAATGAAGTTTAGAGAGTATATAATATTGTTCGATATAAACTACTGATACATTGTGACGTCACGTGTCATGACGTGACGTGTCATGACGTGACGTGTCGTGACGTGACGTGTCGTGTATATTCGCCGCACGTTCGAGAACAGATTGTAAAGAGCTACGGAAAGTGTTAGTTGTAAGACAAAGAGTAAAAATTGAATAACAACGATCACTATTTAAAAATCCACGCAACAGTAAATCAAAGTTACCCTGTTTAGAAGACATTGTATATCTTAAAAATTGTGTCCTCAGCCTTTTTAATGATATCATTTTGTTTTCAATTTTTTTTTTCAAGGTTTTTGACAGATAATTACCATCTGCAATGATTGTAAAACTAAAATTTATTTACGAGAAAAAAAAAATACAATCGATGAACACAAATTAAAAATTTTACTACCACGTATTAAAAAAAATACGTATTTAACAAAAAATATATTCAAAACAAACTTCTCAAAAAATCACAGACGATATTATCTGTCAAAGTGTAATCACTAATTTGCTAAGGGATCTATGAATTACAGGGTTTTTAAACGAATATCAAACTTAAACGAATAGAAATAAAGTCGAAATTAACTTCTACTTCAACGTTTGGGAGTTAGACGGATATTGGTGACGATTTTTATCTATTATTTTTTTTCATACATCATTTTATCGCGTAAAATTATTTTGTTAACAATATTTTATAAAATGTATTATGTTGATTTTTGTGAAAATTATTTCTCTACAGGCCGAAATTGCGTCTGCTTGTGCGGCCGCTCGGCATGGGTCGCGTGACTATGCGCGCGTGTGCTCGGCTCCGCGCCGCAAATACCGGATTATTATCTGCGCAGTGTCGCTAGTTCAACTTTAATGGTGTGCATGTAGTCGTGTCGATGGAGAACTGAATATCTTCTCCGCAACGGAGCACTTTTGTATGGGACCGCGCGGGCCTCCACTCAACGCAGTTTCGGCCCAAGGAACTATGGAGATTGGCATTTATAATTTATACAATATTTGTCTGATTGCATTGAAAAACCACAAAAATATAACAAAATAATTTCACGCGATGCACTACACATCTTACTGCTAAGGATGAATATATTTAATATTATATAATAATAATTAAAAATCATCGAGATTGGAATTTTACGTTACAAGTTAATAATTATCATTTAATATTATATTAATAGAATACACCTACACAGTAGGAAAGTTAACGGAAATGTTTTTAAGTCTAATATACCGTAGGAATATCTATGTTGAAGTTATGTCAAGACTGAAAATCACACGACACTATAACTAAACAACCCAGGTGGGTTTCAGTCACACCATCTCGCTCCTACCAGAGGGCAAGGAATTATTTGATGATACTGTCCAACTGGAATATAAATTAACTAGTGTGCGACATATAAATACAAAAAAACCGAATAAAATAAATATTCCCATACGACTAACGTGATTTTTTTGGCTTTTTTGCTATGAAGGGTACGGAACCCTCCGCGAGTCCGACTCGCACTTGCCTAGTTTTTTTTTAGACAGTGACAAAGCCACAGAATTAAAAAGGATCAGTAGAAGATGTCCAAAGCAGTAATTAGCATAATTTCGATCGTGAATCGCTTATTTTTGCCAGTCGTCGTGGCTCTGTAAGCTCGGGTTCAATCCTATTTCGAATCAAACAAATAAAAGAATCATAAAAAAATCGTGTTTGCTCTCGAACGGCTTGACCAATTTTTATAATTTTTTTTTTGTGCATATTTGGATAATAAGCAGTAGGCTACCTTTTATCCTCTTACTCGTAGCCCCCATTTTTTTCTTTGATAATTTAAGATATGGCAGAATAACGTTTGCTGAGTCAGCTAATATATATTTATATAAATAAGTTGTTGTTTTTTTTTTTAAGTGTTAATATTGAATAGTTTGATAATAAATTTCGAGTTTATAAATTCAACCCAGTATTCGGCTATGGCAATGCCGTCTGCTGACGCTGTCATTAGGTCCTTACGTGAACAGGTAACAGGGCACGTGACGCAGTATGTGGGACAAGGTCTCCGTGGAGATTGTCTTTGCTGCGCCCAACCTGGATGCGGAATCTATTTAGAGTTTTCCAGGTTAGCCATGGCAATTTGTCTCCAGGCAACTCGTGTCGTGTTTAAACATTAAAAATAATAGTTTAAAAAACTAAAAAACACGCTTTTAGCACGCACTAAAAATTACAAAAGACAGCAAACCCTTTCATTTGATACCCATATCATGGGGGTGCATTTCGAATAGTCTGTCCGCCATCTTGGACGTCCGCCATATTGGATTTAAGTCACGTGACTATTTTTTTCGTTTTCCTGACAGAAAACCCTTTCATTTGATACCCATATCATGGGGGTGGGTTTCAAACAGCCAGTCCGCCATCTTGGATTTGTAATGACGTTTCATAGCTAGTCATGTGTTGTCATCAGAACTCAGAGCGTGTGCAAAATTTCATCCTAATCGAAGACCGGGAAGTGGGTCAAATTAAGATTCCAAGATTTAGATTTTCTTACATACATAGTTACAAGTGAAGCTAATAAAGCGTGATAAAAAAAAATATTAAGGCAAGTGTGATTTACAGTCAAGACACAGTAAAAATATCAACCTTAACATATTACAATATTGGCGAATGTATTCGAAACGAAAATGAAATGCACAGTATCTACACCAAACAAAGTGGCTCATAACAGATAAGAATGAGTCAACTTCACATTCATCGGTAAAATACATACACTTACAAACTACGCAATATTTTAAATTTAACGCTTTCAAAAAACTTTTAAATCGAAGCTTTAATATTCATTGTTTTAAAATCCCTCTCCCGATGCCTAGAGCACCGGACTAGGATAGTCAAGGGACTGATGAGGCGTATTATTAGCCGATTGTTTTATATTTTAATATTTATTAATTAAGGAATATTTCAATATACACACATACACTAGGACATGGCACGGCCTGTCGACTATATCATAATATATCAGGCGAATATCGAAATCAAGAGTTACATATTTATGTTTTTATATATTTTTAATTCGGTATTTCACCGTGCAACCAGTTTTCTTACACAATAATATAATATTAAAAATCTACTTTTAAAATATACATTAATTTTAATAATAAAATTAGTTATTTTTGGCATTGAATCGTGGGGTTACACGATTTTCGAACGTATTTACATTTAGATAAGGGTGGGTCGACATCACTGACTCGAATTGACTCAAAAACTATCAATAAACATTTATGATGGACATAAACGTGGTTGATAATGATAAATGTCGTATATATTAATCTAAGAGATGAGAGAGTGATCATTATTCATTTAAACACAGAGTATATAACAAATGGAGTGTCACACGTATGTATTTTATTAACTGTGACACATTTTATGAGCGAAACATTTGAAGATCGCAAACTACGACAGCTAATTTTAGGATTAACACTCCATGTATTTCTTTACTTTTAATACATCAACATAATGGGTTTTTCAAGAACAAAAAAAAAACTTTATAACACATAGTAAAAAACGTCAAATATTGTGTGTACAAGATTCGGCTGGCATAGCCAAAGTCAGAATAGTCCTGACCCGTCAATAATTGAAGGCGCCTTTAGCAGTGACCGACTAGGCGTCTCGGTATTCTGAGCTTTATAGACATTTAATAATAAGTGTTGTTTAAACTAAATACTTCTGCTTAGCACCGGTTCGCACCGAATCTGTCCGGTTCATAGTTTTACTTGGAGTAGTAAAATCAGTTCTGCTATGGTATTTTTTGGCAGTGTTATCGTAATAGTCTTTATTTAGGAGTGGTTTTATTTCATTTTTTATGGTAAAGCAGTACAATGGATTTTTTATTTCAAATGAATTTGTAAAATAAAAACCAAATGACAAACGAAAAGTTTTTTTTTCGTTTTGGATGCAAGTGGACACAATCCAGAATTCCGAATACGGTAAAATATCAACATTTTGTATTTTGAAAGAATTTCGAACTCAATATCAAAACGAAAATCAAAAAATAAACTTTACAAAGAACATTCAAAGCTATCCTCAAAGGCGACATATCAACTTTAGAGGCACCTTCAAACTGTGAAACTTAGTACAAACACATTACGAGATGATGTCTTTCAATTTCATACATCGTTAGCTTTTCGATTCAAACGCTTGTTACAAACATTCCGCTTTATTCAGCGCTTGAACTTTGACAATGGACTTTATATATTGTTTGGAACAAATATTATCATGGGAAATTGTTCGACAATATGACTGTTTTAGATGACTTGATGGTCGATTTTCTTATGAACTCGATTTGCAAAAAAAATATCTGTTTGTCAAGGGATATTGTTCAAAGATTTTAATGTTTTTGATGACTTGATGATCGATTTTCTTATGGACTCAATTTGAAGTGATACTTGTTTGTATTTGTCAGGGGATATTGATTGATAATATGATTGTTTTTAATGACTTTATGGTCGATTGTCCTGTGGACTCGATTTGATTAAAAATAATATTCTTCTGCCATGGGACATTGTTTGAAAAAAAAAAAAGGTTTTTTATGAATCAATAACGATTTTCCTATGGGACAATATATGATACTATTTATTGAGTTAAAAAAACTCCGTAGTGATGTACAATTGTGACATAAAACGTCAATTCGGATTAAATACGAACGTAGCTCTAATATCGATGTAATCGTTTCGATATAATAGACTTACAAGACACTATCGATATCGACATAATTTACAACGCTATGGAATGAGATCTGAGCCATAATGCTGTACACAAAATGTAATAAATTTTTCCGCGAAACATAAAATATTGAATTTAAATACTATGGTTTATTGAGTGCGGATAATACAGGGTTAAGGTTGTTTTTAATATCGTGCGGTTTTGATCACGCATGCGGGATTGCTCCGCACGAGTATCCCCGCAAATGTCTTTTACATACAAGTATTTATTGTAATGCGTGGAATACACGTGACGCGGTGCGTGATGCCAGACAACCCCGCACGTTTGTCGTCCATGATCCACAAGCACAACGCACCGCAGCCCGCAGACCACTAGATCGTAGGCTAGCGTGTCTCACGCTGCGTGAAATTTTTTGCATGCGGGGCAACCCCGCATGCGTGATGATATCTGCACGATATTAAAAACACCCTAAGAAAGAGAACAGCTAGAACACTGAAGGACTAAGCGTTCTACCGCTTTCAAAATGTATGTTGTTGACAGTTCGTGAGTATTGTTAGTACACAGTCAGTCTACACAATAAAGTATAGTAGAGCAGTCTCTCAGTAGTAACGACCACGACTTATGAGTTGTACGTCGAGGGTTCAGACACACACTTAGAGTAATTTATTTCATTGCCATTACTCTAAAAATGGTGAAGGAAAACCTCGTGAGGTAACCGACGTGTCCTAGAACCAAAAATTCAAAGACATGGGACCAACCCGCACTGGGCCTTCGTAGTGCATTCCCTCTCCTAGAGAGGAGGTCCGAGTCCCAGCACTGGGAACATTTAAAAGGCTGATTATGCTAACCGACTTCAAAAAAGAGACGGTTTTCAATCGAATCTTTTTTTTAGGTATGTTCCCCGATTACTAATACAGGCCTGGATCGATATGGAAAATTCTTTTTTTCCTTTAAAGGGTATGCTTCGCAAGAGGTCCCACGGTGCCGAGGTCATTCTAAGGCTAATTACGCTTGTCACAGTAAAAATAGGTTCGACACCTTAAGGTCCAGTTTTGTTTGGTCCTTTCACGATAGAATCTGCTTTACTGACTGTTTATGATGTCAATTTCACGTAATGACAATTAAAAATGTGACACTGGAGTTCATACAATGGCCAGTCCATCATCGTCTTCAATTCTGTCACGTTTTTTCTCCAATTCATTATCACTCCTCACACAATCCCTATGGATTGTGGATTACGTTTTTTTTTTTGTGAACTAGCTATCCTATGATATTCGAGTTCACAAAAAAAATAATTAGTTTGATGTGAACTAGACATTGATGAAAAGTTTATGCTATTTTGACCTTTGTTTACAAGTAGTTAAATACAATTATCAATGCAGTAGTATGCCGAGTGTCGCATCTTCAAAACGAAGGAATTTTAAATCTGACCAAGGTAAGAACTGTACCACAGGATCTAAACGCTTTATATGGTATTTATATAGTAAGTCTATTTTAAACCTTAATGTAAGGACATAAATATGATTTTGTAGTTACTGGAATAGGTATAATTAATTAAAAAAATGCTATTGAGATAAAGGAAGCCGATGGAGACTGAATCGTGTTGAGCACACATAATTTGATTTGATTAGAATGTTCTAATTGTTATCTTTTTATCGAAACTAATGGGCTTATTCATGGTTTAAGACATGTTCAAAATCTTATTAATTACATTGACAAAGGACAACACATAAAAATAAAAAAAATATTGAATTATCAATAAATATTAGTACAATCAATAATAGTGATGTGTCGTAGTTACAAATAAGTTATCGATTAATTTATTAACATCGAAGGGAGCATCGGTTGTTCTCACCACTGTTAGTCATTTTTATTTCAATTGTGAAGATATTTTATGTCATATATCGCCTTATTCTACATAAAGTAGTTGGGAAATATAAAACGAACAACATTTTGTGGATTATGGAAGCATGAAACATCTAACATTGGCCAATCGATGGCGTGACGTCATAAAGCTCGTTTTTGATTGGAGAATATATATGCATAAATAATATTTTCAGTACTAAACACTGTGATATTAAAACGATCTTTTTAACAGTTACAAGTCACTGCAAAAGTATTTAACCCTTTAACTGCCCGCGTCAAATAGGTCCAACGATTGTTTTCGTGTCCTATTCGCCAGGGTCGTGTGTTTGCGACTGGGTAAACCATCTCGTTTAGCTCCTTAATCCCCATAGGTGACAGAGGAGCTGACGAGATGGAGTATTTGAACGTGTATATGCGAGCTTAAACGGTTAAAGGTACACGGAACAGTTAAAATTCAGAATAACGTCAGTTAATTTAACTTCATATTTCCACAGTAACACACTCCCACAGAAATTTAACGAGAAAATTCATTATATTACACAAACAGAATTTTTAAATATTTAAATATTCGAAACCCAACTAAGTAAGCTGATATTACCACCCTAAGAAGAAAATAATTTTGAAATGGCATCAATGTGTAGTTACAGGTTCATTCAATGGAAATATGGTAGAAGGTTTGTTAGGATTTTTTTTTACTAGATAATGAAATATGAAAACAACTATAAGTACATTTAATTCTATAACTTGACAAAATGAAAACAAAACAGCAATTTCAGGGTAAGTCCTATGGCATCTACCTTGAAATTATACTTTATTGAATTTATTTTTAATTGTCATACCTCCTAAAATATTTCCATAAAAATAAGTCATCCCTGTACATAGAATACGCATATAAAACGAATACAGTAACAAGAACGACACCAAAAGATTTTATTTTATCCCAAATAAAATGTGGTTCTTGTATAAAAAAATATTTGTTTGATATTACGCATCTTGTACATGACAATGTTAACAATACAGATACTTGATTATGTAAATTATATGATTTTTGTAACACTCGTTTATCTTTTTCTTTAACTTTCAACCATAAATGGAAATGATAAGACACATACTTAGATGGCAGCATTATCGTAATATTCTGAGGAAATCTGGGCTTAACATCACGTCTGTTTATCTTGAAGAATTAGACAGAGGTGTACTGAAGGACATTATTATTACTTACACTCCATTCACAATAAGATTAGACATTTAAACAAACTTTTTTTACTGTCCGTTCAACCGATTTTGAATCCTAATACGTAGACATAAGGATGGCATTAAAAGCAAGTTGAAATGTCTAATCTTATTGCGAATGGAGTATAGGTATAAACGAGCATCACAAATACACACCGATCAACAGAAATCAACCAAGTATCTGCCCCCACACATTGACACCTCGAACAAAATCACAAAATTCAATCGACTCTCCCCCCATTTTTGAAAAGTTTAAAAAAACTCGTGCACCTTGCGAAATACCGAGAGCACTCTTCATTTCTTAGCCTTCACCGTGACGTAGGCGGGCTCCGGCGGGCCGCGCAGCAGCAGCGGCAGGCGCCGCGACCCGCCCGCCCCCGCCGCCCCGCCCGCCCCCGCCGCCCCTCCCGGCCCCGCCAGCCCGCCCGCCGCGTACTGCGCGGGCGCGGGGGGGGCCGCGTCTCATGTCTGCAGGGCCGAGTTGATCTCGCGGTGAATCGTGCTCTGAGGGGGATTATGGAAACAGATTAGTTCGGTATTCAGGATAATTACACATCAAATGCGTGAACATGTGGACCGACATCACTGCCGAGCGGCACTTCTCCATCCAACGGTTCGAAAAACACTCTCACGTTTATTCCAATAAGGTCGCACATCCACAACCAAATACTCCATCTCGTCAGGCCTTCTGTCATCCATGAGGATTGAAGAGCTGGCGTAACCAGTTGCAAACACACGACCCTGACGAATAAGACACGAAAACACGTCGGACTAATCCGACACAAGCGCTTAAAGGCTTAAAGAGTATAACAGTCCACTTATTTATTCATGTCCCTGAGGATCCTGTACACAGAATAGCCAATTATATGAGTGCAAACCAATATCCCCAGGTCTAAGACAGTGCTGACACCTCAAAAAAAGCAATCTGATAAAGCCACAAAAAAAAGGATTTTTTTTCGCTTACATCCATCATCTAGCAGATAGGAAGTTTTCGATCAAACAATCAGATATATCTGGGACCAGAATAAATGTCAGTATAGTGAACAATGCTCCGGCAGGATCTCAGGGCGGTATATAAACAGCCAAAGTAACAATCACTTTCCGCCTGACGCAGGTCCTCACGGGACAGATGTTTTGGGATGTACCTGTGACGGATTCGGCGGTAAGATCCCTCTTTGAGGAGTGGTTACAGAAATGCCACAGCGTCCACACTTTCTACCTGACGAAGGTCCTCACCGGACAGTTGTTTCGGGAGCTTCATGTGGCAGATTTTCACCCGGGTGTCAAAGGCGGATCGTGCGGAGGACACGATGAATCATAAGGTAGAGGTTTGCCCTTTTTGGACAGAACACCGCCGTGTCCTCGCAAGGGTGACCGGCGACAGCGACCTCTTGCGTCCGACCCTGGTTCAGGCCATGGTACGAAGCAAGAGGTAATGGAAGGCAGTCACCTTCTGCGAAGCAGTAATACGAGCAAAGGCGGCCGAAAGCGTCTGGCAGACACTATGCTCACGCGAGGGAGTAGCGGAGCGACTCCTAGCCGCCGCAAGCTTGCGGATAACGTGCAATGGGATTGGGTAGTTCGTCGTCCAGACCAAAGACCGGGTTGACGAGGCCCGTTAGAGCCGATGCCTGCCAGGGCTGCGGGGATGTTTAAAAGAATTACCGTGACCCTCGCAAAAGGCAACTGAAGGAATACATGTTGGTTTTAGTGAGTTAAAGTCTGACACTCCCTCTTGCTCCAGCCAAAGCGAGAGAAGTCATATAATATTTTCCCACGTAAAAAAAGCACACAAAATATAACACAGTACAAACAGAAAAAATTACAATAAATGAAGTTGTCGCCAATTTGGCCTTCTTTTACGCAACGATGTAGCACTAAATCGACCACATTTTTTATGTAAGTAGTTTGTGAGTCAAAGAAACGACACCGGCATTTTCTTTAAAACAAATCCTGTGGGGTTCTACGTTCTAACTTTATTAGAAAGTGTTCAAACTCACCAGCTCATCAAGCTGCCTTGCCAGTTGATCATTGAGCGCCTGTATGACCTGCCGCTGACCATCCTGCGCAGCCAGGGCCAACTCAAGCTGGCTTTGAGCGAGTTTAGCCTCTGCGTCCTGAAGAATAAAGATGACAGTTGTCTGACAAATCGGTGTCGGTTAGGCAGTATAGTTTTATAGCGGAACTGACAAAGAAAGGCCACGACACAAGAAAGGTGAGCAAAAACAAATGAAGTCAAGCAGAAAGTTAAGGATACTCAATTGATTTCTGGAGCGTGCGTCAATTCGAACCTTATGTATATGAAAGTAAAAGTCACAATCGCGGGAATGCAATTATACTCGGAAGATTAAACAGTTTTTTTTTTTAACTTCAAATCAGGTTTACAACACAAATTCTAACCAACGAAAAAGCTGATACTTTTTCACATTTCTAAGGTCTTATTTTCGTACATTGGTGTTCGCTAAATGTTTAATATAGAGGATTAATTAGTAATATTGGCTTAGGCGCAAAACGTCTCCTTTGCAAAATGTCTACTGGTCGCAATATGTCTTTCTCATAATGTCGTTTTCACAGAACGACTCTTTCTCAAAACGTCGCTTTTTCACAATTTCTCTTTCACAAAATGTCGCCTTAGTAACTTAAAATAAAATTTTGCCAGGTTTGTGTAGTAGCCAGAGAGTCATTCTGCGAAAGCAACATGATAGTAGCCACAACCTAGGGGTCTTTCAGTCAATAGGTTACTTCTAGGCAAGCGTGCTCCATCGTAGACCACAGCATCGCTTATCGGTGTGATAGTGGTCAAACGAGAGCCTGTATATAATAATAAAAAAATATGAGAGAGATATTTTACGAGTAGTACTTTGCGATAGACACGTTTTGTGCCTAAACCGTAATATTGGGTTATATCATTCTCTAGTTATTGACAAGTTTAAATAGAAAAAGCAGAACTCTAAAGAAAACCAACCACAAAACAAGACGAATAAAATAAAACAAACATTTAAAAGAGAATAAGAACAGATTACACATCAATAAGGAAACAAATAAAAGAAAGAAATAAAATATAAACGAGTTTATTTGTTAGTGCGACGTACATTAAATAGTACATAAAACGACTATGAATAATATTTATACAATTATTCACAAACATGCATTACAGTAAAAAAAATAGTTACGATAATATTTATAAGTTAAAACAAATAAAACTGAGAAAGTTAATCGTAAAATATATGTTATAAATAGGACAAACAGTTTGTTCATGTATTTTATTAAAGCCTTTGCACACAATATCTATATCTACTTTTTCAACACTACGAGACATGGAGTAGTAAACGAATGGAATTATAAGTATATCTGCTACAGTCAATACTGATAATAATTATTATTCAAAACTAGTTTGGACTGGCTTCAGTCAGGTTTTATTTAATTCAAACGTTCCAGAAGAACTATCTGTAAGACCTGAAAATATTTGTTCCATGCGAGAATCGAACCCGCGACACGGAGCGTAGCAGATGAAGAAAAAAAAATATTTAGAAACTTAACAGGCTTTTGAGTACATATTGTTAATTTTAAAGAAGTCTTATTGGGTCAAAAGTACTTCTGACTAATGCAAATAAAAATGTTTTATGACCATTAGACAATTTTGACTTCGACACATCTATCATAGTCCCTCAATTACATATATTATTTTACTAGAAATCAACGAGATTAGGTTTAATCCCAAGAAATCTTAATTCTATTGTATAGACTAAAACCTACCCAATTGTTAAATAATAAACCACTACTCAAGTCGATTTTCAAGCTACTACCAAGAGAATAACACTCCATTCGCTCACTCCTCCATGCCACAGACTACTGCGTGCATTCAAACAGCCGACCCCCTATAATAAAAGTTGTATGGTTCACCCACCTGCTCGCTCTTCTTCGACTTGGTGATCTGCGCGAGTTCCTCGTTCTTCTGCGCCAGCTCGGCCTCTAGTTGGGCGACGCGTTGACGGAGCTGTTCAACCTCGTTGGCTTCAGCGCCTGAAATGATATTGGAACGTGATGGTTAACGGAAGAATATACTAAACCTTTTAACCGCCTACGTCAGCTATATCCAACACTCTCGCATCTATTCCGCCAGGGTCGCACATCCAAGACCAAATACTCAATCTCGTCAGCTCTTCTGTCACCACCCCCAGTCGCAAACACACGACCCTGACGACGGGCACGCCATAATTAAGGCGGTAAGTCTTTGAGGAGTGGCTGGAAAGGCAACACGGCGTCCTTACCTTCCACATGACGCAGGTCCTCACCGGACATGGTAAGTTCGGGAGGTTCCTGCACCGCATCCGTGCGGAAGATACGCTCGGGTGTCACCATTGTGTGGACCGCCCGGAGAACACGGTGGAGCATACGGTTGAGGTGTGCCTCGCTTGGGCAGAGCACCGCCGTGTCCTCGTGGGGGCGATCGGCGGCAACCTCGCGCCAGAATAGGCGCTTAATACTCGTGAACTTAGTGTGCCTCACCATCAATGATTGCATCACTGCTTACTATCAGGTGGGATCGCAGTCAAACACTAGTTTATATCATTGCAAAAAAAGAAGGAATCATCATTATACTGTAGGATGAAATATTTTCTACATCTACCCTACCTTTACCAGCGTAGTGCCTGGCGCGCGCCACCTCCTCGCGGTACTGATGCAGCTGCCGCTTCCACTCGTCCACGTTGGCGGTGCTCTCCTGCAGGGCAGCTGTGAGTCGCAGGTTATTGCTCTTCAGGGTAGCGAGCTCCACTTCCCACTTCTTGGCGTTTGCTGAGCTGTGGATGGAGAAGGAAGATATTAAAAATACGAAGCTTTTGTAGAATTTGTCTACGTCCATTTTAATTATTGTGGTTAATTAGGACAACTTTTGAAATCCTGATTCTGGAAACTGTGGCGACGACCAGAAAAACGACGAGTCAATGAAGCTCGACCAGTCGTGAGGACAAGATTCAACTGTCTTGGATTTCGTAACAAAATTAATCAGAAAAGAACAGTGGAAGGGTGTTTCCAAGAACATAATTACCACTTCAAATAAGGCAGAAAATAAAAACTATTTAAAGATCTCTACAACTCTAATGTTTTAGCTGAAAAAAAAAACCTATTAAACTCCAGCATCTATAGTAACTAGTGATACAAAACTACAGTAACACGTTAGCAGATTGAAAAAAGAAACAATCTTTTGAAGCAGAACTAAGCCAGCGAAATCAATAATGAATGAATGAGAAAATAAAGGTTTTGAATTTGATCCAATGTTGGCGATACTTTAACCTAACTATTGGTAAAGTCGCTGCGTAAACGTTTGAAAGAGAGACTGTGGCACTAGAAAGCAAAAGACAACTGAAAGACACAGTTGCGTTTTAGTCAGTGAAAGTCTGATACGCTCTCTCGTTTTGGAACGCATCTATCTATAGCATAGTCGGCCTTATAATGTTCCCACTGTTGGGACTCAGGCCTCCTCTTTAGGAGAGGGAATGGGCCGTAATCCACCACGCGGGCCCAGTGCGTGTTGGTGGATGTCGCATGTCTTCGAATTTTTGGTTCTAGGACATGCCGGTTTCCTCACGATGTTTTCCTTCACCGTTTTGAGAGCAGTGTGATGAAATAAATTACACAAAGTAATGCGCCTGACTGGGTTTGAACCCGCAACCTACAACTCGTAAGTCGGGGCCGTTACCACTCGGCCACCACTGCTCTTCGGATAGCCCATTTAACAAGGAAGGCTAGGCTATATAACATCACGCTTATACGTCGTTTATACCGCGTACACCGAAGGACTGGAACAATTTGCCTGCTGAGGTCTATCCATCCGATTATAATTTGGGTGTATTCAAGGTTAGAGTGAATAGGCTCTTAATAAACTAGTGCGCCTCACTAACAACGATTGCATTACTGCTTACCATCAGGTGGGATCGCAGTGAAGCACTATTATAAATCAAATAACAAAAAAAAAACCCTACGGACAACTATAGTTATAAATAAAAGTACTTATACAATTTAGACACTATATTTAGTACCTTTTTAGTTTTAGTATTTGTTGTTACAGCGGCAACAAAAATACATCATCTGTGATAATTTCAACTGTCTAGCTATTACGGTTCATGAGACAGGTGACAGACAGACAGATAGTGGAGTCTTAGTAATAGGGTCCCGTTTTTACCATTTGGGTAGGTACGGAACCCTAAAAAAAGATTAAGCCAATAGGCGCCAGTAATTTTATAAAATAATGTGCCTAATACAGTAACTTGATGGGTATATAATAAGGGCGCTTTCAATTTAGACGTTTTATGTCTGACCGCTGCGCTGCCGCACGTTAACCGTGCGACAGCCGGCCGGTTGCAGTACGTTAGCAGTCTGAAAACAAACGCCTAAATTGAAAACGTATCTGGCTGCCGTGCGTTTGTATGCCAGTGGTGCTCAACACCGAATTGAACACTTGTGACATTGCCATCCTGTTGTTGACCGTTCGCTGCACTGTCGCCGCGCGCTTTGTATGAAAAATAAGACAGTTCGGACGCAGTACGACTAACGCACCGCATCAGCACCGCAGCAGGCCGTCAAAAACGCGTAAGTAAATTAAAAGCGCCTTAAATCCTACAATTTAACACGCCTTTTTAATTATCTCCGGTCCTTACACTATAGATTTTTCTTGTCATATTCGCTTGCACAAAACAGTAATTTCTTTGAAGAATTTATGTCTGACATTTGCTAGGAGAATCTGTAATTCAATAGTGGGCAGAAACACACGCCTTCGGTGCAGAAAATACGTGTTGTCCAATTCTTTTCCGAGCGATGGGTCGTTTATCTTTGTTGTGGGTGCTCAAATGTTTTTCTCGTTAGTGAGAGTTTTCTTGAGATATATCGCGTGCAAGAACAAAATAATCTTTCATTATAGAATCGTAGTTTGGGACTCACTCCCTCACTAGTATAGTGATGAGAATAGAATAAACTTTATTGTACTTACACCAAAATAGTAACAAAACTTTTTACCGTATTTTTTTTTTGTATATGCCATTTTTACTTTTTATTTAAATGTATTACTATTTTATGAGTACAAATTATGGGCGGGAGGGGGGACGTGAGGCGCTGAGGCGCTCAACTACAAGTACATTTGCCCTTTCCTGAGTTCAGACTATCAGCTGATAGATCGTGCCTACTTTTTATGTTAGGGCGCGTGCGTTCCTCGATATTTTCTAGTTATGCGGCCATACGTTGTATCTTATTGTGGCTTAGATTAGTCATTTAAAAGCTCACGATTCCCCGACACATGTAGGTACATTGCTTACGTCATCGATAACGCGGGCGCGGGCGCCGCGCAGCTAACAGCTGATCGGGTGAAGGCGCGCGCGCGAAGTTTAAAGTTTCAAACAGCTGTTTTGTTATTGTAAATAAACTAATTAGTATGTAAAGTTTCTTTGGGAAAGTTGTTTGTAATCATGAGTAGGTACAATCACGTGTTTAAGTATCGGTCACTAATTACCAGTCACCCTATAAAGACATCTAAACCATTTATGCTTTAAACTAATTAAAACAAACTAAAATATGATGTTTGTTTTAAGTTAGTTTTAATTAGTTTAGAATTTCTTTTTAATATTATAAATACGTCTTTTAAATTTTGAAATATTATTCAAAAATTTAATTTTTTTGTTGACTGTACGTTTAAAGTACCTATTTTTAATTTGGGACGAAACACGACTTCAATAGTGAGGACGAACAAAGAATTTTTTGGAATGTGGGACAAAACTTTGGGACGAACGAAGAACAAACCATTAAATCATTAATTTTTATTTTTTTTCATCTCGTTAAACATAATTATTAATATTTCACTGATAGTAAACTACACGCTACCTTTAATATTTTAACCGCCTACAGCGAGTATATCCGACAAGCAATCTCGCATTTTATTCTGCCAAGGTCACACATCCACGACCAAATACTCCATCTCGTCAGCTCTTCTTCACCTATGGGGTCAATCCCCAAGAGCTAAACGAGATGGAATACCCAGTCACAAACACAAGACCCTGGCGAATAGGGCGCAAAAACATTCGTCGGAGGGTTAAACGAAATTCTACTGTCCTTGTACCAACATAAAATAAAAGACAATCAAAATATCCAAAACCACAGCAAGAAGTTCAAAAGAATAAATTAACAGTAAGCGAAAACAATCTACAAAAACACAAAGCTGGTACAACTGTAACAAAGCTGAATACTAACTGTTTTAATTAATGAACAAAACAAATCTGACACTAATTCCGAAATCGGTTCATCTAAAACTAAAATATTCATGGTTCTAATTCAGTTGGAATATTAATTAATGATTCAGATATCAATGTCCTATTGATTAGTGACTGTGTGAAACACGATTTGCAGCCAAAACCGATACCGTAACCAAATATTCGGCTTCTCTTCTAGTTTATCTTTTTGACGTGGTAACAGAAGAGGACACGATAGAGCATACGGTGGTGTGCCCCGCTTGGGCGGAGCAACGCCATGTCCTCGTGGGGGCGATCGGCGGCGGTCGCCTCCGCGTGCGCATAGCAGAAATGCTAGCGAAGGAGATAGCCGCACCTGTGAGGGAATGAACATCCTCACGCCCCAGCCGTTGCGACCCTGACAGCCACCGTAGGCGCGGGCTTGCGGACTACGAGCAATGGATAGCTCGCTGTCCGGACCGAGTCATCGACGGCGCGTAGTGTTCCAAAGCGTGCGTTAAATATATGTCAACCAAACCGTATGGGGGCCCAGCAGGGCCGAAGTCTGAGGCCATGGGTCAACTTCGGAAAGGGAAACCCGTAAACGAAGAATGCAAAGGGCAACTGAAGGAACATGTGTGGGTTTAATCAGTAAAAGTGGGAAACCCGTAAACGAAGAATGCAAAGGGCAACTGAAGGAACATGTGTGGGTTTAATCAGTAAAAGTATGACACGCCCTCGCGCTCCGCCTTAGAGCAGGAAAAGTCGTTAGATGATTTCCCACCTTAAAAAAAACCTGGTAGTAACAGAAAAACTGAAAGAAAATAATATTTCGATAGAGAGTCAGTCAGTTTATTATCACAACAAGCAGCTCAAAGACGCTAGTTACAGTCGAGCCGAATATTCGGCCCCTTTTTGGCCGAAACCGAAACTAGTTTTTATGGCCGATATTGACCGAAACCAATTCTAGATGGCCGATATTGGCCGGTCTTTACTATCAATAATGATTTCAATTGAATTCATTAAATTAAAGTTCGCCAACAATTTGGGCCAGTCGTTATAAGTGAATTAATGGTTGTAACATAAATAACATGAAAGCACCAATAGATTTAGGCTCATTTCTGAACCTAGGGGTCGTTTAAGTCAAGAGGTTGCTTCTAGGCCACGTTGCTCCATCACCAAATCATCGCTTACTATCAAGCGAGATGGTGGTCAAACGCGAGCAGTTAATAACAAAAAAAAATTGGTGACGTGACGGTTGAAGTGTACCTTCCAATAATTACACATTTAGGGTTTTACGACCTGAAACCGTAACTTTTAAATACCCTAAGCGACTTTTTTGGAATATTCATTAGAATAGCGATTATAATACACTTCGAAATTAAAATAGGGCAGATATTTTTTTTTTTTTTTGTAGTACGGAAGACACCGACGAAAAATTCCACCATTGGGAGGTCCAGAATTATGTACCTACTGGATCTATAACACACGGTTTTTGCGTCAATTTCTGAGACACAGTGTAATACCTAGTTGGAAAAAAGGCTAGGTAGGTGATCATAAGCTATTGTCCATTCAACTGGTGCCGGCGCGAAAACAAAACGATTGTAGCAGTCTTGTTTGTTATCAAAATGTAGTTTGTTTATAAGCATGTCAACATACATACAAGTATAGTAACACGCAACACGAGAAATCTTATGAGCCGGTTGTAGTTGTAGTCACAGAGTAATTTGTATGAACTCCGCCCGGGTCTATGCCGACTTCGCGGCCTCATAACAGCGGCTTTATTTAAAAAATAAAAAAACAATAGTGCGTATATTGATCAATATACTACTCAACTCGACCTGCAAAATGCAAAAAACTTAAGAAAATATGAATTTCGCAGGGTACATTTGAGCATCAACAATAAATTATCCATATCCGACAATCATTTAGTAATAATCCCCTCTTGCTGAACGACGGGTGGACAATAAATATAGAGATTGGTTTAAAAAATCGCAAGACTCATGTAACTTTCGAAGGAATATAACATGCTTTTGACTCACTGGGGAAAGCTCTGAATGTAATTATGACATTTCGCATTGAAGTTTCTGAAAGCCTGTAGCCAAATCTAAAGTCATGTGGTTACTAAGTGTATGTCAATTTCTACGTGTCGCTGACTCATGCAGTAGAGGCGAGAGAAATGTTATGAGGGGCTAAAACTTCGACACTTCCACGCGGTCCTGCAAGTGCGAGTGTGGAGCCGCTGCACAGGACATGCGTCACCTGCTATGCTGCCAATCCTGCACCTTTCAGGATTTGTACGAGGCCAATAACAGAGCTGTAGGTACAGGTTATAAAATATTGGTAAAAAAAAAAATAGTTTCGAGTACATCAACACGAAAAGAAGAAGATGAAGACGCGATCATCAGTGGCAGAGCAATGTCGGTTTAGCGTGCTGGATTTGGAGCACAAAGGGCAGGATAGGACGTAGAGCTATATTTTTGACATTCTCGCCAGTTTTAAAGGACGCGAGACAACTTACGATCGACATCCCGGAACGTGTCAGGACTTTGAGATTTGAAGAATAAAATTGGAATCGAGTTCATTTCTAACGAGGTGTAAGATATAAAATCAACACAAACTGAAACCCCTATTGTGTGGTGGCGCGTTCAAACAAACAAACTCTTCAGATTTATAACATTTAGGTAATTAATAAGTAATAGTATAGGTTGCGGTCCCGGTAGACGTTGTACTGCCGTTACGTTCCCTTATACTTGAGATAGTTCTTTCACGTAGGTGAAGCGCCCGACAGAAGCATAACATAAACAGCCTTATAATGTTCCCAATGTTGGGACTCAGGCCTCCTCTCTAAGAGAGGGAATGAGCCGTAATCCACCACGCGGGCCCAGTGCGGATTGGTGGATGTCACATGTCTTCGAATTTTTGGTTCTAGGACATGCCGGTTTCCTCACGATGTTTTCCTTCACCGTTTTGAGAGCAGTGATGATGAAATTATATTACACAAAGTAATGCGCCTGGGTTTGAACCCGCGACCTACAACTCATAAGTCGGGGCCTCTACCACTCGGCCACCACTGTCGACAGAAGCTAGTCCTTAATAATTCGGTTGAAAACCTCTAAAATAAACACAAAACATACCTACGTAGTCTCCTCTTGCTCCAAGATTTTGTTGTACTTTATTTTGGCACTTAACCAAAGTTGCATTACAGAGTTCCAGAGGCTTTTGCTTGAGAGCTTGCGACGAACTTAGTCCAAGTATGCACTTCAAGATTAAACTGAAGTTTACACAGAACACTTGGTTGAACGATACAATGCTATTTATAGAGGTCACTACCAACCTATAAGAACTAACAAGTTTTTTTGTCATAGAAAAATGGTAGGAATATCATTTGCAATTGATATACATAATTATATATACGCATAACCAACAAAACACATTCATTGTATTCCTGCCCTTGTCCCGTATTATTTGTGAGTCGATGCAACAAGTTTTTTCTTCCATTCTGTCCTGTCACCCGTCATGTTTACTCATTGTAACTCTTTTAGTACCATGCGTTTCATCCCTCCTCTTCACATGTCCATACCAAGACACGGTACCCCTTCAACTTTTCAGTCACTGGCGCAGTTTTAAAACTTCCTCCAATATACTAATTTCTCACTTTATCCATTCTCTTAACATTCTCATCTTCGCAACATGTAATTTTTATTCATCCGTCTTTTTCACAGCCCAACATTCTGATAAATAAAACACATTGTTTACTGGAAACTGTTCAATATCCATATACTTCATTCATTAAAAAGTCCCAAACGAAAATGACTAACAAAAGCGTTAATGTATTTCAAACAACTTATTGTGTACACATTATGTATATCTATGTGTGCCAAATAATATATTTTTCTTCTTTCTTTGTATGGAATAGTGACGTGCACGAGACCTCGTGGTATCAGTACACAACTGGTAACTGTTCATTATCCATTGCTTCATACATTACAAGACCCAAATGAAACTTACTGACAAAAACGTCGATGTATTTCAAACAACTTGGTATGGAATAGTGACGAGCACGATGCCGCGTGGTATCAGTATGTAACTGGAAACTGATCATTATCCATTGCTTCATACATTAAAAGTCCCAAACGCAAATTACTAATAAAGGCGGCAATGTATTTCAAACATCCTTGTATGGAATAGTGACGAGCACGAGGCCGCGTGGTATCAGTATGCAACTGGAAGCTGTTCTATCCATTGCTTCATTCATTATAAGTCCCCGAAAATGACTAACAAAAGCATCAATGTATTTCAAACATCCTTGTATGGAATAGTGACGAGCACGAGGCCGCGTGGTATCAGTATGCAACTGGAAGCTGTTCTATCCATTGCTTCATTCATTATAAGTCCCCGAAAATGACTAACAAAAGCATCAATGTATTTCAAACCACTTGGTATAGAATAGACCTGTGTCGATCGATCATTTATCGTAACCCGGGTCGATCATGACCCACTCGTATGGTGATCGGGTTAAAAAGATTCGATCATTTCGATCATTTGGGTCGCAGTTCATAAAGAATAACTCCGTCCTGAATATTGCGATCCGATTTTTAGATTACGTGTCGCGACTCGCGGGTCATAAGTTACCAGTGCAACTGATTGGATCTCTTCAAACAAAATTCAATCACGCGATCGACAGTGTCGCGAGCCATCCTATACAAACCGGTTTTCTTTTGGAGAAAGAGTGAGGTGAGTGAAAGTGACTGCATCATGTATGTAAACGAAAGAGATAGAAGACATTTTGCTTGTTACGTCGTGTTGCATGATTGAACGCACGACTCAATCGATTGTACGAGCATGCAATTAGTTACCATAAGTATATGAAAATAAAGTCCAATTTGGCTTATTTTGTTATCTGATAATCGAGTCAAATAAGATCGGGTGCTTTTGAGATTCGTGATTCTATCACTCCGGTACAGGTTGCGATCGAATCAAAAAGATTCGATCAATCGTGATCGACACAGGTCTAGTATAGAACAGTGACGAGCACAAGACCGCGTGGTATCAGTATACAACTGGATACTGTTCATTATCCACTGCTTCATACATAACAAGGCCCAAATGAAAATTGCTAACAAAAACGTCAATGTGTTTCAAACAACCTGATATAGAATAGTGACGAGCATGAGATCGCGTGGTATCAGTATTATCAAACGCAGCGTCAATCTCGCACTACTTTCGATCATAAAGCACACGTATTGCGCAATGTGCGGTGACGCAGTATCGATTATATTATGCATGACCATCTCGACTAAGCGTCTTTACGGTTACATCACTAGTCTTTACGCGGCAAAAATGCATAACATGTTACATCTCATTAGTTCTGCGGCTTATGCATGTGATTTAATACCTGTTTTCTTATTTTTTCGGATTACGTGATCTATAAAACTGAACGATTTTTATTTGAAAATTAATATTTATCTTTGTTTCAGGTAGATCACCCATAAATTCGTTAATATTTCTCAACCTATGTTAGTATAATCTATGCTATGTTAGTATAATCGACAACTATAGGTAGTATTTTAGTGTATGTATGAAGTGTATTAGTTTGAGTGTATATCTATTCTATGGTCTATAAGTAAATCTATTCCTGTATTCGCCTTTTTCTCTCTCTTTTATTGCACCTACCACTACTTTTCTCTGCATCACCCAAAGGTTGACTGGTAGAAAATGCCTAAGGCATTAAGTCCGCCTCTGTACATTTGTGTGCATATAGCATTAAACAAATAAATAAACCAACTTAAAAAAAAATTATATATAATGCTTAATTAACTTTTCAACCGAAATCTCAATTTTTTTCCCTTTTAAAAAACGTCGCCCCACACTGGGAATAACTCACTGTGCGGACCACCCAGAGGACACGGTAGAGCATACGGTGGAGGTGTGCCCCGCTTGGGCGGAGCACCGCCGTGTCCTCGTGGAGGCAATTGGCGGCAGCGACCTTTCGCGTCGGGCCCTGGTTCAGGCTATGGTCCGGAGCGAGGAGGAATGGCAGGCGGTCGCCTCCTTCTGCGAAGCAGTAATGCTAGCAAAGGAGGAGGCTGCACGCGTGAAGGAACGAAGGTCCTCACGCCCTAGCCGCCGTAATTCCGACCCCGACTACCAGCCACGGTAGACGCGGGCTTGCGGACGTCGAGCACTGGGTAGCTCGCCGTCCGGCTGTTCGGTAATTAACCGGACCGAGCCCAGTCGTCAACAGCGCGTAGTGATCCTCGCGCTCCTCAAAGAGATGTCAGCAAACCGTAGGGGCCCAGCAGGGCCAATGCCCGGTAGCTAGGACCGCGGAGAATTTCTGAAAGGGAAACCCGTAGTCCTAGAACGCAAAGGGTAATTGAAGGATACAGGTGTGGTTTTAGTCAGTAAAAGTCTGACACGCCCTCCCGCTCCACCCAGAGCGCGAGAAGTCATTTTGATGATTTCCCACCTAAAAAAAAAAAACACTGGGAATAACTCCTATGTCGTGGGTGCGTTCACAAACATGTAACTCACACACACAAGACACCTAGACCCGGAACATTTATCTGTAGACCATACAAATATTTGTTCCGTACTGGAATCAAACCTGCGACATGCTGCGCAACAGCCAATCGCTCAACCACTGCCAACCGTGCCTTCAAAACTATATTGCTAATTTTTTTTATTGTAAAATCATTTTCTCTCGGATGTCTATATTACTTAATTGATACGTTCACTGTCGTCATCATCATCATCATTTCAGCCGAAAGACGTACACTGTTGGACATAGGCCTCCCCCAAGCGTCGCCACAACGACCGATCCTGTGCGTCTCGCATCCACCGCACTCCCGCGACTCTCACCAGGTCGTCGGTCCACCTTGTGGGAGGTCTTCCAACGCTGCGTTTTCCGGTGCGCGGTCGCCACTCTAGAACCTTTCGGCCCCATCGACCATCCTTTCTACGAACAATGTGCTCTGCCCACTGCCAGTTTAGTTTGGCGATTCTTTGGGCTATGTCGTAGACTGTACTTGAAAACAAACCACTCATTGCATCATATCATACTCACTATTAAAAACTAAAACTGCCCAAGCGTAAAAATACAACATACAAATTGTAAAAAATATAATTCAAATATCTTTATAATTGCAGAACCTCTCATCATAAAAGAACGCTTTGCTATTCAGAGCAAATCTATCATAATCAATAAAGATATTAGACAATAAATTCCTCCGTCGCGCGCTACGCTTCCTGCAACATTACATCACATGCCGCACTCGATGTACATAACTGTATTATAATATAATTGAGCCTATTTATTTATTGCTTAACGTGCAAGCGTAGCGTGGAGATTTGTCACTGTAGTGTGCATGCAGAAGAACCACTTTGGTTTGTTCTTGAAATTCATTCTTAGACACAATATTGAATTTATGACTAGGGACTCCTAGTAAGAGATGTGCTTGCTATGGAACAAGGTATCATCTTCCAAAGCCCAAATATATTGATACTTTCCAATCTGGGAAAAAATCATGCGTAGTAAAGTTAGACTCAATCAAAGTTTTCTCGGTCTAACTAAGGTCATCAAGGAAATTAAACAAACAATATGATATAATTTAATTTACTTTGATACCGTGTGGTTTACAGGTGGCCTCCTTAAGACCTGCGGGGCTATTGCGTAACTTTGTTGACAGTTCAAGTGATGATCACTTGTTAACAATGTGCATCATTGAACTGTCAAACAGCTAGTTTCGTATTGCCTATCTTCAGTGACCAACTGCAGTGACGTCATTAGCCACTGGTGCCTTTGATAGCCACCGTAACACGTTTTGACAGATGTTATTGTATCGATACTTTTAAAATTGCGATTGTGTAAGCTTTTGAAGCTGTATAATTTTTATAATTCACCACATTTCCACCGTAGTTTGTTAGTCACTTGTATGATACGTAATACCAATTTTATGAAATTGTCAGTTGACAACTAAGTTTAGTGTGCAACGAATGCTAGTTGTCAACTGTTATTGAAAAAGTTAGCCAATAGCCCCCCTGGACAAAAGTCTAGCGAGTCCCCTGACGTGTAGTGAAGTTAAAACAAACGTTCTACAATGTTCATAAAGGTAAGGTAAGGTAGCCACGATATAAGATACACGTTAGGGTGTATCTAACACGTTTGCCTGCACAGCTATACCTGTCAGGTAAGTTTGTGTGGAAACCTGCACAGTCTTGCAACATACACGCTCCGGTTTACCAGTTAAACTCAACTGTACAGGCAAACCTGTCAGGTATACACTAGACCTAGACCGCAGTCAGTATGATTCCGGCCATTCGCAATTTAAAACCACGCATACTACGGCTGCGGAATTGTTGGATAACAATTACAAGTGTACTTATAAAATTTTAAGAGTTCCCTCGATTTCTCTAGGATCCCATCACCAGATACCTAGGACCTCGGCACTATGGGACCTCCTGCGAAGCATACCCTTTCAAGGAAAAAAAAAAAGAATTTTCCATATCGGTCCAGTACATGTAATCGGGGAACATACCTAAAAAAAAGATTTCGACGAATAGAGAACCGCCTCTTTTTTGAAGTCGGTTAAAAAAGTCAAACGCCACAGGAATATACTGGAACATTATCAGAAGACTATGGGAAAAAAGACTATAATATAAGTTATAGTCTTTTTTCCCATAGTCTAACCTAACTTAGAACCTTCGTAAACCTTCTGTGCTCACTTTACAGTGACACCGATCTACAAGATCTAATTTTCCGCCCATGTCATTAGCGAGCGTGAAGATCGTACGATTTCCCGGCGCATCGGGCTGCATCGGTACGAATCGTACGAATCGCGTGCGTTACGTCAAAACGCCGTGATCGATTACTATGTGGGACAGCGAGAGTAATAGTAAACAGTATTATGGAGGGGTGGTTATAAGTAGACAAAGAGAATGGACTGAGCATCAAGTACCTTCCTGCTTTTTAGGGTTCCGTACCTCATAAAAGGAAAAAAGGGAACCCTTATAGGATCACTTTGTCGTCCGTCTGTCTGTCTGTCTGTCAAAACCGCTTGAAGGTATCGAGTTGAAATTAAAACTATATACTCAAATCTGCGGTCCCTTGAAGCTGTGAAAAAAATAAACTTCTAAATTAACGAAAAAAAAAATACAGCCGTTTATGACGCAAAAAAATGTATATTTCGACACTTTCAAGGGAATCAAAATTCATAGGATAGTTCCCGTTGACCCAAAAACCTGAAATTTGTATAGGAATAAATCTGAAAACAGTAAAATTGTCATTACGTCACAAAAAAGTTTTTAAAGGAAACAAATTCGAGGCTCCATTCGGGAATTGAACTATTTATATAGGTAAGTTTATACGGAACCCTAAGTGCGCGAGTCCGACTCGCACTTGCAGTTTTTTTATTATTGACAGACTCGCGTTTGACAAATACTTCACATGTTAGTTAGCGAAGATGTGGTTGACGATAGACGCTTGCCTATAAACAAACTATTCACTTTTGATTTTTAGGCCCCTCTGGGTATCAGTTATCACAGACTCTGGCAGGGAATTCTACTCTCTTTAGCTGTACACAATCAATGTATACTTATCACCCATATCGAAACAACTATGAGGCCAATACTTGTTTTTATTCTGTATATAGGTAGTTCATAGTGATGAACATGACACTGCTAACATTTGACGTGGCAAAATCAGAATACTAGTAAAAGATACTTCTTCGTCCTACAATCGTTTTGCCTCTCTCACTCTTTTCTGACCGTATTTAGTTCATAGTCGTATAGGGAACGATCACTCCATTCTTCAGTTTATGGTTGTGGGTACAATATGTAATTATTCTCGTTCACTTCGTGCAGTAGGTCATCTAATCGTCTATTAAGTCATTAATGTTCTACAAAACTACATAAATAGTGTCGTGTATCGACACGCAAATGAGAAAATTCACAAGTGTCTCCTGCACTTGTGAATTTTAACGTTTCTACGGCTAGTATTTGCTAATTACATGAATAATTTTCTTTTTCATAACAGCATAATTGTTTGTAGTGAGAGTGCATAATCTTTTTGTTAAACTCAAAAACACTATAAAAAAAAAAACATTTATTTCAGATAACCTAGATAAATATCGAATTAATTCAATACAAATAAAATAAAATTCAAAACAGTTAAAATTAGAATCAACATTAAAATTAAATCAGATATAATAATGCTTAAAAGGGTAATAATAGGTGGATAGCCCTACATTTTACCAGTTACACACTCATTTGTGTTACGTTTAATGGAGAGTGAAAAACACAATAATGGACTAGATGACTCAGTGAAAGAAAAGGTTTCAAGCCTTTTCTTTCACTGCAAGAGACTATTAAGAAAGCTCGTTGAAATACTTGGAGAAAGAAGAATACACCAAATAGATTGTTAGTAACATAATCAGCCTTGTAATTTTACCATTGTTGGGACTCAGGCGAAAGTGTAGAGCGAGAGTAGAGGGGTGTCTAAGAGAGGCAATGGGCCGTAATCCACCACGCAGGCCAAGTGCGAGTTGGTGGATGACCCCTTCAGTTTTGGTTCTACGACAGTTTCCTCACAATGTTTTCCTTCACCCCACAAAGTACAAATTCGGGTCAGAACCCGCGATGTACAACTCGTAAGTCGGGGTCACTGGACCACCGCTGGACCTAAGAGCTTAGAGAATTCACTATAGAATTTTCTAAGGGCAAAATATCACAACACTGTACGAGCAGAAAAAAAAAGAGATGAAAATAAACAAAAAGTGCAACGCAGCAGTATATTTCGTAGAGCAAAGCCCACAGTACTATCGCCTTAAAAGCTTCACGTATGAACGGAATCAGCAGTTTTGCGGCAAAGAAAAAAGTGCTCACACAGCAACTTGCTGGATTAATTACAAGAGGCTGGCTAAGCTATGCTAAATTAATCATTTGTCTTGAACATTGGAAGCAAGCCAACTTTTATTCGAAGTTACATGGGATTTACTTGCTGTTTCTTAAATTCACTCGGAATAAAGTAACTTTCAAGTAGAGAGATATGTAGAAAACTATCTCGTAAGCTGGTGTTCATGATAGCTGGTCTAAATAAATGAGCAGGTGATGAACTTAAGGTGAAAACACCATTTTTTCTTTTCTTTAAAAAACCTTGTCCCACACTAGCTCCTCTATCGTGGGTGCGTTCACAAACATGTAATCTCCAATACACAAGACACCCAGACCCTATGAGCAGGTAATTGATCCTTTCTTGATTAAAGAGCAGTGAGTCACCTCGGTACTTTTGTAAGTATTTTCTTGTTTGCTAGCCTTTTCTGTCCTACCCCTGAGTAAAGGCCTAATCCCTCCACTCCTATCGCGAATCCACGCTTTTTCTTGCAGTTTGAAATCTGTCCAGTTCGTCCCGTTATCTTTATTTTATACGTGTCGTACCGCGACACCGTCTCAAAAGTGACGGAGGAGTATTTTGTCCACTTTGTCATGCAAATTAAAAATAAACTTAAATCAAATTAAAATATTTTGAATAATATTATGTATTTAAATAATAAACCTAAAATAAAAGGCAATTGAGTAACTTAAAAACATCGAGCGAATAATTATCTTCATTATTTTTTGAGGAGACCAGCGATTATCGATTGAAAAACTGAACGTACCGTACATTCATTATACTACACTAGAATGTCAATATCAATTGGTGTCTCTTCCTATTAAAGGTTTTCCTTAGCATCACCTAAAAAAATATTGAAAGAACTGCCAGAGCTCGGTTTAATACCGTCTTGCACAAAATTTTTGGATTTTAAATTATTAATGTTTGCCCAAATAATAAACCCTGCTGTACAATCAAAAATGGCGATAGCAGTGGAGATTTGTTTGACCAAAATAAACAACCAAACTTACCATTTGGCAAGATTACATTGAATAGGCTTGCAAAAATAACAATTTACTAACTGAAGTAGAAGCTGATACAAGCAAAATAACCGCAGAGAATGAAAAACTACGCAAGTAAAGAAAAAAATATTACAAAGCGGAACATAGAAAGGAAAAAAGCTTCGGTCCAATTATTCGACTATATATCAAGTTAGCAGAGTATGTTCACGTTACAAATAGCCGATATGTAGGAATAGATTAGATATTAAAATAATTACCTAGCTAAATGTGTAGAACCAAGTCAGTAATAATGTACGCAATGTTAAACTAGGAAGTGACTAGTCGAATGAAGTTGAAATATACGGGACGTGTTAGATCGCGCTTGTTAAAGAATGCTACATCCATATGTATTTTTTTTAAGCGAGTGGTAAAACGCATGGCTAAAAGAATGATGTGTGGAGAAGCAGAAGACGACCAAAAAAAAATCGATGTACTGAGAGGAATGACATGAAAGGAAAGGGAGTTAATGATAGCGTGACGGTTGTCAAGGGAGAAAGAAAGAAGAATATACAATGCGCCAACCCCAAATAGCATGGGACAAGTTCAGAAGGGTGATGATGAATTAGTTGTCCTAAAAGTGTCTTCGGCTGAGTCATTAGCGGCATTAGCGCCACAATCTAATAAAGGGGCTGGTGATGTTTCGTCAAGGCGCAATACACCAGCGGCGAACTTAGAAACGGCGACCACGACAAAAGTGCAACGGGTTATGATCATCAGTCACAACTGACCGTAATTAACTTGGAATACTGCCTTAGCAGACACTTCTTTTAATTAGATAAAGCGGTCGAAAGAGGTAGGTACTGTAAAACATGAGGAGTGTTTCCATCTGGAATATCTTAGTAATATACCGGAGTCTAGATTTGTTACCGGGTGGTCTATCATATGGACTTCAACATAAATAACGAAACAAGTTTTAAGTACATTTTGAGCATTACAGCAGTACCAACCGCTCCCCCGTATATTCCCACACAAGTTGGTCGATAATCATATACGCACTGAAATCGGCCGGTCAACGTTTCCGGCACGCTAATAAAATGAAGTTATTATCATCAATCTTGTTCCTCTTTGCGGAATTAGTCGACGGTGAAATATGATCTGGTGCACTTTCCGTCGTTAGGAGAATTGAGTGAATTAAGTAATTAGCGTTTGTGAAGAAACTGAGAAAATAGTCATCACTTAATGGTGTTTGTCTTTTACTTTCTTGTATTATGTTTTCTTTTCCACCAACCCAAAATGGGCTCGCATGACCTAAATCTTTTCAAAAAGACGAAGCCATGGTCTAGCAATGGAAGCGTTATGGACTAATTACATGAAGAATTTCATTTATTTATTTATACACACAAACACTTAACAAGGGATAAGTACTGCCTAATACTGATAGAAGATCACAAATGTGCCGGCAAAGGCTGGAGAGTTGGATCAGAGATGTGGATACTGTGTAAAAGTAGAAATTCATTTTAGAAAACTGAATAAGTTTTGATCAACAGACATTGATTACTGTAAAAGAGAACCTATAAACCCTATAAACGTGACTAGTATAAGAGAAATAGATAAAAAAATCTTTCAGTCGATCACTACGCTCGGCAAATGAAACAGAAAGACTGAAGGGCCGGAAAACATTTGTTACCCACCCATTGAAAGTCAATACTAAAGTCATTATTTTTCTGAAAGGAAACCAAACTTTAGGGAGCGGCCTGTAACGTTGAATTCAAGTGATCACATAATGATAGAAAGTACCTAATTACAAAAGTTTTTCGTAACAAAATCTTCCAGAAATCCCAATTTATCTTCCACCCCAAACTGCTAAGATAATCATATTGCTAAAAGGACAACAAATAACCTTTGTTTACGGGCAACAGACGATATACATTTGGTTATGACAGGTACGAGTAATGTAGAAAAACAGGAAATTGCCAATGCTAATAATATTCGTGCCTGGGCAATGTACGAGTATGCCCGGTACAGGCCTAGTTTATTGGAGCGCGCAAATCCAACCACGACGTCATTGCATCATACGGTGATGGAGAAAAATACGGTGATGGGGAGAGATACGGCGATGGAGAGATACGGTGATGGAGAGAGGTACAGCGTTCGTGCTTGAGAATGTGCACTGAGCACATACGTTTCGGCCGTCAAAGCCATATGGCTTTGACGCCGTCCGGCCTTCCGGTAACGACAGAGCCCGAGTCGTCAACCCCTAGAGTTCAACGTAGAGCGAAAGAAGTCATTATATGATTTCCCACGTCAAAAAAAAACACTACATCTAATTACACTGCACTCTAGCCCAATTTAGTTGGAAAAAGGGAGATTAAAACGATGAGTCACTGATACGCTTATTTTTTTATGAAAAGTTTTGATAATGCCGTCTCTAGCAGCGGTCGCCTTGGGGTCTCGCTGCTCAGTTCATGCGCGAAGGAAAACGCTCAAATTTCGTAAATAACAATATTATTATTATTGATTAATATTAGATAGCAGTACACCGCAGACTACCCCCTTTATTAGCAGCGATAAGACCGCCATTGTACCCATAGATTGAATTTTCTGTAGAATTGTTCCTATTTTGGATTAGAATTAAAAAAAAAACTATTCTGGTTCGCTGTTGTACTTAGAACCCAAACAAGTTGAGGCGTCACATATGATATTAAAGAATTAAAAAAACATATCCACGAAACCTAAGATACTGCATCAGGCAGAGCTGTTTGGAAATTATCGTGATATATCATGAGTAAGTGAAAATTTTAAAACATTTCGTTTCTACGTTAACTTCTTGAAAAGGAAAGATCGATTGTGACAAAGAGCATCTGTTTCTCTTTGTGTTCTGGCAATCCCAAACAACAACATACAAATATTCATGTTTGGAAATTATCGTGATATATCATGAGTAAGTGAAAATTTTAAAACATTTCGTTTCTACGTTAACTTCTTGAAAAGGAAAGATCGATTGTGACAAAGAGCATCTGTTTCTCTTTGTGTTCTGGCAATCCCAAACAACAGAATACAAATATTGCATCGATGCAAGTCACACAATAATAAAAGTAACTGAAAAATCAAATTCAAAAAGTTTGCAACGAAACTGATCAAAAGTTATGGAAAGTTAAGTAAACCGCAAATAATACCCATGAAACTAGTTGCATTCCAATTTGGAAATTTTTCAATCATACGCTCGCGATCGCGATTTGATTGGCTCATATTGCAGAGGTAGGCACTCGACATACCTACATACATGACTGCTTCATTCAGCACTGAAACAAATATTTGTGGGGCCTATATTGATTCCAGAATGTCAATGAATGTGGTTTCGGTATGTATTGACGATGAAAACATCGAGTAACCATATGGAGAATGAAATATGAATAAACGAATTGGGTTTTCATTGCAGCATCCAACGTTTTTGTGTAATATAAAATTTTATGTGTATGAAAATAAAAGACAAAAATAATATTTCTGAAAACAGCGGATGTAATTTAAATCGAATATAATCAAATAAAAGTTTCGACAGCCACAATAAACGCCGCTGAAAGAATTTGACCATAAACATAAACTTGGAACTTAAATAGAAAAGCCCTAGGTGACTCTACTCATCCACTGGTTGACTCATCTACGCCCTGCCGAAATCTTTGGCTTTAGAAAACTAAAACAGAGTTTCCCTTCATACTCGATTTTTTTCGTTCTCACAAGATAGGGAATATACGGGGCGGTAGAAGTTGCTGTTGATGTGAGGGAAAAACGTACGCCACTTATACAATAACAGCTTTCAGATACGTTGCCCTCCTTAACACAAAGCTAAAAACAGACCCTTATTGCCTACGAAAGTTGAGTAAACGTAGTTAACGTATCAAATACACTGCATAATACATCATTAGCTGGTGATCGTGAGACTTATAGTGTTCCTAACGCTGATGGATCAACAACGAGTAACACGAGAATGATAAGTAGTTCCACTACTCACGATGTGCTGTCGGCTGTGACGAGGTATTGACACTTGGTAATTTATAACGATGTGTGGTCCTCGAATAAAGATCACGTATGTCGAGATATACTCGCATATCGTAAATGATAGCGTGACGGCTGATACAAGAGAATGGAAATGGAAAGAAAATAGGAGATGATGATGTCGAGATATTATTGGAAGAGAAACAAGTAGTCTCGTGATGGCAAGTGGTCATCAATAACGAAATGAAAAGTGCATTGCCACCTGTAAAATGTCTTAAATCATCATCATGAACAAACTGTAACGCAGCAAAACTGCTTAGTGGTAGATATTGGGGTTTGTAGCTTTAGAGCTAAGCCAACACTGACAGACTGAAAAGAACGGCAACATAACTTTCCAGAAGAAGATCAGCACCCATCCATTTTAGTAGAAAACCAGTCCGGAAAATAGAAGTTGAAGAAGATACAAGTGACAAAAGCTGATAACTTAAAAGATATGCAGAGATGATGTTAGGTTAATATTAAAGAAAAGGAAGGCGACAGAAATGGTGATAGACCTTCCGCCACCAGAAGACACTCGACTTCCCCAATGATGGAAATCCCCGCAAGGAAATCAGCACATATCGTGCTCCAAGACGTCAACGTCGACACATACGACACTGACTACCTAATTATCGTACGAACAATACTAATTACATGTACAATGATAGAAGCCGATAATTACGACATTAAAACCGATGCATACTGTGGTGTGAGACACGCGATCGATCGAAATTGTAACGTTAATGCTAAGAGTGGTAATGTTGTTGATGATACGACTGAAAAAAAAAGTGATCACGGAGAAGACAGTTGTATGGAAGATTTATGATGCGTCAACAACAAAATGGACATAAAGACGCCACCGGAGAAGGAGATGGTGATGATAATGCAAAGCTATGGTTCAAAACGTGGATCGGTCAATGAGCTGGTTGCAGTAGTGTTGTGGATGAGTGTGATCGTGGATGTGCTTAGAAAATATATGAACGTGTTATAATAATATAAGATTCTTTATAGCCTAGGTAAGCACGATAAACCATTGGTTCAGATCATCCAAATAAATACAAATGCAACAATATTACATTATTAAGCCGTAGACACGAAGTGCAGTTAATCATTTCAATGCATATTTGTAGAGCCTCAACTAACGATGATAATAAATAAAAGAAGAAGTTTCGATCCCAAAAAAAAATGATTGAAGTATTACAATGAAGGCAAGGTCACAGAAGTCAGATTACCATCTTCAGATTATCTAGCTCATAAATTTTTAGAGGTAAAACATTAACGAGGAACTCACAATTGAATTTAGATGTTCCAAGATCTACTGAATGATTTCAAATTCATGTAATCCGACCATGACAATTATGATATTCCAAATAGAAATCGGCTCTGTTCCGTACGTACAGAAAGACAAGTCATGTTATTATTACATAAATATGAGGCTGTACTTCAACGTATATAAAGGCGAGTGTAATGAGATCGTTACTGAAGAATGTGGGTTAAGAGGGATCGATAGAGCAATACTTGTTTTATATTTGTTTCCGTATGGTTTTAGTAGACAGCATTAATTGATGTTTCAATGTGTTGAAATTGGAGGATTGGGTGGTGATGGTGTAAAGGAAATTGTTAGACTATGAAACGCTTTAGGCAGAGTTTTTATCCTTTTTTTGGGTGGGAAATCAAACAATTCTTCTCTAGGTGGAGCGAGAGGGAGTATCAAACTTTTACTGACTAAAACCCACCCTTGTACCTCCAATTGCAATTTGCGTTCTACTACTCTCTTCTTTCTCTTCTTCACTCTTCCGAAAAATCCCGCAGCCAGTTTACATCCTAAGGCTTATACTTTATGGGGTTCTCTTGTAACGATCAGTAAAATGTATAAGATTTTTCGTCAGGTAGACTAAAATAAATTGTCTAGTTCAAACCAAAAAGAAATGTAGCCATATCTCGACTTAGACATAAAAAGATAAATATTTATGATCCTATGACCGCATTTTATTAGCCAACCTGAAATAATAAAATTTTTATGCAGATACAGATACCGGTAACATTAACATACATTTCGGAGATGTAAATGCAAAAGTAATAAAACTTAGTAGTGTCAGAGATAATGCTTCAATAAATATGCAAATGATATCTTTGTACACGCCCCGGACACTGCGAGGAATGAAATGTTGGCTTGGGAAGCCCAAAGAGACAGTAGCGAGATAGGTGACAGGTAATCTAAATAAGGTGAACCTCTGTGAGATCTACGGTATGAAGCTGAAGAAATCGCTTCCACTTCCAACGACGTGATGTAGCTGTTGATTTTAAAAGTCCAGGAGAGGTCAATAATAAGCAAACTTCATTAATAAAAGGCGGCCTGAAAACATTTCAGACCCCAAAAATTTAAATCATATTTAGTTGTGTCGTCGTTGGGTATAAATGGAATGCGTATTTAAAGGTCTCACAGATGATTACATCTTAAATACTGTTAGTTAGTTAGGCCATTTATGTCTCACTGCTGAGCGAAGGCCTCCCTCTCCCTTTTCCACACACGTCTGTCCTCGGCTATTGCGGGCCAGTCCCTCCGGTAGTTATCCAGCTCATCTCTGCATCTTCGCCTTGGTCTGCCGCGAAATAGTGACTTTATACAAACTAACGACAATAAATCATTCTACATAGATAATTTTATCATTGGACAAGGATACCGAATAATCTTCAAATTCATAACATCATCTCACTAGCCTTTACCTAACCAGCTTGGGACTTTCCCTAACTAGCCTAGCTTTACAAGGAGTGACTGCTAAGACCTCCACAACACAGTTACTGGGTAACCCGACACTCTTTCGATAGACTGATTGATGGTCATACTCTCTGGCGGCTGACTATCTGTAACGACTGTCAAAGATCTACGAATGACAACCGGGACCAATGGCATTCTTGTTTTCCGAGGCACAGGATGTCAGTAATGTCCTTGATAAACTTAAAAAATTACATATGAATTGAAAAATTATTAAATTACAATAACCGTGAAAATATGGTTAATTTAATCCCAATATTAAAAAGCAAATACATTTCAGCTTAGTTGATTTCACCAACAAGTAGATTTATGAATTCACAATTAATTCAGCCTAACAGAAAGCCAATGCTTCTGGATTAAGCATAACATCAGTCATATTTATTCAGAGTCTTAAGATCTTTCGGTAAAATAAACTTTATTATATGAAAGGAAATACATTTTTATATTGCAGTGGACCGGGTGACGTTCAAATGCAATTTATTGGAGTAATAATCTGTAAATGGAAAGCCAGAAGGTAAAAATCCTTATAAGTAAAGCCGTAAGTAGAGCAGTGGTGGCCTAGTGGTAACGGTCCCGACTTACCAGTTGTCGCGGGTTCAAACCCAGCCAGGCGCATTATTTTGTGTAATTTATTTTATCACCACTGCTCTAAAAACGGTGAAGGAAACCATCGTGAGAAAACCGGCATGTCCTAAAACCAAAAATTGGAAGACATGTGACATTCACCAACCCGCACTGGGCCCGCGTGATGGATTGCGGCCCACTCTCTCACTTAACTTAGGCCTCCTGACTAGGAGGTGAGGAAAGAGGCCTGAGTTCAGGGTGAAGCAAAAAAAGAAAAGAATTTCTGCCTGGGAAACCCACGTTAGAAAAGATACGAGTTTATATTATTAGGTGTTTATGTAAAAAAGTTAATTATATGATTAACTTTTTTAATGGTTCTGTGGAAGTGTGCTTCTGAAAGGCAAAAACAACTGTCAATTTTTCTTGGATCACGACAATTTTAGGCAGCATCCTGACTTATGATATCTTTATACTCAGAACCTTAAACCTTTAAAAATCTTGTCACTAAATCTGCAACTGCTATAGGTACTTCTTATAAGTTCGTGGCAAAAGGTTTTGTTAAGGATGAATTTAGTTTTTTTGCAATGCTCTCCGTACGTTTATAGCATAATCAGCCTTTTAATGTTCCCACGGCTGGGACTCAGGCCTCATCTCTAGAAGAGGGAATGAGCCGAAATCCACCACGCGGGCCCAGTGCGGGTTGGTGACCGTACAGTACCGTAAACCGTACGTTTACCTAGCTTTAATTGACCTTATTTATTTTAGTGAAAATCAATTAAGTTCGACCACAAACTTCATGATTATTGACTCTTGTCTAACAACAGTCAATAATCATGAAGTTTCTAACTACTATGTAACTTAGAGAATTTCATCACTAACTTGAAAGGTGAATTACACTTTTAGCACTCCGATCCAATCAAGGGCTTTTAATCTAGAACTTTTCACAGAATACCAATTAGTCTTGTTTGAGTCTAGTCTGGTAGATAGTTAAGTTACTTTAAATGTTTTTTTATTCATTTGCCTTTTGATAGCAAGTAATTTAAGTTATCATTGCCTTACCGCCACCTTTAAATTTTCTTTTGACGTATGTAAGTGAACATCGCCTAAACAACTTTTTTTTTATTGTTTATAGGCTCGCGCTTGACCACTATCTCACCTGATGGAAAGCGACGATGTGGTCGACGACGGAGCGCGATTGCTTAGAAGTTACCTATTCACTCTTGACTTAAAGATCCCCATGTTGTAATTATCATGAAATACAGATTCCGGCAGGGTGTTCCACTGCTTAACTGTACGCACAATGAATGTGTTCCTAAAACTTTTTGTGCACAAAACGCCTGGTGGCCCGACAAACTGGACCAATTTCGACGATATTTTTGTGTATATCTGGATGGTTTTGGTACACAATTGGGCCCGGTATGTGGCACAGCAATTATGGCAATGCAATTAGATTGTTTTTATACAAAACAGAACGTCCGCGCTGAAAACATATCTGTAGGAACCGCTACTTAGAGATAAATGTAAGGTTTTGTTACTACTGTATGCATTAGCTTACTACTGGTACTACTATTTAGCATAGCATAGTCGGCCTTATAATGTTCCCACTGTTGGGACTCAGGCCTCCTCTCTAGGAGAGTGAATGGGCCGTAATCCACCACGCGGGCCCTGTGCGGGTACTACTATTTAATTTTACTTAAACAACTCAAAATCAAAAGTTTACAGAAGAAATTCAATAAAATCTACGGTCCGGACCAAGCGTTTAGCCTTGTCGTTTATACCGCGAACATCGAGGGACTGGAACAACTTGCCTGCTGCGGTCTTCCCGTCCGATTATAATTTAGGTGTCTTCAAGGCTAGAGTGAATAGGCTCTTAATAAACTAGTGCGCCTCACCATCAACGATTGCATCACTACTTACCATCAGGTGGGATCGCAGTCAAGCACTAGTTTATGACAATAAAAAAAATGCCTAAATGAAATATGCGATGTAATAAACATTTTCAATCTAAGAAAACCGTAACATCTCATAAAAATGTCAAGACAAGGGTGATTCCAATCTAAAGAAACGCCGAAGAAAACTGAAAGGTCAAGGTTCCCTTCAATGTCCAGACATTTCACAAAGTACCAGATTATGTAAAGACAATTTAGGGTAATGTCTGGAATAACCTCTTGAAGAACGGCACGTATAAATCATTTATCGCTTAGCTTAGTCCCGAGACTGTACGACTTCGATTAGGCTGTGATTTCTGCACATTCTCAGACCGAACACGATACTCCTAAATGGAAAATGTAAAAGATCCTCAGGAATTTTTTAGGTAGGTACTTAACCTGTCGTCTGTATGCGTACTGAGAACCTTGACATCAGAAAACGATTTTTACGAAAACCACATATATATTTTTTTGTCTTTTTATTTCAGGGTGGGATATCATCAAATAACTTCTGTCTCTCTCTGGGTGAAGCGAGACTGAGTTTCTGACTTTTACCGACTAAAACCCACCGGTGTTCCTTCAGTAGCTCTTTGCATTCTAGGGCTGCGGTAACTCTTTGGAACAAACACGCAGCCACGCTACAAATTGAGCGCTATGTGACCGCTAGTTTCATCATTTCAGCCGATAGACGTCCACTGCTGGACATAGGCCTCCCCCAAATGTCGCCACAATGAACGGTCCTGTGCGTCTCGCATCCATCGGATTCCCAGGTCATCGGTCCACCTTGTAGGGGGCCTTCCAACACTGCATCTTCCGGTCCCAACGGCCATCTGTTCTGCGAGCAATGTGCCCCGCCCATTGCCACTTAAGTTTGGCAAACCGCTAGTTTACATTTTTTTTTTAATTTTATGAATGACAAACAAGAAACAAAACAGCCGCAACGAAGATGTAAGTACGTGAAGTAGGTCTAACCCTTTAAGGCGTGATGTTATTTGCCAAACGTCGCCATTCCAGAGTATAAGTAGAATTAACCCTATCTTGGCAAAATGAACTAAAAATGAGCTAAGGCGTGGAATCATCTGCCGGAGTTTGTGTTTCATGATACCGACGACCTAAGGGGTCTTTAAGTCTAAGAGTGAATAGGTTACTTCTAGGCAAGCGTGCTTGCATAATCGCTTACCATCAGGTGCGACAGCAGTGAAACGCGAGCATATCCTTAATTAAAAAAAAAATACATATAGAATCCCAGTGCAAGTGCGATGCTCCTGACCAGACGACAGCCCACTTACTAGAGTGCTCAAAGTGTCCCCCTACTGACTTCACTTTCGAGGACTTTAAAAACGCCACTGAAGACGCTATTAAAATGACTATCTACTGGGCCCAAATACTTTGAGAGAAAAGAAAACCTTCGATTATAAAAAAAAGAAGCCCATCTTTAGATCCTTCACACCACACAACACTCAGCAAGACACACCACTCCAATCACAGGTCCAAAGCCTCACAGCGACCACCACTACCCCTACTATCTTCGCCGACGAGCTGGGGATGGTCATCAACAATGCGTACTATAAGTTGACGCCAGCTCCGATCCAGCCACATTTGTGCACGACACTCCAAGTGACACGGTTATACGTTAAAATGGATTACAAACTTGTGAGTAACGGTTATTGGTGGTGGTGATTCTATATTTAAAGTGTTAGTGGTGTTTTTAAAAATGAAGGATTTTGGCGGTGTGATAGTGAATCTGTTTGATTGAAACGTTGGTAAACTGATGGAGGGATTCTGATAGATTTTTTTTCCTTAGATTAGTTTCGAGGTTTTAGGGTAGGTACTAAAGCGTGTTCACTTTTGGACTGCATACAAAACAAATAGATGCGCAGACACAATGCTTGCAAATATGAAGCATTTTAACGATATACTAAAAATCTACAGATTTTATTATAAAATTAAAACACTATAACGGTAAAACATTGCTTTTAGAATAGGTAATCTGAGAAACAATCAATATGATTGCATGTATAACTAATCAAGTTTTCAATCGGTTAAAGTAATTTTTCGAAGTATCTTCGTTATTTTTTTTTTCATACTAAATTAGTTGGTATTATATTTTGAACACACTATCTATTTACCATTTATCCTGAAGAATAACATGTATTTTTCTGAAATTCTTTACTGCAGTGGAACATATGCTTTTGCGCTTTATAAAGTTCGTGATGATCTCCTCTAGTCCCCTTCTAGTGGAACGAGTACAGCTAATCTTATAATAGGTTTTGAGTGTGTATAAACAAACATAATTATGATAAATATAATTATGCTTATTCATTCAATTACAACTTGCATTAACTCCGCGTAACTTTCGAAGCTTTCGTTGTGGTATTACTTTAGTGAAATGCAAATTTCTAGCCAGGTATATGAAGTGGTTTACCACCACGTCTTGAGTTAGTTATATTTGTGTTTTACGGAAACAAAAGTTCTGAGTATACCAACTATTCATATATATAGTATATTCACTCTGCGAGTTGGCTGTGGCTCCTCGTACGCTTTCCAAAGTTCTGAGACCTCAGGGTCCAGAGGAATATCAAAAACTTTTACGAAATCCATATTAATATTATAACGCCCGTAACGGTTTTTTAACGGTTAAACTACTGAACAGATTTTGAAGAAACTTGGTACAGAGTAAGCTTGAATCCCAAGGAAGGACTTGGTTACTTTTTATCTGGCTTCGACTTCGCGACCGCATTAACCAACATTTACGCAGACGAAGTAGTGGACAAAAGCTAATAACTATAATTAATTAGCGACCAGCCCCGTCTTTTCGAGTTTTCATTTGTAAAAAAAAATCTTTAAAACAAAATTTGTCCGGAAAATTAAGAACAAAACAAAAAAAAATATCAGGCTCAAAGCGCTCTCAAATTATACATACTTATGCGGCAATTGATTTATATTTATAAAGGTAGATAAATCACTATGTTGCGCTAAATAATTTTACTACTTATAACTTATGATACTAGCTTATACCAGCGGCTTCGCCCGAAAATTATCTCAAAAGAACGTGCTCCCGGGAGCATGTTCTTTAATAGAAATCGTCAGTATAATATTAGTGTACATCTAGCTTGCTCAAATCTGCTATTACAATAGTGTCAGAATGGTCTATCATTGATTTCATAATTGTTGATTTTGACAAGTTTGGTAATCTACTAATATAATGGCGTCACTATGACTTTCCAATGATCGACCACTGACACTTCATTGAAAGAAATGGCACAGAATGGTAATCTCGTTCGTAATGACAAATAAATGTCTGACGTATGCGGTAATCTGCTAAAATTTTGACAGTTCCTTTGATCAGTGACCTCCCATTAGAACGTCACTGTGCAGTCACTGTTTTTAATTCGTTACAAGACAGCTTGTACCACAATTCTATTACGAGACCACTGATCGATCAATGATCGGCCATTATGAATTAACGGATTACGAACTTTTAGCAAAATGACAATGGAATCGTGTTGGAATGACGAATTTATAAAAATAGCAGACTTGGGCCCCTCCCTGGCCGAAAGCCCATTCTTTTCATTATTCCCGTCTTTGAGCCACCTCTTGCCAATTCCTAAAGAAGACATCTAAGTCGTCCCACCATCTCCATCGTGGTCTGTCAGGACCGTCCGCGATTTCAATGCACCAATTTTGTCTTTTACCTGACCCACCGCTCGAGTGGCATGCTTGAGACACGCCCAGTGTAGTCTACTTTCCCTACTCATTAAACGTTAAATAATCTGAAATAGATCACATTATAATCTTATGCAAGAACAACCAACTAAATTATAACTGTTAAAATTAAATTGCATATCATTAAACATAACAGTTTTGAACGATATGTAACATTACGGAGATGACGTAAGAATTTTCCAGTTTCCGTGATTGGAGCTAAAACAAATAATTATAGTTAAGTTGGAACTAAATGTATATTACCTACAGCATTTTGTAATGCTTCAGTGAAGGATGTGCTTCGTTTTGTGAGAAAATTACTAGTTTTCACGCGAACATTGATGGAAGAGTGTGAATAGTGAAATTATGTTATTAGGCACTCGGTTACGCGGTAACGTTGCACTGGAAACACGTAAAGGGCAACTGAAGGACACTGGTGGGTACTCAATAAAAGCCTGACACCCCCTCTCGCACAACCCCTAGAACGGAAGAAGGCATTTGATGATTTTTCCAGTCCACAAAAACCAAAAGGTAATTTAGTTGCTTTTGGTTGCAACAAAACATCTTTAAAGTTGTAAGCATGGCCTGGTTGAGGCTACTTCTATGGGTTTGCGATCCAAAGGAAGCCTTTGCCGAGACTTTATCGCGGCTTCGGTGGCATGAAATTAAGAGATTATCCCAAGGGAACATCATCATCAGAACAAGTCCCGGTCTAAGTATCCTATCTGCTGTTCCAGGACTTGGTCTACCTATTTTCAGTCGTTCAGCCGTGTGATCGTAAAAGAGTAACCACACACACACACAGACGCACACGGGTGATCATTATTGACCTGCCCAATCCATTTGTTGTCACCGCAACGTGTCTCCTTCCATACTTTTCTGTTCGTTGTTCTATCAGTAGTCACTTGTCCTTTTCTAGTCATATCATCCATCCATAGGGGCCATTCAAGTATTACAAAACCACTACAGGGGGGTGGGGGGTCAAAATGGTGATTACGTCAGCAGTATATATTTTTTTAAGGTTTTTAAGAGAACGATGTTGATGTTCCAAAATCACAAGAAATCGAGCAGACACACATCACTGAGCAGCAAACATCCAATGTCATGGAAGATTTAGAGTCATGGCTTTGTGTATCATGGACCGAGGATTGTTAATTTGAATTAATATGTCAAAATTTTAAGTGAAATTTTGACAAAAGCTTATACAAATTACAAAAAATCTTCTTACTCTTACTGAACGGCCCCTTAACAAGTCCGTCCCGTCATCGGACCATTCCACGTACGGCGTTGCGCCACCAGTACATGGTAGACATCCCACCCATACGTACAAAGCGTTTAGGGAACACATCAATTGTGCGTAGAGCTAAGGAATGGAATTCCCTGCCGTAGTCTGTGTTTCCTGATAGCTACAACTTAGAGGTCAAGAGCGAGTAGTTTACTTCTAGGCAAGAGTGCTCCATCGTCGGCCACATCATAGCTTACCATCAGGTGAGATGGTGGTCAAACGCGAGGCTATCAATAATAAAAAAAAACATCTTTCTCACTGTGCATCTGTAATTTCTTTGGCCTTTTCCATGCTTAATCTACATTGATACTGCGTCTCATTTCTTCACCATTGCTGTGGGAATGTTCGAAAGAGTTATCGTGGCACTGGAACGCAAAGGGCAACTGAAGGACACAGGTGGGTTTTAGCCAGTTAAAGTCTGAAACGCCTTCTCGCTCCACACTAGAGCATTTAATTGATGATTTACCACCTCAAAAAAAAATGCCTTTTTGCTTGCTTACGCTTTCCTAAGTACTATGACTACAATAAAAAATTACTAAAGCACACTAAAATCCCATTAAAATCTTCCCCAAGATCATAAATCACTAGTAACTACAAACTCGATTATAATATAACCATGATTAATTATTATCTGTAGTATCTCTACAAACTTCAGACGTTTTCTTTTTTATCCTAGACGTTGATTAAGACATAACCTACAGAGGAAATAAAACAAAGACAGCAAAGAAAATATTGTCCAGGTTTTAACCTATTTTTCCTTGATTAGCTCTTAATTTCCGTCAGGTAGTTTTGTTCCATTTCCGAGCTTAGCTGATAGTTTATTGGTCCTGTAATAATGTATTTTTATGTCAATATTAACCACATCACCAGTTTTTTTTTTTTGGGGTGGGAAATCACTAAATGATCTCGCACTAGGGTGGGCAGAGAGGGCGTATCAGACTTTTACTGACTAAAACCTATCTGTATCCTTTGCGTTCTAGGACCACGGTATCTCTTTCAACAATTCCCATGGTCCTAGCGGGTATCGGGTCTTACTAGTCCCCTATGGTTTTGCTGACGTGTCATTGAGGCGAGCGTGAAACACTAATCGCGAATCCGCCGTCGAGGACTCGGGCTCGGTCTTTAACGGACAGCTGGACAACGAGCTAACCATTTGCTCGTCCACAAGCCTACCTCTACAATAGCCGAGGCTCGCCTTGGAACTCCCCCAGGCATTTTCTATGGCGACGGCTTTGTGTTTTCGGTGGGAAAATCATCTTATGACATCCCCCGCGGAGCGCGAGATAGTGTCAGATTTTTACTGACTAAAAAGCTACTCCTGCCCCCCTAGCCAAGTTACAATCGTTTCGTTCGCGCCGAACGCCTCGAGTTGGCCACGCCTCCGATTCCTTTGTTCTGAGACCACGTGACTGAGCGTTGAGGTGACGTCAGAACAAAGGAATCGGAGGCGTGGCCTACTCGAGACGTTCGGCGCGAACGATATGATTGTAACTTGGCTAGGGGGGCTGTTCCTTCGTTGCCTTTCGTACCAGGGCCGAGTCTTCCTTTCAGAATCAGACCCTTGCCCCCGTAGGCTTCGACCCTGCTGGGCCCCTACAGTTGCTGACATCTTGAGGCGCACGTGGAACAGTACGCGCCGTCGAAGACTTGGGCTCGGTCCGGACGGTTACCGGACGGTCGGACGGCGAGCTACCCATTGCTTGCCGTGGCTGGGGCGTGAGGATGTCCGTTCCCTCACAGTTGCGGCCATCTCCTTCGTTAGCATTACTGCATCGCAGAAGGAGGCGACCGCACCTAATGGGATACATTAACTAATGAATTACCACGGTCCTGGAACGCAACGGGCAACTGAAGGGGCCGATACCCGCTAGGGCCACGGGAATTTTCGAAAGAGACTCCGTAAACCTGGAACGCAAAGGGCAACTGAAGAACTTAAATTCAGTTGTTATTGTAAACTTAGATTAGGTTATGATGGGGCTGATATGCTCTAAAACATTGAGGAAAAAAACTTAAGGACATAGGAGGTTTTTAGTCCGCCTTTCGCTCCACCCTGAGCTGAAGGACTTCTTTGATGATTTTCCAATTATGCCCATCCTATACCTAGTCATGAGGAGTTTCCAACAAGAAGTAGTACGGTCAACATAAATCGCATAACCGCACTACCGTTTTCCTGAACGTCTTCCGTCATACCTACATTAATTCAATGAACGCTATTTTCCTACCGTTGAGTAGGTAATAGCTTGTTAATGTCGCTTCAATCATACTGATACCTTCCGTGCTTGTAATGTCGGTTAGTATTACTATCCGTGAATACTAGAATTTATGTCTAAAAATACTAACACTCTCATCGAGCCTCTTCAGGAAAAACGTCGTAAGCAACAATTTGCGTTTTTAGTAGGAATGGAGTTTCTCTTGATCATCATTTCAACCGATAGACGTCCACTGCTGGACATAGGCCTCCTCCAAATGTCGCCACAATAAACGGACCTGTGCGTCTCGCATCCATCGGATTCCCGCAACCTTCATCAGGTCATCGGTCCACCTTGTAGGGGTTTCTCTTTTGGATAAAAATTTGCGTATTTAGTAGGAATGGGGTTTCTCTTCCGTCACAAAAAGAGATCTGTGGTGGCCCAGTGGAAACGGCCCCGACTTACGAGTTGTAGGTCGCGGGTTCAAACCTAGCCAGGAGCACTACATTTTGTAATTTATTTCATTACCATTGCTCTCAAAGCGGTGAAGGAAAACATCTTTAGGAAACTAGCATAACCTAGAACCAAAAATTCGAAGACATGTGACATTCACCAATCCGCATTGAAACCGCGTGGTGGATTACGACCCATATCCTCTCCTACAAAGGAGGCCCGAGTCCCAACTATAATACTATGCTAATTAAAAATTATTTATGAATACACTAGCTGACTCGGGAAACGTTGTTCTGCTATATAAATTATTAAAGAAAAAATGGAAGGTGAGGTTGGGAGAGTAAAAAATAATTTACGTCCGAATCTTTGACCTACTGAATATACACATGAAAATTTACAAGAATCGGTCAAGCCGTTTCGGAGGAGTTCTGTTACAAACACTGACACAAAGAATTTTATATAGTTTAGATGTTAACAGCAACTATTCTATTAGATCAGTAGTATGAATAATAAGTTATATTTTTGTTAAAATGATATTACTATAAATACTTTTTAATTATGGAAATTCATTCCAGCAAAAAACGAAAATTGTCGCTTTCGACATTCTTCCTAAAAAGGGTAGTTTTTTTAAATAATATAAACCAGTGCTTGACTGCTACCCCACCTGATGGTAAGCAGTGATGCAATGGTTGATGGTTAGGCGCACTAGTTTATTAGGAGCCTATTCAAGACACTTAAATAAATATAACCTATACATATCTAATGAAGACACCTAAATTATAAAACAAAATCTCTCACCGCGTCTGTCTGTCCGCGATACTCAACGGATGTTTATGCGGTTTTCAACAATACACAGAGTGATTCATGAGGCAGGTTTACGTGTATAATACATGCATATTATAGTGAAGAAGAGCCGAGAATTTCAAAGATATGTAACACCCGTGTGAAGGTAGGGAGGGTCGCTAGGCCCCAATATATTAAGGGGTCAGCGCAGCGTGTGTTCTTCTTTCATTTCTAAACATACCTCATACGGTCTATTCATCGTTTCATTGGTTTTATTTTTTATTACGGATAGGCTCGTGTTTGACCACTATTGTACCTGATGGTAATCGATGATGACGATGGAGCACGCTTGCCTAGAAGTAACCTATCCACTCTTGACTTAAAGACCCCTAGGTTGTAGCTATCAGGAAACACAGACTCTGGCAGGCAATTCCACTCATTAGCTGTACGTACAATGAATATACTCCCAATATGCTTTGTACTCTTAAAATCATCTCTAACCTTGAGACGTATAAAGCCTTATTTGAAAAAAATAAACCGAAACCGACAGTTTGCGCTTTTTACAAGGAGTATTTTCTTTCCTAATTTAAAAGTATGATAATATCGTTTTAAAAAGACTTGTTATCATTCACTACCGGCAAACAAGGTGCAAAAAATGTTTAAAGGCAATAATGTATGTTAGTGGTTCTCAACCCGAATCAACAATAATCATGGGTAGTTACTTTTTTTTTAAATCTGTTCTTATTTACGGAAATCAGTAAAAGCGTTCCATACAGTAAGTGGGCGATGCCTCGAACAGGCTGTCGCACTCACGCACACAGTGATATGACGCACGATAAATCGCAATAGGTGATTGTGTTTTTGAAGAGGTTCATTAAGAGAGTTATTCTGAATAAAACTCAAAATTAAAATAAATAAGAAACAGAAATAACAGGTATCAGGACCAGATTATCGAATTTTTACATGTTATTTACAACCTCCTGAAATTTTGTGATGAAGAGATTCAAAACTCTACTTTGTAGTATAGTAGATTATGCACTTTTGGTATATTATCATAAATACTTTCTAATTAGGAGAGAAACAATCCTGCAAAAATTACGAATTGTCGCTTACGATATTTTTCCTGAATAGCCTCGGAATGAGTATTTTCTCGAAATAAAGTGATCTTGTCTATTTTTTTTAAAGGAAATATGATAGGTTTTCGAAGAAGAATGTTATGTTTGTAGGGCTCAGGGCGTCTCTTGAAGAGAAGGAACGTTTGCCAACCAGTTTTAATTCACCATATTCGATAATGTTCTCAATCAGCTTAGGAAGACATTTTTTATTTTGATTAGGTAAATCATCCAATAACTTCTCCCGTTCTAGGGTGGAGCACGAGGTTATCACAAACTTTTACTGACTAAAACCACACCTGTGCTCTTCAGTTACCTTTTACGCTCTAGGACCACGGTTTCCCTTTCAGAAATTCCCTGTGGCCCTAGCGGGTATCAGACCTACGGGTTGCTGGCACGTCTGTGAGGCGTAGAACACAACGCGCCGTCGACATCGGGCTCGGTCATCATCAGACGGCCGGATACCGAGCTACCTATTGCTCGTCGTCTACAAACCCGCGCAACTTAGGAAGACTAAAGAAAATCTTTTCTAGTTTTACAAAAAGTTAAACAAATAAAATAAAAGTTAAGAAATTGTATGGCTGTTGATCCTAAATCATGCCCAATTAAAGCACATAAACCGAAAGAAAACACGCGTCACGATAGTCCAATCACCGGTTGGCTGAAGACAAACTACAGTTCTCTCACCTCAGTATCAACACATCAACATTCTCCTCTTAGATTCATAATCTTCGGAGAAAAGTAAAAGGATGCAAACCGTTTAGCATTACAAAGTATAAGTGAAAACATCGCGTGTGAAAGATACCGTTATAAGATCACACGCAGCCATACGTTAACAGTTAGATCATTTAACTTTACTAGCTTTATGGCCCAGTGGTTAAGACACCCGCCTCTCATGCATGAGGTTACGGATTCGAAACCGGGCAAGTATCAATGTGAATTTTTCAATTCATATGTACAGTCAAGGGTCAAAAGAGCAGTTGCACTTTACCAATGCTATAGTGCCTAAAATTTCTTTGTAGTCCAAGGTTTGATGGTTCACAATTAATTTAAGCAATACTTTAGATTCTATGCTACAAATGAAATCAGTCATGAACCATTGACCCTCTTCTGCAAAGAAATTTTAGGCTCTTTAGCATTGGTAGAGTGCAATGCACTTTTGACCTCTCGACTGTACTGACTGACTTTACTAAGTTTATCTAGGACATTAATGATCCCGGTTGTCATTCGTAGCTCTTTGACAGTCGTTACAGGTAGACCATCAGACTATCCAAGTAAGTATGTGTTGCCCTGTTATTGGAAGTCTGATAGGCAGTCGCTTCATGTAAAATACAGAAGAATTCAGACGGATCTGGTTAGACTGGAGACTTTTACTGACTAAAAACCCACTCCTGTTCCTTCGTTGCCTTCGTCCCAGGGCCCCGGGTTTCGTTTTCACACTACCCATTGCCCCAGTAGGCTTCGACCCTGCTGGGCCCCTACGATTTGCTGACATCTCCCTGAGGCGCGCGTGGAACATTACGCGCCGTCGACGACTTGGGCTCGGTCCGGACGGTTACCGGACGGTCGGACGGCGGGCTACCCATTGCTCGCCGTCCGCAAGCCCTCGCCTACGGTGGCCGGAAATCGGGATCGGAACCCCAGCGGCGGTTGGAGCGTGAAGACCGTTGCCTCACGCGATCGGCCGCCTCCTTTGCTAGCATTACTACTCTTTATGGATAAAAATATCCACTCTGTGAGAAAGGGTAGGCCACTACAGGACAGAGTGCCCGAGTCGTCAACGGCGTCTAGTAAGTACTCCACGCGCGACTCAAAGAGATATTAGCAAAACCGTAGAAACGATGTTCGCTAGGGTTACGGGAATTTTTGAAAGAGATACCATCCTCCATCCAATTCTGGAACACAAAGGGCAACTGAAGGACACAGGTGGGTTTTACCCAGTAAAAGTCTGACACGCATTTTCGCTAAGTCACTTGCTGATTTCCCACCTCAACAAACAGAAAAGGTGACTTCAAATGATTACAAACATCCGTCCATATTTCTTGCTTCGACAAAAGCGACAAAACGCACATTACTAGTAAAGGAAGCGATACATCCGCAAATAGCGTGGCAATCGGTAATTGTGACAGCTGGAGAAAAAAGTCCATCGCATGACCACGTTACGAACGAAAAAGGAACAGATTAATATCACCAGTCACATTATGACCGAGTTGTAATGAATTTATTGGATATCCGTATTGGGTAGTTGGAAATTCCGAAGTAAAAGATGAAAGGAAATAAATATGGGCTTAAAGACAGTTCTGGGGTAGATAGAGGGATGACTAATGCGAAAAGGCATTTTTCGCGAAATTTGTCAGAGTTTGTATGCAGAACAGGGTATAAAGTCGGATGTTGTGTCTGGTCCTGACAACTACCCTATAGATGATTTCAGACGGTTGTAAAACCTATATTCTAATCGCGCGCAGAACTTTGATACCGCGTACCAAGAATAAAATTCAATCATTGCATTCACTTGAATTGGGATGGACTTTTCCTATTGTATCATCATCATCATCATTTCGGCCGAAAGACGTCCACTGCTGGACATAGGCCTCCCCCAAGTGTCACCACAATAAACGGTCCTGTGCGTCTCGCATCCATCGGACTCCGCAACCGTACCTATTGTATCAATCAAATAGAATTAAAGAATTGAAATTGAAGTAAAAACACTTAACTCTAGGATTTCTAGTCAATCAACCACTCTTTGCATTTTAGGGTATGCGGAACAGAGTGTTAAGCGCCATTTATCTCCGTTGAAAAGGGTTTTGTGTCTGGTCCGGGCTACTGCCCGATTGTTGATTTCAGACGGTTGTATACTTATGGTTGTATAATCGAGTCAGATTTAACGGAAGCTTTTGACCCCATTGATAGACCATTTGTACACCACAAAAAAAAAAAACTTTAGTAGGTAACAGTACTGGTGTGCAGAGTGTGTTAAAAAGACAAAGTGTTCCTACGCTCCTGGATAGACTCTGCAACATGAAGTGAAAGCCTCCCAGTGCCTCCCACAAATTGGCATGGCTCACTGTGAATAAAATCACTCCAGGTGAATAATATCAGCCAGAAGCAAGGCTTATTGTTAATTAAACAGATTTCTATGATGCAGAATGAAAAAAAAGAAAAAAAAAATGGTGGAACTTTTTATTACAACCTGTGGAATCGTACTACTAAGCAAAAAACCCATGTTTCCTAAACGGCACGGTTTTCCGTTAGTCCACAACGAGAAAATAACGTAAAATTCGGAACTACTACTTGAAGTCCTATCAACCTTAGTTCGGTCTTCGTCATAATTGTTATATTTTAAGTTTTCTTAATTATAATGATTTGATATTTATCATAGTATATTTATTAGTTTATAATTTTAACATTTAAATGTATTTTATTATTATAAGCAATTAAATTTAATAATACTTACTTCATTCTATTTGAAATATCTATTATTTATTTATTATACACACCTACCACAGTGTTGTATTTTTTAACCCAAAGGTTGACTGGTAGAGAATGCCTTGTTGCATTAAGTCCGCCTATGTACCACTACTGTACATAAAGTTTAAAATACCTAAATCCATCAGGCTTTTACACACACCTTCCACATCAACAGAAAGGGTTACCCTATTCTTAGCATCGAAGAATCACGCCAACCATGTGAACTGACCGCAATAACCACGCGCTAAGCGAAAGCGCGATAATTAACGCGTTAATTACCGACAATGACTCGCGAATAACGTTGTAACGTTATAATAGCTACAAATAGCGAACGCTTTCAATGACATATTGGGTAACCAAGTATGATTGTGTTATTTAATTTGTGTTACGGGTTTGTGCTGTGAGCTTTCTCGAACGTGAATATGTAAGGTTGGATGGAGTTTAATAAGCTTATGGGGTAACAGTGAATTGGCAAGTTTTAATCTGTATACTCATTCCTTGTAGTCTATTTATTTATTTAGTAGGAACACGAACGACATATTAACAAGAGATTTTACATTTAGGTAATTGTACAGTAGTTTCGTTCTGTGCAAAAAATTATGTCAATTACATCTGTACACAGCTTGTACAATTTGACATTAATTAACATTGGGTATAAATTAAATTAGACAAAAAAATATAAATTTGATTCTAGAAATACCATAATCGAATTAAAAATATATAGATTAAATTAAGTTGATTAGAGCAATGAATTAAAGTTAGAAAAAGAAAACAATACGAGCAAAGATACGGTAAATAGTTTCTAGATCTTATTACACTAAGTATTACTCCTGCACTGCATCGTGGGTGCGTTCACACACTTGTAAATTCACATACACAAGACAGGTCAGGCCCGGAACACCCATCTGTAGGCCATACAAATATATGTTCAGTGCGGGAATCGAATCTGCGACACGCAACCCAGCAGCCAATCGAGTCTTTATGTCGACACCGCCACCGGCCCACGCTGAAAACCAGCGCTGTGAGCTCATCGCATAATGCGTGAGGCCGCAGCTTTATGCTGAGCGTTCGGCCGTTTTGCGCGGATGTGACGCATATCTTCCCTATCTATTGATAATGTTTGTTAGCTAGTTTTAAGATTGTGTCATTTCGCGCGAATAAACAGTTTTTCTTTTCTTTCTTTCTTCTTTCAATCGCTCACCGCCAACCGTGCCGTCAAAGCCGTTCTACGAACAGCTTTAAAAAGTCTTGATTTTTTTAAATTAGATCCTAAATTCAACTTTTGAGCTGAAACAGGCACATCCTAACATAAGCCTTACTCAGATTAGCTTTTAAATTATGTAGCAGGTTTCTTAATTGCTAGTAAATCAATCATTCCATAGCATTTTTAACTTTACCTTACAGTTTTACAGTTCATATTATTTATTCATCCTCAATTCCAATATCAAACCTGACCTTTTCCTCTATACCACAGAGCATAGAACGAAATGACCAGAAACTACTATTTATATATTTATTAAAACTTCATGCAACACAAAGGTACACAAGCGGACTTACTATCTACTTATATTACTATCAATAATGTTTGTAGCCACATAATTCGTTGAATACTTTTTTCTTATCATTTGTATCAAAAAGTACTTATCTAAAAAAGAAAGTATTTCAAATCCGATCACAAACTAACATGTGACGTCACGCTAACCGAGATGTTTCCACCACGCGCCCCCACTCTTCCTCATATCAATATTTAAAAATGATAATTGCCACTATTTAGTAACCAATTTTGATGCTGTTATCAGAAAAAGATTTATATCTAATGTTATTAGTCGTTTCGAAAGATATATGTAAGTATACGGTGAGGAGCTTGTTTCTTTGAAAAATAATAGAAATACTTAAATATCTTATTTACGCTTGAAATTTTAAATTTACCTACTCATTGCTTTTTTATTTTATAAATAAAATACATACTAGATGTTATTCAAAGGCTTTAAAATGAGTAATAATATTTTGACAGAGTGGACGAAGTACGTCTCCGTCACGCTTTTTTTTTCTTTTTGTCGTGTTACTGCGGGATGCCAGCTAAAACAAGTGCCGGGTATCTGACGCCCTGCAAATGCTGAGGTGGTCACCCTTTCGGTACGGGCACGTTCTTTACTTTTGTTCTCTTTATTTTGCGTTTGTAACCGCTGTGCTGTGTCTGTCCCGATTAACAGTTTTTTTTTTTCTATTCTATTCTTTTCACTGATCAATCGTCAGTAAATCGGTAAAAAATAAAAACATCCTATGTAATATAAAGTTTTAAAAGAAACCATCCTATGTAATTTAAAGTTTTAAAAAATAAATTTTTAAATATAAAGTGTATTATAAAGTTCTTTTTTAATATAAAGTTTTAGCCTTCTTATCTCTATCAGTCGCCCTAGAAACGTCTGGATGTTCCGTGGTCTGTATCTATTTTTATCCCTCTATACCTAGTGTGAGCGCACATAATCTGCTTCAACACCGCCATCTCATGTTTCAGAGAGAGGATTCTTGACTCTCATATCGACTCACCAACAGAACCTTTTCCCGTTTTTTTTTTCCCGTTTCATGAGATTGAAAAGCTAAAAATTACAAATTTTGCAATAAAAATTAGGATTAACTATACATTATAAATTAAATTGGAGTGTCTGTTGTAATATCAAAATCACATTTTTTTTACTAAATTCGTTTTTTTATATTCTGTCTGTTCCGACTAATCTCCGAAACGGTTTTTTTTATTATTATTATTATATTTATTTGCGATCAGCCCTTAGGCTATGAGCAAATCTGTTCTGTGATGCTGTTATGCGGAGTGGCTTCCCATTGGAAGCATCTACTCATCTGCTGACCAGACCTACTGTCTGTCTTCTAGCTCTAGGATCTGATGACGTTTTAGTCGCCTCACATACTGATTCGTGGTGAGCTGCCGAGCGAGTTCGTTAGGATAACTGATTAGCAGCTCCTTGTATTTAGCTGCCAAGCTTCGAATTTCCTCTTTGATTGTTCTCATTTCAAGGTGCTCGTGAACTTCATTGTTGGTTATGTACCATGAACTTTCGCGATTGTTCTGAGAATCATGTTCTGCTGGCGCTGGAGCATATTTATGTTGGAATCGCTTGCGCTGCCCCATAGTTGTAGACAATATGTCCATATGTCCGAAACGGATAGACCAAAATTAACAGAACTTTCACTGGTATAAAGCTAATACTATAAAGAATAACTTAGTCTACTTAGGTTTCTATTATTTTAGAAAAATAACTAGGGTTCCGCATAAAAAATCTTCTTGAAATTGTGACCATATGGCATTGTGCTGTTTTAAGAGTCTGACGCGGACTACGTCGCATGCACCAATTAGTAGTATTTTTTTTTTATATTTACATTAGGAATGTCGTGATTGTCATTGCTTTTTGATTGCCACTAAGTTACATTAATATTCATCTTACTACTATAACATAATCTGCCTCCATACCGTCATCTCATGTCCCCAGAGAGGACTATTGGCTCTCATATCGAGTTACCAACAAGACCTTTGTGAAATGTATTCGAGAAACGAACTATATTTATAATATAACCTGGCTCTTTGGGCTCGCGAGAAATTGCAAATTCGACGATAAAAAAATTCGTTATCTTTTAATATAAGACGAAATTGGGTCAGTAGGTCTTAAAAAATTAATTTGGTAACTTTGAAATGGGCATTTCTTTTTGATTGTTACTGAGGTATCACACCAGAACACCTCAAAACTTATTCGGCCAAGCATATTACTTTGTGTAATTTATTTCATCACCAGTACTCTCAAAACGGCGAAGGAAAACAAATTTATTATATTCTGTTATAGACCAGAATAGAACAAACGAACTAGACAATATTACCTCTTTATTGTATTAGTTTCAATAAAACTAGTTTACAGTTCCATAACATTCTACGAATCGTCAACATTTTAACATGAGAATCGATAAACTAGAAACAATGTCTTTAACCGCGAGTTACATAAGCTAATAAACGCTTCGCAGGTAACAGTTAAACTAACTTCTACTTAGACAACTGTTTGTTACTGCGGATTCGCTTGAAAGCTAGCAACTAGGTCGATATTAAATACAGATAGTCTAATATTGACAATCTTTCAGAGCATTTTTTTGTGGGTGGGTAATCATCCAATGCCTTCTCGCGCTTTAGGGCGATAGCGATAGGGCGTGTCAGACTTTTACTGACAAAAACCCACTCTTATGTTCCTCCTTTGCCTTGCGTTCCAGGACCCCGGGTTTTCCTTTCGGAAACGAACCCATGGCCCCAGTAGATTTAGGCCCTGTTGGGCCCCTACGGTTTTGCTGACATCTCCTTGAGGCGTGCGTGAAACCATCCAACCAACCAACTCAGGCTCGGTCCGGATGGTTACCGGACGGCCGGACGGAATCTTTCAGGGGGTAAAAGTAAATACTAATGAATATGAAAAACTTTCATAATTAACCCCGAAATATGAAAAAACGAAGGCTTTTAGCGACTTCAATTTGTTTCAAAGTAAACTTGATTCGTGAAACCGGACAATGTCAGATTCCTACAGACTAAAACCCAAAAGTTCCTACCGCTACCATAAATTACAAAAATTCGCAAGCAACTCCGATTAAAAAAAATGAAAATGTATTAGAAGTCCTCCTGTTTTGAATATTTCCTGTCAGTCATTTGGTGCT